>CM032770.1:2473200-3952382 GCA_019155195.1 Avicennia marina | reverse complement strand
AAAATGAAAAACGAAGAAGGAAATAAGAAGAAAAGAAAGGAAGGAGGTTTGGTTTGGATTGTAATAAAAGGAAAATATGTAGGTAGAATTGTAAAATTAATAAAAATAAGAGGAAAAACAAAAGAAAAAAGTAGAATTGTTAAACTGATATTTTGTTTTATATAGTTATTTAAAATTAAAAATTAGGTCCTTCACTTTGGTCCTCAGCTTTCCATTTGCATACTTCTGTTGAGTGATAAATTAGTAGTGACTCATTTTTCTTTCATTTTACATAACTCTTCGGTCATTTTATTTCATACCTTCGTTTTGCAATTTCTTTGACCAATTTTCTGTGCTCTTGATGCCCTGGGGTGTATTAATTTACAACATTTTTTTCACTTTCTGTAGTCTTCGCTTCCGTCACTGGATTTGATATTCCTGCCTTCCTCGGGTTTTATGTCCTTTGTTCGCTCCCTCGTCTCTCACCCCCACCACGGCGGCGGCGGCCCAGCAGCGCGCTTGCCCTAACCCATGCCCATCTCCCCCCTCCCTGAATTCATTAATATCAAATAAATTGACGTAATATTATACTACATAAATTAAAAAAATTGTGTAAATTAATACACCAATTGCATCAATATCAAATAAATTGGTCAAATAAATTTCAAAACTAATGTATATAAATAAAATTACCTAAATAGTTATGTAAATTAATATAAAAATATTCACTACTAATTTATAAATAAACATTAATTATCAAAATTTAAACATATTATTACAATTTAATTACCTACTTTATAATCTTAAATAACTACATAAAACTAAATATCAGTTTAACAATTTTATTTTTTTCCTATTTTTCTTTTTTCTGTTATTTTTATTAATTTTATAATTTCACCTACATATTTTTCTTTTATTGCAATCCAAACCAAACCTCCTTCCTTTCTTTTCTTTTTATTTTTTTCTTCCCTTCTTCTTTTTTCATTTTCCTTCTCCCACCCTTCTCCCCACCGACAGCACCCCCCTTCTTTTTCTTCTTCACCTTCTCTCGTCTCTGCCCTTCTTCGTTCTTTCTTCTACCTCTCTCTTTTCTTCCAACTCCACCAATCACTCGCCACCGCCATCTCTGTCTCTCTCTCTCTCTCACTTCTTCCTTCTTTTTTGTCCCTCTCTTTTTTCTTCGCACACCACCAATCACCCACCTACCGCCACTGGAGCACCCCCACCGATCTCCCTCCCTCTCTTTTTCTTCGTTTCACATTTTTTTCTTTTACAGTCAGCCCAACCGCCACCGCTTGTGCTCTACGCACCATCGTGGTCGCGGCGGCAGAAGGCAGATCTGCCCCAAATTTATGTCGAAAATTTACTTTCTTAACATTCTACTACATCATTTTAACAATACACAAAATAAATAACAAAAATATATTTATATTATTAAATTTCAGTTTGAATTTTAAAATTTATACCTTACAATTTTGAGACGATTTGGCCGAATTTTTCATTGAAATGTCTGGATTAGAAAATCCTCTAACCGACTGTGTTTGATCTTGAATTTTTATTGTGAAAATGGTGAAGGTTGTGTTGGGGAAAATGGTGAAGGATTGGAGAAATGGTGAGCTGCGTTTGGGGGAGAAAATCAGAAGGCTCTGTTTGGGAGAGATGGAACAAGATCTGGAAGGCTGTGTTTGGGAAAGAGGTGACCAAACATATTCCGGCCTCCGGGAGGGTGAAAGATATTTTCAAAAAAATTCTTTTTAAATGTCCGCCGTTTGGGAGGGCAGAATTTAAAATTTTAAATTCTGCCTTCCTAAACGCCGGAAATGCTTATATTATCAAACTACTTCCCCTCGTTTATTTTGATAAAATTTGTTAAATTTAGAATATTTAATTAAAAGTCCCTCTCCACGTGCCTAATCTAAGAAAATAAACTGGCATTACCAAGTTTTGTCAGCATAAAATTCGTAGACACGTCAAGTTGAACAAAGCCTTAATAGATGTTGAATTGATTTATGGCCTTATGGGTTCCAATCCAAGTGGCAAAATAGGTGATGCTGATCTTTCGAAGTTAAGTCTATATGCTTGCTTCAATGCAATGATACGGACGAATATGACAGGATGTTTTTTTCACCCTTGGCATTTACAACTTCGAGAGAGACATCAAGCAAAGATATCTTGAAAGAAGTTTTAAAGTGTCCTCCACCACGTTCAAAGGAGTTCTTCAATGTTCTTCGTGGAATTTTATCAAATTATAATATTTGATTCATATTTGAGTCATTAAATATGTGGATTAACATTATTTAAAGTTTCTAACTTCCTAATAGATCAAAGCCCTAAAGCTTTTCCATCTCTATTTGTGCCCTTTAGGTGACATTTAATATATTCTTGGGATATTCTAGACATTTTTTACCGAAGTTCATTAAATTTTAGCTTTTGATTTGGAATCATTGTGTTAAATTAAGAAATTAATACTTTTCGACGGCTGAGCAAGCTTTAGGGAAGATCAACTCCATCCACGCTTCAAGAAATTTGTATGAACATTCAAGTATCTCTGAATCAAAAGAAGAATCAGAAGATTAAATTAGAAATTATATCTATAGAAATTTATTTGATTTAGATTCTAGTTGAGCCTGTACAAATTTAATTACAAGAATTTTGTCTACACATTTTCCAACACACCCAATGGGACCATTTCCACTTCTCATCTCTTTATCATTAGAGGTAAAGGTAAGTCATTGAAGGTTGCTGGTTCAAGTTCCTCAAGAACTACAATTAGAGGTATTGGCATTGTCATAAAGGGCGCGGTAAGAAAGTCGGTATACTCTAAGCTAACCCCTTTCCCAAAGTCGTTGATAACTTACTTTACTTAGGGAAAGGAAACGAGGGTTGCAAAGACAGTTTGATGCTTTTAATCCTCGCCTAGGTGCCTCATCTACTTTTAACACTGCCCCAATCATGTTAACTAATACCTCAAGTTTAGAGGATTAGAATACTACTCTAATTAAAATTATTAAGGGTCTTTCCAAGCATATGCAAGAATAAAACTCTTGAATCTCAATAACCAAAAGGCTTATAGGATGGTTAGGGGACATGTCAATTGAATATGTAGCAAGAAAGGAAAATAGGCAAGCTAAGGCACTAGCAAAACTCACTTTTGCATTAGCCATGCTCAAAAAGGAGTCTCACATACTTAAATATTAATTAAAAAGAAAATTTATAACTTATATTTTGGGAATTAAATTAAATACAATTTCTAAATTAAGTAATAAAATAAATTGATATTTTATTAAAAATATGGCCCACCAATCAAATTTTGATAATTTGTAAATACTAGTCAATTAAATTGTAACAAGTGTCAAATCTAATCAATCAAATCATATCATGTGTCAAATCTTGCTAATTTTAGCAACCAAATCAAATCTTATCAAGTTATGGAAAGAGAATAGTGATGTTTTAATAGGATAATCGTAATCTTACAATTAAAGAAAATGAGGTCAAATCAAAAATTTTTAACCAATCAGAATTTGTCACATCATCCTACAAATATGGTAGAGATGACTTCTCCACCTCTATAAATAGGATGTCATTTGCAATTTCAAGAGAGACATCAAGCAAAGAAGTTTTAAAGTACTCTCCATCACATTCAAAGGAGTTCTTTGGCAGTCTTCATACAATTCCATCAAATTATAACGTTTGATTCACATTAGGTTGTTAAACTATGGATTAATGTTATTTGGAGTTTCTAACAACTTATAAGAAGCTCAAAGCCTTTAAGCTTTTCCATTTCTAGCTGTGTTCTTCAAGTGACATTTAGAATGTTTATATGACATTCAAGGTAATTTTCACGAAGTTTATTAAATTTTGACATTTTATCTGAAATCATGCTTTTAAACCAAGAAATTGCCATTTCTTGTAGGCCGAAAAGCTTTAAAGAAAATTAAATTCATCAACGCTTCAAGAAATTTGCAAGAACTTTCAAATTCCTCCAAGTCAAAGGAAAAATTAGAGGATTGAGTAAAAGATTATACTTACAGAAATTATTTGATTTAAATTCTAATTGAGCTTGTATAATTTCTTGTTTATAGAAATTTAATTACAAGAATTTTATCCACAATAGCAATTCTCTACAATCTCCAATGATAACGTAAAATAACCTATTACAATATTCCTCAATGCCAAAAATCTAAGAATTAAATTCTAGTCAAATTTTACTCAAATAATTTTATACGTGTCAAAACTAATAAAATCATCCTCCCAAAAAGAGTATTAATTAATCCTAACGAAAGAAATAAAAGAAATTTGGAAACTATTAGACTCCAAATTCTTGTCGCCCCATGCTCGGATCAACGAAGACCAATCATATAACCGTCAGATCAGATTTACAAATTGTCTGCTATCTTTGCGATTGCTCCTGTGATCAATTGTGCTTTCATATATTTCTAAAAAGTATACTCTTGTGATGTTTCACATCAAGTCTCCCTTTGAAGGGAAAAAAACTTGTTCTCAAATTCCGTTAACAATTAGGGTGTTAGGAATTATAAAATAAAAATGGAAAAACTCATCAATTTCAGTATTTCTTGTATAATTTTTTTTGCTTACACATGTAAGAATATTGAATGCAACTCGTCACGCCACAATTCCAAAAGGTCTACTTGAATCGTTTATAATTTCTCTGTTCATGACTTTAACTTTGTCACTATTCTATAAGATTGTGCTCCAACCACATATAGTTAAAAGTCCAAAATTTGCACAAGGTTTTGTTGTCACAACCTAATAATCAATGAAAAAATAAATATATGCAGTGGTTATATCATTGACATATTGGAGGTGGTCAATAGGCAAGACAAACTCAGTTGATGGTGCTGATTCAAAGACACATCAATTATGTTTTCACTCTATACCTCTATCGTAGAGCTATTAACGGGGCAAAGTTTTTTCAAGAACTTTATAATTTTTAAGAGGAAGATCAACAAATTCCGCATGTTCTTCCTTCTTTTTTTAATGGGCACATAGCTATTTTCATCCTTTCAGCTGATTGTTTTGTCTTCTGCCAAATCATCATGTGGAATACAAAATTTTGCAGCTTTTCTTCAAATCCAATTGGGTCTTCAAACTTTTCCCTCGATATTGCATCACTACCAGTTACCATGTCATTCCCATCTTTATCTTTATCATCATTACCATCATCATCGACCTTCACTGGAAAAATAATCTCCGCTACTTCACCATGCTCTATGTGAACTGCAGCACATATCTCATCTTCAGAAAAGATAATTTCTTTTATTTTACCTTTCTTCTCTTGCTCCTTTCATTTCTTGACCTAACTTCTTCAAATACTTGATGATTGTCATGAAATTTCTTAACTATTGCACGACAAAGAGACAGAAAAAGAAATAACTCTTCATAATCTTCTTGTAAAAATTGTGCACAGATAGAAGATGCTGCAATGTTCTCCACATACAAACAAGTTGCTTTCCTTTAAAGTATACGTAACATCAATTTGAGCTCTCTGTGTTTTAAATCTCTCAAACAATTTCATATACTTGATCGGGTAAAATTGCAAACTCAATCCCATTAGATGTCATTTGGTTTTATATCCCGTAATTTAAGTGATTCTAATTTTATTACTACACTTTTTTTTTTTTAATTCTTAGCACATTTAATCCTATTTTGATATATCACATAAATTTCAAGATCCAATCATCAAGTATTGATCAAGAAAGGGGAAATGCTGTTCGGCTACCAGCCCATGGCGACCAAGGAGGATCAGGTACGTTTAGTGTTCCAACAGCAAAGAAATGGACAACCTGACAGCGGAGAGAAAGCAGTGCCTGGTGGTGCTTTTGTGTTGGTTGATGCTGGTGGAGTTCTTTCTCAGGCCCGACACCTTTGAAGTGGAGAGTAGGACCATCATGCTGGGCTCGTTGGTGACATTGAAGTCGTTAACAAAGGCCACTCACCTGACCAACTTGTGCAAGTGTTACCATAAGCAAATTCTATGATGTTATTCACCACCGAACAACGTTAATTTATTCTGTTCAAAGCACATGCATAGCTGTGGACGTGCTTTTACATTTGCGGTAAGATGTCGACGTCATGTTTATTCCAATTTCGAACTTTGATTCCTTCTTCAGTTAGTTTCGATTCGGGATGGCCTGTGATCAAATGTTTCTCCTTGCTCTACTCCAATCCCCTGCGGTTGCCCAAAGAAAAATATTTAATTTTATTTAAAAAAATTAAATTTTAAAAAGAAAAAAGTTTGATCCTATTTGCTCTATTATTAAAATTAAGATATACCAACTAACTCTACAGAAATAGTAAACTTGAGATGCACTTTTCATAATTAATATAAAAACACTAAAAAATAAAAGCAAACAATTTTTTTATATTATATTGATCAAACAATAGTTTAGTTTAGATTAACTAAGTTTCAAATTAACTACATATAAAATAATATACAAAATTAATCACTAAATATTTATACATAACTAAGTACTAGCTTACAATTTACTCTAACTAATAAATTTCTCACACTCTTTGTATGCAAAGTTATTTACAAATTATTATGTTATTGTGTTCTGAACTATTAAAATAACATCATTTAATATTGAAGTGTAATAATAAAGAAATATTAAAAAAGTTTGTAGAGAGAAAAAACTTGAGATAATATACAAATAAAATAAATTAAAAGAGAAGGAAAATGAAAATATTAAAACATAATCGAATGTAAAATTAAAATAATTACATAACTTTATATTTTACAATTTATCAGAAACATGTACCAAATTAATTTAAGCTAAAAGGTTTTGACATGTGAGTTCTTTAGTATAAAATTCCATGAATCATCTTGCGACTTCTAATCCAAGTTGCAGAATAGGTGATGCCAGTCTTTCAAAATTTAATTCTATCAACTTGCTGCGATAATGACGACCCATGTGGGAGTGTAAAAATTAAATTATTTTACAAACAAATCCAATAAAATAAAAGGAAGAAAAATACATGCTCTAACCAAAGCACACACAAGTTTCATATGTAAATAAGCACGTATTCATGTACAAAATGTGGAGTAATTTTTAATAATCTCAAATAGTAATGAAAGTAACTCATTACAATTAACATATGAAACCCTTTTCACATAATAAGAGTCCAACCCTTATAGAATTGCATTCTAGTCGAATACTACTCTAACAATTTAAATTTATTAAAACTAATCAAAAGAATAATATCAAAATAGTATAAATAAATACAGAAGAGAATAAGGAAGCAGAGGAACTTGGAAACGTGTTAGACTCCACACGATTCTGGTCAACGCAAACAATCACAAGAATGTTGTGATCGATAGAAATCTATCACACGACCCTCAAATTGATTTTACTGATATTCTTCAATCTTTATGATCACTTGCCCTTTAGGCGTGATCGATTACACTTCATCCATTTCTTTGGAGTGAAGTCTTGTGATATTCTGCATCAAACCTTCTCTTGAAAAAAATACATTCTTGAGTTCTGTTAGAAATTAGGGTATTATGGATTAAAAAAAAAACACACACACACACACACATACTAATTCTAGAATCTCATGTTGAATTTTCCTTGCTTGCACGGGTAAGAACATCCAATGCAACTTGCATATAATCGTTCCCGACAGGCTACCTAAATCACCTGTGTCCTCCCGTGCAAGATTTTAATGTCATAGCTATCTTATGAAAGTGTACTTTAACCATATGCCGTTAAAATTTCAAGATTTGTGTAAGGTTTTATTTCCCAACCCAATAATCAATAGAAAAATGCAATATCAATTCTATTGACACATGGTGGTCAATAGGCAAGGCTAACTCAATTGATGGCAGCAATTCAAAAGATAAATCAATTATTTCCATTTCACTAGAGAGTTCATTGACCTGGAAAGATTATTTTGAAAACCTAATGATTTTTAGGAGAGAGATCAACAAGTTCGGCAGGTTCTTCTTTCTATTCTTTAATGGGCATGGACTTTCTTCATCCTCACATGCACGACCATTTCTTCTTTAAAATAATCGTGGGCAAAATAAATTTGTATAACTTGCTCCTCTAATTTCAATATTTTTTTCCAGATATTGCTTTTCTAGCAATTATTGTACCATTCTCATCATTATCATCATAGTCTTCTGCTAGACAAATAACCTTCGCTACTTCCCCATGTTCTATGTAAACTTTAATATTATTCACTACTTTGGGAAGATAATTTCTTCCATTTCATCTTTCCTCTTCTTCTTATGCCTTTCATCTCCTGTCCTATCTTCTTCAACAACCTAATGATTATTATAGGCTTTTGAATATAAAGATTGAGAAAAGAAATACCTTTCACAATTTTTTGGCCAGAATTGTGCGTGGAAAGGAGACGCTTCACCTTACTCCACTTTTGCACAAGTTGCTAGCCTTGAAAATGTCAAAAATGTTGTACCATTCCTAGCATGTTAATGTTGTTCCTTTTAACTTATAAGCCACCAACTTGGCTTGTTTTTCTAGAACTTCTATACTTAGTCTTTCTTGAATCTATTAATCTAATTGAAGAAGTTATCAACACTTTGATTGTTGTCATAAGATGGGAAACCTATTCATGGTTTGAATACTTCAAGCTTGATACTATCATGATCAAGTAACACAAAGTGAGTAAGAGTGTCGATTTCCATAAAGAGGTCTATGTATGTCTATTGATGTATCTAATCCAATGTTAGTAACATATACAAATTTTAAATGATAATTATTCATAAGTATTGATAAAGGAATTCAAAAAATAAATGATGTTACTCAGTATCAAATGAGTTTAGGTCCTTGTATTAACGATGTTCTACCTAGTTCAATTCCTATTAATCATCACTTTAATTATACTAAAACAACTGATAATCCAAAATCTATTAGTATATCCTCATGAACTATATTGATATTCATTTGGACATCAATTAAACACTATGATCAATCAATTCCAATGAATCAACCTTAACTTGACAATTGGAACACATAAATTTTTAAATTTCACTCTCGTTATTTTTTAAAAATTTATGTTGTGATTAACTTCAAGATCATAAGATTTAGCTCCTATTAATATCCTAATGCAAGTCCCTAAAAATGTAAATTCAACTAAACATTATCATATTAAATACAAATTCACAGAATACTTAAACATTCTAAAATTCAATCAAAATATAATGAGATATGAAAATGAATGCTTATTTTAGTTGAATTTTAGTTATTGACGGTGAATCTTGCATTCCTTTATGTCGTTGTCCCTTTTCCTTTATTTTTCTTCTTTCTTTTCTCTTCTTTAGTGTTTTCTTCTTCCTCTCGTGTTCTCTACCCAACTCCTATTCCGCCTCAAAAATGTTTTTCTTCATTTTCTTTCATATGTCTACTGACTAATTTTAAAAATAACTATTCACGCATACAATGCAGCCACGGTGGGATTGCATAATGACCACATTGGAATAGCACCACAAAGGCATCTAGACAGCACGATTCTGCAACTCTCTATTGCATTTGGAATGTAGCCACATCTAAACCCCATTGCGATAGCGTTAAGCCACATCAGAATGTTACTTTGTGGTGTTGTTTTAGGTGTGGCTATACTTACTGCAACCACGTCACCCTACGAAACCGTAAAGTCCATTTTTTAGGTTCAGTAGCAGTTCACTTTTACACATAATATTTATAGATTATAAAATCCAAGTTAGCAAAGCATAAATCACATCTAAGACTATCAAAAATTAAATTTAAATTAGGCGTAATTAACTCTAAATTTTAGAGTTATCAGACCTCTAGATGTTGTTGAAATAATTCATGAACTCAATCCTAGTTTCAATAAATTCTTGGTCAAGAGTTAATCTCTCACTCTAATAATTTTGTCATTTGTTTATAATAGATACGACCACTGAGTTTAATTTAAGAAATGGTAAAAACTTGCTACAATACTTCTCGATGCGAGTGGAAGTATGAAAATTAAATTATTACAAAAGAAAAAAAACGCTCTAATCCAAGCACTTGCACAAATATGAGTTTTTTACACACCCACACAAATCTACGTGCAAAATGTAAAGTGTCTGTAGATAATATCAAATAATAATGAAAATGCTCTATTCAGTAGCTTGTATTACCATATTTATAAAATTGGAGTTCATCTCTTAGAAAATTAGATTACATCCAAATTCTACGTTAAAATGATTTTAAACCTATCTAAACATTTTAAAAACCCATATCTAACATGTAGAAATAAATCATAAATATAAAAGATAAAAATTGAAAGAGACTTGAAAATGGCATTAGCCTCCAAAATGCGATGGCACCCATGATCGATTACAAGAACAACAGGATTGATCTCGTGGTCTTCGGATGGATTTAACAAATGGTTTTAATACATTCATTGTGTTGTGAGAGACTTTTTTGGAGAAAATAATGAACTTGTCTTCTAATTAAAGTGAATAAAACACTTTTAGTTTGGCTCTTTAAGGTAACTTGAGGACAAAATAACAAGTTTGATACTTTAAGGTCGGTGGCCCACAATTGACAAGCAGGATAAGAAAATACATATCGCTATTCCATATCTGACAAAGTAGATTAGATTAATTTCCCAAAAAAACTCTGATGAAGAAATTTGACTCACAAAATTCAAGTGGGGAACAGATGAATTACAAATAACACAAGCAGCAAATTACGGAGCAAATGGTAAATCATAAATTGAAAATTGAAGATAAAAAAATTGAAATTCAACAAATCAAAAAATTTGAATGTCAATTATACACAATTTTCCTTCCATTGAAAATTTATACTTCCAATAATACTTTTTAGTATTTTCTATGCCTTTACTTTACTTTTAACGTAAGTCATAATTTTGCATGTTAATTTTACTTTCCACCATAATATAAAAATTCGTAGATTAGGACTCTGTTTGGGCCTTTACATTGAACCAATAGACTCTGTATAAGATTATGTTCCACTTGTAGCTTCATCAACCAATCAAACCACACAAAATTGGATCATGGAAATTGACTTTCGGCAGCAATGCATCAATCATATTCGCTCCACTTTGAGTCTACAATCATTTCAAATCCTCAATTGACTGTTTGTCATGTCCACCAACACATGGTGCGAGCGACGCACTTGGTCCCCACCTATAGGAGTTCCTTGCCCGAATGATTTTTGTGGCCCGTGTAACACGTTCGTAATTAATTATCGTGCAAGATGACAAATCCCATCGATTATTTTGCCAGCAGATACACGCTTTGCCCACTCATCAACGCGACAGACAATTTATCACCAATCTTTACAAACCGTGGATCCGATGAACTGTCGTTTTTTGGGCAGTGCGCTGCGTCAGCCCACATTTTTTATATGTTTTTTGTTGGAGGATGATATTGGTGCGAGTCGTGTTAGATGATTAATGACTTTAATATTTTAATATTTTAAATTTATTTAAATATATATATATATAAAATAATAATTGAACAATATTATAACTATTTAGGGATAATTATTGAATTTATAAATATGAATATATATATTGATTTAATTATAAAATAAAAAAAAAATAATTAGTTATTTGTATATATAAGATAGAGAAATTTTAAATTTAAATTTAAATAAAAAATTTGTGTGATAGGATAGCATATTTGGTTGGATAAAGTTTAAAAATAATCTGAAAGAGTGAGATATAGGTTTCAAATATAATCTTCTTCATCTGCATGAAAAGTTTCAGAGAAGTCTCACTTGAGGTTACGCTTGTTTACAAATTTAAGCGTGTGGTTGTAATGTTTTTTAATTATGTAAAAAATAAAATAGAGAAAGAAAGAAAATTCGAAAATGAAATAACTAAATTGTATGTTCTATTTTGACAAAAGTAAAACCAAATGTAGGTTGAGTAGATTTGGTTCTAATTATCACTCTGACATGCCCATGAAGTAATAAATTGCTTATAAATATATATATATATATATATATATATATATTTATAGGTTGTCCACGTACCAACTCTGTTGTTTATTTATCCGTATAATATAATTATACGAAAAATCTAACATGTATGAGTAGTTGTAGACATAATTAAACTTAATATATATTATCTTCTTAGTACCGATTCCAGGTAAAAACAAATGATTAAGACATAGTTTCGGAGCTAATTACTTTATTTAGCCGGGACGTGTGTCCCTGCGCGGCTGCATTTGTATAGTTTAAAAGCTATTATTAATGCCTTGTAGCATAATCAATAGTAGCTGGCCACACACACACCCATTGCATGAATAATTTAGCTATCGTGTCAAAATTTTAGTTCGTGACCTTTGAAGCCACCATCAATTGACACTTATTACAGAAGGTTCTGCCTTCCTACGCTCACGTCAAATAATAATCAGTATTCAACCATACACGTGTCGAAGTTTCTCAATGTTTGGTTCCATTCTTGTGTAGCTTTTATGGAGGCATTCATTGAATATTTTTAGATGACTGTAAGAAGTAACCTAAAAGTGATGAATAAACCCACTTCATAATCAAATCTACAGGAAATTGGTGACAGGCAATCAATGTCTGAGAAACTTGGCAGAATTTCGAGTATGCCAAACCCTCGAAATCAAGTTTGTAAGAAAAAGTAGTCGCATTTGGTGATGGTTGGGCGTTGGGAACTTGGGCTGCGTAATTGATTAAATTATTTAAGAAAAAAGGCCAATCCTCTTAATAGACGTGGTCCAACTGCCATTGATAGACCTCCCAAAAGTCAATAGTTTACTAAGAATGTTCCTTTTATTGATTAATTTAAATATAAATATAAATATACACGCACACGCACACATACCATAATAGTGTCAATAAACCAACAGAGGGTGTTTGGTTAAATTTAGAGGATGTTTAGTTAAGTTTATTTCAAAAAGTTTATAAGATATTTTTAAAATTTATAAAGTTCCGTATGTTTTATTTTTAAAATTAGTTTATAAAGAGTTTGAATAAAATATCTTATAAAATTTTGTTGAAATTTATAATTATAATTAATTATTATTCTTTTGTAATTATGATAAAACAAATTAAATGTTATCAATATAATATAATAGATAATATTTACGTTATTTTTAATAAATATAATGAAATAACTTATAAAATGTTTAAAAATAAGTTAATACATACCAACTTAAAAAAAGTTTTAAGGAGTTTATAAGTTTCAAATATTTTATTTTGAAATGTTATAAACTTCTTTAGTAAAAATTTTTCCGAATACTTTTGAACATCTTATTTTAAAAGCTTATAAACTTTTTTAGTAAAAATTTTTCGGAATACTTTTAAACATTTTATTTTAAAAACTTATAAACTCTTTTAGTAAAAATTTTACTAAACACTTTTAAGGAGTTATAAGCTTAGCCAAACATCTCCTAGTTTTAAGAATATATAAAATCATGTAACTTATAAAATATTTTTGGAGCTTGTAAGTTTCTAAATTTTATTTTGAAAATAAAATAATATACTGTTTGGAGAAAAAAATAATAAAAAAATTTATAAAATTTTATTGAAATTTATAATTATATATGCTTATAATTATTTTGCAACAATATTGATAAAAATAAATCAAATATTATTAATATGATGTAGTTAAAACTATTCATGTCATTTTAAATTTATAAATTGAAATAATTTTAAAAAATGTTATAAATAAGATGGAGAAGGCTAATTTATTTTTAAGAAATTTATAAATTTTAAATACCTTATTTTAGTCCTTTAAGCAAATTAACAAAAATATTTTATCAAATACTTTTAAGAATTTAACATTTTATAAGATATTTCAAAGAATTATAAGCTCATCCAAACACCTACTTAATCCACACATATATGCTTGATTCAAAAATATTTATGCATCTTGCCAGATTCAACTCGTACTTTGAAACTTTTTGAATTCAATCCGTTGTTTAATTCAACTTTGACTTATATAAAATTAAACTAATTAAATTCAAATAATTATAAAACTACTATCTGAACTTGATTCATCCACCCCTAATTTGAATAATATGTAAACAACTTTTTTACAGGGCAACAACTCTACTGATATATTACATTTAGTATCATGAAAACCTAGCAATGTGTCATTTGAACAAAAAAAAAAACAAAGCATCATATTTAAAGGCGTACACAATCTTACATGGTATGCTAATTTAATTATACGTATATATAAGATCTTCTCTTAAAAATAAATTAGCTCCATAATGGCATTAAATAAATATAAATAATATAAAAATAAATTAATTCGTGTTCTATTATATTTTAGAATCCAAGGTTATGTTTAGAACTCAATTTTCAACTTTACAACATCATCTCACTTTATACTATTAAATATACATTTCAATAATATTTTTATTTAAATTTAAATTAAATTTTTTCCTCATATATATATATAATTAATTATTTTTCAATCATCACATTTATTTACAATTAAATCAATATCTATATATTTCACACATATATTCACATTTATTTTTATTTATACCCTAAAATATAATAATTATTCTTATTAACTATCACATTATACAATCATAATTATATATTTTTATTCATATAATTAAATAAATTATATTATTAATTTTATTAAAATTTTTATTTTAAATATATTACTCGTCACCAAACATTATATTTAACCCAAATCCCTTGTCAACATGGCCCAAGTGTCAACAGATCCTAATCCAAAACAATTTTCTTCTGATGAGTCAGTTACGGCTGGTTGACATTTGAGCAACACCTTTCCCAAAACGTTATGCCCCAATCAGTACATACGTTGTTCTTACGTCACGCTTTTGCCTAACTATGGGATCCGACGACCCAGATCTTGTGACGTGGCAGACTATTCGTAGGTTGGCCCCACCCGCATTTTTAGACCGTTGACGCATTCCCCCATAACATACACTATACACGTATACAGTAATTAGCTATTTCGCTTGAAAGCAATCAAACTGCGCTCGTTGGTCTGAATTTCTATTTCCATTATTTTCGGTTGTTATGTCCGTACACCTAACTTTGAAAAATTCCACGTCCCTTTTACCCCCAATTGGAATTCATATTGTAATCATTTGTCATATGGTTCGCGATTCACTAGAGCTGTTACGTATAGTAAAAAGACTCAGTAATTACGATTTATGGCTACATTTGATTGAGGGTTAAAGTAGAAGTTTTGTAGGGATTAAAATTAGTGTGTGTTGTAATTTTTTTATTTATATTTATTTTCTTTTATATCTTATAATTATTTAATTATTATTATATATTAAATATATATAAAAATAATTTCTCACCTACCCAAATTATAATGGCAAACATAAGTTCTCTTTCTTTTCAAATCATAAAAATTTTCCTACACGCCTTGCTACCAAATATACCTATACTTGGGAAAGGGGCTCTTGTTAAACGTGATTTTAAGTAAGAGTTGTGTTGAAATAAATAATATATTTGAAATAAAAATTTTAATGAGATAGATAATATAATTTATTTGAATATTTGTATAAAATATATAATAATGGTTAAATAATGTGATAATTTATAAGAAAGATTATTATATTTTAAGATATAAATAAAAAGAAATATGAGTGTATGAGCGACATATAAAAGAAATTGATTTAATTATAAATAAATGTAATTATTAAAAAATTATAATTAGTTATATATATATATATATATAAGAAAATTTGAATTTGAATTTGAATTTTATTGGACATTATATTTAATAGTGTAATTTAAAATGATATTTTATAGTTGAAAGTTAAATTCCAAACATAACCACATATGTCATGTTTGTTTTTTCTTATTGTATCAAAAATAAACACATTATAATTATTATATTTTAAAAAATACATTTAAAAATATGCAAGTATAAACAAACATAGCCTTTTTTTTATTATTGTTACCATTATTAATAATTAATTCTTGTACACGTTGCGTCCTAACCAGAGTCAGTAATTAACTTTTTCAGTCTAATAGTCAATTATATAAACCTTTCCAAATGGGAAAGTTTGTGAACAAAAGGTCAACCGGTCAAAATCCCTTTATTCCTATCTACAGAAACACGGCTAAATGCTAGTCTAGTTTAAATCATCAACGGAAACGAAAAGTATTATGTTAATAGTTGTTCATCATCATCATCATCAGCCCCACGTCTTCGTTTCTAGAATCAGATCTACATTATCAAGCATAATGATATCATACGGATTTTGATTCCCACAAAGTCTATTCATACACAAAATTGTATATTGGCAAGTATAATTTCACCAGGTGTCTCCCACTTCACACTGGTAGCGCACTTTTTCGCCTGCGTGTGCCTCACGTGTCACCCGCGGCTTGTCAAACTCCCACATCATCAGTTGACCTACCAGCCCAGCCATGGCCTCGTTCCTCTATACATAATCCCTTCTCTTCTTTGGCTCAAACCTTGGAATTAAAAGAACCATACAGCTTTATTCCAACCTTTCAAGCAAAGATTCTCGCAGCGTACAACATATGACAATCCAGAAACTCAACGGTTGCCCGCCTTCGCCGGAGAAGAGCAACCTACGGCGTCGGAAACTAGGAGCCATCTTCTCGTCCGATCCTAATCCCAATCAAGGTAACGCATACGCTGACTGCACTACCAGTTCTGATGACCATTCCTCTCGTCGTAAGAGCGATGTCTCCTCCTTCGCAAGCCCACCCACCTATTATTCCAATCCAAGCAGCACCAATTCTTCTCCGTACAATTTCTTGTCCCCGTGGATCCAATCTTCGCCCTACACGAAGTCCCCATGGATCCATCAACCGGCCCCGTCACCATCTCCCGATGCAGGAGACAACAAGTGCTGCCTAATCGGGTCCCTTTTCCGAGAAGGAGGTCACGTTTATTCGCTCGCGGCCGCTGGGGATCTGTTGTACACCGGATCTGACAGCAAGAATGTGAGGGTGTGGAAGAACTTGCAGGAGTTTTCCGGGTTCAAGTCCAGAAGCGGGTTGCTGAAAGCCATTGTCGTGTTCGGGGACAAGATCTTCACGGGGCATCAGGATGGAAAAATCAGGGTTTGGAGATACTTGGGTGACAGAAAGAAAACCCACAAAAGGGTCGGAAGCTTGCCTACGGCTATGGATTTGTTGGCGAAATCCATCAACCCGAGAAACTACGTTGAGGTGAGGAGGCGTCGCAATGTTCCCTGGGTGAGACATTACGACGCCGTTTCGAGCTTGAGCGTTGACGCCAATCAGGGTTTGCTGTACTCGGGTTCTTGGGATAAAACGCTGAAAGTGTGGAGGATTTCGGATTCCAAGTGCCTGGAATCCATCCAGGCGCACGACGACGCTTTGAATTCGGTTGTCGTCGCCTTCGACGGGTTGGTTTTTTCCAGTTCGGCCGACGGAACGGTGAAGGCGTGGCGGCGGGAGCTTGTGAGGAAATCCACGCAGCACGTGCTGGTGGAGACGGTTTTGAAGCAGGACCACGCGGTGACGTCGATGGCTGTGAGCCACTCCGCTGGCGCGCTGTATGCGGGGTCCTCCGACGGGCTGGTGAACTTCTGGGAGCGTGAGAAGCACTTCATGTCGTACGGCGGCGTTCTGAGAGGCCACAAGATGGCGGTGTTGTGTTTGGCGGTGGGGGGGAGGTTGGTTCTGAGTGGATCGGCGGATAAGAGCATATGCGTGTGGCGGAGGGATGGGGGCGGAGTCCACTCGTGCCTGGCTGTGCTGACCGCGCATGGCGGACCTGTGAAATGCCTGGCGGTGGAGAAGGAAGACGCCGAGGATGAAGGTGATGAGCGGTGGATTGTGTATAGTGGAAGTTTGGACAGGAGCGTCAAGGTTTGGAGGGTTTCGGAGTAATTGCAGAAGAAGCTGGTGGCGCGTCCATCCACGCGCATCCGCGAGCTGTGGCAGAAGTTGTTTACGAGTAGATTACGCAAGTTCCCACTGGAACAGGGAAAGTTCCGGTGGGATAGGATGTGTGCAAGTGACAACAAACCGACCAATGGGTACATTAATGAGGGTTCAGATTGCGATTTTCACAGACCTTCAGCTGACACGGAAGCAAAATTATAAACAAACGTAGCCTTTTGTTTTTAAATTTTAGTTTCTATTTTTTTGTATTTTTATTAAAAATTGTATAAAATTACGAGATAAATATAATTTTTAAAAGTTGTAATAATTATATTGTATGTTTTGAGATGAAAATTTTGAAAAAAAGCATAGCCAATATTATCTTTTCTTTGTGAGGGTTTCTGCATATATACGCACATATTGAAAATTTTGGTTACAGAATGTATGATTTAAAGGCTAGCTTGTGTAGATAGATCAAAAGGGGTGTTTCTTAGCTTGTAACATATGTTATATGCATAAAATTTTGTTGCTTTCTAGCAATCTTCAGCTATACTTGAATACATGGTCAAGTCTTATTGGGGGGCTTTGTGCGGCTGCAGGAAAGAGCATCTCCGCTTGTCCACCTGTCGGTTAGGGGACAGGAACAAATGTAGTTTTCTGAAGTTACCTGCACTCTTCTCAAATTTGGCTACTAGCCAAATTTCAGTTATTAATGAAAATCCTCAAATTCAAATAGAAAATCTCCAATGGCTATGTTTGGGAGAGTTCCTTTGGTTAGTTTCGATGTTTTGCAAGAGCTGTGTTGAGAGAAAATATATAATAATATGTAATATTTTATAAAGATAATAATTATGTTATAGAGTATAAATAAAAATAAATATAAATACGTATGTAATATATATATATATATATTGATTTAATTGTAAATAATCATAATAATTGAAAAAATAATTAATTAATTATAAATATGAGAGAGATTTAGATTAAAATGTTATTGAATAATACATTTAGTAGTATAAAATTTGAGATGATATTTTTAAATTGAGAGTGAGTTCCAAACATAACCAATGTGAATGGTCATGGAGCACTTCATCTCTTCCACCTTCAAAATATTATTAGCTAGCTACCTTCTTCTCATTTCTTTCTGTCTCAATAAAGGCTAACATAAATAATAAAAAGGAAAATATTGATTTTTCTTGACAAAGTGTTATTAAATAAAGGGGAAAGGAAAACAGGAAAAGGGCAGCCCGAGTGGACCATATAGCCAATACCCAATGAGAGATCTACATGTGCGAGAAGTCAACACTTGCGTAAATAAGTCAACTCAAGGGATGGCTGCAGCTCACGAAGGTGTGCAACACTTACATTCTAGGTAGCCTTAAAACTAGTTTTTTAGGAATTCAATTAGCCCATTGCAAGCAACTTCTTCGGCTGGGATGTTTATTGTCCTTTATCACTTATTCCCTTATATGGAAGAAAAATAAATAAATAAGGTTGCCATGATTATATTTGGATCTCCTTTTCAATTATTATTTATGCTAACAAAATACATGCACTCCAAATATGCTTCATCAAAATAATTATATTTCTTTTACCCTTTCTTCCTTTTTACATTATTTTTAAATTTTGTGATCTAAAACATACATTTCGTCCTCTCCCGCAAACAATGACATCCAAACAAAGCCCATTTTCGAGGCCCCGAAAGTAGCTAACTCTTGGGCTTCAAATAAATTAAACACAGGACCAGCAGCCGGGCTTAATTGCAATCAGGAGACCATCAAACAATCTTGCTGTTGATTTCGTAGGATTAGAGTGACAAAGCGAATGGATGCATATTATTTCCTGGCTTGGTCCAAAACACATTTTGTAATTATATTTATGGCACTAAATGTTAGACAAAGAGCACCAAATGACAGTGGCGTTAGAATATAATAATAGAATAATAAATTGGCCAAGTACTTCACAAAAACAGGGAAAAGAACATTCTTTGTAAATAATTTATGGCCTAAAATAGATGTGGGGAGGTAGAGAATTTATTTCCCAAAGATTACATTATTACATCTTGAAGCACATACATTTGGTGGGCAAATTAAATGTTGGCCCAAAGTAGAAAAGAATTTACTAATCTAAATTTAAATCTATATCTATATTATATCATCTAAAAAAGTGTGAACGTTTTTTCTAATTGTGAAAAGAGAATTATATCCTTAATTAAATACTTGCATTTATTAATAAACAAGATTAATCAAGTAAAAAAAATTTCAAAATGAAACCTTTTATTAGCAGGAAACTGAAAGAATTTTAAATTATGTAAACTGCAAAAATAATTATTCATAAAATAAGAAAAAAATTTATAGAAATCAAAAATATCAATATAAATAAATTTACAATAATGAGCTATAATTTGAAATAGAGAAATAAATTCTACTCGCAAAGAAATCACTATACTCATTCCAATAAACTATAAAATCTATAAAACAAGATAATCTTTGACTACCCATTTTATTAAATATGTGGTAATTATATATATAATTATTTTTATTTAAGAGATAATTTTGTTTAATTCAAAGAGTACAGATAGCAAAATATATTGTCAATATAATGAGCCACAAGTTTAAATAAATTACATATAACTAAATAGCGTAGTCAATGGAATAACAAACATGCTAGAAATTTTTTAAAACCAAAAATTTGTAACTTCCAACTTTAGTAAAAATCTTATAATTCTTCATATATTTCTATTTTTATTTTAAAATTAATTATTTGTAATATAGTAGAATAAAAATGTAAAATCAACGAAGATATGAAACGCTATGTCTATAATATATAAAAAAATGTGAATATTTTTTTCAACTGCGAAGAAACAATTATATTCTTAATTAAATATTTGTATTTATTAATAAACAAAGTTAATTAGGTAAAAACTAATTCTATTTAAAATAGAAACCTTTTAGTAGTAGGAAATTGGAAGAATTTTAAATTATGTAAATTACTAGTATAATAAGTAAACAATTTTTAGAATCCTAGATCAATAAAACTAATTATATTGTTATTTACTATATATAAATATAATTAAAAAAAATATCAATGTAAATAAATTTGCAATAATGAGCTATAATTTCAAATAGAGAAATAAATTCTACTTGCAAAGAATTCACTATACTTTTCCCAATAGGCTATAAAATCTCTAAACAAGAGAACTTTGACTACCCATTTTATTAAATATGTGATAATTCTATGTATATAATATTTTTATTTAAGAGTTAAATTTATTTAAGTCAAAGAGAACAAATAGCAAAAATTAATGTCAACATATTTAATTCAAAGACCACAAATAGTAAAAAATAGTCTCAATATAATGAGCTGCAATTTTACATAAATTACATATAAGTAAATAGCATAAATACTGGAATAACAACACACTATAAAATTTTTAAAACCAAAAATTTGTAACTTTCAACTTTATTTGATATTTTATAATTCTTCTTATATTACTATTTTGATTTTAAAATCAATTATTTGTAATATAGTAGAATAAAAATGTACTAACAAGTAACATATGAAACACCATGTCATAGGCATAAAATATCCTAATAGAATAAAAAAATATTCATAGGTCATGTGAATATAATATTATAAAAATATAGTAAAACAAATCTAACTTTGCAGTATTGAAAAAACAAACATGTCAGAAAAAGACAAATGATAAAAAAGATAAGTTCAAGAGAGTTCCATGTGATGGCAAGTGTATATATGGATAGACAGATGATAAACTATATTATAATTATATACAAACTTAATGAGCATCGCACGTTACGAATAAAAAATAAATTAATATGCTGAAAATTATAGAATTTGGTTTTAAATAGAAGCATGACAAAATATATAGCTTTGAGAATTAAATCTAAATTTGAAAAATAGAAAATGAATATCAAATAGTAAGAATAAATTTGGAAATAAAATGCCACAAAATTTGCCAAATCAAAAGTGCTTACAAAAAACCAAAATAAATGCATTTATGTCAATCATTTTTAATATAAATATCATAAAATATAATAAATAAAATATGGAATACTAAAATTTGATCATAAAGATAGTAGATATTTAATAAAAAATACTTATTAAAACCATATTGGTACAATACTTTGAACTAAATTTTAA
Organism: Avicennia marina; assembly: GCA_019155195.1. Classification (NCBI taxonomy): domain Eukaryota; kingdom Viridiplantae; phylum Streptophyta; class Magnoliopsida; order Lamiales; family Acanthaceae; genus Avicennia; species Avicennia marina. Next base: position 3,930,423 of record CM032770.1, on the reverse strand, counting down.
AATATATATATGAAAATATAAAATAAAATTTACTATCACGTTCACCAAAAACATTATATTACAACATTTAATGCTTATACTTTGGAAGATGATGAAATGAGAAGTTGAGAAAAATATAGACAATATAGAAATAAATAGCTATGTTTAAAATTTATGCAAACAATATAGAACAGTAAATAATATAATTTTATAACTCCAGAGTATAATCTAAATTATTTCAATAGTAAGTTCACCTTTTATTTAAATTAATTATTGTAATATGGTTAATCCTAGGGCTAAAATTTAATGATTTAATTTTATTAGATTTTCTTTAATTTATTAATATATTTTTTAAAATTCGACATTAATATTATTTGTCACTTTATAAACACAACAATCTAAATTGTTGAAGCAATTAAATACTAATTAAATATTAAATGATATTTCATTGAAATAGGTCAAACTATTAGATAAGGTGGTCTATTAATATAATATAAAGCAAATAAAAAATGGTCATCAGTTAAAGTCTCAACCGTTTAAATTTGTTTTAATTTTTAAGTGTGTTTGTTTTTAGTGTATTTTCTTTGAAAATTAATGAAATAATATAAGTGAAAAATTTTAAATGTGTGATAATTAAAATGTGTTTTTGACATGAAAACAAATGAGACGGCGTACTTTTTATCTAGCAATAAGTAATAATGACATTTTTCTTGAAACCCGTGTACTTTTTATCTAGCAATAAGTAAGATTTTTTGAACTTATTCGATTGTATTTATTCTTAATCATGTAACCAATATGACAATGCTTTTGGTTATAAAAATTCGAAAAAGAGTTTTTTTAACCTACACGCGCACGCACATTAGCCATTTGGATATGAAGATGACAAATATAATTGTGTAATAACACGCATGTAGACCACCTTGGACACAGTCAATCCTTAAAAATCCCACCGCGTGATTCTGCGCTTAGTGGCACAGGGTGTGGGGCCCACTTATCAGTAGGACCCATCCCATGTGCCTGGGGAGCAGTGCTCCCGGACTCCGCAAGAATCACTCGAAATGGGCAGCCGTTCTCCAAAAGTCCTTAGTCAGAATTCGGCGGGTTGCTCGGCTGTCATGATTCATGAATGATTATTTGAATCGAGTGTCACCGATCAATACTTTCGTCTCTTTCACACCTTACTTCTCTGTCAAATCTCTTGCAGACGCGTTGATCGATAACTTTTCGGTTTGAATATTTGATAAAGAATCAGTGTCTCCGTTTTTCGGTCTTCCCTCTGACGGCCTCAAAGCTGCCCCATTCTCCATCTTTATCATCCCAGAAACTCGACTTCTGATTGATGGCATTCGTCTTCAAGACATTCCATGGTGATTATTGAGTTGCCAGTGTACGTAAAGGGGTGAGGGGTAGGATTAGTCGAGATGACTAGCGTTCTGAGGAGTACTTTGCCGTCAAGTGATTCAACATCCGAAGAAAGTGATTTTGATGAGCCTGCAGTGTTACCGCAGAGGCAAGTGGTTTCGGTGGATGGGACAAAAGGGTTGTGCCACAAGTGCCGTAGAAGGGACAGGTTTGCGGAGAGGGAAGTTTGCATTGTTTGTGGTGATAAGTATTGTAGCAAGTGTGTGCTTAGAGCAATGGGGTCTATGCCGGAAGGGAGGAAGTGCGTTACTTGCATTGGTTATCCCATTGATGAGGCCAACAGGGGATCACTGGGGAAATGCTCTAGAATGCTGAAAAAGCTGCTCGCAGAGGACTCAATTAGGCAAATTATGAGATCTGAAATGTCGTGTGAAGTTAATCGGCTGCCACCGCATCTTATCAGTGTAAATGACAAGCCTCTGTCCATGGAAGAGTTGGACTTGTTGCAGAGCTGCCCGAATCCTCCAAAGAAGCTCAAACCAGGGAAATATTGGTATGACAAGGTGTCTGGATTCTGGGGAAAGGTGAGAGCTTAGGACTGTCTCCCTGTAAAACTCATTTACTCCAGTTATGTTTCTTTTTATTTGTTTTGTGAAGTAATTAGTTTTGGCTCAATCAAGCAGGATGGAGAGAAGCCATGTCAGATAATCAGTGCCCAACTGGCAATTGGTTGTCAAATTAGGAAAGATGCCAGCAATGGCGACACAAATGTGCAGATAAATAATAGGGAGGTCACTAAAACTGAGCTCTGGATGTTACAGGTTTCTTGTGCTTCAATTTGTTTTTGAGGTGCTGTTACTTTGAATTATGAAATCTCAGCAATTTGTCAAATGTTTTCAGGCTGCAGGAATCCACTGTGAAGGGAGCCCTCACTTTTGGGTTACTGCCGATGGATCCTACCAGCATGAAGGCATGAATTATGTAATGGGAAAATTATGGGATAAGGTAACAGAAATATTTGATTGTGAGCTCTCTTTGATCTTAACGACTTCCCTTTTATGCAATCTCACTTCTTGCTGATCAATGCTGTTAAATTTTTTTCTTTTTCAGAAAAGAGTCAGGATATTGTGTGCTGCTCTATCATTGCCATTTCCTTCTGATACAACAAACCCTGGTGGTGACATTGTTGATGAAGATGTGGATAATATTAAGTCAAACAATCTAGAATATGGCATGATGAATAAATTTCTCCTGGTTGGCTGTGATAAATCTGGAACGAGTACCATATATAAACAGGTACATCATAGTTGGTATAGTTCATATTCTTTTGTTTAAAACTTCGATTTGCATGTATCTATTAATAACTTGATGAATTGGAGGCAGAATCTTAAATTTGATTTAATTCTAAGTATTGGTAAGTGTAGGTTCTGGAATTTTACTTGCAATTTAGTGTGTTTCCAAGATGCATACTTATAGCAAGAAAGATTCCAACGGTGCATCACAAAAATTTTGCAGAAACTTAGATTGCTGATTTATGTGTTGAGAGAAGTGGTTGAGTTACAATTTGATTGCCTTACCCTTCAATATTATTCTCTTCAGGTTTCCGTAATTGAAGTCCTCACCTTTTCAACATTTTCTTTCTGTCATAACATCTATTAATTTGGACATAATTGTGTCTGAAAACGGGAGTCTCAAGCCGCTTCCGTGGTTGTGTAATATTTTTGTGATATCTGAAGAACAATAGACATGTATTTATTTCTGGATTGCATTTTGCAGCATTATACCTCAAAGTGCCCATTTTATATAATTCCACTAGTGTTTCTAAGATCTGTGTCCATACTTAGTTATGGTTCTAAAAACCTTACGAGACTGTTTGGTTTAGTTTTCTATATCAAGTAAGATAGCTCATGCACTTCTTTCTTCATTGCCATTGATGGCAATGACACAATACAATTACTAATTCTGTTTAACTATTCTTTGGGTTCAGGCAAGGATTCTGTATGGTGTCCCTTTCTCAGAAGATGAGAAGCAAAACATCAAAATCATAATCCAAAGAAATCTGTACAGATACATTGCTATTATACTTGAGGCACGTGAGCGTTTTGAAGAAGATCGTGCTATTGAGATAAGGAGAAAAGTTCCTATTGATCCTGGTCCTTCAAGTTCAGGTACACACATAGTCATTTGATCATTTTCTATGTTCTAGCCATTTGAAATATAATCATTTCCTCAAGCTTTGTGAGAGACGAACACTCAGAGATGCTTTGACTGAAAATTTCTCCATTTTCTGAATTATATCTTATTTTTCTTAATTTTAACAAAATAATTTTGAGAAGTTGTTTGGAATAATCATCTACCACATGGCATCAAGCTCGAATTGCTGTCCATTACACATTCTAGCCAGCAAATCCTCCTAGCACTACACACAAATTATCTCAAGTGCAATGCAAAAAAATAAGTACAAATGCTGTACGTTGGGTTACAGTAAATTAGTACAGAATTTTGATCCAATCCTCAGATTCTAAGAGTCATTTATTGGTTTTGGTGACAGCTAATTCTGACTTGGTTGATAGAAAGAACGTTTACTCGTTCAGTCCAAGGCTGGAAGCTTTCTCAGGTTGGCTACTTCAAATTAAGCAGTCAGGCAACTTGGAGGCCATATTCCCAGCTGCCACTAGAGAGTATTCATCTTTAGTTGAAGAGTTGTGGAACGATAAAGCTTTTCAAGCCATATACAAAAGGAGAAATGAACTGCATACGCTGCCTAGATTTGCTAATTATTTCCTAGATCGGGTAAATTGTGCTTTATGGTATTTCTTAACGAGGCGCTAATTATATTTGTTTAATATTTATAAGCTACCTCTGTTTCAAAAGGCTGTTGAAATTTCACGGATAGATTACGAGCCATCTCAAATGGATATCTTGTACGCCGAGGGCATAACGTCTTCCAATGGGGTTGCATTTTCTTTTCCAAAATCATCTCAGGATGGTTACATGGAATCTTTAGATCAGAATGATGACTCAGTAAGGTCAGTTCTCTAACATTATACCCCACCTCAACAAGAATTTGAGCTTGCCATAGGATGAATGAATTACAAATAAGATTCAAGAAACATCATTTTTACCCTACCGAAAGTACCAACTTCTCCTTGACATTCAAGAGCCAAGTTGCTGATATGGAATAATGTGAAAAAATGCCACTGCTTTTTGAGTGGAGGCTTTAAAAGAACCTGATATTTGTTAATATTTATGCACCGCAGTCCTTTGACAGTTTTTCAATGCCATCTTATGTAAGATTGTGCGACGAATAAATGTTTAATTATCATTTTTCTGTTGTGCGTACAGCTACCAACTCATTAGAGTTCATGCACGCAGCCTTGGAGAAAATGGCAAGTTGTTGGAAATGTTTAGAGATGTCCATCTTGTCCTATATTGTGTTTCCTTGACAGATTATGATGAATATTATGAGGAGATAAATGGAGAACGCAAAAACAAGATGTTGGCCACCCTGAAACACTTTGAGAGCATAGTCACTCATCCAACCTTCGCTGAGAAAGCCTTCCTTCTTGTCCTCAATAAGTACGACCTTCTGGAGGAAAAGATTGAACAAGTTCCTCTAACACAATGTGACTGGTTTCAAGACTTTAACCCTATAATCCGCCATCATCAGCACAGTTCCACTAGTAAAAATAACCCGTCTTTGGCTCAATATGCTTCCCATTATATGGCTGGGAAATTCAAAAGGTTGTTCAATTCCCTGACAGAGCGAAAGTTGTTTGTATCAGTGGTCACTGGATTGGAGGCTGATAGTGTTGACAAAGCTCTTAGATACGGCAAGGATATTCTGAAGTGGGATGATGAGAGACAGACTATATATGAATCGTCCAGTGAAAGCATGGAGTCTAGCACATCTGTGTAGAACATCTGACACAGAAAGTAGTTGTAACTGTAGCTTGTATTGATCTGTGTACAACCCGGACATATCAAATGTGTATAATAAAGTTGTGCTCAAATAACAAAATCATGGCATCAGGTTAGGTCTTTGTCAAATGTGTGTGAGGATCTCTGGAAGAGATGCAAGGTCTGTACCCATTTACGATATCATGAAAATTCTTTCATTCAATTAGACTAGTACCCATTTTCTGCAGGTGAATCATTTATAACCATTATATTTTAAGTCAACATTATTTACAGGTGGTTTGTGTTTAAATCTACTGGCATCCTTAGATAGAATTTTGATGTGGACTGAACGGCTTTGTGATGCCATCAACTTGAAAGCAAAGCTTCAACTCCATCAACAGAGTTAATTGTGTCGAAATGGGCTGTTGGGAATGACAGGACGAATGACCGTATTGTTGTGTCAAAGGTTAAAGTCCCTAAACCTTAGTGATTTAGTGATGCCTGTAGTACAAAGGAGTTGGAGAATTTCCTTTGAGCTATGAAAACTTATTTCTAGGTGGCCAAGATACTTGACAATGAAAAACTTTCTATCACAAGCATATACTTATCGAGTGATGCAAAACTAGTAGTGGACTTGTGTTTCAAATGATGCTAGTGCCAATTGGGAGAAGATTTAGACTTGAGAGGCCCTAAAACGAGAATTAAAGGATTAGTTCATACCGAGTAACACCTCTTGACTTGCTAAGGAGGTGTTGCTCAAGTTGAAATATACCAATCCAGTGGGAGACTACGTGAAAAAATTTAGTTCCTTAATGTTAGACGTGAGAAACATGTCAAAGGAGGACAAATTGTTCAATTTCCTTGTAAGTTTATTGCCTTGGGCGTAGGCTAAATTGAGACACCAAGGTGTAAAGGATCTTCCTTCTACTATTGCTACTGCAAATTGCCTTACCAACTTCTATGTGATTGGGGGCCCAAACTTGGAGACAAAAGGAAAACTGGCAAGTCAGGCAAGGATAATTAAGGGTGGCAATTTGATCTAACCTAACCTTAATTTGAAATTAGTGGGTTTGAATTAAATCTTTGCAGATGCAAGTCAAAATCGGGTTGAACCTACAAATTTGAAAGGATCAATGAGTCAATTTCAAGTTATTCAATAGGTTAACCTGCGAATATGTAAATATATTTTAAAAAATTTAATAAATATTTATATAAATATAAAAAATAATTAAATAAAATAAAAAGGTAAAATTGATAATACTTTCCCATTCTAGTATGATGAAAATTTAAAACTTTTTATTAATCAAATTTTGACATACAAAATATGTTTTAGTAATACTTAATTATTATAAAGGAAAAATATATATATTTTTAATTAGCAGGTTGGCAGGTCGGTAGGTCAAGTTTGGGTGACCCGTTAAATTAGCAAGTCGGGTTTGGATTGACGGGTCGTATGTAGTACCTAGGACTCAACTTGACCTGCCACCTCGACCTATTGCCACTCTTAAGGATAATAAGTGAAAAAAGAAGAAAATTCAGGAAATGATGGTTTTGAAAACAAAGGATATGCAGCAAATGGTGGACAAGTCAAGGAAGGGTTGTTACTTGTCTAATGTCAACCACAGGATGCGGGACTATCCAAACCATGGGAAATTGACTGCTTTGGTTGCTGAAAAGGAGTAAGCAAACGATGATGATGGCGCTCCTCGAGTGAACCCGATTTAGTTGTTATCCACCATCCATTCTACCAAATTGAATGGTTTGATGCATGTCAAAGTGAAAATTAAGGGATGGGAAACATTAGCCATAGTGGATTTAGATGCTACCTACAACTTTGTTGTTGAGCATTGGAAGGACACTCTTGGGTTAGAGGTGTAGCCCCGCTCCAATATGATTAAGAGAAATAATATTAATGCTTGGTCTATAGATGGTATTGTCAACATGGAATTGGAAATTAGAGACTGGTTTGGAAAAGTTGAATTTTTAGTTTTACCCTTGGATGACTTTGATATCATCCCTGAGAATGATTTTATGATGAAGGCTAAGGTCACCATGTGGCCTTATCTCAACAAGTTGTTGATTACAAATGAAGCGATGCCTTGCTTCATTCAAGGTGTGTATGGCATAAATCGTTCTTTAAGTTTTATGACCGATTTATTGTCGACTGTGGAGATTAAAGACGAGTTAAGGCATGGCTGGGAGACTTATATTTTAGCTATGGTGGAAATTCATCCCAACGTGTGGGAAGAAATTCCTGATCCAATTGCTGATATGCTGCAGGAATTTGAGAATGTGTTCTCCATAGCTTTGCTTAAAGGGTTGCCTCCTTAGCGAGTAATTGACCATAAGATCGAACTAGTGCCGAGTGCATGGCCCCTTACCTACATCCCTTACTAGATGGATCTACCCAAGTTCGTAGAATTAAGGAAACAATTTGATGAGTTGTTAAACAGTGGACTGATCTACCCATCCGTTGCCCTATATGGATGCTTGGTGCTATTCCAAAAGAAGAAAAACAGGGTCCTTGTGCATGTGTGTAGACTATCGACCTATGAACAAAGTGATGGTTAAGAACAAGTACCCAATCCTAATGCAATTAATCTCTTTAATAAGTTGACTAGGGCACGATATTACACCAAAATTGGCTTAAGGTCGGGATATTGGCAAGTTCAGGTTGTGGAACGGGACAAGGCCAAAACCATGTGTGTTATGAGGTATAGCTCTTTTAAATTCCTAGTGATGCCCTTCAGTTTAACAAATGCCCCTACTATATTTTGTAACCTTATGAACAATGTCTTGTATAAGTATTTAAACCATGTTTTTATTGTTTATTTGGATGATATTATTTTACTATATTTTGTAACCTTATGAACAATGTCTTGTATAAGTATTTAAACCATGTTTTTATTGTTTATTTGGATGATATTATTTTATATTAAGGGGTCCTTAGAAGACCATATAAGGTATTTGAGATTGGTTTTGTAGAAATTGCATGACCACCATTTGTTTGTAAAGAAAGAGAAATGTGAGTTAAAGAAGGAAGAAACCACATCCATCAAGATGGATGAGACAAAGGTTCAAGCCATGATGGACTGGCTCGTTCCTTCATAGTATTGGAGTTGAATTTCATGAATAAAATTCGACAAGGTTCCCCGAGTGATGCTACCTGCAAGGACTTAGTGAAGAAGGTGAGAGTAGGATATATTTGAAAATATTAGCTGGAAGATGGCTTATTAATTGCAAAGGGCCGATAGGTGTACATACCCATCGAGTTGCCGCACTAGGTGTTGCTACGAGAGACCCATGATAGTATGTAGGCTAGACATCCAAGTATTGACAAGACTTATGCCCTACTGTGCCGTCAATATTACTGGTCTAAATGGAGCTTGATGTGGAAGCCTACGTGCGGACTTGTTTTGTGTGCTAATAAGACAAATTGGAGAAAAAGGAAGCTAAATTGTTGCAACTGTTACCTATTCCAAATAGTTAATGGGAGTCAGTTTCGTTGGACTTTATTGCCGGATTTCCAAAAGTGAAAAGTATAATTTCTATACTTGTGGTTATTAATCAATACTCTAAATATGGCATATTTGTTGCTGCTCTTAACACATGCCCTCTAAAGTTGCTATTAAACTTTTCTTTAAAAATGTTGTTAAGTATTTTGGTATTCCTAGAGATATTGTGAGTGATAAGGATAACAAGTTTACAAAAAGATTTTCGACTTTCCTCTTTAATATGTTGGGCACTGAGTTAAAGTTTTCTATAACCAATCATTTTCAAATAGATGGGCAGATAAAGTGTGTTAATGCACTGTTGGAAGAGTACTTATAGCATTATATGACGAAAAATCCAAAGAATTTGGTGGATTTACTTGATGTGGCCTAATTATGCTACAACTTGCATATGACATCGGTAACTTGGATGAGTCTGTTTGAGTTGGCCTAACGAAAAACTGCCTTTGATGCCACATAAAGTTGTTGTGCAAAGGATGGGTGGCAAATGTGTCCAGCTACGTATCAGTGTGCTCATGGGAAGTAGAGTTAATTGATGAAGCTAAAGACATCTTAGATAAGGCCCAATGACACATGAAGAAATACATTGATGCAAGAAGAAGGATATAAACTTTGAAGTTGGGGAGAAAGTGATGTTGAAACTCACCTCATAGATTGGGAAGAAAATAGTTCCAAGACAGTGCATCGTAGGTTGATTCCAAAGTATGATGGTCCTTTTGAAATTGTAAGCCAGGTTGGACAAGTTGCTTACTGGTTAAAGCTATTGGATAGACTAAAAATTCACCCTACATTTCATGTGAGCTTCTTGAAGAAGTTCAATGAGGATGTCGATGAATTGGAGAGGTGGAAGGCTAAAAGGGCATCACCTATCATTCAAAGGTAATTTGAGAAAACAGCCAACCAAATATTAGATTAACTAACACTTGGGCAAAGCAAGAAGAACCCGAGGACCTAGTATTTAGTGCATTGGAAAGGGAAACCCAAGGATGATGCTATGTGGCAAAAGGATGTGAATTTGTGGTGGTTTGAAGATGTTATTAATGTTTATTGGAAGTCTAAGGAGACTAACTCTAGACCATCGCGAGCGTCAGGTTTTGTAGGTGGGGGAGGTCTATCAGCACCTTAGCACGTTAGGTGTGTCTAGCTCGATAGGGTTGTGAGCCAGACTTGATGTCACGTGTCGCGTGTCAGGCACTGTGTGCAACATTCAACATGTTCACCGTGTACTGGGTGTCGAGTGATCAACGGCACTTAAGCTCAAACATAGGTTGGTAATGTGTGTGCAAGGACTAACTTTGGTGTGAATTAGTTGTGGGATTGTCATGTAACTATTACATGTAGGCATGTTGCTCATTCCTTAGATCCATGTGAAAAATTCTTTAGAGTTTTTTGCCTAGCTCGTGTCTTTGTCTTCTTAAATTTATTAAGGTTGGGTATACCCAAGGGAGTATCGCTAACTTAGCTCCTTGATTGTGGATAGGGAATTTCCACATGAATTTTCCTCCAAAGATTAATGACGAAGGGTTGGTTTGTTCATCCATGATAGAAAGGGATTGATTCGATCCCTTAGCAATGCCGAGCAACTTGATAGTTGGACTATATACCTGCTTGGGACTATTCAACATGTTGAGCTTGTTATTGTGATGCTAAAGATTAGTTTATGGTATGTGTAAGGTGGCTAAAACTTGCACACACGCTTGGGGCTATTCAGCATGTTAAGCTTGTTATTGTGATGCTAAAGATTGGTTTATGGTATGTGCAAGGTGGCTGAGACTTGCACACACATTGACTCGAGGGAAAACATCAAAAGAGTGCCGGATGGGTTTTGTACACCCAAACGAACAAAGGAGGACGCTCTAGAGCACGTGTGCTCAGACAAAGGGCCCCAAAACAATTGCTGACCATTGTTGGTCTTGTGCCATGCGTGTGAGGTAATTTTTGGACACTTGGCACAATGATAAATCCTTGTTTTGCACCCATATGTCTTCTTTTAATGTCTTTTGAGGGTTGCATGGTTTTGAAGAGATGGAAATCTTATCCTCTTAGTAGTTAGGAATGTCAATTGCACTCATATGTCTTATTTTAATGTCTTTAGAGGGTTGCATGGTTTTGAAGAGAGTTGTAAGTAAAAGCTTCTTTCTTGCATGTGAAATTGAGAAATAACAGATGAGATTGGTTGTTTACCCGTAATTTTGTATGCTGCCTTTACATTTACTGCATGCCATGTATTGTCGTGTATCACTGTGTGTACTGTAACTTGCAATTGTTGAACCTTACAATGCGATCTCTACAACCACACAGTATAATTCATACTTAGTTTAATAGTAGGCATTGCAGCGACGTTCGTGCACTGCAAAGCCGACAACTCGAGCCAGGCTGCTAGGTAGCTGGATATCTCTCAAGCCCAGCCACTCCATAACACTGCATATATTTGCAATCTTGATAAGCGATGATATACAGAGTATCAACTTCACCCAAATCACATCGTTCGCAGGGGGGAATGGGATAGTCTGAAGTTTTTTTCGGCTTTCTGGTGGGCACAAAACTTGGTTCTTTAGGCCTCGGAACAAACATTTGGACCTGCTTCGTTCAAAATACCATTCGATGGAGATTTCTCTACATGTGGTTTTGTTTTGTTAGCTATTCTGCTGCTACTTAGTTTCTGAACGCCAGTAACAGCGAGAGTTCTTTATTTAGAACAGAAGAAGTTGAGCCTGATTTGTTGGAACTCGATCCCAAAACTAATCATAACCCACTCTTTCGTCATTCTTCATTCCAACTGGAAAGGACTGAAAGGGCACTACAGATCAAAATTAAGACGAACAGGGAACTTACAGAGGCCGAGTATTGAAAGACAGAGATGCGAAACAATAATCTATCCGTATAAGCAGAATGGATTTGTACAATATACAACTACTCAGCTGTAGCACATCAAACTGCATTCCACCATTCTCATGTGAAAATAAACACGAAGCCCTTCTCTTTCATCACTTGAGATTCTGGATGAAAACATCACCTTGGAGAATGGTGCAAGTTCATGGCATCAATAGCAGCAAGCATCCCAGCTATCGCCTCAAGACAGTTCACCAATTTCGTAATCTTGAGGCACCATACATCATCCCACTATTCTACTACATCATTCTAACAATACACAAAATAAATAACAAAAATATATTTATTTAACTAAATTTCAGTTTGAATTTTAAAATTTGTACCTTACACTTTTGAGACGATTTGGCCAGATTTTTCAGTGAAATGTTGCATTAAAAAATCCTCTAACTGGCTGTGTTTGATTTTAAATTTTTATTGTGAAAATGGTCAAGGTTGTGTGTTGGGGAAAATGGTGAAGGATTGGAGAAATTGTGAGCTGTGTTTGGGGGAGAAAATCAGAAGGCTCTGTTTTGGAGAGATGGAACAAGATCTGGAAGGCTGTGTTTGGGAAAGAGGTGACCAACTTTCTCAGGCCCGACACCTTTGAAGTGGAGACTAGGACCATCATGCTGGGCTCGTTGGTGACATTGAAGTCGTTAACAAAGGCCGCTCCCCTGACCAACTTGTGCAAGTGTTACCATAAGCAAATTCAATGATGTTATTCACCACCGAACAACGTTAATTTATTCCGTTCAAAGCACATGCATAGCTGTGGACGTGCTTTTACATTTGCGGTAAGATGTCGACGTCATGTTTATTCCAATTTCGAACTTTGATTCCTTCTTCAGTTAGTTTCGATTCGGGATGGCCCGTGATCAAATGTTTCTCCCTGCTCTACTCCAATCCCCTGCGGTTGCCCAAAGAAAAATATTTAATTTTATTTAAAAAAAATTAAATTTTAAAAAGAAAAAAGTTTGATCCTATTTGCTCTATTATTAAAATTAAGATATACCAACTAATTCTAAGAAATAGTAAACTTGAGAAGCACTTTTCATAATTAATATAAAAACACTAAAAAATAGAAGCAAACAATTTTTTTTTATTATATTGATCAAACAATAGTTTAGTTTAGATTAACTAAGTTTCAAATTAACCACATATAAAATAATATACAAAATTAATCACTAAATATTTATACATAACTAAGTACTAGCTTACAATTTACTCTAACTAACAAATTTCTCACACTCTTTGTATGCAAAGTTATTTACAAATTATTATGTTATTGTGTTCTGAACTATAAAAATAACATCATTTAATATTGAAGTGTAATAATAAAGAAATATTAAAAAAGTTTGTAGAGAGAAAAAACTTGAGATAATATACAAATAAAATAAATTAAAAGAGAAGGAAAATGAAAATATTAAAACATAATCGAATGTAAAATTAAAATAATTACATAACTTTATATTTTACAATTTATTTTCTAAAAACTACTAGTATGGATAAGAATTATATATATGTATGTGTGTGTGTATGCATATAACTTAATTAAAGCAAAGGTTAGGGCGGGGATCGTACGAACATTGAATTATTTCTTATTTTTTACTTTTTTATATGTAAATAAGTTGGTTTAATATTTAGGGTTAGGATCTCCCGAAACTCCAGTATGTCAAGTCTAGAATAAATAAAAAACTCATTGCACTGCATTATTGAGACCCAGTCATTCACCCCTTTATCATCTCCTTCTCATGTGCCTGAAACCACCCCCCCCCCCCCCCCCCCCTCAAAATAATAATAAAAGAGGTATCAGAAACATGTACCAAATTAATTTAAGCTAAAAGGTTTTGACGTGTGAGTTCTGTTAGCATAAAATTCCATGAATCATCTTGCGACTTCTAATCCAAGTTGCAGAGTAGGTGATGCCAGTCTTTCAAAATTTAATTCTATCAGCTTGCTGCAATAATGACGACCCATGTGGAAGCGTAAAAATTAAATTATTTTACAAACAAATCCAATAAAATAAGAGGAAGAAAAATACATGCTCTAACCAAAGCACACACAAGTTTCATATGTAAATAAGCACAAGTTTCATATGTAAATAAGCACGTATTCATGTACAAAATGTGGAGTAATTTTTAATAATCTCGAATAGTAATGAAAGTAACTCATTACAATTAACATATAAAACCCTTTTCACAGAATAAGAGTCCAACCCTTATAGAATTGCATTCTAGTCGAATACTACTCCAAAAATTTAAATTTCAAAAAGAATAATATCAAAATAGTATAAATAAATTCTAAAAAGAATAAGGAATAAGAGGAACTTGGAAACGTATTAGACTCCACATGATTCTGGTGTCAACGCAAACGATCACAAGAATGTTGGGATCGATCGAAATCTATCACACGACCCTCAAATTGATTTCACCGGTATTCTTCAATCTTTATGATCACTTGCCCTTTAGGCGTGATCGATCACACTTCATCCATTTCTTTGGAGTGAAGTCTTGTGATATTCTGCATCAAACCTTCTCTTGAAAAAAATGCATTCTTGAGTTCTGTTAGAAAATAGGGTATTATGGATTGAAAAAAAACACACACACACACACACACTAATTCTAGGATCTCATGTTGAATTTTCCTTGCTTGCACGGGTAAGAACATCGAATGCAACTTGCATATAATAGTTCCCGACAGGCTACCTAAATCACCTGTGTCCTTCCATCCAAGAGTTTAATGTCATAGCTATCTTATGAAAGTGTACTTTAACCATATGCCGTTAAAACTTCAAGATTTGTGTAAGGTTTTATTGTCCCAACCCAATAATCAATAGAAAAATGTAATATCAATTCTATTGACACATGGTGGTCAATAGGCAAGGCTAACTCAGTTGATGGCACCAATTCAAAAGATAAATCAATTATTTCCATTTCACTAGAGAGTTCATTGACTTGGAAAGATTATTTTGAAAACCTAATGATTTTTAGGAGAGAGATCAACAAGTTCCGCATGTTCTTCTTTCTTTTTTTTAATGGGCATGGGCTTCTTCATCCTCACATGCACTACCATTTCTTCTTCTTTAAAATCATCGTGGGCAAAATAAATTTGTATAACTTGCTCCTCTAATTTCAATATTTTTTCCAAATATTGCTTTTCTAGCAATTATTGTACCATTATCATCAGTCTTCTGCTAGACAAATAACCTTCGCTACTTCCCATGTATTATGTAAACTTTAACATTATTCACTACTTTGGGAAGATAATCTCTTCCATTTCATCTTTCCTCTTCTTCTTATGCCTTTCATCTACTGTCCTATCTTCTTCGACAACCTAATGATTATTATAGGATTTTCAACTTTTGCACTATATAAAGATAGAGAAAAGAAATACCTTTCACAATTTTTCGGCCAGAATTGTGCGTGGAATGGAGATGCTTCACCTTACTCCACTTTTGCACAAGTTGCTAGCCTTGAAAATGTCAAAAATGTTGTACCAATGTTAATGTTGTTCCTTTTAACTTAGAAGCCACCAACTTGGCTTGTTTTTCTAGAACCTCTATATACTCATGTCTTTCTCAAACCTATTAATCTAATTGAAGAAGTTATCAACACTTTGATTGTTGTCATAAGATGGGAAACGTATCCGTGGTTTGAATACTTCGAGCTTGATTGAAATAAAGTTACGATGCATAACTATCGTGATCAAGTAACATAAAGTGAGTAAGAGTGTCGATTTCCATAAAGAGGTCTATGCATGCCTATTGATGTATCTAATCAAATGTTAGTAGTATATACCAATTTTAAATGACAATTGTTCATGAATATTGATAAAGGAATTCAAAAAATAAATAATGTTACTTAGTATCAAATGAGTTTAAGTCATTATATTAAAGATGTTATACCTAGTTCAATTTCTATTAATCATCACTTTAATTAAACTACAACAACTAATAATGCAAAGTCAATCAATACACCCTCACAAACTATATTGACATTTAATTGGGCATCAATTTAACACTATGATCAATCAATTCCAATGAATCAACCTTAAATTGGCAATTGAAACACATAAATTTTTAAATTTCCCTTTTGTTATTTTTTAAAAATTTATGTTGTGATTAGTTTCAAGATCATAAGATTTAGCTCCTATTAATCTCCTAATACAAGTCCCTAGAAATGTAAATTCAACTAAACATCATCATATTAAATGCAAATTCACAAAATTCTTAAACATTCTAAAATTCAACCAAAATATAATGAGACATGAAAATGAATGCTTATTTTAGTTGAATTTTAGATATTGACGGTGAATCTTGCATTCTTTTATGTTGTTGTCCCTTTTCCTTTATTTTTCTTCTTTCTTTTCTTTTCTTGAGTGTTTTCTTCTTCTTCTTATGTTCTCTACCCAACTCCTGTTCCTCCCCTGAAATGTTTTTCTTCATTATCTTTCATATGCCTACTGACCACATTTAAAAATAACTATTCGCACACTCAATGCAGCCACGGTGCGATTGCATAATTACCATATTAAAATAGCACCACAAAGCCATCTAGACAGCACTATTTTGCAACTCTCTATTGCTTTTGGAATGTAGCCACATCTAAACCACATTGCGATAGCATTAAGCCACGTCAAAACGTTACTTTGTGTTGTTGTTTTAGGTGTGGCCATACTGCAACCACGTTAACAAAACCGTAAAGTCCATCTTTTAGGTACAGTAGCAGTTCACTTTTATACATAATATTTATAGACTATAAAATCCAAGTTAACAAAGCATAAACCACATCTAAGACTAGCAAAAATTAAATCTAAATTAGGTATAATTAACTCTAAATTTTAGAGTTATCAAACATCTAGATGTTGTTGTTGAAATAATTCATGAACTCAATCCTAGTTTCAATAAATTCTTGGTCAAGAGTTAATCTCTCACTCTAATAATTTTGTCATTTGTTTATAATAGATACGACCACTGAGTTTAATTTAAGAATGGTAAAAACTTGCTACAATACTTCTTGATGCGAGTGGAAGTATGAAAATTAAATTATTGCAAAAGAACAAAAAAAAAAGCTCTAATCCAAGCACTTGCACAAATATGAGTTTTTTACACACCCACACAATTCTACGTGCAAAATGTAAAGTATCTATAGATAATATCAAATAATAATGAAAAGGCTCTATTCAATAGCTTGTATTACCATATTTATAAAATTGGAGTTCAACTCTTAGAAAATTAGATTACATCCAAATTCTACGTTAAAATGATTTTAAACCTATCTAAACATTTTAAAAACCCATATCTAATATGTAGAAATAAATCATAAGTTTAAAAGATAAAAATTGAAAGAGACCTGAAAATGGCATTAGACTCCAGCACCCATGATCGATTACAAGAACAATAGGATTGATCTCGTGGTCTTCGGATGGATTTAACAAATGGTTTTAATACATTCATTGTGTTGTGAGAGACTTTTTTGGAGAAAATAATGAACTTGTCTTCTAATTAAAGTGAATAAAACACTTTTAGTTTGGCTCTTTTAAGGTAACATGAGGACAAAATAACAAGTTTGATACTCTAAGGTCGGTGGCCACAATTGACAAGCAGGATAAGAAAATACATATCGCTATTCCATATCTGATAAAGTAGATTAGATTAATTTCCCAAAAAAACTCTGATGAAGAAATTTGACTCACAAAATTCAAGTAGGGAACAGATGAATTACAAATAACACAAGCAGCAAGTTACGGAGCAAATGGTAAATCATAAATTGAAAATTGAAGATAAAAAAATTGAAATTCAACAAATCAAAAAATTTGAATGTCAATTATACACAATTTTCCTTCCATTAAAAATTTATACTTCCAATAATATTTTTTAGTATTTTCTATGCCTTTACTTTACTTTTAACATAAATCATAATTTTGCATGTTAATTTTGCTTTCCACCATAATATAAAAATTCGTGGATTAGGACTAGGGATGTGACTCAGTCGAGTTACTCGACTCGACTCGACTCGGTCGAGCAACTCGGTCAAAACTCGACTCGAGCTCGGTCAATAACGAGCTCGATCGAGTAGCTCGAGCTCGACTTTTTTTAAAAAAAAAAAAAATTTAAACATGATTTAATGTTTAACTCGAGCTCGACTTAGGCTCGGTTCGATAAGCTCGAGCTCCAAGCCCAGCGAGCTCGAGTTGTAAAATTTTACTCAAACTCGACTCGATTCGATTCCAACTCTAATTAAGACTCTGTTTGGGCCTTTACATTGAACCAATAGACTCTGTATAAGATTATGTTCCACTTGTAGCTTCATCAACCAATCAAACCACACAAAATTGGATAATGGAAATTGACTTTCGGTAGCAATGCATCAATCATATTCGCTCCACTTTGAGTAGAATCATTTCAAATCCTCAATTGACTGTTTGTCGTGTCCACCAACACATGGTGCGAGCGACGCACTTGGTCCCCACCTATAGGAGTTCCTTGTCCGAATGATTTTCGTGGCCCGTGTAACACGTTCGTAATTAATTATCGTGCAAGATGACAAATCCCATCGATTATTTTGCCAGCAGATACACGCTTTGCCCACTCATCAACTTGACAGACAATTTATCACCAATCTTTACAAACCGTGGATCCGATGAACTGTCGTTTTTTGGGCAGTGCGCTGCGTCAGCCCACATTTTTTATATGTTTTTTGTTGGAGGATGATATTGGTGCGAGTCGTGTTAGATGATTAATGACTTTAATATTTTAATATTTTTAATTTATTTAAATATATATATATATATATGTATAATATAATAATTTAACAATATTATAACTATTTAGGGATAATTATTGAATTTATAAATATGAATATATATATTGATTCAATTATAAAATAATAAAAAAAAATAATTAGTTATTTGTATATATAAGATAGAGAAATTTTAAATTTAAATTTAAATAAAAAATTTGTGTGATAGGATAGCATATTTGGTTGAATAAAGTTTAAAAATAATCTGAAAGAGTGAGATATAGGTTTCAAATATAATCTTCCGCATCGGCATGAAAAGTTTCAGAGAAGTCTCACTTGAGGTTACGCTTGTTTACAAATTTAAGCGTGTGGTTGTAATGTTTTTTAATTATGTAAAAAATAAAATAGAGAAAGAAAGAAAATTCGAAAATGAAATAACTAAATTGTATGTTCTATTTTGACAAAAGTAAAACCAAATGTAGGTTGAGTAGATTTGGTTCTAATTATCACTCTGACATGCCCATGAAGTAATAAATTGCTTATAAATATATATATTTATAGGTTGTCCACGTACCAACTCTGTTGTTTATTTATCCGTATAATATAATTATACGAAAAATCTACTTGAAGGGGAACATGGATGAGTAGTTTGTAGACATAATTAAACTTAATAAATATTGTCTTCTTAGTACCGATTCCAGGTAAAAACAAATGATTAAGACATGGTTTCGGAGCTAATTACTTTATTTAGCGGGGACGTGTGTCCCTGCGCGGCTGCATTTGTATAGTTTAAAAGCTATGATTAATGCCTTGTATCATATAATCAATAGTAGCTGGCCACACACACACCCATTGCATGAATAATTTAGCTATCGTGTCAAAATTTTAGTTCGTGACCTTTGAAGCCACCATCAATTGACACTTATTACAGAAGGTTCTGCCTTCCTACGCTCACGTCAAATAATAATCAGTATTCAACCATACACGTGTCGAAGTTTCTCAATGTTTGGTTCCATTCTTGTGTAGCTTTTATGGAGGCATTCATTGAATATTTTTAGATGACTGTAAGAAGTAACCTAAAAGTGATGAATAAACCCACTTCATAATCAAATCTACAGGAAATTGGTGACAGGCAATCAATGTCTGAGAAACTTGGCAGAATTTCGAGTATGCCAAACCCTCGAAATCAAGTTTGTAAGAAAAAGTAGTCGCATTTGGTGATGGTTGGGCGTTGGGAACTTGGGCTGCGTAATTGATTAAATTATTTAAGAAAAAAGGCCAATCCTCTTAATAGACGTGGTCCAACTGCCATTGATAGACCTCCCAAAAGTCAATAGTTTACTAAGAATGTTCCTTTTATTGATTAATTTAAATATAAATATAAATATACACGCACACGCACACATACCATAATAGTGTCAATAAACCAACAGAGGGTGTTTGGTTAAATTTAGAGGATGTTTAGTTAAGTTTATTTCAAAAAGTTTATAAGATATTTTTAAAATTTATAAAGTTCCGTATGTTTTATTTTTAAAATTAGTTTATAAAGAGTTTGAATAAAATATCTTATAAAATTTTGTTGAAATTTATAATTATAATTAATTATTATTATTTTGTAATTATGATAAAACAAATTAAATGTTATCAATATAATATAATAGATAATATTTACGTTATTTTTAATAAATATAATGAAATAACTTATAAAATGTTTAAAAATAAGTTAATACATACCAACTTAAAAAAAGTTTTAAGGAGTTTATAAGTTTCAAATATTTTGTTTTGAAATGTTATAAACTTCTTTAGTAAAAATTTTTCCGAATACTTTTGAACATCTTATTTTAAAAGCTTATAAACTTTTTTAGTAAAAATTTTTCGGAATACTTTTAAACATTTTATTTTAAAAACTTATAAACTCTTTTAGTAAAAATTTTACTAAACACTTTTAAGGAGTTATAAGCTTAGCCAAACATCTCCTAGTTTTAAGAATATATAAAATCATGTAACTTATAAAATATTTTTGGAGCTTGTAAGTTTCTAAATTTTATTTTGAAAATAAAATAGTATAGTGTTTGGAGAAAAAAATAAAAAAATAATTTATAAAATTTTATTGAAATTTATAATTATATATGCTTATAATTATTTTGCAACAATATTGATAAAAATAAATCAAATATTATTAATATGATGTAGTTAAAACTATTCATGTCATTTTAAATTTATAAATTGACGTAACTTAAAAAAATGTTATAAATAAGATGGAGAAGGCTAATTGATTTTTAAGAAATTTATAACTTTTAAATACCTTATTTTAGTCCTTTAAGCAAATTAACAAAAATATTTTATCAAATACTTTTAAGAATTTAACATTTTATAAGATATTTTAAAGAATTATAAGCTCATCCAAACACCTACTTAGTCAACATATATATGCTTGATTCAAAAATATTTATGCATCTTGCCAGATTCAACTCGTACTTTGAAACTTTTTGAATTCAATCCCGTTGTTTAATTCAACTTTGACTTATATAAAATTAAACTAATTCAATTCAAATAATTATAAAACTATTATCTGATTCATCCACCCCTAATTTGAATAATATGTAAACAACATTTTTATAGGGCAACAATTGTACTGATATATTACATTTAGTATCATGAAAACCTAGCAATGTGTCATTTGACCAAAAAAAAAAACAAAGCATCATATTTAAAGGCGTACACAATCTTACATGGTATGCTAATTTAATTATACGTATATATAAGATCTTCTCTTAAAAATAAATTAGCTCCATAATGGCATTAAATAAATATAAATAATATAAAAATAAATTAATTCGTGTTCTATTATATTTTAGAATCCAAGGTTATGTTTAGAACTCAATTTTCAACTTTACAACATCATCTCACTTTATACTATTAAATGTACATTTCAATAATATTTTTATTTAAATTTAAATTAAATTTTTTCCTCGTATATATATATATAATTAATTATTTTTCAATCATTACATTTATTTACAATTAAATCAATATCTATATATTTCACACATATATTCACATTTATTTTTATTTATACCCTAAAATATAATAATTATTCTTATTAACTATCACATTATACAATCATAATTATATATTTTTATTCATATAATTAAATAAATTATATTATTAATTTTATTAAAATTTTTATTTTAAATATATTACTCGTCACCAAACATTATATTTAACCCAAATCCCTTGTCAACATGGCCCAAGTGTCAACAGATCCTAATCCAAAACAATTTTCTTCTGATGAGTCAGTTACGGCTGGTTGACATTTGAGCAACACCTTTCCCAAAACGTTATGCCCCAATCAGTACATACGTTGTTCTTACGTCACGCTTTTGCCTAACTATGGGATCCGACGACCCAGATCTTGTGACGTGGCAGACTATTCGTAGGTTGGCCCCACCCGCATTTTTAGACCGTTGACGCATTCCCCCATAACATACACTATACACGTATACAGTAATTAGCTATTTCGCTTGAAAGCAATCAAACTGCGCTCGTTGGTCTGAATTTCTATTTCCATTATTTTCGGTTGTTATGTCCGTACACCTAACTTTGAAAAATTCCACGTCCCTTTTACCCCCAATTGGAATTCATATTGTAATCATTTGTCATATGGTTCGCGATTCACTAGAGCTGTTACGTATAGTAAAAAGACTCAGTAATTACGATTTATGGCTACATTTGATTGAGGGTTAAAGTAGAAGTTTTGTAGGGATTAAAATTAGTGTGTGTTGTAATTTTTTTATTTATATTTATTTTCTTTTATATCTTATAATTATTTAATTATTATTATATATTAAATATATATAAAAATAATTTCTCACCTACCCAAATTATAATGGCAAACATAAGTCCTCTTTCTTTTCAAATCATAAAAATTTTCCTACACGCCTTGTTACCAAATATACCTATACTTGGGAAAGGGGCTCTTGTTAAACGTGATTTTAAGTAAGAGTTGTGTTGAAATAAATAATATATTTGAAATAAAAATTTTAATGAGATAGATAATATAATTTATTTGAATATTTGTATAAAATATATAATAATGGTTAAATAATGTGATAATTTATAAGAAAGATTATTATATTTTAAGATATAAATAAAAAGAAATATGAGTGTATGAGCGACATATAAAAGAAATTGATTTAATTATAAATAAATGTAATTATTAAAAAATTATAATTAGTTATATATATATATATATAAGAAAATTTGAATTTGAATTTGAATTTTATTGGACATTATATTTAATAGTGTAATTTAAAATGATATTTTATAGTTGAAAGTTAAATTCCAAACATAACCACATATGTCATGTTTGTTTTTTCTTATTGTATCAAAAATAAACACATTATAATTATTATATTTTAAAAAATACATTTAAAAATATGCAAGTATAAACAAACATAGCCTTTTTTTTTATTATTGTTACCATTATTAATAATTAATTCTTGTACACGTTGCGTCCTAACCAGAGTCAGTAATTAACTTTTTCAGTCTAATAGTCAATTATATAAACCTTTCCAAATGGGAAAGTTTGTGAACAAAAGGTCAACCGGTCAAAATCCCTTTATTCCTATCTACAGAAACACGGCTAAATGCTAGTCTAGTTTAAATCATCAACGGAAACGAAAAGTATTATGTTAATAGTTGTTCATCATCATCATCATCATCATCAGCCCCACGTCTTCGTTTCTAGAATCAGATCTACATTATCAAGCATAATGATATCATACGGATTTTGATTCCCACAAAGTTTATTCATACACAAAATTGTATATTGGCAAGTATAATTTCACCAGGTGTCTCCCACTTCACACTGGTAGCGCACTTTTTCGCCTGCGTGTGCCTCACGTGTCACCCGCGGCTTGTCAAACTCCCACATCATCAGTTGACCTACCAGCCCAGCCATGGCCTCGTTCCTCTATACATAATCCCTTCTCTTCTTTGGCTCAAACCTTGGAATTAAAAGAACCATACAGCTTTATTCCAACCTTTCAAGCAAAGATTCTCGCAGCGTACAACATATGACAATCCAGAAACTCAACGGTTGCCCGCCTTCGCCGGAGAAGAGCAACCTACGGCGTCGGAAACTAGGAGCCATCTTCTCGTCCGATCCTAATCCCAATCAAGGTAACGCATACGCTGACTGCACTACCAGTTCTGATGACCATTCCTCTCGTCGTAAGAGCGATGTCTCCTCCTTCGCAAGCCCACCCACCTATTATTCCAATCCAAGCAGCACCAATTCTTCTCCGTACAATTTCTTGTCCCCGTGGATCCAATCTTCGCCCTACACGAAGTCCCCATGGATCCATCAACCGGCCCCGTCACCATCTCCCGATGCAGGAGACAACAAGTGCTGCCTAATCGGGTCCCTTTTCCGAGAAGGAGGTCACGTTTATTCGCTCGCGGCCGCTGGGGATCTGTTGTACACCGGATCTGACAGCAAGAATGTGAGGGTGTGGAAGAACTTGCAGGAGTTTTCCGGGTTCAAGTCCAGAAGCGGGTTGCTGAAAGCCATTGTCGTGTTCGGGGACAAGATCTTCACGGGGCATCAGGATGGAAAAATCAGGGTTTGGAGATACTTGGGTGACAGAAAGAAAACCCACAAAAGGGTCGGAAGCTTGCCTACGGCTATGGATTTGTTGGCGAAATCCATCAACCCGAGAAACTACGTTGAGGTGAGGAGGCGTCGCAATGTTCCCTGGGTGAGACATTACGACGCCGTTTCGAGCTTGAGCGTTGACGCCAATCAGGGTTTGCTGTACTCGGGTTCTTGGGATAAAACGCTGAAAGTGTGGAGGATTTCGGATTCCAAGTGCCTGGAATCCATCCAGGCGCACGACGACGCTTTGAATTCGGTTGTCGTCGCCTTCGACGGGTTGGTTTTTTCCAGTTCGGCCGACGGAACGGTGAAGGCGTGGCGGCGGGAGCTTGTGAGGAAATCCACGCAGCACGTGCTGGTGGAGACGGTTTTGAAGCAGGACCACGCGGTGACGTCGATGGCTGTGAGCCACTCCGCTGGCGCGCTGTATGCGGGGTCCTCCGACGGGCTGGTGAACTTCTGGGAGCGTGAGAAGCACTTCATGTCGTACGGCGGCGTTCTGAGAGGCCACAAGATGGCGGTGTTGTGTTTGGCGGTGGGGGGGAGGTTGGTTCTGAGTGGATCGGCGGATAAGAGCATATGCGTGTGGCGGAGGGATGGGGGCGGAGTCCACTCGTGCCTGGCTGTGCTGACCGCGCATGGCGGACCTGTGAAATGCCTGGCGGTGGAGAAGGAAGACGCCGAGGATGAAGGTGATGAGCGGTGGATTGTGTATAGTGGAAGTTTGGACAGGAGCGTCAAGGTTTGGAGGGTTTCGGAGTAATTGCAGAAGAAGCTGGTGGCGCGTCCATCCACGCGCATCCGCGAGCTGTGGCAGAAGTTGTTTACGAGTAGATTACGCAAGTTCCCACTGGAACAGGGAAAGTTCCGGTGGGATAGGATGTGTGCAAGTGACAACAAACCGACCAATGGGTACATTAATGAGGGTTCAGATTGCGATTTTCACAGACCCTCAGCTGACACGGAAGCAAAATTATAAACAAACGTAGCCTTTTGTTTTTAAATTTTAGTTTCTATTTTTTTGTATTTTTATTAAAAATTGTATAAAATTACGAGATAAATATAATTTTTAAAAGTTGTAATAATTATATTGTATGTTTTGAGATGAAAATTTTGAAAAAAAGCATAGCCAATATTATCTTTTCTTTGTGAGGGTTTCTGCATATATACGCACATATTGAAAATTTTGGTTACAGAATGTATGATTTAAAGGCTAGCTTGTGTAGATAGATCAAAAGGGGTGTTTCTTAGCTTGTAACATATGTTATATGCATAAAATTTTGTTGCTTTCTAGCAATCTTCAGCTATACTTGAATACATGGTCAAGTCTTATTGGGGGGCTTTGTGCGGCTGCAGGAAAGAGCATCTCCGCTTGTCCACCTGTCGGTTAGGGGACAGGAACAAATGTAGTTTTCTGAAGTTACCTGCACTCTTCTCAAATTTGGCTACTAGCCAAATTTCAGTTATTAATGAAAATCCTCAAATTCAAATAGAAAATCTCCAATGGCTATGTTTGGGAGAGTTCCTTTGGTTAGTTTCGATGTTTTGCAAGAGCTGTGTTGAGAGAAAATATATAATAATATGTAATATTTTATAAAGATAATAATTATGTTATAGAGTATAAATAAAAATAAATATAAATACGTATGTAATATATATATATATATATTGATTTAATTGTAAATAATCATAATAATTGAAAAAATAATTAATTAATTATAAATATGAGAGAGATTTAGATTAAAATGTTATTGAATAATACATTTAGTAGTATAAAATTTGAGATGATATTTTTAAATTGAGAGTGAGTTCCAAACATAACCAATGTGAATGGTCATGGAGCACTTCGTCTCTTCCACCTTCAAAATATTATTAGCTAGCTACCTTCTTCTCATTTCTTTCTGTCTCAATAAAGGCTAACATAAATAATAAAAAGGAAAATATTGATTTTTCTTGACAAAGTGTTATTAAATAAAGGGGAAAGGAAAACAGGATAAGGGCAGCCCGAGTGGACCATATAGCCAATACCCAATGAGAGATCTACATGTGCGAGAAGTCAACACTTGCGTAAATAAGTCAACTCAAGGGATGGCTGCAGCTCACGAAGGTGTGCAACACTTACATTCTAGGTAGCCTTAAAACTAGTTTTTTAGGAATTCAATTAGCCCATTGCAAGCAACTTCTTCGGCTGGGATGTTTATTGTCCTTTATCACTTATTCCCTTATATGGAAGAAAAATAAATAAATAAGGTTGCCATGATTATATTTGGATCTCCTTTTCAATTATTATTTATGCTAACAAAATACATGCACTCCAAATATGCTTCATCAAAATAATTATATTTCTTTTACCCTTTCTTCCTTTTTACATTATTTTTAAATTTTGTGATCTAAAACATACATTTCGTCCTCTCCCGCAAACAATGACATCCAAACAAAGCCCATTTTCGAGGCCCCGAAAGTAGCTAACTCTTGGGCTTCAAATAAATTAAACACAGGACCAGCAGCCGGGCTTAATTGCAATCAGGAGACCATCAAACAATCTTGCTGTTGATTTCGTAGGATTAGAGTGACAAAGCGAATGGATGCATATTATTTCCTGGCTTGGTCCAAAACACATTTTGTAATTATATTTATGGCACTAAATGTTAGACAAAGAGCACCAAATGACAGTGGCGTTAGAATATAATAATAGAATAATAAATTGGCCAAGTACTTCACAAAAACAGGGAAAAGAACATTTTTTGTAAATAATTTATGGCCTAAAATAGATGTGGGGAGGTAGAGAATTTATTTCCCAAAGATTACATTATTACATCTTGAAGCACATACATTTGGTGGGCAAATTAAATGTTGGCCCAAAGTAGAAAAGAATTTACTAATCTAAATTTAAATCTATATCTATATTATATCATCTAAAAAAGTGTGAACGTTTTTTCTAATTGTGAAAAGAGAATTATATCCTTAATTAAATACTTGCATTTATTAATAAACAAGATTAATCAAGTAAAAAAAATTTCAAAATGAAACCTTTTATTAGCAGGAAATTGAAAGAATTTTAAATTATGTAAACTACTAAAATAATTATTCATAAAATAAGAAAAAATTTAATAGAAATCAAAAATATCAATATAAATAAATTTACAATAATGAGCTATAATTTGAAATAGACAAATAAATTCTACTCGCAAAGAAATTATTATACTTATTCCAATAAACTATAAAATCTCTAAAACAAGATAATCTTTGACCACCCATTTTATTAAATATGTGATAATTCTATATATATAATTATTTTTATTTAAGAGATAATTTTGTTTAATTCAAAGAGTACAGATAGCAAAATATATTGTCAATATAATGAGCCACAAGTTTAAATAAATTACATATAACTAAATAGCGTAGTCAATGGAATAACAACATGCTATAAATTTTTTAAAATCAAAATTCGTAACTTCCAACTTTAGTAAAAATCTTATAATTCTTCATATATTTCTATTTTTATTTTAAAATTAGTTATTTGTGATATAGTAGAATAAAAATGTAACAACAACGAAGATATGAAACGTTATGTCTATAATATATAAAAAAATGTGAATATTTTTTTCAATGGCGAAGAAACAATTATATCCTTAATTAAATATTTGTATTTAATAAACAAAGTTAATTAGGTAAAAACAAATTCTATTTAAAATAGAAACCTTTTAGTAGTAGGAAATTGGAAGAATTCTAAGTTATGTAAATTACGAGTATAATAAGTAAACAATTCTTAGAATCCTAGATCAATAAAACTAATTATATTGTTATTTACTATATATAAATATAAATAAAATTAAAACAAAATATCCATGTAAATAAATTTGCAATAATGAGCTATAATTTCAAATAGAGAAATAAATTCTACTTGCAAATAATTCACTATACTTTTCCCAATAGGCTATAAAATCTCTAAAACAAGAGAACTTTGACTACCCATTTTATTAAATATGTGATAATTCTATGTATATAATATTTTTATTTAAGAGTTAAATTTATTTAAGTCAAAGAGAACAAATAGCAAAAATTAAAGTCAATATATTTAATTCAAAGACCACAAATAGTAAAAAATAGTCTCAATATAATGAGCGGCAATTTTACATAAATTACATATAAGTAAATAGCATAAATACTGGAATAACAACACACTGTAAAATTTTTAAAACCAAAAGTTTGTAACTTTCAACTTTATTAGATATTTTATAATTCTTCTTATATTACTATTTTGATTTTAAAATCAATTATTTGTAATATAGTAGAATAAAAATATACTAACAAGTAACATATGAAACACCATGTCATAGGCATAAAATATCCTAATAGAATAAAAAAATATTCATAGGTCATGTGAATATAATATTATAAAAATATAGTAAAACAAATCTAACTTTGCAGTATTGAAAAAACAAACATGTCAGAAAAAAACAAATGATACAAAAGATAAGTTCAAGAGAGTTCTACACGATGGCAAATGTATATCATATGGATAGACAGATGATAAACTATATTATAATTATATACAAAGTTAATGAGCATCGTACATTAAGAATACAAAATAAATTAATATGCTGAAAATTATAGAAATTGGTTTCAAATAAAAGCATGACAAAATATACAGCTTTGAGAAATAAACCTAAATTTGAAAATTAGAAAATGAATATCAAATAGTAAGAATAAATTTAGAAATAAGATGCCACAAAATTTGCCAAATCAAAAGTGCTTACAAAAAAACAAAAATAAATGCATTTATGTCAATCATTTTTAATATAAATATCACAAAAGATAATAAATAAAATATGGAATACTAAAATTTGATCATAAAGATAGTAGATATTTAATAAAAAAATAACTTATTGAAACCATATTGGTACAATACTTTGAAATAAATTTTAAAAAATATATAAAAATATAAAATAAAATTTACTATCTCATTCACCAAAAACATTATATTACAACATTTAATGCTATACTTTGGAAGGCGAGAAGTTGAGAAAAATAGAGACAATATAGAAATAAATAGCTATCTTTAAAATTTATGCAAACAATATAGAACAGTAAATCATATAATTTTATAACTCTATAGCATAATCTAAATTTTTTCAATAGTAAGTTCACCTTTTTATTTAAATTAATTATTGTAACATGGTTAATCCTAGGGATAAAATTTAATGATTTAATTTTATTAACTTTTCTTTAATTTATTAATATATATTTAAAAATTCGACATTAATATTATTTGTCACTTTATAAACACAACAATCTAAATTGTTGAAGCAATTAAATATCAATTAAATATTAAATGATATTTCATTGAAATAATTTAAACTATTAGATAAGGTCGTCTATTAATATAATATAAATCAAATAAAAAAAGGTCATCAGTTACAATCTCAACCGTTTAAATTTGTTTTAATTTTTAAGTGTGTCTGTTTTTAGCGTTTTTTTATAAAAATTAATGTAAAAATATAAGTAAAAAATTTTAAATCTGTAATAATTAAAATGTGTTTTTGAGATGAAAACAAATAAGACTGTGTACTTTTCATCCAGCAATAAGTAATAATGACATTTTTCTTGAAACCCGTGTACTTTTTTTCTAGCAATAACTAAGACTTTTTCAACTAATTCGATAGTATTTATTCTTAATCATGTAACCAAGACGACAACGTTTTTAGTTATAAAAACTCGTAAAAAAGTTTTTTCAACCTACACGCGCACGCACGTTAGCCATTTGGATATGAAGAAGACAAATATAACTGTGTAATAACACGCATTTAGACCAACTTGGACCAAGTCAATCCTTAAAATCCCCCTGTGTGATTCTGGGCTACTGACGGGAGCACTGCTCCCACCAGAGACAGGGTGTGGGGCCCACTTATCAGTAGGACCCATCCCATGTGCTTGGGGAGCAGTGCTCCCGGACTGCACAAGAAGCACTCGAAATAGTCTGAGGCAGCCGTTCTCCCAAAGTCGTTAGTCAGAATGCACCGGGTTGCTCAGCTGTCGGGATTCATGAATAGTTATTTGTATCTAGGGACGCCAATCAATACTTTCGTCTCTTTCCCACCTTCTATGTCAAATCTCTTGCAGACGCGTTGATCGACAAATATCGGTTTGAATATTTGATAAAGAATCAGTCTCTCCGTTTTTAAGTCTTCCCTCTGACGGCCTCAAAGCCGCCCAACTCTCCATCTTTATCATCCCAGAAACTCGACTTCTGATTTATGGCATTCGTATTCAAGACATTCCATGGTGATTATTGAGTTGCCAGTGTACGTAAAGGGGTGAGGGGTAGGGTTAGTCGAGATGACTAGCGTTCTGAGAAGTACCTTGCCCGTTTCATCGCGGGAAGGCGAGGATCGTGATGATGATTATAGTGCCGATTACTCCTTTGCTATCGAATACAGCGGTCCTCCAGTGACTCACGATATTCCCCAATTGAATCCCGTCGATGTTCGCGGGATTCCGACTGCGGCGGTGGCCGCTAAGGATGTAGCGTTGGGTAATTTGACTTTGCCGGTTGTTCGTCCAATACGCAGAAAGAGCGATCAATCGAATAAAAAATTGTCGGAGGAGTTCAAATCCGGCCCCAAAGTTGGCAACTCTCAGCTTCCTGTGGCCAATTTAGGTAAATTTGGGGGTTGTGGCAGGATTTATTCAACGAAATCTGAGAATTGTTCTCTAAGTGAATCCAATACGCTGCGTGGAGCTCAAAGCTCCAGTAGTTCTGGTACGCTAGGGTTTTCCGACGCACACGACGATTCGAATCAGATTTCAGGAAGCTCGGATGTTGAGGACTTGGATAACAATGGCAAGGCCGGTGTATCGTACGTCGATTGTTCAAATCCCAGCATTTCCAACTCAAATGAAGTGGATGAAGGTTGTGTGGGCGATTTTACTGGCCAAGGGAACGACCGAACGCCTGTGGTGACTTTCCGCGATTTTCCGTCAAGTGATTCAACATCCGAAGAAAGTGATTTTGATGAGCCTGCAGTGTTACCGCAGAGGCAAGTGGTTTCGGTCGATGGGACGAAAGGATTGTGCCACAAGTGCCGTAGAAGGAACAGGTTTGCGGAGAGGGAAGTTTGCATTGTTTGTGGTGCTAAGTATTGTAGCAAGTGTGTGGTTAGAGCAATGGGGTCTATGCCGGAAGGGAGGAAGTGCGTTACTTGCATTGGTTATCCCATTGATGAGGCCAACAGGGGATCACTGGGGAAATGCTCCAGAATGCTGAAAAAGCTGCTCGCAGAGGACTCAATTAGGCAAATCATGAGATCTGAAATGTCATGTGACGTTAATCAGCTGCCACCGCATCTCATCAGAGTAAATGACAAGCCTCTGTCCATGGAAGAGTTGGTCATGTTGCGGAGCTGCCCGAATCCTCCAAAGAAGCTCAAACCAGGGACATATTGGTATGATAAGGTGTCTGGATTCTGGGGAAAGGTGAGAGCTTAGGACGTCTCCCTGTAAAACTCATTTACTCTAGTTATGTTTCTTTGTATTTGTTTTGTGAAGTAATTAGTTTTGGCTCAATCAAGCAGGATGGAGAGAAGCCATGTCAGATAATCAGTGCCCAACTGGCAATTGGTTATCAAATTAGGAAAGATGCCAGCAATGGCGACACGGATGTGCTGATAAATAATAGGGAGATCACTAAAACCGAGCTCTGGATGTTACAGGTTTCTTGTGCTTCAATTTGTTTTTGAGGTGCTGTTACTTTGAATTATGAAATCTCAGCAATTTGTCAAATGTTTTCAGGCTGCAGGAATCCACTGTGAAGGGGCCCCACACTTTTGGGTTACTGCCGATGGATCCTGCCAGCTTGAAGGCATGAATTATGTAATGGGAAAATTATGGGATAAGGTAACATAAATATTTGTTTGTCAGCTCTCTTTGATCTTAATGACTTCCCTTTTATGCAATCTCACTTCTTGCTGATCAATGCTGTTAAATTTGTTTCTTCTTCAGAAAAGAGTCAGGATATTGTGTGCTGCTCTATCATTGCCATTTCCTTCTGATACTACAAACCCTGGTGGTGACAATGTTGACAAAGATGTGGATAATATTAAGTCAAACAATCTAGAACATGGCATGATGAATAAATTTCTCCTGGTTGGCTGTGATAGATCTGGAACGAGTACCATATATAAACAGGTACATCATAGTTGGTATAGTTCATATTCTTTTGTTCAAAACTTCCATTTGCATGTATCTATTAATAACTTGATGAATTGGAGGCAGAAGCTTAAATTTGATTTAATTCTAAGTATTGGTAAGTGTAGGTTCTGGAATTTTACTTGGGATTTAGTGTGTCTCCAAGATGCATACTTAAGGCAAGAAAGATTCCAACGGTGTATCACAAAAATTTTGCAGAAACTTAGATTGCTGATTTATGTGTTGAGAGAAGTGGTTGAGTTACAAATTGATTCCCTTACCCTTCAATATTTTTCTCTTCAGGCTTCCGTAATTGAAGTCCTCGCCTTTTCTACATTTTCTTTCTGTCATAACAGCTATTAATTTGGACATAATTGTGTCTGAAAACGGGAGTCTCAAGCCGCTTCCATGGTTATGTAATATTTTTGTGATATCTGAAGAACAATAGATATGTATTTATTTCTGAATTGCACTTTGCAACATTATACCTCAAAGTGCCCGTTTTATATAATTCCACTAGTGTTTCTAAGATCTGTGTCCATACTTAGTTATGGTTCTAAAAACCTCACGAGACTGTTTTCTTTGGTTTTGTTTTCTATATCGAGTAAGATAGCTCATGCACTTCTTTCTTTATTGATGGCAATGACACAATACAATTACTAATTCTGTTTAACTATTATTTGGGTTCAGGCAAGGATTCTGTACGGTGTCCCTTTCTCAGAAGATGAGAAGCAAAACATCAAAATCATAATCCAAAGAAATCTGTACAGATACATTGCTATTATACTTGAGGCACGTGAGCATTTTGAAGAAGTTCATGCTATTGAGATAAGGAGAAAAGTTCCTATTGATCCTGGTCCTTCAAGTTCAGGTACACACATAGTCATTTGATCATTTTCTATGTTCTAGCTGTTTGAAATATAATCATTTTCTCAAGCTTTGCGAGAGACGAACACTCAGAGACGCTTTGACTGAAAATTTCTCCATTTTCTGAATTATATTCTTAATTTTAACAAAATACTTTCGAGAAGTTGTTTGGAATAATCATCTACCACATGGCATCAAGCTCGAATTGCTGTCCATTACACATTCTTGCCAGCAAATCCTCCTAGCACTACACACAAATTATCTCAAGTGTAATGCAAAAAAATAAGTACAAATGCTGTATGTTGGGTTAGAGTAAATTAGTACAGAATTTTGATCCAATCCTCAGATTCTAAGAGTCATTTATTGGTTTTGGTGGCAGCTAATTCTGACTTGGTTGATAGAAAGAACGTTTACTCGTTCAGTCCAAGGCTGGAAGCTTTCTCAAGTTGGCTACTTCAAATTAAGCAGTCAGGCAACTTGGAGGCCATATTCCCAGCTGCCACTAGAGAGTATTCTCCTTCAGTTGAAGAGTTGTGGAAGGATAAAGCTTTTCAAGCCATATACAAAAGGAGAAATGAACTGCATACGCTGCCTAGATTTGCTAATTATTTCCTAGATCGGGTAAATTTTGCTTTATGGTTTTTCTTAATGAGGCGCTAATTATATTTATTTAATATTTATAAGCTACCTCTGTTTCAAAAGGCTGTTGAAATTTCACGGATAGATTACGAGCCATCTCAAATGGATATCTTGTATGCGGAGGGCATATTGTCTTCCAATGCGGTTGCATCAATGGAATTTTCTTTTCCAAAATCATCTCAGGATGGTTACATGGAATCTTTAGATCAGAATGATGACTCAGTAAGGTCAGTTCTCTAACATTATACCCCGCCTCAACAAGAATTTGAGCTTGCCATAGGATGAATGAATTACAAATAAGATTCAAGAAACATCATTTTTACCGTACCCAAAATACCACTTCTCCTTGACATTCAAGAGCCAAGTTGCTGATATGGAATAATGTAAAAAAATGCCACTGCTTTTTGAGTGGAGGCTTTAAAAGAACCTGATATTTGTTAATATTTATGCACCGCAGTCCTCTGACAGTTTTTCAATGCCATCTTATGTAGATTGTGCGACGAATAAATGTTTAATTATCATTTTTCTGTTGTGCGTACAGCTACCAGCTCATTAGAGTTCATGCACGCAGCCTTGGAGAAAATGGCAAGTTGTTGGAAATGTTTGAAGATGTCGATCTTGTCCTATATTGTGTTTCCTTGACAGATTATGATGAATATTATGAGGAGATAAATGGAGAATGCACAAACAAGATGTTGGCCACCCTGAAACACTTTGAGAGCATAGTCACTCATCCAACCTTCGCTGAGAAAGCCTTCCTTCTTGTCCTCAATAAGTACGACCTTCTAGAGGAAAAGATCGAACAAGTTCCCCTAACACAATGTGACTGGTTTCAAGACTTTAACCCTGTGATCAGCCATCATCAGCACAGTTCCAATAGTAAAAATAACCCGTCGTTGGCTCAACGTGCTTTCCATTATATGGCCGTGAAATTCAAAAGGTTGTTCAATTCCTTGACAGAGCGAAAGTTGTTTGTATCAGTGGTCACTGGATTGGAGGCTGATAGTGTTGACAAAGCTCTTAGGTTCGGCAAGGAGATTCTGAAGTGGGATGATGAGAGACAGACTATATATGAATCGTCCAGTGAAAGCATGGAGCCTAGCACATCTGTGTAGAACATCTGACACAGAAAGTAGTTGTAACTGTAGCTTGTATTGATCTGTGTACAACCCCGACATATCAAATGTGTATAATGAAGTTGTGCTCAAATAATAAAATCATGGCATCAAGTTAGGTCTTTGTCAAATGTGTGTGAGAATCTCTGGAAGAGATGCAAGGTCTGTACTCGTTCATGGTAACATGAAAATTCTTTCATTCAATCAGACTAGTAATTTTCTGCTGTTGAATCTGTTATTACCATTATATTTTAAGTTAACATTATTTGCAAGTGGTTTGTGTTTAAATCCACTGGCATCCTTAGAATTTTGACGTGGACTGGACGGCTTTGTGATGCCATCAACTTGAAAGCAAAGCTTCAACTCCATCAACAGAGTTAATTGTGTTGAAATGGGCTGTTGGGAATGACAGGACGAATGATTGTATTGTTGTGTCAAAGGTTAAAGTCCCTAAACCTAAGTAATTTAGTGATGCCTCCTGTAGTACAAAGGAGTTGGAGAATTTTCTTTGATATATGTAAACTTATTTCCAGGTGGCTAAGATACTTGACAATCAAAAAGTTTCTATCACAAGCATGTACTATCGAGTGATGCAAAACTGGTAGTGGACTTCTGTTTCAAATGATGCCAGTGCCAATTGGGAGAAGATTCAGACTTGAGAGGCTCTAAAACGAGAATTGAAGGATTAGTTCATACCTAGTCACACGTTTTGACTTGCTAAGGAGGTGTTGCTCAAGTTGAAATATACCAGTTCAGTGAGAGACTGCGTGAAAAAATTTAGTTCCTTAATGTTAGACGTGAGGGACATGTAAAAGGAGAACAAATTGTTCAATTTCCTTATAAATTTACTACCGTATGCTAAATTGAAACACCAAGATGCAAAGGATCTTCCTTCTGCTATTTCTACTGTAGATCGCCTTACCAATTTCTGTGTGATTGGGGGCCCAAACTTGAAGACAGAAGGAAAACTAGCAAGTCAGGCAAGGATAATTAGGGGTGGCAATTTGACTTGAACTAACCCTAATTTAAAATTAATGGGTTTGGATTAAATCTTTGTAGATGCAGGTCAAAGTTGAGTTGAATCTACAAATTTAAAATAATAAATGAGTCAATTTCAAATTACTCAATAGGTTGACCAGCGAATTTGTAAATATATTTTAAAAAATTTAATAAATATTTATATAAATATAAAAAATAATTAAATAAAATGAAATGGTAAAATTAATAATACTTTCCTATTCTAGTATGATAAAAATTTAAAAATTTTTATTAATTAAATTTTGGCATACAAAATATGTTTTAGTAATATTTAATTATTATAAAGGAAATATATATATATTTTTAATTGGTAGGTTAGCAGGTTAGTAGATTAAGTTTAGGTGACCCATTAAATTAGCAAGTCGGGTTTGAATTGATGGGTCGTATGCAATACCCAAGACTCAACTTGACCTGCCACCTTGACACGTTGCCACTCTTAAGGATAATGAGTGATAAAAGAAGATGATTCAGGTAATGATAGTTCCAAAACAAAGGACATGTAGCAAATGGTGGACAAGTCAAGGAAGGGTTGTTACTTGTGTAACGGCAACCATAGGATGCAGGACTATCCAAACCATGGGAAATTGAATGCTTTGGTTGCTGAAAAGGAATAAGCAAATGATGATGATGGTGCTCCTTAAGTGAACCTGATTTAGTTGCTATCCACCATCCATTCTACCAAATCGAATGGTTTGTTGCATGTCAAAGTGGAAATTAATGGATGGAAAACACTAGCCATAATGGATTTAGATGCTACTTACAACTTTGTTGTTAAGCATTGGAAGGACACTCTTGGGTTGGAGGTGTAGCCCCACTCTAACATGATTATGACGGTTAATACTAATGCTTGGTCTATAGATGGTATTGTCAACATGGAATTGGAAGTTAAAGACTGGTTTGGAAAAGTCGAATTTTTAGTTTTACCCTTGGATGACTTTGATATCATCCTTGGGAATGATTTTATGATGAAGACTGAGGTCACCATGTGGCCTTATCTCAACAAGTTGTTGATTATAGATGAAGTAATGTCTTGCTTCATTCAAGGTGTATATGGCATAAATCGTTCTTTGAGTTTTAGAACCGATTTATTTTCAGCTATGGAGATTAAAGACAAGTTAAGGCATGGCTGGGAGACTTATATTTTAGCTATGGTGGAAATTCATCCCAACGTGTGGGAAGAAATTCCTCATACAATTGTTGATATGATGCAGGAATTTGAGGATGTGTTCCTCGTGGCTTTGCTTAAGGGGCTGCCTTTTTTGCGAGTAATTGACTATAAGATCGAACTGGTGCTGATAGCATGGCCCCTTACCTACATTCCTTACTAGATAGGTCTACCCAAGTTCGTAGAATTAAGGAAACAAGTTGATGAGTTGTTAGACGGTGGATTGATCTACCCATCCGTTGCCCCATATGGATCCCCGGTGCTATTCCAAAAGAAGAAAAATAGGTCCTTGCGCTTGTCTATAGACTATTGAACTTTGAATAAAGTGATGGTTAAGAATAAGTACCCTGTCCTAATGCAATAAATCTCTTTGATAAGTTGACTAGGGCACGATATTACACCAAAATTGGCTTAAGGTTGAGATATTGACAAGTTCGGGTTATTGAACAAGACAAGTCCAAAACCATGTGTGTTACGAGGTATAGCTCTTTTAAATTTCTAGTGATGCCCTTCAGTTTAACAAATGCCTCTACTATATTTTGTAACCTTATGAACTATGTCTTGTATAAGTATTTAAACCATGTTGTTATTGTTTATTTGGATGATATTATTTTATATTGAGGGGTTCTTAGAGGACCATATTGAGTATTTGAGATTGATTTTGTAGAAATTGCATGATCACTATTTGTTTGTAAAGAAAGAGAAATGTGAGTCAAAGAAGGAAGAAATCACATCCAGCAAGATGGATGAGACAAAAGTTCAAGCCATGATGGACTGGCTCGTTCCTTCAAAGGTGGCTGAGTTGAGGCCATTTTGGGATTGGCAAATTACTATTGACAATTTCGAGGGATACTTGAAAATTGTGAGTCACTTGATCGATCTATTGAAGAAGGATCAAAATTACGTGTGGACTAATGCCTGTGATGAGGCCTTTAGAACATTGAAAGAGTTTATATCCATTGCCCTAATAGTGAAGTTTTCAAAATTTGATAAGCTATTCGAAGTGCATATTAATACGTTGGGCAAGGCGATTGGTGGCATGTTGGTTCAAGATAAGCACCTGGTGACCTTCAAAAGTTAAGACATTGAAAGATGTTGATTTGCATTACAACTCATGAGAAGAAAATACTTGTTGTGGTGCCCTGTCTTGATATGTGGAGACATTATCTTTTGGACACGAAGTTTACAGTTGTGACTGACATTGTGGCCAATACTTATTTTTGAACCTGAAAGAAGTTGACACCTAAACAGGCTTGTAGGCAAGAATTCTTGAGCAAATTGGACTTTGATTGGGTGCATAGGCAAGACAAGCATAATGAGGTAGTTGATGCTTTAAGCAGGAAGTAAGTGGAAGAATATGTGGTTATTTCATAGTATTGGAGTTGAATTTCATGGATAAAATTCGACTAGGTTCACCAAGCGATGCTACCTGCAAGGACTTGGTGAAGAAGGTGAGAGTAGGATATCTTTGAAAATATTAGCTGGAAGATGACTTATTAATTGCAAAGGACCAATAGGCGTACATACCCATCGAGTCGCTGCGCTAGGTGTTGCTATGAGAGACCAATGATAGTTTGTAGGCTAGACATCCAAGTATTGACAAGACTTATGCCCTACCGTGCCATCGATATTACTAGTCTAAGTGGAGCCTAATGTGGAAGCCTACGTGCAGACTTGTTTTGTGTGCGAACAAGACAAAATTCGAGAAAAAGGAAGCTAAATTATTGTAACCATTACCTATTCCAAATAGTCAATGGCAGTCAATTTTGAAGGACTTTATTGCCGGATTTCCAAAAGTGAAAAGTGTAACTTTTGTACTTTTGGTTATTCATCGATACTCTAAATATGGCATATTTGTTGCTGCTCCTAACGCATGCTCCGCTGAAGTTGCTATTAAACATTTCTTTAAAAATATTGTTAAGTATTTTGGTATTCTTAGAGATATTGTGAGTGATAAGGTTACTAAGTTTACAGAAAGATTTTGGACTTCCTTCTTTAATATGTTGGGCACTGAGTTGAAGTTTTCTATAACCAATCATTTTCAAATAGATGGGCATATAAAGTGTGTCAATGCACCGTTGGAAGAGTACTTATAGCATTATATGACGAAAAATTCAAAGAATTGGGTGGATTTACTTGATGGGGCCTAATTATGCTACAACTTGCACACAACATCGGCAACTTGGATGAGTCCGTTTGAGTTGGCCTAACAAAAAACAGCCTTTGATGCCACATAAAGTTGTGCAAAGGATGGGTGGCAAATGTGTCAAGCTACGTAGTGTGCTCATGGGAAGCAGAGTTAATTGATGAAACTAAAGACATCTTAGATAAGGCCCAATGACAGATGAAGAAATACGCTGATGTGAGAAGAAAGGATTTCAACTTTGAAGTTGAGGAGAAAGTGATGTTGAAACTCACCTCATAGATTGGGAAGAAAATAGTTCTAAGATAGTGCATCGTAGGTTGATTCCAAAGTATGATGGTCCTTTTAAAATTGCAAGCAAGGTTGGACAAGTTGCTTATTGGTTGAAGCTACTGAATAGACGCAAAATTCACCCCACATTTCATGTGAGCTTCTTGAAGAAGTTCCATGACGATGTTGATGAATTGGAGAGGTGGAAGGCTAAAAGAGCATCACCTGTCATTCAAAGGTAGTTTGAGAAAACAACCAACCGGATATTAGATTAACAAACACTTGGGCTAAGCAAGAACCCGAGGACCTAGTATTTAGTACATTGGAAAGGAAACCCAAGGATGATGCTATGTGGGAAAAGGATGTGAATTTGTGGTAGTTTAAAGATGTTATTAATTCTTATTGGAAGTCTAAAGAGACTAACTCTAGACTATCGAGGGTGTTAGGTTCCGTAGGTGGGGGAGGTCTATCAGCACCTTAGCACGTTGGGCGTGTCTAGCTCGACAGTGTTGTGAGTTGCATGTCAAGCACTGTGTGCAGCATGCAACATGTTCAACTTGTGTTAGGTGTCGAGTGATCAATGGCACTTAAGCTCAAACATAGGTTGGTAATGTGCATGCAAGGACTAACTTTGGTGTGAATTAGTTGTGGGATTGTCATGTAACTATTACTGTGTAGGTACGTTGCTCATTCCTTAGATCCATGTGAATAATTCTTTGGAGTTTTTTGCCTAGCTCATGTTTTTGTCTTCTTAAATTCATTAAGGTTGGGTATACCCAAAAAAGGGAGTATCACTAACTTAGCTCCTTGATTGTGGACAGGGAATTTCCATATGAATTTTCCTCCAAAGATTAATGACAAAGGGTTGGTTTGTTTATCCACGATTTGAAAGGCATTGATTTGATCCCTTAGCAATGCCGAGCAACTTGATAGTCAGACTATATACCTGCTTGGGGCTATTCAACATGTTAAGCTTGCTATTGTGATGCTAAAGATTAGTTTATAGTATGTGCAAGGTGGCTAAGACTTGCACACACGCTTGGGGCTATTCAGCATGTTAAGCTTGTTATTGTGATGCTAAAGATTGGTTTATAGTATGTGCAAGTTTGCTGAGACTTGCACACACGTTGACTTGAGGGAAAACATCAAGAGAGTGTCAGATGGGTTTTGCACAACCGAACGAACGAAGGAGGACGCTCTAGAGCACGTGTGCTCAGACAAAGGGCCCTATAACAATTGCTGACCATTGTTGGTCTTGTGCCATGCACGTGAGGCAATTTTTGGACACTTGATACAATGATAAATCCTTGTTTTGCACTCATGTCTTCTTTTAATGTCTTTAGAGGGTTGCATGATTTTGAAGCGATAAAAATCTTATCCTCTTAGTAGTTAAGAATGCTAATTGCACTGTATGTCTTATTTTAATGTCTTTAGAGGGTTGCATGGTTTTGAAGAGAGCCCTAAGTAAGAGCTTCTTTCTTGCATGTGAAATTGAGAAATAACAGAAGAGATTGGGTGTTTACCCATAATTTTTTATGTTGCCTTTACATTTAGTGCATGCCATGTATTGTTGTGTATCATCTTGTTTACCGTAACTTGCAATTGTTGAACCTTACAATGTGATCTCTACAACCATACAGTATAATTCATACTTAGTTTAACAGTAGGCATTGCAGCGACGTTCGGGCACTGCCAAGCCAACAACTCGAGCCAGACTGCTAGGCAGCCAGATATCTCTCAAGCCCAGCCACTCCATAACACTGCAGATATTTGCAATCTTGATAAGCGATGATATACAGAGTATCAACTTCACCCAAATCACATCGTCCGCAGAGGGGGAAAATGGGATTCTCTGAAGTTTTTTTTCGGCTTTCTGGTGGACACAAAACTCGGTTCTTTAGGCCTAGGAACAACCATTTGGACCTGCTCCGTTCAAAATACCATTCGACAAAGATTTCCCTACACATGGTTTTGTTTTGTTAGCTATTCTGCTGCTACTTAGTTTCCGAACGCCAGTAACAGCGAGAGTTCTTAATTTAGAACAGAAGTTGAGCCTGATTTGTTGGGGAACTCGATCCCAAAACTAATCATAACCCACTTTTTCGCCATTCTTCATTCCAACTGGAAAGGACCGGAAGGGCACTACAGATCAAAATTAAGACTAACAGGGAACTTACAGAGGCCGAGTAAAAGAAAGACAAAGATGCGAAACAATAATCTATCCGTATAAGCGGAATGGATTTGTACCATACACAACTACTCAGCTGTAGCACATCAAACTGCATTCCACCATTCTCATGTGAAAATAAACACGAAGCCCTTCTCTTTCATCACTTTAGATTCTGGATGAAAACATCACCTTGGAGAATGGTACAAGTTCATGGCATCAATAGCAGCAAGCATCCCAGCTGTCGCCTCAAGACAGTCCACCAATTTCATAATCCTGAGGTACCATACATCATGGCACTGATTTGCGGCAAGGGAATTACCCAAGAAATCCTTCAGCCTGGAGGATGAGAACAAGGGCAAAAAAGTTCATGGTGAACACCTTCTGAAGGATTTGAATGCATCAGTGGATATCTCCGACCAAACTGAGCTGAGTTTGCTTCATGGGGCACCAAAAACATGCTCTGCATCTGCTTGTTCCGGCTTCCTCCATCCAGAACAGTTTGTATCCAAATAAGAACGTCATGCCCTGCTAATAGATGAATCAGGAACATTTTTTCCCTCTCATGCAGAGATATCTTGGAGTACTCCATATAGAGAACTTGTGGACACCATGGAATGATGTTTTCCCATGGTCAAATCCAAGGTGTCCAACCTTCATACATATTACAAAGGTTGTCTACATTTGTCGCTTGCCTGAGCAGAAAATCTACTTGCTCTGCAATGCTGATTTCCCTGCAATATCCATTGAAGCACCAGATGTCTTAACACCAAACACGTCTTAACACCATACTCACCGATAGACTTTACCAGGCATTACAAGGGAAGAAGTTACCTGTTATCAGTGATATCTTGACCATCTAGTTTCATCTCTATTCGCCTTAAGATTGACATTGCATATGCATTTTTGCCTGTAGGCCCAAACTTGCATTTTAGAGAATTTCAAAGTGGAAAAATAATCGGGTAGCAGACAAATTACAGCTGTCTTGTACCAATCTGAAATTGCATATATTCAAGGATCTTTTTTTTTTTCTTTCGTGTTTGTGTGTGCAGATGTTGTGGGGAGTTTCACAAATGTAGAAGTTCAAACATCTCTGTGAGCATCTTTGCACCCCCGTTTGCAGGGCATGAATACATATGTCAAAACAGAAAACATGTTTAACTCTCAGGTGGCAAAAGAAAACCCCCGCCCTGCCCTATCACACATCCTGATTCCCCCACGGGATCTCTCGTTGAGGGGGGGGGGGGGGGGTGCATTTTAATTTTGAATTTAAATTATTAATAATATTACCATAAAAAATATTATTATATACTTATAATAATTAATTAACTAGTTTAGTGTAGTAAAAAATAAGTTTTAATCTTTGTATCAGTTTAAATGAAAATTTTTACTTTTGTTTACTGTAATTAATTTGGTTTTTCATATTTTAAGATTTTTTATTGAAAGAAAAAATATTAATTTTTTGAGAAAGAGCATATTTTTCACAATTAAAATTTATACTTAGTTAAAGTTAATTCTTTTTATAAGATTTTTTCTTTCAATTCTAAGTAGAGTGGTCAAATTGCTAATTTAGTAAACTAATTTCAAATAAACCAACTTAAAATTATAAATAAATTTCAATTATTTACATTTAACATAACTAATTTTAATTTATAATATAATTCAGTTAAAATAATATATATTTTGGTTAGTTTATAATTTATTTTAATTAAATAATATATATTTATATGTATATAATAACATAATTATATATATTAATTAATGCCAGGAGTGAAGTGGGAATAGGTCCCCCCATCCCCGCCCCAGCCCTGACACCCCCCTGATTTCTCCCTCCGCAGGCTGGTGACCACGGCCAAGGTGCCTGTGGTCACCGGCCCCCAGCCGTGGTCACAAGCCCCCATTGCCATCCCTACCCAAGATTAGTGGATGTGCAAGTGTGTGCATGCATAAATAGTTATATAATAAATTCTATTTTCCATTTTCCCATATAGTGAGTCACAACTAGACTTGGTCAGGTTGGGGTCCAAAATAAGTCCAAATGAAAGTGCCCATAATGAGTGAGTTCAATTGAGTTGGATTGAGACCAATAGAATAAAATATTTATTTTCTGTTTGGATCTAAAGGATTTAAATAAAACATTCTAAATGATGGTATCACAAATTAAATTTTAAATTAAAATTTAGTTTTTTGGACTGGACCTAAAACACCAAAACCAATCAAATCCAATAAGAACCCAATCCAATTCTA
The DNA here is from genome assembly GCA_019155195.1 of Avicennia marina. Classification (NCBI taxonomy): domain Eukaryota; kingdom Viridiplantae; phylum Streptophyta; class Magnoliopsida; order Lamiales; family Acanthaceae; genus Avicennia; species Avicennia marina. The sequence continues at coordinate 3,886,562 of CM032770.1, read as the reverse complement.
AAAATCTTAAGAAATAACCCAATCTCAAACTAGTTAGGTTAAATCGCATGTGTCCTGATCCATCTTGCCACCACAATTGCAGAAAGTTCAAGTTTTAGTTAGAAACGCTGAAAGTTCCCGGTATTCATATTCAAAAGAGATATCTTACCCATGGCTGCCTGACTGGCAGACTCTATATTAGCGAGGGAAGCTTTCTGCCATTCTCCCTCAGCCTTGACTTGGTTTAACACAGATCCTCCAATATTCTGCTCCGAATGCACATCCAAGCTTTCCTGATGAAAAAGAAAGAGACGTCTTGAGGGCACATTTCTGGAAAGCAACACAAATCATAATTACATGCTAGATAGAATAGCTACTAATACCTGTTTATTTTCTGAATATGTTTCAGCAAGGGGTGATTCCAGTGCGTGGGTCACACTTGACAGAAGGTTATGCACAGAGTCTCCTTTTTCTAGGCTACCTGGGCCACTTGCAGTTGGTACAGTCGTATCAAGACCATTGAAGCTATCTGCAATACTAGCCTCAGCAGATGTAGCACCTGACTCTGAGCTGTTGCTACAGATGCTCACAGGTGGAGATATCCATCCATTATCTGGTAAAGGGAGCTCATTTAAATAAACAGAATTCCCATCAGTTTTGCCATCAGATTTGATGAATGTCTCACTCTCCTGGGTATCATACTCAGCACCAGGACCAGTAAGATCTGCCCCTAGTGGATCCGTATCCTGTGACCTTACTTGCAGGCTTTCTCCTAGTCCTTCAAGAGCCTGAAAATTACATAACAATAACCTGATATCATTATATGGTAGATACAAAATCATGAAGTTAGCAGAAACTACATCTGTGTGATTACTTTATGAAGATTGCCAGCATGAAGACCAGCAGCTCTTGCCAGCCTTGTCACCACACAGTAAAGTCCCCTGACAGACGATGTAAGAGATGGTACCAAAGGCTTAAACACATGCAACACATCCTTGACTCTATTTTGATAAGACTGCAATATGGCTTGCCCATGAATTGGGGCTATCTCCAATTTTGTCTCTTTTTCCCAAGTCATAGCATCAGTCATAGCAGCAACATCCTTTGACAGTAAAGACTCAAGTGGAATAAGGACTGCATTAGCCTGTTCAGATTACAGGGCATTCACAATTAAATGTGGCAATTTCTTTAATTGCCTATCATAGCTCATAAGCAGAAAAACAACCAAACAAATCAGACTCCTAGCAATCACAAGTAAACCTTGGAAAGATCTTCCATGAGAGAAGAGTGTAATACAGCAGCCTCTTTCCCCAAACTGTGAATGTCGTGCAAACCTTCTGTTATAGCCAGCACCTGCAGACAAATCAAGGGGTTAACAAATAATCTCTCTTCTTGTGGGTTTTTCTGCTCTGAATGAACATGCATCTGTATAACTTGGTCCATCTCCATCTACAACTTTGAGTTCCTTAAAGGACAAGAAGAATAAAACTTGCAACCAAGCATAATCAACCTCATCCCATATATTAGTAAAGCTTCTAGCTTAATTTGCAAGCATGAACACATGCAGTTAGGAGCTGAAAAAGGCAGGATGAAATGGCTAATATTCCATGCAACTTGTTTTTACACTTTCTGATGAATATTGTAACTCTTTGTTCTCTTATGCTACAGGAATCCATTTCAAAAGCATGACAAGTCAATACATATCACAGCTTCTTCACACATATCGTACAACTTAAATAAACACAACCTACTAAAAACCCCTCTCAACAAATTGACAATTACAAAATGAAGTTGATTGCTAGTTGGGATGTCCCGAGACCAAGTCTAATTTAGAAATAAACTCACAAATAACAGCTGAGACTATATTTTTTGTATTAGAAAAACAGGAAATACATTTTTTTCATTTACATGTCAAATCACCCTAATTACCCTTGTAGTAAGCCTCAACAGAGTCCAAATTCAGCAGAACCAATAGATAGCCTGACCTGATGATTGACAGAATTAGGGGCAAAGACATAAATGATCCACATAGGACCGTGAACCAAGAAGATATTTCTTGAAGAACTTGTGGAGTTAATATTTGGCTTTTTTAATGGCTTATGAATGCAAACATGAATAAAAGCTCTTAAAGAGATTATAAGAACTAATTCATGTTTTATAACTGAAAAGAACACCTAATTTTCAGTATGGGACGAGTACAGTCATACCAAACATAAAAAATAAATTGACAGAAATCTAATCCTATAGACTAAAAAACAAAAATATTCTTAATCCAACTAATTAGGAAACAAAATACTAAAATATCAAAACAAATATTCCTAAAGATTTTTAAAATCTTCCCCTCAAGCTGAACATGGAATAGTGTTAGAATGTTCAATTTAAATCAAATTGACCAACTAGCCAATAGTAGACAGAAGACAAAGATCACGTATCACACATGAAAGCCAAACAGATAGCAGTAGTGTAGCCAGACAGCTAACAATATTGCAGCAACTAATAGACAGTAGAAAGAAGCACTGCATAGCCAGGCAGATTGCCAATGCAATAGCTAAATAGCTAAATATCCCAATAGACAGTACTCAGCCAAAAGTCAGAAGCATAGACATTAGCAGCTAGTAGATAATAGACAACAGCAGCCACAGATATAGCCAGTAAATAAGTAACTAGAAATCAAAGTAATCAACTAGCAACAAGAAGAGTTCACTCTACTCGTGATTGCCAACAGTCATCTTTTTCAATGAGTACATCTGTGGCATGTAGCATTAACACCAGAAGAGGCGGAAACAATTGAATTGTCAGTAGCAGTAATATGAGTATGATGCAATACTTTTCATATTCTGCACAAGTCAAAGAAATCACATCAAAAGTTTGATTAGTCGAAGAGTTGGTAGTCTTAGCATCACTAGAAGTATGAGTAGCTCACTCCAGTTTGCCAAATTTAATCAAACACTTTTCAGAATTATGATTGTTTCAATCATAGTGCTCACAATGGTGTGGTCCTTTAGAGTGTACATTTCCACATCTTTTACCTTTGCCACCTTACAACTATGATTAGCCAAAACAGAATGTTCTGAAACAAGAGGTAGAAGTAGACAAAATTGTCTATAATAACACAAAGAACTCTTGAAAGTGCATTAGTCAAAGTAGGAACACTATCACTAGCTAACAAATAATCTCTTGTAGAACTAAGTGACAAAAGTCTAAGACAGGAATTTAGCCACTAAAAATTCTTCCCAGTAGGTCTTTCTAGATTGGACATCACAATTTAATAAATGATATAATAAAACTTCATTCGTAGCTCCTTTGAGCAAGGTAAAATAATCAGTTGCAGATTGTCTATCTTGTTTCAAAAGAAAATAATTCTCCATACAACTCAAAGCCTCAAGATACATTTCTCTTAAAAATACATCTCATGTAGCGTATCCCACATAACTTTAGCTGAACCCAAAAACATAATATTAGTGAAAATAGATTCTTCCATACTATTCAATAAACATGTTACAACAAAGAAATCAGTTTGTTGCCATGATGAATACTCAGTACTTTTGAAATCCCAGGGAGCAGAAAGTATAAGAACCAAAAAACAATTTAAAAGCTTAAGACCACAAAATATAGTTTCAACCATATAGTTTCACGGTAGCTCCAAAAGCAATTTTATTTTCACTAGTAGAGGCCATTTTTAAATTCAGTAACTCAATTTAATTCAACCTAACAATACTCAGTGTGAACACAAAACTCAAAGTGAACAGGCCTAGCCAATCAAAGCAACATAAAAAAATGACAGAAATTGAGCAGCCCAAATCAAATGTACAAACCAGAAAAACACCCAAACAATTCAGTAGAAAGCAAACCTATCTGACGGAAACAACTAGGAGCAAAGTGAACGTGAAGACCAGAAGACCAAGTTCAATGGTGGCCCACAAACAGAGTCCCACAAACTAGAAGGTGCCTGCAGGAGGCACCAAACTGCACTAGAGTTTGTCTGATAGTGGCACAGCAACTCTAGAGAAAGAGGCAAAAAGGTGCCAGCTTAGATTCTTCAACTAAAAGCAGCAAGCAACAGCCATGGAAGGGTAGAAAATGCACAAAAACAAAGAAGAAGGGCTTTACCAGCAGGTATAAGAGCAGCGCAAATTAGGGTTTTTTTCAGGTGTGGTGAGCATGGATTTCAAGTGAAAGAGGAGCAGGCAGGTGTTGTTGAAGGGGAAATGTATGCCTGAATAGCTATTTGGGCTTCAAGAAGGCCGATATTGGGTTAAGGCTTGTTTAGACAAGTTTGGAAGTTAGATTAGGATTTTGCTCCCCTTTGACCAAAAATTTACCTATTCCTATTTTATTAATCACATGGGAATTACACTCTTTCACCTTTCTTAACCCAACAAGTGGAGAACACTTGCTCTAGTACCATGTTAAAGAGATTAGAAGAATTAATCCTTATTTTATAATTGAAGAGAAGCCCAAAACATTGTATGGACCGGGCAACAATCATGCCAAATATCAAAAAATTATTTGGTATAAACCTAATCTTACAAACTAGGAAACAAAAATATTCTTATCCAACTAATTAGGAAATAAAATACGTAAAATATCAAAACAAATATTCCTAAATATTTTCTAACAGGAGCAGAAGGCAAAACACATAAACCACCAACCTTCATTAATTCAGAAAAAGGCGTCAACATTTGTTTGTTTAATGGGAAATTATGAAATATAATTACACACACAATTCATTTTAACAAATCCATAATAGCACATTCAAACATGAAAAAAATGAAGCACAACACCTAAACCAATAAAACAATGAGATTCATTTCTTCATGATATGACCTGTTGATTGTGATTAGTTTGTAAAAGGTTTATTTGATTTTAATTTCAGTGACAAATATTGGAGTTTTCAATGCAAAATACCACAGCACTGGCACTCAATTAAGATAAATGTGACTCTCTCTCTCTCTCTCTTTGAGTTTCAACGAAAAATTTCACGGCGCTAACACACAGTCAACATCAATGTTTTTACACATGCAAAGTAAATACCTCTTCAAGCATGGAACCACATTCAGAAGTCAGAGCACTATGGCCTCGAACAACACCCCCATATGCAGATAGTGCCACACTGGCCTCACAGGCTGAGTCCCTCATTGCAAGAAGAGTACTTTGCAAATCACCTGCACAAGATGAAATTAAACAATTTGCACTCAAGACACGTTAAAGCCACTAATAACTCATGAAGTGCCTTAGAACCTAACAACTGCAAATGTACTTTATCGAAATCAGTTCACCGTGATATAAAAATAACTTGTTGAATCAGAGCATCAAGATTCCCTTGAGCATTTTACAAGATGCAAAGGATCTTCATTCATATTGTTTGAAAATCAATGTCATGGGGCTAATACTAATTATTTATACAGGGAAAATAAGATCTTTCCATAGACAACATTACATTGATAAAAAGTTCAAAAAAAATTAATAAATAACAAAAGATAGAAAGAAAAGAAAAAAATCAGAATTCTGCAATTTCTCATGTTAATAAGAAGACTGCAACTCCAGTAGTTGGATATAGTCCAGCTAACATGTTTCACCTTTGACATGACAGAAATTAAAAATACAGAGGGCTGAAAAGGAAACAAAGAGCAGACTTCCCCAAAAATTAAGAGCAAAAGAACTTAACCTAGAAAACATTGTACAAATAAAAATTCAGATGTTTTGACTGAATTTCAATGACAATCATTTTTCGCAGAGACATGTTTCACCTGATGCAGACTTTGCTTTTACTGAAGCAATTGAAAGTTCATTAGTTGCAGATGCTAAATCACCAGAAGCTGCTTCCACATTGTTTTTTGCAAGCTTCCATTCTTTCTCAGCCCCTGAAGCAAAAACAAGCAAAAACGTAATTCTGACAGAAGCGCCAGTAAAACTATACTGAATTGCAATCAAATCAATAAGGAAAGACTTCAAACTGACGTGTAAAAGAATGATAAGTAACATCCAATTTTGTTATTGCATTGAAATAAGATTGTTGCCACACTCCACCATCTGCTCCAGTTCTTAATGGAGAAATTTCCCCAGTAGTTTTAAAGATCCCATCTCTGGAAGCCTCGAATTCCAATATGGAGATGCAAACTTTCATAACATCTGAGGCATTCTCTCGAACTTCCTGCAACAATTTTTGCCGCTTCATCAAATGATCATGGAATTCATGAGGTATTCCTGAATTTCTAGCTTGAACATGTCCAACAGAACTAGAACCCCCACAAGCCCAGCTCATTGCCCTCTCAAGCTGCCCTTCTGCTGTGACTGAAGTTCCTTCACACAATTGTAAGCATTCCAGTGACCTAGCTATTTTTGCAACAGAAGATCGTACACTTTCTAGCAATTTTTGCCTACTAGTGTTCAATATAGCCGGTAGTAAGTTATCATCATTTGCAAGATATTTATGAGTAACCAGCCTGATATTTTCCAAGTGTCTCAAGTTGTGCATCCATTCAATCTGAGCAATTTCCAGGCTGGCTTTAAGAAGAGCATCTTTGAGTTCATTAATCTGCTTCTTCATGATGGAGGCAGTAGATTTTGCAGCTCTGAAAGTTTCATGTGCATTGCAGTACTCTTCAAGCATAAGTTGCACACTTCTGGCAGCCCCCAAATCTGTTTGAATTTGATCAGTTGCAGAATTCTTAGTTGAATCTGTCCTTTGCTTCAGAATCTCAATTTCTCTGTTTAATGCTGTCAAAAGAAATGGAGCAACTCTATCTTTCAAGTAATTGCTGATGTGCTCCTGAAATTGGTTTCTAAGTTTTTTCTTTACTATATCAACAAGTTGATCAAATCCTAAATTTTGATCAAAAGATGTAGCCACATCATGCGTGCAGGAATCAAGCAAAAGATCCACCATAAAAACCTTCCAAATAAAGAAGGCATGACTGTGTAGGAAACCAGGAAACTTCCATATATATTCAGATATAGAGCATCCTGAATTTATTGATTCCATAAGATAAGGCATTCTACTTGAGTTGTATGAAACCAAACCCAAAAGGGACATCAACGCTTGATCAACCAATTCCAACTCAGAGAATGGCTCAAATAAGCCTGCCAGAAGTGCTTTCTTTCTTGAGACATGTGGTTCCTGTTCTGGTTCAGCAGAAATGAGCGATTGTAATTTATGTTCAGAAGCAACCAAAGCACTATTAATAATAGCTTCTTTCTTCATAAGTGATGAGGATCGCAGATCTTTCTGGTTCCATGTCTGATGGAGTTCATTCAGTTGCACTCTGCAAGCTTCTTCTTGAGATGCCAGCTCCTCAGCCTCTTCCCAAGAAAGATGATCTCTACCTTTGACAGCAGCTTCCTCAAGAGCCAATTGTTGTTCAGTGATAAGACCTACCTTCACAAAGTAGTTAGACTCAAGTTCAATCAAAGAAACTTTCTCTTGTTCAACCTGGATAAGCTGGTCAATTGCCATGTCTACAGATCCCCTACTTTGGGAGATAGATCCAAATATGTCCATTACATCAGAATTAAATGAAATAACAGATCTTATCAGGCTGGGTATAACCACTTCAGTTACATTATCGACAAGGTTTTTACTAAATAGAATACTGTTCTTGAAAATAGAAGCCCAACTTCCCTGTGACCAATAATTTGAACTATTTGAATCAGCCTCAGTGTCACAGATATCAAGACCAACATGGTGTCTTAGCTCGCCAAGAAACTCTGTTACAAGAAAAAAAAATTCAACTTGCTCTTCAAACTCACAAAGAAATGATCCAAGATCAGACTGTGTGCCATTGTTTGTATTCATTTCCCCTCCAAAATGATCCAGGCTTTTGTTTATTCGGTGAATAACATCAGAAAACAAATTGCTCACTGCTGTATCTAAAATATAACCAAAACTTTCCTTTTTCTCTTCTGTCTCTGGATTAGAAGTGGTATTCATTGTTCCATCATGTATTGCTGGTCCCGAAACAAAGGAGCTCTCTGTCCTCTTGAGACCTGCATGCTGCATGTAATTAACAAAAGCAGATAAAATGTGTTCCTTGGCCTTTGATTCAGTCTCTGGGCCAATGGACATCGAAAGTTCTCCATGCTCTTCTTCCAATCTCTCTATATCTGCAGCATAATTTATCACCTTGTGGCAGAGATCATCATAACTGCTCTTAGCAGAGACAAATTTATCAATGTGTCCATTAGTGACAAGTTCAGCACCCTGCCTTTGGGCAACTGATATAACGTCAGAAGAGGGATTATATAAAGAAAGCAAAACTTGGGCCCATCCATGCACAGGACTGGTTGTAAGGTAATTCAATGGCAGGAATCGCTGCAAGGCAAATGAATACATTTGGAGTGCAGCAACCGCTGAAGAGAGCCCGTGATCCAGCACTGCTACTAACTGAGAAACTTCCTCATCAATATCACGGCACTGAATTTGTGTGGGTTCGGGAACTACAGTCAGTGGAACTCCAGCCCCTACGACTGCAGATGTAAGTGACAAAGCCTCTTCTAAACCAGTGAGCTTTATAGAGGGACTAATTTCTGGAATTGAATTACTTCTTAATGAATCAAGAATCCTTCCATGCTGCTCGATCCAGGATGCTGCCTCCTGGCCTTTCTCCATTACCATTGCCTGTGCTTGAGTGAATTCTCGAACCTGTATTTCAAACAAGGCACGGCTTTTTTCAGAATTACGAGTTGCTTCAGCAACACTTGATTTTGCAGATGTCTCATGTTGTACAAGGTTAGATCGCTCTTGGTCAACATGATTGAAATGACTTGATACCACCTCATACTGGTTTAAAATGCTGGAAAACCTCTGCGCATATGATTTGAAAAGGTCATATGAGATTAATCAAATTAACAAAAGGCAGGACCATATGGCAGAAGTAGCAACAAACCTCCATGGCTGATTCAATTGCAGGTAAGGTAGAAAGTAAAAGATCATGATGTTCCTGGTCACATTTAAAGAAACAGTTAGTCGCATAGAAATTATGATCTAAAAAAATGCTTTGCACTTCTGTGCCAGATGTGAAGAAAGTAACGTGGGAGTGGATATTACTCAAAAAAATTCCCATCACCAAAACAAGACTTTCTAAGATCTGGAAAGCAAGCCAGCCAGAAAATTCCAATAAACAACTACCATGAATAGAAAACATGTGAATGCAATAAAGACCAGATAAATTTTCTAAAACAAACAAAACAATTGAAAATTGGAACTTGCTATTGTGAAAACACAGATCAGAAAACTTCAAACTAAGTCTTTCTTCAAAATACAAAATTAAACAAAATTCTAATGTATAAGTATTATGCTAATGTTTTGTGTTGAGATTCTAATAAATGGCAAAAGGGGAAACATATACAGCGAAGAATACAAGAATTACATGATTCAGCAATTAGGCTGCATCCTCACACAAAGGAATAAATTATGTTTGTTATCTCTCAAGATCACGCTACAACATATAAGTACAACATAAAGTCTACTCATTCAAACAATTAATATATTAAATTTTAAAGATATGATTGGATTTCGTTGAATCACATCAAATATAATTCAACTTTCAACATTTTGAGAATGGAAGACATTGATGGCAAGGGTTCTCATTTTGTAAAATACCTGCAAAGGAAAACGGATTTCTTGGACACGAGATGCAAATAGACTTAAGCTAACTGCAAGCTCCATGCCCTTTCTTTCTTCACCAACAACAGCTGCATCATCATGAAAATTTGCACGTGTCCATTCCACAAGCGGATCCCACACAAATACTTCTAATAACATCAATATTATATCCTTATTCTTCCTCAAAACACCTAAAACAGCCTCACAATTCACCCTAAAGGAGCCCTCAATGCCAGTTAGCCCTAATGCTGATTCAATTGTCTGGGTAAGACGGAATGGAACAATTTCAGGGATCTTTAAACGCTGCCCCTTGTCAAAGCACACATTGTAATCAATGTGCAAAATATCCCCAGTAGAAAAATCTACAAGGATATTATCCAAGTGTCTATCACCTAGGCCTAGAATGTGGCCAACAATACTCATTGCTGCCACACTCCCAGAAAACCTGCAAGGGAACCAAATTACTAAAAAAAATATTAAAGTCAAACATGCAAGAAAACTGAATTTCGTCCATGTTTGGCACAGCTTAATATGCACAACAGTCATCACAGATTTCATTTAAGCATGATATGAATTCTTTCACTTACATGGCTCCATATGTTAATGAACAGCCATTGTTTTCATTCAAATTTAAGGATGCATCCCCGCACCCAGTCACTTATCTTTCTAGGAAACTATCCCAGTGACAACTAATCACAGATTGCATTTTGAAAATCAATGTTCTTTCCTTCATGGATTGCACTTTTATTTACAATAGGAGATGGAAGACACAACTAAGTTTACTTGGCAAAAGAAGCACCAAGGAAATAATTTGCCTATGATGTATAATGAATTTACAAAGCATATTAAATTGAAAATTAGAAGCAACTAAACATGCATTCAGCCTTATAATTATGAAGATATCTAAAAACAGAACTTTTTCTCCTCTATCCTGCTTCTCAAGTATTGTGGCCAGTACTTAGTTATTTTCTGCTGACATGTACATTCTATACAGCTTCCAAAACCCTGGAATGCCTGAACAAAAGATAAAATCATAGAAATTGCAAAGATAAAGAGAAAAATGTTACTGAGATAACAATTTCACATAGAAATGCATGATGAAGATCAGATGTAGAATATTTCAGGAAACATATTATGCTCGTGTGTGCATCCTGAGCATATCGCAAAAGGTTGAGGTGTTATTAAAGATCAATACAAATCACCTTCTCAATTTTGAACTGAAAGCTTTAAATCCCTCACTAGCACACCATAGTTCCTGATGAAGAAGTTGCTTAGGTGTCTCATTCATAAGATCTAAAAGGACCTTCCTCTTAACATCATGAGGCCAATCCTTTCTTGATATTACTCTTCTTATGCCTTTCTCTTTAAGTGCTGGTATAATTTTTCCATAAAACATGTCACTGGGACGAGGTACTGGAGGAGGGGCAACATTATTTGTGTCAGCACCAAGAGCAGAAAACTGTTGTAACTGGGATCTATTCTGCCATGATTTAAAGACACTATAAATGCTAATCATATTAGCTACCCACTGGATCAGACCAGCTCGTCCACTAATGGGTGTCACAGAGTAATAACGAATGCAAAGCGACTGCCTACGTGTGGCAGATGATGACTGCAGAAAATCATTTACAGATTGCAGTAGCTGCATAATTCTGGCATCCAGGCGCAGGTCTTCTCGTCCTTTCAAGAGATATGTATACTTCAGACCATCAGAGCCCAGTATAACAAGTTTCTTTGGCTTAGTTTTAGTTGGTAAAATGGCTAATTGTTCTGAGAACGAAGCAATTGTCACAATTTCCTGGGGTAAGCCATCTACATTGTTCTCGGATTCAGATATCATAATTTGCTTCTCAAGACCAGGCATTGGAGCATTAAAAGACAACAGCGAAGCCAACTGTGGGGCAACTTCTCCAAATGAAATTGATGATTTCCTTTGATAAGATGACAAAGACGTAGCAATGGTCTCAAACGGTCCCCAAACATCCCCTAATGCTGCAACAGATGCAGGAGGAGTCTTAAATTTTGCGACAGCTGATTTGATTTGTTCCTCGTACTCCTCAGAAAACCACAATTCATGAGGTGTTTCAGGTCTACGAGAAGTAGAAGTCAACCGACGCTCTAATACAACAACAATTGGAGCCATCATAGCCGAATATTTTGCAGCATTAATCTTGTTCTTCTCACCTTGAGTCAGAGTTGTATTCTCTGCAATTCGTGCAGCCTCCTCCTTCAACAAGTTTATGCGCCTCACAACATCTAACAGATTGTAAATATGAAACAGGTTAGACCTATTGGACTGAGCAATTGGTGGTTCATAACCACACATTTTAAAAAAAGGATGAAAGGAAATCATTTTATCAAAAAAGATGGCTTGCTAGAGAGGAAGAGCTGAGGCTGGTCACCAAAAAAAGGTTAGATTATATCTAAATCTAAATTTGAATAAACAAACATCAAGTGCTTATCTATGATATCTTCCTAACAATCCTCAAATAGCACCAAGGAAACATTTCAAGCCTTAATCCTCAGCAGCTAGTCATTAAATATGTTGTGATATAACTAGTAATATCAGCATTGAGAACTTCCAAGGTATGTAAAATTCTGTAAGAAGTTAGACAGGTCAACCAAGTTACCAGGAAAAACACAGAGCATGCTGGGGACACAGGTTTAAAACAATATATTAGGTTTAACACTCATAACAAATGGCAATAAACGCTGCTTCCAGAAACGGGTTTTGTGGGCTATGTTGTTGTCATTCTGTAGAAAGCTTTACACATTTGTGCCGCAAAAATGGAAATGTGTTTGTTTACCTCATTTTCAAAGTGAAGTTCCAGAACATAGAAAGACATTTTCTCTGATTCTTAAGCTCTCTACTCACCCTCTCCAAAAACAATCTCAAAAAATCCAATTTTTTCCAAAGAAGATGCAAATGAGACCAAAACTGAAATAAAACCAACAACAGCCATTCTTTAAGTGCAATTCTTCTGTCCAACATGCTAGAGAAAGAGAGGGATTAAAGTTGTAAGATAGTCATTCACCTTAGTTTTTTGGTTATCTATCCAAATCAACTTCCGGATATATATAATTTACTGGGAAAGATAACACAGATTAAATCTTTTAGAAGCCCCACTATGTTCACTTAACATTTTAGTGAATTAAAAAATCCACATATACAAATAATTAGATTTTGTTGGATATCAAACTAGATTTAATAGAATTAAATTTGATTAGATAAAAATAAATCATATTTTTAAAATAAAGTATATCATATATGATATGGTCGTGTTGGCTTTTTTCATTATTGTATTTCATATTTCACCCATAAATGAGTTGTTATTGTAATGCAACTTTAAAAACAAACAGTATGTGTTCAATTTTTGGGTATATGAAAGTGGATGTAGACTTTTACCATTCATTAAAATTTGAGCACCTGCTTTAATTCAGCATTTGTCACCAAAAGATATTCGTTATGTATATTTTGTTCACAACATCATATCACAGCTGCCATAGCACAATGTTCATTCAACGCACATTAATTCAGCCATTTGGCATATATCTAGTATCTACGAGCAAATATGAAAGAGTTTAAATATATTATTCTCTATTAAAGTTACATTATAATAACCACAAATTCAAATAATAGCAAATATCAATATAATTATATCACATCAAATACACTCAATTTTACAAATAGGATCAGATTACCTATTCAAGCCTTATTTCATTTCAACACTAGTCCCTCAACTCAAACATAAAAATCTTGATTGGAAAGTTCAACCTAAACAAGGGAGATCACACTTTTCTCCATGTAATCAACCAACAACCATTGTATAGAGATCAACAAAACAATGAATGGAATGGACATCAAACACAATGATGCAAAATACCGTGATGATACTGATCAATCCATGACCAAATAATAATTGCATGGACTTTGCCACAGGACGTAACAAACAAAACAAACCTAAATCAGCACTGATATCATATATATATTCAGGTTAAAACTTAATGAAAGATCAAAGCCTAATAGTGTGAATAAAGGAACAAAAGAATAATATCCAGCCATTTAGCCTCTATCTACGAACAAATGCTCAAATGCCTAAATTTTATAATTTTTTCCTAATTTAGACTATGACGACCAATTACACATATGAGAATTATGGCAGAAAGGGAAAACGTCGAATCAAAAATATTACAAGAATCAATTAGAATATTATCATATTCTTCTCTAATTGTATAAAAAATAAATTAAATCTTGAGTCCCGATAAAATTTCCCAAATAATCAAGGAAGTAGGGGCTTTCTTCTTAAAACCTTATTCAAGAACCCAAAGTAACTATGTTCTAGGGTGACACACATGCTGCCACCAAAACCATCGGACATAGAGAGTACTGCAGCAAAATAACCTTCATGCTGCTTCCCACATGCACATCTAAAAGATAAATGCTAATGCTCATCCACTTATTCAAAGATCATGTAGAGCATAAGTGGCACAAGTTTTGCATGCAAGAGTGAAAAATTTATTCAATTACTAAGTATCAATTCACGGCACAAGGGAAAAAAATCACCTGCATGAAGATCCTGGAGTGTGCCAAGCCACAATTCCTCCCAAAGGACAGTTACATTTTCAAGCTCTTTTATCATCAGCTGAGCATCTTGTACTAATCTTGGATAAAGCTTATTCTACACATCAAGAAAGATGCAAACTTCATGAACAGCAATTCTTGCCTTATGTTAACCAAGAATTATATGATCCAATTTGCACGGATTGTAAAATCAGCAATTTTATTAGTAGAAATCAACTGGGGAAGAGGATTGAGAAAAAGACAGTAAATTGTGTCTGAGAGAGCATAAAATAAAATTAGATGGAAAAACTATATTACGATTTGCAATTTTTTAAGGATTTTACTGCACAAAAAGATAAGGGGAAAAAAAGCCAAATTTGTGTGACAAATATAGTAGAAACAAGGAACTATAATCTACATGATAGCTTTCTGTCATCCTCCATATCATAAGGAACCAGTCAACCAATTAAATGATCAAACAGAGACAACCAGCCAGAATATTAAACTGAGCTGAGAAGTGAAAGGAAGCCCGTGTCAAGGCAAGATGATAAATCCATGATAGTGAACATGCACATGAACAGAGACTTAGACATTTTAAGAAAATAAAACCTCAACTGAGGTATTTGAAAAGAAAAGATTGCAAGCAGTTATCATTTAACAATTATATGAAAAGATGCCATGCATATGGCCATTGGTTTAGGGTTTAGCATTGAAATTCAAGGGCATACAAAGCAAAAGTTTGTACTGATACTTGTGTTAATAAATAACTAGATTTGCAAAAGGAGGCGAAGATTATTGTTGTAAAGTCATATCTCATGGAAAAGCAAAATTAGTCACATATTACAACAAAGACATTTGCTAACCAAGAAAGAGAGAATTTTCTGAAGCTCCTCAGAAGGTTCTTTCTCAGGAGAATTTGCATCAACAAGGGTTGGGTAGACTAGAGACCATGGAGAAAGTTTCGCCAGCATGATGAGTAATGTCTCTAACTGTTTCCTGACCACCTTATCAGGATGAGAACTTAATCGAGCAAACAGTTGGGGAGTTATTTCCTTCAAAGTTAGAACATGAAATCAGTATTACAGCATGGGCGATCTTTAGTCAAAGATCTCAAAGGCATTATCTTACCTGCCAGGGGAGTAAAGGAACTTTTGAAAGAGACAGTTCAAGAATATCTTTTAGCTCAACTCCATAGTTGACCAGGATGTGCAACACATAGAGAGTGGCCCTCAGGGCGTGACTCACATGTTTATATTCTGAATCAACATCACAGCCTGTTAACTGACCATCAAAACTTTTCAAAGATGAACAAGAAAGATAGTTAATAAAAGCTTGAGCAGCTTGGCCAAACAAAGAAATCCGTCTCTTCCTCAAAGACCACCATGCATCAACCAAATTAGCAACCAAGGATGCTACTTTGACTTCATCTAAGGAAATTTTAGCAGAATCAAGGCATTTTTGCAACTGAGAAGACAATGCAGCAGATAGTTTATTGCTACTACAGTCCTCCATCCCAGGTGCACCAGCTGCAGTTTCAATAATATCTACAATTTGCTGCAGTAAAAGCTTCAGTTCATTTTCATCATGCATGTGTTCAGTAACCAAAGTATCGCAATCTTCTCTTTCTTCACACAACTGTTTCTCTTCCGATCTTTCTCGAATAAGCTCTAGAAATACTCCTTTAACATGCAACTTCTCTTCTTCAGTTAACACAAATCTCTCAGGTCTGATTTCAGTAGCAAGAACAGGAGAAAAAGAACAAGAATGGAGAGCCACCTGACCATTGGAGGAGACGGATGCTCTAGCTTGTGTATAACACCAGGACGCATACGAAATCCATGACTTTCCCATCATCGGGCAAAGAATTGTGGACGACTTTCTAGATGTACCTATAAGCTCCTCAATAATAAAATTTGGTCCGGATTTAGAGCCTCGATTAACATCTCCAAAGGTAACTGCCTCTTTGCCTGGAGAAGAAATCTCACTCTTGTTGAAGTCTGCTTGCATCTCAAGAACAATACCCTCCAAGTTTTTAACTAAGCGATCTTTTTCCAACCAATTTGAAAGTTTCAAGCATGCCTTGGCCTTCAAAACATTCTCACTGGCACATGCTACAGTTGAAGAATAAATCATGAAAGGATGCACAAATGACCAAAGATTTTTAAGTGCATCTTCCAGCTTGTCTTCAACTCGCATGAGCAGAATATCCTCATATTTCAAACTGGAGGTGAAATAATCACGAAAACTTTCATCAGAGCAAAGTAAGGCATGGTTTTTGAGGTATTTGCTGAGACGGGCAGCCAACATTAGATTCCTCTGCTTGCGAGCTAATATTACTAAATTTTTACAGAGTTCTAGAGTAATATGCGAACTTGGGAGAGTATTCTGATAAATGCGCAGAACTTTCAGCCACAAACTGCAATCTTGATGAATTTGGTTGCAAGGAAACTGCAATGTTTGTATATATGTACTTAATAATGACTGGGAGGCTTTGCCCTCGGTAACTCCAAGCTTGCAACCCTCTTCAAACACTGAAATGCAGTACAACTGGTTGACATGTGAAGCTGCCTCCACCAGTCCATCAAGTGGCAAAATAGAGAATGTCTCCTCCAACATCAATTTGGCCTTTTGCAACTCATGAGGCACTTTATCTGCCTTCCCCTCAAAATGGTGAAGCATTGCCTGCAAAAGCATTTGTTCACTTCTTTGCATAGCCAACTTGGGATCAAGTGTGAGTTTATTGCTACTTTTCGGGGTCAAGTCAAGGTATGACCATGCTGCCTGGAAATCCCCCTCATCAAAACGAGCCAAGGCTTGAATTGAATTTATTTCGTTTCCTGCAGTGGTCAAAGCTCCAGAATAACTCTTTCCAGCATACTTTGAACGAATAATTTGCAGCTCCAATAGCCAAGATTCCAGAGACTTCCAATCAGAAATTGATGTATAATTCTCAATAATGCGTGCAATGGCAAACTGCACACCATCAGAACCCATAGAAGTAAGTGATTCTTCAGTCTGTAACAAATGAATAAAGTGGGCAGCTGCCTTTTCATGCTGGCCTTCTGCCTGATACACAAGCCCATTAATCCACGAAAAATGCCCCCAGCTTTTATCATCGCATGGATCTTGGTTCTCATCTGCAAACAAGGGAGAGAACACCCTGGTTGCCCATTTCTGCAACCCAACCAATGCATCTGGTTCATGATTCTTACACAAAGCCAGGGCCAAATTGTGCATGACTCTCAAAACATCTCCAGCATATCTGCCTCTAATATTCTGACGGTTTTCACTCACCTGGACTCTTGACATATCTGTCAGTGCCGAAGCCACAACGTTGCTGAGATCCTGCAGCCTTATAGTGCAGTAATGAATAGTAGCATAATGACACTGGAGCGCAAGTCCAGCATCCATCATTGGCTCACTAATTCGAGAAAACCACTCCTCGCAAACTTTTTTGTTTGCCCTAAAAAATAAAGAGCTTGTCCGGGAAGCAGGAGGTAAGATTGTTGAGCCTTCATATGCATTATATACATTTTTCTTCAACGCCTCAACAAATTCTAGTAACAATCTCATCGGCAGCAAATGAGCATAAGATCCTATTATATTTAGAGCTCCATCATTTTGGTCTGTCTCAAGCTGTAACACATGAGAAATATCGAGAAGCATGCGCTCCAAAGCAGCAAAAGTTTGAGTTGGTCCACCAAGATTAGTTCGCAGGCGAGTAGTAATGCAAAATCTAGCTGCTTCATGTATTGACCACCAGGCAACAGCAAGGCGATTAGCCAAGCAAATTCTTTCAAGAATGTCTTCCTCCACTTTGATGTCCCACCATAAACCATTAGCACCATATATGTCGGCTTCCTCCGGCAGAGTCAATGGCTGGTGCTTTTTGCTCTGGCAGGTGTGAACGAGCCGCTGGATCCAAGAAGATAAGGGCACTTTCCATCTCTGTGAAATATAACTCAAAACAGAAACAAGCTGCTGGGAATGGAGCTGTTGAGGCAGTTGCTTAAGGGCAAAAATTTGTTTCCAGTGTAAGAATGATCTATTGGCCAATGCAGGAAACTGAGGCTGGAATGTCTTAGTTGTTCCACAATCACAAAGACCGCATATGTAGATTGACATCGGTAACACATGAGACAGCAACTTAAGATATACATTCTTTATATCTTTATCTGGATCACCAAGTCTCTCAAGGACCATTTCAGCAATAATAGGGAAATGCATAGGGTGTATAAGTTTTGCTTTCAAAAGCATCTCAAGAACTGTTGCCACAAGAGATCTAACTTCTGGTTCCCCGTCTGAAGCAGCAAATAAAGTTGTGAAAAGCAGGTCCTGGATGATTTTCCAATATGCAACTGCTTGACAAGGGTAAAAAGGATCCTTTATTTTTCTATATATGCCTATAACATTTTCACAAAATTTATGCATCCATTTTAGGGCTTCTACTTTGACAGCCAAGGGAGAAGAAATATTAAGAGCTTTAATTAGGAACTCGTTGTACCTCCTCAGATGACCAAAAACCTCTGCTGGATATAACTCTCTCACAATTTCATCCACACTATTCTGTTTTCTTGGGGAGCATTTGCCCAAGAATTCAACAGTCGCAAGCCTTTCCATTGTTCTGAGTAGAGTAACTTGCAAGTCTACACTGCTCTGGATTGGTGAAATGAAGGGATCAAGCTTGTCAGTTAAAAAGGTTACCAACTTCTCTACCCTGCTAGCACACAAAGTACCCATTTCTGCTCGCCCACCTCCCAAAGTAACACAGCTTAATAGTACTTCCAAATTAAACTTTATCAATGCAACCAGCTCGTATATAGAATAACTGCCAGAAACTACCATCACTTCAAGCTCATTTACCTCATTTGAATTATTTTCAAGCTTACACTTTATTAACTGTAGCTCCTTAAACAAAGAATCCATTGTTTCTTCAACAACATCATTTTTCCCATGTTGAAGTAAGAAGATGTACGTGGCTGCAGCACTTCCAGTCACTAAATGATTTGGATGCAGGCGCAGCCGAGATATGGGTCCATCAAATTGCAGTATCTTTTGCACAGAGGACGGCAGAAGTCCAAGCTTTTGAAGTGACAGCAATTGTAGATTAGTTTTGAGAACACCATGTACCTGGATGGAAGAAATTTTTTGGGTCCCCACCACGGGGTTTGTATTTCCCACTTCTAAGCTTTGATTCAATATGTCTACTGCAATGGGGTAAAAAGTAGAAAACCTTTCACTTAATATTTCTGCCAACAATGTCAAGCATCTCCAAGAATCCTCAATCCATTTTGACCACCCAAATTTTCTTCCTACCATAGACAAGCATTCCAGTAAAACAGGCACCATCTGAGAAAGGGGTTCAATTATTTGTTCAAGAAAATTTATTTCCAATAAACCAGATGCCAAAGACCGTAGAACTGTACAGAAACAAGACAACAGGGCAAGTAATCTTCTAAATTGTTGAGGGGTTCCAGGACTTCCATCCTGGAGTAACACATCCATGTCACCTAAAAATTTTGATAGCAATCCTAAAGAAAATTGCATATTATTCACCCAGTGTTTCTGAAATTGTAAGAAACTATCCATAATAACACGCTTATCAGAGTCGGAAATATCTGGTACCAGTGCCCACCCAATAAGTAGATCAACAATGTCCATGAAATGTGGTTGGAAGCATCTAAAAAATTTTAAAGAAATCAATGTTAACACACCAAGAAGCCTGGGCAATAAACTCACGGGTGTTCTGTCATCCTCAAGAAGTTCCTGGCAAGCTTTAAGAATTGGGAGAGCATATCTCTCAACAGCTCCAACCTCTCCAACATTAAGAAACTCGTGAAGGCTCCCCAAAGCTAGTTCAGAAATTTCATTGCCAATATTGCTCAAGGACGGCAATGACCATCCAATAAATCTATCAATCAAACTGCCAAGTATAACACTGTTCTGCCTTCCATTTGAGGTTATAGAAAATGAACACAATACAGAACACAGTGCCCCATATGCTGTAGCAGCTGCATGACGCACTGAATACAACCTATAGCACGAGTTCAAAGCAATAAATACATCACACAAACTACAAATTCATGTTAAACAGTAAGAAATTCAATTAACAAATTATCCCAATTATTGAACTATGAAAAACATATGACAGATTGTATCCGTTTGATGAAACTAGAAAAGAAAATCACATATAGATATTCAGGAATTAAAATGTTGTAAACAGATGCCTGAAGGACATGGTTCGGCACCCTCTTGTAGCATTGCAGGAAAAGCATGCACCATTCAACAGTTGCATTGAATCGTCTTTTCCGTTAATAATAGATAGCTTTAAAATGACTAAGAAGGAAAAACTCAGGCAACCAAAGTAGATTTCAGCATCATAACTGATGGACCCGTGGTCCGTGAAACGAGTGTGCAAGCTCCCATCGAGCAATGAATGGACAAAACAAGAGATATACTGGCTGAAATTATCAGTAAATCGACTCTAAACTGCAAATATTTTTCTAGAAATTAATCAGCACAATATTACTGTTCAGAGATGTTAACGTATAATGATTGTGACCAACGAGTGAATTTGTACAACTACAACTAGACAACACTTACGCACAGTCTCAGACATCACGAATATGGAAAGGACGGTCGAAGAATTACTTACTTATCGGTTAGAAGTTGAGAGAAGCCTTGAGCGAGGAAGGAGGCGGAGTGCGTAACGAGAACGGAGTTAGGAGGATATAATATGGCGCGATGAAGAGAGTCGATGGAGGCGAGACGAGACGATTCGTCATCTTCGGGAGGCGGCGAGGCGGTAGCGGCAGAAGAAGAAGCCACCGCGGATTTGGATGGATCGTCCTTGGGTAGCGCTGCCGTAAGGAGCGCGGCGAGTTGCTGCTGTTGGTGGTGGAGGCCCTGCATCGTCTCTCCACCGCATTCCCCCTTTCTTCTCTGCCTACTTCCTTGACTCGGACAGCATTCCGACTGGGGTTTTCACTTTCGCCATCGCCGGAGCAACAGAAGGCTTTTATTGGTTATTTTTTTTCAGTTTTTCTTTTTCTTTTCTAGTAATTGTTCTTTCCCCTCTTTTGTAGGTGTAATGGCTAATGAGGTAATTTACAGCACACTGCTGTGGGAATTGCCCTTCGTCTTTTCTCTTGCTTGTTGGCGAGTCGGTTTTCCGGGTCGCTCCTTCTACCTGAATGATTGTTTGATAATTTTAACAAAATAGTGATATTTTTTAAATATAAAATTTATGTATTGTATGAATTATTAAAAAATAGAGGAAATTAAAATTGAATGAAAAAACTAATATACATAAACAACTGAGTGGGGGGAGTAGATGTGTCTTTAAAGAATTCAAAATATTTAATTGATTATATATAAAACAAGACTTTTAATGTATTTTCCTTTATTTTGTATCTATACTGTATCATGTGAAACTACGCAATTAATCTTTTTAAATCTTTTTATTTTTGTTCTTTATTTATCTCTATGTTAACTTATTTTTACTTCTTGTTTTTTCTCATTTCAAATTTTTTATTTGTCTTTATTTTTATTTTAAATTAGAGATTTTACACACTCAATATTTGTAACAATTATAATAATTTGAACATATTTTTACATTTGTGTAGAGTTAAAAGGCACAGATTATCTTGAAAAATTAGATAGCGGCATTTTTTTTAGTTTGATAATAATCTCTGACAAATGAGTGTTAACGTGGGCATAAATGTGTTTGCGATTAAAAAAAAAATCAAGACATTTAAATTTATTCATTTAATCTTTATCCAACTCCTGTTTAAGATGATAATAAGGACAATGATAATCTTTCACTTCACCCAGAGTGTAAAATCTTTGGTCAGTAGCTATATAAATAGTATAGATATTTTTTTATTTATAATTTTAAATAATTTTATTTATATCATTTAAAACACAGTTTTATACAGTATAAACAGGTTTGCTCACACAAAGAGTGCTTAATTGTTGATAGTGATATACTTGATCTATCTTATACTAGGGATATTGCGCATTCGTGTCCATAAATATTTAAAATACATTTTTAATAGAAACTACATTTATAAAAATAATATTTTAAAGATATTTTTTATATTATTAATAATGATATAATGTTAAAAAGTAAAATTTAGAGAAAAAAAACAAAATTGGAAGAATAAATATATAAATTAAAAAGTAATGGATAAAAAGAGAGAAATGATAAACGAATTTAAATAGACGTGAATTGTATCTTAGTCGATGGATTTTGAAACCAGAGAGTTATTTTACAAGTGCCACGCTTCCTATAAAGTAATTAGTTGGTTTTTTTTTTTTTTTTTTTGGTGATAAAGAAATTAGTTATTGGTGTATACTCAATCCATAAAGGTTATGGAACCCAACTTTCAGTCTCAAAACAAAATTTCAAACTTTATTTTATTAAACATACTATTAAACAATATTTTTATTCAAATTTAAATTAAAATTTTTCTTCTCTAATGTATATAACTAACTAATTTTTTTCAATTATTACATTTATTTATAATAAAATCTATACTTATATATATACATACACACATCACATATATACTTCTATTTATTTTTATTTATACATTATAACACGATCATTATCTACATGAAATATCGCATCATTCAATCATTATTATATATTTTATATATATATTTCAAATAAATTATAATATTTATTCAATTAAAATATCATTTCTAAGCATATTATTCATCTAAATACTTTTACCATACATTATATCCAACCAAAACTCCTCGCCCAAACATTGCTGAAATATAAGATAAATGTTAAAATAATTTAGCAGCATAACTAATATCATTAAATTATTTTTAATCCTTTAAATTTTCTCTTTTTAATATAGTCCCTCAAATTTCCCTGATTCTGTTCTCTTCCACGTAATTTAATTTATCATATATTTTTTTCCAAAACTTTTCATTACTTTTATCATTTTATAATTTACAATTTTATTAATGCCTATAGACAAGTAAAATTTTGCATCTAATTCAATAACGAGACATGATAAATATTGTATTAAATATCAACTAAAAATAATTTTTTGTATTTTAGTATTTAAATTAAACATAATTTATAGAACTAAATAACAAAATAAATTTATACTTTAATGTAATACATGACTAACTAATTAAATGGTAACAAATGTTGAAGCCAACCAGTTAAATAGCACTTTCCTTATTTGACAAGTTCCACGTTCTCAAGTGAAGGAAAAGGAGGCATTCAGACAATGGTTGCTTAAATTAAGAGATAACGACCAATTAAATTATGCAACATTATCCATATGACAGAAGTGCCTCCTGCCTCACTAAAAATGGAGGTGATGCTCAAGAGATGATGACACATATCACAATCAAAACATCAAATAAGTGGAATCCAACAAGGATTAGTATCCCTCTCCACAAAATTTAAAGAGATTCGTAAAGTTATTTAATATTCAAAATATTTCTTTAAGGAAGTCTAACAAATTTCAATATTTAATTAAGTGTTTGTTACTCGGCCAAGAATTAATTTTATTTGGAGTTTCAATCAATTTTAAATAAATTCAAAGCTCCAAAACTTCTAAAAACCTAATTAGATTCTTTAGTAAAGATTCAAAGTATTATTGTGACTTCATAGTATTCACCATAAAGTCAATTAAGTTCAGTGTTTAATTTGGGATTATGATATTAAATAATAAATTAAGATTTTTGGAAAGTTAGATAAGTTTTAAAGAAGATCAAATTATTAAATTCAATTAAAAATTTTTAGAATTCCCAAGTTCTCTAAGTAAGGGTAATCGCTCAATAAAATTGTATCGTCAAATTAGTGTACTATGGAATTGAAATTTTTTGTTTGATTTATTTTTTTATTGAAATAATTTTGATTGGTTTAGTACGGTAAATCAATTATCAAACTTCATGAAAAAAAAAGGGAAGAAGAACAAGGATAAATTTTTCAAGATGCTAGTGCTATACTTTCATTTCAAAACTGTACTCACAAAATTTGTCTGGTTTGAGTTTGAACTACACTTATACAATTTTCTTATTTATAAAATTTCAAATATAAAAAATTTTGTCCTGCAATTATATAAAATTTGAATTTAGAAATATTGTTATTTTATTTACAAGCACAAGCAGTTGTTTAAATTTAATTTATCATAACTTTTCTCCATGATTTCTCTTCTAATAGTAATCTATTCTATTTTTTAAAACTTGAATATTAATCATATTTTATAAATGATGTAAAATATTATCTATTTACATGATTACGCACAAAGGTTGATGCATCGTTAATAGTTAGTGCATGACATTGGTACCCAAATTTCTTTGAAAAACAATTTGAATTATTGATGTCTCTAGAATTATATAATGTATGTATTTAGGTCATAATTATCTTGAATGATAAAACAGTCAAAGTTTTCTATATTATGTGAAATACTATTTTTAGCTTCATATCATTAATTCATTATTTGTTTAGCGAGGTTGTAAT
The DNA here is from genome assembly GCA_019155195.1 of Avicennia marina. Taxonomy (NCBI): domain Eukaryota; kingdom Viridiplantae; phylum Streptophyta; class Magnoliopsida; order Lamiales; family Acanthaceae; genus Avicennia; species Avicennia marina. The sequence goes on along the minus strand of CM032770.1, from coordinate 3,861,926 downwards.
AAATATATATACCTGTATATATAACCAAATTAACAGGTCAATTTTACTAAATAAAATTTTTAAAAATTAATTAATTCTTGTAAATTTCATATCTTTTGAAATAATCACTTGATTTTAATAAAGTGAACATAACTCTATTTGTTAGTGTAACGTACATTTTGTAGATTGAAGTATAGATAGTTGAAGAGATGCATGTTTAATTTATTTTTTGTTGGGATCTAATGTTCTAAGAGGACAATGGAACCGTTATAAATAAGTAAAAAATGATTACATGCTTCGTTCTGTTTACTTTTTTTACATAGCATTTTATCATAGTATACATAAATACAAAAAATAAATAAAACTAAACTCTATATTAACCAGTTTCACGTCCTTTATATATTTGAATAAGAAGGAAATCAAGTCAATTCATAAAGAGAAAGAAACTTGTTTTATCTCATAAATCTTAATTTCAAAATAAATTAAACAATGAGGACTTGATTAGTCAAAGTAATTGAACTTGATTGATTAATTAATTCATACTAATCATATGTTCACTTAGAGAGATAAAGTCAATGATAAAATATAGGTTCGGTACTAAATGACTAAAATATTAGATAAATAATCTGTCCTACTAGGTGTAATAAAAAAAATCATACTCAATTGGCTAATTTGATATTTTATTTAAATAATATTTTTATTCATCGATGTGATAATGACTAAATTTTTTATAATATTTATAAGTGTGAAAAGAATAAATATAATTTAAAATAATTTAGTTTTTTTAAATAAATATCAAATTGAATTATATAGTAGATATTACTGTATTGATTTGGAAGAATATATAAGTAATAAATAAAAGATTTATAGTTTTTAAAAAATTTTGAAGTAAGTGTATTTTATAAAAAAAATAGTTATATTAAACGATCTAACTTAATGAACACATCATTAATTATCTTATGATTAACTTTTCATTCAAACTGATTCATAGGACTTTAATCCTATCAAATAAAGTGAACATGCTTTAAGAAAATAAATGATATTTATTTAAGCATGTTTATGTTGATTAGATTGAATTAGTTATTTTATCAAATCTAATCAAATATTAAAGTAATTAATAAAATACAAATTTCATATAAAATAATTAGAACAATGAGTAATCAATCCCATAAAATAGATGTGACAAACAAAGGCGTGTTCACTTAAGGTAATTGGGCTTGATTAATTAACTTGCCCTTACTATTAAGTAAAGTGAACATAGAGTAATAATTCAAAATAATCATTGAGTTTTAACGTGCACATCTATTTAGCAAATATTCGAAACACCAAAAAAGCTACCAATTCCTAATACTATAAATTAAGAGTGCAAGCAAGTTAAGTTTAAATTAAGCATTTCTATTTTTTTTTAGCTCAAGTACAATCTCGAAACAATAATATAGAACTTGACTTCAAGCTCGAGTTTGATGTATAAGTATTGAGCTTTAGTTGAGCTGAAGCTTGAGTGTGCTTCAATTTATGTAAATTATTAAAATTTTAATATTAATTAATTTAATTAGTTTACAACTTTAGTATATAATAAAAACAATGTTTAAAATAATTTGATTAATAAGAAGTAATAAATATTTAAACAACTATCCATTCAATTAAATTTAACTAAAAGGATAAATTTAAATTAAATTTTGAAATTGAAACATAATTTTTAAACAATATGAAAATAACCATTGACAATATATTTTGAAATATAACTTAAAATTTATAAAATAGCACATTAATTTTGAAACAAATATTTTTTAAGGTTCTCAATCACATATTTGAAATATTTTAATAACTAGATAAAATTGTTTGTTTGGGATCCTCCATAAACTTTTTACCAACGGTATAATTTTAATCTATCTAAAAATTTTATATAATATATATGATATTTTATAAATAATACATATATATTATTTTAATTAGATTTTTGTAAGGTATCACTATTGTTTTCATAGCGTTAATTTTATTTTTGTTAATTTAATTATATTTTTTGATAAAGCAAGCTAAATCTATATATTAATAAATTATTATTTATAGAAAAAAAATAAAAATAAGAAATAAAATAAAAAAGTTCACGAGCTTTCGAATACAAAAAAATGAGCTCAAGTAATAACAAATTTGAGTCGAGCTTGAATCAAGTTAACTTGAATACCCAAACTATAAATATTAGAATCAACTCTCTATTCTGTTTTAATCCCACTTATTTCAATTGGTATTCGTCCTGAATTCTATCAATTGGTCGTCGGGAAAGCCTTAAATGCTTTAGAGACGATATTGTACAAAGACATGGAGATTGAGTACATGGAGTGGAACGATGAGCTGCTGGCTTTCATGTATCCCTGTCTTTGCAGTGATGTTTTTATTAGATGCTTTTATTTATTTATTTATTTTTAATCAAGATGAGTTCTAAATTTTTCTTATACTCAGTGTAATTGGAGTAAAAGGCTCTATAGTTTCTTAGACACAGATGGTTTGAGAATAGATCTTGTATGGTTTTGTTCTGGCATTTGACTTGGGAATTGTTTGTAAGCAGAAAGTTTTGCATTCACTCATTATAGTCAACAGTGTTTCATGGCGGATTCCTAATCCACAATGTTTATTGTCAATATCTCATCACATTTACGCACTTCAAAATAAATTTAGCTGTAATATTGTGATAAGCATTGTTCTAAGTTATATATTTAACACCCATCAATTAGGGAAAAAAAAAAATTGTTGGAATTACCCCCTTAAGATGTGGGGGTTTTCCACCTAGAGGGTCTTTGGGCAAAACGCATCTGGAGTTTACAAAGGTTTAGGGTTTAGGTAAATTTATAAAAGCTTGTAAGAGTTTACAAACTTTTTAAAAGTGGTTGATAAATTTTTTAATAAAATAGTTTATAAGGTCTTAAAATAAAATATTTGAAATTTATAAGTACCTAAAAAATAAGTTGACTTTTTTTAATTTTATTTTCAAATTTTTTATAAGTTAGTTCTTTATATATATTAAAAAATTCATAAAGGTTTTCAATTACATTATATTTTTTATATTTAATTTATTTTTTTATTATTACACTAAAAAATTATAATTAACTATAATAATAAATTTCTATAATTACACCCAACGATGCGCCTTTTAACTTGACAATGTTAAGCATGCTATCTTCACATTTGTAGTTTCACTGTCTTTCATTAGAAATCAGCTTGTGGGTCTTTGTAAATAATTCTTGTTGGGTCATTGTTGGGATGGAAGTTTTTATTGGTTTTCTATCATTATTTAATCCATCACATTACACATGAAAGCCAGCGGCATTAGCTACTGCAGCTTATAGTTTGGCGTTTCTTTTGCAGATGCACATTGTGCATCTTTGTAACCAACCAGTTCTTATGCAGCATTAGATCTCTCAAGACTTGTTTATTTTGATGGATATAATTAATATTTTAAATAATAAATTAATTATTGAATAATTTAATATTATATTTATTGATATGAATTAAATTATAGACTAATTTAATAATGAGTATATCAAATTGAGCAAATGCTTGGATGATTTTATTATACTTATTGAGTTGGATTATTTCATCCAATATTTTGTTACACTAATGCTGGACCAATGTTTTATCACAAAACTTTTATTACTTAAAGTGAGCATTTGCTTAATCTTGATAAATTAATTTATCAAACTTAATCCTTGGAAGTGAACAAACCTTTATTTGATAGGATTAAGAATTGTTTTGAATGATAAATTAATCATGAGATAATCTAATGTTATGTCCTCTAATACGGATTGATATATAGAATAACTTAATAATGAATATATTAAATAGGTCAACATAATTGGATTATTTTATCAAGTTTGTTCGATTGGATTATTTATCCAATACTTTAGCAAATAAAGACCGGGTCTAAGCTTTAGCATGGGCCTTTATCATTTAGGACATGTTCGCTTTAGACTTATTCACTTTGATGAATATGATTAAGATCTTATGTATTATTTTGAAGGATAAATTAATCGTATGATAATTTAATATTTTATTCATTAATATAAATTAGAATATAAGATAACTTAATAATGAGTATATGAAATGAACCAATATGTTTGGTGTATTTTATCACACTTGTTGAGTTAGACTATCTTATCTAATATTTTATTAAATAATACCCCCATTTACAGTCTTATATAATCTAAGTAAGTGAACATGACATTTGAGTGATAATGTAGGATAGGTTGTTTTATCTAACCTAATGAGACGTTCACTTTGATTGATTAAAACCAATGATTAAACAAGGGCCCACTCTAAAATTATAAAATCGTAGGATAAATAATCTTACATGAAAGGCATGGTTAAATAATAAAGTGATTAGGAATAAAATAAATATTAGTCTAAATTACTATTTTAATTTTAATATTATTAATTGAATAATATCCATAGTAAGGTTATAATAGAAAAATAAATGTAATCATCCTAAATAGTCAATCTTAGTAGACATGATTGTCAAGAATTATTTAATTTATATAAACTTTTTTATTATTCAAAATAATCCTTTGTATTGTAATTTTATCTAATAAAGTGAACATGGTCTTAGAGTGAATATTTGATTAGCTTAAATTAATTTATTTATCAAACATAATCCTTATAAGTGAACAAACTTTCAGTATGTTATTACAAACTCTTGGTTTGTAGACATAGATTTCTGTGGATCCAAATGTAAGATGAGTTTTCAACTATGGGACTAACCAAACCATGATGTTGAGATTTATACATAAAAAATGTATAAATCACATCCAAAATCAATAAATAATGGCTGAAGAAAAATATAGAAATTATCCCTATTCAAGTCTCTAAAGAAAGAGAAAGATAAGCTGTGCCCAGATTTTCTTTTTAGTAGCCCGATTAGGCAAAAGCTTTTGTTTCCCTTTTTCTTGTACACACCCACACACACACACACATGTATCAATCATATTTATTTTGTGTGTGATGTGTGTGGATAAAATGTCAGGTTGTGATATGTTCACATCACTACCCTCCCTAATTTGAGATCGGGTTAAAATAAAAGTCGATCTTAAATTATTTTTTCACTTGCTTTAGTCTTACTCCAAGTGGAATTGTAGAATAAGTTCACTATCAACCTGATGTGAGATAAAAAGCATAAGGGCTATAAGCAAACATTGAATGAAGTCTATAAGATAGTAGGCTAAGGGGTGTAACCATGACACTATAGATGTGTAGTTATAATAAAAACCGCCGTGTAAACCATAATTGTTGAGGTTGGTCATAGGGGCTTGGTGACAAACACTGAAATAATCAAAAAGGTGCTTTGACCTATACTAAGTGATTAATCCAATAAATCAGTTACGGAGGCCTACCAACTTGCAATAATCAAATTATGTAATAGTCATGAAGATTTACGGACCTTTAACGATCAAATAATACAACAAGTTAGTCATAAAGATCTACTAATTTGCAATAATTAAATAATGCAGCAAATCAATTATAAAGACTGACAGACCTGCAAGCAATCATCAATTCTGGAAGTCAATTATGAAAACCTACTGAACTCTAATGGAGGAAAAATAATTTGGCTTGACATCGCAAAATCCACAGACAATAAGATCATAAGTTTTCCAAGTCGGTCTAAGTAAATGCATAAGTAATTCAGTTATGAATAACCAGTAGAATGAAGTGAAATGCTTGTAGTTTGAAGAAAGACAATGACCATGCATAGTCTTTTGACATCTATATACCCAAAATTTATTAGTGTGACCCTTCGATTTTTAAGCAATTTTTAGCTTAGGGTGGGATGACGTTTTGCCCTTTTGGGTGAGTAAATTTTGTTTATCATTTAAATATTTTAAGTTGTTAGCTAAGGTAAGGCAAAGTTTTATCCTCTTAGGTGAGCAAATTTTGCTTGCTCCTCAAATATTTTAAGCAATTTTTAACTTGAGGTAGAATGACGTTTTGCACTCTTGGGTGAGTTCACTCATTCTTTAAATATTTTGAACAATTTTTAATTCAAGATTCGGCGACGTTTTGCCTCTTGGGTGAGCGAATTCTATTCATTCATTGAATATTTTAAATAATTTTTAACTTGAGGTGGGGTGACGTTTTGCTTTTTTGGTGAGCAAATTTTTGCTCATCCTTTAAATAACTTGAGCAATTTTTAACTTAAGGTGGGAGACATTTTTCTCTTTTGGGTGAGTGAATTGGTTAATCTTTTAAATATTTTGAACAATTTTTAACTTAAAGTAAGGTGGCTTTTTGCCCTCTTGGATGAGCGAATTTTGTCCATCCCTAGATATAGTTTTGTTTTTTCTTCACTCCTTTCTCATTTTCTTCCTTCAGTTATTGTACTTATTGTTGAATGTAGGGCCTAATTTGGCCCTCTTGAGTAATCCTTCATATTTGTGCTATCACATTGGTCGTGCAAATAATTAAAGTGCAATGGTCATTCACATAATCAATGTAAGTTATGCAAATAAATTCAATTATTAATAACTAAGATAGTGAAAATTCATGAAGTATAGATCATGCAAAAGTTTTAGAAGGGCAAGGAAGAAGTTACCCATTCTCTCCCGTAGAACTAGAAAGAAAGAGGAAGCCTTCATTAGCTAAATCATTGACATCGCAATCTGTCAAATAATTTTTAGCATATAGTCAATTATTCTCTAAAATGGCTTAAAAAAATAAATTGCCATGAAGAAAGTAGACAATCCGACAATGCTGGCGCATGATGATGTGGAGGATGCCACCTCTTTACATCCGGAAATGGAGATCGTCGCCGAGGTCGTTGTCCTTTTAACCTTCTGGCATATCCGTCTGATCTCAAGCATAAATTACCTTTTCATCTGATTACAGAATTATTCACAATATCCTAATGGAAACGTAAATTTTTGAACATAGCCACGACACCAACTCATAATCATCATGCCCCGATGCTAATTCCTTAATTCCAGAGAGCCACAAAATGGGTTTTCATCACAAAAATCTCCATCCCCTTGTTTCGAATCAATATAGAAGCTCACTCATGTTTACCATGACTATTCCACAAGTAATGTTGAGCTTTTTAGGCAAAATACTCTGGTCCATTGGTCAATTGTAAGTAACATTTGGTCAACAAGGTATTTACCTAACTCAGAAGAGGTATCTTTTGGATATACTCAAAGAGTCAGGAATGATCAACTACAAACCTTTCAAGATTCCTATGGAATAGAACTTAAGACTTAGCAAAACATAAGGAGAGGACTTGGTAGATGTAGGCTATTACAGGAGGTTAGTAGGAAGATTGCTATATTTAACCATAACCAGACTATATATAAGTTTTGCTGTGCACATACTTAGTCAATTTATGAAAAGACCAGCTAAGCAGCACCTAAAGGCAACTTGTAAGGTGTTGCAATACCTAAGGGGAACCTTGACACAAGGAATCTTTCTATCAACAATTGACAAATTTCAATTGAAAGGGTATTGTGATGATGACTATAGATCTTGTCCAAACATAAAGAGGTCCATCACAAGTTTTTATGTCATGTTGGGGGATTCTTTGATCTCTTGGAAGTCTAAGAAGCAAGGTGTGGTGTCAAAATTTTTAACAAAAGCTGAATATAGAGTAGTGACAAATCTATGCACTAAAGTTACCTAGATAAGGTATGTGTTGGATGCTTTGTAGGTCGAACTTTAAGGCCCCATAGAAATCTATTGTGACAATTAGGTGGCGTTGCATATAGCCTCAAACCTAGTGTTCCATAAACGTACAAAACACGTAGAATTGAATTGCCATTTGGTTCGTGACATGTTGAAAGATGGTGCAATTGCAAATAGATTTGTGAGAACTCAAGATCAAGTAGCAGATCTCCTTACAAACACCTTATCATTTGAAGTCTTGAGAAGGCATGTTGGCAAGATGGAAGTGATGAATATCACTCCCACCTTGAGGAGGTATTGAGAATACTTAATTATTTTGATGGTAGTAGAATTAATGTGTTATGTTGGCTGTGCGGCACAAAAGTGTATGAATTGGTGTTGATGTATAAGTTAATTTGACTAAATATTGACTAAATGTTACAGTCGAGTACAAGTTAGTCAAGGGACTATTATTAATAGTTGTAATTATAGTTATAAGCAGTTTATAACTTAAGTATATATTAGGCTGACAGGTGAGTTATTTTTTAACGAGAGTCATTTTACTTTTTTGGTTACTTTACCTTCGTAAAACCAAACTTAGAGCACTTTTAGAAGAAGAGAGAATTTTTCTCACTTTTCTTTGTAGTCAAACTCTTCCTTTTATCTTCTTGAAGTGTGATCTACTTGTTCTCCTTTAATAAATGGCTTAATTACAGTGTGACTTACAGATCATTTGCTTTGCGTTGCTTCAATAAACAAAAATCTTGAAAAAACTATTCCCTTTCTATGCGATCCTTCTTTCCTCTCTCTGGTTTAGTTGAGTTCCAAGAATTCAATTTGGAAGAGTTTTGAAAAAGATTACTGATGCATAAAATTCACAAGAAATTGTTTTTTTAGGTGAAGCATTGTAGCAATTATCAATCACCCTATCTTTTGAACATCTGTCAACATTTCAATTGACATGTTAAAATGTCAAATATTTTGGAGCTTGTACTTGGTGCATATGAATCAAGTGACTTATTATATATAATTCGACGAAATAATATATTACATAGAGATATAAACATTACGAGTCACTTGATACATAATACATTCAACGTAACATTTACAAGAAATGATAAAGTTTTATTACCAAAAAAATTGTGTGATGTGTTACAATAATAAGTCATTGTGTAATTCAAACATGGGATCATCCTAATTAACGACTACTTATTAAAGCTTCACCTTATCTGCATGTGTTGTCATAATTTTCTAAATCGTTGTATTATATCTATACTATTAATAATAGGTAACATCCTTAAAAACTTAACTTTTGGTTTCATAATTTAATTATGAAAATGCCCTTCTCTATATTTAGTATACAGCTAACTTCCACTAACACTCTCAATTTCATACACGTTTATTTAACCTTCTACCCTCTTAACACCCAATCAAATAAAATTTTCACTTTTTTCAATTGACTTTAGTTTTTCATTATACTAATTTTCAATTTCAATTTCTTGGTATTTTTATACCTTATTACTATTTTACACACACACACACACACTCCGAATGAACCATTTTTGCTAGATGATAAATTATAATGTAAAAATACATGTATAAAATAATTTTAAAAATTATACAATATAAATGGAACATATATATTTACATAATAAATTATATTTTAAATTTTATACGCATATAGATCGACTGTACATCTACTGCTAGTATATATGTATGCGTAACAGGTGCAGATTAAAAAAAATCTGAGGCCCAGCCATATGGGCTTGGGAACATATAAGACCAACTGGTTTGACGGCCCATCTTTTCCGATCCAGTCCATTGAACTTGATCAGTGAATCCAGTCACATTAATTCAAAATTAAATTGATCCAACAAATAATACGTGTCGATAATTGGCGATAACAGCTCCCACTATAAATTTTTCTGAATGCAGATCCCTTTGACAAAATTTATTTAATTATGGTGGATAAATGATCATATATGATGTAATCAAATGTTTAGTTCTAAAAAATAAAAGCCCATAAATTATACAAAAGATCGGTGTGAGATGACTAATATATTTGAAAATTAAAGCATAATGAAATAATTCACCAAAATAATATTTTTTGGGCTTTTATCCTATACATTAAATCAATTACCTTTATTATCTGTAATCAATTAATTGGATAAAAAATCAACGCTTGGCCAACGCTTACACGTCACCAGATGACAAACAACCCCTTCTCCACGAGCCAGTACAGGCCAGGGCCCAGAATGTGTAACGTACACTACATTATGTGCTGTTTGATCTCATCTTGATTCTACAAAGCAAAATTATATATTATCTATTTTGATTGCACAATAAAAAAACTACAAATTTACCCTTATTTATTTTCTTATTTTTTACTATCCTTCGTATATCATTTCTTTAAATTTAATTTTATTTGTGTTTTCTTTCTAAAATTTTTCAATTTTCATCTCTTTTAATATTTCTTTATTATTAATACTTTAAATTTTTTATATTTAATTTTAAATAATATAATTTTTATGATTTAAAATACATTAATTTTTTAGTTTATAAATAATTTTACATGTAAACAATTATTACACCATTTTTACTAGTATCAAGAACCTGTTTGACGAATGAACCCATGATAGAACCAGATCAGTGCGTGCAGCCTTTTGGGCCCAAGTGGTTATCGTGTAGTTTGCACCAAGTCAAATTTTACGAGCAAAACACGTTTTCCAAAGAGATTTCGCAAGTCGCATTTTTCCTGCACCATTCCGTAACCACCTTCAGGACACGATCCACCCGTTTCGCTTCCCACTTCCTAGCATTTTCCTCATTTCTTGAGATTGAATATGCAATAAAGCGAAAATATACATATATCATTCTGTCACGTTAAATGCGAAGATATTGATCAACGGGAAGCACCCCAACCCTCCTTCAACCCTGTTTTCTTCATCATCTGTGATCATTGATTAATAGTTGCCTTCAAACGGTGGGCAAATTCGTGAGAATTTGTTTAGCTGCTGAAACAAAACAGACGAGAACGGAAGGGCCTTTCTTCCAGAATAATTTGATCGTGGTAAGCATATCCAACTTCCTTGATCATAACAAAGGGGATAATTTGATCGTGGTGAGCACATACAATTTTCTTTTTCATTACGAAAAGAATTTGATTTCAATAAGGCGTTGAAATATAGGCCTTGATTAAACTTTTGGTTCCTATCCTGATATTTTTCTCATGAGGGTTTTATGATTCATAATGAATCTTAAGATGAATGGCCTCAGAGCAGATTCCTGTTTTCTTGTTGGCAACGGAACTTATGGTCAATGTTTAATTTTTCAACTGGACCGGAAATAGCACTTTGTTGATGATTCTAGGATGACATTATATGGTGCGGAAATGATGATGCTGCTCTGTTTTGACATCAAACTAAAAGATCATATTGTGAGATGAGTTTTTCATCATGTATTTACGTATTTTTTTTCTTAACAGTATTTTTGGTTTAAGGAATTGAGCGTGAAAAAAAAAATGATAAGAAAAGAGGAAAGAAGATGAAATTTGAAGTTTCATATATTTTTTAATTGAAAATGATTTCACTAAGGAAAAAAATAAGAAAAAAAGAAATAAAATTAATAAAAATATAGAATTGAATTTTTTTAAATAATTTGAGAAGAATATGAAGAAATTGATAAAAGAAGTAGAGCTGAATGAAATTTTTAAAGGAGTAAGAGTTACAATAATTTTCTTCTTCCCTTCTTAACCTAAAATTTCTTTTTTGTTTTCTTGTTCATAGGATTTTCTTATTAACCAAATAAGCAAAAACATTTTCCTTAATATTTTCTTTTCTTTTACTCTATGAATTTCAAGAACCAAACATAGCAAAAATTATCGGGCGAAGGAAGAACAACGGTCCGTTGTTTTGGATGATTTTAACAACAATGGTGGGGCAAAAAATATCATGGATTACGATGATGATATTAACGATTATGACTGGGGCCTTTGCCGGAGACACAAATTCCGTATTTAGCCCTTGTGCGGATGCAAAAGTCCAGAGATTTGATGGATTTACCTTTGGCCTTGCATTCTCTTCAAAGGACAATTTCCTTTTTAATCAAACTCAGCTTTCCCCATGCGATCGGCGCCTTCATGTGTCCGGAAATAATGCTGCACTTGCCGTGTTTAGGCCAAAAGTTGATGAGATTTCACTGCTCACCATCAACAGTACCTCCTTCAGCCCTGTAAGCCTCTGCTGCTTCAATTACCTATATGCACATGTTATGACAAATATGGTCTACTTTGAGCACACCGAGTACAACATTTAGGACAAAAGAATGATAAAATGTAGCTCATGTCATGTTTCCAATGCCCTCAGAGCAATAATGGAACTTACATGGTGGCATTTGCCGGACGACAATATGCAGCTCGGTCAATACCTGTGTTTGTTGCAGATAATAGTCACACCGTAACCAGCTTTACCCTGGTAAATAAACTCCAACCCGGGCTTTCAATTTCTGAAGAGTCAGAGGCCATTATATCATATTGCACTGTTTGTTGCTGCAGGTTCTTGAATTCAAGAAGGGCACTCTCCAGAACCTGTTCTGGAAGAAATTCGGGTGTGGATCGTGCACTGGAGACTCCTTGGTGTGCCTTAACAGCACTGATTGTGCTATCCCAAATTCAAAATGCAAAGGCAATGGAGGGTCCATTGTCTGTGAGCCTGGCATACAGTTGGCCTTTTCAGGCACAGACAAGAATGACAATGTGCTGAACTCATGGTACGAGGTGGCAAATCTCAGGCAATACTCCCTCTATGGTCTCTATTCTGATCTAAGTGATTCTCTTACCAGTCCATTCAAGAACCTGTTCTGAGATTTCAACATCTTCTTGTGTGTTAGACACAAGAATTGGCTAATAAAATATAGTGTGAGAATTGGATGGCACGACCTTTCCTAAGAATTGATTTTGAGAGAGAGTGGGAATAAAGTTTTTCAGGTAAATGAGAATTTGAGTAAGAGTCTTATGCGGACGGATAATTGTAGTAAGGTTGTTATGTATATTACTAATCGTCAATGTGATATATTATAATGAATTATTGTTATCATTGGTGTATGCATGAACATAAGTTGAGAAGCTTGTTTATGTCTATTGCTATTAGGATTATATTTTGTACTTGACCAATCTTATATATAAATGTAATGCTAAATAGACCTCTTGCAAACTTGCCAGAAATATTGTTGTGGACCTAATCAAACGCCATTAGGCACATATTAAAGTTATCAAACAACATAGAATTTCACATTTCAATTTCATAGCTACTCAACAGCAGTACTCCACAGTCATTTCCTGCACAATTGCACCCAAACCAACAACACTAGAAAATGTACACATGTTTTCCCATGTAGGGACTCGACTCATTGGACTTAACACCATCTTGCACAACAAAATACCAAACCACTTAACCATCACTACCCCAGCATACCTTATGATTCTTTTATTCTTAGCCTTCTACTGGAATTCCACCTTTTAAATGATATTCTTAATCCAGAAACCAGTAAAATAGCTAACAGAATGTTCATCAACATTGATTACTAGTATCTGCAATCAATATGTGTATTTGTATTATAATATAAGCAGACTTTATCATTACTATATCAAGAATGGGCTTGAAAGAAGCACAGTGCAGTAAGATCCTATCCAGAATAGGCATCAAAGGCTTGAAAGCTTTCCCAGTAACAACTAATCACACTTAATATAATAGAGAACGAAAATGATCATGTTCATTCTGCCTAAACCAACGATCATGAGATAACACTGAATAAGAAAACAAAAACTGGCAGCTTTGCAAGTAAAAATTTCCTGTGAACCCAAGACTTCCGCTAGCTCTAATCACTTTATCAGCTTGGAATGCAATAAAGAAATCAACATTAGAATCTATTTTAACAGACAAACTCTCAACAGCAAAACAAATTCAAGTACTTCATGATTTTCATAACCAAACACTACGTTATCGTTGCATATTTTAACAGACAAACTCTCAATAGCAAAACAAATTCAAGTACTTTATGATTTTCTTATCCAAACACTACATTATCATCGCAAGATAATTTAAGTAACAAAACGAACTATGATCAACTAACAAAACAAAATATGATCAATAAAGCATCTTCATACCCGCAACTCAGTAATTAAACGGAGAATCCACCGCGCCGTTCGAAGAGTTGTCTCTCCTATCAGATCTCGTAAACTCTCCACTGCCTTCTTCATTATTGTCGAACCCTAAGGACTCTGTGTTGCGAACCAAACTCGATTTGATGTACAAGAATTAACGATTATATGACCTAAAAATGATTTTAACAAATCCAAAAAAATAAACCGTTTACTAAAAAAAATCGCTAATTCCATGGAATTTAGGATCATGGAAAAACTAATACTCAGCGGCTTCGCTCAACTCGGATGGCGACTGAAACGATTTTCTGATCGTTTCTTAACTGGAGTTTGTCCTGTTGTCTTTTTCTTCCTTATTTCTCATTAAATTGATAATCGAGCTATATGTCCTCTTCACTCCGCAGCCAACCATTTTTGACAAAACAACTCATTATGAGGACAAATAAAACCTACATTATAAAATTTAATTTATATCTTTTTGACATTTATGGGCCACAAATACATTAATATTCAAAATTTAATTATTACTTATATTTAAAATTAGATTATTATTTAGCTATATACATATGCTCGTGTATATCTGCCATTAAAAAAAACACACATTGCATAAAATCATGTAATTAAGTATATGTTAGATAATGGCGTATATTTTTGCTGGTTAAATAGTGGTATTTATAGTCCAAAAATTACCGAATAAATTTTTATCATGTATATCTATATTCTATGTAGACAATATAAAAAAATTGATTGCATGACGTGTGATTAATGAAATTTTTTCATTCTTACACCTTTTTTGCAATATTTTTTTCAATCCTTATTCATGAGTTAGTTTCTCAATTTTAATTTATTTAAGTTTTTTTTATCTATTCTATATTCATACTACGTCTTAAAATTATATACTATATAAGATATTATTTTAATACACTGACAACCTACAAAACATCCAACACAAATTTCAAATATAGCTATACGTTGTTATAGGGTCTAGCGATAGAAGTGAGTTTTTGTTTGTTTTCAAAATTTAATGTATATATTTTAAATATTTTTTAAAAAATTATATAAAAATAAAAAAATTAAAAAATATAATAATTGTATATGTTTTAAAAATTTATAATTTAAAAAAAAGAATAGCCTTGCACATTTATTATAGGAATTATTCGTAAATAAAATCATAATTATTAATTAAGGCCGTAGAAATGGTGTAGATTGTTCAAACATCAAAATAGATTTGCTTTATAAAAAGAAGACATCAACCATCTTTCATAAAATAATTTTATTGGATTTAGTTCATTATTTTATTTTTTAGAATATCATTAAAAAATAAAAATCTACATTACCAAAGGATTCCCACTGTTAATTTTAATTTGGAATAAGTCTATCATCCACTTTAATTTGAAAAAATGGCATTAATCAAGAATTTCAATTTCGTCTTAATATCGAAATCGCAAGTCCAAAATGTCAACTCGTCCCCCATGCAAATCAGTACAATTCTTGAATACGTAGGATGAAACATATTTATCCAATATTAATTTGAGGAAAATTATGTGACAAAGACATCCCTTGTGAAATTTAATAATGATGTAGTAAATTAACTGGATATAACTTCTAGTAATTAAGTTGTGACAAAGAGGCCTGTCTCCACGTTACCCAATTTGTCCACATATAAAATAAAAAGGAAAAAATAACGGTCAAAAATCTATTTTGTGAGAGTAGTTGTCTACTCAATTGCATCGAAAGGGAGGCAAATCAACAATTCAACAATAAATGAACCTCATGACGGCATATTTGTATTTACATGTAAAATGTAAAGGATAATAGTTAATTGATCTAAATTAAATACTTGTTTTTTATATAAAAATATCACATCATTTTAATTTTGCAGTCAAATTGGTAAGGCGTGGATCGGATCTATTCATTCAAAAAAATTGATTCCATACCCATAATTATCATATTGGATTTGAATCAGATTTTAGATCAATTTATATTGATTGCCTACTTTCGTTATGTTGTCACTAGCAAATGTTTTTATTTTTGATTTTGAATCTTTCAAATCATTCTTACGAGAGATTCAAACTCTTTTCCTTTTTTTTTTTTTTTTTGTCTTTAAATAAAAAGATTCATTTTCTTCGTAAAAAATGGGAGGTTGAACTAATAAAGATTTTTTTTCATTCATCTCTAGCCTCACTCGAGAATTGCTTTTTCCAATCCATAGGAATCAATAGAAAAGGTATCCAATGACATTGTTTGGAAAGCAGTTTTGGGGTATAAAATACTGTGCGCCTTTAATATATATGTTTTATTAACAATATGCAAATGAAGAGCGTTTTTCTGTGTGTGTGTAATATTAAACAATATTTGAGTGATACAATAATATATTAGGATCAAACTATTAATCAGCGTTATATATATATATATATATAATGTGAATATTATGCGTATATAACTAATGATTTGATTTGGTACAAATACGAGGATTTAGTGAATATTTTGCATACGTGTAACAGCGATAAGTTATATTTTTATAATATTATTTTGTATTTAGGAATTGTATATCTTATGGATACATTTTTTGAGGATAAAGGTGACGGATATTTGAAATTCATTTTTCTTGAGTTTAATAACTCAAAGACTTTGTTTAGAAGTAAAATTTGAAGGTAAAAAACTGACGCAAAAATTTTAAGAACAATGAAAAAGTATAAGAGAAAGATATAAAAAAATTATTTTAATATGTGTTATATTTTAAAAAATTGATTTGAATGTAAATAAAATTTACATTTAAATCGTAGCCCAATATTTATTGGGTGAGTAAGCAGAATTAGAGGTATTATATATAAATAATTGTTTATATAAAATGACCTTGAAAGGAGTCTAGGCTATGTTTGGATTCATTTTTTTATATTTTAAAGTATTTTTTAAAAAATATATATATAAATAAAAGAGATATGAAATTTAAAAATTATAATGATTATAATATATAGTTTTTGGATTGATGTTCCATTCAAGAGTTCTTATAGTTATGTTTCTTTTGATTCTTACTACCTAAATAAATATTATAATTATTATACAAATCAAATTTTATATCTCTCTTATTTTTCATACTTTAAAAAAAAATACACAACAAATATACACCTAAAAACATAAATAAACATAACTATGTTTATTTTTCATTGTATTACTGTTCATCACTACTTAAAAAACTTACAAACTAAACATTCTATTATATAAATTTTATTTAAATTTTAATTTAAAATTATTTCTTTTTTACTTTTTATAATTAATTAATAATTTTTCAACTATTATATTTATTTATAATCAAATTAACACATATTTTTATAATTTTTCTATTTACATTATTTTTTATTATTTTATAAATTTATATATTATCATATTATTTAACTATTATTATATATTAAATATATATATAAATAATTTTTATATTTACTTAAATTTTATAAATTAAAAATAATTTTCATTCATCGCTAATTAGGAAACAAACATAACCTGCGTTCCCATCCCCCCAAATAAAAGCAAAGATAGCCCTAGTTTTTCCTTGAAGGAACTTCAACTCAATCATTGCAAAAAAATATCTTCCAAAACAAGCTAACATAATTGAAAGGAAGCTAGATCCAAAACCGGGGGCCAATTAAATACCTTAAAGGCTTAAACAGCCCTAGACTTTTCATTTAAAGCGGCCCCACAGCTTTGGTCATTCACTCGAGAAGCGCCCGTTGTTTGGATGCCGCCTCCTACGTTTCCAAATCCACGACCGCAACGAATCCTTCGTTCATCATCCCACCCGCACTTAAAACCCCTTCGACGGTCAAGATTCGTCTGTCGTGATTCCCACCATAACCGCAATCCACTGTATCTTCCCACAATTTTGAACTATTAAAAAAGGCCATTAGCAAATATCTCATCCTTATCCAACGCGTCACTGCTTCTTATTCTGTCAGGCAACGAATCCGCAATCATAATTGCCCTTTAAAAAATCCATTCGCACGGTGCCATTGTTCGTCAAACGATACTCTGCAGCTCTGACATCTGCTAATCGAGAAGATGGTTCAGACATTGCCGTTGAATTATTCTACAAGCAGTTATCTGGTGGAGTCGAGTGCTTTTGCCCGGCCTTCGAAGTCACCTGCGTCGAGAAGTGCGTCTACCGCTCCGGCCGTTCGTTGTTCTGTTTCGAGACGCAATGAATATATACCGAAGCTAGAGCCTTTTAGCAGAAGCAAGATCGATAGAGCGGTTAAGGAACCGCCTTTGATTCAGAAAACTGAAAATCAAATAGCTGGCAAGTTTTCTTCCTTTTACTTTTTCTCTCGACTCCATATGGTTTGATTGATCTTGATTTGATTCAATTCGAGATGATCATATCGTTATTTGAAATGGAATTTCAGATTATTGTTTGACGCTGGAAGGAGACGATTCCTATAGCTGCTGGAAGGCGTATTTTGAGCTCAAAGAGCTTGAAGTAAGTTACCTGATGCTTGTGTCAGATCCTAAAACTGAAGGATTTACAAATTCTTGAGACGTGTTTATTGATCACATGATTCCGAGGACTTTTTCATACCTTAGAAATATTAAGCTTGTTTGGATTCAAATTATAATTGCCGTGAAATTTAAAGTAGTACAGAAGTAACAAATAAAAAGAATTGGTTTTTAAATTATACACTAAAAAACACAGCTACAATTATTTGATCTTTTAAATTTTATTTTTTAATAAAATTAGATATAAAAACACACAAAAAGAAAAAAGAAAACAAACATAGCATAATTTTGTTACGAATAAGGCTTAGAAGTGTAAAATTTGATGAGAGGAAAATTGAAGGATATTTGCATCTAAACGTTGCCTATCATTTCTGTTCACTTGTAGGAAAATGTAAGATGGCAGTTTCTCCCGTTTTATCCAATAAATGGTTCTATTCTTTTTCATGCCTTTACGTGTGACAACATAATGCAGAAAGAGATCCCCAAGGAGGAGATAGAAAGGCTGATAATTGAAGCTGGAGGGGTGAAATCACTCATCGGTTGTGTACACGGGGTTTCAGCCGTTAAGAAAGGTATAAAGGAATATGGTTATTCTCCAAAGGCGATAAAAGTTGAGGATAACACCAGAGTAAGTCCATGTCCCGTCCCTGATGGACTGCCAAAGACAAGAGAAGAGCTAGAGGAAGAAGAGAAAGCCAGGATGCCGGATTCTCCTTTCACGAGATTGCTTAGGGCCAGAGGAAGACATCCCGCTTGGTACTCGCCCGCACCCGAGCACGAGACAGATTGATGCTATGCTGATTGGATCTGTTGAGTAATGGCATTCTGTACAAAGACACATGTCAATGTAAGCAGTTTGATGATTTTGGCTGTGGCCTTATTTGATGTCATGGTAGATTGTACAGTGGGATCTTCTGAACAAGTTCTTAATGCGTGCTAGCGTGAAACATAAGGATATATAATGCGACATTGTGGATAGATTTCTTGTATTTGTAATGAAAGTCTGGTTTGGCATTAAAAAGTTGCTGTTTCTCCTGAGGCGCTAAGTCAGATTTCTGTCTGGCTGGTCCCTTTTTTCTTCTTACTCAATCACCCACCTAATGGCTGCGGGTGAAGAACGCAAGCAACTCTTATCTGGCTGCATTGGGGTGTTTAGTTATGGGCTGAGTTCACAGCTTCAAATGTCATGCCCTGGCTTATGAGAAACAAGATGCTTTATTTAACCATTGCCAAAGTTTTCATTTTTCATCCTTTCTGCCGACTACCTATTACAATCTATAAGTTTCGTAAAAGCTTACATGATTCAATCAATTTTAATTGGAGCTGCAAAACCTGATGATGGCTTTCTACTTCTCTTCCACTTTTGGTAGAAAATCTGGTGAACTCGATGCCAATGATTAAATGGAGGGGGGCGAACTCTATTTTAATATTCAAATTATTCTTCCCATTTTCATTTATACATTTCATATGTAAATAGAATTTGTTAGGTGAAAAATTGATCGGATAAGAGGGAATAATGAATATAAGGAAAGGGCAAAAAATTATAAATTGCTACGTAAGACTCAGATCTTCATGTCGGTTGGGGGATGGCAATGCATCCTGGTCCTCCCAATTCTTTCATTCTCTTCCTAGTCTGTTGTCGATGCTCAGCCCTCGTTCGACAATCCCAGGCTCCAGGAGGCTTATGAAGCCCTCCATCCATGGAAGAAGGCCGTGTATTCTGATCTCTACAACTTCACCGCCAATCGAATTGGCAGCGATGGGCGTTGTCTGTGCACAGTCACTCGACGATGCTGCCTTCATAGTGGTCGCTGGTGTAGACCTCAACCACGCAGACATCGCCGGACACCTCTCTGACCGCAACAGTCGTTTCGTGGGATCTTTCCCAAATGTTGTCCTGGAACTTCACCTGTTAAATGATTTTGAAGGGGTTTTGCCTCCTCAGCTATTCAACAAGAAGCTTGACGCGATCTTCCGCTCAACCATCCCCCGCAACTCCCCTGCCTCCGTGATTGTTATGGCCAACAATAGGCTGACGGGGAGCTTTCCGAGCAGCATTGGAGACATGGCGGGCAAGCTGGACGAGTTGATCCTGTCCTGCAGTAATCTCTCCGGCTACTTGCCCGAAGAAATCTCCCTGTTGAATAGCACCACTCCTTTTGATATCAGGAAGAATGACTTCGTCGGGGACTTGCCTCAAGGCATGAAGTACTTGCAGAGTCTGGAAATCAAGGATGTTGCAGAGAATGAGTTCTGAAGCAGGGTGCCGGAAATCGTTTGCACCTTGCCTAATTTGAAGAACTTGACGTTCTCTTACAACTACTTTGATTCTAAAGGTCCAGCCTGCGATGCGTTGCTGGGGGTTGTGGTTGATGATGGGTATAATTGTTTGGCCTACGAGTAGTTTCAGAGACCTGGAAATGAGTGCAGCAAAGCATGGATGATTGTTAAAGGTATGTGACTATTTATACACCAAGAGCTACCTATTTTAATCAACAAAAATATGCCAAACATTATGATCAATTGGACGAAGGGTAGGTGGCTTAAAACATGACCTATCAAGTACAGGGGTAAGTGCCTCTAAACATGACCAATCGGGTGCAGAGCTTTTAACTATAAATAGAGAAGGTTTTGGTAAGTTTCGCCATTAGTTCAAGTTCAGTTCAAATTCAAGAATTAAGTGTGTGAGTGTGTGTAAAAAGAGTGTTTTTTGTGAGGTGGTTTTTGGAGAGTTCAAGTTTCTTCCTTGTCTTTGTTGTTTGTTTTCTTTCTTTTATGTATTATATACATTCAAATATAAAATGCCACATTTTTAAAAGTTTCTTTCTGTTTTTAGAGTCCATTTCTTCCAACAAAGTGGTATTAGAGCCGAGGTTCTGTCATTTTTTTTAATTCAAGGACTAATTGAGGAATTAATCGGAATAATGATCAAGTTGAATCCCACCAACTATGCTATTTGGAAGTCTCGAATAGAGGGCTACTTGATCATACGAGACCTGTGGAATCCAGTGCTTAGAGACGCTTTCAAAGCTGAAGGAGTCATGGAAAAATCAACCAGCACCATGATCAAATTGAATTCCATCAACTATGTTTTTTGGAAGCCCTGAATAGAGGACCATTTGATCATACGAGACAAGTGGGATTCAGTACTTGGAAACGCTGCAAAACCCAAATGTAAGTCTGATGTCGAATTAGAAAGGATGCACAGAAAAATAGTAGGCCAAATTCGTGCTTGAATTGATCAAAGTGTTTTTAATCATGTTTCTAAAGAAACAAGGGCTGATGTTTTGTAGAAGAAATTTGAAGTAATGTATAAAAGGAAACATGGTTTAAACAAAGCTTCACTATTAAAGAAAATTACTCGTCTTCGTTGTAAGGAGAGTTTTAGTATATCGGAGCATTTAAATAATTTTCAAAGGTTAATTAATCATTGTAAAATCTTAAAATTAAATTTGGATGACGAGGTTCAAACTCTGTTGCTGTTTAATTCATTACCCGATAGTTGATAAACCTATTTGTTACTATTTCTAACTCCACTCTAAATCGAGTTTTGACCTTGAATATGGTGAAGGAAGCCTTACTCAATGAAGAAATAAAGAGGAAAGAGTTTGGACAAGAAGTTGAAAGTCAGTCCTTGATTTTTGAAAGATATGGAAGACGTGGACGAAACCAAAGTCAAGGACCAAATCAAGGAAGAGGATACTTAAGGGGTAAGTCTGTTAATAGAAAAGAAGTTGAATGTTTTCACTATAAAAGGAAAGGCCACATCAAAAGAGATTGTTGAAATTGAAAACGAGATTTTAGCAAAGGAAAACATGAGCAAAAGAAGTAAGAGAACATGCTCAATGAAACAACGTAGGTGATAAAAATTCCTTAAATTTTACCTTTCAAGATTACTTTTGGGTGATTGACTTGGGGGCTTTCGACCATGTTATTCCACATAAAGAGTTCTTCTCTTCTTACCATCCTATAGAAAATGACTTTGTAAAAATGGGTGATAGTGGCACCTGTAAAATTCATGGTTTTGATAATATTTTGATAACTACTACCTTGAATTGCAAATTAAAATTGAAAGATGTGAGGCATATACCGAACTTGAGGCTGAATTTAATTTCTACGGGAAAGTTGGACAATAAAGGGTTTTCTAGTCATTTTATTAGTGGAATTTAGAAGTTAACAAAAGACAATTTGATTATTGCCAAAGGGAGAAAGGTAAATACCTTTTACATTACTGATGCAAAAATTGATAGTAATGCTTATGCAGTGGTGAAATTATCAATGGAACTGTGGCACAAAAGGCTAGAGCATATGAGTGAAAAAAGTGTGTTAATTTTGGTTAAAAATAATTATTTGCCAAAATTTGAAAATTTGAATTTTATACCTAGTACCGACTATATAAAATGGAAATAATAAAGAATTACTTTCAAAAACTATCCGCCTATAAGGAAAGAAAAATGTCTTGAACTTGTACACACTGATATCTATCAAATGAATGAAAGAACTCTTGGTGGTGCTTTGTATTTGGTGACTTTTATTGATGATTTTTCCAGAAAAGTTTGGTCCTATACATTAAAATCAAAGGATCAAGTTTTAGAGTCTTTCAAAAATTTTCATAAAATGATTGAACGAGAAATAAGTATTAAATTAAAATGTGTTCAGGATGATAATGGTGGAGAATACCGAAAACTATTTGAAGAATATTATAACAGCCATAGGATCCAATTGGAGAAGATAGTTCCAAAGACCCCGCAGCAAAATAGCGTTGCTGAAAGAATGAATTGAACCATTACTGAAATAATTTGAGCTATGCTATCACATGTAAACCTGTCAAATGCGTTTTAAGGGGAGGCTATGAGGACAACTGTTGATTTGATCAATCTTTCACATTTAGTTCCTTTGAATGGAGATGTTCCAGAAAAGGTATGGTCTAATAAGTCTATTAATTTGCAGTATTTAAAAGTCTTTGGGTGTCGGGCATTTATTCATATCCCAAAGGATGAAAGGAATAAACTCGATCCTAAATCAAGAGATTGCATCTTTTTGGGATATGAGTATGAAAAATTTGGATATAAATTATAGGACCCTAATGAGAAGAAAATAATAAGAATTTAGGATGTTGTTTTTTCAAAAATCAAACTATTGAAGATGTAAAGAAAGAAAATAAGAACAGGACTACTGAAAAAATTCTAATAAAGAGTCCTCCATCCCAGCAAGTTCAACAAGGAGTTGAAATCCCATAGAAAAACACGGAAGAAAGGCATGAAGTTGAAACCGCTCCAACTCCACCTCAGCCTATAAGGAGATCGGAACGAGAAAGGAAACCGTCAACAAGGTATAATCCAACTGAATACCTAATGCTGATAGAAGATAGTGAACTGAAGTTCTTTGAAGAAGCAGCTGATGATAAAGATAGCAAAGAATGATAGAAGGCGATATAACAAGAAATGAAGTCTATCCATGAAAATCAGACTTCTGATTTGATAAGTCTACATTTAGGAAGAAAAATACTAAAAAAAAAAATGGATATTCAAGTTAAAGACGGTTGGAAAGAGTTTCTCAACTAAGGTATAAGACAAAGTTAGTAGTTAAAGGCTTTAAACAAAAATCTAGTATTGATTTTGATGAAATTTTCTTTCCTGTTGTGAAAATGAATTCTATTCGAGTTGTTCTTGGATTAACTACAAATTTTGACTTGGAAATAGAATAGCTTGATGTGAAAATAACATTCTTAAATGGAGAACTTGAAGAAGAAATTTTTATGGAGCAACCTGAAGGCTTCCAGGTAAAAGTTAAAGAAAATTTAGTCTATCGCTTTAAGAAAAGCCTTTATGGATTAAAGTAAGCCCCGAGGCAGTGGTATAAAAAATTTGACTACGTCATGGCCAATCACAGTTTTAGAAAAACAAGTGGTGATCATTGTGTATACATTAAGAATTTTGATGGTGATTTTATCTTTATTTTGTTGTATGTTTATGATATGCTTATTATTAGCCATGATCTAAACAAGATCAACAAGTTAAAAAAGGAGTTGAATAAGTCTTTTGAAATGAAGGATTTGAGACTAGCAAAAAACCTTTTGGGCATGCATATTCTACGAGATAGGCTAAATGGTAAGATTTGACTATCTCAAAAAAGTTACATCAAAAAGATGATTGGAAAGTTTGGGATGAAAAATGCAAAGCCAGTAACAACTTTATTGAGTAGATAGTTCAAGTTGAGTTTGAAGCAATGTCTAAGCAGTGAAGATGAAAAGAAGTATATGAGTAAGATACCATATGTCTCAACTATTGGAAGCTTGATGTATGTAATGGTTTGCACCCAGCTAGTCCTAACTTATGCAGTTAGACAAGTAAGTCATTACATGTCAAATTATAGAAAGGAACATTGGAATGCCATCAAGTGGATTTTGAGATACTTAAAAGGAACAATCAAACTTGGACTTTGCTATACTTGGGGAAGGAATAAGCCTGTTCTGGAAGGATATTCTGATGCAGACATAGCAGGTAATGTTAATTCAAGAAAATCTACTTCTAGTTATTTAATAACCTTTGCAAGTGCTGCGTGTCTTGGCAAAGTAAACTCAAAAAATGTGTTACATTTTCAAGCACAGAGACAAAATACATTACACTAACCGAGGCATGCAAAGAATTAATTTGGTTGAAAAAGTTTCTTCAAGAGTTAAAATGGAGCCAAGAGAAGTATGTCATCAACTGTGACAGTCAAAGTGTGATCCACCTAAACAAGAATTCAATATTCCATTCCCAGTACAAGCATATTAATGTTTGTTATCACTGGATTTGACAAGTTTTGGAAGAAAAAAAAGTAAGTTTGCAAAAGATCCATACAGACGACAATAGAGTAGACATGTTAACTAAGGCTTTACCTAAAAAGAAGACTAATATGTACAAAGAAGTTGTTGAGTTACAAGAAAGTTTATAAATAACAACAAAAGGGGGAGGGGATGTTAAGGTTTGTGGCTATTTATACACCAATAGCTGCCTATTTCACCCAATAAGAATAAGCCAAAGATTGTAATCAATCAGGTGCAGGGATAGGTGTTTCCGAACATGACCAATCGGGTATAGGAGTAGGTGCCTCCAAACGTGGTCAATCAGGTGTAGGGCTTTTAACTATAAATAGAGGAGGTTTTGGCAAGCTTCGATATCAATTCAAGTTTAAGATTTGAGTATGTGAGTGTGTGTAAAAAGAGTGTTCCCTGTGAGGTTGTTTTTGGAGAGTTCAAGTTCCTTCCTTACCTTAATTGTTTCTTTTCTTTCTTTTGTGTATTACACACACTCATATATAAAGTGCCACGTTTTTAAAAGCCTTTTTTGTTTTTAGAGTTTATTTCTCTCAATAAGAATAGAATGGCAACAGCAATTGCGGCTTCCAAGGCAGAGCCGCAGCAGCCGCGTTCACCAAATCATAGACCAACTCTGCTGCCTGTATCCACACCCATGGTCCTCCAGCCTAAACGCTCACCACCACCATGATGTGCTAACTCACCCCCTCCACCTATACCGAACTCACCCTCATTACCACCTGTGAACTCGCCCCCACCAGTTAGCACCACCACTTACACGTAGCGTACCACTACCACCACATGTTAAGTTGTCCCCTCCACATGCATGGAGCTCACCACCACCACTTGTTAACTCCCCCCTCCACCTCGCAACTTAAGATCACCACCTGCACATAGCTCACCACAACTTGTCGACTTATCCCATCCACCTACACGCTCAGCACCACCACAACTAGTCAACCCACTCCCTTCACCTGCACCTTCATCTCTACTAGCACCTATCAATTCACCCCCTTCATCGCCACCGCCCCCAACTCCACCATGCCCTGTCTACTCACCACCACTGCTGCCTTCTAATTGCTCACTACACTGCCACTAGCTGTAAAGTCACCTCCACCACCAGTCTTCTCATCTTTGCTTCCAGTCCACTCCCCTCCATCTCCAATCTACTTGTTGCATCCTATTGTTTTCCCACTAATTAGGTTGCCGCATACATTAGGAGCAGTAAATGCCATACAGTTCCCCCCTCTGCCAATCCAATCGATGCTGCAATTAAGACTTTAATTTTAATTTTTTTTAATTATAGTTAATCAAAATTATTAACATAAAATTCCGTTTTAAGATGAGGACCTGTGCTATGTTAATATTTTTCAAAAATAGTAGGTGTCCCCTTCATTATGACCTCGTATGTCTAAACCATCACCCCACCCCACCTATAACATCTCTAAGTGTGCTGGGGGCCTATGCTAACATGCCATTGCTAGTTGTGTTGATAGTCTATGAAAGTGATTTGTCGATTCATAATGGAACAGTAATGAAGGCAATAAAAAGAGTAGATCAAACCTAATCGTAAGCTCAACGAAGATAGAAATTATGGATGGGAGGATCATTGTGAAAAGTGTAGGAGTGGTTGTTGGTAAAGGTTTGAGATGTGCATGACAACACCATAAAAGGGTTACGGTGAAATTGACTGTAGATTATGCTTGGCTAGGAAAACACTTCAAGAGGACAGACTAGGGGTGGACTAGTCGAGTAGCTTGTCGTAAAACTTGATTTGTCTTATCAAGTCAACTCAAACATCGGTCTTTTTTACTAGATACTTGTCGATTATTCGACTTAATAGTAGTTTAGTAATTTTTCTAAATTTTAATCATAAATTTCTTATCTCTTTTCCAATTTCCCAAACTTAGTTGAGCTTGGCCGAGCTCAACTTGAACTCAAGCTTGAGCTTGATTGTTTTTTTTGAATTCGAACTTAACTCGAGCTCTTATATTTGATTTGAGTTCTTGCTATTCTAGTTTAACTCGACTTGACTACATCTTTAGAGGAGATGCCTTTTTAAAAAAATAATAACAATAATATTAATAAAATAAATAACAACAATATTACTAATAATTATATAGTTAATAGTCATTGTAAAATATTTATATGTACATAAATAACTACTTACCCGATCAACACTACTTTTCTACAAATAATTATGTGGCATATTACTATAATTATTAAACTATCTTTCACAAACTATTCATTTATATGCAAAACTTTTTTTTCATATCTTTTTTCTCTAATTTATTTTCACTTTTACTCACTTTTTTTTAACAAAAAAACCCCCAGAATGGAGTGTTCATCCAATCACAACGTGAATAGTCTATTTTACATTGCTTTTGAAATCAATGTACGAAGTTGCTTTGTAAGTTTTGTCGCGCAATTTCTTTAGATTTAAACTGATTTCTTCCATCTTACTGCACATGAACTCATTTCTACTAATTATTGTTGGGACCATATTTTTTAATCCATAAGTCCCATTAAACTTCATATTACAAAAGATACAAAATTTTCATTTAAATTCAAATTTAAATTTTCTTCCTCTTACTTATATAATTAACTAATCATTCTTTAATTATTACGTCTATATATAATCAAATTAATACTTATATATATTACACAAATACTCACATTTATATTTATTTATACCTTAAAAATTAATAACTATCACATTGTCAAATCATTTTTATTTTTTATTCACATATTTAAATAAGTTAACATTTTTATCCTATTAATATCTTACAACTAAACATACTATTCATCCTCCTAACACAAAGTTCACTAAACATTGTTTTCAATAACTCCCCCCAAAAGACACAGTGAAGAGAATTACCTCACCATTTCAGATTAATATACATGCCATCGGTAATCCATCTGTGCCATATTAACTCAAATGACAACCACACAACTTTATTAGATACACTAGCATTAATTTTTCTTTTCAGATTATTGATCATTTTAAAGCTTTGTGCTTTCGTTTTCACTTCAAAGTACTTTTTGATATCTTTCCATTTTTTTTTTTTTTTAATAATTTCTGCTCGTTAGCTAGAACATACCTGGTCCGAAATATATGTAGCCAATCTGGTCCTGTTTCGTTGGAAATTCAGTTATTTAGAAGAGGTTTTGGGGGATCATGTATATGGCATTTTGTTTATTTCATATTCTAGATGCTTGAATTATATGTATATAATTTGCAATTATAATGTGGTTGATTTAAAAATGTTTTGATTGTTGAATTATTGTATGATAGTTTCCTTTGCAGACAAAGTAATGATTTTATTTTATTTAAAATAAGAGTGAACAACGTAGAAAATGTTACAAATTTGTCTTAAAGAACGTGATATAAATTGATGGAGAACAGTTGTGATGAAAAATAAATTGAAAACAATCTTTTGCGATTGATCATCTACGGACTCAAAATTCCTTTTCTATGTGGGCACGTTTGGTTACTTATTAGAATGGGTAAGAAAATTTTAGTAATTTAAGTTGGTAGAAAAATTATGTTTGGTTTCGAGTTGTAAAACAGAGAAAAATTTTAAATTATATATACATATATATATATAATATGTAATAAAGATTGAATGATGAGATAGTAAATAAATTTATAGAGTATTAATATGCATGAATATAAGTAGAAAAATTATAAAGATAAGTATTAATTTAATTATGAATAGTTATAATAATTGAAAAATAATTTATTAGTTACAAAAGATAAGATAGGAAAAATTTTAAATATGAATCTGAATAAAATTTGTAAAGTAATATGTTTAATTTGTAAGATTTTTTAATTGGGTTAAAATAGTGGCTAATAAGAAACCAAACATAGCCTATGATGCTCCCACATAATCGAAATTTTCTTCAAATAATGTTCCGATTCTGGCAATACCTAATAATTTTTATTTTTATTTTTCAGTCATTAACATGGTGTGTAAAAATAATTATACTGTTATAAAATTATGGAGGATGTAATTGATCTTTTAATTAATGTTTTAAATATCTCTTTAATTAAAACTACTTTTCTAGCACTCTCCACTTTCTATTCCTTCCATTAACCAAAAGCCCTTTCTTCTACTAACTTATCCTTTTTCTCTTGTCTTAAATTGTAATAATATTTAATTTATCAATCTTTTATTATGATATTTATTTTGTATATTTATGAACATGTCTCAGTTGCTATTATTAAGAGTTTGAACTCACTTAATTGCATAACTTACATTTATTCTATTATCTTTAATCTAAAATATTTTGTTATATTATTATGTGAATGGATTTATAATAACTAATTTTTTATATTTAGTGTTAAATTATCAAATTATTCTTATTTTCATTATTTTTCCTTTGCTCTCTTTAATCTTATTTTTCAACTTGATTGATTTTTTTTTGTTTATTCTTTATTCTAACCTCTAATTTATTTTCACTCTCTCTTTTATTAAAATTTTAAATAATTTTAATTTATAAATATTTTTATTTTTATTATGAATAATAAATCACTTAATTTTTCAATAAACATGCATACTCGTGTGGTGTGCAATTTTTATTAGTTTTTATATGAGAGACCAGAAACTCATAAAATTCAAAATAATTAAAAACTTTTAAAAAATAATCTTATGTATTATACTCAATATGTAAAATTATATACTATTATAAAGACAAAAGAAAAGAAACCAAGGATTAGTTAAGAAGGCGCACTATACAGAAAAAAAGCAGGCTGGAGAAATTTTGGATTTTTATTTACCTTGCAATACATTAATTTTGATTTGAAATGGATATATGTTTTCTATTATATAAGGAAATCATTAAAAAGAAAACATTAGTTATGTGATTAATTTGGCTTTCATTCATGAAAATTAAGCTTTTGGAGATAATTGCGCAACATTAGTTTCTAGAAGGTTTTTTATTATTTTAATAAGTGATTATGTTATGTGATTTGTACAGAGTTAAACATACAACATATTAATTATAAACTAGCACAATTGGCACATTTTATCACATGCAAAATTATGTATTAATCATAAAATCATTATATTTTAAATAATAAAAATAATATTATTTAAAATTGAAAGTATTAATAATATTTGAAATAAGGGAACGAAAATCAAAAGAAAACGAAAAGTGAGCAATTTTAAGAGAGAGGACAAATTTAAATTGGATTAAAAGAAAATAAAAAATAAAAGATAGAAAGGAAAACAAATTTAAATTAAAGGGATATGAGCAAATTCACATTGTAATAAAAGAAGGTCCAAATACTTAATTATATAGTATAAATATTCAACAACTTATCAAATTGTTCTATTTCATTTTTAATCCTTTTTTTCTTTTTAAATGAGCATATGTGTGTGTAATTAGGTTCATTTCATGAGAGTAATTAATTTTTTTATAAAAAAATTAAGATATCTATCTTAATCCATTATTAAAATTAAAAATATCAAAAAGTAAATTAGTTGTCATTAGTTGGTGGCCAGCGGTTGGACCGTTAGAGAAAAGTAACTTTATAATTATCAATAGAAATTATTTCCCAGCTTTTTTGGGTTTTTGGCAGTCGTCAGTTGGAAAACGTGCTTTCCAACCGACTCAAATTGTCAGTCAGAACGACGACGTTTATAGTTTAGTTAAAACGACGACGTTTCTGGGTTAGGGAAACGTTCGCCGCTCTCTTTCTCAGCACAATTGAGCGACGTTGCCTTATTCAGTGGACCATCGGAGGGCCTTTTTCGTCTCAAACGGACTGACAAAGATCACGAAAAATGCCTCTTGAAAATCCATGAATTTGTTGGAATTCTATCTCACTTTGATTTACCACGGAGATATCTTAATTTTATTTATTTATTTATTTTTGGTTCCGGAGAGTTGAATTGATTTGATTTTGATGGTTGACAACTCGAAGAAGGCTTCCGACTCAGAAATGAAGCCCGAAGTGGAAGAGACGCTCGTTCCCGACGGGGCAAAATCTTCTCCCGAGCGAGAATCTGGCGGCGGATGGGGCGGGTGGGGGTTTTCGTCATTTTCTTATTTGTCAGATCTTCAGAAAGCTGCTACCGTGGCCGCCGAAGAGATCTCTCGCAATGTATTTGTCTTTTACCCCTCGAAATTTGAGATTTTATTGGCGTACATACCTGTTTTAATTGCATTTATATTGAGTAGAGAGGTTGATCTTAGTGTTACATTTGTATGTGAAATATGGGACAGTGGTTTTAGTTTAAATGAAAGTGGAGATGACGTGTGGCTCTTTTTTTTGGCCTTCGTTTTGGTAATGCATGGAGATGATATCTAGATTTAAAAGCTGTGGTATAGTGGTATTAATAACTTCTCAATGGCCATTAATGTCCGTCAGGAAATCGTGCCGTTTTTGGCTGTTAGACGCTCATTGGGACTTTTGACTTGTGTCAGTACCGTTAATTTAGTTCATACTTGCCACTGGGTTAAAAGAGAAGGAAAATAATTCATGTTCTGAATGTCTTGTGATTATGTTATTGCCCTGACGCAGTGCATTTGCTTGTTGGCTTGTTCAGCTTTTTAGCATTACATTACAGAGCATATATGTTTCGTTTTTTTTATGGAGCTGTTGACCTCTTCTTTGTAGTTGAATTTTCAAATTTGGGGGAAAACCTTCAGATGTTTTCAGAAATATGGTCACTTACTTAAACCATATTTTAATTCATTGCTGCCTAAGTATCTTCTCCCGTCTTCCAATGTTTGACTAGCCCATGGACTCGCTAAACTAGGAGATCATTGTATGGACTACTGATCCAAGCTTGAGACTGAATTGCCCTTGGCCAATTTCCCACTGTTATGGAATTCTGAGACTTGATGGACGAACTCTTAGTTTTTCTTTTCTTTTTTCATTTTTGATTATTTGGTACTCTTTTAAGTTCACAAGTTTCTTTTGCAGTCTGTACATGCAGGCTGTTGAGGCTGCTAGGACAGCAGCAGAAAGTATGGCAGAGACTGTGGCTGAAGATTCGGAATCTTCTATGGAGGAAGGTAAAGAAGCATCTGCTGTTGAAGTGCAAAGTGATGATCAGAATGATGAGCGGCGCCAAGCAACTCTGGATAAACTTGAGAAAGCCAGTGAAGATTCCCTCCTCAGCCAGGTATGTCTTGTGAAATATGTATGTAAGAACTACAGTGTTATTTGTTTTCCTTCTTTTGAATCTTTCCTCTTCTCTTTCTACTTTTACCTTTAACATCCTTGGCTACCTGTTCAAGATTCTGATTTGTTTTTAGGTGAATTGCTATTTTCTTAAAGGAGGGTGCTTCCACTCTCTTATGTGAGTTTCATACTGTACATGCAGGGTTTGAAGGTTTTGGATTCATCAGTGGAATCTTTTACTTCAGGAGCTTGGCAAGCTCTGGGAACTGCATGGAAAGGGTGAGGCACTTTAGTTCACCTGTATGTGACAATAGCATTGATTTTTTTAAACATAGTCACTCACTAGATGGTTATAGTCAATAGAAATCTTGAAAGGCTGTTATATTGGATCTGTATCTAAAGCTCTGCCATTATTGCAGTCACAAAACATTGCAAGTTAAGGGTTATTTAATTGGGGATGGCCGGTAGCATGGAACTTTTGAATTCAAAAACTCAAGTTGATTTTCATTTAATATATAAATATTTTTCCCCCGATAAATGAAACAAACGATGTTAGTGATCTCAGTTATGAAGACCTTTTTGTATCCCTGGGAGTTCTGTATTGAATATTTATGTAATTTTAGAAATGGCCTGGACAATTTGACCAGTTAATAGAAAATCATGGGCTTATTTCTCTTAATTGATGTTAAACAACCTTTTTTTTTTAAATTGAGTTTTAAATTGAACAAGATATAATAGATGACCTTTTGTGACTTACTCCTGAGTAATTATACAACCTTCTTTTATATTTGATATTATTGAAACGGTATACTCTGTGCTGTTTAGCTCTTCGAAAAGGTTGTTCATGGATGCTTCTCTTTCCCCTTCTTTGGTATCGTACCAATTCCTAGTAATGATCTCTACTTCTATAATTCTATTGATTTTGAAACCTTTGGATATGTTTATCTTGTATTTTCTGGTTTATTTAAGGTTCATTGTGCAGATTTTCCCTTTTAATTTATTGGTAACATCATGCAAAAGAATTCTGGAACCTTTTTAAGACTATTGGATTATTTTTTGGCTTTGCATAGATAATATGCTGACCCAAGTTTTGGCTTTGTAGAGTCCGAGTTACGCATGAGAAGGCATATTTTAGTTAGTGACTGTCTTTTATTATCAGTATCACAAATTGCTGATCCAGGATTATTTTCTATTTCTCCTAGGATCGAGAATTCAGCTTCAAATTTGGCTGATTCAATGCAACATGGTGGTTCGCCTAGGCCCACTGGTTCAGCTGCTTCATCTTTTTTAGAGGTTTCACAAGCAGCTCTGTTCTTCTTACTTCTCTATACTTTGGCCCATTTCTCAGTCTTGTTTACATTATGCAGGCTGGAAAAGCTTTCACAGAAAAGGGTATGCGAGTGCTTGAGCAAGTTGGAAAAGAAACGATGGATCGCTTAATTTCTGAAACAGGGATTCAAGTTGAGAAAAAATCTAATGGAACAATAGATGAAGATCAATTATTAGAAGAAAGTACATTTGACAGATGCTTTTATATATACGGAGGTCCAGAGCAGTTGGAGGTATCTACAAGTTTTGAAGTGTTCATCTGTGTATGCATTTAGTTCCAAATTGATTGTCTTGAACATTTCTGTCATCTTTGGTTGTAGGAGTTGGATGCATTATCCAACCATTATGCACTATTGTATAACCGAAGAAAGGCTAAACTCTCATCTGAACAAAAATCTATGTATGATGGAAAGCTTAAAGAAGTGCAACATATTTTTGACTTGAGTGCTGAACTTGATGGAAATGTTACAGACTCACAAAAAGGGAAGGAAATAGAGGCTGGAAATGATGACAGCATTGATGAATTGAAAAAATTACATGATTCCAGCGTTCACAAAGCTGCTGACTTGGCTGCAAGGTAAACTTGCCTTGAGTTTTATCCCTTTCTTTTAGTTTCAAAATCTTAAGTCTGTTTTAGGTAAAAAATGTATGGATTATCAGATGAGGGTGGTTTTAGGACCTGCTATCATTTTTAGTCTGTAATATGACTGATTGATCTTTTGCAGTTTTGCAAGTTCTTTGGTTGGACTGTCTCCGAATGACGTAGTTCTGAGAATGTCTGGGAGGCTTGATACTCTACATTCAGAGTGTGTTCATGTATGCAGATGAGTTGTTTTGTTATTGCAGTTAAATTTTTGTTGAATGATTAGCAGGTTTATGGTCTTATATGGTATATGTCACACTTTTGCCTGTCATTTTTCAGAGACTTTCTGAGATGTGCTGTTTTGCCGTAACTCAACTGCTGATACTTGGGAAGTCCATCATTTCCAATGCAAACAAAGTGCAAGATCATGAGATTGAGGAGGAAACCGTGAAGATTGGTTGGCCTGAGGATTTAGTGGAAAGAGCTAAGATAATCCGAACAAAGGCACGGTCAATGACTGGAAATATGGAATCAGTTTTCAACAGTTTCATTACTGGTAAATTTCATCTTGGATTTCTTTGCCTTTGCTTAGTTGGTCATGTTACTTAATGCTCAAGATGTGGAGTATGAATCGTCCCCCCCCCCCACCCCCCCGGAAAAGGGATGAAAGGGCAGGGGATAGGGGAACAATTCTGTCCTCATGCGCGTGTGCTGTGCTCATAAATCTTGTTGCGTGGAAATAATGTTGTAATCACAAAAGACTAGGGTTCTACCAGTAATAAATCTGTTAGTGACTGTTGAATTTTGTGATCCACCATGTATACTAGTAAATCAGCCTAGTAGCTGATTTAATATTTATGAAGGGTTTTGGAGTTTGATTAACTTTGTGAGTTTTGGAGTATCAAGGTACTGCAACTTTATAAATTCTGATTTGGTTGCTTTGACTTATCATTGTTCACGCTCGGCCTTCATACTACCTCTTTCCTGTACTAGGAGTAAATTTGTTTTGACAATATTGTGTGAAGGAGGCAAATATTTTTTTCTTTATTTTTTGATGATTTTGTCCTGCTAATCTGCTCAGCCATATCGGATGTAGCAGAAGCCTATTTAGCTGCCATTAAAAGTGTTGCCACCGATTCACAAGAAGCTATTCCTGAGAAATCAGTTCAGGAGAAGGCTAGTGCATTTAAGGAACGACTTCAGGCTGATCATAGCACAGCTGTGGGTAAAATGCTGGATGGGCTTCAATATTTGACTTATTTGGTTATCTTTACCTCAATGCCTGCTGCTTGAAAATTAGACATTCGCTTGCTAAGTGCATATGTCCTTAGGTTTCGTTAGCTTTATTTGTAAATATATTTGTTAGATCTCCGGTTTGCTGTCTTAACATGAAGGTTATCATTTAAAGGCAGAACAATAATCTCCCTTCCTACGGTTGTTTGCATTCCCTGTTTTATTAAGGGAAGAAAATACATCAACTCTTGATGGTTTCCAACCTTTGTTCCATTGCAGTCTTAATTATTTTCAATATTGAATGATTCGGGGACAGTGGAATGAGCATTTATAAATTCAAGAATTAACCATGGGTCTTGCATATTGCCTGCAAACAATTAACTATATCCTAAATCAGTAAGACAAAGAAAGGTGCACATTTTTCAGTGGCTCTGGGAGAAGTGAATGCATATAAAACAATCCTTTGCTCTTCTTGCAAAAGAAAATTATACTTTAAAGCTTGGACTATATCTAAACATGTCATGGACTTGAATGAAATTTGTACAAGGGCAGCAGGGAATCAGCAAGCAGGGTGCACCCATGAAGTCGACGCCACATCGCTCTCCTTTGAAGCTATGGTCACGTCTGTTGGCCAAGGCTGAAAGAGGAGAGGAGTCACGTCCCACTCCAATCTGTAAAAAATTGCCTCTGTGATATCACAAGGAAGAACTTCCAGACAGGCGGATGAAACTCTGCAAGTAACTAGTTGGCCATCACATTTGAAGAACACTGTATCAAAAGCAGTGGGGTGAAAGGACACCCACTGGAAATATTTCTCTGTAATTGGCACTGAAAAAAATTGTTTCAGGGCCCAGAGGTGATCGTATCTTATGCTATGCTTCAAAACCCACTCTCCAGCTTCAAAGTTGGTCATCATCCAAACAATCAAAATGGGTTTCTCCATTGGCTCAAAAGGCTCTTGGCTTCTTACCTCAAAGTAATGCAGGTGCCCCCAAGAAACACCAATCCTGCCAACCTCATCATCCGGCAAATCAATGACACGGCACTGATCAGAGCTGTTTTTTGGATCAAATGCTAGAACTCCAGTGTCCACCAACCAGAGAATAACCCCTTGATAAAAAGCAGTTGTCTTTCCCCAAAATGAGTCAAAGTGGCGAGGACAGGTCACTGTTTTGGTGCACCATTCACCTGTACTAGAACGCAAGAGTTGGAAATCAAGAATCAACCTCGAGGATCGGAATTCTGGTGGAGAATCTTGCTCGACGTCCGCAAGGCTGGGGGAGACTGACCCACTGAAAGGTCAATGGGTTACAAACAATGATATGAATCTGTGGAAGGTGGGCCCAAGCTACAAATAGCAATAAATCACTGCTACATCCTATGAGTTGCAAAGTGCATGTTTCCGTCTTGTCATCTTTGTAGCTCGGTTGTGAAGAAATCCAGAGGGAAAGTCAATAATTCAGGCCCACACAATAAGGACCTACTTGACAGGGCTGCTCTGATTCTGGAAAGAAACTGATGTAGAAGAGAGCATATGGCCGAGAAATAGATTGGGCAAAAAGAGGATCAGAGATGATGGATAGCCACCTCTTGGAGACATTTTGATCTGAAGACTGAATTCAGGGGTAGTCTTTGAAAGATATCCGTCAACCTGGAATCAGGCAAATCATCAATCGACCTTTCAGATTTGATCCTATCATCTTTCTCAGTCATGCTTTCCAATTCCATTGGCACTGATGAAATTCACCACACGCTAACGATTAGTCCCAAATCAAACAACAGGCTCCTATCTTTCAAATCAGTTACCTAACCGGAAAAACTCCGGAGTAGACGAAAATTGTGCGTTTATGAGAAGTGATCCATCTTTGATGGTCGCTCCAGTTAACACAAAAAAAATATAACAAAAAAGGAAATCCACACAGCTCTGGACAAGATCCTACATGTAAAACACACACACACACACGCACACATCATATATGAATGCAAGTACGTGTTACCAGAAGAATAGTGAAAGATCGTTGAGTTTCTGCTGCGTAGAGAGGCGAAACAGGCAAGAAAAGAGGCCATAAGGGAGAAGGCCTTGGCAGTAGAGGTGGCGGAGGGGGAGGTGGAGTTCAGCTTCCGGCACTCCCAGAGAAATGGGTTTGTCATTTTCATTTTACAATTCATGTCTTAGTGACCTTCACCCATGACTTGCACGACTGGGACCAAAACTTGCACATTTACTGTGTAGGAAAATTTTATTGGTTTATAAACATGACCATGACCAATACTTGCATGGTTACTACGTAGGAAAATTTTATTGGTTTATAAACCTTCGTTATGAACGTCCCTTTTGAATTTTGTGGCTTCCAACTCCAATTCACGTGATCAAATGTTGTTTTGGCAGCTTTATTGCAGCCTTCAGACACTCAAATGTCCAGAACAAGCAAGAGAACGCATCCCTAAATGTGCGTGTAAGTTTCATTGTTACTTCAACACCATATTGTCCTATCTTTATGTTTGGCACAAAAAATACGACAAATTTCTTGTTTCCGGAAAGTACGAGATAAAACAAACCAAATTTATGTTCAGTATCAAACTATGTTTTATGTTTTTCTTTTAGTACAGGGATTCACGTTAATGATACTGAAACATCCACTTTATATGTCCCAAGTTAGCACTTCGTTTTCCTAGTAGAATAATCTTTAATATAATTTCTCACATATCATTTTGAAAACTATACTACTAGGCACAGTTAACAACTCTCTAATCAATTGTGCAATTATCATATTTACATGAGAAAAAATCAGACCATTACGTTTGATAGACATATAGATATGCATGTACGTATGTTCCTGAAAAATAGACAACAAACAAGAAACAATAACTTCTCATGCTTTGCCAAGGCACAGACTATTTGCTTTCAAAAGGAATGTGGTAACTTGTGGGATCTGATCTTCCAAATGAAATCTAAGTTAGCCCCGTTAAATCCTTACCCTTTCTAATTTAATGCCTCTTCACTGTTGCCAGCATCATCATTGTCTGCAAAATTTTAGTTCCAGCGGCTTGTTATACAAAAAACATCATCGGGTGGGAAGTTGTCTGGTGAGTTTCCAGACAGCCAACAATCGCAGTTGCAGGGACGGATCCTCAGGGGTCTCCTGCCATTCACAACGGCAATCCCAGCCATTTGTTGAAGCTACAGTCCTGGATGTTTTCTTGTTCTTGTATCCTACATCCACCAAGCATTTTCTTCAACCAATTCTTAACACTTATGGATTCAGATATGTGGTTCCCAGTCCTGGAATGAGGCATTAAGCACACTATCCAACAAGGCTAGATCTGCATCAGTGGTAGTCTTGCCATCAACAGCCACCTCAATAGATTTATAATTGGGTCACCTTTTGATTCACCAGTTTGAAGGACGTTGCACGTGGATGTAAAGCACTATTAGTGGCTAGTAGATTAACAATTTATTGAGGTTCTACCTCGACCCTAGCTAAACATTGGTCTTCCCCCAGATTTTCAAAGCGATCTATATTCTTGAATTCAACTTCAGTAGAAGGAAGATCATCTGCAGCATCTACCACACCGGCACCATTCTCAACAAAGAAGCCAACTGATGTGTCCCCATCTGTGGAGAATAACCGAGGCTCTGAAGTACTAATGTATGATGAATCAACTTCCATGGCAGCAGTGGAAAGCTCAAGTTGTGCTTCATTAAGGTTGTGATTTTCACTGGACATAGGGATTGGACTTTCATCAAAATCCCCTGCTCCACAGCCCACATGCCTGCACTTTGGAATGGTCTGATTCTCAACTTGAGAGGATGTAGCCTTACTTGGAGAGTGGTGTGCATTATCTAGAACTCTATCTGGACTGCCCATTGATGTCTCTGCAGTCTGCTGCCTTTTAGTGTCTTCATCCTGTGTACTTTCTGGCTCAATTTGTGCATTCAACTGCATCTGTACCCAGACAGCTAGAGAAACAGCATGATCACGAACCAAGGAATCAAATGGTGGGCAGTGTAGCATATTAATCAAGGCCTGACTGTACTGGAGCATACTGACAGATGGGGTAATAGATCCTTTATCATGATAAAATTTGATTACTTTGAAAACATGTTCGCACAGATTCCCCATTTTTGCCCAGCTACAATCACAGATTGCATACTCAGAACCAGGATTCCATACCAAATAAGTTGTACTTTGATCTTCCAGATCAATAACTTTAGCACATTTACCCTCCATGACTACATGGGCATCTGGGATACTGAACGATTTCCGCCAAGCTGTTGGACCATTCATCCACTCATTCTTCCAATATCGAGCAAAATCCTCTTTCTCTGAGTACTCATCAAGCCAAAAATAAGAATGCACTTTAGTGCCTAGCTTATTCACAAGCCAATCAGCACGTTGGTACACTCCTTGGTCCCTTTCATTCAATATCCTAAGCTTCAACTGGCTGTGATAGAACTCCATTGCCGCACAGGTTTCTTGGCTAGCAAGAGGAAGAGTCTTCAATGCATTTGCCCACATACCTGGTCAGAGTAGTTCTATGAGAAAAGAAGATAGAATTCATTTTTGGGGGTGGGTGAGGGTAGGGTTTGAGTTACTAATCTGCAAAGTAAAACGTCATCATGTTAAAATAAGATAAATTTAGAAAATGCACACTTAATATTTCGCTTCATCTTTTAATTTGTTTTCAATGGTTAGGATAAAAAAGTCTCAACAAGTATAGTTTGCCCACCCGATGGGAGCACAAAAAGGAGTAGGAAGAAACCCAATATGAATCCACACGACAAAGCTATGAAATAAACATCACACTTCCTTAATTTGAGAATTAAAAACTACCTATCCTTGGATACCAAACTGACTTGAAGTAGTCCATGAACTCTTCTGCATCGACAAGGTCTTCCATGAAATCATTAAATTCATTGATCGAGCCAGGTCCTTTGCAGATTTTATTAACTGCCTGACCAAGTCGTTTTGCTATTTCAGCGCGCATTTCCATATCTGAGCATCTCTTGATCAAATTTTTATGCCATGAATGTCGAACATGCCAAAAGCATAACAACACTGTGCATTGAAAGACTTCCCTGCAAAGGCACAAAAACAAATATTCTATACCATTAATCAGCACTCGAAAAAAAAAAAAACAGAAAAAGAAGCTGATTTTGAAGTCCGTATCTTCGAAAGGATAGCACCATCCAAATAAATTATCTGCAAACTGATCAATAAAAAAATTTAACAGCCACTTTTGAACTGAAGATGGAACCTAGAATAAGATGCAAGAAGAGCAATTTTGTTACTGATATCAATATTGATTTTTCTACCAACAATGATCTGATTCCATAGCCCTTTTCAACAATTTTGGTAACTGGTCTAGTTAAGGAGCATCTAATTGAAGACACTGAAGACAAGTAACAAGGATCAACAACCACATGTTTAGGGGGTTTAAACAAGAAATATCAAGTAGTTCAGATCTTAAAATAATTTTAAAAATCATGTGGAAAGATGATCCAGGATTTCCAATTAATGACATATTGAATGCATATGAAACATTAAGAACGAATTGTCTGGATAAATCTTGATGTTTCATCCATTAATTTTCTATTTACATGCAAATATACCCATCAGGAGCAATGCAAGGATACAATAGGCTGAACTCAACAACCCCATATGCACTCAGCAAAAAATTTAAAAGAAAAAAAGAAAGGAGTAGGAAAATCTCTTAGAAACTGAGAATAAAAAGAATAAATCCGATGCATAGGAAGTAAATCTGCTGAGCCAACTGCGTAAACTGAACAGCGATGAAGATTTCAAGGCATACTTGATTGCTAGGATATCAGCCAAAGGATCATCCACAATAAATCCAGCTAATTTCCACGTAGGATCTTTTGCACACACTCTATTATGGAGGGCCCGCATCCATCTGTGTGTATCTCTGCTTGAAAATCTGGAAGTGATTATCCAAGCTACTGGGATAGCCTTATTGTCTGAGTTGAACACAACAAGGCTATGAATTGGGTACTGGTATAGTAAAAACAATAAAATAGAGTTAGCTGTAAAGATTTGGGGTACTATAAACTTGTGGACCACTTTACAGAATGATAATAAAACAGACCTTGAGTTTATTTGAACCAAATTCTGAATGATATGACAACAAGCGGCAATTGCCAAATCGAATCATTTGTTGCAACTGCCACTCTGTTTGAATTCCCATGGTTAACGGTTCAGAATCAGAGTAATCTTCATAAAAGAAAACATTATTTTGGTGGGTTTCAACCCACATGCCAACACTGACTGCATCATCTTCATCTAGCTGGTATGTAGATCGCCGAATGCTCCTTTCTTGTCGACGGACATATCTGTGAGTCAAAAGGTCATCTCTATTACATGGACCTCCCTGTTTCTCCACTGATTCATTGTGTCTTTGCATAATTGTTTCTACCGAGACCCCAACATGAAGGAGAGACAAGACACGCAGTCGGAGTTCTTCTGAAATATATGGAGCATACATAGCACGTGTCCCGGCAGCTTTCTTGTCTTGTGGACCATGGCATGGCAATCCTTGCTTATCAACATGCTTATCTTGATTATATATAATAAGACCCACTGATGGCTCTGCAATTAAACGTTTAACAATAAAGTGGCAGGTGCAACCCCTCTTTGTATTTGGTCGACCAGCAGATTTATTCTTTGGAACATAAGTAGTTCTACTAGGGCGTACAATGCCACCTTTTCTGTGATCATCTGGGCCAAAGGAGCACCAGTACCTATTGGAATGAGCAATAATTTTGACAACATAAAGACGGTGACCATGAAAATTAATGATTGTGATGATAACA
The DNA here is from genome assembly GCA_019155195.1 of Avicennia marina. Classification (NCBI taxonomy): domain Eukaryota; kingdom Viridiplantae; phylum Streptophyta; class Magnoliopsida; order Lamiales; family Acanthaceae; genus Avicennia; species Avicennia marina. Next base: position 3,819,750 of record CM032770.1, on the reverse strand, counting down.
ACAAAGAATCATACGATGAAGCAGAATAAAACATACAAGATATATTCAAGAATTCCATCAACTTTAGGTTTGTAAGGCATCTTTGGAGTTCGTCTTCTCCTTGCTTCGACATGGAATCTTGTCGGACACTCTTTGTTGTTTGATTCCCCTCTAACAAAATCATCCACCCTGGCGAATGGAATCAGGGAAAGTCTATCTATATTATCACGCCAACCTTCCACCTTGGACCAAACAAGATCAGAGGAAGAGAATTCCAGGGTTGGAGGGTTCTGCACCGGTAAGGAGAGGATCTCATCCCATCTAGCCATCAGCTGTGTAAGTATCAACAAGATAGCATCCTAAGATTAGTTCACCAAACTTTACTATAAAAGGTCAAATGGGCAGGAGAACATCTTTCAAGGTACGTTCACAAAGCATATTGGGTTACGCGGTCTCTAGCCTTTGACACTGGCAATCCCTACCATCAAGAAAATAACTGTTGGCTAGAAAATAATTCATTGCCATAAACAGGTAACAAGGGGATAGCATGGGCAAGCAAACAAGACCACAGAGATTTGAATGAAAGATACGAAAACCATTCCGAGATCTAACAAATTACAGCAATATCTTTTGCATGTAAATTCTCCAACAAACTAAATAGTTGGCTTTTCTAATTTAGTCAATCGTATCTGATTATTGGCTCTGCAACGTTTTTTCTTTTTTTCCTTTTTCACACTTATGCGTCAAAATATTTTCTAAACTCATTATTAGCTAAGGAATTCACACTAAAGAGAACTACTTTATTGGAACAAAAAATAAAATATAAACGAGATACAAAACAAGAACAATATTGAATTCCGTGTGTTAACCACTGGAACGCGCTGCGAAACTTCACACACCAGAAAAAATTGGCTGCAAGAAGCAAAATCAATTCAAGAGCGGTGCAGTGGCGCAAAAAAATGCTGCAAATTAGGAAAATGGGAAGAAAAAGAAAAGAAACAACAAAAGACACTAAATTTCAGGCAACCTCAACGAACAGATAAATAGTTCCCCAAAGTTATCGACGAGAAACATCAGATAAAAGTGAAGAAAAAGAAAATTGGACTTCATTTACCTTTCGAGCTCTCAGAATTGTTCAGGGAAATTTGAAATGCAGCTTGCTCTGGGAATTCCGAAAATTTCACAATTCAGAAAGTCGATTAAAGGTTCCTATAACAGGTGAAAGGACTCGGCGACGGGTTACCCAGACCAGGAATTGGAAGTGTTAACCAGGGTTTTGCGGATCTTTGCAACAAGGGCGATAAAGGAAATCATTATGGGCTTAAAATAGGGCCTCAAAATAGATGCTATGATTTATCTGGGCCCGGAGCGACAATGAATGGAAGGTTTGGGCTTTTGGGCCTGCTGATGAATTGTGAATCTATTTTAGACAATTCTCAGGCCCAGTCAGTTTCAAGGTTTTTATCGTGAAGCATCGGTTTTAGAAATTATTGGTTGACGACACGATATTTGAAATATAATATAAGTTGCATGTGAGTGTAAATTAATTTATCAACTACAAAGTTATGCATTATAAATAATAAACATAAAATTATTTCAAATTATAAGTATACAAATATTTAAAATAAGAAAATAATAAAGTTCAAAAGATTTTCAAAAAGATATAATTTTGGTAAAAATACAAATAAAACAATAAATGGAAAATAAAATGACAGAAAAATAAAAAATATTAAAATAAAGATAATTATTTAATTTTGTATTGTGCAGCTAAAATACTTTATTAACTTAATAATTACTCTAGATAGATATAGTATAGAAAAGAAGTAATTGTATTGTAATAATTTTATTTGAGTGTGTTTAGTCTTCTAAACTAAGAATTGTAGTGTGAATCTATTAATTAAAGATAATATTGCAAATTTATAATATTCAACCAAATTAGCTCCAACTCTCAATGAAATGATATAGATATAGATAGATATGATATAGAAAAGAAGTAATTGGATTGTGATAATTGTATTTGAGTGTGTTAAGTCTTCTTAACTAAGGGTAATGGTATAAATCTATTAATTAGGGATAATTTTATAAATTTACAGTATGAAACCAAATAATACCACTAAATGTTATAAATTCTCTGCATGTACAAATATATATATATATATATGTATGTATGTATATTATAAAATTATTATATTTTTAATAATATAAGTAAAACTATTTAAACTAAAAGTCTAAAATATTTATAATATTAAAATAAGGAATGCCTAAAAATAATTTGAAAAAAAAAATGGGAGAAATAGAAGTGAAACGAAAATAAAAGGATAAAAAATAAAATAGGGGTAATTGTGTAATTTAACATTTTGCAACAAAGAAGCCTTATTAACTTAATAATGCATAGATATGCCAAGATGACAATGACCACGATGACAACAACAAGAGCAATAATTAATTACAATTATTTACTTCATATTTTTTGTAGCTACTTCCTCTCAAAATCCAATATCTAAACACATTATAATGAGGATTATGGTGAACATCATGACGCAAACTATTCGTATGGATGGATGCAAGAACTAGTACATAAATAAAATTAGAACACACAGTAAAAATATTAAACAAGTTTAGGTGCTGAATTTGTTAGAATTTATTCAACTTTCCAAAAACACAATCACTCAATATGTAAAAGCGGTTATAAAGAGATGGACATCAAAATTGTTCACATAATTTGGTGTAACCATACTTACGTTTGTGGTACCTTGTCCAATCAAAATGTCCACTAAAATTTAGATGAATTTTTACACAAAAGCTCTTTCAACCTAACTCTAACCTTGATAACTTCAAATAATGAAGTGTTTTAGCATCTAAATATGAAATAATTATGTGATAGTTTATGAGTTTCAATGCCATTTTTATAGATGTCATGGTTGCTTATGTGAACTTTATCTATAAATATTTTTGAACAAAATCATTTACTTAGAAATGGTATTTTTGATATGTGTAGAAAGTGCTTAGGTGGCTCAGGTGCAATCGCATGAAGAACACATCAAAAAAGTCAAAAATCATGCTATTCGAATGCAGCACCGCATGGCCAATGTGTGACAAAGGACCAAATTCATGAGGCTAACGTAACAGCATGCAAAGTGCATCAGAAAATGGTGAAATTATGTTGTTGCCATGCTATCTAGAAATTATGTTGTTGCCATGATATTTATATGTGATACCACGTGAAACATTATGCAGCCACATAATGACCACATGTTAATTGCATGAGGCAGTAGGAATAGTTAAATTCAAATTTCTTGATGCAAAATAGGGGGATATATAAAAAGAAAGGGTTTGGAAGATAAAGAGAGGGATGGTCGTGGGCAAAAAGAAGGAGAAAAAAAATAGGAAAAGAGGAGAAACCAAGGAGAAAGCTTTTAAAAACAAGAAGAAATTCAACAACAATTAGAGGAACATTGGAGATTTTTTGTTTAACACCAAGCACAAATTAGAATAAATTTTATTTTTCTTATCATTTATATTTTAGTTTGTGTTGTGAGATTTGTAGTTTTTATATTGAAATGTTTATGTATGTGTCTATGATTGGCTAAATATCATATTCTACGAAGTTATTTTTTATGATCATGAATTATTTTAGTTTAATTTGATGTTTAATTATCGTTATTTTGTTAATTGTGATTAATATGTACAGTGCTTTTAAAAACTTGGCTAATTTTTAGTTGATTTTTGGTTTTGGGAAAATTAACAAAAATGAAATTCCCTAACTAGATTTTCAATCACAAACACAAATTATTTAGGAATAATGATAATAAAACTGATAAATTTATACGGGCAACATTACTAGTCATAGAGGTTTATACTCACTTGGGATTATATGTGAGAGCCTATGGAAGCATGTTTAACCTTTTAATCAAAGTTCTAGTAGAATTTAGAAGGATATGTTGAAAATTTTAGGATTAACAACAATGAGAATAACAATTAAATTGATAATTAATGGAAATTGAACAAAATAAGACATGTCACAATATAAGTACCTAGATTTCACCTTATATTGAGAAGTTCAAATACTTCATCTTATTTTATTTAACTTTCTTACTTAGTAATTATCTTTTTTGTTGTTAGCTTAATTATGTTATATCTAATTTGATTGAACTAAATAATATACATTTAGACACATTAATAGATACTAATTTGACCTCTCTATAGATTTGACACTTCTACTTTATATTATTTAATCATACAATAGTTGTACATTTGCAACTTGGCACTAATCAAACCTCATTTGATGTTCCACTTCCCCACAATTCAAGTTCCTAACCAGGTGAAATTTTACAAGAAGTTTTCTAAAATTCTTGTTAGAATAAAAGCCTAACACCACAAAGTACCCACCTTTCCATCACTTACAAGAGTTACACTTTTGGACCAATTTCAACTTAAGCACAAGTACAATTAATACATCTCAAAGGGACATAAATTTAGCGCTCACGGCTTACAAAGTTAGTCAACAATGCCACTTTGGGACTTCATCAAATTACGCACATATTCTCTCTAGGCTTGGTTGCTTTGTTTCTCACTTCTCCAACATTTGTAAAAGCTCCCAACAATTTTTCATGAAATTGAAAATTTTCAAATTCACCAAGATTTTCTTGATTTAATCAATTGTACAATTTTCATAGATGTTAGCTCTATGTTGCAACATGAGTTGATTTTTTTTTCAACACTAAATTTGTTACTTGTTTAAATTGCTTGGATTTAGGCAAAATAATTTTTTAAAATTTGTTATCCGTTCTTCCATTCCATTTGGTTATTGCAATCTCTCCAATTATTTTATCTAATCTAGCCTTATCTTTGCCATTAATATCTATTGAATATGGCAATAATTTTACTAATTTGAATTACCATTTGTGTGTGTCATTATCAACACACCAACAAGTTGACACAAACAATACTAATTAGTATTGAGAATACAGCCACGTCTAAATCATGTAATTAAAAATCATTAATAACCCTATATTAATTTATGGAATCCAAACATCCGACAAATCGCCCTTATTACATGTCATATTTGATGTCACATAAGTTGATTGGATTCTTGAATCAGAGAAAAATGAGCAATTATTGTACTATTCATGCAGTGCTGCCTCAAATGGGGATATTTTCTAAATGATCAATTATGGAGTGCCTTAAATTGTCAGGAAGAGATTGAATCGGCACCCAAGAATTCACTTCCCTACCAAAAGAGGAGAAAGGCGAAGGTAACTAGGGATTGTAGTGAAAAGGGTGTATTTTAAGAGGTTTGTTCTCCCACGTTGGAAAACAAACCTAACCTTGAACCCTTTGTACTGTTTCACACTTTAAAGAGCTTGTGAGATAAAATGGGTTATGAATGTGGACTCGCATGCATAGGACTTGATTTGAGCCAACACAATGTGCTAGATAGACCAGCTTAAGCCCAAATTTTACTTTTAGACCTTTATTTCTCCTTCATTTCTTTTCTAGCCCAAAAACTCTTTGCTAGCCAACTAAACACACCATTTGTAGTTGGCATCTCTCCAAAACAGACAAGCCCCTTCTTTACATACCCTTTCATGTTTTAAAACCAAACATGCCCTCTCTAAAAGGTGTCTTTTCCCGTGCTGCCAGACAAGTCTTTCAAATATGCCTTTTCTTCTAAAATAAACATCTTCTACAATTAAACGAACTAACCAAATGCGAAACACACCCTTTTTGCATCAAACCTTTTGCAACAGAGCTACACATCTTTTCATTACTAGGCAAGACTAAACCATTGCATCCTTTGGCAAAACCTTCTCAGCAACTAAAATAGATGGGTTTTGGGACTTGTAGATGCGGTCTACCTCTGTTCCCTGTGTCCACACACTGCTATCCCATTGATTTGTACACACACAATACATACATACTCCTTGTACAAACACATATACATACTACATCCGTTTATTTTCTTCCTAACTAGTGTTGCTGACCAATACTACTTTTATGTTCATCTCTACCTTCCATATTTTCTTCACCCGCTACTTGGCTTGTTTTAGTTCACGAATACTGTTGATTTTTGGACATCCCAATTAATTGTATTATGGTAAGGTTGGCTTGTTTAATCTTGTGAAAATATTTCCAAATTGACAAAATAATTCTTTAACAATAGTGCTCTATGCACGATTCAAGCTACGTTTTATTTTATTCTAACATTTTAATGCAAGTTCTTGACGAATTTCCCCAACTATCTTAAGGAATTGAAGCCTCACTGTTCCAACACCCATATCTGCTATAGTCGGTCAAAATAGTTAGAGAGATGATGTTAAGAAATCTGATTTTCATGTATCATTAATATTATTTATGAAAATTCTAATTTGTTTGCAGTAGAACTTCAATTAAAAAAACAAAAAGGGGTAAAGAGCTCATAAATTATTATATGAGATTATTATTTTTGTGTGGAAGTTCATCTAATATGCAAGTTATGCGCATGACATGGTAAAGATTTGAAATTGAGAATCAAACAAGGAGGCATTATGAAATGTTCTATGAAATAAAATATGCATCAAGGCACTAGCACTAAGCCAAATCCTAATTATTGAGAGCATATAAATATGTCTTGAAGGACTAGTATTGAGGCTAGATCCATGTTATCAAGAAAAATGGGCTGTGCCCATATGAAAATCACCTCCTAACAAATATTGAGTAGGGTGCCATTTTGGTATCTTGTGTTGTGGATTTTCATTGTACTAACATAACATAGTTATAGTATTTGGATATTTAATCCAAATGAGACGTACCATTTTGTTATTTGTGTAAATTCACTGCTAATTAAAATTTGATAGATGTTTGGTGCAATGGCACAGAAATTAATCAAATAAATAATTGTTATGAAATCAGAGAGTTTAACTCTAGAATGACTAATTTTGAGGCTGATATTCCTTTAACTAAGGAACTAATACGCCTCTTGTGGAACAACATTTGGTGTTGTTGAGATATGATCATGTTCAAAAGCATATATGCTTAAGAGATGGAATGATTTCCATCAAGTGTAGAAAATTAGAGTTAATTTTTGGTCGATCCTCTGACTAGGCATGTGGGAAAAGTGTTAATTTCTCGAACCATGTGTGAAATGGGATTTTAGCGAACTAGGCTAATAGAGATGGGAATCCAACCTCCATGATTGGAGATTTCATGAAGTAGGTTCATATGAGTAATAACAAGTTTCTATTTGATCATGAAACACCCGATATGTAAGTCTCATTTGAAATTATGAAGAAGAGTGCTTGAGTTGACCGACCTAATGAATTTATGGTTTAAATAGATGGTGTATTGATAGTATACACTTGATGAATTTATCGATATGAGAGCGGAGTAGAGCCACTCTTTTATTATTTTGGCCAAAGTGATTAGAATTCTCACGAATAATCAGGCAGGGACATGGCCGGAACGTTTAAAATTGCACTGAACAACAATTGTGACAATTCTCAACGTGACTGATATAATTCCTATTTTACAACAAAGAGTCAATGGTTCAAATAGCTTTACTGTGCCAGCGACTCTGTAATTCAAATTATATTAGTTTAGATTTAGTTCATAGTGAGAGAGACACTAGACCCATGTATAGAAACCAAATAAGTTCAATAGCATTTCCCTTTTTTGAAACTTAGATTTGTTTAGAAACCTGTCGAAATATGTAGAGGATTGTTGTGAAAAGGGTGCATTTCAAGAGGTTTGTCATTCCACATTGAAAAATCAAATCCGACTTTGAACTCTTCATATTTTTTCACACTCTGATGGACTTGTGAGATAAAATAAGCCATGGATGTGATCTCACACAGATAGGACTTGATTTGGCCAGCACGTTGCGTGAGATGGACTAGCCCAAGACAGGGTTGCAAGCAAGGACCCGCAGCAATGGATGATCAAACACACCCCCCAGATGAAGTTTTAGAGGTGACAGGGTCAGACCACATGGTCATGATGTCTGGCCAACTGAGCTATTTCATGGTCTTCTTCGCATTGCTTCATAAATGTTCTTGAAAGTGTCATGGTTGGTATTATTAAACAGGTATATAGTGTTGCATAATTCAGGCGTTATATTTTATACAAACATATTAAACATATACATGTAGTATAAAGTGTTCTCACCAGAACACATTTCTTACGTCTGGCTGTAAATTTTGAAATGTTAGAAAAATTGCGTGTCTTTCGTGTTAAATTCTCTGAATGGTATAAAAATAATAAATATATTGGTAAAAGTTACTATGCATGTGCATATTTATTTTGTAAATTATATTTCTTTTGTATCTTAAATAATAAAAATAAAATTAGTAAAATGAAAAGTATAAAAATATATAAAATAAGAGATACAAAAGAATAAAAAATTGCAAAAGAAAAAAATTCAAAAGAAAATACAAATAAAAATAATATGTCAAAAGAAAGAAGATAAATAAAGGTATAGAAGAATAAAAAAATATATTAGGGATAGTAGTATAATTTTACATTGTGTAAAAACATTTTAAATAAAAAAATGAGAAAAGGGTCAAAGGAATTTAAAAGAGAGAGCATAAAAGACAATGCGTTGAAGAAGAAAAAAAGAAAAGAGTAGAAAAAAGAATTAAAATAAGGGTATTTTTGTAAATTAACTATGTGCAACCAGAACTCCTTTATTAAAATAATAATATTGTATAGATATATAATTTCATTATTTTTGTATTATAAATATATATATTTATACAATAATTAAATAATGTAATATTATATAAGAATGATGATTAATTTTTAAGTGGACTCTTCTTGATCTTGCATTTGTAGCAAATGTAAGACTGAAAAATAAAAATTTATGAGTGGATAAATATTGATAATGGTTTGAATTCGTATATAAGACGTAATATTTTTTAAATTCAAAATGTTTAAATTACTTGTTCAAAGTAGATGAAAAATCAAGAAAATAAACTCAAAAAGCTAGTGACTATTTTCCACTCCTATCCTAAGAGATTAGGAGCCAAAGCTGACCAGTCTCAGAAGCGCACAAGCACGCCCCATTTGAAAACCATGTCTCATCACCTGATTAAGATATTTTGTTGGAATATTAACAGGTTCAACTACATTTTTCGACTGACAGGGCTGCCTCTCACAACTGGCAACCGATTACTAAGATGGTTGGTCATGGATATCTTGTCACTCGAATACTGGTTGCTCAAGGAAGGTACACCAGGAAAAACAAGACACAAAGACCGTGACATTTGCCAATATAGAACACAAAATTATTGTCCAAGGTCACTGAGTGAAAAAAAGGATTGTTTACCTAACCACAACTGCTTCCAATCTAATCATTTCTTGATGACTATTACTCACTCCTTAACCATGATTAGTGTACCATTAGTTCAGTACATTGGAACTTTTGTATTTCCTCTTTATCTCCTCTGTAATGGAATCTTCTTTTGAGTAGTTGGACAGAGTGGCCTTTGCCTCTATGCTCGTTTCCTGTACGTTATTGACAATCTTGGATTTGTTGAAATCTGAAAAATGAACAGCAACAACAGCAAGAAAAGGATATGCATATTAAATTGCCAACACCACCAATTTGAAAAAGCAATGTTGATAGATGTCAATTCACTTGTAATTTAAAAACTTGCACTTGTAAGTTACTTGTGTCAAACTTCTTCTAGAAAAGAAAGGACCTACTGGGTTCTGCAGGCCTCAAACCTTATAAAAGAATCACTTCCACATTGCTTAGGTTGTCAACACCAGTACATTAGAGCTTAATTCAAGCTTTAAGCCAAATATCTTCAAATATCCAAAGAATACAGCCATGGGAGAAGTTGAAACCGATTTCATTCAGGCCCTCGAGCATCGGCCTAAACCTCAGATCACTGAAGCCGAAGGCATCCCATTAATCGATCTCTCCCCGCCGAACTCCCCAGAATCCGACACAGATCCCATGGCACGTCTAGTGGCCGAAATAGGGGATGCGTGCAAGGACTGGGGATTCTTCCAGGTGATCAACCATGGGGTGCCTTCAGAAGTCCGGGAAAGACTTGAATTGGCATCAAAGAAGTTCTTTGCTCTGCCTAAAGAGGAGAAGAAGAAGGCAAGCCGCGATGAGGTCAACCTTTTTGGTTATTCTGATTTTGAGATCACAAAGAATGTCAGGGACTGGAAAGAGATCTTTGATTGTACAATAGAGAATCCAACAGTTATATATGCTTCAGATGAGCCTGATGACAAGGACCTGAAAGAATTGACCAATCAGTGGCCTGAGTATCCTCCAGAACTGAGGCAAGTTTGAACTATTTCCAGTAAGGTTATCCTATAACATATTTTTTTGTGAGTTAAAATTCCTGCCTGAAAACAGGAATTATAGTTCTGTTCTTGATCATGGTAGAATGTAATATTGTCCACAAACTCATCTGTTGCAGAGAGGTTTGTGAAGAGTACTCTACTAAAATGCAAAAACTGTTCCACAAGTTACTGTCACTGATAGCCATGAGCTTAGGATTACCGGAAAATCGGTTACGCGGCTTCTTTGAGGACCAGACAAGTTTCATGAGGCTAAACTACTATCCCCCTTGCCCTGCACCTGAGCTAGCCCTTGGTCTTGGCAGACACAAGGATGCTGGTGCAATGACAATCCTGGCTCAAGATGATGTGGGGGGACTTGAAGTGAAGAGGAAATCTGATGGAGAGTGGATTTTTGTCAAGCCTATTCCTTCTGCATATATTGTCAATGTTGGTGACCTAATCCAGGTACCCTTTTTTGGACTTTGATGTTCGAATTTATTACATATTTATTGTGCAGATAGCAATATTAATAGGAATAAAATGAAGAAAAGTAGAGAACACAAACGATTTACGTGGTTCGATCAATGTGATTGGGAATTTCTTAAAACCCTAAAATTACCTATTCTACGGGACTCTGCCCCCATCCCAATCGAGGTCAATGGTGGGCTCTGGGCTTGCCTATTGGCCTTTGCAATCCGCTCCCAACATAAGCCTTAAAAAAAATTCTTTTCATTTGAACTCCTGAAAAATATCGAGTCGGGTTATAATATGGAGTTAGTTCACAAAGTCCAAAGACACTCAACAAACATATAAAAGGTTATAAGCTTGAAGCAAATCCAGGTTCCAGTCAAACATATCAGAGCCCTTTACATTAATTTGTAAGAACTTGATAATATGAGTGTTTTGTACAGGTTTGGAGCAATGATAAGTTTGAAAGTGTAGAGCACAGGGTGACTGTCAACTCTGAGAAGGAAAGGTTTTCGATACCCTACTTCATCAACCCTTCACATTACGTGTGGGTGGAGCCCCTGGAGGAGCTGATAAATGAGCAAAATCCAGCCAAGTACAAGGGATACAGCTGGGGGAAGTTTTATGCCACCCGAAAACTCAGTAATTTCAAGAAGCTCACCACTGAGAACATTCAAGTACATCATTTCAAGCTTTAGAAGATGCTGTTTCGTTTTGGATGTGTGATTGGTTGTGATCAGTGTGTGTCATTAGTAGCAACGCCTTTGGCTTTGTTCATGGTGAACCTTTTGTGAATTGATGGCCAGAATAATAATAGAATTTGCATTCATACCATGGGCTATGTAATGAAGATTTGGGAACAATGGCTTCAGTTGTATGCAATGAAAGGGGACATTATTTACGTGGTTGGAAATTGGAATGCATCTTATTTTCAGGGCAAGATGGAATGTTTTCGGAAAGAGGATGGAATGCGCCACATGTTTCAACCAACTCTAAGGCTATGTTTGGGAGAGGGGTTTTTGTTTGATGTGATATTTGGTAGAAGTTATATTGATATGAGTAGTATATTTGGAAAGAATACTTTAATGTGATGAATAGTATAATTTTTTTCAACATATGTATAAAATATATAATAACGATTGGATAATATAATAGTTTATATGAAAAATAATTATATTGTAGGTATAATTAAAAATAAATGTAAATATATATGTAATATATATATATCTATATATGTATTAATTTGATTATGAATAGATGTAATGATTGAAAAATAATTAATTAATTTTATATATAAGAGAGGAGAATTTTAAATTTGAATTTATATGAAAATATTGTTAAATGATATGCTTGATAGTATGAAATTTGAAATGTTGTTTTATGATTAAAAATTGGGTTCCAAACATAACCTAAGTGATAGGTAGCACATTTTGCAAAATTTTTTACCTAATAAATTACTTATTGACAGACAACATATTACTTGATATGATAACGCCTTTATTTATCCTTCCTTTACTTATTTTTACACCGTGATATTTAGACGTTAGAGCAATGTTCCTCAAATTCATGATGTGGGCTCCACAGACAAGTGGCCCTACTACCGTGTGAGTAGTGGAGCAATGATCCCATTAGTGTTCAAGTATTACTCTTTTTACATTATTTCTAAATTTTTATGTCAATTTTCCCCATCAAAATGTGTGCCAAAAATAGTACAAATTGGTGTATAAAATAGACAAATAGTCTTTGAGATGAGATCACCATAATTTGAAGAAAAATTATCAAATGCTGGAGTTGGTAATGGCGTTGATTAGTCAGAAAGATAAAACGATACCAGAACAAACAAATGCGTCCGGTAGATGAAGAAACGGCATTTCTGGTGTCTTCAATAAAAGACAGAGAAATATAGAAAACATAATACGTGGCTCACTCTGTGTGGATATCTGAAATTTGTGGCGATTCTTACCTCGTTCTTCTGAACCCGAAAGTCCAGATTGGAAGATCTGTACGACGGCCCAGTCAGCAGCAGATGCCACGTTTCGTACACATTGACTTTCACAGTCAGACGAGAAACACAGAATTGATCAAAGCGTGCCAAAGGCTCACAAAAGATAAAACAAGGAAATGGACGCGAATCAGAAAGCCCATTTGATCTGTATTATTCTGATTCACACTTCCTTTAAAAAATACAATTGCAAAGAATTTTGTGCTTGTCCATGGATCCGGACACGGAGCCTGGTGCTGGCACAAGCTAGTGCTACTGCTGAGATCGTCCGGTCACAATGTCACAGCCCTTGATATGGCTGCTTCGGGGATCAATCTGGGTAGGTTCTTGATGTGCCAACCATATCTGATTACTTCAGGCCGTTGATGGATTTCATGGACACTGTCCCTGCAAGGGAAAGGGTGATTCTGGTGGCTCATAGCTCCGGTGGATTGGCCATTTCTCGGGCCATGGAGATATACCCGGAGAAAATTTCTGTCGGTGTTTTTGTCACGGCCCGATTCCAGGCACGTCTCTCAACGTCTCCACCCTCTTCCGGGACGTATGTATTAGTAAATGGGCCTTGGCAGCTTTAATTAAATTGGTGCATATGAAGCATGAACCTTGCAGTGATCAATTCTAGAAACAGAAATCAAAATTCCTATTCTCCATATTCTGGTTTATTTTCAGTAGACTTACATTTCGCAATGCAGTCTCTGAGGAGTCAACAAGGTTGTCCTATGGATAGCCAGGGTTCATACGACAATGGTGCCAACAATCCTCCAACAACGTTACTGCTGGGCCCCAAGTACCTCCTAGTGAACATGTATCAGTTAAGCCCAGTTCAGGTAAACTAAGTTATCTGAGGACGAAGTGGCTAGTAACCATTCTTTTAGGTGGTGGGATGTGGCACTGTGTAGCTCCCTCAAGCACACATACATGAGTTCTATTCTAAATTTCTGATACCAGTTTGTCGCAAGTTTAGTCTATTTCTTAAAAAACCGATTATTTAGTGTAGAAGGTAGCCAATTATATAAATCGATTCAAGAACCCTTTCCTTGCCAACGTTAAGCTCTGGTTTGATAGATGAATTATTCCTTCCGAGTAATCTTTCTGTGTTCTTTTTGTTATTTGCCACCTCCTAAGTTATGTTTGTTTCCATTTTTCTGTCACAATACATTGTACATACACTACAATAATTGCATTTTTTAAAATTTTATTTATTAATCTTTATTTTTGCACAATTTTCAAAAAAACATACTCAAAAATACAAATATACAAAACCAGGCTGCATTTTCCATGCAGGTAACACATCGCAAAAGTGTAGAACGTTCATTTGGCTAGTCATTATGAGACAATAAAGAAGTTAATGCACCTAATGAAACTAGTTGAGACACTAGGCCATGATACAACTCTTTGCTATTCACTAGGTAGGAATGTTTTAATGGATAGGTCTTCGAGAAATTCCAACCTAGTGCTTTGCTTTTACTAATAAAACTATTAGACCCACAAAAATATATTGAGTTCTTCAAGGCAAGAAAAATACAAGGAAGCTGCCTTCATTTGGTTGCAGGATTGGACATTGGCAACAATCTTGGGGAGGCCAATATATCTGTACACGGGAGAAGACATGTCAGGGGAACTCGTCCTGTCCAGCAACAAGTATGGATCAGTTTCTCGAGTTTACATCTTGACTGATGAAGACAGGGTTGCAAGTAAGGACCTGCAGCAATGGATGATCAAACACAACCCCCCGGATGAAGTTTTAGAGCTGACAGGAACTGATCACATGGTCATGATGTCTAGGCCAACTGAGCTACTTCATGTTCTCCTGCACGTTGCCCATAAATGTTCTTGAAAGTGTCATGGTTTGGTATTATTAAACAGGCAGACATTGTCTCATAATTCAGCCGTCATATTTTATGTAAACACATTAAACATATACATCCATTATAAAGCATTCTCACCAGAGCACGTTTTCTACGTTCGGATGTAAATTTCTGTGTGAAATTTTATGAATGGCGTATAAATAATAACTAAGCTAGTAAAAGTTATACACTCTATGCATCTGCATATTTATTTTGTAAACTAGGAATTTTTTATATATTAAATAATAAAAATAAAAATAGTTAAATCAAAAGTATAGAAAATATACAAAATAAGAAATAAAAAAGATCAAAAAATTGGAAAATAAAAAATCTGAAAGAAAATACAAATAAAAATAATAACCTAAAAGAACAAAGATATAAAAAGAAAGAAAAAAATTTTAAAAAAAATGTATATTAGGGATAGTTGTATAATTTTACATTGTCCAAAAACATTTTGAAATAAAAAACGAAGAGAAGGTCAAAAGAATTTCAAAGGAGAGAAAATTTGAGAGAGATAATAAAAAAAAATATATAAAGCTAAAGAAGGAGAAAAAAAAGAGAATTGGAAAAAGAATTTAAATAAGGACATTTTTGTAAATTAACTATATGCAACAAAAATCCTTAAATATACCCTTATTTTAATTGCATAATGTATAATTATATAATACCCTTATATATTTATAATTAAAAATGCTCTTAAAATTGCACATAATTAATTTACAAAAGTACCCTTATTTAATTATACAAAAACAAAGAAAGATACCCTTGTTGTTTCTTTGTTTTTTTTACAATGTAACATTACATAAGAATGATAATTAATTTTAGAATATAAATTTATTTAAATGTAATTACAACTGGACTTTTCTTGGCTTTGTATTTTGTGTATTTGCACTAAGTGTATGAGATTACAACACATGTCCATACAGATTTTCAATTATATTTAAATGTTTCTATGACATGATGTATCTTGTCATGATCTGGCCTATCAAATGTATTTGTAGCAAATGTAAGATTAAAAAAAAAACCTATGAGTGGATATATATATATTGATAATAATAATTTAATTTTAAAATTTTGAAATTTTATTTATATATAAGACGTAATAAAATTATTTTTTAAATTCAAAATGTCTAAATTACTTGTTCAAAGTAGGTGAAAAGTCAAGAAAATGAACTAAACAAACTAGTGGACGATTTTCCACTCCTAAGAGTTCTAAGAACCAAAGCAAACCAAGCTGACCAGGCTCAATAACGCACGAGCACGACCCATTTGAAAACCATGTCTCATCACCTGACGATGATATTTTGTCGGAATATTAACAGGTTCAACAACATTTTTCGATCTGACAACTGGCAACCGATTACTGAGACGCAAACTACCCTAGATACACCTACAAAGCCAATTATTGGCCCTGCAGAAATCATGGTCCAGCAGCAACTTAATTCTCAAGTAAGTTTAGAAGCAATTTTGTCACTTGCATGCGAGTTGCTGATAAGATGTTCATTCGGTTAAAAAATAAGTGGCAGAAAGTGTACAATAATCAGATAAAAGTATGAAATATGTTTTGTTTGGTGCAAATTTATTGATACCCAGAAGAATTACAACAAATTCACACCATTCAATAATATACAGCAAGCCAGTGAAACAAAATAACAAAATATTGGACTCGAGAGCACAATTCTAACAACAAACCAATGCACCAGAAGAGAGCTCTAATGCTGTCAGCTTCTGCATAATATCAGAGACATCTTTAAGGAGAAATGTTGTTGCAACAAAGAAGTATCCTCGTAATGGGATTTCTGTCTTGATAAATGTAAACAGCCGCTTCAAAGATAAGGCTAACAATAAGATTAGAGGTGATTCTGCATTCTCCACTTGCTGATGATGAATGATTCATCACAATTGCGAGGGACAAAAAAGAACCAAAAAGGGCAATTGCATTTATAATCGCAACTTCCATGTCTGTTAATGCTTTTGCAGGAAGCAACATTTCTCAGAAACGACATCATTAATCCGCAAGAAATCCCAACCATCAAGTCCCTCATGAAAAATTTTCACTCTCTTCCAGATCCAACAGCCAAACAGAACTATACAAGCATACTATGCGTATCTGAATAGGCTATGAAAGCCAGCTAATACACAAGCCATACGCCTCACCAACAAAAAATCCAACTGCCTTACAGATTACGAGTAAAGAATATGGTAGATAGATATTACCGATTCGCCATCCAATCTCGCTCCTTCCACTAAAAAAAAGAAGCCAATCGAACGGCAACTGTGCATTCACTCTCGGACGGAAATAATGGCGAGGATTAGGGAAGAATGTCCATAAACGGAACCAGAAGTGAATAGTGATCGGGGTTTGCAGAGAGTGCAGAATTGGCTTCGTGAATCAAATACCCAACCGCTTCAACAATCACCATCACGAACTCTATGGCCAGCCGCAGCAGTCCCAAGCATATTTCCAGCCTCTGTACTATCATCATCTCAAATGCTATAGAGCAAAAATTTTCCCCCTTTGTCAGTGTAGCTTTATCTTCTGTTATCTCTCTGAGACATCTCTGGTTGTATATAAGGCTTACTAGCCATTTAACCCCTTCTAATATTTTAAAATTTTAAAAAAACCCCTACAAAAAAATTTAGCCCAAAAAAGGTCCTAACTATTTAAACTGCAAGTATTAACCAAACTACAGGACTCAAATTCAACTATGTTTGAATATGTTTTTGAGTATAATTTAGTTTGAATTCAAATTTAAAAATTTTTTGAAATTCAATCTCATTAATTATTTAAATTTGAACTTGATTTTAAGTTCTACAAAATTAAGTTTAACTAACTGTTGAACTTAAATTATTACTTAATTCAACTTGTTTACGTTCTTAATTTAAGTGGAGAGTAATGCCCATTTAATTATCTACTCTACAATCCCAAATAACTCTGCAATATTGATTCAAATCAAAGTTCAAATCATCACATACAGAAATTTTTTGCTTCCATTAAATATGACTTGGACTCCTGATTGTATTTGAAGACAAAACAAATGAGGTTATAACAATTTTTTGCCATGGCAAATAAAAAAAAAAAGTTACACATAAATTACAAACACGTGAGGATATATTGTGCTTTATTTTCCCGTTTCAGTAGCACGAGGATATACTCGTACCAGTTTATTTTTATTGAGGGACACTTTTATAAATTTTGTATATTGCAGGGGGTATTTCACTATTAAGGTGCCTACATATGTACCGAGCCCACTGGGCTTAGACCTAATTGCTTGAATATTATTTATTTTAATCTTTAAAAATTTAAAATTAAATTAAAATTTGAATTGAATAATAAACTTGTGTTTAAAAAAATTAATTGCTTTAAATTTAAGACTAAAAATATTGTCGAATTTTGTCAAATTTGATAAAGGAGGAGTAAAAAGACTTGCCCAACACGCGAAGCAATGAATATTATCGCGTCTGCGAATTATTGAGCCTTCACTGCCAACAGCTTTATCGGTAACGCATGTAAGAATGATTAATGCCCATCCCCCTTTCTTATTTAAAATAATATAATCTAGTGGTTAAGCGATGTGTGCATAATTATATAAATAAATTAGTTATTCTAGATATAAATTTTATGCTATTTACGAAATAAAAAAAATGAAATTTTAACAAATAAATAGAATATTTTAAATTTGTGAGAATAAATTGAAAAAAATAAATAAGTTAAATTGAGGGAATAGGGTGAAATAAGTTAACATTGAGAAAAAGAAAATATATAAAGAAATAAGTGTTTTATTGTAATTTAGTATTGTGTTAAAAAAATGACATATATTCTTAATATATAATAGAATAAATAAATTAAAAAATCAAAAGAATTAAAAAAAGAAAAAATGAGAAAAGAACGTAAACAAAAGTAATAAATTAGAAGAAAAAAAAACAATGAACAAAGATAAAAGAATATAAGATAAGAATAATTGTGCAATTGTATAATATGTAATTAAAAATAAATAATAATATTGTAAAGATATTAACAGTGTTTCAAATCCTCTAACAAAATTATTGACTTTGTTTGTTTTAAAATTTTAATGTGTGTTTTTATATAATTTTTTAAAAAAATTATGTAAAAATAAAAAAATTACAAAAAATAAGAATTAAATATATATTTTTGAACATGCATAATTATAAAATAAATAAAGCCATTGTAAGGATGATGTTTTACGTCAACAAGACCTTGAGATCCTTATCCCTTTTATTGCTCCTCAATAAATGTATTGTTGGTTAAAATAATATTAGGAAAACAACAACTCTTCGAATTTTTAATTAAAATAAGGGCCCACTTACGAGGGGCTTTTTTTTTTTTTTTAATGAACCTAATGCCAAGATAACATTTTCTTTTTATGACGGTAACTATCGTAGCTTTGCTTGTATGCATGCATTTGTAGGGAATGAGAAATTAAATGAAATAAGAAAAATAAAATTATTTAGATTAATTTTATGGGTAAAGATCGCGATTTTAATATGAATAAAAATGAAGCATAATAGGGATATGAAATTCCTTTGAGCTGATTGCAGTAATATTTTACATGGCCAATGGTTTTAACATGGCGTGGTTGTCCTTTAGTTAGTCAACCACAATAGATATTTTTATTTTTTAAATTTATTTATTTATATGAGTGGTCGGAAAGAAATGCCGGGGCGACTGCATAGGAGACTGGACTTGTGAACCAACCGAGTCCCCCGTTGGACTTTTAATTTATAAAAATTTTATAAAAGAAAGGTCATTAAGATTTAAATTTTGTTTCGTAGTTGCGTTGGGAAGCCCTTTTCATCTAAATAAACACATTCACATTAAAAGTTTAATTATTTTTATCCAAAATTATATTATTAACTATGTATACATATACACTAAAGAATCCTACTTTACAAATAGAATTTGATATTTAAAATATTTTTTGTCCATAAATCACAACCAATATAGGTAAGATGAATATACAATATACCATTTAAGCACTATTTATAAAAGATTTTCACCTAAAAACTGCACACACACCACAAAACCTATAAAATGACTTTCGGGCTTCAAACATGCTCCTGTTTCTTAAGTTAAGAAATAAATATCAAGATAAATACAATTAAACAAAATTCACAAATCCTTAAATACTTTATATGTACCGGCTAATTATGTGCACTTTACGTGTGCATTTTAATTTAAAACATAATATTTTTATTGCACTTAAAATTTATTTTATTTATGTGAATATTATAGAATATATTACATGTGTGTATTTTATTTTTAAAATTTATAAAAAAATGCATAATTTATGTGTGCGTAATTTTTTATTAATGATAGTAAAACCCAAAGCTAGTACATTTTTAAAAAATTATTATTATAATAAGTTGTCAAAATTTTAAGTTATATTAGACAACATATAGGTATGTAAAATGAGAGCAAAAAAAACATGGAGAAGAGAAAAAAATGATTAAAAAATAAAATGAGAAAGTATAAAAAAGAGATGAACGATATAATTATAAAGAAAGATAACATTGTAAAAAATTAACACAAAAAAATGAAAGGTAGTCATTATCCACAGAGGATGGATCTCTAAAATTCACTTATCCCAATAACAAAAAAATCTGATTTGAATGATTAATATTAAGAGTGAAATTGGCCAGAGGCATGAGTCATAATTATTACGGAAAGTATATACATAGATATATATATATATATATATATACTAATAATACAATTTTATTACTTTCAATATAATGAAATAAAAGTTTTTAAACATTATGATAATATTACAAAAATTAAAAAAATACTAAAAGAGACAAGAAAAGAAAATTGTTAGAGATGAAGTTTTTTGAAAAATAGAGAGAGATATAAAATTAAGTTAAATGAAAGAAATGATGTCAGAGAAAAAAATATGAATAAGGGCATTATAATAATCTAACTTCAGACAATTATGGTAGCACTCAAGTAAAAATTAAACACTCTATGTATATGCATATTTAGAGTCTCTAGCTGTGTTTATAAATTATGAATTATTCTATTTTAAATAATATAATTATTTTAAAATTATAAGTATAAAAATATTTACAATTAGAAAAAAAAAAGAAAGATTTAAATAATTTGAAGAGAGAGGAATTTTAAGAGAACATATAAATTAAAATAGTAATTTTAAAAAATAAATATAGAAAGAAAATGATTAAATAAACAAATGAATGTAAAAATAAAAGTAATTTTATAATTTTACATTATGTAACAAAAAAAAAAATTATTAACTTAATAATACAATTTATATCTAGGTGAGTGGGTGGGTGTGTGTGTGAAAAGTGACATGTGAATTGATGTTCAAATGAGGTACTTTGCTCGTTGTTTGGAGAGTATGTATTTGAAATCTTTGAATTTTTATTTTAAGATATCTTTATTATTTTCAAAATACAAAAGTTTCATGTGCAAGAAATAAAAATTCTTTAAATTCTGACGAATAAAATCTCTTAATGACGCCCGAATACCTTGTCACATGTCATTTTTAGATGCTGTATATCAAATTATTTTAATATTGTGAATGATGCGTGATTAAGTCCAAGATAAAATTACAAAACAAATCTTATTTTGCACTTTGTTTACACCCAATAATAATAATTCATCAATCCACACTATACCACCAGTCTTAACCCTTTATAATAATTGTTTATGATTGTTTAATATTTTATTAAATGCACCTTTATAGTCTCAACTAATACATGATATGAAATAAATTAAAGAGAGATTTGTTATAAATTTGTGGGCCTACTCTCAATTTTGAAAACTGACATCAACTAAACCATCACGCTTCCTTACAATCTTGAATGGGGAGTTAATCTTTCGACTAATCTATAGTTTAAAGTATCGATTTTCAATCTTGAATGGGGAGTTAATCTTTCCACTAATCTATAGTTTAAATTATCGATACAATAATGTCCCGTGTTTCTTACACACTCACCCACCCCTCATATAATAAAAATATAAAATATTAATTTAGTGTAAGTTTTTTCTTTTAATTGAATAAAAAATAATGCATGATGTGAAGTTTTTTATATTCATATTGGAAATTGGATTTAAAAAAAGTTTGATATTAGTATATTATATATCTTAAATTTTTGCAGAGTTTTATTATATTAATAATTATTTATTTATTTATGGTTACTGAATGTGCATGATTACTGGCATATATAAATCGCAAGAATAATAGTTGAATTATCATTTGGCACACAAAGTGAAAAAAAATCCTAAAATATCTGTTCGTTGTTAATGATGCAATTATATTTATTAACAATCATACAGATATAGAAAATGGGTACTTCTTATTAAATAAAAAATTATAAAATAAAACACATTTACAATATAATTTAATTATAAAAATAAAATACAATTTAATTCATAACATTCATATAATAGAAATAAAATTGTTGGCATGGTTGAAATAATATAAGTTGTAAAACGTGTTGGGAATACACACCTGGAACCATGCGACAGAAAATAAATGATGTATGAAATTGTTAATTTGAATCAGCCATTTTTATGTCTGTGAGGTCTAATCTAATGAAAAAACTTCTACTAAACAATAAAATTAAAGAGAAAAACCAT
Source organism: Avicennia marina (assembly GCA_019155195.1). Classification (NCBI taxonomy): domain Eukaryota; kingdom Viridiplantae; phylum Streptophyta; class Magnoliopsida; order Lamiales; family Acanthaceae; genus Avicennia; species Avicennia marina. The sequence goes on along the minus strand of CM032770.1, from coordinate 3,797,558 downwards.
AAAATCTCTCGTTTGTTTCACTACCTCAATCTTAGAGTTCTCAATTTTTAAACAACATACTATCCCAGTAGTGTATACCTAAATTCATCTTGAATCAACATTCCATCATACTGAGCTTCTCATTAGAAATTTCGTTTTCATCACTTTTTACTTTTTCAACAAAACAACTTAATATAACATTGCCCCTTACAAGAGAACTTTGGAGTCTTTTCACTCAATCTTCTTAATTGTTTTCCACTCTTACCATTTGAGTATCAACAACCTTTTATTTATATATTATCATCAAGAAATCTTATTTCAATTGGGCTTCCATACGACGTGAGTCCAATCTCTAAATTTAGGCAAGTTCTTCTTGCTTGCTCGAGAATGTGACCAACAATTTGATAGGACATACTTGAACTTTTATCCATTTTTATGACATTCTCCAAATTTATCAAGACTTTTCAACTATAATTTCTTAATAATATCAACTTTTTGTTGATCAATATTTATATAAGTGAATTCCTTTCGAGATTGATACAAGATTATTGTCAACTGTCAAAAATATCAGTTTCAAATATCTTGAAAGTCTTATCTAATTATTTGATCATGATGGAAGTCTTGACAAATTAAGATTTTTTAAATTCGTTCATGTTGTGTACAATGTGCCAACACTTAACTAACATGTTAACAACCTTTCTCTTTATTACATTGTGGCACATTACATGTTTTTTTAACTCTTTCTCAACACAAAGATTAACAGAAGATGTCTATAGATTTCCAAGCGCTGCCCTTTCATTCGTTTGGCCGCTTTACACTTTACAATGTTTATATCCAAGTATAAGAAATAATTTTTGTCTTTCAGTAGCAAACTCTTCGTTGTTTTAACTCCTACAAACTTCAAAAGTAATTTCCAAAATAGCATAGAAAAAATGAAAAAAAAAAAGAAGATAGAATATAAGAAAAGAACAAATATGTAAGTAACTGTACAATGTGCAACTAGATATAAATAATAATATTGTAGAGATATTAACAGTGATTCAAATCTTCCATAAAATTATTATAACGATGATATTTTAGGTCAATAGAGAGCCTTATCCATTTACTGTTCCTCAATAAATGTAATGTTGTTGGAATTTTTAATTAAAACAAGAACACACTTGTGAAGTTTTTTTTTATGAGCCCACGTACGCCAGACAACATTTTCTTTTTATGATGGCAACTATTGTTGCTTTGCTTGTATGTATGTCCCAGTTGGGAAGAAGAGTCGTGACAAATGGATAGTGTAAAAGTAAATGAAATAAGAAAAAAATTCTTTTGATTAATTATATGGTTAAACACCACGATTTTATTAATATGAATACAAATGAAGGGTAATTGGGATATGAAATTCCTTTAAGTTGGTTGCAATAATATTTTATACGGCTAATTGCTATAACTTGGTATGGTTGTCCTTTAGTCAACCACAATAATAATAACCTTATTTTTTAAATTTATTTATTTATATGAGGGGTCGGAAAGAGATTCCAGGGTGATTGGGAAGGAGAATTTATTAAAATTTTAGAAAGAAAGGACATTAAGTTTTAAATTTTGCTTCGTAGCTGCGTTGGGAAGCCTTTTTCATCTAAACAAAACATATACTAAAAATATAATTTTCAAAATATAATAATTTGATGTTTATTTCCCTTTTCTTTATACACACACACAGACATTCATATTTAAAGTTTAATTATTTTTATCCAAAATTATATTACTAACTTGTATACATATACACAAAAGAATCCGATTTTACAAATAGAATTTGATATTCAAAATATTTTTTCTCCATAAATCACAACAAAAAGGTAAGATGAATATGCAAAATACCGTTTACGCACTATTTATAGAAGACTTTCACCTAAAAACCACACGCATACCACAAAAACCTATAAAATATCGTTCAAGTTCCAAACATGCTCTCGTTCTTGAGTTAAGGGATAAATATCAAGAAAATACAATGACACAAATATCTCACTTATTATACACTCTATATATCAGCTAATTATATGTACACTTTACTTAACTTGTGCATTTCAATTTAAAACATAATATTTTTATTGCACTTAAAATTAACACTGAAAACTAAAAGGTAGTTGCTACCCACCCCATACATTTAATATATAGTATATAGATAGATATATATATATATATATATACTAATAATACAATTTTATTACTTACAATATAATGAAATAAAACTTTTTAAACATTTTGACAATATCACAAATATTGAAAAAAAAAAGAATAAAAGAGACATGAAAAGAAAAATGTTAGAGATAAAGTTAAAAAAAGAGATATAAAATTAAGTTTAATAAAATAAACGATGTTAGGGGAAAAATTATAAATAAAGGTATTGTTGTGATCACTTTATACAACTATGGTAGCCACTCCAAGGGGTATATACCTTACATATATAAGTAAAAACTGCACATTCTATGTATAAACAAATTTAGAGTCTGCAACTTTTTTTTTATTTATAAATTATAAAATTATTCTATTTTAAATAATATAAATACAATTATTTTAAAATTATAAGTACAAGAAATATTTGCAATAAGAAAAATAAAGAAAGATCAAAATGATTTGAAAAGAGGACAATTTTAAGGGAAAACATACATCAAAATAGTAAGTTAAAAGAAAATATAGAAAGAAAATTATAGAATAAAAGAATGAATGTAAAAAATCAACGTAATTATGTAATTTACATTATGCCACAAAAAAACCTTATTATCTTGATAATATAGTTTGTGTGTGTGTGTGTGTGTTTGTGTTAAAAATAATATGTAAATTGATATTCAAATGCATGCAATAGTTTGCTTGTAGCTTGGATAGCATGCATTTAAAATTTTTGAATTTTCATTTCAATAGATTTTTATTATTTTCAAATATAAAAGTTTCATCTGCATCAGAGTCCCTCAATAGACGCCCGAATAGCTTGTCACCTGTTTTTTCAGAAGTTGAATATCAAATCATTTTAATATTGTGAATGATGCGTGATTGAGTGCATAAGCGGATTAAAAAAAGACTGAAGAAAATAGACAGAAGACAAAGCATTGAGAAACCTTGGTAAGAGTGCCAAAATTTACAAGTCTGCTTAAATATGATTTTACTTTAATTCCAATATTGGACGGCATCAAATAAAAATACACAATTTATGTTGAAGTGTGAGGCTGTGAGCCATTGTATTGAGAAACAATTTATTATCAATATTGATGTGGGTTATTTGCAAAAATTTCTTATTTTCCTTCATAATTGTTTTCTTGCCATTAGCAATTTTATTTACAAGAGTTGTTTTGCAGTAGTCATTATAATCATGCAATAATTATCCTACTTACTGATAGATTAGTCACCTAACCTATAGTTAGACTAGCTATCCAATATATTGTTAGACTCTTTATAGGTATGTCAATACATATGATGTATGCTTACATCAAATATTTATATCAAATTCTAACACTTGTGTCTTGTTGTAAGTCTTTAACTTAGTGACAAAATGCACACCGCAACCTCTCGTTGTCTAGCCATGTACGAATAAGTTGTATAATGCAATTCAAACTCAATTATCATATAATATTAATTTCGAAAAATTAAAAAAATATGCTTGACGTGATAGCACAATTTTAAAAAAAGTTTCTGTTTATTTTTATGGACAATTATTAAGGGTATGTTTGTTTATGTTTTTAAATGTGAGTTTTTAGTGTATTTTAAAAAAATTGTATAAAAGTATGAGATATAAAAATATAAAAATTTAAAATATGTGATGATTGTAATATGTTTTTAAGTACAAAAATGCTAAACAAAATTGAAAATGAGAAGAGAGGCTCAATGCCTGAATAGAGCATAGTGCTTTAAAACAAAAAAAAAACGTAATATTCATTTTTATATTATGAAGATAATATGGTAGGGTTTTTTTACAAATAATTAAAAAAATTATCAAAATACTTCGATTGTGAAATGATTTGCGAAAATAGCCCAATTTGAAATGAAATCACGAAATGCTTTTCGTGATTTCATATCACGGAAATTCTCTAAATATAATTATTTAAATTATTTATATAATTAAATGTTAATATAATTATGTAAAGTTTAAATTATTTAAATAATTTAACTACATAAATATATTTGACATCATAAACTAAATAAATAATTTAAATAATTTAATTTTATATTTTTTATGTTTTTAAATAATTTAAATTTTATATTTTATAAATTTGAGTATATAATTATTATTATACATAGAGAATAAGTAAAAAATTAATGGTAACAATTTAAGAAAATTTAATTTTTATTTTGAAATTAAAATTAATACAAAAAATAGAATTAATCACCATAAAATTATAAGAAAATTGCACACGTAAATAATTATGGTTTAATGCTGTTATTTATTTTTAAACAATTAATGTAAGTTTTAATTCCAATCATATATACATTACTAATTTATAATTAATTATACCTGAATAGTAGGTAATAATATTTAATGTCATAAATATGTGCCAGTAATAAATAATGAAACATGATAATTTAAAAATTGTTCAAACAAATATATTTATCCAAATAACTTCTAATAAAATATTAATATAGAGTACAATATAATTCTATTTGAATATCCTATATCCCTCAGTGCCACATCTAAAAGCATATTGATCTCTATGAGGTTTTGAGGTAGAATCATCATCCTCATATTGTGACGTATTGTCATGTAACGATGCAGTGAAATAGTCAAATGTATCGTTCTACTGCACCTCCCCATGCGACTGGTAGTTACTCCATAGAACACGTGATGTATGAAAAGTACGTCCATAGTTGTTCGAAGTCTCAAAATACTGCATGGATGAATATAGTGAATAGTAAGGAGTCTGTATCACCTGCACTGAGTATAGATTGTGTATGGCTGGAAACATCGTTATGCTGTTGTGGTGCAACAACCATGTAAGATACCTGTGCTATACCATGAGTCGAAGCGGATGGGCCTGCATCAAGGTCTGAAGGGACTGTAGTATGAGATACAGAATAACGTCCACTATGCTGCTCCACCCTAGGCCTGCTCATGGGTGAACGCATCTCTGTAGACGTCCCATGTGTTGTAGGGGTGACATCCACCTCAACATAGGGTTGCAATCTCCTGGCTTGCCTCGCACGACCGCGTGATAGAACCCTCGTACAATGACTGACATCGCTATCAAAAAAAATTGCTCCAACTCATTGACTTGAAAATGGATAAGTGTTTCAGTACACATTAAAATTTTATTGTCATATATACAGAAGTAAACAATAAATATTATTTGTGATTACGTACCACATAATTAGTTCATCAACCATCACTAGGTTGAAATCCAAACTTTACGAAGGCAATCGGTGGAGTAATCGTGCTACAAATGATTCGATAATACCAATCAATGTACCCACTCGCTACTTGGAGTACATGGTTGCGGTGTCTCTGTCTACGTACAACAACTACTAGACTCCGCCAATGATTTACGCATATTTGATGATCTACCACCTAATCTCTTATCGAAATCCGTCCATGAAGATCAATGGTGTGTAAGCAATCCTCATCAAGTCGAGGAGTAAATGAAATATCCTGCATCATCATACACCACCATCAAACTCGCTCTGGCCGTTGCATCTCCACAATGTCATATAGGATAAGTAGACCCGAATACGTCCACATATGATGTCTAGATCATGTTGGTAATGCAGTATACCACTCAAGAGCATATGGTTGCTAGTTAAACTACACATTATTTACAATAAACACCTTATGATGTTTATTTTAATCAAACATCGTACTGATAATATGACATAATATATGCTTTAATAACAAACTTGTGTGTGTGTCTCAGAATTCAAAATCTCTCTAAAAATTCATACACTGTGGCTACCGGTCTCAATTATCTGTCTTTATGTACAAGACCATCTGTATATTTATGAAACAAAAAAGCAAAGGCAAAAGAATCATATTATACATTTCTAGAGTGAGTGATTAAAAAATTAATAAAAATATGTCAGGATCATACGTGGCACCATACGAGACTGTTCAAAGCGCTTCATCATCAGGTAGAGTAAGTGGATTTAGGTTAGAAGGGTGGCCTAAAATCTAGGGTACAAGTTCGGGCATTCGAGATTATGCCCATATCTATATCATTGGCAATATAATTACTATTATCATCTAATTCATGGTTGTAATCAAAATCCTATTATGTGAATATAAGGTGTGCAAAACATACCTGTAAAAGAGACAATAAGCCAAAAATGGACGAGCGCCCTCTCTAACAAGCAATACAAAGATTCTTGTATAGGTATGCCAAAACTGCACTATTCAAACTGGATCTGTTGATACTATCCAAGTCAACAATCAAGTCAAGGTAGAGCAGCCTAAATTGCTTGTTGGACGAGTCAGAGAACAAACTGCCACCTAATAGTGATAAAATGAAGCTACAAGCCCACTGCTGTACATCTAATTGTGTACTATCTGTATGCAACGGGTGCAACTCCATGTACTGTATGATCTATGCAAGGGAAAGGTTGTAACCTTTGAAATCCTAATCTCTCGGTGCCCAACCTAATGGCCCCATTCAAAATTGCATCCACTGTGTACGTGTTAGTCAGGGCTCTGTGCCAATGACTAGGTCGCCCTCCATCGGTATATACCATATCTGTAGTACGTCCTTTGGCGTAATGGTGATCATCTTGGCTACAAAATGAAATGTGGATGTCTCTCGACACTATCTCTCAACTAATTTTGTGATCAGGTGGCGATCTAGTTGCAACGCACCATATTTGTATACACCATACAAGCCGATGCGGTGAAAGATATGAAGCACTCTGGAGTCCACGTCCTCAAAGTGAAGCCAATAGTTATCAGGGACCTGTGGAGTAAGACATCTATCGAGGGTGCTAGCCCAAACATCCTCTGAGCAGTGATTCTCTTGTAAACGCAACACTAAGTTGTTAATTGGACAAGGGTGAGCAGAAGTATTTACTGACATCCTATAAAAAAAAACCTAAAAGTAGGTATTAGTTTAAAAATATATTTTTGAATATTACAAGTGAATTAAGTAAAACAAAAATGACAAAAAATATAATATTAAAAAGAAAAATACTTGAAATTATTGGCTACCATGTGATTTCAAATATATAATTTTTTTGTCATGCTTATCCATAAGTGAAAAGTGATTAAATCAAGTGCTAGTGCATGCAAACAAAAATATAGACATATTGAAACATTTTTATTAAATAAAAGTTAAATAGGTATTTGATCATTTGTGTTACAAAACTAAATTATATATCCATACATTTTCAACTAAACATACATATTTTAGTGAATAACATATTAAAATACGTGGCATCCCTAGTGACTATCTAGATTTTCCTATGTGAACTTTCTGCATCTGCACGTCTAGTAGCCTGCCTCGCACGTACTTGCTCACAATCTATTTCATTTGTAATGGAGTCGTTCGGTCTGACCCTTTGCACCGAACTCGTCAACATTTTGTATTGTGCACTAACTAAGATAGTGTAGAGTCCCAATAGTTGTCAGGCCACACTACTTGAAATTCACCATAGTAGGTTCCTATCCATGCATTAATTGAGTAATGGGTGCTGACAAGCTCCTTCAAATTTACATGATATCGACGGCGCATATAGATAGCATGAGAACATGGAATCCCATTCAAAGTTCATTTGCCACAACTACACTCATGCTGCGTGAGACAAACAATATAATTAGTTCCTCAACGCCCACCACGGTACACAGTTTGAATGTCAGCAGAAAGTACACGCTTGTCAATCAATTGAGATGTGCGCTTAATTGACTCCCTCTCTGTATCTTGGTATTTGTTTGCAGGCCATGTTGGCCAATCACAATCCTCTGCCTGAGTCTATCTAAAAAGAACCCAACAACACGATCAAATGTAAGTTGAACAATTGATGTTATTGGAAGCCACCTTTCACTTTTCAAAACTTCATTAAGGGACTCTGAAATATTTGTTTTCAGGATCCCTTTACACCATGTCCATCATATACTAATGCTCACTTCGCTTGGTTAATTGCCATAAGTCAATTCCATGTATCAGGATTGATTCTGTATTTCTCTTCCATGCACCTATTGAATTTTGGTAGCTCATGCTCAGATCTTGCCTTCCAACATAGATTTTTTAGAGTTTGGCTTCTAAATGCCTTGTGAATTTTGAGCAAAGATGCCTTAAACAATAGATATGTGTCCCACGTAATTCTTGAAAAGCAGGAACCTTTTCCACAGGTGTAAGTAAGCCCGCATGACGATCAGAGATAAGATAGATATACTCCCTATCATGCACAACATAACAACAAATCAAATTCAACAACCAGTGTCATGAGTCTATACTCTCATTGTCCACAATAACAAAAGCTAATGGTAATACTTTATGGTTTGCATTCAGTGCCACAGCGATCAACATTTTATGTTTATACCTTGAATACAGGTGTGTCCCATCCACACTAATTACGTTGCGACAGTATTAGTACCCATCAAGACATGGTTTGAAGGCCCAAAAAACATACCTTAATGTGTATTGATTCCAAGTACCACTCTTAATGTGGTGCCACTCCACAATAGTTCAGAATTATACTTTAGTAGGGCGGCCATATATGTGGGTAACTTCTGAATTGAATTCTCCCAAGTGTCATACATCATCTCAACAGCCCGTCTTAAACCATGCCATACCTTAGTATAGCTAACTTCAAACAAATACTTGTTCTTTACTGTCTGAATGATAAATTTGATATCATACGATGAGTTTTGGAGAACCATACCCAGAAGCAATCAAGCTACATCATACTCGAGAAGCAAGTGTGCGGAACTTCATAGTTTTTAATTTGCCAGAAACCCAACTTTGCCTTCAGAAGAGCCTTTAAACCCTATTTACAACCTTCTTTATCTTTCTTGCATTTCATCTTCCACAAAACTAATGTGCTCTTTATCACTTTGTATTTACGCTATGCAACGTTGAATGAGTATTCTTTAACGGTCGAAATTATATGATTTTTACCATTGATGTTCATACCTATGAGCAATTCTCCACTATCGTCCTCATAAAGTTTGCCGCACATAATAAGAAAAATATCTTGAGAATCTTGGTCACAGTCACCAAAAATGGTTTGTAAAAACTTAGGGGATAGGAATGTATGTTATCCTGAGCCTAAATTTGACTCTCTATAAGGTTGGGTTAATGTGTCAAAGTACTCCTAGCTAATTAGTTCCTCTATCAATTCCATTGTACTTACATATGCAAGTTCCTCGTCATCAACCTCCCCTGTATTATCATCTAACGATATATTTGTGGCACCCTAATCTTGTTTAGTCTAAGATAAAATTACACAATAATTTTTATTTTGCACTTTATTTATACCCAATAATAATAATTCATATAATTTATAGTATATCGTGAGTTTTAATCTTGCATAATAATTGTTTAATACTTTATTAAATGCACCTTCACAGTCTCAACTAATAAATGGCATGAAATAAATTAAAGGGATACTGTTATAAATCTGTAGCTACTTTCAAACTTGAATGGGGAGTTACCCTTTCGACTAACCTTTCTCTCTGACCCATTCACCCTCAAATTATAATAAAAATATAAAGTATTAATTTAGTGTAAAATTTTACTTGTAATTGAATAAAAAATAATTCATTATGTAAAGTCCTCTTTGAATATTCATGTTGGAAATTAGATGATTAAATTTGATATTTGTATATTATATATCTTAAATCATTATAGAGTTTCATTATATTAATAATTTTTTATTTAATTATTGTCACAGAATGTGCGTGCATTAGTAGCGTTTATTAATTACAAGAATTATAGTGGAATTATCATTTGGTACGCAAAGTGAAATCTAAAAATATCACTTCTTTATTAATGATGCAAATATACATATACAAAATGGATAATTTTTATTAAATGAACAATTATAAAATAAAACACATTTACAATATCATTTAATTATTAAATAAAATACAATATAGTTCATAACATTCATATAACAGAAATAAAACTATACTGCCTACAAATGATAAACTATATTTTAAATTTACATACACAATAAGTATGCAGAAACGACTAGTGATACTATACATAGTTAAGGGCAGAATTTTCGGTGCACATACTAAATTGCAACAACACTTTATTTTATTATTTTATTTCTCCACCCACTTTTAATATAATTTCATGTTTTTTTCCTCTTTAGCATTTTTTTTTATATAATTCTATTTACTTCTTTGATTTACTTTTCGTTGGACTTTTAATTTTAAAATAAATTTAATTTTCGTTATTGTTTGTTAAAAAAATTACATTATACATGTAATTTATAAAAAAGATTGAAAAAAGCGGGGCCCGCGTGGGCCAACGGTCCGCAAAGTTCAACAAAATTCAAATTAGTTAGCCGTTTACCTTTGTTCCACTTTCCCTGCTTTCCCAAAAGTGTTCCTGTCAAATTCGAAGCCGCGGGGCGCCATCTTTACCCGTCTTTAGCTCACAATTCCTTGGCACCGCCACGGAGAGAGCGGGTGGGGGGGAGAGAGAGAGAGAGACGGCCCTTTTCAAGAACACAGGAAAATCTTGAAAATATAGAGGGACGAAGAAATTAGAATAAGATGATTCCGGTTCAAGATCTTCGCTGAAAGTCAAGAAGAAAGCCGCAGACAACAAGACTTGTTTTCACCCTTCATTTTTTGTGGTGCCGGAATTGTTTTCCTCGCTTCTCTGTCAGGTTGGCTTCGTTGCTAAATTTTTGCTTTCTTTCGTTCAATGAATCAAGAAATGTCTCTTTTCATGGCTGTTTAAGGAATTGCTTCCTTCCCTCTCGGGGCCATCACTGTTTCCCCATTTCACCAGAAAACGAAACTATAATTTTCTTTTGTTGTTCGAATAAACTTGTTTTTCTTTTCTTGTTGGTGGTGCTACAGAATGCCGAGGGACTTCAAATCATTGCGCCGATATTCCAGCAAGAACACCAATGCAGAGGAAGCAGAGAATGTGAATTTTTTGAACCGTAGGACGACCACGGACCCTTTAAGACCCCCTTTGAACTCAATTCAGGAACCCTTCCGTGTCCCTAAAGCCATTCCAAATCAGGAAATGAGTAGCTTTAAGGCCAAAAGAGTTGATAGAACTCCCATTAAGCCAATGCCCAAGCATTCAGATAAATCAATGCCCCTTAGCACTCCAAATAAACGAAGGATGACGTTGAATAACCAGTTCAGTTGGGCTCAAAAGAGCGAGTATTCATCGACTGATAGTGTTGTGAAGTCGAAGGAGGCAGAAAGGGTAGTGTCAACCATAAAGGCTCCAAGTTCTACTAGGGCGGTGAGCAAGGCTAATCTGAGTTATAATGAGTACAATTGGACGCAAAACACGCCAATTAAGAGCGTGAGCAAGCCCCCAAATCCAGGGTTCACTAGTGGTTCCAGGTCTGTGATCAAGGCGGGTTCTGGGATGACTAACTGCGCCGCAATGTCTAAAGGAGTTCCTAGTTCGTGTAATTTCTCCACTGTTGTTGATACTGCTGTGGTTCCTTATTTTGAACTCAAGGATGATCCATCATTCTGGATGGAGCACAATGTGCAAGTAAGCTACTATTATTTTAATTGTCCGCATAACGAATTTTCCTTCATTCAAAGCTATTGTAATCTTATAACCTAATCGTGATATTTTAGGTTTTGATTCGCATAAGGCCACCGAATAACATGGAGAAAAGCAGTTTTGGTTTCAGTAGATGCTTGAAGCAGGAGAGTGAACAAAACGTTACCTGGATTGGACATCCTGAGACCCGGTTTATGTTCGATCATGTAGCATGCGAAGCTATAGACCAGGCATGTGTTATTGTCTGATTTGCGAATAAATGCGATAGAGAGGTCGACTAATGCGTTTGTGTTTTCAGGAGACACTTTTTAGGACGGTTGGCTTGCCCATGGTGGAGAATTGCTTGGCTGGATACAACAGCTGCATGTTTGCATACGGCCAGGTAATGCATAAAAACACATATAACCATCTCTGATGATTCAGATATTCTGTGCTCACAGTGCTCAGACAGATATAAAGCATCTCTTATTATGTTAACTTTCTAAGAAAGAAGTTTATATTAAATATTAGGCATGAATTTGTTATGATTCTGTGAATTTTTACCTGAACCAAAACTTCTTTTCTTCTAATGAATCCTGTTGGATTGCTTTTCTGTAGAGAAATGTCTACGATCATATTTCAATTTTTAATAGAAGAAGTTCATTAAGTTTTGACGGGTATTTGATGTATCTTGAATGAAGTACGTTTTTTGTTATAACATTTGGGTGAGATGATTTAAGTACTGATTTGCACATCCTAAATTTTGTCTATTCCCGTGTATCTGAAATCTTATAACTACTTGGGCCTTGTTTTGTCTTCTTAAAATGTGAGTACCACTCATCATTTCTCTTCGTAGATTCCTTTAATATTTAGGCATAAGAATTTCAAATTCTGTTTAAGATATTCAAGCTTCTAGTTGAAACGCTTTAAATTCCCTTACATTAATGTTGAACTTTTACAATCTAAGATTTGATAGTATAGACTGGCAGCGGGAAGACATATACAATGATTGGCGAACTGGAAGTGGAGTCTGGTCCGAACCGTGGAATGATACCTCGCATATATGAATTCTTGTTTGCAAGGATTAGAGCGGTGACTTTGCCTCCCTTTCGTTCATTTTATAATCAGTTTCTGATACAGGCAATTGACATAACACATTTATCTATTAGGAAGAGGAAAGCCGAAGCGACGAGCAGTTGAAGTACAATTGCAGATGCTCTTTTCTGGAGATTTACAATGAACAAATTACTGATCTTCTTCATCCTTCATCCACTAATTTGCTGGTACCTCCACTTTCTAATAGATGAATTTGCTTAGTCACCAACAAGTGTAGCATACTCATATTTATCATCTCTTCCATTAGTTACGTGAGGATATGCAAAAGGGCGTGTATGTTGAAAATCTATCAGAATTTGACGTCTATTCTTCGGGAGAAATTCTTCAGCTTTTAAATCAGGTGATTGATCCTTTTATGGTTTTCCTATTTTGGTTTACTATGTATGATTCACAGTCTTTCCCCGCTGCATCTGTGCATCCTCATGCAGCTCCCAAAGCATGTCACTATGTATTAAATTTGGGTTTATGCTTTTAGGGTTCTTCAAATAGGAAAGTTGCTGCGACGAAGATGAACGGAGAAAGCAGCCGTTCACACAGTGTTTTTACGTGTGTTGTTGAGAGCAGGTGGGTAAAGGATTCCAGCACTAACTTCCGCTTCGCCAGACTGAACCTTGTTGACCTTGCTGGCTCTGAAAGGTATTAAAATGTTCAACCTAGTTCTTGTATTAGAATGCTCATTTCTTGCTAAATTACATCCATCTGTATTGTCGACATTCCAAACAGGCAAAAGTCTTCCGGCGCTGAGGGTGAACGCCTGAAAGAAGCTGCAACTATTAATAAATCATTGTCAACACTAGGGTACCAGAACACATTCAGTTACTGCTAAAATACTGAATCATTTAGAGCTAAATTTTTCCCTTTTTTTTGGAAGTAAAATTTTTTTCCTTTAAGCTAGGCATGTAAGGGGTCATTTCTTTGTTTTTTGCAGTCATGTGATGATGGTTTTAGTGGATGTAGCACAAGGAAAACCGAGGCACGTTCCTTACAGGGATTCAAGATTGACGTTTCTCCTCCAGGTGCACTAATAACCGTGTCTTCTATATTATCAAAAGGTGCATATAATTCTTTTGTTTACGTGGTTAAAATGAAATGTAAAACAGGACTCTTTGGGTGGAAACTCGAAAACAATGATTATAGCTAACGTCAGCCCATCCATCTGGTACATGACATTCCATCTTTTGGGCTGTCTTTTTTGGTTATATTTTTTTGGGAAAAGCATTGGGGTATGTCTGGACGCTCTCTATGTTTTGGTTACTAGAATACTGAATCCACCTTCTGCAGCTCCGCAGCTGAAACATTAAATACTTTAAAGTTTGCTCAACGAGCAAAACTAATTAAAAACAATGTAAGCTTCTTTGCATGCTCTTTGGACTTAATATTCAGTGAGATCAGTTAGTTTTCACTGATAAATCTATGCATTTACCCGCTGTTTGGGCTTGATCTTCATTATACAGGCTATTGTCAACGAAGACTCATCAGGAGATGTCATTGCATTAAAACATCAGATACAATTGTTGAAGGTCAGACCCGTTTCATACGGTTGATAAAGAATGTACATTTATACGGAACTAATTTAAACAGGAATTCATAATTGGTTGTTGGGGCAGGACGAGCTGTCTGCCCTCAAACGCGAAAGGGTATATCGATCATCGTCATTTGGACCTGTCATCAATCTAGACACAAGAAATAAACATGAGGATGGTTTTAATGAAAGATCAATTGCACAGGAAGAGCTGGTAAGAGCTGATTTATCTTGCTTGTTTTTCTTGAAGAAAAAAGTATCACTTCCTAACAGATAATCACTCCAAGGAAAATATTACTTTGGGATGTGTCAAATGGTGGGGTAAGTTTTGGTGAATTTGCAAATAAATTTAAGGATTTGAATCAGAATGAACTCGAAAATGGCAGTATTGTTTTTAATTCATGACTTGTTCAGTTTGTCTAAATTCTGTCAAATCAAAAACTGTCATCAGAAGCAAGATCTAAAGAGAGGAATATATTGTTATGTAAGTCAACAAATGGCTGCATTGTTTCGAATTCATAACATGATCAATTTCTCCTAATTCCGTCAAATCATGAACTGTATCATCGAAAGCAAGAACTAAGATGAGGAACTTGTTATTCAGTAAGTTGAAAAATGCACCGCACGGCTTCTTTCATGATTACTGGGGTTCACATGGCAAGGACTAGATTGTTTTGGCTTTTGTGTATAGAGTCGGGATGGAATTTCTGCTGTTTCTGATGTTAATTGCTTTGTTCGATTTATCATGCCAGCTCTGAGAGTAGTTATCATGAACTAATGTTTCATGTTCGTGATTCGGTTTCCCCAAATTCAAGTTTTACGGCATAAAATTTTTGTTTTCCTTTTTCTTGGCATTTCATTTTTATCACAGTTAAAATCATTGGAGGCTACACTCGTTGGTTCCTTACGGAGGGAACAGATAGCAGAAACTTCAATTAAACAACTTGAAGTGGAAATTGAGCAGTTAAACCGTCTGGTATGCCCCTCTCACTTTTATGGTATAGCCGGAATTGCTAGAAATGAAGGTAGAACTTACTCCCTGTTCTAACTCCATAGAAGGCTGATGAGTCATGAAACAACATCTCTTCACAGGTTGGTCAACGGGAGGAAGAAATCAAGTGCACAAAAATGATTTTGAAGTTTAGAGAGGACAAAATTCAAAGAATGGAGTTTCTCATTGGTGGTTTGATGCCAGGAGATGCTTGCTTACTTGATGAAAAGAATGCACTTGTGGAAGAAATTGAGCTCCTGCGAGCAAGAATTGATAAAAATCCTGAAGTGACTCGATTTGCCCTTGAAAATATCAGGCTTTCAGAGGAAGTTCGAAGGTAAGCTTTTGCAAACAGAATTCAGTCTTCAGCTGCATTGCTTTTTTAAACCCCGCTGGTTAATTTTATTCAAATATTCTTCTGCTGGAACTCATAGGTTCCAAGACATGTACGAAGAGGGCGAGAGGGAATTGTTGATGACTGAAGTATCTGATATGCGAAATCAGGTATTTTAAGTACATTAGTGTAGCATATTATGTCTAGTGCTTTCAAAGCCCTGACTACTGTTCTTGTTATGTAGTTTTTTCCTGATGACCTGATTTTTACTGTTGACAGCTTCTTTCTTTCCTTGCTGGAAATTTAAAGAATATTAATCATCTCGACACAAAGGTGGCGCATCTATTAACTCTTTTCCGAGAGCTCCTTTACTGGTTTAATGGCTAGTGTTCAGATAAGATTGAGACCAACCAATTCTTCAGAAGCCTTACAATTCTTGTCTCTCTTATGACACAGGATTCTAACCACAGGGACAATGATTTGCTTCATCAGGAGGTTGGACCGTCATATTGCATGACAGCTTAGGCATTGCGAATTTTTGTTGATCATCTGTAATGTGTATTTCTGTTTGCAGTTGATGAGAACTCTTTCTGAGTTAGAGGAAACCAAGAGCAAGCTAAACTTTTGTCTGGGAGAAAATGCGAAGCTCCGACGGTGAAAATTTAGAGCCATTTACCCTCTTATCTGGTTTTCCTCCATAATATCTGATAGCATCTTTTTCCAATTTCTGTTATTCATTGTTGTCATATTAATTTTCTGCAGAGAAATACAAGAGTTACGTCTACCCTCATTAAATGTCCTTGCATCTGCACCTCAAGACCATGACTGCGATGCAGAAGTCATAAAGGTCATTGTATTACTATAATTATTTTTTGTATTAAGATAACAGGATAGAAGTAGCCGCCAAAACCATTTCTCAATGATCCATTTGACAAGTAGAAAGCAGCATGCAGCTTTGTGCTGTTTGTTCCCTAAAATCAGTAGAACTCATCGTTAGCTCACTGACCAAGACTCTGATCACATTTTCATTTATACTGAATTTGCATTTTAGCTACTGAACTAACATGAAAGAACTAACTTTCAGGAATCCATAGTGGAAGTTTCCTTCTTCGGTAATCAATCTATAATGACCACTCAGAGAGAGAAGAAAGAAATAAGATGTGGAGATCTTATGACTCATGCAGAAGATATCGTGGATTTACAGCTGGAGATGGACATTCTCAAAGTTATTTTACGCGAAGAGAGGTCGCGTCATGCTGAAACAGAGGGAATGGTCACTTTTATAAACAGAGAACTTCAGTTGTCAAAAGAAAAGGCTTTTCATATATCTAAAGAATATGAAAAAGTCCAGGAAGAGCTCAGAAATGCAAAGTTGATTATTGAAGCTCCTAAGTCTCAACAAATTCAATCGACTAATGAGAAAGAGGATGTTAAGACCTGCAGTGTTCACTACGATGAACTGTTAAAAGAAAAGGAGCTTGAAATTTCTTATTTAGAGGAGCAAACTCAATGCCATGAGGCCAGAGACTTCTTATTGTGTAAGCATTCAGACAGTGAGGACTCTACTTTAGAGGCAAAATTGAAGAAGATGCATAAATCTCTTAAGAATGCTAAGAGACTGAATAAGTGGTATCAAAATGATCTTGCATCTCATGAAGAAATAGAGGAAGTTCAAAAGCAAGTTGAGGCTGAAACTGTGGAGGTGATTGTTTGCTTGCAGAATGAACTTTCTGGTCTTCGACAGGAAGTCCTTGACAGTAAGTTAAAAGAAATGCAGACTCGTGACAGGCTGGCGCAAGTGCAAAAACAACTTATAATCACGGAAGACAAGATACGTTTGAGGAGTGAAGATAATGTGAAATTAGCCGAAGTGCTAGAAGACAAAGAAAAGCAACTAAGAATACTAACGGAAGAATGGGATTTAATAGCCAATGAAATTGAAGGTATTCTATCTGGTGGGCATGATGCTCTCAAAGATGTATCAGAGCAGACTGGTGTGATTTCCAGTTCTACATCTCATAAAAAAAATTGGATGTC
The DNA here is from genome assembly GCA_019155195.1 of Avicennia marina. Lineage (NCBI taxonomy): Eukaryota > Viridiplantae > Streptophyta > Magnoliopsida > Lamiales > Acanthaceae > Avicennia > Avicennia marina. The sequence goes on along the minus strand of CM032770.1, from coordinate 3,779,937 downwards.
TAAACAATTTGGAAAAATGAAAAAATATATTTTTGAAAAAGAATTTTTGACCGAAGAGCTCAATAGATGCTTAAAGGATGCGCTAGACAGGAGAGATGATCTGGAGTGCAGGCTGAGGTCTTTGAGAGGGGCAGCTTTGGTCATGACTGAGACTTATCAACAGCAGTGCATCGAAAAGGATAAAGAGATTCTCCGTTTAGCATCAGACCTGAAAAATAAGACATCGACTGTTGCAGAGCTTCAGAGCTTAGCTATGCGTGGACAGGATCAACTTAAAGTGGCATCATCTTGTGCAACAGCCGCCTTTGTGATTGTTGACAGATTAAGTGAGTTGAACTCTAGCAAACTGGATGCTTTAAATGATAAGGAAGTCCAGCTTAGAGAGTTCAAAGAAATTATTACCCAAAAGGACAGCATTCTCCAAAATCAGGCTTCAGTAATCAATGAAGCTTATATGCAGATTCATTCCCTCCAAAGGAAACTAGAAGCATCAGAAGAATATTGCACTAAACTAAGGCTGGAGCTATCCAAGGAGCAAAATCATTTGGTAGCACTTTGAGTAAAGCTTGAAGAAGAAGAAAACAAGACTATAGAAACCTAGGAAAAACTTAAGGGGCTCAATTCTGGTGCCTCAACACTAAAGCTATGCATTTGACTGGCTATGTGGGGCAGAGTGGAGCTGATGATTTGTTTTTCTACCAATGATGAATGTAAATCATGAGTAAGCAGGTTAATGCTTCGCTTGTTCACATACTTGCATAGAGATTCTGGCCTTTTCTTTTTTCTAATTAAATCATTTGATTTTATTAGACTGATTACTTACTTCAATTTTGTTGCAGACAGGTATTGGAACAAAGGAAGGCATCATCAATGATGGAGGGTCATGAAATTTGGGGATGTGGGAACTGAGGCTTTTAAAATGTTCTCTAATGCGAGCACCACAAAGGACTGGACACTGTGAATGGCAGAGAAGCTAAAGAGATAGAATATGCCCTCAAAGGATGACAAAAAAATTGTAAATGGGTAAGTTGCAGTCTCAGAAAGAAGAGCTTCTGGCATCTAAGAAATGTAGTCGTAAGAACATTGAGTCTTTGACCAACCAGGCAGTTTTCTACAAGATACTACGGGCTAATTTTGAAGGTGAATTTAGGCTATGTTGGAAATCAAGTCTTAGATGAAATTATATCAGATATATATGTAAAATTAAGAGTAGTTGACGTACAATCTTGCTAATTTGCTTTCATTGTTAAATTTTATATTTTGTTTATAAGAAGGATAGTGATTGTAATGCATATGTAAGACAGAATCAAAAGAGAATATTTTTAAGCCCTTAGGAGAATTTATTCGTTGATGTAAGGCTAAATCATCGAATCACAAAATTCTTGTTTTGTATTTCATTGTCACTACCTTTACATATGCTTTAATTCTTTTAACTGTTTAACATGATATTGGGACTGATTTTACTCTATGAGCAATTATAGAATTTGTTTCTTTTTATTCAAGAAAGCTTTGGAGGTCTGTTTCCAAACCTTGGAAGGCCAAGTTTGTCATCAATGCCAACTAAGTTTTGCTTGTCACCCTTAAATCCCTCGCCGCTACGAAATCCATCTTAGGTCAATTTCCTTTGTGATTGTTGACATATTGTGGGAGTTGAATTCTGATCCTTTAAATGAAAGAAGTTCTACTTAGAGAATATGTGATGATTTATTCTATTGCAGCTATTCTGAGAATCTGAATGGTGGACTCTCTTTGTCCAGTGAAACTGCTTATGTGATTCACCTAAACTAGAATACACTCTTTGCATTTATGACAAATTTGTGCTTAAATTATGCTGCCTGCTTTCATCAGAGTGGAAGACGCCTTTGAAAATTTGGCAACACAGACGTTTGCTTTTGTACACCAGGTAAGAATTTAAGATGGTTCCCCACTTATCCAATTTGTTTGTCGAACCCTGTAGTCTTTATGGTGCTGCTGCAATAAGAAATATCATTTATTTGACAGATCTATCCAACTGGGTTAGCATTATGTTGTTTCGACCACTTGTCTTGCAAGTAATGGTCATTTTTGGGTAGTCATTGATCAAAATTTGATTGAGCAAATTGTTGGAATCCACATAGCTACGTTGATAGAATATTAGTGCAACTGCAACTAATAGTCCACAAGAGAATAGTGATAGCTTTAACTCCGTAATGAAGCTGTTCTAATCATCGAAGGCATGTCATCGTTCATAAAACCCTGTCAACTTATGAATGAAATTTATGGTTTTCTTGTAAATTAATTAATAGAGGGAGAGAGAAGAAATCCCTGTCCATTCAATGAGGGCAAAATTGTCTTGATAGAAAGTTTAAGAACAATATATGAGATTGAAGGTAAATGACGAAGGGTGGAACCTTTGGATGAGAAGTTTTCTTGAAAACCAAAAAAAAAAAAAAAAAAGTCAAAGTTGATTCTTAGAATTCCTAACAAGTTAAATCTGAATGTTGATCCCTAGAATTCCTAACAAGTTAAATCTGAAATGTGTTGTGATGTTTATCAAATGAGCTTGACAAACAGTTCCTTTTTCAAACAAAATAATGGGGAAAGAATCTTCAAGGAAAGATATAATGAATGGACTTACTTTGATTGCTCTATTATGAAATAAAAATGGCAAAATCGTGTTTGTCTGAGCGGAAAAGAGGTGGAAATACTTGTTGGGCTTTCATCCTCCTCAAAGGTTCTTTTTGTAGTTCCCCAATTGGTGTTTTACACTTTCAATTGAGCCATTTTATTTTTATTTTTTTCAATTTTGTTTGCTATGGTGTCAACTGTGAAGTGCAATTATTGTTTGGGGAAAAGAACAAAATTTTGTGTGAAATGTTTCAAATGATCCAAATCATTCTGTTGCAGAAATCAAATCTGGGCTTGTTGAGTTAATGACATCTTCCATGACTTGTGTAATTAGTTCAGTCACTAATCAGATTTCTTCAAACAGGATTTTTACACACCCATGGCGTGTGTAATTATACAATTATTTTGTACATAAAATTTTGGAAGCGAAATATGTTTTATATTGATTAGTGTAGTTTAATTATATATTCTGATTAAAAGTTTAATTCAAACTTAAGAAAAAATTTGGGTAACCAACAACACGTACAAATTAGATTTAACAATGGACATAACATTATTTAAAACTAAAAATGACATTAAAAATTTTTCAAAAAATAAAGAAAAATGCCAAATGGACATTAGAGAACAAATGGAAAAAAGTCAAAATACATTAAAAAGAGTTAAAAAAATGTTTTACAAAAATAAATTTAAAATACAAATAATAATAAATGTCAAACTTGAAAGAGAAAATTTTGATGAAGAAAGATATTGAAGAAATTGAAATGCATAACAAATTAAAGTTGAAAGGCTAAGAATGTCAGAAAAAAATTACTACAACGGAGAGTTTTTAAGGAGAAAAGTAAAAATTAAGATAGGGAAAGAAAAATTAAATAGATTTAGATTTAAGGGTATTTTAATCTTTACATTCGAAGACAAAAATAGTAGTCTATCACTTACTATTTATCAATTTTAAAAATTTTATAAATCAATATCTTACTACATAAACTTTATTTAAATTATAAATTTTTACTTTCTCTAATTAATAATTTATTATTTTTATTAATTTATAAATTTATATAGTATGATCGATGTCTAAATATTATTACATATTAAAGATATATAAAAATAATTTTTTTACCAGCTGAATCTTACATACCAAACGTAGATCTTCATTCCATTCCAATCTATTCACTGCAATAACAAATCACACAAAAATTTTCTGGCGTTTAGATAGACAGTCCAGAAAAGGGTCAACATGATTTGGTCAAACCTGAGAGAGGCGTTCATGTGTAAGGACGAACCTCTCCCGTGGAGCAGAATGTGGGAATCAACGATCCATCTTCATCTCACAGTTGCTATAATTAAGGAGAAAACAACCATTCCAAGCACTGCAAATCAACCTTTTGCTCTTCATCCCGCACGAGAACACGTAAACAGCGTCATACATACATACATACATACGTACGTAGATATATATATATATATACACATCAGCCATTTCCCCTTAAAACTTCTTTCAGTGTAGAATTCAAGAATTAAGACATCACAACTCTTTGTCGCTTTTCTTGCAAGAAAAGTCCGTCGAAAAATGGCGCAGGCGAGCGAGAAACGTCTTGGCAGTGGGGAAGCTGAAAATTTGGCTGAGAGTGGGAGTGGGAGTGGGAGTGGGAGCAGATGGGCTTTCAAATTCAATGCGGCCGCACCTGAATTCGTGCCAAGATCGCATGTCCAGCCCCAGCTGCCGATACCAGATTACTTCTACCCTCCATGTTTCAGTTACCTGGACGGGGCTTGTGGAAATTGGATTTATTATGCCGATCAACAGACCACAGTCCCTTTGGTGGGGCCCAACTTGGCGGCGCCGCTCAGCTACCATGCCAAGGAAAATGCCCTCACCGATGAGATTAAGCAAAAGATAATCAAACAGGTTTTGAGCTTCTGATTTCTTCTGGTTCTAGGGTTTTGTTTGATTTTCTTGTTCGGTGATTATTTGTTGTTGAGACCTGACTCCATAGTTTTTTCTGTGGTTACACTGCAACAGGCAGAGTACATGTTCAGTGACATAAGCTTGCTGGCCAATGAATCCATTGCTAAACATGTGAACAAGGATCCTGAAGGCTTTGGTGAGGATAGATCAAACAACCAATTTTGGCAATATTTAAATGCTTGAGGCTTCATGTATTTCATGTTCAATGTTTGAATTTTGGTATATATTGACAGTTTCGATAAATATTGTTTCAACTGCTAAGAAACTCAAGTCCCTCAATGTTAGCAATCAGATGGTGGCACAAGCCCTGCAGTCATCTTCAAACCTGGTTAGTGATGTAATTAGATCGGTGTGTCCTTGCCATGTTATGGAGATAAGAAACTCTGCCGTACTGATATTTATGCCCTTTGCCCGAAAAAATTCTGACAGGTTGCAAGTAATGATGGCAAGAAGGTGAGACGCAAACACCCCTTTACAGATAAGGAAAAGGAAGACTTGATGGTATGTTAATTCCCTTTATTAGCTAAGGAATGTTACAGCTCCGCGTGATGTAACTGGGTTCATGATCTTATCTCACGCAGTTGCGCACAGTTATAGCTGAAAATCTACCCGATGATCACTCCCACCACAACATTGAGAAACTCTTTAATGTGGTTGGAAGGTTGAGACAATGTACTTTGCTTGCTCGCATTTTCTAGCATGCTGTTTTAACTTACTGAACATGTCTAATTATGCACACATGCAGTATAAAATCAATCCGGATTTGCCAACCACAAGAACCAAATTCCTTTCGTTCTTCTAAAGGTGATTTTGTTGTCAGCAATAAGGTATGAGGAATTCGAAAATCCGTGGAAGTGTTTAATTGTTATCTCTATTGCCCTTTTAATTTTTTTTTCTCTGGCTTTTCTTTGAAGCTCCACGCACTAATAGAGTACGAGAACTCTGAAACAGCAGAGAAAGCGGTATGGATAATGGCTTCTCCTCACTCCTCAAAACCAAGAACATCTTTTCTAGTGCGCTTTGCTTGGATGCTTGTGTTAATATTAATCTTGTAAAATTTCAACCAATTGACCTCCCCAGGCCGAAATCTTAAACGATGAAAGAAACTGGAGAAAGGGCATGCGTGTGAGGGTTATGCTTAAGCGTTCGGTGGGTTGTACTTGAGTTTTCTAACCATATCCTTATTCTTCACTCTTCAGCACCAAAATCATTTACTTCTGTTAATGTTAATGTACAGCCCAAGTCTGTGCTAAAGAGCAGGAAATCAGATTTTGATGGGTATTTAGACGATGAAGAAGAATCAGATGACCAGTCACATGAAGACACCTCCCGGCCCAACTCAGCTGAGGTAAGTGCCTTTTTTTGGTGACACCTCCAACACTTGGCATTTCTTTTATTATTAACTGGTTCTTGTTATGATTTTGGTCTACATGGAGTAGAGAAGTTGCTAAGTTTAATATTTCTTGTGCCAAAAATAGGAGACAGAGCCAGGATGTTTATATTGATGATAATTTTGTGCGCAACATGCAGGCTGATGAAAACTCAGTGGCATCGAAGAAAAACTGGTCTAGAATCCGGGGGAAGCCTAAGCACCGCCCTCAAATTCAAAGCACATCTTCGCTCCCCAGCAGCTGCTTCCCAGGTGAAATATCAGCAAGACAGACCACAAAAGGTCCCAGAATGCCTGATGGAACCCGAGGTTTCACTATGGGCAGGGGGAAGCCACTTTGCGTCCCTGTTCAGTCCAGTTAGACAGTGGAAGAAGGTAAAAGAGTCAGAGATATAGTATATCAGTCTTTCGTCTTCAAATATTACAATTGCAGAAACTAATTCATGGCATTCTTTCTAGTTCGAACTTTGAACTGGGGGAGTGAGATGGTGTGTCATGTATTCATGTCTGTTCTCTCCCTCGTAGTCACTTCGTGGGCATTGCCATTTTTGTAATTTTCGGTGGCAAGTAATGTCAATTAGGTAGCTAGGCCTGTGCTGTGTATGTCAAAACAAATTTGTTGGCAAACTTGAGCATCTGATGCAATTTTCAGTGAAATGAAATCAAATTCCCCACTTTGATCTCACTGATCCAGCAGTTTCAGTGAGATGAAATCAACTTCTACACTTTACTCTCACTCCTTGAGCTGTGCAAGTGGAAGCTTACGGTGTGCTTCAGGTCTGGGATTCTTGATGGGAAATATGAAATAAGAATAATGCGAAGCTGAATATGTCAATTAAGAAGTGATATTCCACAAGGGAAATAAACCAAAAAGTTCTCTTTTACCTGATTTGATAGCATTTGCCTACTCCTCTCGGCTAAAAAAATGTGATCGATATTATTATATTATGAGTGAGTATAGGCTAAAGAATGTATTTGGTGTTTTATTTTATTTTATTTTCTAATAAATCCCTCAACATAGTTGGCATTCATGCCTAGGATCTCTATAAGGTAATAGACATGATAATTACGTGGGCTTTTTTTATTTAGTCACACAAATTCACTTCACTAGTAATTTTAACTTTGGACCGATGTTGAAAGTTTCAAAATTTCTCACTCTTTTTGATTTATTTGCTTCCTTTCTATTTTTTAATTTTATTTTTAATATATTTATTCCTCACTTCTTGTGAATAATTTGTAATATAATTTAAAATTTTTAAGGCTGAAATCATTAAAAAATAATAATTGTATACTTTATCATAGCAATCTTATTTATGTTTTTTTCTGTGTTATTTATTTCTTCTCCTTTTATTAGAATAATATTATGTTTCACCAAATAATAAATTTATATAATGTTAGATATTTATTTATTGCTGTAAATTAAGGTGACATTTGGTAAGAAGGTATTGGAATCGGGAATTAGAATGAAATTTGTGATTATTCTTTGGTTTACTATTATTGTAATCAAAATTTGAAAATCTTATTCAAAAATTTCTTTGCAACGTGAAGGGTTTTGGGAAAACTCAAGTTTGATTCCCATATATTTAATTTAAAATATAATACATCCACTATACATAATTAAAGCTAATGTCTATGCTTTAATTAATTAAATGTAAAATTATTAAATTAACCTTATACAAAAACTTTTGTTTTTCTCCCTTTTTAATGTACTTTGTTCCTTTTTTTATATATTTTTTCCTCTATCTTATTAAATTACTCCTATTTTTATTTTTTAACTTTTTTTTCTCTTCAATAGCTTAATATATTTGATTCTCTTTTTTATTATTTTTTCCTATCACTCGTTTGACTTTATTTTATCACGGTTATTAATTTTTTAAAAGATTTTTCTGTTCAAACTATTTATATACTATTCAATTAGATTTTAGAGCTTTAAACTAACTATTTTTATTTTTTCTTATTTATCTATTAATGTATAACATTTATTTCCCTTTGATAGTCTCTTCTCTTTAAACTTTTATATTTATTTTTTATTTTATAATATTATTTAATTTTAAAATTTTTATTTTTATTAATTAAAATATAACAATTTTATAATATATTATAATTAAGAAAAATATTAAATTTATAAATAATTTACATATGCAATGTTTAGTTTTTTTTTATATATAAATCAAAATCAAAATTAAAAATTTTTCATATTTCATCTTGAAAAAGCACTGATTTAAATTAAATAGATTTATTGAAATAAATAACCCTATTTCAAATTCGAAGCGTAAGTCTAAGAGGCTATGTTTTGGTTTGACAAAGTTCAATTACCCAATTGGCCTCAATTACAAAAATCATAAATAATGAAAGGTGGATAAAATTATAATTTTACTCTTAAGAAAACCGTGTAACTCCTCCCCACGTTCCCCCATAATTCTAACGATTTCACGGTCCACTTACCTGCAGTTTTTGTAAGAAGATTTTTTGGTCGATTCCTTCTCTCTCAACACATTTCTCTTGGCTTTCAATATGGCGCGGGATTAGGCATTTCACCAAATTGATCAAAATGGGTTGATGAAAATTTTTCAAAGACTACATATTTGCAGCAGGGTGCCTCATTTTTCTGCCCAAAGTTTGAATTTTGACAATGAGACCAACTCAGTATTCCATTCTAGTACTGTTGAAAAATATTACATCATTGGAAATCCATACGTTACTTTGTTTTGCACACCTAAATTGCCAATTTTCTAATTTTTTTTAGGGTGAAATTGCCAAAATTGAAATGGTGTGATCCACTATGTTCAAATCTTCCTAGTCACATACAAGTTGGAGTGCCACAGTGTAGTGCCCTTTAGAAATTTCTAACATCTCACGTGCATACCCACATATCCATTAGGTTTACTTTATGCGTAACTGTTTGTTAATGAGACTATGCTACGTTTGTCACGTTATGTTGTTTAGTGTCGTTTTTATTAATTTGTAAATTGTGTTGCAAATACAACAATGCTTACATGCGGTTGATATATTTTATTATTGGTGAGTTTGATTGCTTATCAATTACCATGTAATTTTTTATTTACCTTCTACATCATTAATATACGAGTACTGATATAATGCTTACATGTTATTTATTCCTTAACATTACACGTTCATATCAAATTTTAAACTGTTTGATGGTAATTTGACTATAGATTTTTTTTTTACATGTTTTGTTTTTATCCTTATATCATCAAAAATTTATTTTACAATTGATTCTCTTCAATTTAAATTTAATCATGTTCAGTTATTATTGTTATTTTGCTTTCATTGGATTTTATATAAATAGGTATGTTTATTTTTATTTTTGTTGGCACACTTCGGCTACTACTGAACACATAAGTTTTTGATTTTTGCTTGAATACAAATTATAAACTACAAAACTTATGAAACATTCACAATTAATCCCAATAATATGCTACACTTTGAATTTTTACATGCATACAAGATATTTGTGCAAAATTACTGGTTTTGAGAAAAAGTATTAACAGTACTGAGCAACTACTTGCAAGGGACTGTAAATCGAGAAAAGAGATTGGTTCAATCGCAGAATCGAGAACCTTAGGGTTTGAAGGAATGTCAACTGGTCAACTTGGCCTATTAGCTCAGTTGGTTAGAGCGTCGTGCTAATAACGCGAAGGTCGCAGGTTCGAGACCTGCATGGGCCATATCGGGGAAGCTTTTCTTTTTCCCTTGACATTTTACCAGTTCTTTTTCCTAATTTGCACCGTTTCGCCTTTTCTCAATCTGCCATTTTGCTCGACAATAATTCGTGGTTATTCATAAACCCTAGCTGCCGAAGCGCTGTCATCACTAACTTCCTCATGCGTTCAAGCAATTGTGCCTTTTGATGGACTCCAAAAATTATTTAATTTGTGTATCAGCTGCTGTTGACAATCATCCTTGCGGCCGTTAAAAGTTCTTGCACGAGGTCAAGGTTCGATTACTGTGTTTGGAATTTATATTCTTCTGATGGATTTACGTCGCTTGTTTTTAATTCATGTGTACAATATACGCAAATAGTGTATTATTACGGCAATTCCTAATTAATCTAATTCTTCTTCGTCTGGCACTCAGGAATTAGTGGTATTACAATAAATTTATCAAAGTTGTGCAATGTTTATCAGTTTCTTACAGCATGTGCACTGTTGCCATAGCGCATATTCGTGCCTGTTTCTTCCGATTTGTCGGCCATATATTGTAGTACTAACTGTTGAATCAGCTTGATGCCATTTTGATACCTGAGTTCTACTTTCAGAGCATAGCTAAAACTGTTAGGTGTTGACTTGGAAGATATTCTTTGCATGGTATTACTTGTCAGTGGATTGCTGGTCTTTGTTTGCACGTTCATATATCTTCTATCATTCAGATACACTTTTGTTCTCAAAAAGTTGTGTGGCTACGTGTTAAAGGCAGACAACTTCAATATGGAAGCTCAAGAATACAAGAGGTATACGTGGCTCAGGTCCCTATTGAGAAATTTGCAGGTTATTTTGTTAAAATCCTCATCTCTTATTGTAGCTATGACCTAACCTAATCACATTCAAGTGGTTTGGGAAATTAATGAGCTGATTGGAATTCATGTGCGAGAGTACCAAGTGAATCTGTTATGCATATATTGATCTACTTGAAGATATTGCTTGCATGCACAAATTTTAAGGCCAACACTGTACACGGCCATTAGTTCATCATGAGCTGGTGGCAAGGCCATTCTCAGTAAAGTAGTCTGTTTTAGTAATCCAATGTTGTTATAATTTGAAGCAGTACTGCTGCACCTCTACTCAGCACGAGTTTGCAAATTTCTATGACGCAATTGATAGATTCCCAACTTGATGTGGCTTACTATAATAAATCTGATCAGCTACTCAGTTATAATTTCTATGACAAATCTTGTCCTAACTTGGCGGTGATACTCTCGGTGTTTGGGTGGCATTAAAAAATAACACCAGAATGGCAGCATCCCTGCCTCGGTTGCACTTTAATTGTTGTTTTGTTGAATGTAGGACTACTGCATTCAATCTGTTCAATCGTACTAAATTTTTCATATTCTCTTAGTGTCATGTAACTCTTAAGTCCGTGCCGGGTAGTATTCCACATATTGCAAACGAGTATCAAGTTTACAGACTCGATTAGCCGAATAAGTTTTAGGGAGGTAATGAACAGACGAAGTTCCCTTAGGTTCAAAAGTATTTGGAAGCACAGCTATCATAGCTCTCGACTTCTGGTTGAGTTAAAGTCCTGTTATTATGGTTAATGTTGAATCACTATATCTTTTGATGCTGATGGAATACTAAACATATTGCTTAGACATGTGAAGGTTCTGTGCTTCTTGATGACTCTAATGATGTCAAGGGACAGAAGGACGCTTTACCTAACCACACAACTCAGCTTGAGGATTCGATGGTATTGACATCATAAAGGCAGGTGTAGAAAAATTCTGCCCCTCCTCTGAGTTTTGTGTCGACATACTAACTCTTGCAGCTAGAGAAACCGTTTTTTGGTAAAGCTGTTGCTAATATGTTTTCCTTCAAAACTGTGATTGTGAATATCAAAACGCTTAAATTGATTTTGCATGTATTATATAGCCTGGAGGCCCATTTTGGCCTGTTTCACTAGGCAGGTTGGATGGTCTGTGGGGAGCAAGCTAACTGCCAAATTTATGGTAGAGGATTTTGATGTGAAGGACATGTTGGTCCTATTAGCCACTTCTTAATTCTAATTATTTGAGTTTAACAATATAATATCAGGAATAATTACACCTACACCCTTTCACTTATGATTAAATTATTTATTTTGTTGTGATAAAGTTACTGTAGGTGCAATCAATCGACTGAAACCGCGGTCATCAGCAAATGCATCAATATACTCCTAAAAGATAAGTGGATGTGGGAAATTTTGTTGTTGAGATCTCTCCAGCTGTAAATGCATTTGGATTTCCTCCATTTGAAGTTCGGTGGGTGATATTGGTTTTGCCCAATGCTTTCACTTTTAGGAGGAGCTTCTTCAACTTCAAAGGCCACGGCATGCCCCCTAAACCCCAAATCCTTCTCTCGATCCTAGGTTCCTCTCAAACTTGGATTAGAACTTGTCCAAGTGTCGACAAATCACACACCAAACGTACTCCAAACTCTAAAACCATAAACTGATCTAACAACTGAGCATTGTGAGGTTTGACGTGTGTTTTAAATATTTTTATTTTAAAAATTGTGTAAAAAAAAATAATATATATATATATATATAATAATTGCCTTTGCGTGAGACAAACGTAGCCACGAGCATCTTGAATATGACCAAGCATTAATGGTAGAATCCAAGGCTACTAAATGACTTTTCAGTCTCTACAGTGAAGGTCGGAAAAAATGAGGTGCTTACAGGAGGACAATCCGGACGAGGCAGAAAGAATCGTGGCTCTATAGACTATGTAGATGAGGTGGGTGGCATTATTAGTACGTGGTCTTGGACCATAATGTATTGGGAACTAATTCAAGTTTTTACGTGTTTTTTTTTTAAATTGTATAAAAATAAAAAGAAAAAAAACTTAAAAATGTAATAATGATTGTGTATTTGTTGTAAAAAAAATAAGAAAAAACACAGCCATAGTGATTGGCAATTGGTCCCTGAAATTTTGATGGTTTTATTTGTTTTATAATCTTGCATTCTCAAAAAATACGTATTTATTATTTTCAATTCATTATCTCTTTATCTATTTTATTTTTACATAATTTTTAAAGTCAAAATATTTTAAAATACATATCAAAATTTAAAAATAAATAAAATTAATTTTTTAAAATATAAATTTCATAATTTAGGTATTCGTGGTTTTCTACGTTGAAGGACATAACATTTACGTACTACATGCTCAGAACATCACATTATTAGACACACTAGGGTGTATCTTTGGAAGTGTACTACGCAATCTCTTACGACGCGATGCCAAGAAATGACCCTAGTTATTAACGTACAAATATTGTCTCTGGTCATGCGTGGATCTTAACTCTCAATTCCACGACACTCTCTCATATTTTATATAATCAATTTTATATTATCAAATATATTGTTTAATAATATTTTTATTTAAATTTAAATTTTTATTTTTATTTTCTTAAATTTATAATTAATTAATTAATTTTCGATTATCATACTTATTAAATAATCAAATCAACACATATATCACATGTATATTGACATTTATTTTTATTTATATCACATATAAATTATTATTTTTATAAATTATCAGATCATTTAATCATTAATATAAAATATATATATTTATATAAATTATATTATTTATTTTATTAAAATATTTTTTAAAATATATTAGTCATTTTAACACCACTTATTATATTCGACAAAAGCCCTGTGCCAAACAAAACCTCTGTGAGTTAACTCTCAGTCAAATACCGATATTATGCGATTATAATAATAATATTTAAGTGCATAACAGGGTTAGTTATGAACCTCGGTAATGAAGAAATCCGTACATTGACCACACCGGGAAAATCATTAATGAGTGCAGCTTTTCATAATTAACTATATGAAATACTATTTCTTGGAAGAATATGTTCATTTATTTATCAAATTATAGGTGGCAGGGAATAAGATTGAAAGCATAAGAAATCAGCAGAAAGGCGACAAGTACAGAAGTATGGAGTCAGAAATAGCCATAAACTAATAATAATATGACAAGCTGTTACTTGATTTTGACTAAACCCTTTGTACTGTTTATTGGATGTGGAGATTTCCAGTCCTTGTCTATCGTAAACAATCATATCTACTGCCTCCAATATATTCAAGAAAATATTTCTGATGCAACCTAGAAAAAGGAATATGAAAAAAGGATTGTGTGGGTGATCATGGAACTGTCAGATTAATATTTATGCAAATGCAAAATGATAATATATAAAAAGAAAAATACATCATGATAATGTTAAAAGTAAAAATAAGAAATGGGAGGATGATGATGGGTCATTTGAATCACCAAGACATGTACATGTGTATACCATTTCTTACACTGAGATTATCTGTTGTCCTTAGACACCACCTGACAGCAACTTTTATTTCTTTCATTCGTTAATCTTCCCTTCTTTGGATTTAGTGTGTTTTTGCCTTTTTTTTTTTTAAAAAAAAAAATGGGCCTCACAAATTACATTCAGTTTGGTGGTAGCCATTGAATTTGGGTGTAAAATATGGTTTTCATTTTTGGGTATAGGTAAATGGTCGTGAGAAAAACACAAAGATGCGTACCTTATTCTTTTGAAATGTTATTCAAAATAGAATGATCAAGCAAAAGATTAATGTACATCAGATAAATTTCCGCTTTTAATTTGGGATATTATTTCAATTCCAAAATAATAAGTTTTGCATCATAAGAAAAAGAAATTGGGTTTTTGGTTTGAAGCATTAAAACACATGGGCTCTGTTTGTTTTTAAATTATCCATCTTTTAAAAAATGCAAACTTAATTATTACACTTTTTTTTCTCTCTCTCTTTTACTTTTACATGATTTTTGAGATAAAAATATTTAAAAATATATGTTATAATTACAAAACAAATAAAGCGATAATAATTGGAAAAAAGGGGGGGCGGGGGAGGACCGGATGAAATTGTTGACCTTTCATAAATCAAAGCTTTATCAGCTAAAGAAAGTGATAAATATGTAACATTAATTAAACAAAAGAATTGGTAATTATTAATCGCCTCAAGTGATAAGTGCCCCATAATCACACGAGCACCATGTGTGCCTATGTATTATCCTATACAGTAAAAGTTGTAGTTATCTTGTCAAAAAATGACTAAAATACTTAATAATTAAAAACTATTTTATTTATTATTGGGGTACAAGCTGCATTCAAGTATATCAACCAATAGTTTATTCCATCTTCTTAAAGAGCAACTTTTTAACCGAAGGCAACCCACCAAAAACAAGACTTTTGGCTTCAGCCACTCGACATTTTCCCTTTATTACTCAATGGATATGTCAAAAAGACAAAGATACAATTGGCAAAGAAAATTAAATAATTAATTTACCATTAAATTATTATCCGTGAAAGGACAGCTCGTTCATTTCCCAATTCCAGCTAGAATTACAAGACGAGGATCGAGCACCCTTTTTTTTCTGTTAATATTTTTTAGAGATCTCAATAGATAATACACTCTACTCGTATTTTATTACATAAAAAAAATAATTTTCCAATTTTTTTATAATCGAAAAGTTGATATTTTATTACTTTTCTGTTATTGTAAGATTTAATTCATATCTAAATTTTCTTTTGCATTTTTATCAATTAGCCAATTTTTTTTATAATCGAAAAGTTAATATAATTATATATGTTCATATACTTGAATTTAATTAATTCTTTTATGGTTACTTCGATTGTGAACTTTTTGAAACCAAATGGAAACATGATTAAAAAATAATTTGAAGAAGTGAAGAAATTGTGCATAGATAGAAAATGAAAAAAGCAGAAGAAAAAATGGAAGAGAATGTCAAAAAATAGCTTAAATCCTCCAAAATGTAAAATTAAGAAATTATTTAAATATGAAAAAAAAATGCATTAATAAAAAATAGGAAATAAAAAGAAACAAAAAAATAGAAAGAGTAAATAGAAGAAAGGGAAGAGACAAGAAAAAATACAATTCTTATCTTATAATGCTGCAGGAACACTATATTCAAGTGTATGATGTATTAAACCCTTTTGATAGTGCATTCGTAAGAGTATTTCCAGTGGCGTATTCTACATTTTGTTTTAATTTAGTGCATACGGATCAGTGTTTCAGGCACATTCTGTATTTTGTTTTCTTTTTTTAAAAAAAAAAAAAAAAATCTGTCTTTTCTTTGTTTTTACTGTTTTTAATAAACTATTGATTATACCCTGTTGAAGATTTTAATTTAAAATTCTGTTTTTTATTTTATTTTTTACTTTCATTAACCTAATATATTACTTGAGTTTCGGACAAGTTTTATATATGGTGCCTTTTCTTTTCTTTTTTTTTTAATTGTTAAATGTGTTGTTAATTATAGTTAATGTAATTACAATTTTTACTAATTACACTTATTTATTTTAATTTTTTCAAACTTTTAAAATTTTTATTTATTTTATATTTTAACAATTGCATAAACACATAAAAACAAATTATAATAAAATATTACAAGAATATATTAAAATCATATTGTATTTAATTTTATGTCATAGTTGGTATCAATTAAAGATAATTAAAATCCACGCATATGAATGGAAGTTAAACAAATGATCTTATTGAATTTATAGTTTTTGTACATTAACCTTACCACTGAAGTAAAAAATTTTAGTGTTTTACATTTTAATTGAGACAATACAATTTAATGTATAAAAAATTATTGGTAAAATAATGAAACTTGTTCTAAATCTCAAATAAAAGGTTAGGTTAATAAAAATAAAAAAATTAAAATAAACATCTTCAATTAATTAAAATTAACAATTCAATAAAAATAGTAAAAACAAAAAACAAGAAAAAGAGCAGAAACTAAAAAGAAAACAAAAAAAAAAAGAAAAAACTAAAGGCAAAACATGCCATTTTTAAATAAGCAGAAGGGACTAATCTTGTGACTAACTAAACGCACTTATGACTAATCTTTTGACAATTTAGCTGCAGTGGAAAAAGCAAGGGGGAAAAAAAAGGAAAAAGAAAAGGGAATTCCTTTCCCTCCACTCTTTCCGGCAGCTTTCTCATCAAGAAAGAATTTGAAGTACAAGTATGACTTCGTAGTTCTTTCAGACACTCCTCTTTCTTTCCAAGTTTTAACCTCCAAGAAAGAAAAAGGATTCCTATATTGTGATTGTGAGACCTTAGGACAAGCAGTGCCTTCTCTGACCCTCTCACACATCAATATTTGATGCCACTAAAACCAAATCTAATCCCAACAAATGAAAATCTCCTTCTTTAGCTTCCCTTTTGCTTTTGTGTCTGATTGAGGAGTATTCCTAAACAAAGATCCACGGCCCTCAATTAGAAACTGAAGCATCTCATTCCTGAGCACCTTTCTTTAATTAGACAAGTGCCCTTCCACTCCAAAATGTCTACCTCCACTCCGGTATTGGATCCTCCACAGCAGCAACAGCCACCGCCCATGGAGATGGCCCAACAGGCGTACAGGGCCCACTCGGGCCGAGGGTCTGTGGGGCCCGTCATCGGAGTTCTCGCCGTGATAACCATACTGGGCGCCATAGCTGTGATGATCGGGCGGCTCTGTGCGGGCCGGGGAATTCGGGGCCACGGGCAGTACGATTTCGAGAGCTGGGTCGAGACCAAATGCGGGTCTTGCGTTGATGGACGGGTCGAACACCCTCCGCCCCGCGTCGTGGTGGAGCGTAGCGTCGGCAGCTCCTCCGGCCAACCAGCCAGGGCGGCTGAACCGGCGCCGCAGCGGGACGAAGATAGAGACCAGGAAGCCAATTAACGGACGTTACCTTCATCGTCAGCACGAGTAGAGGTTCACTGTAAAGATGGTTTTTGCTTATGATGATTTCAATTGGCGATGCGATGCTGTCTGATTTCTTATTTCTTTCTTTTAAATTTCATAATGATAAGAAGTTTGGGCTATGTTTGGAACTACTTTTTTCTTACTAAATTATACTTTTAAAGATATATATATATCAAAAAACATTTTAAATTTAAATTTAATATTCCTATCTTGTAATTATAATTAATTAATAATCTTTTAATTATTACATTTATTTACTATCAAATTAATATTTAATATTTATATCTATTCACATTTATATATATTTATAAAAATTAATAATTATTCTTATATTTTCTATTCATTATAATATTATATATATATTCATGTAAACTAAAATTTTAAATATAAAAAATTTCACTAGTATATTACTCATTGCCACGTAATCTTGGGGGTGTATGGGCATTCTGTAATCATTGCATGTACATCACCCACATTTCCACATATATCCTGACATAAAATGGACGACGAATCACTTCCTATTTTACACGGGTTTGTTAAACATATTAATAAATGTTAACTAAATCCACAAGAATATTTCTTTTTCCAAAGTTTTATAACCAAAGTAGATTAAATATATATAAGAAATATTTAAAAAAGTTTCCATACATCTTATGTTCCTCTAGAGATGTAAAGGTTATGTTTCGATGAAAAATTTTTTAGGGGATTGAAAACAATGGGAGTTTTGTCACGATGCAAACTAAATTTGGTCTTAGAATTTTGATATGATAAAAAAAAATTGATTTATTTTTACATGCATATGAGATATTATATATATATATGTGTGTGTGTGTGTGTGTGTGTAATAACTAGAGTGATAGTACATTAAAAAAAAAAAAAACTAGCTTTAGTTAGGGTATAAATATATACGAATGTAAGGGGCATGTGTACACATATATAAGTGTTTGAAAGTAAATGTGGAACAATTAAAATTTAAGCAATTATGTTTCTATACAAGATAAGAAAGTTTTAAATTTAAATTTAAATAAAAATTTTATTAGAGGGCTGTATTAATTTTGATGTGTACCTGATTTGTATTAATTTTATTTGAGGGAGGGGGGGGGGGGGGGATCAAAATTGTGAACCCAAGAATTGAGGGTTATAAATTGTGAAATGAATTATATCATTTACACACATTAATTTCTTACCCATAAAGCAATTTGAGAGAGAGAGAGAGAGAGAGAGAGATTTAACCTCCCCTTAGTGTACATTTTGAATGTTGTCCAAATCATGCTTCTATGTTGGAAAGTTGAAGTACAAGAATTTTGCTGTCTCACTAATTTTTTGTTCTGCTTAGTGTTCTCGAGACAGACAATTCAGTCCCTCTCTAACGAGTAACAGACCGAATTATTATTAATTATTGATATTAACTATTATATATTAGAAAATAAATGAGTAGCATAATGAGAGGAGGAAGTATGAAAAATTAAAAAATAAAGTCTCCAATGTTATTATGGTGTTAAAATTTAATATTCAAATTTCACGGGTTTAGCCCATCTGCAGTTAAAAAGTGATTGGAACAACCTAAAGTGGGAATTGGAAGAAAATTTTGGTGAATGCTTTGTACCAAAACACATTGCAAGGGTGCAAAAGTGGACATGATGACTATTTAACGGCGTGATTGCCAAATTGCGAATTTTGTCTCTCTTTAAAAAAAGTGGGTGGCGCACTTTCATTTATTTTTGTCCCACCATTTTTTTTTCCAATCCAAACCAGACAAGATTACTTATTTATTATTTTTGTTGGAATGAGCAAATAAATGAATAAAACATATTTAATTTAGGAGGAAAACGTATTTTTGAGGAATAATATTATGTAAGGTCGAACTAGAGAGAGAGAGAGAGTACTCCGCGTGAATCTCATTTAATTTGTGATCTTTTTACTCTGTCGGGCGTGACGGTGCAGGGAAATCATGTCACGTGATGGGCACGAGAGGTGGGGCGGTATAGGCGAGGCGAACAGAACAGAGATTCCTCTGATTGGCTTTGACTTTGACCATGGTTGTCTCGGCAGCTTTTGTCGGGGAGCCACCGCCACCCGTCGCTTCCACTTTGTCAGCGCCTTCTGCCACCGCCGCCGCCGTCGTTGCCCAATAACCGATACAAAACACGTTCATTTTGTTGTTCTTATTAGTGGGCGTAGGATGATTAAATAAAAAATTAAAAGGATTATTTGATTTTCAATTTATTAAAATCTGAACAGTGAATATAAACTCTGCCAAAACTTGAACATATCACATGGGGTTTTAGCTGAGCCCAAGTTAACTAAAAGTTAATACTTATTCTTAGCCCAAATTGATGCAGGGGCTATTTGCTTTCATGGATCTAACTAGCGATTTTTAGTTTTGGACTTATGGCTTTATTTATTTTCATTTTTACACTTCAAAACCAAACAATAAAAACCTTATTACATTCTTTAAATTTTCTTTCTATCTTTTTCTTACTCATACACAATTTTCAAAATAAAACACCTAAAAATGCACACACCAAAAACTAAAACCAAACATAGCCTGTGTCTTTCTAGATGCCAACAAAACCCAAACTTCGATGTGAACTTCGTCGTGAGTTTCAACCATGATTTGCATGAAGAAGAGTTACAATGCATTCATTTATCATTCATCTGTCACATAAGGATCCATGAGATGAGAACACACACTCATGTTTAGTGGAAAAACCCAACCGCTAAATATTGGGAAAAATGTTATCATGTAACACATTGCAAAAATCAAGCAGTTTAAGTTTTTGAGTTGATTCAATAGAAGAGGGAAATTCTGTCACCATTGCCTCCGTCACCCACCGCCAAAACGCTGTGTCAAAGGAGAGAACAGAACAGTTAATGGGCTTCAGAGTTCAGAAAGACTAGTTCTGATTGGTGTCCTCACGAGTTGTAATTATCCACTCCTAAATCCCTTAATGCATCGGTGGCAGCATCTTTGCAGCTCTTGTGGCTTTGTCTCGCCTTTCTGATTAATTCCTCAATGCCATTACCAAGCAAAAGTTTTCTGTACACCGTAAAGTGGGCTTAGTGCAAATATCTCAGGAAAGCCCTCAATAAATACACCAGCAGAACATGAACAAGCAATTTTTTACCTGTTCTCTGGATTTCTAACGACAAGATTCCTGATCATGAAACAAGAGTTCCTTTGCAGTTGATCTGACTGCGGAAACTTCTGCATAGCTTGAATAGCAAGGTCCCCAGCACCAGATTCAATAGCAAGGCTTGCATTCGCAGGGGACCTCAAACATAGAGTACATATAATTGACATGATCTGTGGTTCAAAGCAACAAATAACATGCATGTGAGATTGTCATGGCACATTCAGGCTGCCCATCAAGTTCCAACAAAATAATGAAATAAAATAAACCCAACATGCACAAGCACAAACACCTGTAAGTAATTCCCTATAACGTGTAGAGGCTAGCACTGTGTTCCACTGTGATAAAGATAAAATTGATCTATAGCTGATTATGTTGCATGTACAATCAATAAATGTGATATTGATTGTGATATACATGCATCAGGTCCTTCTGATGCACAATCTACATGACACAACCCATGAAATCATTATGCAGAGATCATTCTTCTGCACCAAACTATATCTTTACCTCTTGCAGCACAGAAGGGTCATCAGAGAATCTTGATGAAAGCTTTAAAAGCCTATCCAGGCCTGCCTTTTCAACAATAGTGCTCTTATTGACATCACTTCCTGCAAGCTAATCAAATGTGTCATATTAGACAAGCTTCAAAGTATCCAGTGCACAAAGGTTTGCAATATCCAGACCACTGAAAGCAAAAGCAAGATGAGCTTTAAGTTCTACTAGAAAAACTTTACACAGTTAGCAAAGAATAATACTTCGATATGATGAAAGACCATTTGTTATGAGAGACATACAAATTAACATTGAGATATGCTTGCCCACAGAAGAATAGCATATCAATCCCCAAAACAATTGCAGACCCATATTTCAACCCCTAAATATCAGATGCAAAATCAGTCCTTCAGTGTGCATGTGTGTCAAGCATGCAGAAGGCATCTTTCAATTGGACAGAGAAACTCATTTAAAAGCTCCCTTGATCGCTTCTCGGTGTAGCATAATTTTCCATTAATTTCCCTCAGCACAGCAGAAGTAAGAGTTTATGTAGTGTGAAGATCAAGAAGAATGGAAAAAAGCAGGTGGTCTTGAAAAAATGCAAGTAGCCAGTGATTTATTAGTTTGGACATGAAGAATAGAAAAGACTAAGCATGCCATGTTTGGTATGGTTCAGCTTTGCACCTTGGATAACAAAGAACAGGAAGCTCTTGCTGCAGCGCTGTTTCCCTTTAAACCACTATCATCAATACAGCAGAGAATCACATCTATACCCCCAGCATTAGCAATGGACCTGCAAATCTCATCCTACAATGATAGGCAGCTGAAAGTAAATATATTAGATAATCTAATATATTGCATCTTATTGTTATGTTGCATAGAAGCAGAAAATATAAGAGGAAAGCCCTGGTTTGGGACCAATAATCAGCCTCATTTTGACAAGAAATACTTCTCTAAACCCTTCACCCGACTGGTCTAAAGTGTTGCCTGTTCCATATCAGGGTTCAGAGAACAAGTTATGAAGTGTCATAAGCTGATAGGGATACAGCATCTGGTGCTCAAGAAACTGACCAATGCACTCTGAGTTTCTTCTAACAATATCTCAGTAATGCAACAAGGACAACCACAAAAAGAAGCAAAGGTCTTCTGATTTAGAAAACCTACAGGCCTTCTGATGATATGAAACTAAGTCATGAAAAATTGATGCAGCTGCATCTCGTTCTGGTGATATATGAAATAACTTACATTGACAACCACAGCCTTCAAAGCAATGGCAGCTGATATTAGACTGGGAGAAGTAAGTCCCTCACGAAGTGAGTCCACAAGAACTTGTGTAATTCCTGACTTCGAAAATTTTCGGGCATACCCAAAAACCTGCAATTGCATGATAATTTTATTTTGATAATGCAAAATAGAGGGATGGTAAACATACTCATGATCTATGTAATTGTTGGATCTTAAACCCATCGGTTCCAGTAATATCAAACAAAATGAGCTCGCAGATACGAGCATCACCAGCCTTTCTCTCTAAGGTTTATCAATGCTGCTCAAAAGTGAAACTTGAAAAAAAAAAACAATAATGAAACTAAATCCATGCCTAAATGGGCGTTTTTCACCACATCATATTGTTGATCAATCAATTACAGTGGCGAGTAATTTCGGTTGCATGACATACTTGTGAGGCAACGACCCGATGATCATCAGATGTTAAGATAACTTGTATGGCATCATATACGCTCGGGATGGTCCTTCCATTATGTTCTTTTAGAATCTGTACTATTAGCTCATCAATTTTCAAGTCTATGAATGACTCCTTGAGAACTTCATTGCCAGTTGCAGCTGCTGCAACAACAGAAAAACAAGTTTCCAAGGTATTCGCATCATGTAATTCATTGTTCAGGATATCTACAACAATCCTTGGGCCACCATTCTCCTTAAATATTTCAGAACTTTGGAGATCTGCACAAACATAACACAAATAGCTATAATTTATAGGCATCAACCTAAACTGAAATTTTGTCAATATGATCCAAATCTAAAAGGGCTGAATACATACATACACTCATGCACACACGCACACATATATGCATTGACATTTACATGCCACCAATATAGTTTTTTATGCTGCCAGCCACACGACAAGGTATATAATGCCACCAAATGTTTGCAGCTAACCCAACCTGCCAAAATATATTACGGAACATTTAACTCCATAATTACTCGAGGTGCTCTAAATTCACTCACCGGAAGTGTTAAGCAAATCACAATATCAGCAATTCACAAGCAATGATGCTTGGAGTCTGCTTTGATCAGCAGAACCGAGCTAAGGGAATTAAGTTCAATGAAAATATTATACATAATTTTGAAGAAAAGTATTTCTAGTTCTACGCCTTAGATTTCAGTTTCCAGATATCAAACACGATGTGACTGAGTTTTATACCATGAATTACAGAAGCCAGGGCATTCAATCCTGATGTCAAACCCCGGCCATCCTCGTCGCGCAGCTTTGTAATGGTGGAAATCACTAATTCTATCGCTCCATTTTTGGACGCAATGGCCGCGTTTCCCGATCCTTTATCTCTGCACAGAGCATTCAATTCATCCAACAAATCCAGAACTTCGGGAAATGTTTTATTCTCTTTCAATTTCCCCAAACACTCGATCACCGGATTGCTTTCTCCCGGAAAGCAAGTCACAATACCTGGAAAACAAAATAATAAATGAATCAGGAGATTAGGGTGTAATCAATGGAGAAAATGTAGGATAGAAGTGGAAGAAACTTAGAATAGTAAAAAAACCCGAAAGATCGACGCCTTGCAGAGTGAGTGTCTGGATGGCGTCCTCAAGAGCTTCGGCGGGATCCATGCCGAGGTCGTCTATGTTCTCCAGCACCATTTCGTCGAACGCTTGCTGTGATATCGAACGCGTCGCCGCCTTCGGCGGGGCCATTTCTTGGACTCGATCTGTGTTCACTGCCGCGACTGATGCTGTGACCCCGTTTGTGTGTGTGTGTGTGTGTGTGTGTGAGAGCGAGAGAGAGAGAGAGTTATGATTTTAGAAAATTTGAAACATTAACGGCGTAGGACCGAACAGTTGTTGGGTCATTAAAGTTTTATTCGTTGGTACCCAAAAGCCCAAGCCCAAGACCAAGCCCATTGGTTTATCAAGTTTGGAACATACACAAATTTGGAAACCAACACCCATAGTTAGTAAAGTCCCTTAATTTTTTTAATTTCCGAGGCTCCTTAAACAAGAAGACAATAATTTATTCTAATAATAAATCTTTTATTAACAAGTAAATATAAAAAAATTATTGGCAAACAGTTATTATGAAATTTTTAGTTGAATTCATTTTAACAATATACTTAATATTTTGACTAAAATAATAGAAATTATTATTATCATCATCATCATCATTGTTATTATTTTTATTTGTTTGGCCACTGATATTAGGTAGGAATGGTAATTTAGTTGTGTCATGGGTTGTTGAATTGGTAGAAACATGGGTGTTTCATTTGAATCTAGTCCATTTATATACATAGGTTAGTCGCAATTTTTGCGAGTTTATCTAAACTTAACCCGTTAATTCCTAATACAAAAAACAAAAAATTACCTTTCCATTTTGGCCTAAAATGAAGTTAACAACAATTCAAATAATTAAACATCCAATCAAATAATTCATATGCTAAAATATTTTAAAATAATTAGTTAACAAGAAATATTTATTAAATACATAAATGGGTTGATAGGTCAACCCATGTGTAATTAACCTAAAATTAATAGCTAATCGCTTTTTTGAGAGTTTTTAAGGTTTGAGTCATTTTCGGTAAGCATCTGCAAACAGACAACTTAAATTTATTAATTTTATATTAAATTCAAACCATAGTTTCAAATAGTACCAAAAATTGCTCCCTTATTGTTAGGTATTGGAGTGCCAGGCTACTAGTATTCTTCAAGAAACATTATATGGAAACTGATATTTTTCTTTATATTGTGCTAATTTTTTTTATCCGTGATGTTTAAATATTTGTAGGGTATATGAATGGATTAAACTTATATCCATCACTCCCATACAACATATTATCCGATATTATTACATCTGACATGGAATCAACAGTAAACTGTATTTAGTTTTGTGTTTACTAATTAACGTTGTGAATATATATGTCCATAGTGACATCATTACAACGTAATCCACTTTGCAATATGTCCATAGTGACATCATTACAACGTAATCCACTTTGCAAAGTGCACTAATACCAACTTGTGTCCATCTGTAATTTGGTGCAAACCCAATATTTGAACCATTATTTCCCTACAGAAAAGATGGATTGCTGCCTCGTCTGACCAACTTTTAGTTGAATATTACATAATGGAGTTGACATATTAAGAGGTTACAAACATCCAGTAGAAACCAGTGGAGGAAGACTTGAAAGAAGCGATGGCAAGACTTCAAATGTTGTCTCTCTGGCAAGCGCATTATCCTTTAGTCCTCCATAGAGAATATATATACAGTGATATTTGTAAATATTTGTGTGTGTGATATTTGATAATTAACAATTTGTGTAGACACCAATCTATTAATTATCTAACATGAAATTTCAAACGTGTTAACATGTGTTTTGAGTATATAAGGAATCAACCAATGAAGAAGGGCTAAGTGGGAGACGAGGAAATTTTAGCCCTCTTTACATTTGAAGTTTCATTAATCCCTTTCTCACCAACCAACTTAAGAAGATTTGGTATGTAAATTTTGACTCATTCCCCTCCTACCCTACTGCAAACTATAAATACCCCTCCTTTGTTTCCATCATCGGCACCACCCAGACAACCTCTTCAAATTAATTTGTACCTTTTAAGGATCGCTACTTACTTCCCCTTAAGGTACTTGAACATGGGTGTGAAATGTGGAGAAGCGCTCCTTCTGCTGGTGGCAGCAGCTTCCATGTTTGGCATCGCTGCGGCAAACAAGAATTGGGGTTTTGGTGCAGGAAACTGGTGGAACTACGGTAACCACCGCTGGGGTTACAGACACAAGAATGCTAGTCAGGGTTCCAACAGATTCATCGTTGGCGGATCAGAAAAATGGCATTTCGGGTATAACTACACGAATTGGGCTGTCAAGAATGGACCCTTTTACTTGAATGATACTCTGGGTAATCGCTTTTGAGATTCTGCCAGCCATATTTAGCTTTCGTACTACAATCTATATAATTAGGGTTCATCAATGATCATTTCAGACCATGTGTTGTTTGTCTGTTTGTGCATGTGCATGCAGTGTTCAAGTACGATCCTCCAAACGACACGACATTCCCTCACAGCGTGTATCTGCTGCCAAACTATTGGAGTTTCCAGAACTGTGATCTGAGATGGGCAATGAAAGTAGGCGAGGTGAACGATGGGGGAGGTGAAGGATTCGAGTTCGTGTTGAAGAGATGGCAGCCATACTACTTTGCCTGTGGGGAACGTGGCGGCTTCCATTGCAAGGTTGGGTTGATGAAATTTGCTGTCTGGCCATTAATACGATGGTTCAACTGATCGTTACTTAACTGGTGAACGGGAAGACTTGCAGATCACTTAATTAATTTCGCAGCCTGATATTAATCGGTATTGCCCTGCTTGCTATTTGTGTTTTCTAATGTTTTTGATGGAAATCATCACTGGGTTTGTACTATTATGCTGGTTATACTTTTAACAGGTGTTGTTATATGACTCCTAATAATGTGGTTTTCGAAATTGTAGTACTGTTTGGCGTTGGCTTATTGTAAGTTCCAACGTCCTCAATGTTTGACGTTAATAAGAGGATGTTTGGTGAGTTTAAAAACTCTTGGCAAGTATTTGATAATTTTTTTTATAAAAAGATTTATAAATTTTAAAAATAAGATATTTCAAAAGTAGTAAATATGTACAAAAATTGTAAAAGAAAGTTTGCTTACATTAGTTCAAAAACTTGATTATTATGGCAAACAACTAGAGCCGAGAAAATTTTACAATTATTAATTATAATAATATTGAGTGGATTCCTTGCCCCAAAATAGGCTTGGAAAATAAAAACTAAAGACATGAGTAAACATTGAAAATATAAGTGATCATACGAAAAATAATTATAAAATATTTACTAATATTTACATAAAAAATGTAAAGATAAAAGACCTAGAACTTGCTACGACAAGTGATGGCTCCTTTGAATCTAAGCGCTGAACGTTGGTTGACACAGGACAGCAATAGGACATAAATTCTTTTAAAATAAGTTGAGTGTTCTTAATTTATTTTTAAATATATTATAAAATATCTTATTTTATATATTAAAAATAATATAAATATCCTTAAATTACATTTTATTAATGAAATTTAGTTTATTTTTATCATTATTATATCAAAAACATTATAATCAATTACAATTATAAATTTTAATAAAATCCTATAAGATTTCTCACTATTGTAATCCAAATATTTTACTAGCTCATTTTAAAAGAAGATTTATGAACTTTTAAATTAAAAAAAATATCTTATAAGTAATATGATATTATAAATTGTTAAAAATAAGTTTAGCCTAACACCCTCTAAATTGTCTTTATTTTAGAGATGTTAGATAAATACATACACGACTGTGGGCGCGTGTGCATTCACACACTAGGGTTTAAATTGAAATTTCACTTTAAGTTGTGACCATATGGCATATAATGAATAATAGGACTTCTCATTCTCCATGAGATGCTTATGGGATAAGTAATATCAGGCGCCCGCCCCATGGGAAAGAATTGGGATGGGTGCCCAATATTTTAACATGCTCTTATTCTATTTATATGTAATATTTGTATGTAATTGTTATCGAGTTAATTTAGTAGTTTTTTTTTTTAATTCTTTGGTCTTAATATGAAATTCTGTTCAAAAACATCCTTTTTAGATTAATATTTGCCAAAAAAAATAAATTTATTACATCAATTATGCTGATATTACAAATAATATCATTTATTGTAATTAGTTTAAGTATACAAATATGACAAATAATTTATATCTACCAATAAAATTAATTAGAATATTGTATTTTTATTAGTTTGTGTGCAAGTAAGCATAATTAAATTTTTATCTTTTAAAATATAATTATTAAAATAAAATCAATTTTTTTTCTTTTTCTCAACGGGATACGCATGGAGGAACTAGGGATTTTAGAGCCGGACGAGGGCAGGTAGGGGATCCCTCAGGTTTTGTTGGGTGCATTTGATTTTAAATGAATAATTAGAAATTTGGGTATGGTTGAATAAGATTTTTTTTAGAAAAATATAACAGCACAAAAATAAAGATGGTTATATAATTTTTTTAAACACACATCCGTTCAATAATTGGAGTTTTGAACCATTTCTTAAAGAAGTTGGAGGAAAAATTACGAAGCTACAGGCACATGCTCAAGATTGTTATGTAATGTTACAAACACTTCTTTGCACTTATTCAAAATTTTACAAACAAAACATTTTACCATACAATTTTTTATTCAATTTAAATTCAAAAATATTTCCTCTCTTATCTTTTATGACTAATTAATTATTTGATAATTATTATATTTATTCACAATTAAATCAATACTTATATATATATATATATATATATATATATAAGATACACTCCCCCCCCCCCACACACACACACATATATTCTTTATAAACATATATACATTCACATCAATTAATTACTATTACACATTAAATATACATAAAAATACCCAAATTTCAACCAATTTAAATATTTCAATCCTCTTAAATCTTACTACCAAATATAATTTTCTATGCATTCAAATCTCTTCCGCTTTTCAATTCACCCAAAAAAGAAACCGAACAAAGTCACTTTTAAAATTCTATTTATTTCTTTTTCATACTTTTACAATTTTAAAAAGTACACACCAAAAAACACATACTCAAAACCAAAATGTTGCTGTAAGGGGGTCTATTTGGAACAGTGGTCTGGGTGCGCCTCTTTTTTTTTTTTTTAATATATTATTAATTATAATTAATGTATTAATTCTATTTTTATTTTGTATTTTACATTTACTAATTACACCTATTATTTAAATTTCAGAACAAGTTTAAATTTTCTTTGACTATTTTATAATAAACACATAAAATAAATTTTAAAATCTAAAATACTATCAAAGTATATTAAAATCATATTTTATTAATTTTATTTGTTATTTTTTATTTAATGTAGTTAATTAATCTCCATGCATATGAATGAGAGTAAACATTTGATACTTATTGAGTAAATAATACTTTTGATATATTAACCTTACCATTGAAATAAAAAATTTAGATTTTAGAAAATACTCTTTAATTTATTAGGAAAAAAGGTTAAAAAAAATGCATAGATTAAATAACACCAAGTCAAAACTTGTTCTAAAATTTAAATAATTAGTATAATTAGTAAAAATGAAAAATAAAATAAAAAATATGTTAATCATGATTAACAATATATTAAAAAAAAAGAGCACCCAAAATATTGTTCTAAGTGCAAGGTCGAAAGGACCCTGCAAAGGTGGTGACACTGCGATGTTTTATTTACTTGTTAAAGTACCCTCTTCGTTGGCCATTCGTTTTGATTTTGCAATTTTCAAAGACTTATTTATCGTTCTGCAATTATCAAAGACTAAATTTGGAATATGTATTTTATCTTCTAACACCTCGTTAGATTTTACACAATTAAACATATTACTTAAAAATTTTTATTCAAATTCAAATTTAAAATTTTTTTCTCTTATTTATTGTTGTGGACCAAATAAGGTCACGTGGTCAAACATACACACCACTCATTTCTTGAATAAAAGTATCAAAATTTCTATATATAGGTGTGTGTACAAGGTAGAGCGGCATGAGTTTTTCCTTCTCTCCAGTCTACTATTCATCATCTTCCTCATGTAGGCATGGAGATTTTTCTATTTCATTCTATTATTTACTTAATATTTGGTAGTAATATATATATATACACACACACATACATACATACATATTTGTGTGTAGATTGCAACATTAACACCATCTACGAGAAAAATGTTCTAGTTGTGCATTAACAAAAAATTAGTATAAGTTAAATTTGGGTTTATGGTATTGGAAGCGAGAATTGCAAAGAAATTGCACTTGAATATTTTCGAAATAGTGGAGAAATAAGACCATTAAATGATACAATTTCATAGATCTAAAGGCACCTCGCCATTCTGTTCAAAGCTACCAATGTAGATATCTTCGTCTTTGTGTTGATTTTCTCTCCTTTCTTCCGAAAAGCAATCATGAGTGTTGCATCATTGGAGGTTAAAAGGGTGGAATTTTTTATTTCAAGTGAAACCTTGCTTTGTTGTCCCTGTAACTTGAGCAATCACCATCTTTATTGCTTAGCACATTAAGATTATCCACCACCGATGACTCACTTATCTCGACATACACTGTCGCCGTTGTTGAGAGCAGAGAGCTAAGGCTATTGTCAAAAGATAACACAAAACCATGGAAAATCTCCAAATACTCAACCCAAGTTCAAATTTATGTGTGAAGTATTGCAATAAATCAAGTGGTTGCATAAAAATGGAAAGGCCTTCTTGGAGAGCATTGCTTGAAAGTGCTGGAAATTGGAGAAGAGGAGACGAAAATCAGCGGCAAGAAGATTCCAATGGAAGAGTGGGTGGGTTGTTGTGGTACAAAGATCTCGGACAGCATGTACATGTAGAATTTTCCATGACAGTAATTCAAGCTAATACTTTGTTGAAGGATTTGTCCTAACTTGAATCAAAACCATTGAGTTCACTTCATTCAGGACCACCAGGTACTTTTGTTGGAGCTTAGGACAGACATAGAAGACCAAAGAATTCTCGCTTTGTAAATAAAAGTCTATTTATCAATCTCACAAAATTTACCTTAGACAATCAAGATATATCTACAGATCTTTCTTGGCAACTGAAGAGGAGTTCCATTCTTTAGTGAGGCAATAGTGGTCTATTAAGTCACAAATTGTTAGTGGAGCACAATGCTACTCTTGATGAATATTCCTAGTATCGAACATCTTATGGAGTTCATCAGGTGCTTCAACTTCAAATCATGTCAAGAACTTTTGAATGAGCGTATTGCAATTGAAAAGGACAAAGTAGAAAATAGATGACTTGAATAATATTTTTTCTTGCTCTATCCTCTTAAAAATTATGCACCTGTCGCGCTCCTTGAGCTTCGAACGTCTTAATTATTGGGAAAGAATGTGTGCCTAGCTACATTATGTGATTATTGCAATGACTAGTGTGCCTATAATTGATTAATTTGGTTAATTCATGGCTTGTATGTTTACATTTGAATTTATCAATTTGGAAGGCTAGTGAGTTATCTAATTTATTCTAGGATGATTTTTGAGATGGTATACATGCTTATTTGACTTATTTGGGCAATTTATTACTTGCATGACTTATCCATCTATTTGCAAAAAATTATGTGTTTACTTAGTTTATTTGATTAGTTAGATAACTTGAATACCTGATTGGCTTTGTAGGAAAACTTAGATGCAATATTCATATAAAGGAAAGTAATTATTTACAATACTATACTAAAAAAAGACCTCACTTTTATTTAATTTTTCTAATAATATTTAGAAGTTTCACCAATATTTAAATTTACTGTACATACTCATTACCTAGAGTTGATAGAAAGGCAAAAAAAGTTTTATAGGGATGACACTAATTTGAAAGGCCACCTAATATGACCAAACTAGATCTTAGTATTTAGATATGGGGCTCAAATATACCCACCCGCGAGAGCCAAATTAAGCCTCGTCAATGTTTCATTTATAGGGATAGCATCAATTTGAAGGACCACATAAGAGTACTCAATTAAGCCCTACACTCCACAGCAAGTATGAGAAAGAAAGGAAGGACAACACGAAGGAATAGAGGAAAAATTGTTAAAAATATTTAAGAGATGAATAAAATTCGTTCATCCAATAGGACAAAATGTTAGCCCACTCTAAGCTATAAATTGCTCAAAATATCTAAAAGATGAGCAAAATTTCCTCACCTAAAAAGGCAAAACAACACCTTACCCAGGCTAAAAATTATTCAAAATATTTAAGAGATAAACAAAATTTTTTCACTCAAGAAGATAAAACATCGCCTAACCCCAAGTGAAAAATTACTCAAAATATTTGAAAGATGAGCAAAATTTGGTCATCTAAAAAGACAAAACTTCACCCCACCCAAAGTTAAAACTTGCTCAAAAATTGAAGGGCCGTGCTACCAAATTTTAAGTATACAAATTGAAGGGTCATACTACCAAATTTTAGGTATACAAATGCTAAAAGTCTATGCATTGTTAATGTTTTACTCCAAGCTGCAGACCGGTAGGTCTTTATAAATTAGTCTATTGAATTATTTAATTATAATAGGTCAGTAGGTCTCTATAACTAACATTGTTAATTATGGTTAGCAAGGTGACTTCTATTATAACTATAATCTACATTGACATTGTTGGTTGTACTATTTAACCTGGCATATCTGTTAATATAAAGATTTTCTTTTATTTGTGATTATGACATCTGTTTATAATTTTCATGCTTCTCATTATTTTACCTCAAGATTAATAATTAATTCATACTGCAACCTAATTTGGAGTGAAACTAGAGCAAGTCAAAAGATATAATTTAAGTTCGGCTCTTGTCCCGACTTAATCTCCAGTGAAGAGAAATAGTGTTATTAACCAAATAAGGCCATTTAGTCAGGCACACATATCACTCATTTCTCGAATTAAATATGTCAAAGGTTCTTTATATAGGTGTATGTATAGAGGCGTCGGGGGGATGAGATTTTCCTTCTGTCTCCACTCTACCATTCATCGTCTTCCTCACATGCCCGTGGAGAATTTATTTTTTCTTTCCATTATTTACATAATATTTGCTAGCAATTTATATATATTTGTGTGCATATTGCAATATATATAATCTAACTATTTTTAAATCATTACTATTTGCGGTCAAATTGATGCCTGTGTATACATACATATATTCACATTGATATATATAATACCTTAAAAACTAATTATTTTTTTTATATACTTATACATCATTTAATCATTGTTATATATTTTATATATATTTTTAAACAAATCAAAATTTTTAAAACTTTAAAATTTCACAATCAAATATAATTCTTATTGCATTACAAATCTCAACCAACATCGTTCCCTACAAAACCTCTATCCTAAACATAGCAAGAACTTTTCGCAACTCCAATGCATTCATACCAAGTTTGTATTACAAAATCCATCAAAAGAATAAATTTCTTTTGATTTTTTAGTGTCTTTATATATAGTTTTTTTAAACTCATTAAAAAAACATAAAAATTATAATAATTGAAGCATACAATTTATTAAATAAAACTTGAAAATCAGCATAACAATGACCTTTCTCGAATTCATGACTTTTGGAGGATGAGTGAGAAAAAATCAGAAATTATTTTGCAAGAATTAGGGTTCATTATTTTGTGCTGCCACAAAAAGTTCGAAGTGGGGGAAGAAACTAATCATTGAAATTCAACTGGTGATTTCGCTGGTACAACTGATCATTACTTAACCAGTGAAAGAGAAGAATACAGATTGCTTGATTTGCAGCCTAATAATAATAATCTGCATTGCCCACTTGTTGTTTGTGTTTTTGAACAAAATAATCACCACTGGGTCTGTGCTATTATTTTGGTTATAATTTAACTTGTGTTATTTGACTCCTAACAATTTAGTTTTCAAATTGTAATACTGTTTGGTATTGGTTTATTCCAAGCTCTAACTTTTCAATGTCAAGAATTAACTTTCTTCCAGCCACCAAATTAAGAGGTTGTTTGAGTGAGTTTTATAAATTTTTTATAAGCTTTTGATAATTTTTTTCTAATTAAAATCTTTTAAGTTTTTTTAAAAAATATATTTAGAATTTATAAATTTTTAAAAAATAAATTGGGTATTTTTAACGTATTTTTAAACATCTTATAAAAATATTTTATTATGTGTATTAAAATGACATAAATAATTTTAAATTACATTTTATTGATACTATGTAGTTTATTTTTAATTATCATCATTACATCAAAAACTTGTAATCAATTACACTTATAAATTTGAATAAAATTCTATAAACTATTTTATTATTTTAATCCAATCACTTTATTAACTTACTCTAAAAGCAGATGTATAAATTTATAAATTTTAAAAATACTTTATAAAATGCATGATATTATAACGTATTAAAAATTATTGTAGCCATGCAACCTTTAAATTGAATTTCTTTTAGAGATGGAGGTTTCAATTGTTAGATTAATTCATACATGACCCCCGGTGAGTGCCCACTTGGGCGCGCTCGGGTTAAAATTGGGATTTCAATTTAGCCAGCTCCGGCCAAATGGCATAAACTGAATACCGGGACTTGTCATTCTCCACCTCCTGTAGAGGCTGCCGCCACTCTCTTTGGTAATGTTTGGAAGCTATTTTCAGTTTTAAAAAAATGTCTCAAATATTAAACAATCAAATATATTATTCAACAAAATTTTTATTTAAATTTAAATTCATTATTTTTTTTATATGTATAACTAATTAATTATTTTTCAATCATTACATTTATTAATAATTAAATCAACATCTAGATATATCGAACATATATTTACATTTATTTTTATTTATATCTTAAAAACTAATCCTTGTTACTATAAATTATCACATCATTCAATTATTATTATATATTTTATACATATATTCAAATAAATTATTCTATTTATTCTATCAAAACTTTCTTTTCAAATATAATAATCATCCACGCGACTACTTCCAAATATTTTCTTCAACAAAAAATTCTCTCTCAAACATACCCTTTCAGAGTCGGGACAGTTCGTTGGGTGCATTTGATTTTTAAATGAATAAGTAGAAGTTTGAGAATGATTGAATAAGTCTTTTGTGGAAATAAAATAATAACAATAATAATAATAATAATAAGTGCACGAAAATTTTTATGAATTTTTTTTTTAAAATACACGTGCATCCAATAGTTGGAGTTCAAACCCACCTTCTGTATGAGAAGTTGGAGGAACAATCAATCACGAAGCTACACACACTTATCCAAGATTATTATGTAATATTAAAAATTAGTATTTATGATTTTTAGCATTGGTGTGATGTGTTATGGGATAAACTATTGATAATAAGCATGTGTATAATTTAACAAGTGAAAGAATCTTTTAAAAGTTTATTTTAAAGTAAACATAGGAGAGAGGGGAATTCAAAATCAATGTCCTTTTTTTATAAAAAAAAATTCTCCAAATAAAAGAATGACACCTCTGTCGAGAGAGGAGCGTTGGCTTTCCATTGTGGTTGAGTTTTTCAGGAAAATTAAGGTAACGTTTGCTTTTATTTTTCATAGCTAAAAGCATTTGTTACAATTATTATGGTTACGTTTATTGCCCCATTTTTTCTACCTGTACTCATCTAAAATTTTACAATTCAAATATATTACCTCACAAATTTTTATTTATATATTCACAATTTTTACTTTTACTTTTTATGATTAACAATTCTTTTTAATTATTATACTTATTCATGTACGTAGCATATACTCATGTTTATACTTTATAAACTTATATACTATCATATAATTTAATTATTATTTTATATTAAATATATATAACACTCAAATTTCAATCAATTCAAAAATTCCATTCCTATTACATCTTACTACCAAGTATAAATTTTTTGCCAATTCAAATCTCTTCGACTTTTCCTACCAACCCAAAAGGGAAACGAAACAAAGCCATATTTAAAACTATTTCTATTTCTTTTCCATATTTTTGCACAATTTTTTTTTTTTTAAAAAAAGGACACATGAAAAAACGCACATTCAAAACCCAAATGTTCTTGTGAGGGGGTCCATTTGAACCTTGTGGATGTGCCTTTTCCTTTTTTTGTTTTTTTTTTTATAAATATTTTGTTAATTATACTTGATGTGTTCTATTATTTTATTTTATTTTTAATTTTCACCAATTACAGCAATTATGTAGCCTAGGTTTGTTTTCAAATTTGTGTGTGTGGTTTTAATTATTCTTATCTTCATAATTATGTAAAAGCAAAAGAGAGAAGAAGATAAAATTTAAAAAATGTTATGTTGAGTATGTTTTTGAATCTAAAATTTAAAACCAAACATAGCCTTAAATTTTAGAACAAGTTTAATTTTCTTGGATTATTTTATAACTTAACATTTATATAAGTAAATAAAAAAAATTTAAAATATAAAATACTATAAAAATATATTGAAATCATGTTTTATTTTTCATTTGTTATTAGATGAAGTTAATTAATATCCATGCATGGAAATGCAAAAATCTGTTACTTGTTGAGTAAATACTTTTGGTATATTAAACTTACCATTGAAGTATAAAGTTTGATACTTATTTTTATTTTAAGGTGTGTGTTTTTAAGTGTAATTTTATTGAAAATTGTTTAATTTAAAAAATAGTTAAAAACATACACTAATGAAGCAACACAAAATTAAAACTTGTTCTAAACTTTAAATAATAAGTGTAATTAGTAAAAATAAAAAATAAAATAAAAAACAAAATACATTAATCATAATTAACAATATATTTCATAAAAAAAAAAAAAAAACAGCATACAAGACAGTATTTCAAGTGGAAGACCTTGCAGAAGCGGTGACACGACAATGAACGTCAAAGTACCCTCTTTGTTGGCCATTCGTTTCAATTTTGCAATTATTAGACTCTAAATTTGGAACATATATCCTTATCTTCTGACATCATATTAATTTTTACACAACTAATCATATTGATTAATTTTTTTAAAATTCAAATTTAAAAAACTTTTATCTCATATATAATCTAATTATTTTTAAGTCATTGCTATTTATAATTCGATTGAAGCCCATATATACATTCACATTTATATATATAATGCTATATATTATTTAATTATTATTATATATTTTTTCAAACAATTCAAAATTTTGAAACTTTAAATTCTCACAATTAAACATGCTATACATACCCATACAAGTCTCAACAAAAATCATTCCTAACAAAATCTTTCTCCTAAACATAGCTAGAGCTTTTCACAACTCTAATATGTTTACACCAAGTGCTTATGTACAAAATTTATTGAAAGAATAGGTTTTATTTGTTATAATTTTTCTTAGTGCCTTCGTATGTGTATTTCTGGCTTATTCATAAATAAAAAATAAAAAATAAAAGAATTAAAAAATATAATAATTAAAATGTACAATTTATTATTATATAAAATTTAAAAACCAATATAGCAATGATTGTTTTCAATTTTTAGTCATTGATATTAGACATAATCACTATGTTTGGGAGGGAAGTTTTGTTGAAAAATGATAATTGCATTGAAAATTTGAGATAAATAAACTGTTTTGTTATAAGATTTTAATGTTTTAAAAATTTTAATTTTTTAAATATATGTATAAAATATATAATAATATTTAGATAATGTAATATTATAAAGGGATAATATGAGTTTATATTGTATAAATATATATAAATATGAATATATGTGTGTGTCTATATATATATAATAATTTAATTATAAATAAGTATAATGAAAAAAATAATTAATTAGTTATATATATAAGAGAAATAAATTTAAATTTCAATAAAAGTTTGTAAATAATATATTTAGTTGAGTAAAGTTTGAAAAAAAGTTGGAAGTGTTTATCGTGAGCTCCAAACATAGCCAATAAGGCAAGGGGAGAAATACGTAAATTCTCGATTTCGGAGGACAAATGAGAAAAAAAATCAGAAATTATATCGGAAGAATTAGGGTTCATTAATTTGCTTTGCGCCAGGAAGTTCAAATTCGGGGAAGAAACTAATTCTTGAAATTCAACAGGTGATTTCGCTGCTTCTCCGAAACCTCAACTGGAATAAAGTGACTTGCAGCTATGACAGAGGTATGGGCTTCATTACTCTTTGCATATTATTTTGTATCTTGTAAAAATAGAAAATCGATATGATTATCCATAGGTGCGCATACGAAGACGACGCTTTTTGTATCTAAACTTACTAATTTTGTTTCGTAGTAATATATCAAAGTACATAATCATATCCATTCAGAAACGGCTTTTGACATCCCAATTTTGGGAGGATGCGTTGTTTAACAATGTGGAAATAGTGGCCTTTTAGTTGGATTCATAAGAATTTAAATCGGAGCTTATAATCGG
The DNA here is from genome assembly GCA_019155195.1 of Avicennia marina. Taxonomy (NCBI): domain Eukaryota; kingdom Viridiplantae; phylum Streptophyta; class Magnoliopsida; order Lamiales; family Acanthaceae; genus Avicennia; species Avicennia marina. The sequence goes on along the minus strand of CM032770.1, from coordinate 3,741,631 downwards.
ATTCGTGTCCAATTCCAAAATTTCCGAAGACAGTGTAGATGTTGCAATTCTGTGAAAACATTCATTAATTTGAATTGGAATCTACTTTTGTGGATTCAGGAGCACAGGGAAGATGCATTGCAAAATTTGCTAATCTTCTTCTTGGGTAATAACAATTTTTAAAGCCTGATAAAAGATTAGCTTATGGCTGAGGGTTTGAATTTATATCAACTCCCCAATATTCAGTCATTTTTTTTACATGAAAATTAATAATGGTGTTATGGAGCATGCTTTTATTTTTCGTCCGTACTTGCGAGAGTATAACTCTACAGAACTTTCCATTCATTTTTCCTTTTGATTTCTTGGTACATCATGTTGTTCTGTTATGTGAAGAATGCTTTGTTTTCTTTTCTCCAGTACTGGGTCAGTCAAGGTAACAAGTGGTGCGACACCTGCAAAATATTCATATCCAACAATCCTGCCAGCATCAGAAATCATGAGCTTGGCCAGCGACACAAGGATAATGTTTCCAAGAGGCTTAATACCATGCGAGAAGAGAAAGCTGCAAAAGAGAAAGAACAAAAGCAAGCAGCTCGTGTCCTGGAACAGATAGAAGCTGTAAGTGCTTGTACTGTTTGGAAAGTGATCTAATTAAAGAATGAACTACTTTAATCTAAAAAGGAATGGAAATAAAGGCAACACAATATCTACTTATAATGTTGGTAATTTTAGTTATGTCAATTTGGCAATAAGGTATTATGGAACCATGTAGACATTTGGGCCTGAGGCCATATTTGAAGTCTCACATGTATCGATTTCAGCAACTAATAGTGAAGGCAGTTTTTCTCTTACAAGTCACAAGATACACGAGTTTTGCTCATGAATGTTATTAGTTAAGTGGGCATGGCTATTTGCTTGCTTATATCCAATTCACATATTAGTCACTTTTATAGAGTTGATATTTCGCTCTTATAGAAGTGATTTTCCTCTTGTTCTTGATGTTTTCTTCATTGGAACTTTTGTTCAATACCTTGGTTTCACCTTCCAGTGGATGTGGAACATGTGCAAAGCTTTTCGAAAGCCAGCCTATAACTTCTATCCTCTACTACATGACAACATGATTCCCACTTATTTTGGATCCATGGTGACTTGTGTGTCATCGAATAGCAATACATATCTGCACAAAGAAATAGCTCATGGTGGCTATAATCTTATTCATTGGTGATGCTTAACTTGTCATTGTTTTTACCATCACCCACAATGTTAAAACCTGCATATCAAGCACTATAAGAATTCTTTGATATAAATGTAATGATACCAGAAAAAGTGCACAAGTTTCTTTGCTATATAAGTAATGATCTCTGGAATAATTTGTAAAAGTATTTTTTCTTTTTGTATCTACCTGTATCTCAAATAAAAAACCTGGAAAAATTGTATATTCAGGGTGATATATATAGCTGATATGTACTTATATTAATACAGTGCTGTCAACTATGTTATTCTAGTACTCTTAAAATTACCGTGGTACTCTAGTTATCTTACAATTGCTCAATGTGTGTCAGAAAGCCAAGCGCAGCTATCAACAGGATTTAGCAACTTTTCGAGACGCAAGAGAGACGGTTGATAAATCCACTATGTCTGGAGGTGATAAAATACGGCTGTCTTAATCTTATGAATGAATTTTGGCATGTGATGCTTTCTGTTTATTATGTGCATATTCTAGATGGTTGATTTCTTTTGTAAGTTCTTCGCCTGCATATGATATTCTAATTGCATCTTCTTCTCTTTTATATCTGTATTATATCTTGATGAGAGTGAATGCCATTTATTTGCTGGATGTAAGGCTGTTTAATTATTTTATTTGTCCTCTTTTCTGATGGACAGATTGGGAGTATGACAGCTCATCAGGCTACTACTATAATCAGAAGACCAGTTGTTACTATGATCCTAATTCTGGCTTCTACTATAAGGATGCTTTAGGTATGCACATTTCCCTTGAAAAATTCATTGAACAAGGCCCTTTTTTCAGATCTTTGCTAATAGCATGCCATTGCAATAGGTAAATGGGTGACACAAGCAGAGGCCCTTGCTGCTACTCAAACTTCTTCAGGGCCTATCCAGACGAAACCTGGTTTAGGGAAGCCACCATCGGCTTCAGAGAATAGACCAGGTGCTGAAAATAAAAGTGCTTCGACCTCTGAAAGTGGATCTCTACCAGGGCGTGTGGTTTCCTCGCCACTCAATCCAATGAGAACTGTTAAAGGTGCTACATCTTCAGTTGCTGTTAAGAGAAAAAGACTAGATCAGAAGCCAAAGGCAGTGTCTAAAGAGGAAGCAGCTGCCCTTAAGGCTAGAGAGGCTGCTAGGAAAAGAGTTGAAGAGAGAGAAAAACCATTGCTTGGTCTTTACAAGCGCTGATATGTAATTGCTTCCAGAAACGTCTTGAAGTTTGTTGTATAAGAGGTAAGTTTCAGGATAACAATTAATTATATTACTGCATGTGAAAGATCTGAAAATGATAGTTTTTAGCTAAATTCTGTCTCCGGTAGATAAGTTTATGCATTCAACTGCTATAACTGCATGGCTATTAGTTTCATGTCAGTGATGATGTGAGTTATGTCAAAACATGGATTGATCTTACCAAAATTTATTGGACCTCCAATTTCCCTACATGATTAGTGCAGGAATCCTGAGGCATGAAGCGATCAATGAGTAATAATGGGCACTGAGATATTTTGGTGTCTGCTCTTGCCTTCTCAATGCTAATACGTGCTTGGGATGAAAAGGTCAACTCCAGTATTTGTGCTCTGATGTTTACCATGTATTAACTTTCTTGCATTTCATTTGTGGGTGTGGATATGAGGACTTTCGGTATCTCCATTTTCACTAGTCCAAATATGATGGAATTACATTGATGTGGTTATATTAAAATATAACTGTTTCTGAAAATTTTGTAAAGTAGCAGTTTTTCAATTGAGATAGAGTAGTCCCTGCTTTCGAGTCCTCCATTTCTCCTTTTTCGGTGCCCACTTGATCATTTTTAATTTTCGTGCTTTTTTGGTCCTTCAGAGTTCTTGAAAGTTAAAGATTAATCTAAATCACATCTCTTTGTCGCAAGTCATGAATGCTATTTACTCCAATATTAACTTCTTATAATAATTCCTTGAACTAACACTGTTGCTCCTCTATTTTCTCATTTCCTTTTTCTTGGTGGTACCAAAATAAGATGTGGATTTTTTTCTGTGACCGCCTCATCATTTGATAGTTTTTGCCAAATACCTGCCCATGATCGTCTTTGTTTCTTTGTTTATAAATATCTAGTCAAAATAAAGATGTCTTTTGCTGACTGACCAACGGGGACCAGCACTCCATTAACAACTTTGATGGTTGTTCCCTGCCAACGTGATGAGAATTGACGCTTGGCCCTTTGGTAGGGAGGGAAGAATTCCTTAGCGACTTCAAGGAAGTCGGCGGTGGTTGACGACGGCACGGCATGTGCCGGTGTGAGCAGTACTTTGCACCACGCGTTGGAATTTTGTTATTTTAAAACAATCTGATTGCCGGTGTCAATGTTCACACTGCATTTACTCTTGAGTCAACCAGTCAAATGAGAATTAATAAGTAGGGTTGTGCCTGGGCCACCCGCCTATTTCCCAACTTCTTCCCTGGTACACCAGACAGTCTAATTCACGATACTGTGGTCTACTTCAGTTTCCACACTACCAGATGTCCCTCCCTACCTATTGAAATAGATAATAAGAAGGCCCTAAATTGTTTTTTATGATTTAATTTGCATTACATCTGGCAGTGATCTCCCTCTTATCTGGGCTGGAATTAGTCTTGAATATTTTTCGTTGTGCAATGGAAATCAACTCTGTGGCTTCCTCTGAATTGAAATTTTGTTGTGCTGTGATTGGAGAGATTTTTCTCCGCTTAATTTTCTTCTTCCTTTTTGAAATTAATGTGATTGCTGTGGTCCTTTTGAGTAAGATATTGTTCTTTGTGCTTTTGTTGGTTCAGTTTTGATTATGCGAGTATTAATTGCACTAGTTGTAACATCTTGTATTAGTCAGTGAGAGGGACTTTTTGGCAGTGTAGTCGGGTTCTCTAAGATTTATCTCTACTATATTATTAAAACTTTTGGGCTAATTTGGTTAGATTTTGAAAATTTACAAGATTACTCTTATTCATTAAATTTAAACTGTTACTCTTAATGAAAGAGATCAACCACACTTAAATATAATTATTAATAAATCATCACCTTTTTCTATACCATATGTGCACTATATCAGTATTAAATAATATTTTGGGTACACAATGTGAAGTTATTTTAAATCTTTTATATTACTATCATTTTCTTTCTTGTTTTAACTTCTTATTTTTATATGTGTTCTCTTTCAAATTTATTCTTTTTTCTAATTTTTATTATCACTCTTTATTTTCTTATTATAAATAATTTTATATCTTGAATTTTAAATATTTGTATTTTTATTATTTAAAATATAATAATTTTATCATTAATAAATAAGCTTGTGGATGCATAGTGTGTGTAATTTTACTTAGTTTATATAATTGATAAGTGGTGAGGTTAAGATATAACAGATACATTAAATGATAAAATTTACTTGGGAATGGTAGTTACGAGCTTTTATCATTGTAATGGTACATCACAAGGTGATCACTGATCAGTTTTCTGGCCAATATAAAGTATTAAAAATCGTTTTGTGTCTAAGAACCAGTGGATGGATTCAAAGTCCCGAGTGATGGGATTATATTTTGAAGAATTAAAAATCTTACATGATTTAATTAAATACTTAACTATTATATTTAGTAAGTTTAATTATTTAGAATGATTATATTTATTTTTTTCATTTTATTCTTAATATGCAAATAAATTAATTAACAATATAAGGTAAATTGGTTTTTTGAATGGTGTAAAAAAATCAACACTTCCATTATTTTATTATAATCGTTAAGTAGAATTATATGTTTTACAATTTTTGTAATTTGATACTAGATTTTTGTCCTAAGTTTTAATCAGTCAAAAACATATTTAATTAGCTCAAATAAAATAATTTATCTCACTTTATCATTGCATCAAAGTAAGCATAAGGTTTCAATTTGTTTTGGATTTCTTTTTTATTTTATTAGTAACCCTATGCAAAATAGCTTTTACTAAGAATTTAGAACTTAATCATCTCAAATTCGTAGTGGCATTTTCCTTTCAATTTGTTTTTTCTTCTTAACATCCGCACAATTCTTCAAAACATTTCAATACTAAATATATAATTCAATAAACATTTATCTCAATTTAAATTTTTACTCCCACACACATACAATTAATTAATTATTATTTAATCATTATATTTATTACAATGAAATCAAATCATATGTATATACATTAACTCATATTTATCTATAATTATATCTTATAAATTAATAATTATTCTTATATATTATATCATCATTTAATTATTGTTATATATTTTATAAGTATATTCAAATAAATTAAAATATTTATATCATTAAAATATTATAACCAAATATATTATTGATGGCAATACAACATTCTACTAAACATGATCTTTCACAAAAACCCGCTCCCAAACATTACCTCAGACACAAGAAATTGAACCCGAGTCACGTCACAAAATGTGACACTAAATGTGATTTTTGTTTTTTAATAAAAAAAACCATAAATGATTGTATTATTTCATTTTACAAAAATTGGAAAGCGAAACTACATGTAGACTTTCTAGTGGTCAACAGCTTGGATTGTTCTAAATTTCCAAAACCCAATACAAGCTTGTCTGATGGCTTTTATCTCATTTATTTATTTATCATCAAATATGCCCTTATAGTAAAATTAAGATGGCAAGAGCAAGGAAATAATTTTTGAACTGTAAATTACAGACAATCCAAGTATGAATTGACTTTCTGATCATTCTACAGACATCATTAAATGAACAATCAGTGAAACCTTTTTCCACAGATAAAATGTAGCCAACACCTGTGGTTAAATGATTACACCCACCGTTAGGCTACTGAAAATCAGCATTCTCTGCATCCGCTGGCTGCAACCGAATATGCCCTCAAGAAAAAAGAAAGTAGGCAAAAGGGATTGAAAAGCTAGCACAATTACAGGGGTTTTGTTTGAATTCTTTTCGTGATCAATTATGAAAGATGGTTTCATGGAAAGCTCAACTGTGGAAGGTTGGTGGAATCTTGACCTTTTTCCCTGTAAGAATAAGTACTTTCTTAATTTGTCAAAGATGAGATTGTTCCTTCATGATGATGTTTCCTTTTCTTGTTGTTTGAATTGGATAAACCTTTGAGATTATAAGAAGATGGGGAAAAAAGATGAGAAAATTAGATAATTTGAAAGGAACTCGGAGAGAGTTTAATTTAAAAAAGGGCTTTCAAGGATTGTGACTTTGTATACGTGGAGTGTTCCAGATTGATTCTGCAATAATGCGTGAATAGTAAACATAGTTGGTACTGTTAATTTACAAAAATTAATTCATTTGTTTGATCTTTTAGAGAAATTCATTTGAAATCTCTTACACTGTTTTTTCCTTCCTTGGGGCTACCCCTCTGTCTTTGAGAAATATACGGCATGTTTGTTTTCAAATTGAGATGGGAGAAAATTTTAGATGGAAATGAAAATTATGTTCGATTTGTAAAATTTGTATAAATAAAAAAATATCTATATATATTTAATATCTAATAATTGAATAATGTAATGACTATAAGTTTATTAGATATTAAAATATATAAATTTTAAATAGAAAAATTATAGTAATAGATATTAATTTGATTATGAATAATTATAATTATTAAAAAATAATTAATTAATTATAAAATGTGAGATAGTGAGAAATTTGAATATGAATATGAATGAAATTTTTAAGATTGTTCATTTTATAATATTTTTGGACGAAGATGAATAGTAAAAAAATGGAGAACCAAATATAGCCATTATATTCAACTAGTGTCACGCTAATTTTATAAATATATTATACTAATAATATTTCATTCGAATATTATATTACATTATTATTACAATTAAAGACTACAACTTATCGTATCAAACAACTTCCTATGCTATCTGAGGAAAACATTATCATTACATTTTTTTCACAAAAATTTACGAAATCACGCCAAATCTCTACTTCAAAACTTTAAACTTTTAACCCATCTCTCAAAATCAATTGAATTCTCCAACGCCAGCCATGGGGATTCTTGAAATGATTTTGTGATCAACACAAGTATATCTTGATGATCGTACAGAGAAATTAAATAAAAAGTAAAGGAGTACAATTGTGGTGCCGAGGCAACTTTATTACACCTCACTGCTCTGCCACTAATCATCATACGGCCCTAAAAGTGGGGCAGAAATTCACATTTCGCAGACAAATTGAATTGTTCACTCTTAACCCGCCACAGGCAGAAATCTCTACAATATACCAAAACATCAACAAAGTGGAAAATCTTTTTTAAAAAAATAGAAAAAGCTGAAACCCGTGTACATGGATGAAAAGGGACTTAGCAAGACCACAGATTATGAGAGAAAAAAAATCTGATCTTCACCCCCGAGACAGAGGAGCAGTAGGACTCAGGCCTTTGGAGAATTCAGGGACGGTTGGACGGAATCCCAAGCAGCCCAGCAATCCTTGCTTGTATGGCAATGAAGTCCTCTTCTTCATCTCCTCCGAAACCGCCCTGTTTACGGTGTAATGCAGTTCATGGGCTGAAATGGGTGGCCCTGATCTCCTCCTGCTCGACACCGATCCGACGCTGTCTGTGGACCTGAAACTCGAACTATTGACGTCGTCCTGACGGGGCTTTTTCAGCAAAGCACACTTCTTGAGCTGTTGCTTGTCCGTCGCCCGACTTTCCGAGGCGCTTCTGAACAGCAGCAGGTCCTTGATCTTCCACTTCTTGTTGTACCAGAACGAGGAGAAGGAAAACGACGTTGAGTTTGAGGTGGAAGGAGGAGGGGTTCTCGCGGGTTCGTGGTCGAACAGCAGGTCGGAGACCCTGAAAGGTGACAGGGATCTCGAGGGTTTGGTCCTTGTGCTTGACGTGTTGCAGGTTCTTTCCCTTCCCCTGTTGTCGTTTCCTTTCCGCGTTTCCTCCAGCGCCGCCGCGAAAGGGTCGAAATCGATCCTCCTGTGGCGTGGGGAGAATGCTTCTCTGATGATTCTCCCGGGGGAATGAGGCGATTTGGGCGAATCCGGAGGCCTGTTTTGGTCGTAATGAAATCTCGGCGGTGGCTTCAGCGGCCTGATTTTGCCTCCGTCGAAGAGCTGATCGGCCGGCAGGGAATTCGTTTCCTGGTGGCCGCCGAAATCGAATGCGAAATCCGTGTCTGGTAGTTCATCTCCAGCGTCGCCGTAATTGAAAGAAGCGGTGGTGGTGATTGCTTTGGGGATCCCGGGCCTTTCTTCCCAGTGGAAGGGAACTGAAGAGAGGGCGGCGGCTGTAGCGGCGGCGGAGGCGCGGGTGGGGCTGGTGGGGGCGCTGTAGAAGCGATTGCCGAAGCGTGGAGGTTTCGAGGGGGCGCTCAGGTACGGCGAACTGCAGGCACTGTCGAAGCTGAAGTCCACGGCGGCGGATGGAACAATCATCACTTGCATCTCGATTTTGGGTGTGTGGAGAAAGGAGAATTGGAGTGGAGTTTGTTAAGAAGAACGTTGGTGTAGGAAATGGGGAGGAAAGGGAAGACACAGAGAATTTGACTGAGTCGAGGATTTGGCTTTGTCAGTGTGACTTTTGAGTAGCATCTTAAGGTCTTCGATATTGCCACCTTAACAACTCCTCTCCAATCGAGGATTTACATTTTTGCCCCTGCTTGGGATATACCTTATTCGATTAACATGCAAGTGGTTTTTAGGTTTTCTTACATCTACTTTGAACTTGGAAGTGTATCTTGTGTATAAATACCGTATAATAACGTGAAGAAATTGGAGCAAGAATGGGGTAGAGTAGAAGTAAATCATGACATCATATATTTGCTGGAGTTGACTTTCTGGCAAAATGTCACAGGACATTAAGGAGTATAACGCGTCCTTAGTAGTCTTTTTAGTGGAGGCTTGCTTCAATGCTATTAATACATACATACATATATATATATATATATATCTACTGTTGGTTTTTGGCTTGCCATTTTTATCTTTGTTAAATTTGAAATGAAATGGGAATTAAGGATGCCTGGATCATCCGATTATCTGGATGATAATAGGGTTTACTTTCTAATTTTTAAGATCAAAATTAGGGTGCTCCAAGAAAAGATTAAAGCGGATGTCCCTGCTTCTATCTATATCTTTCTATCCTCGCAAATATTCACAAATACATAATCATCCATGTATCACAATTCACAAGAAATACGGGGGTGAGAGTGATGGAGAGATAGAAACATGTCATATTACGCAAACTCGACGAAAAATTATCAAACTCCAACTCTTGATTGAGCTTGAGTTCAAGGTGAGCTCAATCGAGATGGAGTGTTGCATGTGATTACGAGGAATGTGGGTTGAAAGATCTTAGATTGAAAAATAGAGTTAACAAAATTATAATTAAACTTGCAGAAAATTGCTGCACTACAGCTAAGTTGAGTATTGAATAGAAAACATGCATGTTCAAAATGAACTTGATAAAAATAGATTAAGCTTACTCGAGTTGAGTCCCATAACAAGTTGTTTAACGAGTCAAATCGAGTAGTTTATCTCAACCTCACTCTCATATTCTATTACAATTAAATATATTGTCTAACTTAATCTACTCAAATTAAATAACTCGACAAAATAAAAAAGATAAAAGATAAATCTTAACTACCGAATTTAAGCAAAGATATATTGAACCAACATATTTTTAAATTTCACATGTACGTGACATCTACTTGAGACTTTTAGTGAGGCATGGTCTGCATGTTTCTTGATTTTTTATGTCTACGCAGGATTTATTTAACATTAAAATCATTTGTAACAGTTACAACATCATCGTCATCATATGCATATGCAGCAATACAATGTATACGTGAACTTCACGTCCATTTAATTTTATAAATGCTGACTGGAACTTTACCTAATGCTTGGATTTTGGTTCGCATTCGTTAACAAAGCGTCCAGACTAAAGATTAATTTTCACATCAAATCACATCATCAATTTTTTGGAAATAAATTAATTATCATGGTGGTGCGACTGTCGGTTTATTTATATATTTTTACCCATTGCTTTTCGCGCAGTCCAAACCATAGATAACAATGAATGAATAAAGTAAATATATTATTGTATAGAAAAGAAGTATATTTTATGTTTTTGGGGAGCAGACAATTTTGACAAAGAGAATCAAATGTTAATTTGTGTGGATGATCGTTGAACTAGTCCAAGTGTACTAGTAACAAATATCATAATAATCTAATAACTTAATTTGATTTCAAGCTCAGATAAAGTAATCAGTAAACATTATTCAATTGACTTCTAACATGTTTTCACATTGTTAATTGCCTGGTAAAAGTTGCACACTATACGATTGTGTGGAAAATTATTTATAAATTGTATCTTTATTGAATTTTGAATAATAAAAATAAATTTATTTAAATTAAAAAAAATAAAATAAAATGGAGAATGACTAAAAGAATTTTAAGAAGAGAAATTTTGTGAGAAAATATAAATAAAAAGAAAAGACATAAAAAAAAGGGACAAAGAAAAGAATACAAATAATAAAATTAAAATAAAGATATTTTGTGTAATTTGACATTGTGCAACTAAAAAGTTTTATTAACTTAATACTATAACTATTAAATTTTGCACACTCTATCCGCTTGAGAATTTATTATAAATTATAATATATTAATTAATAAAAATAAAATTATTTAATATTAGAAAGTATAAAAAATATTTAAAATAATAAGATAAAGAAATGTCAAGAGACTTTAAAATAAAAAAGAGAGAAATTTTTAAAGAATACTCAAACAAAAAAAGTTAAAAGAAAAAATAATAATAAAATTAAAAATTATATACTTTGCTTAGTACAAAAATATTTAAAATTAAGAAATGATGAAAGATAAAAGAATTTAAAAAATAATAAAATTTGAGAGAATATATAAATATAAATTGTAAGTGGTATGAAAAGAAAAAAGAAAATGATAGGAAAATTAAAAGTATGTAATAATTATATAAATTCACTTTGTTTAATCAATAACTTTATTAATAAGGGAAAATTCCACACTTGAAACAGTTAAAAATTTATCACATTGAAAAAGAAGATGTACACAAAAAAAAGATAGAATAAATATTAATTAATTCACTGTCTATTATGCATGGATAGGATTAAAATTTAATTTCAAAAAACATTAAACTGCAATTAAATTAATAACATAAAACCTAAAAGTCAATGTTTCTTTTACATTTTTTATACTTAAAAAAATAGTCAATGTTTCTTTAACATTTTTTATATTTAAAAAACATACGTTGTAATTATTATATTTTTTAAAATTTATCTTTTTTTTTAATATTTTTATATAATTTTTTAAAAAATACATTAAAACTCTCTCAAACCCGACGCACGCTGTTTTTATTGGGAAATCGGCCATTGCGAGAAACCACTCCCACGGCCCAACCATGAAACCCAATCTCCTCCAAATATCCGCTGCGCCGCTACAGCCCAAACCCTAATCTGCTTCGACTGCGTCCCAGAACGATCGTCGCTCATCTCGCGCGAACTACGGGCTTCTTTGCTCTCTATCTGCTTCTCAGTGCTCTGCCCAGTGTGGCGGATCATCGCCGAACGTCGCAATTTCTGCTTCTAGGTGACTGCCAAAGCCGGAAGGTAACGTAAGATTCGAGTCGCGTGAGTTTACCTGTTCATTTTTTGTTACGGCAGGAAGAGGCCCCACTTTGAATGAACAATCTAAAGCAGCAGGTTAGGTCTGTAATTTGAATGGAGGAGGGAAAGACGAAGTTCGAGGCGTCAGAGATAGAGTACGTGAGCTACGGTGGCGAGCACCACCTGCCGCTGATTATGAATCTGGTGGATCAGGAGCTCAGCGAGCCCTATTCCATCTTCACCTACAGATACTTCGTCTATCTCTGGCCCCAACTCTCCTTCCTCGCATTTCATAAAGGGAAATGCGTGGGGACAGTGGTGTGCAAGATGGGAGATCATCGTCACACTTTCAGAGGATACATAGCCATGCTCGTCGTTCTCAGCCCTTACAGAGGCGGAGGCATCGCAACTGAACTCGTTACCAGGTCGATCAAGGTGATGATGGCATCAGGTTGCGAGGAGGTGACATTGGAAGCAGAAGTCACAAATAAAGGGGCACTTGCACTGTACGGTCGTCTGGGGTTCATTAGGGCTAAGAGGCTTTTCAGATACTACTTGAATGGAGTCGATGCTTTCCGCCTCAAGCTTTTACTTCCTCGCCCGGAAACAATGTACTCTGTGTCGACTATTGCAACAGGGGATGAAAGCTAGGAGCTTGATGACGATAAGGTGCCTTATGAATAAAAGTTATGCTGTTAGTGAGCTTATACCTTACGATCAGGGAGAAAAGTGTCCTGTTGATGATGTTAATTGCATATGTAAGGATTTATTTTGTTGAGGCTGAATTGCAGTGATATCTTATTGTTTTACATTTGCACTTACGGTATAACATCACAAATTTCGGTCTAAAGATATGGTGCATTTGTATGCAATACAACATGGACCATTAGATTGAACCTATTGCAGAGACAATTAGGTACAATGATGTAGTTATTAACTGCCGATCTAACAAGTAGAAACAGCTTTCCTCGTGTTATTGTTTTAGTTGCTTGGGGGAAGCTTTCCCTCTATGAACGATGAGAAGAAGGTAAGGGCGCGCTCAGGTTGGTAACTTGGAACGAAATGTCCTGCGCCTCTTATTGTCACAAATGTTATATTTTGATATTCAACCGCGTAGCCTCCAACCTTCAACGGAAGAAAGGTGGGAAACAAACTTGGGGTGTCATGTTGCGCGCTGAGAGAAGTGATAAAACTTGAGGAGATGGAATAGGGATGTTTTTTCATACCTCGCCTTGAGTGTACCATGGGTACCACGGAGTCTTTACTGGTGCCCCGAGTTTGGCCATTGAATACCTGGAAGCCGTAATTGGCACCACACTGTCGGTGTCTCCACTGCAGGTTCAGCTTAAGCTATTTAGATGAACTGTTGAAACTTTGGTTTATACATGCTATGCTGTTGCAGCTAATGGAGTTGGATTGCATTAAAACAAGTAGCTAATCAATGAACCGTGATAGATGTAAAATGTTGGGTTTTGCATGGGTGATTTAGACACGGGAAAATGGCAACAATTACCCATAGATCCAAATGCTAATGCCACTGGCCATCAGCTCTTTAATGGTAGGTAATACTGTTAATGGTATGTCCTGATAGTTTTTACCTATATCGCCGCTGCAAATGGCCAAAAAAGTGGGGAGGGGAATTTAAATCATGAGCTCATATGGTTTAAGAGAAAATGACCAAGATTGCTGTGTGGTGAGTGGTGAGATGTAGTACTTGCAGTTTTCCCAAGATCCAGGAGTTCCAGTGAAAGTGGCATGAATTGCCCTTCGCACTTCTGGTATGTTTAAGTATTCATGGACATATATTTCTGAGCATGGATCAAATGACGACTTCTATTTTCAGGTGCACGAAAGAAAAGTCAGAAAATTATCTTGTCACGGCTATTATATGTATAAAAGGATATACGACACATATACCGAGGGCAGGCTGGAAGAAGGAGAAGAGCACAAAGGAGCATAAATGTCGTAAGCGTAGACTTTGCCCTTGGCCTTTGCAGCTTGGTCCTCGTAGCCTTTGCAGGTGTCCGATACAGAGGCCTCTGAAGAAAAATTGCAATTTTCCGTAATTCCCTTGTGAATTTCGTCTGATATGAGATCGTGTGTCCAGTAATAGTCAAATATGCCTTTCTGCGCATCCTCATAATCGATGTATGCATTCCCAATCTGAAATCACTCACATTTTGGTCAGTTTGGAAGCTTCAAAGGTTTAGCAAATTTCAAAAACTTCATCTCAATCAACCGAAACTCACAGCAATCCCTTGCAAGTTGATGACAGTCTGGTTTGTTCTTTTGTTGTTTTTGAGAATTAATGCAGCAAGCTGGGGCACAAAATGGCCAGCATAACTCTCTCCGGCTATGTAAAAGCTTCGGGTTTTGTATTCTGGAAATCTTTCCAACCAGTTGACTAAAAAGGTGTAAGTGTCAGCTGCCACTTTTTTGTCTCCGGTGACAATATCTGATGACCTATTTGACTATGAAAATCCTACCCCAGCTGGGGATTCCAGAAACACGACATTTGCGGCTGCATTGATTTCCACCGGGGCATTCTTGATCAGGTTGGTCATCCAAAAGCAACACACGTAATGAAAGTTTGTACACAAAGGTAGATTACGTACCCTCGTTCCAAGAATTTTTGTTGTACCATAGGGTTTTGCCATCTGGATTTACTCCAAAGGGTCCGAGTTCTGTCATTGCTCCTCCTCCTATGGAAGAGCAGCCAGGCCCTGCATTTCAATAAATTAGAACACTTGGTTTATACCGCTCTGAATTGTGATTAATATGCCATGTTAGTTACTCAATATTTTTAAAAGGGGATCATGACTAACCTCCATTTAGCCACAGCACCAGAGGCTTGGAAGAAGGGTTTTCTGATTCAGTAAAATAGTAGAATAGAGCCCTACCGGCGTTGGGATCAATGGTAACATATCCTGCATACTGAGAAAACCTCACTTCTGGTTGCCCTGGCAATTTTAGGATCTTGTCGGCATCCTTCAATCCATCCTGAACTCCGGCGTAAACAGGTGACCATTCAACTGATGATGCATCTTCAGAAACATGATTTACTGGTCCTGGCTTTGTCCTCTGAACTTCCATGAGTTCTCTGAGAAGGTCAAATTCTCTCCCACCATAACAATGCACACAAACTGTTAGGCACATTAAAGAAAGAAACAGAATGAATGCACCCCTCATCTTTCCAGCACTGGGTTCTTTGATTGCCACTGTTGCCTTGCTCTTTGAAGGCTTTTGTGAATGGTAAACAGTTGCAGTTAAACTATCCGCTGAATGCTTTATTCTTTAATCGACTGAGTTCCTGGAAACCATGAATAAACAAAGAGTGGCATGAGAAATCTTCACCAGGAGTGCTGCTTGACAATCCTAGAAAATGAGCCAAAACTATGCATAGAGGAATATTATGAAGGGGAGAAAGCTCCAACTTTTCCTTGTCCCAGAAAAGATGATGGCTTTAAATGGCAGAAAATCCGACCATTCCTTCTCAGAAGGTCAATCTATTGAATAGTCAATCACACTATATTGATCTTCTGTGATCATTCCCAGTTGTTTTCAATTAATATCTCATAATGTGTTTTTCCGAACAATGAAATTGTGCAAGTAGAATGGAAGGCTATTGAAGCAGACATGATTTTACCTTAATGCTCACATTCCCCTCAGGTGAAACGATCAAACACCTAAGATATAACTGTTAAGACTCTAATTGGAACGATGGCATGAAATATGAATGAAATGAAATATGCTATTGGTCATACCACCATTATAAAAATCATGTGATTTGTATTTGTAGCTATTCCCATCTATTAGGAACAATCCATCTTCCCTTTCTTTTTTTTAAAAGATTTTCTGCTAAATTTAATAAAATATTATATAGTTAATTGTTAAAGTTTTAAATTTATTACCGTCTCATAGAAATACTAATAATTTTGAATGCACATTATATAAATATAATGTATACCCTTAGCATATATGATAAAATATTATATGCTTGATTGTGTATTAATAAAATATTTATCCTATAGTCACACACACACACACACACACACATATATTTAACAACAAAATACATATACTATGTGCTTTTTGTATATTATGTATATAGTATTGTAACCCAATTTTCTTATGTTGTAATATGATTATTGTAATTAGATAAAATTTAAGTTTAAATTTAATATTTCTAAGACTCTAATTATACGAAGCTTTTGAAATGAATGTTAATTTTGGCTATGAAATATTTTCGTGCAATATGATGATGCAACCAACCCTCTACAAAAAATACTTAATCACACTAATAATATGGGATTGATCTTGTAAAATCATTTTTAGTATCTTACAAGTAACGCCTCAAGTGATATCTATCCAATCAATATACATTTATTTACAAACTAAGACAGAAGGTTGCTAAAGATAACATGATTTTTTTACGTTAATCCAAACAAAATCGTGAACCATAAATCATGAATCTGGTAAGGGGGTAGGCTTTGTCTTGCCATAAAAAATCTATCAACATTATATCTACTATATTGAGGCCAAGGCTAAACGCCTAATTTCTTTTATATTTTAGCTTTAATTTAATTTTCTATTTTTCTTATAATTTATTTTTATTTGTATTATCATTTTTGTTATTTTAATATTTTTACATTTAATTTTAGATGATTGAATTTATATTAGTAAAAGTATAATTTATAAATATGTGAGTGTTTGACTTTGGCTAATTTTAATTTTATTCCTCCTCATTCTTCATATATTGGAAAAGCTTTTATGAAGTTTTGCTTTACTTAATTATTTTATATATAGGCAGAGTATTTTAATTTATTGTGCCTAAAATTTGATATATCGCTTTCTTTTAATTTAAAAAAAAAAAAAAAAAACATGTTGTCTTCTGAAGGTTAAATTTCCTTCTCCCATTTCAGAATTTCAATTGGCTAGGGAGTGAAAGGCCAGTGCCTTTAATATTTTATTTTGCCATTTTATTGACATGACATGATTTCAAATTTTATTGGATTATTTTTTTAGATTGAGTTAATCCTGAAGAGATGGAAAAATGATGCAAACAGTTAAACAAACGTTGCCACGGTCAAAACTAATTTTTGTTTTTAACAAAATCTCTATTATTTTGATTCCCAAACAAAATCTTCAACCAAAATTTTCAAATGATAGTGCCTTTATTTATTAATAGAAAATATTACAAAATCCTGAAAAGAAATACATTGTTAGTAAAAGTGATTAATTTTATTTCATTGGTGAAAGTTACCAATTAAATATTGGGTTATGATTTTTGAAAATCATATTAATTTGGACGAATCATTTACACATAACATAACAATTAGTGCCATCTGAATGTAATAAATTAAAATAGTAAAACTCCATGCATGTGTAATTACATAAAGTATTGACATTTTTAAATATAAACTTTAGGAATAAAGAAAGAAGTAAAAGATATAGGATAGATTAAAATTGTGAGAAGTAAGTAAAAATAGAAAACTAAAGTAAACAGAAATTTAGGAGTTACTTAGGCTAGTGACATAGTGATCTATTTGTGATCTAATTCTGATTATGAGACACAGATATGTTTCCTGGTAATCACATTAAAAAATGATGGGTGATAATCTAGTACCTCAAATACTAAAATAATTTTCACATTTAACCCAAATAATTGAATCCAAGCTTGTAGTGGGGCTTTTCTCTCGTAAGAAATGATATCCAAATTGATGATTCAATTTAGAACGAGTATAAAAAGAGTGTTCGATTGGTCTAATGATTGGACCCTCCCACTCTTAAGAAATGGTGTTGGCTCTTCACAGTGGACGAGAAGAGATTGGGTTCAGTAATGGAATCAATGTCTAACTTAAAACGAGTACGGAGGATGGTGCATGATTGGTCACATGGTTGGTCCGCTCTCAACAAATTGTATTGGCTTCCTATGGTGGAAAATAAGTTTGGTGTAACCCTTTAAAAGGCCCAAAAAAATAAATAAGAAGGTATTTTGGTAAGTTTAGGAATTTCTCAAAACATGTTATAAGATATTTTGGAGTTTATAAGCCCGTTAAAAGAAGGTGTTTGAAGCTTATAAATTCTTTAAAAAAATTATTTTTTTTTTAAATATTTTATGAATAAATTCATTTGATATATTTAAAATTATGTAAATATCTTTAAGTTATATTTTATTAATAATACTTTTATTATTATTATATAAAAAATTATAATGACTTATAATTTTAAATGTTAATAAAATCTCTCTTATAAATTATGCCATTTTATAACCTTTTAACAATAAACTTAACCGAACACCCTCTCAAGTTCGACACGATAACAATCCACAGTGGATGGTGGTTCTATTTGAGACAAATACGAAGATGACACTTGATTGGACAAGACGTCCTTGAAATTTCATCCCACCCCACAACGACTTTTCGTCAAGGCCAAGAGGCATGAAAGAGAGGACAAAAACACAGGGGCACCATTCATCCTTTACTCAGATTTTCCGGGGGGTGAGGTTCAGATGTGACTCGACACTGGAGCAGCTGTGTTTCACGAACTCCAATGCTACTTCTCGTCCAATGGCCTGTGCCGATTAATACAGCCATGAGACGGACAGTGAGTTCGATATTCGCGCATCAAGGCAGAAAGAAGATGACGATCGGCCGGCCGGCCTGCCTGCCCGCTTACATTAATCCCGATTTAATTGATTTGCTTCTGTTTAACGGATTCCATTGGCTGCTGTTCCGTCAATCCTCGGAATATAATTCCCATTGGAATGAACTAAGCATGAATGCCAATTGATGGGATCGATTGTTTATTCTTGCATGGAAAAAGGGATTTGAAGTTAGGACGACAGGTTTGAGCTTCTGATATCATAACCGTGAATTGGCTGGCTCTATCAGATCAATCAAGAAGACAACAAACGGCTCTTTTGTCTTTTGCCTCTCCTATTTTGAGGGAAACAATTAAATACATGTCAAGCAACGCAATTATCGAACAAAAATAGCTATTAAGAAAACAATCTAACAATCATCAACCAGCAATAATAGTTATTGCTTTGCATGTGTGTGTAGGATATTTGTGATGAGATAAAATTTAAATTTAGTAAATATCTTATTTCTTATTTATTATATACAGTGATTAAAAAACTTGAGGCATTTTTCTCCAAAATAAGTAGACAAAACTTGATGCTTATTGACATGTAATATATTTTATTGCACGTTTTAAAGCCTTTTTACATATTTTATAAACAACGAATGATTCTTTAATTTAATTATAGTGGTGTCTTTTGGTTGCCTTCTTGCTCTCAACATTGTCTTATTTTCTAATATGACCAGATATTTTTTTTTGGAGTAAAGTTTTTTCTTAAATATTGAATTATGTATTTATTTTATCATGTTTAATAACATATAAAAAATTAAATTAAATATCTTAGTTTCAAAATTACCTAACTTATTTAAATAATAATATAGAAAATTGAAATCTTAAATCTTAATAATAGGATTTAGCCATGTTACTATGTGTTTAGTAATAATATGTTCTAATAAATTCTTTTAACTGAGTAAAATAATAAATAATGCCTATAATTTTATGCTATCAAATATCTGGAAATATTATTCTTAAGATATATTTAATTGATGAACAATACGTTGATAACTTGACAATAATTATTGCAACTTAATATGGTCAGAAGAAAATATTCCACGACTTAAGAATTATGCATAAAATATTTTAGGTAAAAATATTATATCAATTTATCATATAAATTCCTACATTAGATTTAGATAATGTATAAATATTTTATGAAGAAATAATATATATTTATTATATATTGTCAAAATTACATCTTCAAATATTTTATATTATAATATTATATAATGATTCATTGTTTAGAATCCTTCTTCAAATCTTAGTAAATTAAGAAATTATGTTTTAATTAATTTTAGGTGATACACTTTATCAATATATAATCTCTGTTAAAATTTATAAATGTATGTTTTTAATTTTCTAGTTGCATTATCTTTTTCTTAATTTTTTTTACCCACACACACACCCTTATCCTTTTTTTATAATTCTTTGTACCCTGATTTGCGTATTAAATTATTTTTAAATATTAACGAGACTATGTGCAAGATACATTTATGTTAGTTACATCTATTAATGAGACTATGTGTAGGATAAATATTTCTACTTTTACTTTATAATGTTCTCATAATATTCCACAATAACTTATCACTCTGAATTTAATTAATTTTTTTAATTATATGTTTTTATTCAAAATTTTATATTATAAATGTCAATTATTTTTTTTTTATAATCTTTGTGTTAGAAGAGAATTAATATGAATACATCTATTTTGAATTTTTTATAAATTAATTTTAATTTCATAAATTCTATAACATTTTATTTGAAAGATTTACTGTGCTAATTATTTAATATTTATTTTCTATTTTTCTTTCAAACTATGGCTTATTTCTTTAAGAAAATATTTTTTAAATGCTTTAAATAAATTTAAATATTAAGATCATTCGTATTGACTACAAATTTTCTATTTATTTTTCATATCTTCAACACAGTAGTTTAAAGATCAGCGAAAGAATTTTTTTTAAAGTACTAATCGTATAAAAATATAATAAGCAATAAAGAACTAATTAATTATAATTTTCCATATGAAATATTTTAATATTAAAATAAAAAATTAAAATAATATTAAAATTTTATAAATATAGAAAAACAATACTTTTTGTTTATGAAACGTAATATGTTTATATCTTAGTATACTAACAAAATGAATGTGCTCTGCGCATATAGTATATTTGCATAAAAATAAATGTTATATTTAACAATTACATAATTGATTATTTATTAATTATTATATATTTTATTCTTAATATTTTAGATAATATCTTATCATAATAAATTTACATAATTTTTTTATTTAATATGCATTATACTTTATTCAAATTTTCTTATTGTATATGTTAATTAAATTTAATATATTTTTATTGCAATCATTGCATTCATTTTAGATTTTTTAGTTGCAATTTCAATCTATCAAAATTCATATTGTTGAGAATTTTGGGATCAAAAATACATTTAAAACAAAGTTGAAATTAAAGTTCCCAAGATCCCTTTCATGGATTCTTGACAAAAATCGAAGAAAGAGTCGAGATTGCTACTCTAATAACAAACACCCTCTATATTATCTTCACAATCAAGCTTTCAAGACGAATTAAGATATGCTAGCTAGCACTCTGAATGTTTTCACCAATACATTCTCTAAATTTTTTTCTTTCTAATTTAAGCGAAATTTCATAGAGACAATTAGATTAATTTTAATTCATCATATCTAGAGACAATTAACGTTGGTAATGGACCTCAATCTCATTTTGAACTCACAAATTATAAATAGCCTCTAATAAGGTATGTGATTATCTAAGTTAAATGAATATTAATAGTCTAATATAATATAATATATAGCTTATGTCATAATCTTTTTGTCTTACAATATCTAAATTGAACATGAGCTTTGAAAATGTCACCCTTATATTATTTAATCATATTATCTCAATCACCAAATAGACTAATATAAATAATGACATTGAATTTTTCATTAATTCATTTGAGCACAACTGTGCATTTTTCAATCCCTTACCAAGGGGCTCTGAAAATACTTCTCTCTCATAATGAGAGGGGCAAATTATATCTCAAACATTTATCTCCCCCTACACAATCTTTATTATGTTCAATCACAACTTTCTAGCCATCCAATTGACAAGAACGTTTAATTGTGTCAAAACTTAATGTTTAAGTCAAAATTTAAACATTATAATAATAAATTTCTCTAAATAAAATAATATGACAATATGCATGACTGGCCTAGGACATAATTACTAACAATAACATTTTATTTGTAAGGTTTATTATCTAAGTAAATAATATTTATTTGCTAATTTTCTTCAACTATGTTTATCTCTTTTAATATATGCTTTCAATTTAGACATATTAAATAGTTATCTATAATACAGATCATTATTTTCATGTAGTAAAATTATTATTTATTTTTATGTTTCAACGCATTAGTTTATTTTATATTTTTTTTATTATAATTTAAAAATTGGTATGCAATTATATTATAATCTATCAATCGTTCTTATATTTATGTGCCAATTTTTAAGTATTTTTTTATTTTGTAACATTAATTTTATTTTGTTATATTTTATATTTTTATCATCATCATCATCATCATCATCATTATTATAGAATATTTATAGTATATTAATGTGAATTACTTAATGTTAAATTTGACTAATTACTATGATATTTTTTGCATGCTCATGAATTTTCAATATAAACTTTGTCTCTTTATTAAAATTTTACAAGGCTCATGCAATTTAAAAGTTGTTGAAATTTATGGATTGCAACACATTCATTTGAAAGATTTACTATGTTAACAAATTAATATTTATTTGCTATTTTTCTTTCAAACTATAGCTTACTTCTTTAAGAAATGTTTTTCTATTTAAATGCTTTAAACATATATAAATAATATAGATCATTCGTATATATACTACAAATTATTTATTTGCTTTTAATATTTTCAACACATTATTTTATTTAATATGTTAAACAAATTATACTTACAAAGTTGGTATGTGACTATGATATGATTTATTATCAATATGATAATATAAATTTATCATTAAACATTATTCTTCAATATTTATAGGTCACTTGCTAAGTTTTGTTTTAATTTTGTAATTTTAATTTTATTATGTTATCTTTTATATTTTTATACTTATTTATTTTTGCATGTCTATATATATTGAAAAGGAATATTTAAATATAAAACTTGATAATTTATTGCGACATTTTTACATGTTTGTTCTATTTCAAATTTGTGACATTCTTTCATATTCTAATCTTTCATCAAATTTGTCCTTGAAAGTAAATATACTAATTCATTAAAATAAACATGCCCTCAATATAATAAATTATCCCTAAACCAATTCGTTCTCTACAGTCGTTGGAGCCCAAATACAAGAAACATATGAACTCTTGATTGACAACCCATTTTCCCATCGTATAATTCAGAGACACATATTAGAGCCAGAGATAAATAAGTAATCATAACGGCCTCGATTAATCACCGACCGAACTAATTGTACATTCGACCTATTGTTGGCTCGTGTAACATGGTGAATATATTTTCTCTTGCACATAGGCAAAGTTAATAATTTAAACAGGAAAATTTACATGCATTACCATTGAGTTTTATTGAAATTATGAATGTCCTTATTTTTAACGAATAACCATTATACTTGAAAAACATTACAATCGAATCGAATACTAAGAAGGATATTTGTAATTTTTTGTTCACTTTTTGTTTTTTAGGAACCAATGGGATAATGATTTTTATTAAAAATGAGGAAGATATTTATAATATTGTTTCAGGTGAGTGGTAAAGGTTGTAAATCTCCCTTTCAAATATGACCGTGGTGGTGCATCTATAGAATGGAAGATTGGTGATGAGTAAAACACAAGTACCATTATGACAAGCAGTTCATGTGCCAAAATTTCAAGCAGGAGTTCAAGAAGATAAGAGGAAAAAGAAAGGTTTGTCTCACGTGATATTTAGTCCAGCTACAAAATTCTTCTTTTCCCACAGATTTCTGGGGTCTGGATACGCGCTGTGCATGTGATAAATAAGCTCACTAGCTGACTGGCTGCTGGTGGGTCCCGTGACCATTTGAAGAAGCCCCATGGGTTGCAGCTCCTGCCGCATATCCATATCCATTGTAGCCTTGCCTTCCATAGAAAGCCCCATTCCTCTGAGCATTGGGATCCGCTTTCAGTTGTCATGTCAAGCGAAAAAAGTAAAAAGAACAGTGTGGGAATATCCCAGTGCTATCCCAATCACACAATTAAGACTACCTGTTTGTTTCCCATATTTCGACCCCAAGAAAGACGAACGGCCTGCTTGCCAATAACGGCTCCATTTAATCTCTGAAGAGCATCCTCTGCATTGCTTCTGTTCAACGAAAAATTGAAATGGTCATGCCATGGTTTTGTAACCAAATCCAGAACTGTGGTGAACCAACTTCTGCTATTGCAACACTTGAACAACACTGATGATCATTTTTCCAATAATATGCCTACAATATTCCATATAGTAAAAGAACGTTCACCACTTTAAATTGAAATGGATGGCATTAAACAAAATTTAACACTACAATAAATTTCAAGACATTGTAGATAAAAATTAAGAACCAAACATTGAAGCTTTTCATACCCGCTCACAAGAAAAAGGCGTTTATTTTGCATATTTATTTAGTTAGTCCCATAAAAATGAATAGCAAAATGGTAAACCTCCTCTTCCCTCTAAGAAGAAACATGACAACCAAATTAACAAATTCTCCTAGCCGTTCCACAACTCAAAGCTGCAACTATCTGCAGGTAGGTATTCCATTTTCTTATTTTAGAAAAATCAATTTGCCTCCTACTTATATAACATTTGAGAAGAAGTTGTCATATATGTACCAACGTGTAAATAGGCAAACATTTGGTTTCTTATTTGACTAATTCCACAAAGAAGTATCAGGCAACCTTTTTTTCCCTCTGTCCTTGACAGTGGATATTTCTATACAGTAATTTATGTAAAGATTAAGCCAAATTGCTGAACTCACCGGTTTGCAAATTGTACAAAACCACATCCCTTACCAACTGGTATTTTCACAGAGACAACCTCACCAAATGGAGTAAAAGACTGCCTCAGCTCTTCATCAGTGACATCAGAATCAAGTCCTCCCACAAATATCTAAAAGAAACATGGCTCTTGTGGGTTTGTGAATATCATAAAATAAGATAACTAACTTCCAGAGAAGACCAGGACTTACTGTGGTGTTAGACAAGTCGTTTTCAGGCTGGCCTTGGGGCACAACACCATTGGCATACCCACCTGCCAAAACAACAGCTAAACCATGCATTTTGAGAAAAAATGTTAAAAGTTGGATTGTACTACAAACTCCAGTGGACAAAACATGAATCATAACTCATCCACGAAAAGGCACCTTCCTAATATAAAAAATCAAAAGAAAATGCAATTGGAATAGGTTGCAATTTATATTTCATCATCTATTCCATTTTATCCACGAAAGCCAAGGTCACATAATATTTTTTCTTAAATATAAAATGGGCATGTACATCATGAGCTAGAAACGGAACAGAAGACTAAATATATAATTGCAAAAGAAGATTGACAGTTCTCTTTCATGTAGAAAATAGGGATATGGAGCTAAAAAGACATGAGAAAATTGTCTGTTGCACCTTGTGAAGAATATTGCTGCTGTGGAGATGATTTCTTGGGGGTTGCAACACCAATTCGCATAGGTCTGCTTGAACAATACACACCATTCATTTCAGTCATGGCTCGACACCTCTCATTTTCGTCACCAAACCTAACAAAGCCATAACCTTTGGAACGGCCAGTATTTGCATCAACCACTACTTTTGCACCTTTGACAGACGGATACCTACTAGCAAAGGTATCATGCAATAGTGCATCAGTAACATCAGTAGCCAAATCTCCAACAAATATTGACAAATCAGGACCAGCATCAGGGCGCCTATCAAAAGTGCTAAATGCTGCCCAGTTTAAGCGAAAGGGTTGCTCGGTATTTGGCATCATGGTGCCATTGTAACTCTGCAAAACTTTCTCTGCCGCTACATGAGAATTGAACTCCATGAATCCATATCTCTCAGATTGACCAGTATGCTTATTGCGGATAATCTTGACTGACACAACCTATTTGTTTGGATAGAATAACTTATTAAACATAAGTAGAAAATACGAAGTTGGCATAAGGTTGTAGCTCCCAAGTCATTAAAAGTATCGAAAGAAATATGCCAAATAAAAAAAATGAAGTTACAGATTGTCAAGAGTAGAAACATTATAAATATACATTTAAATCCAAATCAAGAGATGCTGCGTTAAAGTCAATTAAGGAAAGTACCATTTGCTCAATGCAGGGAGGAGAAAGGAAAATTTAATTGATAAAACCTATTCCTTATTAAACATCCATATTTAGTTCATATACGTGTTTAAATCCCTTTCTAAAGTTGAGAGCATGGGTATTACCTTTATCAATTTAACCAACCCACCCTTACATATTAAATTAACAGTAGGAGTAGCTTTTAGCCCTATAAAACCCATTCAATCAAATAAGGAAAGATGCGAAGGTATTAGTTGCTATTTGAATATCGTTTTGTTTGTGAAGTCAGTCCTAAACTTTCCGTTAATGGCAGTTTTTATATATCCCCACATAATATCTGCATTCATCTTTAGTCACACGAACGCCATAAATAAATATCTAGTTCTCCGACTAGGTTATCCTTAAGGATTGAAACACAGGTCATGACAGATCACCAAAATTATTCAACAAAACCAGATAATTAACATCAGTAAACAAGGACTACGGCTAAAGAATGATATAAATCACAAAAATATGCAACATTAACGAATCATTAAGTAATCTCTAATGGCACACGCATTAAATCTCGCAACAAACTTTAAATAAATGAGAAGAAAAGAAAAAAGACGAAGAAAGAAAGAGCTTTCCATTACCTCTCCGGTTTGAGAAAAGCACGACTGAAGATAACCTTCGTCCATCCATTGCTGGAGATCTCCAATCCAGATCGTCTTGTTATCTTCACCCCAGCTCTGAATCTGACTATTCTGCTTCGGCGGCTGAGGCTGCGCTTGCTGATACTGCTGCGGCTGCTGCTGGTGAGGGTGGTAATACGGCATGTAATGCTGATTGTACATCATATGCTGCTGCATCGCCATGGCAGGATACTGTATAGCCATCCACTGCTGCTGGTACTGCTGCATCGCCGCCCATTGCTGGTGCTGCATCTGTTGCTGCTGCTGCTGATTCAAATCTCCGCCGTTCATTTTCCTCCACCGAAATTATCCCTCCGTAGAAGCTCAATTTCGGCGAGAGTTGGCGGCACCTGGTCGGAGAAACCAGGCTTGAGAGAGAGAGAGGAGAGGACAATGAAGTCGGCTTGCGAGAGAATAAAAAGGAGTAAGTGTTACGGATCTAGGGTGGATCCAGCGGGTGGCCTTGTCCATGACGACCTTGAATCTGATCCGTTCACGGATGGATACGTTGGATAATGGCCGTCGATTTGGTGTGAACACCTACTGGTGGGTCCAGCAGATACGGGGGGGCGAAGTGGGTCCGTTCAATTTGAGATCCAACGGTTAGACTTAGGCGGACGTAACAGCGAGTACAAAGGGTGCGTTTGGTTAGGGTAAAAGTGAAACTGTATAGTATAACGTACAAGTACCATTGCATTAAGTCTGTCTATTCTCATTTACAATTTCATTTAGAAATTTTTTTAATAATTCCCACTTTCATTTCTTCCCACTTTTGTAGGTTTGCCGATATTCCAGAACCAAACACGGCCTTGCGGTGATTGCAGAGGAGTTGGACATGGTCTCGGTCAAACTGAGATGAGGGGATCTTTTATGGCCGCCACGTTGCATGTCATGCTGGTCAGCCTGCTTGGTGGGCTCGAGTTCTGGTCAAAAAATATGGGTGGCAGTCACCATTAGACAGTAATGCATTAGGTGCATCAAACTTCAGAACATTTCTTTGATTCTTAATCTAGATAGTGAGTGTTTAATTAATTGATATACACAAAAGTCTTTTGTTTTTTGTTAATTTTTTGATATTTCTTTCAAGTTAATAAAAGAATTTTCAGAAAATCACGGCCATGTTGGTTTACATTTTTTAAGAGTGTGTGTGTGTGTGTGTGTATATATATATATTATTTCTTGAGTTTGTTTTTTTTTTCATGGTTTATATGTATAGTTTAATGATGTCATTTTTTTTTTTTAGTTCTAAAATGCTTAATGTAATTTTTTTTATCGGATTTGGGGAGCATAAAATATTGTAATGTCTTATTGATGTCTAAGGGCATGTTCACCTTCTAATAATGATTAGGTTTAGGTTGAATGAAGTGTATCTTACAAAATCTGATAATATGTCTTTTTATGATGGATAAAATTTTTAGATTAATATCAAACCTATATAAAAATCCTAAAACAAAGAATAATTGATTCTATACATTAGATGTGATTAAATAATTATTCCAAATAATCTTAATGAGCTTAAATGCTATTCTTAAAAATTAACATGTCCTAAATGAATATGAATGAGTTCTATTCAAATTTTTGAAATGTGAATATTTTGAAAATTAAACACGGATGGCGGTTGATTGTTCGTTAATAACATTTAGTTGAATCTACCATAATACACGAAATGGAAGTGGACATTTAGAGTAGATTAAATTAACCATTAAAAAGTGTTACCATCAAACTACTTCATAGTAGGTTGATGTAAATGTAATCGCTAAACACACTTAATGTAACCCACTTTAATATGCTGAATAATCAAATTAGGTAGAACGTCCTCTGTCAAGTAATGTGAGTTATTAGATATCGATATACAAATTTTTATTTATATTTGGTTTTGATGTTAAATCTCTTTAATCTATCGTAAACTTATCTTTGGTGACTCCGGTCTTATGTCAACCAAAAAATAGTTACTTAGACCAACGTACAAATTCAGTAATAATTACTTGATGTATGGCATTATTTTTTTAAAAAAGAGTTAGCCATAAATCACTTCACACGAAATTTATTTCTGGCCTTTAATGAGTCATTGGACTATATCATACAATAGGCTGTAGTGTTGCTTAGATTTACACACACACACATATATATATATACATATATATATATATATATATATTACATATTTTTGCTAAGAATACTGTTTTCATGGTTACGAGACATCGGTCTTGGAATTCTATCTTGTTAAGTGTCAAATTCAAATCAATTCTTCCAATTGAGTTCTTAACCATCTCATCGTTCTCCATCTTCCACACCTCCTCCACTATTGCACCTAACTCACTAAAAGTTCATTTGAGTCTTGGTTGACCAAATTACACCAGCGTTCCGAAATAAATATTTTATAATGTTGGTCATTAGCTAACTTTGCCTTTGTTTTCACATGCAAGAAATGAAAGAGGGTGAATATGAACTTTAAAAAATTATAGTGTCACGTTCACTTTGACAGGGATAAAGTCTATTATACCGAAGCATTATTAACTTTTATTTAGATGTTAAACTGTTAAGCCGTCTTCTAAACGTATATCTTCAAAATTTCAACAGGGAGACGCCCTGTGAGCTGTTCAAAGAATGAATGAATAAACAAGCTTAAGCTAAAGAGGTTTTATGGACACAGACACAGTGGAAGAAGCCTTACAACTTGTAATCTTGATTCAAGTGACTTTCGTAGCGCGTTCCCTCGAGTGTCTTCACGACGTCTCCCCAGTTTTCAACCTGTGAAGACAGGGATCCTTTGTGTATTTTCACCTGACGGCTGTTCAGATCCCGTTGCGGAACCCTCAGAAAATCTTGAGCATCCACCAATTTCTGAACAAAAAAAGGAAGAAGGACTTGAGAGCGATAGTGGAAAATGCAATGCAAGCTTTCTGGGAGGTGTGAGGGATCGAATGTCTTACAGTTCGGTTCTTTACAATGTCCTCGTAGTAGAGGATAATGTGTGGAGTGCTCTTGAAGTATTGCAAGGATTTCGTCACCAGATCTTCCACTTGCTTCAGATTGGATATGAGCGAAGTTGTATCAATGGTCGGCTTGTAACCAGCAAGTATCTGTGCCTGCACCAGTTAACTGATTTCAGGAGCTGCATTGGCTCCTCAGTTCTTTCTCATAACTACAGTACTGTGCACAGATTTGTGGATGCGAAAGAGTAATATATATATATATATATAGAGAGAGAGAGAGAGAGAGAGAGGACCTCGCGAGATGAGTGCACGTGAGACTTGTGGGTGCCATTCAGTAACTTTGCGTTCTGATCATAAGAATTTGCTAGTATGGAGACCATGCGGCGTAAAAGATTCCTTCTGAAAAGAAAGATCACCAAAACTCCTTTAGAGTTGAAGTATTCTGCTATTGCTTCATGATTTTGCATTAAGCCCTGCAAAATGGCTGAAGAATATAAGCAATCTGATGGCTACTTGATGCTTTAGCGCAACATAAAAGTATCATGACGGGAAACAAGAACGTTATTTGCCTAGCAAGTCATTAAGATAGCTTTCCAAATAAACAAACATTTAGGATAGACAATATGCTTGATCAGAAAATGCAACCAATTTGACAATCTAGTGCAAACTGTAACATTTTTAAGCCAAAGAAGGTGAAGCCAAACACCAAAGACAAGTATAAATGACGTTTACAAAGATTTGTTATTTTTTCACCAAATGAAATACATCCTTGACAAGTCCTAGAAACATTTCAACAATGCCCTTTGCAAACACAACCAAAATGATATACTCAGACTGCTTGCATGTTACTATAATGAACCATCTGTAGATTGTTACTAAAAACGGTTGCTCAAGAGTAAGGATTAACAGTGGAACCCCTAATAATGTTCCCATCTTTAGCTGGAACAACATTTATGTAATACCTAAGCGTGTGATTAGGTCTTCACCAAAAGGACAAAATGCTGCACAAAACCAAAAATATTACCCGACCAGAGAGATAATTAAACCTTGACAGTAATTGTTTACAATAAACAATAAATGATTGAAAAAAGAATTGTCCTGTGTAAACATATTCCCACATGGGAAAGAATAAAAATGCAATATGAACAAGTACCAAACACATGCATTAATTAAATTTCCCAAATGCCATGGCCAGGCACTCTTCTTTAGATATTGCAGTAAGCAGCATCTGTTACAAATGCAGTCAAAAATACAAATTAATGCAATGTTGTGATAACAATGATATCAAGAGAAGTGTAATGTCAACTTCATTTCTATTCTCATATAAACCATCACATGCCCAAACTATTTATTGCACAACATATGGAGCTCACCTGGTTAAGCATCCATTTCAATCCAACTGCAGCCGTGCACTCATTTTTTGAGGCGCTGGTAAGCCAGTCTAGATTATAAATTTTATCCAGAGTTTCAACAATTGTCGACATGTTACTTCTCCGAACTTTAACTGAAAATATCTCGCCATTGGAGCTTATGTTCGTATGACTGTTCAATAATGTTTCGAACCATCCACTCCCAGACCTCTGCGTGGACAAAATTGCAAAGTATCGTACAGGATTGCATATGCATTCGCCCCTAATTAATCACCAGAAGGATGTCAGCAAATTC
Organism: Avicennia marina; assembly: GCA_019155195.1. Taxonomy (NCBI): domain Eukaryota; kingdom Viridiplantae; phylum Streptophyta; class Magnoliopsida; order Lamiales; family Acanthaceae; genus Avicennia; species Avicennia marina. The sequence continues at coordinate 3,710,568 of CM032770.1, read as the reverse complement.
CGTATTGATTCAAAGGTGATTGGCTATCTAAGAAACAGAGTAGCCGCAGACGATGTCTCACCTTATGAAAGTCTTGGGTCTGGGGAAATGTATGTAAGGCCTTTCAGAAGGATCAATATTACTCGCCTGACAAGGTTTTTCCGCAATCTGAAAACTCAAAAAACGTGCAGCCGACTGTCCACCAATTTGCCTAAGACAAACAGAACATATATAAACTCCACACACCATCACAAAAATGAAGACCACCATCCTCAAGGCCAGTGGATTTCTCTTTGGAGGCTTTATAATCAAACTATCCTGAAACCCGAGCAAATATCACAATATCAAGAAAAAGCACATCATCCTGTCGAATAATATGGTAGCTTTGTTAAGCTTGACCAGAAGCCATGGCGCAATTAAACCAAAAAAGAAATGGAATTTGATTTGTAAAGCGAAAGGGCTTGCCTTTTAAATTAAGCAAACAGATATAAGCAGCTAAAAGATTAAAAAAAGGTTCAAAACAAAATCTCGGAAAGTCCCTTAACGATATGCATAAAGGACAGGAAAATAGAAAAATCGACACTGAAAGTATGGATTGCATTAACTAAGAGCCAAATAATTAAAAAAAAAAAAAACCACAAACGCGCTGATAAAAGATACCCTAATCTCACACTAACCTCATACCGCAGATCAAGAAACATACTTAGTCAAAGCTAAACAATAGAAAAGGAAAACTTTGCCGCAGCAAAATCTGCATACTATTAGGGCAAAAGATAAATAATTCGAACCAGCTCATAGGGAATAAATATGTGAGGAGAAAAGAAGACATACCTTAGTCAAGAAACAGAAATTGTTCGCCATCTTTATTTTTGTTTATGCCGAATTCGGGGAGCTCAGATTCAAGTTTTCTTTACCCTTTCTTGCTTGCTTTATTCATTCCAGGGCCCCCCCATTTTTCGTTTTTTGGTTTTCTTTTTTTCCTTTTTTCCCAGTAAGATTTTGCATGCAAAGATATGTCTATTAATATGTATTTATCAAGAGAGGATGAAAAACACAAAAAGGTTTGATCTTTCTTCCAGTGAACGGACAATACGATGAGTACTCCTGAAAACCGTTGTTGCGCCACCTTTTGTACGTTATTCTCCATGATTTTCCTTCAGAATTACTCCCTTCTCTCTGTAAAATGTTTCTGTTTCACGGTGAAAGAGAAGCGGAAGAAATCGAATCCAAGGACAACCTTCGAAACGACATCGTCTCCTTTGCCTTGATTTTGTCGATCATTACGTTTATGGTGGGCTGTTAGTCTGTTAATCATTATTGTTATGTGCATATAATAATTACTATATGAATTAAGATAAAACAAGACTTAAGCCGCTCTGTTGTTGTCAATTTAAAAGGAAAAAAAAAAGGCCCAATTCTTTAAAGAAAAATTCTCCAATAAAGTGGAAGAAAGCATGTTCCTGTGCTGTCTCTGTATTTTTTAATTTTTAACTTCAACTTTTCTTTTCTCCTTTTATTATGTGAACTTATAATAATAATAATAAAAAGATAACAAGATCCAACTCCCCCCCCTGTCCAATTATTTTTTTAATTTGATTTTTATTTATACGATTGGCGCTCTCGCGCTAACCTCCTGTTCTTTCTGCAAATGCATTTATGGGCCTTGACTTCATGCTACCAGACTCCGTACTTTCCTTTATTTGATGGCCCACCAGTCATTGGGTCTGGCGCATTGAAAACTCATCGACTCTGCATAAGCCCATTTGGACTATGTATGGTTTGTAATAATTGCGATGGGTTGGAAGATTTCGTTTGTTGTTAAATTTTGATACATATTTTTAATTGATTTTATTTTAAAAATTATGTAAAAATAAAAAAAATTAAAAAAATATATTATAATTAAATATAAATTTTTATAATCTATAACTTAAAAACAAACATAGTGTTAGTGATTTGAGGGTTCTTTTGACCCGGCACCCGATTTCTAATGATGGGTTGGAAAATTTGAGGGATCTGAAGATCATTTTCAACCCCGGTGAAGTAGGTGCAGCAGATTTTGCCACTTGGCAAAATTTCAACGTATAATTAGTTAATTCTTTTTATTTTTACATATAAAAAATTCGGTAAAATAAAAATTATATAAAACATCAACTAAAATAAAATTTTCAAAACAATTAGAAATCAAATAAAATATAAAAATCTTTAAAATATTTATTTTCAGTTTTCAATTAGTTAACTTTTAAATATAAAAAACAAATAAGAAATTGTATGACGTACAAAAAAAAAGAAAAATACTATACTTGTATTTTTAATAATATTAAATAAAAAATAGTTGATAAATTAAGCAAATAAATTTAACAACAAAAATCTCACATCAATTTTTATAAATGTCGTTGAAAATTTAACTTGTTTAAATTTATTTATTTTAAACATTTTAAAAGTTTTGATATTTTATTTTATTTCAAGTTTTTTTTATATTTCGGTATATTTTTTATTTAATGTATGTTTTTATTATTTAAAAAAAATTAGTTGAAAATTTAGAATTTTGCCATGTGTTACAGTAGTTATCTATGGCAAAATCTCTGCATTCCAAATGAGATAATTTGAGTAGATAAAAAATATTATGTAGGAAAGATAAAAATTGTACATTATATATATAATATATAATAATAATTAGATTATGTAATAAAATATATATTTGTAAAGTATTAATATATATATATATATGAATATAAGTAAAAAAATTATAAAATATGTATAAATTTGACTATGAATTGATATTAAAATTGAAAATAATTAATTAATTATTCAATATTATGAAAAAAATTTAATTTTAAATTCAAATAAACTTTACGAAGAAAACTATTTTATTTGTAAGATTTTAAAGAGTATGAATAGGAGAAAACAATGAACTAAACATTGCCTTAATTTTTTGTGTATTACATTTTTCAATTCAGTAAATTTTCATGACATACAATTCACTTTTTAATTTTAATTGATTCTATTTTTTAAATTTTTATTTATTTTATATTTTATACTATATATTAAGGCAAGGGACGCTAGTTTGATTTAAATCATAACAACACTCTTATTTAAATATTTTTTATTTTTCTTTCTTTCAGCATGTTTTTGATATAACTTTATTTGTTCTCTTAATTTTTTACTAACTTTCAACTCACTAATCTATTTTTTGCAAATTTTCATATGCTTTCAATTTTAAATTAATATTATCTTAATTATAATTTTTATATCAAATAATATAGTATAATTTATATTAAATTGTTCGCACGCATCGAACATGGTGCCACCGAAACTTGCTATATAACATCGCATCAGCTGCCACATTTTTCTTAGCCACAGAAAGTGTGACCACCTTCCCTATTACTCATCAGCTTACTCCTTGACTCCATAGCAATGGCCTCAGCTTCCAAAGAAGTCGCCATCGACCTGTTGCCCTTCTTCCGTATATTCAGCGACGGCAGCATCGAGAGGATCCGCCCATGGCAATTCGTCACTCCCTCCGACGACCCGAGCTGTGCCGTCCGGTCAAAAGACGTCGTCATTGACCCTAAAACCGGCGTTTCTGTACGCATTTTCGCGCCAAGGTCCCAGAGCCCGACGCAGAAACTCCCACTCGTGGTGTACATTCACGGCGGAGCGTTCTGCGTGGGATCAGCCTTCAGCCCTATCTACCATGACTTCGTCTCTGGGCTAGTCGAAAAGGCTAACGTAGTCGCAGTTTCAGTTGAGTACAGATTGGCTCCTGAAAACCCTATGCCAATTCCATACGACGACTCGTGGTCCGCGTTCCAGTGGATCGCAGCTCACGCCGACGGAGAAGGCCCCGAGCCGTGGCTGAACGACTCTGCCGATTTCCGGCGTATGTTTTTGGGGGGAGAAAGCGCGGGAGGTAACATAGCTCACCACGTCGCCATGAGGGCGGGCGTTGAGGGATTCCGCGGCGTGGAAATGGTTGGGCTGTTTCTGCTGCACCCATATTTCGGCGTCAAGGAAGAGGACAAACTGTACAAGTTTCTGTTTCCCGGGAGCAGCGGCGGCGACGACGATCCGCGACTGAACCCGGCGGTGGACCCAAGGATCGGGCAGATGGCAGCGCGGCGCGTGATGTTCTTCGTGGCGGAGAACGACCGCCTGAAGGAGAGAGCGAAAGGATACTACGACGGCCTGAAGAAGAGCGAGTGGGGCGGAGAAGCGGAGATGATGGAGACCGAAGGTGAGGGGCACTGCTTTTTTCTGTTCAGTCCCCACGCTGAGAAAGCTGTGGCCATTACGGCGCGTTTGGTTGCATTTTTTGAAAACCTCCTGTGATTAGATTTCTCACATCTAAGGTCGCATTGGATTCGCATTTATGAGTGATGGGCACTCGTCCGACAAATGTAACGCATATAGCTACTCTTCATCGCTCTCCAGTCACTGCGGCCATGCACCTACTCTAATTATGCGTGTCCTACTCTCTTTTATTATTTGTCAATTGAATTCACTACATCTGGCTTAAAAATTATTGTTATATTATTGTTGTTGTTATCACCACCACGGTCACCATCGTTTATATGATGTTTTAATTAAAAAATTATTGTATTTTAAGTAATAAAAATAAAATTATTTAAAATTCAAAGTACAGAACTTATTACAAATACAAAAATAGAGAAAGATCAAAGTATTGAACACGAATAAAATAATAAGGTAAAAAGAAATGGACAGTTATGGAATACAGTAAAAATTTTCAAAAAGTAAATAAAATATGGATATTTGTGTGATTTCATTGCGGAAGTTAAAAAAAGTACTATTTTTTTGAGACGATGCAAGCAATAAATTTTTTACTTTGTCTTCTTGTTTCAAATTATTTATTACTCTGCCCTTTGCGAAAAGAATTTAACCTATCATAATCATATTACCAAACAAGAAAGGACCGAACAAAAATGAGCAGGCCAAACATATCGTGGTGTTTTAATATTTTATAACCAAGAATAAATAGATAAATAGATAATCTCACAAAAGGTTGCAAATTAAATAAGATAAGTGGAGTTTCCACTTTGGAGATTTTATTTCTTAGGATCTCTTTGATTCTTTACAAAGTAATGGAGATTATTAAAAATAGATAAAATATACTTGATGGATTATTTATTGCCTTAATAGAAACAAATATAAACTAATGATAAAAAAGACATAATCAACGCGTACATAATTATATGATATAAATATAATATTTTAAATAAAAATTTTGTATTATTCATAAAATTTATAAATTAATAAAGAAATAAAAATTATATAAATATATATATATTTGTGTGTGTGTGTGTCAATATTTAATAATTACTCATTGTACAATTAAAATATAATGGCTAGCCTTAACATACAGTGGATATGTATACAGACAATAATGTTCATAAGGGATGAGAGTAAAGGAAAACTAGGGCTGCGGTTGGGCCTTTTTCCTAAAATCATTATTTCATCTAATTTTTTTACCTATCTTATAATATAAACCTTAAATTTTTAAACCATGTGTCTTCCACTTGATCAATTCCTAAAAAATATATTGCACCAATAGTAATAATTATATTTTTCTACAAAACTAAATTCATCTAAATGAATATCTCATGTTATTTATTTTTAAATATTTTCAAAAAATAGATATCCATTTAATGGCAGCTCAAAAGCAGTGGTCTTATAATCTATTACCGTACATAAAGCATGACATCATTAGTCTAATCACTCTTAGTTTCAAAATCTAATTACTAAAATACCCTTAATATTTATTTAAAAATATTATTCTTTGACAATTTTCACTTTTCTTTACAAACTTATATTTATTATATTTTATTTTAACACTTTCATATATCAATTTTAAGTTATATACTTTATTATTTCTATTTAAAATTTTAACTTATTTTCATTTTTAAATTATATAATTATTAATACACTAAAAGTAATCTTAAAAATATTATTTATATAAAGTAATTTTTATAAACAATACATTTTAAATATTCACACACAATGTCCAACAATACTAGCATAAATTGTGGAGGGGGCCGATAATTCCACCCTCTTTTACTTAAAATTTGCGTACATGGTTTCTGCAAGTGACATGATGGAACACCATTTCTACAAAAACATTATTTTCAAACTAGTTTATTAATTGTCGTAATAGCTGGCCCAACACACGAAAAAATCAAAGTTCCTTTTTTTTCTGCAGCAACAGTGGTAATAATAATAATAATAACAACAACAATTGAGTTATTAATAATAATGAGGAGCGTTAAAGCCTTGCAAGGCATATAGGTAGAAGGGAGAAATTATGGCCGTTCAAACATGATTGAGGCCGGTTTGAGGAAGAATAAAGGCTGATGAATGAAGCAAAGGGAGCGGTCAAAGGTGGTCATAATGATTTGAGGGATTATAGAAGCTGACATGAGGGAAATTAAGGGTGGACAAGGAGTTGGGCAAGGCCAAACATAGCTAAATTCAACCTAGGTTTTTAAACAGAAGGCGGAGAGAGATTAAAAAGGCAGAGAGAGAGAGAGGAAGCAAAGAAATTTGCACACCATGGGGGCTGCAGGAACCGGCTGCAAAAAGGAGAGAAGAAAAGGGACTTTACGGACTGTCGAGGTAAACTTTCTAGACCGAAATCCATCGTTTTAATTTGGTTTATGTAGAGAAGAGCTAAGATTTAGACCATAAGAACATGTATATGTAGATTTTTCGTGTACACATGACAATTTCACGAATATACATATACATAGGAAAGATGACATGGGTTTTATGCAATCAAACCATACTCGTCGTTGATATTAGTGAATTTTAACGTACTTCATAGATCATAGGTGATATATATGAAAAATGAAAGATCTATTCTAAAAATATGAATTCGTGCCAAGAAATAGCAAAGAAAATCAAAGAAATTAGAAATCCATGCTACTAGGATGATTTAGATGGAATTCGGATCAATCCCTGTCGATATGTGTAGTATGATCACCAGGGATCAATCGTGAATGGCCCCGATCATAAAGTTTGTGGTCTCCGTATCGACCTGCTTGCCCATGGGATCGATCCTTGTTGATCTAGGCTATAGTGATCAATTAAGATGAATTGCACGAAAGTAATCTAGTGAACCATGGATCAACCGCTCTCCCATTACACAATTGACTACGATTGATTGCAAGTCTAGATAATAGTAAATACAGAACCCGTAGAATGATCACAATGTGCCCAATTGCTCTAGCCTAACTCCAGATGGATCCTAAGCCTCTTAGATTGATCCACCAGTGCCAAGATTAATCCTAAATGGCCCTTCACAAAATTTTCACCGATTTAGTGTGTCTCAACCACTGTATATCTATATATATATGCAACCAGGCCATATGAAAAATATTAATTACTCAAACCAATGATAGAAAAACTTAACAAATAAGTTAAAATCAATTGGGTTAAATGGTTTGAAATTAGTGCAAATTTGTATAAGAAAGAATCACCTTCACAATTCAAGAATTTAGGCTACGGAAAAGTATAGGAAGTGTATTTTATTAAATTAAAAATTAAATAAAGATTGTTGTATTTAAATAGGAACTCAAATACCTGAAACCAAATTAAAAGTACTAAGACCTGATAAGTGGATACCCTACTAGTTTTGCAATACCTTTGAAAATTGCCCTTATAAATGAAAATTTTCTAGTGTAAGTGAGTACATTCTACTACTTTTGCAACTATACTTTTTAAAAAATTATTTTTTGTGTATAAGAAATTCCTACTAAGAAAGCAAAATGAATTTCACTTTTTTATGTCGTGTAAATGGTTATTTTGTAGGCTTATACTTTCGATCTATTTTCAAATAAGACTTGATATACGTTATCTCAAACTATGTTTATTGTGAAGATTTTCGAATGTGAACATGTATGTTTATCTATTTCATACTAAATTTTAAAGTGAACGATGTTCATATTAAAAAGTTTTATGTTATGATGTTAATTGGAATGAATGTTGATATAGAGAGACTCGTTTTAACTATCTTAATTGAGAAAAAAGTATTGAACTCTTCAATCGATACTAAGCTAATTCTCTCAATTGAAATTAAAGATTGAGATACAAGTTGCACATGTTCCTCTCAATGGAGGTTATAAATTGAGCTCATGCGATCCTTGCAATCGGGTTTAAAGATTGATTATATGACTTTCTTGAATGGAGTTAAAAATTAAGATAATCAGTAAAACTGTACTTGATTCTCCTTAATCAGAGTTATAAATTAAGCTTCTAATTAGTAGAATGATACATGAAATATCTAGAATCCATGAGCAGACTAATCCAATGTGTAAATTGAAATGGATTTGATATTTGTACATACTTGATATTCTATTCTGAAATGTTTCTCAACGATTATGCGAATTTAAATGCTTTACTATATTCATATCTCAAAATAGAAGAAGCAACTAAACCTTTTAATATGCAATTATTCACTCACGAAATTTTAAAACCTTTTTGGAGATGACATCAATGAAGACGAGGGTATTTAGAGTTGGTAAAACATTGAGATAGAAGAAAAAGAGGCCTTTAATTATCATTTTACTTTGTTGTTAAGAATGTTCAATGTAAGTGAATTATCATGTCTCCACTGCAATAATATAATAAAACTTCTTGTTTTGAACTAATTATTATTCACTGGATTAGACATTATGCTTGACTGGACTCTAGTATCTTTTGAGATGATCGTCTTTAAAGTACCACTATATTGCGTCCTAAATTTGGAGTTTGATAATTATATCACCTATTGTGTTCCAAATTTGGAATTTGACAATTATAATATCTTTTGTTTTTAGTTAATATATTTTGATATATTTAATAAATATTTGATACTAATATAACTTATAATAATATTTATATTATATTCAAACCCTATACACACGCGCGCGCGCGCATAGAGATACTTCAGCAACATGTGATATCATATATAATTGATATTACTGTATATTAAATATTTTATATTTTGACTTATTTATTGTAAAATATATATTTATTTAGTTTTTTTAACTTTATACTTATAAACATTAAATGAAAAAGGTAGATAACTGTCTTTATAAATAATATACTAGTAACTTGTTGCACAATATATATAAATATCCATTGTATTATATTTATTTGTTAAGTATATTAATATTATACTATATGTGAAAATATTTGTATCATTATAAAAAATTATTTTATATTTTTTATGTGAAATATATTATATCACTAGAATATGTACTAAAAATATATTTAGCACATATTCTGGTGATATTACAGAAAAAGGGAAAGGACATCATATATATTTTGGTAATATATTTGTATATTTTTAACCTCATGTGTATTTATGAAATTTAAATGTATTCACCGTTTTATATATAACATTTTTAATATTAAATCAATTTAACAGTAAATAAGTTATATTGATTCAAACTTGCAAATTTAAAAATTCGTATTATTATCCTAATAATGTAAAATTAATTCACTCTTAATTTATATATAATAGACAAATTCATTGTATCCGAATGGAATGAATATTCTTTATTTTTAGAATACTGAATCTCAATAGGCTATGTTTGTTACACAATTTCGGTGGATTTTACACCCTTTAAAATTTATACAAGTAAACATGTTAAATAGTTAACAATTTTTTAATTTAAATTTAAATTTAAAAATTTTTATTTTTTATATATATTTTTAAATATTTAAAATTCAATCACCCTATACGAAAACTTATACACACGTACTCAGAATATTCATATATATTTATATTTTAAAAATTAATTATTATTTTACTGACACATATTTAAGGCTAATCATCCCGCTGTTCATCACTCAGTCAACTTTTCTATTCTACAGCTCTTCAAATCTGATTCCTCAACCCTTTTCACCAATGGCTGCAAACTCCGACGAGATTCTCCACGATATCCCTTCCTTGCTCATACATTACAAAGATGGCCGAGTTGTGAGGCTCGAGGGCACAGACTTCACTCCTGCATCACTCGATCCAACGACTGGGGTTCAATCCAAAGACGTCGAAATAGCCTCGGAAATCAACGTATCCGCCAGACTCCACCTGCCTGGGAACGCTGACCCGAGCAAGAAGCTCCCTCTTCTTGTCTACTTCCACGGCGGTGGCTTTGTTACTCAATCTCCCTTCTCTCCGCTGCATCACAAGCACCTTAATTTATTGGTGGCAAAGGCCAACGTCGTGGCTGTGTCGGTCAACTATCGGTTGGCCCCGGAACATCCTCTCCCGGCCGCATTTGAGGATTCCTGGCTTGCACTCAAATGGGTTGCTTCCGAATCCACGGACGATTGGATCAAAGAGTACGCTGACATGGATCGTGTGTTTTTAGGCGGAGACAGCGCTGGTGCCAACATAGCACATAACACAGCGATGCGGTTCGGCACTGAAAAGCTGGGCGGCATCAAACTACGCGGGATGTTACTCAACTGCCCATTCTTTTGGGGGAAGGATCCAATTGGGAGGGAAGCGACAGAGTTTGCTACTACCAAGAGCTACTGTGATGAACTTTGTTTTTACGTATGCCCGGGCCTGTCGGGGTGCGATGAGCCTTGGATCAATCCAGCCATGGATCCCAAACTGTGGAGTTTAGGGTGCGGCAAGGTGCTGGTTTACGTGGCAGAGAAAGATTTCGTGAAGGACAGAGGTTTGTATTACAAGGAGACATTAAGCAAGAGTGGGTGGAATGGAGATGTTGAGGCGGTCGAGGTAAAAGGCGAGGGACATGTTTTCAGTGTGCTTTCTCCTGATTCTGAGAATGGCGCGGCTGTGCTGAAAAAGATGGCTTCTTTTATCAACGATGACTAGTCGTCTATCGTTTCCAAGCAACACAGGCTGATTGGTTGCCTGATGTAATAAATAATAAATGTTTTCTGATTGGTCCATTCGAGCCTGCACCCGAGCACTGTTCCGGTGCTTTTTTTTTTCCCTGCCTTTTTTTTTTTCTGTTTATTTACAATTATGTTTTTATTTTTATTAATTTTACCTTTTATTCGAGTTTTAAAATAAATTTTAATTTGGTATTGATTAATTAGTTTATTATTTTTTACCTACTTTTTTTTTATACATTAAAGTGTATGTTCTTAATTAATATATAAAAACCTAATAAAGTTAATGTACCAAAATAACTTATTCAATAAGATCATGTGTTTGACTCCCATTATATGTATTAATAATAATTAATTATAGTTGTTAACAAATAAAAAATAAAGTAAGATAAAATGTGATTTTAATATACTCATGTAATATAATATATTTTATTTTTATATTTTTATTGAATTGTTAAGTTATAGAATAATTGAATAAAATTTAATTTGTTATCAAAATAAATAATAAATGTCATTAATAAAAAGTAATAATTACACAAAGTAGAAATATAAAAAAATGAAAGTGAAAACACACAATAGAACAAACCAATTAAATGCCTACATGTGGACACATGTTAAAATCTCCTCATTCGATGCATATGACCTGGTGCAAAATCGACTCAACAGGATTAAATATGTGCTGAATTACCTTCCAACATTTGGGTGTTGACAAGAAAATTTGAATTAATAATAATATACGTTACTTTTTCATGCAACTCATGAATATAAATTGACTGAAAAGCTTGCACACCTTACATGCATGTGTAATGAGTGCATATTTATAAAATATACATATAATTTTATAGATAATAATAAAAAATAAAATTATTATATTTTTTTAGTGGTTTGATGATAAAATAAAGTGAAATAGTTATATTGTTTTTTCTTTAAGATAGGGAATTTTAGAGTGACATAAAAGATGAGAAATGATGAAATCAAATATTAGTTAAAAAGGAGAAAGAAATAATTTAGAGTAATAGTAATAAAGCCGGAAAGGATTTCAAAGATCTAGTTTAATATTCTATGATACGAATTCCTTATTTAAAAAATAGAAAAAGTGATTCCGAAAATCAAATTAATGAAATCTGTATTTAAAAAATCAGATTTTTCTAATTTGGTTTACCACAAAAAATTTAGAAATTTTCGAACTATGATATTTTAATTTAAAAAATTAATCAGCATATGCATAATAATGTAATAAACAAGCCCCGCTGTGAAGCATTCTTCAAGAAAAATAATTTCACTGGGCCCACATTTACAAAGGTGGATGTAATGTTCCAAACCTAATTAATTACACCAATAATTATTCTTTAAATTAATAACCAAAAGATTAAGAAGCAGAAAATATAATGCAGATCGAAATTCAAAATTTCACTCAATTTCAAAATCTTTCCTATATGTGCCAAATGAAGGACCTAATAACCGCGTTGTTTGAATGTTAACCCTGGAGAATTTTCAGTTCATCAAGGTATACACTTCTAAATTATTATCAATTAAAATAGTTTTTTTCCTCTCTTTCTTACTTGTATACTTTATTAAAGTTCTTTCGAACTCCAAATCCTCTGTTTTCTTTGGCCTTTTTCATATTTTACTCCCTATTCCATTTCTATAAATTTGACTGTGTTAAATATTATGTGACTAAGAGAGCGATTATAAATTTCTTCTCGTATCTTAAGTATGATCAATTTCATAATCTCTCTTCCATTGGATTGGCTATGTTTGGACCCATTTTCAATGTTCAATATACCATTAAATACATGCTATTAGATATATTACTAAACCAAATTTTTATTCAAATTAGAATTCAAAATTTCTCTATTTAATTAATTAATTATTATTCTATCGTTACATATATTCTTAATCAAATCAATACTTATACATATATTCTTAATCAAATCAATACTTATACATATACCCACATTTATATATTCTTATACCTTACAAACTAATTATTATACATATATACTATTATATCATCTAAATATTATTTTATATTTATATATATACATTTAAATAAATAAATAAATTTAAAACATCAAAATCATACTACCAAATATATTACTTATCCAAACATAATTCACATCAAATATTACCTTTCACCAAAACCCCACTTCCAAACATATTTTGGAGCCCGTGAGACGATTAATCAACCTAAGGCCACCATCAAATGTAAGAAGAGAAAGTAACAAGATGGCTAGCCAACATTGATAAAAGAAGCTAACTTGTTCAGCACAGCCATGCCTTTCAGCGATGTTCTCGCCTTTTTGCCCTGGGCCAGTCTGTAGTTACAGCCACGACGTCGGCTTCTGCCAACCGGAAATTGGTGAGGTGCTTCTCGTAGAGCGGGAGAAGGCAGATTTAATGATAAACCCGTCGCCGTGCATGAGAAGAAAGGGGAGTTTCTTGCTAGGGTTGATGTTTTTAGGAAGGTAATGTTGAAAAATATTGTCACGGTATAAAATATGTTGGAGAGTATTAGAAAGTAGAAGAGGAATTCATTTTATATAATATAGTTTTGATTCCTTCAAATAATACAATTATAATATATCTCTATTTATAGGACTCATCTAACAAGCATCTAACATGAGATGTGTATCGAGTTTAATTATGTGCTCCTCTTCTGGTGCATGAACATAACAATAAACAAATGCATGAACCATAGTATCATTCATGTACTTGCACAATTCATACATTCACTCATAATTGGAATTCTTATTCTAACGTTTAGGAATAAAGTTTAATATTTCAACATTCATCCCCATGAACTTGATTCTTATTATGCAAGTGGAATCCATAAACTCTCGAACATCTCTCGTATGTATGTATCATGTGATTTTCTTTGTCAACAATAGTTTCAAAGCTTCTAATGATCCTGCGGCCATAAAGAGAAAAATAGAAAAAGAATGAAAAAGATAGAGATGAGAAGAAAACAAACGAGACTGGAAGATGATTGGTGTTACTTTACGTTCATATATTCAATTTATGTTAGAGTTTGTTTGTACAATTTTAAGTGTTGCGGATTTTAGGTTTTATTGGAAAGAAAAACCTGTTAAGAGAAACCTATGAGGGTTGAAGTTGTCAGACTAGTAAGAAGAGAATCCCATGAAGAAAGTTATGAATTTTACCTTGGGATTTAATAAAGAACACTTACATGAAAAGGTTAAGGGTTGAGAAGAATTCCTCGAAACGATAGTCAAGATGTCTTCTACAACTAAGAATCTAAATTTGTTGGAAAAATTTAACACCGCAACCATTAAAAGTGTGGCTGAAGAACTAAAGAATAATGACGATGCCCCATAGCAGGCAGTAAGGAGACCATTTTTCAGTGCTACTGGGCATGACGATAATCAAGCTTAAAGTGGTGTGTTGGACTAGTAACCTCGATTCATGAATATTTGTTAAAGAAATTAATGGATTAGAACATGGATTAATTGTAACGTGCATGAACTACATTAAGTGCGATCCACGTACTAGTTCATGGAGATATTCATATTAGGCAGTGTAATTGTATTATTTAAAGTCATTTCAATTCAGCCACCTCTAATTGTATGCTCTCATATCGTGAAGCATTTCGTCAGAGTTTGCAGTCATCTTAAACGAGATGAAAGGGATGGAGATTTGAAAGGGCACAGGTGACATAACCACACAGGCTTAGTTTTGGAAGGACAAAGAATCTTAACAGCAACCTTGGATTCGTCTGAAGAAGTTTGAGAGAAGATATTCAAGATTCTTGAGGATTTGTCGGGAACTCAAATTATCAAATACCAAACATCATATTAACGAAATTGACACAACTAGTATATATTAGATCTTCGGAAATTCAATCTTGGAACATTAAAATAGCAGTCGAAGTAATGCAAGTGAAACAATAAATAATGTAAACTACGTAATTTAGTCACGTTTGAGAAAGGACTATATGGCAATTCAAAGCATCTTTTCAACACCCAAATGTTGGAAGATATTTCAGTGCCCTTCGAAGCCCCAAATGAAGAACACTTACTATTATTACCTCAGGCCAACAATCGGCCTGTGTTTCTAACAAGTGAAAGACAGCTGGAAGACAAGACTCTATTCAACGTTAATAAAAGAAGCCACTTTCTTCAACATGGCCGCGCCATTCTCTGAATCAGGAGAGAGCACACTGAAAGCATGCCCCTCCCCTTTAACCTCCACCACTTCAACTTCTCCATTCCACCCACTCTTGCTCAACGTCTCCTTGTAATAGTAACCTCTATCCTTCAAACCATCCTTCTCTGCCACATAAACCAGCACTCTACCACACTCTAAACTCGACAGCTTCGGATCCATAGCTGGATTGATCCAAGGCTCATCGCACCCCGACAGGCCCGGGCATACGTAAAACAAAAGCTTGTCCCCCGCGCTCTTGGCAGCAGCAAACTCTGTCGCTTCACTCCCAATTGGATCCTTCCCCCAAAAGAATGGGCAGTTGAGTAACATCCCACGTAGCCTGACGCCGCCCAGCTCCTCAGTGCCAAACCGCATCGCCGTGTTGTGAGCTATGTTGCCACCAGCGCTGTCTCCGCCTAAATAAACACGATCCAAATCAGCGTACTCTTTGATCCATTCGTCCGTGGATTCGGAAGCAACCCACTTGAGTGCAAGCCAGGAATCCTCAAATGCGGCCGGGAGAGGATGTTCCAGCGCCAATCGGTAATCGACCGACACGGCCACGACGTTGGCTTCTGCCACCAGTAAATTTAGGTGCTTTTGGTACTGTGGACTGAAGGGAGATTCAACAACGAAGGCGCCGCCGTGGAAGTAGACGAGAAGGGGGAGTTTCTTGCTCGGATCCGCGTTCCCGGGCAGGTAAAGCCTGGCGGACACGTTGATTTCCGGGGCGATCACGACGTCTTTGGATTGAACCCCAGTCGTTGGATCGAATGATGCGGGAGCGAAGTCCAGGCCCTTGAACCTCTCGATCCGACCG
Source organism: Avicennia marina (assembly GCA_019155195.1). NCBI lineage: Eukaryota > Viridiplantae > Streptophyta > Magnoliopsida > Lamiales > Acanthaceae > Avicennia > Avicennia marina. The sequence goes on along the minus strand of CM032770.1, from coordinate 3,694,736 downwards.
TCCTTGTAGTGTCTGAGCATGGGAGGGAAATCGTGGAGAACATCGTCGGAGTTTGCAGCCATTGGTGACAGGGAGAAAGGATCAGATTTGAGGGGCTGTGGTGATAGAGAAGTACGACTTCAGCTATGGAACAATCTTAGCGAGAGGAGTACGTTTGGCTGTGCCGAAACTTACCAAACTACGACTCTACGAGAAGTTGAGACAAATAGGTTGCACAATGCAAACAAGTCAATAGTTTTTAGTCGAGGGTAAGTGAAAGCATGGCTATGTTTGGAATTGTCTTTCAATCAACTCAAACGTTATCAAACGCCACGCTTTCAAACATATGACTCGCTAAAATCTTTATTTAAATTTAAATTTAAAATTTTTAATATAATATCAATATATATTATATATATACTCACATTTATATTTATTTATACTTTAAAAATTAATTATTATCATTATATATTATTACATAATATATTTTATTTATATATTCAAATAAATTAATATTTCATTCCATCAAAATTTTACAACTAAATATATCATTCATTTTCATACAAATCCGACCAAACATCATTCTTAACAAAAAACCATCTCCCAAACATAGGCTATAGTAACAAATTATTTTTGGACTATTAGAATGATTCCGTTGGTTATGGTTGGAATTGGTTTAAGTGTGTGCTTTTAATCGTATTTTTAGAAATTTTATAAAAAATAAAAAAGACAATAAAATAAAATTTTTAAAGTATAAGAATAAAGTGTATATTTTTTATTTGGAGATTTGAAGACAAACGAAGCAATCAAGTATGCTTTGAAGACCTAATGTTTAATTGCTATGTTTAGATCCATTTTTCAAACCACTCAACTCGTTTTTTCTAAACATATTATATATTAAAATATCACCTTTTATCCTTTTTCCTCTTCTTTTTTATTTTTATTCTTTTGTGCACATAATATTTCCACCGATGAAGATATGCCCCAGCATATGCTCCTTATATAAATAGATCAACAATGAAATTTTAAATATGCATTTCATAATATTTTTAAAATAATAGAAAAAGAAGGATATTTGAAAGAAGAGACAAAATAAATTAAAATTGGGGAGAAATAAAAAAATAAAAATTGCAAGAGGAATGCGAAAATAAAGTATATAAATAAATGAATGTATTATTGATATTATACATTTTGCAACTAAATATTAAGTTATAAATAAATGAATTTATAATATTTTTAAATTTGAATTTTATAGCATTTATGGAATAATAAAAGTTTAAAAATTGAATGAATAAAAATAATAAAATAAATTTGAGGAAGAAGAATGAAACAAATAAAAATTTAAGACAATAATGAAAATAAAGTATGTTTTTTTAAAATTTTTTTTGGTATTACACATTGTGCAACTAAAAATAACTTGTAGAATTAATGCCTAGCATTTCCACACGCTTGTTGAATGTGCCATAAAAAATATTTTAGAATTTACTTTTTATGGTATTATATAATTTGCTTAGGTTTAATTTTTTAGAAAAAGGACAAACTGGCCTATAGTTCTTTTAGCGAAGTGTGTGGCATATTTTTACTAATAAATCTTTATTTTATTTTATTTTTCATTAGTGATTAGAGAAAAGCGATTATAATCAAAATTATTAAAAATGCTATTTTAAGAATTCTATTAAATGATTAAAGTAACTACTATATATTATAAAAAATTTTTACCAATAAACTATGTTCTACTACTACTATTATTATTGACAACATTGTATTGTGAAAAGGTGAATTCAGTGGTGAGATGAAAATAGATATTTATTTATTTTTAAAAATTGTGACTCTCCTAAATACTTATAAGTAATTACACAAATCAAAATAATTATAAAAAACATAACAATACACTCACTTAAATTAGTATACTTTTTATTTTTTCTACTTTTATACTATTCTTTAGAGAAAAGCACTTGTCTAATAAGGAAAACAAACACAGGCGATTTTTAGATCTAAATTTCGTTTGGGTGAAAGGTTTATATAAAAATTTTAAAAAACATGTTAAGGTAAAAAGGAGTAAAAATAAAAAAAATTATTTTAATGTATGGAGTTGTGTTTTGATAGAAGAAAATTATCATTTATATTTGTTTTCATTTTTGAACTCAAAATATACACTATAATTATTATTTTTTAAAAAAATTCTCTCTATACTTTTTTATTTTCACACAATTTCTAAACAATATATAATAAAACACACACACACACACACACAAATAATAACAATAGTATTTGTTAAAATTTGCATTCAAACTTAATCGTGACCTATGTCATCCCCAATTAGGGATGACAATGGGACTGCAGTTAGGCGGCGGTTGCTCACCCATCCCGCTCCATGACCAAATATTGTACTTCTCACACTCACCCCAACTCATTACTCTTTTTAATTCTTTACGGACGTCGAGAAAGAAAAATATATATTTTTATTAGAAAAATTATAATTTTGAAAAGAAAAAAATTCGATCATATTTATTTTTATTGTCAAAATTACATAATATTTGCTAATTCTATAAAAATAATAAATATGATAAGCACATTTCATAATTAATATAAAAAAATATTAAAATATATGAAAATTAATTTTTATATTATAATGATAAAAAATTATTTTAGATTAACTAATTTTTAAATTAAACATATATAAAATAATATATAAAATTAATCATTAAATATTATACATAATTAAATACTAATGTAATCTATTCTGATTAATAAATATACACAATTCTTGTATGTACAAAATTATTGTATTTTGAATAACAAAAATTACTTCATTTAAAATTAAAAGTACAATAAAAAAGAAATATTAAAAGAGCTTCTAAAATGAAGAAATTTAAGATAAAATATAAATAAATATAAATATGAAATTAAAATAATTATATACCTTTTTATTGTATAATTTATTTTTTAAAAAATACAGATACAAATAAAAATAATATAATTATACATACATACATACATATATATATATTTATTTATTTAAATAGAACGAGAAGGAAAAATAAAATTCTCCTACCCACACCCGCTCCACCTAAACCCCGCTCCATTTGTATTGCGGCGGGGCGGCTCGTCTTATCCTTTTTCTCACAACCTTTGTCCTTGTTCGTCACCGCACCCCTCCTAATCTGATCCTCTATCCCTGTCAACGATGGCTGCAAACTCCGACGAAATTCTCCACGAGTTCCCTTCTATGATCAGACACTACAAAGATGGTCGAATTGAGAGGTTCATGGGCCTGGACTTCGCTCCCGCTTCACTCGATCCCACTACTGGGGTTCAATCCAAAGACGTCGTGATTGCCCCGGAAATCACCGTGTCCGCCAGGCTTTACCTGCCCGGGAACACCGATCCGAGCAAGAAACTCCCCCTTCTAGTCTACTTCCACGGCGGCGCCTTCGTTGTTGAATCTCCCTTCAGTCCACACTACCAAAAGCACCTTAATTTACTGGTGGCAGAAGCCAACGTCGTGGCCGTGTCGGTCGATTACCGATTGGCGCCGGAACATCCTCTCCCGGCCGCATTTGAGGATTCCTGGCTTGCACTCAAGTGGGTTGCTTCCGAATCCACGGACGAATGGATCAAAGAGTACGCTGATTTGGATCGTGTTTATTTAGGCGGAGACAGCGCTGGTGGCAACATAGCTCACAACACGGCGATGCGGTTTGGCACTGAGAAGCTGGGAGGCGTCAGGCTACGTGGGATGTTACTCAACTGCCCATTCTTTTGGGGGAAGGATCCAATTGGGAGTGAAGCGACAGAGTTTGCTGCTGCCAAGAGCGCGGGGGACAAGCTTTTGTTTTACGTATGCCCGGGCCTGTCGGGGTGCGATGAGCCTTGGATCAATCCAGCTATGGATCCGAAGCTGTCGAGTTTAGAGTGTGGTAGAGTGCTGGTTTATGTGGCAGAGAAGGATATGTTGAAGGATAGAGGTTGGTATTACAAGCAGACATTGAGCAAGAGTGGGTGGAATGGAGATGTTGAAGTGGTGGAGGTTAAAGGGGAGGAACATGTTTTCAGTGTGCTCTCTCCTGATTCTGAGAATAGCATGGCTATGTTGAAGAAAGTGGCTTCTTTTATCAATGTTGAATAGTGTCTTGTCTACCTCTCTCAGAAAAACACAGGCTGATTGTTGTTGGTCTGAGGTGGTAGTAACAAATAATAAGTGTTCTCTTCATTTGGGCTTTGAATGGGTACTGATTTACCGAACTATCTTCCGACATTCTGGTGATGGAAAACAAATTTGAATTACTATATGGTGCTTTTTCATACAACTCATGAATATAAATAGATTATGGAGTTTACATTGTTTTTTCGTTTGCATCGCATTGATTGATACTTAATGTGCCAAGATTGAGTTTCCATTGATCTAATTGTAGTGTAGTCAATAAGTTCATTGTTATGAGACGAGGCTAAATTGGTACGAATATTTGCCATTGGCAGCCGCTATTAAAGCCAGGACGAGAGTAAGTTTTTAATCTGTAGAATCACCAATAGCCCAATAGCCAACGAAGTCATGAAATTTTTTGTACCATATTTTCCTTGAATATTCTAGATGCTGCACCTGATGTAATGTAAAGGCGCAATGTAAATGTTCTGTTGTAATCTTAATGTTTGATTACATTTTTCTGTGGCGTTCGCCACAATCTTAAAAATGCATTATATATGTTCATCTTCCAGTGGACCATCTCTTAACTATCTCAAAATTATGAACTTGTTAATGTGTATTATTCTATATCAGGCAACAATTATATAATTATATGATCACACTGTATTGGTCAAAGTATAAACATAGACAGGACAGATAATTTTTGAAACAAAAAATGGTATCTAACTAATACTCATTCCCTGTTTATGATATGTTAATATTATAATTTCTACCCATTTTCATAGTATCTCAAGACCAGAACCATAATTTCCAACAATGTCGCCACATCTCTTTAAGATTCTATTTCCTTCCGAAAGACTCGTTCTGTATGGTCCACTTCCATATGGTCATATACAAAGCCATAGCCTGTGTTGTGATTCTCCAATCTCTTTAGTGCCCTTCCCAATCTCGAACCCTCTAATCCCGTTCAAGATGGCTGCAAAAACTCAGGTGAAGTACTACACGATTTTCCTCCCATGATGTGAGTACACAAAGATGGCCGAATCCAAGGGTTAATAGGCCAAGACTTTGTTCCTCCTTCAGTTAATCCAGAGACAGGATTCAGTCCAAAGACGTCAGTCATCATCGCGCCTGGAATCAGCGTTGCTGCCAAGCTTTACCTGCCTGGAAACGTCGACAACTCTCCTGGCTCGCGCTCAAGTGGGGTGCTTCTCAATCCACGGACGAGGGTCAGGAAAAATGGATCAAAGACTACGCCGATTTGGAACGAGTGTACGTCGGCGGGGACAGCGCCGGCGGCAACAAAGCACACAACCTCGGTGTCTGCGTGGGCTCGGAGAAGCCGGACGGCGTCAAGGTACGCGGGATATTTCTCAACTGCCCTTTCTCTGGGGGAAAGATCCGATTGGGAGTGAGGCTGCGGAGTTCACCGCGTTCAAGAGTTTTGCTGACAGACTCTGGGCTTCTGCATGTCCCGACACGTCGGGCTGCGACTATCCGTGGATTAATAAGGCGATGGATCTGAAAGTTTCGAGCTCGGGGTGCCAGAAAGTGCTGGTTTACGATGCCGAAAAGGATGGGCTGAAGGAAAGAGGAAGGCATTACAAAGAGGTGCTGAGCAAGAGGGGGAGGAACGGAGAGGTTGAGGTGGTGGAGTTTTAAGGGGGAGGATCATGTTTTCAGTATGTTTTGTTCTAATTCTGAGAACGGCATGGCTACGCTGAAGAAGGTGGCTGCTTTTATCAATGATAGTTTGGTCGTCTTCTTGCATTTGCCGGTGGCACAGGTTGATTGGTGATCCGAGGAATAATACTGAAATAGCTTTCAATATGTTTTGGATTTAAAAAGTGGAATTAAATTACTTCCCTTCATCTTAACATTGATGTCCTACTGGGTTTTGGTGTGATCGGGAAGAAAATCAATTTTTATTTTATTTCATTGTATTATATTTTATTTTAACAATTGGGCCATCCCTAATTTAGGCCCGTAGAGCTTACATAGCCCATAGCCCAAAATATTGCCTATAAATATCAGTTGTATGTTATTATAACAATCAAACAGTAGAAGAACATTGTTTGCGAGGATTCCTCTGAGAATTTCTTTCTTAAACGGAGTCATTTTAGATTAGTCTCGTGTAATTCGCGGTGTATCAATGATATATCAGTGACTTGATTGTAATTATTTATATTAGGTTTGATTTCGATTCGTATACATTGGGTTGAGCAATTTTTGCACAGTTCACTTCCCTAAAATGATAAATTGAATTTGATTACATAACTATCTATCATGTTTATACTTCTGTTCTTCTAATCATGTTGGATGACATTAGAGCTAAACCCTAATTATATCAAATTTCTAAACCTAGAAATCGAACTTTGGTAAAAAGATAAAAAACTATAGGAACTAGATTGATTGCTACTATCGTTTATATGTAGTTAAGTGATATCCTATTCAAAATAATCGATGAACTAATCATTATAGAGTTACAATTAAATATTTTTTTTCATTTGAAGATCGTCACATTAAGCTTGTACCATCTTCACTGGCATTAATTAAAGATGATAGAGCATATATAGAAAGGTAATGGAAAGAAAAAAGGAGAAAAGTTTTAAGAAAGAAAAGAAACAGAGAAATCAATAAAGAAATTGGGTGGAAGATTACAAAAAAAAATTATAGTTGAGAAAGAATACGAAAGGAAAAAGAAGATGGAAAAGAAAAAGTGACAAAGGAATTGGAGTGAAAAATCAAATTAAAGAAGAATATTTATATGTTGATCTATTTGATTATTATATGTTTTCTTTTTTCTGTGTATATTTCATAGGAGTTTAATATTTGGCCAACTAAAGAGCAATCATTTTCATATTCTTCTGTCTAATCATTGTTAGTTGATTCCTATGAAAAAAAAATTGCAAAGTTGACACGTTCAATTCATTGCAAGTGGATTTTACGACTATATATTTGATATTGAAATATAAGAGAAATTTAATTATAGAATATTAAGAGGTTTTTAAAGTTTTATATTCAACTCAATTGAACACAAGTTTGATTTGATAACAACACGCTTTCAAAAGAAAAAGAATAACGTGATCTGGAAGAAAACCAAGTTTTATTTTATTTTATTTCATTTCATTTTATTCTATTTTATTTTAGTAATTGAGGCATGTGTAATTTAGCCCGCCAACTTAAACCGGCTCATAGTCCAAACTATTACCTAAAAATATAAGCTACATGTTATTATTTGAATTAGATCCTAGAAAAACATTATTCAATTTATGAGAATTTCTATGAATTTTTTAGAAATTTATCGTCAATTCCTTTTTTTCATTCTAAATTCGTCCTTCGTGTCAATTTAATGATTGTAACTGTTTATATCGAATTTAATTTCAATTCATATACATTGATTCGGAGGTTTATTGCATGATTCACGTCTCTCTATTCCAAATTCAGGTTCGATTACTTTTGCCTCCTACCATTTTAATGCTTTCGTTGTTACTCCAGTCACGTCAGGTTTGGCAAGTTCAGCTCCCAATGAAGAATTGTTCATCGTGTTTTGAAAATGCGTATGTTGATGATGAGCTGAGAATTCCCCGTAGTTAAACGTCCAAACATAGCCTTTGTTTTATTTATATATAGATTTACGTGTAGATATAATTAATTCAAATGTTAAGTTACACACTGGCGTGAAATTTAACACATATCATTTGGTTATTTGGTTATTTTGGAAGGAAAAACTAGAATGCCCTGACTGTCCATCAAACTTTACACAATAAATATATTATTTAATAAAAATTTATGTATATTTAAATTTAAATTCAAATGTTTAGTCTATTATATATATAATGAATTAATTATTTTTTAATTATTATATGTACTTACAATCAAATTAAATATATATATATATATATATTTATATATAATTTAAAAATTAACAATTATTTATATACTCTATCACACAACTCAATTATTTATATATATATATATATATATATTTAAATAAATCAAAAATTTCACCCTACCAAAATCTTTCAATCAACCAAATTACTTATTTCTAACATAATAATTTATAGAAGAACTCAGAAAGCGGGCGGCGCCTGGCCATTGACAGCACCTATTGTCTTGCCTATTACATTATTATAAATGAGAATTTATTATAAGTTTTTTTAACTAAATTTCTTATTTTCGTTTTCAAAAAATCTGAATTTTTATTAACCTAATTTCATTATTTTCGTTTTCCGATTAACTTTTTTATTTTTAATTTTCATCACAAAATCCGATCGTAGAAATCTAGATTTGTAATTAATTAGATTTGAAAATCTCATCCTGTGATCCAATTTCTTAAAAGATTTTTTTTTTTTATTTTATGAAAATTTGAATTAGTTTTTTCCTCTGTGACGTGATACTTAAAAATCAATCATTTAAGATTCACTTCCAAATGATTTTTACTCTAAGAAATATAATATTCACAAATAGCTTGATAATTTCAATTAGCATTATTGTTACTAGCAAACTGGCACACGTGCCAAAATATAAATATTTACTGTATTATTTGATTTTATTTATATTCATATATTTTTTTACTATATATGTTTGAGTGTGTGTGTGTGTGTGTATGTAAATAAATTTATAGACCTTAAGAAACTTAGGAGACATTTCTAACCAAAGGCAGTACTTATATAAGGACTCATGGATATTGAGAAATATAGGATGAGTTAAGTGAAAATAGGTAGAGTTTGGGAAAAGTTAATATAGAGTGGAGAGATGATAAATTAATTAGGAGGAAACAGTTTTTAAAAGATGAATTTACTAAAAAACCCTCTTATTATTTAGTTTATATTAAATAATAGGGTAATTTTTATAAATATATTTTATGACCAAAAAGCAATTTTTATAGAAGCCTTGCACTTTATTAATAATATGGATTAGTTAAAAGTTGCACACTTAGAGTATAATATTTTTGCCATATATAAAATTATAACTCTATTGTATAAATATGTCAAAATACATTATATATATATTTTTAATTATTATTTAGAAAAAATTATTTATTCTACATGTGTACAAAGTCTTTTATTTGTGATAATATAGTCTAAATCAATCACATTTCAAAAAATTTAATAATGAAAATGAATTATTGAAATCAAAATTATGATAATGAAACATAAATGTACCGTACGAAAGGGAAAATTTGTGAGAAAATCTAAATAAATATTATTATAAGTTATAAAGAAAGGAGATAAAGAGGACAAAAGAGAAGGATTAAAAATAAAAATATGTAATTTAATATTACGTAGTCAAAAAAATCTTATTCACTTAATAATATAGTATAGATATAAACTTTCGCCACACTCGTTCTCAAAATTGATTTTATAATTCAACCGAAAATCAAAGTAAGTAAACGCGGACATGGATTCAATTTAATTAACAACATTAGGAAAATGATTTGACGTGGACATTCTACATATGTATTTACACATACACTTAATACGAAAATTTTAATTTCCATGAATTTATCTCCAATTAATCAATCCTTTCTTTGATTTAATTAATCGAATGGAATATTTTCAATTGGGGTTTGCTCCTCTGGTACACTTCCGTATTCTCTACAACAAAAGGGGCGATTCGCATAAGGTTTAATCTCATCACTAGCAATTCATTTATTTGAACTTTGAAGTGACAAAATCCTTCAACAATCTGCACCCAACTCCATCAACATACCTTTCCAAGGCACAATTAAAACAAATGCATGACATTCCTCAAAGAATGGCACGAAAAATGTAACACATGGCATGGCGTAACCTGGAGGCTGGAGAACCTTGGACATGCAAGATTTAGAACCCCCAGAAAAGGTTGCAACGACTGCAGGACATAGTGCACGTCCAAGCTCCTATACTGGCAAAAAACACCAAAAAATAATTAAATGAATGCCCAGAATCCGAATTCTTGTCTAAATAGATTACATGGGGAAGAAACGAAAAATGGAAGGACATGCCTAAATTCACAGTACCAAAGCTGGTCTTCTAACCGATGATACAACCCGCATGGAGATGGGAGCCAAATTTACCATTGGGCCCATGAAACTCTACATATCTCCAGTTGACCCTACTATATATATATTTTTTAAATTACTTACCTCTATAATTAATATAAGCTATTTGATCTCCATAAGCCCACAAACTTATAATAGTGAAGAATGTGCAATCAATAACATGTTGGGTGTGCATTCCACGTCAAAAAAATGCATTGCACATTTGCTTACACATACTTAAATGTACACACACGCACAAATATATTATCCACAATGCATTGTACATGCACTTGCTCAGCTTTGAATGTGCGGTCTAGAATGCACTAACCATGCATGAAGAAGACCATCTAATTCTCAGAAAAAGATCAATTGAAACCGCACATATTTTCTTAAAAATCTTATAAATACTTAATCAATTAGCATCGATATTTTATTACACTCACTTTTACGAGATAACTTATAGATCATACGTATTGGAATTCCATATCATAGTTATTCTTTTTCTTTCATTCTCTTGTCCTTCCATTTATCCTCGCCTTTCTTTTGTATCCCAAAAAATATGAGTTGCTACAAGTATAAGACCAATTTATCAAATCATGATCAATTCTTTATATGTGTGCAATCTAAAATGTATCACCCATGCATCTGCACGTCCAAAAATGTATCGTTAATAATACTTCCATATAGCCACACATTAACCATCAAGCGCACACACGTGTGCTACTTGGTCCACATTTTAACAAATACTATTCGATTTAAAATGGTCTCAATAAGAACACCACTGTGGACCAAGCATGGCCATGTGTTCAAGCACATGCACCACTTATTTTTAGAATAAAAAAATATTAAAGTATATAATATGATGTGTGTGTGTGTGTGTGTATATATATAGGTACATGTTTGGAGTAGATAAACGGTTTTTTCTTCTTCCTCTCCCCTGACGCTATTGTTCGTCCTCGTCTATTCCACGGAAGTCTCTCTGATTGTTAATCCAACTATTCACCTATAATAATGTCTGCGATTTATAGTGTAGATAGCATCAACCACTAAGAGTTAATTAATACATCCATCATACTGTATTCCATTTTCTGAAATTCTATAATATGACCATTTAGTTACCCACTTCCAATAACAATGCAGAAACTCTATTGCCGACCACTGCGACGCTTCTGAGGTGTACTCAAGAATTTAGAGTCTGAAAATGACGTCAATAACCTAAAAATTTCGACTAAAACTTCAGTCGCTTAACACATCAACCTCCAATGACAGAGCTTAAACCACTGTCACGATCATCAAACATACAAAAATGCTTGCGGATAATTAAATCCTTCGATTGAACGTCACTAATCAATTGAAATATCAGCCCAAATTAGAATTCAAGGCCTGCGAATAGAATTGGGCTATTACTTATGTGAGCCCATAATCTATTCTTGGCAGGCTTTTGAAGGCCCATTGATGATGAAGTAATGAAGGCATGTATAAAGTGAGAGCAAGTAGGGCTATTCAATCAACAAAATCAATCGAGCCAAAATTTTTGTTATTCGATTCGATACAGTATCTCAAATTTAAATATCGATATCAAACTAAAAATCAAATTTTTAAGAAATGATATATTGAATATCGAACCGAATACATATTGAACCGTATTTTAAATTCGATATTTGATACATACCGAAATTTTAATTTCAATACCATTACATTGACACCAAGATTGTAGCTCCAAAAATGAAATTATTAAAAAAATTAATAAAACCAGCCTGTTTTCTCATCAATCAACATGCGGTAAAATTTTTGACGTGTAGATCTAACTATTATTAATTAATTCCCTTTTTCAGTTGGGGGGGGGGGGGGGGGGGCAACACTGAAATCAAGAATCTAAAAGAGGTTGAAGAAAATCAAAGAAGGGTGAAATAATTGATTATGGGGCACAATGGTGTTGAAATCGAGGAGGACCAACCTTCCTTTCTCATCACCCTTTGGTGTTTAAAAGGGTGGTTGATGTGAGCCACCCTCCATGCAACATTCCTTCTTTCTTCCCTCTTTTCTTGCAAATTACTTTACACATTACATGTATTGATTCATTATTACTTACGTTATTTAATGTAAGGGGGCATCAGATCCAAAGCACATGGGACTCAGTTGACGGCCACTCCATCACGGCACGTGCACATGTACACTTCTTCCCTGCTCTGCTTTTATTGGTTATGTTTGCACTCTTATATATTTTTTATTTTAAAAATTATATAAAAATATAAAAAAATTAAAAATTAAAAAAATACAATGATTAAATATGTATTTATTAACTCATTATCTATTTACTTTTTCTTACTAAGTTTCTATCTCATACATGTTATCAAGAACTTGAGAAAAAGATAAGCGATAGAGAGTCTTTTAAGGGCAGTGCCACCGACAATCCAAATTGAAGTTATTTCATTAGAGGCAGAGGTAATTTAAGCATTAATAGAATGTCACTACAGCACATGTAAATTTTTATTTGACATTTGAACGATTTATTCAGTCTAGTGGTGTTAATGAATTCAACTCAAGTTATAACTTAAATTTGATGATGTAAACTTGAAATTGGCTCAACTCAGTTCTCTAGAGGTCAAATCTCAAGTTTGAATAAAGCAGTCAAATTGAATCAACATATGGTTAACATAAAAGTATACACTTTTATTAATTTATCAATATGAGTAATTATGGAAATTTTTCTTATCGCCAACTGATTGTTCTGTTTAAAACCAAGCAATCACATGAGCGCGCCCACACAAATATAAAATAAATATGATAATATTATATATTAAGTATAATACAACATGTAATAATAATTTACTTGGAAAATTGAATTAATTTAAAGAAATTATCGATCACAATATAAGAATTGTGTGTGCCTGTGTGTATATTACACTTGGCCATTGAGATAGGTAGGTGAACTCTTGATTTTGGGAATAGTAATATGGTATTATAAAATTATGATGGCTGAATTAATTTATGAAAATTAGGACAGCAGCAGGCAAATGGGGAATACATTCATGTACGTGCATGTGTGTGTGTCCCGTTCGTTTTCGACATAAACGTAACGAGCACAGTTTCTTGTTGCAGTAGCACTACTACTTCATGGAATTCCAAAATATTTGCTGATGGCATCTTTTATTTTGAATCTAATGCCAATAAATAGCATGCATGTATTATTACAAATATATAGAAGGAAAAGTAAGTGGGTAGAAACGCGAGGAGACACATGTATAGTAACGTAGTGAGTGGAGATACATATATATATCCAGGATGAAATGGAAACTGTACTTGAGAAGGTTGGAAGAATGCATAATGTGTCTGTATATATTGTTAGGACCCAATCGGTCATTGGCCATTCTGACACAGGGCTTAAAGTGCATCACAATTTTTGCCCTTTTCTTATTATTATTATTATTTTTTTTTTATTTTTTTTTTTTTTGCGACGATAAAGACAATGGGCATTCTGGTTTTGTTGCCTGTGTAGCTCCCAAATATACGGGACCGTGATATTTAGTGGGCGTTTGGTTAAATTTATTTTTTATAATTTATAAGATTATATAATTTATAAGATATTTTAGAGTTTATAAGTTCATAAATTATATTTTAAAAATATGTTAATAAAATAATTGGTAAAATTAACTTATGAGATTTTGTTAAAATTTATAATTATAGTTAGTTATAACTTTTTGATGTGGTAATAATGAAAATAAATTAAATACTAATATAAGATAAAATTTAAAGATGATTGTGTTATTTTTAATATTTAAAATAAAATAATTTATAAAATATATAAAAATAAGTTGATAGTGATCAACTTATTTTAAAAAACTTATAATTTTTAAAATATTTTATTTTTTAATTTATAAGTTAACCCTCGTTGTACCCTGCACGATATCCATACATTTTTTTTGCATGATTTTATTTTATTTATAAGTAATATATATAGGCCAAAAACACAATTCTGAAAACTGAAGGAGGCTGAGCCCACTGCCGTATCGTGGTTTTCATCCGATTGCCTACTTTTCTTGTTTGCAGTCGTTGCAACAATCATCACAACCTGAGCTCTGACACACGCTGCTGCAGCCTTTTCTTGATAGGTTACATTAACGGAAAAACAAACATTGTACTCTCCGTCTCTCCCACACACATGCATGTTTTCCTTCTCCCCGAAACAACCAAGTAATTAATCGGGAATAAGATATATTACTAACGCCATTAACCCAGTTTTAGTTTCTTAAACTCATTTTTTCTTGTTTCAGTTTTCTTAATAAATGTGTTGTCCTGTCAAGAAAAATTCGTTGTTCCTTACCTCCTTCACCATTTATTACCCATATAGACAACCCCGGTTTTCATCCGCCAAAATTCCGAGAGATTCTTCAAACTAATCATAGACTTCATTTAAATAGGTGGAAATCACCCGTGAGTTCTTTTCCGGGCATTGTACACATTGCTCGTCCACTCCGGCGTTTCGAAATTGATTAATCAATAATGCAATAATGTATCTCAAATCCCTCCCTCCGTTATCCTATTCTAATAATTCTTGCTAAGAAGAACACCATGTTGTGGCAATTCCACCCGAAAAGTAATGGGTGTCGGCTTGAGTGACACAAACATTGGTGACAGTCAATTACTTCTGGTTGTTCAATCATTTAATAACCCCACAAAAGCATGAGTCTAAAGGTAAGAATATTAGTTAAGGATTTTAAAAAATAGTGTCTTCCAAGTTCATGTTTGTCTTGAATTAAACTTCAAAATCAATTCACATGGGCCCACTGCACACACCGGCAGGTGCGATGTATTTCATGCCCAATCTCCATAGTCCATGCAAGCAGAAGGGCTAATCTCTTTAGGTTGCACGAGTTGTTTACCTCTCTTATTCTAAAGAATAAAATGGCTGGCTACAGAATGCACACACAAAGTGACAGCCATGCACCAAGAAAACATCCAAAATACGCACAAAACCAAAACACCCTTTTCAATTGCAAAGCCAAGACGACGACATAATAATAAATTATTAAAGCAGTTAAAAGGCTAACTGGGCTCGACCTACATCAATGGCATCAACTAGCCTTCCGATCAACTCTGACAACATCCATTTGCCCATTAATAAGGAAGAGGAGAGCTCAAGAAAGAAAGGACAGTGTATCTCTTACGTACTATGAAACTAATTCCAGTGGACAAATCTAGCTTCTTTACATAAATATGCGGATTTCTATACACATAGAGACGGATTAGGTATAAGAGAGAGTTAAATGCCTCTTATTGAATTTAGCAGCAAAAATTAATTTAACTTAATCCCAGCAAAGAAAATTGAGGAAGAAAAGGGTAAAGCGGAATCAGAAGATGCCTTCTTTCTTGTTGTGGTAATGATTTGATCTAAGGCTGCAAGCGAACCCACTGATACTTCCCCTCCTGTGGAACGTCCTTCACTACATCATAGTTGTACCTGCAAACGATACAAACTCATTCAATCAGATCATTATCAGTTACCCTTTTCGGTTACGAGAATAATCAGCTGGTCTACGCTAAAATGAGCGGGTGTGCATTTTTTGCCTTATTGTGCGCACCGTGAAACACATGTAATGATATTGGTACGTCTATGCGAAGGTGAAGACGTTCTCACTTTTCAATGAATCGTTCGTGCTCGTACTTCTCTGCCGCCGCGAAGAACTCCTCCAGCTCCGCCGCCGATGGCATTTTTTCCGCAACAGAAGTTGGAATTTTCCAGCGAGGAATCGACGGAGGTGTGGATAATTTTTTCGTTGGCGTGGAACACCGCGTTAAAACTTCCTCCGAGTCTCCACAAAGCTTGCTAGTTGGAGTCACCTCCCTACTGGAAAAGTAAACACAAATTTGAAAACCTAAGTTGAAGAATAAGGAACAATACGAGGTCAAAAAGCTCCACGAAGCTCTGAGAATATAATACAGCAGATAAAACTTAACAGGCTCAAGAGGGAATGAAAAATAATAACTAGAGAGAGAAGTGAAAATTTTCACTTGACTTTACATTGAAATGATGAAAATTAAACGCAGAAAAAATGCAAAATAATCCATATTATTTTTTTCACCTGAAACAACCATCTGTGGACGTGCGAATTTCCCTCTCTAAACCCTGCAACTGCGATTCAACATTCTGAAAAAGAAAATCCAAAAACATATCAACCCTGTTTTTCAGAAGAAAAAAAAAAGGAAAAATGGAAAAAGAAAACCAGCTGCAATTAAAGCTTGACAAACATAAACACAACGGAAACACTTCTCCGGAGACACTAGTTCGCCTCCAAAACGCAGTTTGAATATGGAATTTTCACCTCCAGATCTGGTGCTCTCGAACTTGTCTCCACGACGTCGCTCGACTCATCATGCTTGGAGCTACCGGAGGTCCTAGACGCCGCCGGCGATAGCGGATTCTCCACCATTACTTCAACGAGCTCGTTTTCAAGGTCAGAGTGAAACTTCCTTTTCTTCCGGGAAAGCAACATCACGTCTTCCTCCAGAGCTCCACGCTTGACGGTCCCTCCAACCTCACATCCCTTTCCCATCTCTCTCTCTTCCTCTAGCTGCGCCCACACAATCCCACCTCCGTATACTTCATACGTGAGCGTCTGCGTGGGTTTGAAGTTAAATATATAGGCGCATATGGCGATCAAAAGCGAGTAGAAAGGTCAATTTCTTTGCCACGCACCACTTTGCTTCGCGGCTGTCATAAAAAAAAAGATTGTATCAGTAGGGGCAGAAATGGGAATTCAAGAAAAGAAGCCGGATTTGATCCAACGGTGGAAATCGGGAGAGGCGGTTACCTTAACATGTGGTCCTGACTCCGTTAACGGCGACAGGCACATGGCCATGCCATGGCATGCCGTTGAGCGAGATTATGACTGCAGGCTGGATGTCCAGTAGCAAGTCGACACGTGGACAAGTAGGACAACCGGGGTTAGGGAACTAACTGAAGGATATTCTCGAAGTACCCTAGGCAATGTTTGCTGGTCTCAATTTTTATTTTTTTTTTTGTTTTTGGTTGCAAGGGTTTCAAACTAACTTTGGGGCGTCTCTTCTATGTGAAAATTAAATAATTCGATGTTTTATAGCCTTAAAACTCATAAGTTGTCCCTTTTTAAATTTCAACAGTTTCAAATTCTCTATCTCATATCTACCCTCTCTTTTTGTTTGGTTGGAGATATTATTGTATCATGACATATCTGGTCCGACCCGGATTTGGTCCGGGTATTCGGGCCTAGGAAGCCGTGCTCCTTCAACACTGGGGTAATGGTGATTGATTTGGAGAAATGGAGGGAGGGGCATTTTAGGAAGAAAATTGAGAACTGGATGGAACTGCAGAGAAAGAAACGGAAATACGAGCTTGGTTCGCTGCCTCCGTCCCTGCTGGTGTTCGGTGGGAAAGCGGAGCCCATAGCGCATAGGTGGAACCAGCACGGGCTGGGTGGGGATAACGTGGAGGGATCCTGTAGGCATCCCGGTTCAGTGAGCCTGCTGCATTGGAGTGGAAAGGGTTAGGCTTGACGAGAAGAGGCCTCGTCCATTGGATCACCTTTGGGAGCCTTACGATTTGCACAAGGGGAAAGGGAAGGTACAGCATAACCAGCCTCAGGAACAACATTTGAGATTGTCTAGTGAATATTCCACTTATTTCTTTTAGTTGATTCTTCGATTAGCTGCGTACAGAATGAGAATGGAATTCGGGTGGTGTGTCATAGTTTTATATTTCATTTTGAAATTAATTAAAAAAATGTTTCAAAGTGTCATTTCATGAATTATTTGTGTTCCTCTATTTAGAGGAAACAATTTTGGGTTTCCCACTTTGTCATCGTAGCAGCGAAGATTATGAATAATATCTAGTTGTTCGAATGTTGTACCAATGGTTTCATTTGTTCTTAAATTTTACAGTTCAAGAATATATATTTAATTATTATATTTTTTAAATTATATATATTTTTATTTTTTTTACTTTTACGCAATTTTTTAAACAAAAACACTTAAAAATATATATCGAAATTTGAAATCAAATATAACCATTATTGTAGTCTGAGGATTCATCTTACATTTAACATAAAAATTTTTGATTATGACATCTTTCCTTTTCTGATGTCAATTTGAATTATTGCTATAACTTTTGTGAAATCCATTCTGTTGGTGAGCCAACAAATTAAAACTAAAAGCATCTCGAGTAATTTATTATTAAATTTCCTTATACATTAAAATGCATTACATCTCTTGCTTCGATCAATGTGTGGAATTAATATATGTCCATATAAATTAAAGCACTTCAACCTTTAGTTGAATTGAGGGAAAATAACTTCACCAGATTGCTGTTGTTGAATTTAAAGCCTCAAAAATGAAGATAAGAGAAGATAATAAAGGCCCGTTTTTATTTCATTTTTGGCCTTTTCTATTCTTGTAATCGTCAACGATAATTTACAATATATGGCATATACACACATAAATAAATGAATTGTTTGGAGGGCTCCTACTCTTCAATTAAAATTTCATGATCTTGAAGTCTTGGTGAATTAAAAGCAAGAGTTATTGTTCTTGACCCAACAAAAAATTTGAAACCAAAAATTCATTGTTGTTATATCATTAGTGATGAGAGAGAAACAGAGAGGAAAAAAATGATGAAATAATTGTAAGGTAACAAACCCAATGGAAAATTAGGAGCGAAATATATTGCATGTGCACCAGCCTCCTGGAAGAGAATCACTAATGTGTGTAGTACAGTAATAACTATAGCATCCACCATCATTACGGAGACAGTGTTGGTAGATAAATTTCAAGGTCATGCAATCAAGAAATGTTGTATTTAATTACATAGGGAGATATAATGAAAGATTTTTTTTTCTTTAACTGTTCAAGTGGTTCTTGTAAATGAATTACCAGGACCACATAATGTTAATTTATAAGGTGAGAATTGAATAGAAAGCCAAATATTTGCTTTTATTAAACCTCACCAAAATTTAATGTTGAGAATACAAAGATATGGCAATCATCACACTTTTACAGATATCGTATTGATGATAGTTAGGAATGTATTATAAATGTTGACCTAAATTGCTTTATTGATGAAATTGTACTGCATATATCTGTAATTATATAGACATAAAGTGATTTCTAAATATGCATGCGGGCGGCGTCTCTGTTTGTGTGTGTCATGAATTTTGTCTGTTGGAGTAGCCATAGCCAGGAGTAAATAAAGGGGTTTGAAAATATCAAACCAACAAAGGATTTAGGCTTCTTTGAGAAAAAAAAAAAAAAGGAATAGATTTAGGGCTGGTGCAATAAAGTGATCACTGGGATTTTTTAGTTATAGAAGTGCATAAGATTTACAATTGAATGATACGTCAAAATTAATGAAGAATGTTTAAAACCAGTATTGATACATCTATAAATAGAATTTCCTAGTTTCCTACAATCAAACATAAGCCAAAGCAGCAAACAAGCATATGAAGTGACGAAAAGGTCAACAACTCAAGTGGTATCAGATTTGGGCTAAGGTAAAGAAAAGAGGATCCCAATGACGAACAAGAAGGCTGCTGTACCACTAAAATGCGTGGCTGGTGATTTATCGTTAAGTCTAGAGTGTTGACCACGTTCCACTGCTAAAAGCCTCCATTTGACGAATGAAAATGGAGAGAAAGCATGTGCATGAAGATAAAAAACATTGTCCGTAGAAGTCAAGTTCATTGATCTGTCCCAAATTAAAAAATACCCAACCCTCACAAGCCCAGAGCCCTTTATTCCGGGGAAAAGAAGCATTGACAGAAACCGTGTTACAAATTTACTTAATAGATTATTTATAATGCCAAAAGTCATAAAGCTGCTGAGCTACAAGGCAAAAGACAGATGTACGAGTTAAACGGGATGAGATAGAGAAGTAACAGTGACAAAGCATTATTCAGTCAGAAGCAAAGAAGTGAACGTGGACAGGTCTTGTTCAAGTGTGTGAGTGGGGTCTGTGGTGCCAACATTGGATTCCCTTGGAGAGAATTGGAAGGAAATAGAGCGGCCCACAAATAAGCACACACAATTTGGCTGTAAATGGCAACATTTGTCCCCCCTAAAGACAAGGGCCATGTCTCTGACCCTTGGCAAGATAAGAAATACAGGGGAGAGGCAGAACCAAAAATATGAATCCTGGTGGCAGAGCTTTGCACTCTGTTGGCTCAACATAATGACAAGAAACGTAGATGCATTCTTGGGGTGTGTTACGCCAACTGCAGGAGGAATTTATTGAGGGGCCCATCTGTTTACTCGTATCAGTTCCCCTCGTGCACTTCTTTTTTATTGGCGATACGATATTATTTTCTTACCGTCAGCACTGTGAAAATGAGCCAGCGAAGACCTTTCAGGCCCACCTCGCACCAAAAACAACCCCCACAGACAAATAGACAGAGACTAGAAGGGGAGAGTCAAGCCTCTCAAACAAATTAGACTTCCGGTCGAGGACAACCAACCCATGCACGGGCAGTCGCGTGAAGTATTCACTTTTTCAGAGGGGAGACTGCTTTAGGGGCATTGCATTCAACAACCCCCACGAGCATATGCTACAGCACAGGTTACATGTTAAGAGGAATCTCATCTGAGTCTTTGAGGGTCTGCAAAATTCACAGCCGAAGGGAAGCCAGTGTAGTAGTACTAGTACAAGTGCATCTTTGCCGGCCCTTTCTGTGACGAAACAACATACAGAATACAAGTCCCACAAAGGACAGTGGCATCAGTTGCAAAATATTTGAACAAGTGCCCTTTAGAAATATAATGTTTTTACAAGTTTACAAAAGTGTGCAATTTGAATTTGGTATGGAACTCGCATCAATTTGCTAGCACTCTCTCCCCAGAAGCCCCTTCTTGATTTCCTTGTTTTGGATCCCACCAACAATCATAGACTTTGAGATGTATAAGAGAATGTCCCATTAGAAAATATTAAATGAATTTCCTGGCACTCACTACTAATATCTTAGAGTGCCTTCTTCACTTCAAAGAAGTCGGTGCGCAGCTTGTTTGCAGCATCGACATCATCAGGAGATGCAACGGCAACCACAACACCCTTATCCTTAACTGCCTCAATTACATCAGCAAATTCCTTGAAGTCATCCAACCTACAGGGAGAAAAAATGAAGAAAAAAATGCTAAGAGAGCCTCTCACTTCTAGGCTAAAAGGGAAAAGAAAAGGAATAAAAAAAGATCGCTTCTTTAATTATGAAGAATGGACGAAGATGAATTCGTCTAAGTAACAGCATAATATTTGAGTTCATCAAATTGTTGCAATGGTATTCAATGTATAACTAATAGCTGATTAAACGTAATCAGGAGCTTTTCGTTGTTACACTCTTTACAAATAGGACTCTCATCCCAGATTTTGACATGAATATTAATACATTCCATTTCTCCGGAATTGATAAACTGGCATGTCATCAAATAAAATTGCTAAGACATTCAAAACTTCTAATTGCAGTTTCCCTCAGGGACATCGCAAAATGGACAAATGTGATGAAGGGAAGCAGTGAATATAATGGACACGCAGGACAAGTAGACATGGTTTATTCATGTAATGAGAATTTTTGCACTTCATGCTTTCATGGTTAAGCGTCATGGGGCTGCTTATAGGCAACTTACATAACTGCCAGCTGATTGCACTGGAAATAAAGAATTTCAGTCATTCTACACTGCATTTGCTCTATCGTTAAAGAACATTTTAGTACCTCGTTGACAAAATCTCTTCTCGCCTCAGTTGCCTCTCTTCCTCAGTGATGCCTAACAAGTATCTCAGTAAGCTGGAGAAAAGGAAAAATTGTCAACACGGAACATTTTAAATAAAAAAGGAACAAATAAAGAAAGACACTAGATTAAACGGTTTGCATTTGTGGCAACTATGTTTGGAGTGTGAAGTCTTTTTTAATTGGTACAGCATTAAAAATTTTATCACAGGACTTCAAGATACTCCTTTTTAAAAGATACCCCATCATACAAGATAGTAATTATTTCATAGTAACAAGGATAGCAATTGGCTTACCTGCTATATCCTTTGGCATCGGGTAGCTGATAGGCATCAACATCTCCAATAGTCCCGATAATTGCCTTGGTGAGAGCATCATCATCCATTTCAATTTCTCTCAGAAAGTTGCTCGAACCATCATAAACATCAAGTGTCTTCAACAGATTGGGGTCCCTGTAAGACAAGTACGAGAACACACCTGAACAGAAAAATCCATTAGTAGGACCATTTGAAGTTAGCAATCCTGATCACATAATGCAATGCTGGCACCCCCAATTGCACCTGAATGGGAGTCAAAATCACAAAATCCTCCATAAGCTCCACCACTGACTCGCACACGATCCCATAGCCATGTATTGCCCAAGAATTTAGAGATGACATATGCACTGCCTTTAAGTTGATATCCAATCTCAAAAAGGTTAGCTGCTTTTCCAACATAATTTACCTGTGGAAAGATATCACTTGATTCTGTTCATTAAATTTGCCTAGTGGAAAGGTACGCATATAATGAAAGTTGTGCAAGTCAAACACTAAATTTCTACTAACCTGGGTAGGTATCACTATAGCTTCATTAGTGGGAGGAAGTCGAGCACTCCAGGCAGTTGATCCAGGAGAGGATGTGTTAGGAAGCATATCAAGAAATTTGTTGACATACTTCTCTGAGTTCTTAAGATTTTTCCCATCAGCGGTCAGATTTATTAAGCAATCATTTTTTGAAATCAAAGTCTTGCGTATCTCCTCGAGAGAAGAAG
This sequence comes from Avicennia marina, assembly GCA_019155195.1. Taxonomy (NCBI): domain Eukaryota; kingdom Viridiplantae; phylum Streptophyta; class Magnoliopsida; order Lamiales; family Acanthaceae; genus Avicennia; species Avicennia marina. Next base: position 3,671,817 of record CM032770.1, on the reverse strand, counting down.
ATATTTCAGGCCAGTCATCATCAACTTTCGTTTCAAGAGCTTGTAAAAATTCCAGGTAACTGCAAGCACAAGTTATACATTAGTTAGGGTGATGCGCAGCTTTGGAACATGAGCGTGGGTAAAATGACAAAAATGAAGGTGCATATAACTTGATGCTTCAAAAGGTAAATTGTTACAGCTTAAACCAAGAGCCAGAGCAGTCCCTCTCCCCGCCCCCACACACAAATGAATAAAATAAGGAACTAATGAAAGAAAATTTCGAGAATTTAGTAATTAGCTAGCACAAGCCTAGACATACAACATATAATGATGCATATCATCACATTTTATGACATGAATAAGCTTTTCAAATTCCAAAAATGCAATTTGCAAGGTAATAATTAGGCTCCCAACGAAACAACCTGACACCACCCATTTGTTCAGAGATCCAACCAGCAACATTGAGCTTTGCATCCATCCTAGCAGCCGCAATGCCATGCCCACTGCCTCTTAACCGGTTCTGAAAATTGACAATTGACATCATTTACACTTAGACGAAAACTATATTAATCTCAGTTCTGCCAGAGTTCAACAGATACCTCCATTCTTGCTTTGCTTTGAGAAACAAACTGCTTAAAACGCTTTTGGTCTGTCAACTGAACATCTTGAAGAACTCGGTTAACCTACAGTCAACAGTTTTCAACAACTGCATCAATAGATCTCCACTGATTTCCAGAGTGTGTTTTCACTCCAAATTACAATAGTTAGTTTCATTAGAAAATGATGAGGGAAGACAATAGGACCAGGAGTGGATACCAAAGAAACACAATATAAACATATTTAGGGCAATGCTCTTACTAGCATATGATGTTAACATATAAGATGATCAATCCCCTTTGGTAAACCTTGTAATATATAGAAAAATAAATGATGCGGCAAACAATAACATGAATGTTTAAGTTTTACAAAATATAAACATGTACATGAGTCCATTAAAGAAGATGCTTGTATTACCACAGTAAACACTGCAATATAATGGTTATTGGAAACACAAGATAAATTCAAATCAAATTAAAGAGAAGCAGATAAACACAGACGAGCACAGTCAAGGAAAAGAGCGAAGAAGGAACTCCAATAGATGCCTTGGGCCATGGCACAAGCACAATTGACTATAAAAAGCAATAACATAAATTGTGGCTTGCAACCATAACAATAGCAGCTATGTGCAGATTGAATTTGTTAGATTGCACATTCAAAGATTATCAGATGAAAGGTGAACAAATTATCATGCAAGGACGCCTCCCATGTTCTCAACAATTAGACAAGTAACAACAGTTAGGGAATCGAAGCTCATGCTAATTACATTACCAAGAAGAATAACAGAAATTTACCAGGTTAAACAAATCTTCAGTGTGTTCAGACATTGCTTTGCCTCGAACAATTATATGGCTGCATGGATCCTCCTTGCCCCGAACAGATGATGTGAAAGGATAAACTGAAATCCCACCAGTTTTTCTTCCAATTAATTGGTTCAGCTGTACAAAATCCAAGTCTTTAGTCCCCATCTCCAGCAGTGACTGGCTGTTGAGATATCCGCACATCATATTAATCTATTGTGTGGGGAGGAAACAGTTTCTATTGAAAAGTTGGCATGAAACTATCAACTTGTGAATCCATCAAACGAAATAATTTAGATAGTAGAGATCATCATGACACTACGAACTGCATCCAATAATACACCTGGCTATGGTAATCCTACCGAGCAATTTGATTGTAACCCAAAATGTCTACTCCTTTTACTTCTATTGCAAAACAAAAGGCTGCATAAAACAAAATTCACGGACAGAAACACAATGCTAGATGAGATTCCATTCTCAACCACTAAATTTCCACTACAATGTTGGTAATATCTTTAAAATTTAGGCACCTCTAAATTCATTATAATTGCATTCTAATCCAGTTATAAATTGATGATTTCAATAAATCAATCCATCAAGATCACAAAGTAGTTATGATTTTTCAAAACAAAACTATGCTATCTTTATTCATACTAAGTAAGATACTAAGTAAGACATTTGTCATTTTGGTTGTTGATGGTTGACTGCATACTACATGTGCTGACAGCTCATATGCCAAAAAACAAACGACATGTAGCATGAACTAATTTTGCTCTCTAGGGTATATCCATGGCAGCTGAGAATAGGCATTCCATGGTGGCCAGAAAACCTTTAATTCCAGAAAGAAACAATCAGAAGTTCAAGAAAAATTCAAGAAATCATAAGGGTTCATGAACATGACCAAAAGCTCAGGCTACTCTGCATGTCTGACTGCCTTCAGTGAACTTCGGAGGTAAAGCACAATGGTATTAGGTGGCGATGGCCTATAGTATTTAATTGATGAAGACAGTTATATAGCCTGTGGACTGGAATGCATCATGATTGCATCTAGGAGTGAGATTAACGAGAGTCCACAGTATTAATACGAACCATTCCATAAACAATTTGTTTCCAAAAAGAGATGCTATCTCACCAGAATAGAGGTACTAAAGGAAGAAGATCTTTCTTCAAAGTGCTCATATTGAAAACAACTTCAGCATACAAAACATCATTAGTGAAGAGGTCATGCTGTAAGACTTTTATTCCATCGATCTCACCAACCTGCATTTGCAGGCAATGGAATTAAACCAGAATAAAAGGAAAATAACCTTACAGAAGAAAGATGACAGGATTGTGTATCATATAGTCACCTCAGTAGGAACATGTATTGGCTTTTTAGGAATGTCCTGCAAACAAAGACTTGGTACACATTTTAGAGCTTCTGGTGGGTCAGGCGTCTCCTGTTTCAACTTAAGTTCATGTGTTGCACGAGCAAGTTCAGCAAGATCCTCTTCGGTCATGCTAGCTTTCACCTTTTCCAAGTTTTCTTTCTCAGCTGCTTCATCGCAGGAGGCCTTCTCTGGATCAGGCTATTAACAACATCAATCAGCATATCAACATGGCCATGCAATATTGCATCTAATGGTCATCAAAAGTAGAAATAAAAAAGATTACCTGCATCTCAATAGTTACCCGATGTGGGTTGTTCAAAATAAACTTTTCTAATAATGGAGCAAAGACTGCTTTGGAGCCTTCCTCAGCTATTCTAGTTTTCAATGCCTTCAAAGGTTCTTGATACTTTAATGGCTCAAACGGATCCATGTCATATAGCCATTTCCCCTACCAGATAAGATACTCTTATTTAGAAAATTTATACATAAATAATGAGAAAGAAAAGATAGCTAAGGAGAAAAACAGATGATGGAAATATGATAACAATATATATCCTTACTATGGATCGAAGCATCAGCGCTAAGCCACGAGGAAATGATCCAGTATTGTTTTCTCTGAGAGAGAACTCAATCGTATTCATTGATGCTTCTACGGCATCAGTATGGAATCCTTCTTCCGCCAGCTTATTTAGCGTACTGATGATTACTTCTTTGACTTTCTGAATGTCATCTTCTGATACACCTTTTAATCCAACACTAAATTGTGGCTGAATGAGCTCATCTTCAATCCCACCACCAACAATGGCATCTCCCAGTCCACTCTCTAGCAGGGTTTTTCTCAAAGGAGAAGCGGGAGTTCCCATCATTAAATGATCCAAAAAACTCAGGGCCAGCTCAGTTTCCAAGTCCAGAGGTGTTTCAGAAAGTAGCCAATTAAGGCACACCATGTGCTTCTTTTTCAATTCAACTCCTTCAGCAACAGGATATTTCTCAACCATCCAAACTGGTTCAGAGAACAGTTTTTGACAATCAACTCTTGATTCCTCAGGAGCTGAATTTGCTTCAAATGCATCTAGGTATTCTGTACATGAAAACACAAAGAACTGTAAGGGAGAACAAGTTTTAAATTAAGGAGATAATTCAATCAAAAGGGTTGAGCAACAGCTATCCTACGCATGCATAATTTCTTTATTGAAGTTCCATATAACATATAGAGCAGAAATTAATCCATACAACAGAGAAATGCACAATGAAATAGCAATCAGCAACAAACATATGGACAAAACTGAATCCAGGCGGATCTAATTGTATGGTATATTCCTAATATTTTTCCCCTTTATGTATAATTGGACAAAACAACAATAACAATTAAGATTAACAGAATCACACACCACTTAAAATACGTAAACGTTCATTTGGATCATCGTCTCCATAGAACCATATCCTGGCATTGCTGGGGTGGTAGTATTTATGGTGGAACTCCTGTTAATAGAACACAAAAGAGTAAAATCACCTTAAGGAAGAATAATATAGCACACAATGTCAGAAAGGATGAAACTGAAATCTTCCATTCCTCAAAAATATACTGAATCTAGTAAAAGATGCCTTTGCAATGTGCAGCTTTCCTAACATAATAGAAAGAAAGCTGCACCTACTGCCGCCATGCATTGGGTTAAATGCTGCGTGCATCTTATGTCCCTTCAACTGAACCACAAATATCAACTATAGAAAAATTCAGCGTATCAGGAACTAGAAAAAATAAGTGCAGCAAAATTCTGCCTGTTGTGACTTTGAATACATTCTGAAAGATCAAGGACTTTTGCACATTTCAGATATACAAAAGCAGGGCCGAAGGAGGTGAAAATCTCATAAAAAATAAAAGGAAAAGAAAAGATCGACTGGCATTTTCAAGTTAACATTTCAAGAAATTCTACGTTTCATAAAATGTCTGGTTATTCAAATAGAAAACTGTAATTAATGAACAAGCAACTGCAAGGATCTCTTATGTTAGCTAGGTGAACTATCCAATCCTTTACATTATTCCCCTCATAGAATTTTCATGTTTCAACAAACAATTAATTCCATCAGTGAGATAAAAGGAAAGTACATACAATACATGGAAAAAGAAACATTTAATTTAAAAGGCAATGAATTAACAAGATAGACAGGAAACCAACCTTGAATTCCTCAAAAGTAAGTTTGGGAATAACTTGTGGATCACCGCCACTATCAACACCGTAAGTGTTGTCAGGACAAAGAGCCTGCAATGCAGTTCTGTGACAATTAAAACCATCACCTCTCATTCACAGCATACGGTGTGATAAACCTCAAAAGTTACTTGTATCCATAAGAAAAACATCCATCAAACACCTTTCTTTATCTTTTTTATCATTTTTATTTTATGGGGAAAAAAAGCACAAGTAGAATCATGTGTAATAGAGTCCACAGATTCTCAAACCTCAGTTCAGTTTGAAACACAGCTTACCTGTTGGGAAGCTCGGCCAAGTATGCTATCAGGCTGAGAATAAACACCTTTCATCTCATTGAAAACAACACCTGGAGTGAACCACATAAACAATTAAAAGTGACATGTAAATTAACAATGAAGATAATGGGAGACTGACACATTCACCAAAAGATAATCAAATGCTAGAGGCAAATACCAACCCTTGTAAGTTATGTCCTCTGAGGGGTCATTCAGTTCGTAATGCCAACCTTCTTGTTGAAATGTTTTGATGTCTTCCACGCATTTAGGGTAAAAGACAGCATCCAAGTACACATCAACCAAGTTATAAAAATCCTGCGCAAAAATAATAGCCATGTGTTTGTTAAAACAAGGTTTTCTAGAAAATATTATGTGTTTACTTGGATTAAGGACAAGACCTTTGTATTTGTGGAAGCAACAGGATAGCAAGTCCTATCAGGATAGGTAAAAGCATTCAGAAATGTATGCAAGCTCCCTTTCAACAACTCAACAAACGGTTCTTTCAAAGGATACTTTCTTGAACCACATAATACACTGTGTTCCAGAATGTGAGGAATTCCTGTTGAGTCTTTTCTGCATCAAGAAAATGACATGTTGGAACTTCGTTAAGGAACTATGTATAATAAAGCAGAATATAAACTAATACAGCAAAGGTTATGCTCTCTATTAACAATACCATTAACTAAATCAAAATTCACCTATGATTCCAAATAAGCAAAAAAGTTCGGGAGAATCAAACAAACAGAAGTCCACAGAATCGAGTAATTTAAGTACAAAATTCTACACCAAGAACTATTCGTGTTCAGAGAGAAAACATGAATTATCGAATCCTTGCATTCATGACAAGTATATTTTCAAGTTAAACAAAGGCGTAACCAAGTTATAGGGAGAACATCGAAGTAACAACCAATTTTCAGTAGAAGCACTTACGGAGGAGTCCGGAAAACAATACCGAAGACTTTATTCTCGTCATCATTGGAAACTGACATAACCTCAGCTCCAGTCTTCTTGTGCTTATACAACACCGCTCTAGACTTACACTCCTCGATAAATTGCTCCGACACTTTCTCAAACCCAAGCTTCTGCGCCACGTCATCATCAGCTCCCCAAACCTCTGAAGATTTAACGAAAACAGAAATGACAAAAATCAAATCATTTCAAAACATACAAACAGTTCAGATAATTAACGATCAATCAATTACCAGGAGAGGACTGCACAGAAGATGTGGCGACGGGGCGGAGAGAGAGAGAGCTGAAGTATCTTTTCACTTGAGTTGAAGGACGGGGGACGGATGAAACGAGTCCAAAGTGGCGGCGGAGAAGGGAGCGCTTTTGGACATTGGGAACCAAACGCTGGCGCTTTGGCAGACGAGCGAGGCGGTTGGCAGAGCGGACGAATAATCTGGTTGAGGCAAAAGCAGATGCAGAGGAAGGAAAGGAGAGAGAGCGCAGAAGTACAGCTCCCTCCATTGGAGCTCCGAGGAAGGAGATAATGGCGTAGGGCTGTGGAAAATGAGAGGAGCGAACAGATAACAAAACCTCTAACCGCTGCTTCTTTGCGAAAGGGAACAATAAACTCAAGATTTTGTGGTGCTTTCTTGACGAATAAGAAGTTTGAAACCTCTTTTATTATTATTATTATTATTTCCTTTAAATTCTGAAGAAGGAAATTGCGAATAAAATTTGTATTGTTTCCGTTTGACCTTGGGACTTTCGCATCCATTCTCATCCCCATTCTTTTTTTTATTATTATTATTATTTCGGAGTAATAATTTTCCTCTGAACACTAGCTCCAAAATAAATAAAAAATTATGGACGTTGTGAACGTTGTAAATTCAATTGAATTGTGGTTTGCGAAATAGACCGTAGGGCATGAGTGTGAATGGAGGCCCAATAGACAGAGTGAAATGAAGGCCCAATTAGTTTTTGTGATCCAATAAGTCAAGTCTGAATATCCACATGGAAGGGTATTTGTTCGGTAACAAATAAAAAATGTGACCCTGCATTAGTAACTGCATCTCAGGCTTGTCGAGGTTTCTTTTTATTTTTCATTATTGAAATTCTATGAAAAAGGAATAAAGCGAGTTGAACTGAATAATTTTTGTAGGTGTGATTTTTTAACTATATTTATCTCAAAAATTTTATTAAAAAAATAAATAAATATCAAAAAATTATAATAATTAAATGCATGTTTTTAACATAAAAAAAATGCAAATGAAACATATAATATACACTTAGACTCTGTCAAAGGTAGGTGCAATAACGCCAACCTTGCAATTACTCGTTCTTCTATCGCTTCTGTGTGTGGTGTGGATTCGATGAATTTTTCAAATTAATAGCTAACAAGGAAGATGAAACTTAAAACTTGTTCTTTTTTTTTTGTTAATGGATAAGGCATTTTTTTAACTTTTGTTTTTTTTTTTTAATAATAAAGGTGTTAGGATGAATTCTCTCAAAAATAAAAAAATAAAAAAAGGAAAGAAGTGTTTGGATGAAATTATACATAGTGGTGTGCAGAGTTCAATTTACCAATTAAATCGTCTAAAATCCAAAATTCAATATACACGTGTATTGAATCAAAATTTCAATTTAGTATTCAATATATTTTAAAATTTTAGTTCTCAATTCAATTTAAATATTTTAAATTCAGTCTGCCTATCAAATCAAATATCGAATTTTATTTTATTTTTATATTTTTTCCATTATTATTTTCTTTTTTTTTTCTTTCATCATTTTTATTATATTTTCTAATCTTTTTATTTTTCCCATTAATATTTTTCATTTTATAAATTTTTATTCCTACTTTTTTCCCTTTTCAATTCACACGAGACAATTTCTTATTTCTTCATTTAATTAGTGATTCCCCTTTTTTTTCCCTTTTGCTTTTTCTAATAAAATTTAGCTCCCTGAAAAATTGAATTGAATTGATCTATATTATTCTGGTAATACATTTAATTAAACCAAAAATTTTGATAGCATATCCAAAATTTTGTTTGATTTCGTGATGATCTTGTCAAATGAACACCCTAATTGTATTAGATCAATTAAAACCAGCTAGTTCTCACTGAAATTTAAAGATGAACAATAATCTTAATCACATTTTCCAACATCAGCATTTCTCCATTGCCAAACTAATCTCTGGATTTGTAATTAATATGTAGTGACTGCTAATAGATTTGCGTGTTATTCCAGTGTTTGGATGCATTCTGTCGTTTTTGGTCCTTGCGGCTGTCGTTGTTTCGGTTTGAACAAATGATTCTTTCTCAATATTGTCAACTATTTTTCTTAGTCTTTACTTTCTTTCTCAATATCATGTGCCATTTGTGTTAATCTTGAAATATAAGGGGAAAATAAAAAATTGCAAGTAAGGCAAACGAAAAGTTCATAATTAATAAGCTATGGGTTTCAATTTCATAAATATAAGTATTTGCCTAATTTTACTTTTATTTTTTATTTCTATGTCAATGACGTGATTGGATCGGGTTCTGTGAGTTTAATGTCAAATTATAATGATCGCGTGCGTCTTTTGGAGTTGTGTTCTAGAAAATGAAAATAATATAAAAGAAAAAAAAAACAAAATAACAAGATAAATAAAGGTCAAGGGAAAAATGATCTCCTACCAGTTGATGCGAAAAGGGATGACCAGATCTTTGTTGGTTAGATGGAAAAGTCGTTTCTTTTCAATGGATTCAAATTGGATTTTATTTATTTATTTATTTATTTGAAGAAAGGACCCAATGTTAATTCAATTCATCGAACACCATAGAATCACATTTGATCTTGTTAACGTATCCAAACAAAAAACTGATGATGGGTTTTTATATTTGGCCCATCATTGACCATTAAAGAATCCATAGAAACTTACCACATTCTTTCCCAGTTTTGATTTTTGGAACTGTGTACAGTGTAATGCATGCATGGGCATTTATTTAGTTGTTGATGATATTAAAGAATATATGGAAACCTATGGGTATGTTTGTTTCTCGTTTTATATATATTTTATTCAAATTTCAAATTAAAAAATTTTCATTTCTTAACTTTTGTAACTGTTTAATAATTTTAAAATTGTTATACTTATTAAGAATCAAATCAATACCGAACTCTATGATTTTTCTACATATATTCATTTTTGATTACCTTCTAAACTTATACATTACACACTATTCAATCATTTTTACGTAATAAATATACATAAAAATAATTTTTATACTTATCAAAATCTTACAAACTAAACATAATTTTGATCTCCATTTAAATCACTTAAATTTTTCTCGTCGTGCCAATTAGGAAACGAACATAGTCACTATTTTCATTCACAATTTTGATTTTTTAGAACCATGTACAATACAATACATGTGCATTCATCTACTGTTTAACATAAAAATGAGTAGATACAAATGTAGCATATTGTTGATAACATGTTTAAGAACGAGAGGATGTATATACGGCATATTTTTTATTACATATTTAAAGGCGTGTGAATACATGCACGATGTATTATTTGATTGTACGTTTAAGGAACCATAGACATATGTATGACATATTGTTGATTAGATATTTAATGATCATGCGGACATGTGCATGATATATGGTTGATCAAACCTGTAGATGTATGCGCAACGTATGGTTTGATTTTGTACTGTAAAAAGTCTATTAACATAATAACACAATATATGTAATAAGGTTGTGGAGCCTATTTAAGGTGTTGTATTATTTGTGGACCTAATTGTTTAAAATAAAAGGCGAGGGCTAATTAATTTTGTATGAAATTTTGTGAGCCTAATTGTACATTTGTTTTAGTTTTTTAATGTGTATTTTTGGATATAATTTTATTAAAAATTATGTAAAAATAAAAAAAAAATAAAAAAATAAAAAAATATATACTAACTATAGCATAGTATGTATTTTTGAATGTGAAATTTGAAAACAAACATAACTCAACTAATGATGGGTTAGGTTGGTGGCCAGGCTCGTTGAGATTTTCAATTGACAAGGGCCTGGCTTACAGTCTAGTTTTATAATTTCATTAAAAAAACATTTGGTAAGATTTGGAGGTCTCCAGCTCCATTTTATCTGTATCATCAAATATTATGTTTGTTTTTTAGTATGTATTTTTAAGTATATATATTTTTAAAATTATATAAGAATAAAAAAGAGATAATTAGAAAATTTAAAATGAATAATAATTATAAAGTGTGGTTTTTAGGACTAAAAACAAAAAACAAATACATTCATGCATTACCAATATACATTTAGATACGATTTTGTTTAATTTTATTTTCTGATGTAGTTTCTGGACAAGGGTTCAGATTTTGGATACTCAATTGAATACACTCCACTCAACCTAATTTTAAACAACAAAAAGCTATTGAGCAAAAAAGCTATTGCTACGTTTGTTTTTATATTTTATTCTAAATACATATGTCACGATCATTATATTTTATAAATTTTACTCATTATTTTTATATTTATACAATTTTTTAAAAAATATATTTAAAAATACATGTAAAAAAATAAAAAAACATAAAATTAAAACGTTATCCAAATTTAATGAATTGTGCACAAAGAAGAAAATTAAAAAGAGGGTAAATACAAATGATTAGGCATTGTACTATTATCAATGGCGGCAAAAATTGGAAGGGAGGAAGTCCACGTTTGGATGTAATTTTTATGGAGTAAAAAAATGTGTTTTGCATGTGAATATCAGAACAGGTAACTGAATAAAAAAAAAAACGAAAAAATCATTCCAATGCATGACACAATTGAACTTTGCAAAAATTAACGAGATGTAGAACATGAAAAATCCAAAAAATGGCTCCACGGATTTTGAAAGTTCTCGGCGTGAGATTTGTTAGCTGTGGGGCCATAAAGTTACTGGGGACAGCATGATATATTAAAATACGGACAAAGGAGTTCCTATTCTAGGAGCGGCGCTACATTTCCGCTGCGTGGCCCGCGTTTGGTTGTCTCGGTGTGCTAAGCTGGCTTGTGGAGCCAGCTTCTTGCTTGCCCCTTTCTCGGGTCGCTCACCACGCACATACACGTATAATTAATCAAATAAATGTATTTCTATATACCTGCCGAAGTTGAACTCAGTAAAAGGCTTTTGGTACTGTAAGAGAAGGAAAAAAGAGACATGGAAACCAGGAATCCGAGGGATAAATCACTTGAGATTGAGACGCGACACTGTGCTGCTGCTGAATTGTGCTGGGCAGACCCCACAGATTCTCCATCCGAGGTTTATTTTTGAGTCTTTTTATTTTGTTTACTTATCTGTCGTGTTTGTGTGCGTGTGGGTGTGAGGGTAATTGGGTTGTTTGACTATGTTTTCTTTTTTATGTCTGTGGGCTATGCTCTTTTGTTTTTGTCCTTACAGACGAAGAAGAAGAAGGGGAATATAATGCAACTGGAAAGCACGAAGAGGGGGGCTTCAAGAAAGGCTAAAACTCCCAAATCTAAGGATAAGCAAGTGAGATTTTATGATTGCCCTGTCTTTTTTTGGGTGTTGTTTTGGTGTATTGATCCATGCTTACCTTTATAGTACTGCCATCTGTGAATTTTTGAGAAGATTCATGTCATATTTGTGGTCTGTTGTGTTCTGTGGGTTGATTTTGTTCCTAGAGGTTTTCTAGATGATACATTGCTGCAATTAGATGCGGGTTCTTTCAACTTCTGGAGGTGACGTGGTGATTACTGAAATGCAATTTAGGTTTGAAACCCTAAATTTTATCTGGCTTGAGATTATGCTGAATTTTACTTTTCTGTAACTTCATCGTGTTAGACGAAACTTATAGTGGTTTGGGATGGTTCATTTGCATTTACTGTTGCTGATTTGAATAAACTTGCTTATAATGTTTGGGGGATATAATTCAATAAATAGCAGCGACATTATGAGGATGGTTAGATGAAGCATTATGTCGAAAGGTTTCTTTTTCAAATAGGTGGAACTTTGTTCTGTCGAAGTCACTAACTTCTAGGGGAAAAAAAGAATGGCGGATTGTCAGAAACTCAGTTTTCCAGTGTATATGTTTTCTTGAATTTAAGGAAGCCATGACCATGGGAGCATGAAAACTTAGTTTATTAAAGGGAAAATGTCCTAGAATAAATTTGTATGTCAATGTCTAAGAGTTCACAGGGGATCGTTTAAGGCAGAAACTGTTACCCTACTATTTTATGCCATTGTATCTAACTGAACAAAGTTTTCTGGCAGACAGCTGATAGTAATGTCTTCAATCAAATTAATTATAACCTTCTAATGAGTTGATTGTTGCTGATGGTATAATAAATAATCAATAATTGCTTGAATTTCTCTCTCAATGGTCACTGCAATATCTGGAAATGCTTTTTCTATTTGTTTTGATGATTATTTACTGAATTAATGCTTTTTTCCCTATGCTTGAACAGGTATGCTCGGATAATTCCAAGACAGGAAGGTATGGATTACAATCTTCAAGTCCTTCTGCTTGGAGGCAACATCATACTAATTTAAAATTTTGTGATGCAAAACAAACAGCAGTGCACGGAAAAGGACCCGATACAATGACCTATTTGATGATGTGGAAGCCAAGTTTTCTGTAAAGGAGCGAGCAGAAAGGGTTCTCTCATGCTTAGACAATGAATATCCCCACTTTGTCAAATGTATGCTCCCATCAAATGTTGCTCATGGATTTTGGCTGGTAAGCTTGTTAAATTTTGTCATGTTTGTAAAGCATACGACTAAATGTTGCCAAGCTTGATGAATATCTTTGTGCTAATGCTTCTTACGGCAGCATCTACCCAAAAAATTCTGCAGCGTTCATTTGCCCAATTACGACACCTCTATGGTACTGGTGGATGAATGGGGGAACGAGTATAAAACATCTTATCTTCTGGAGAGGCATGGCTTGAGTGCTGGATGGAGGGGTTTTTCCATATCACACAGATTACTTAAAGGAGATATACTAATTTTCCATTTGACTGAACCTTGCAAATTGAAGGTAATTCTTTATTAGTTGGTGCTTCAAATGTCCCGAATTAGAAGCTGATGGTGAAATGTTACTTATTTTAAAGCAAGAATGATGACTTATGAGATGTGCTATAGGTGTGCTTGTCGAAACAATTGATTAGAGCACAGATAAAGATTAATTAGTGTAAGATGGAAAAAGGATTCGTAACTTTTGAAGTCACGCAAACCTTTTTACCAAAGCCATCATTTATACAAGTGACTTGAATGCCATCTTCCACTGCCGTATCAACTTGCGACCGTTCTGGATTTGGGCTTTATCTCATTGCCTACACTGGGACAATCTCCTAAATCCACACACGAGTGTTACGGGTTTCAAATGCATCAACCAATGTAATTTTTGAATGTTTTGAGCATATTGACTTTTGATTCCAACCCCCATCTGATACTACTTGGTAGTCAAGTGTATATACTTGCTTCATTGCCTTATTTTAATGTGAGTCTTGTTGTATGTTTAGATTTCGCTATCATTTTCAATTGGATGTACTGGATTGCAATCAGATTATGCTCGTGTTCACAATTTATCAGGTGGCGGTCTTAACCGTCTGTTTACATAACACTCTTGGAATCTGAGACCTGGGAATAGAAATTAATTTTTAGAAATTGTTATGAAAATATTCTCCATAAAATAACAGGTCCTGGAAATGTTTGAATCTGCTAATGTGCATTATGTTTCGTGAGTCATGAAATTTGGATTCTTACAAATGTGAGCTGAGCGAGACTGTGAGAGAGTTACTGGATGATGATAACGTGGAGGGTTTTATATTCAACATTTATCAGCATGTTCCACTGCCATGTAATGTGTGGCTGGACACTGCTTTGATATATATATATTGTCAATTGATCATTAAATCTTTTAGGTGCACATTGTGAGAGTAAATGGCCCAGATGTCATGGGCGCTGCACTTGGCCTCATGAATTTGAATGCTTCTGGGAGAGGGAGAGATGCTGGTTGGTTTTTCTTACCTTTTCTGCTTTCATTATTCTGCTGTACATTAGATAATTCCAGATGAAAGATTGATCTCTTCTATCTGTATTAAGATCTTGTAAAGAAAGATAGCAGGAAACGTAAAAAAACAAAGTATGTGGAACCTTTTCTGCCTGATGTTCCTACACCACTGGAGAATGTTAAAGGAGAAAATGCACCGAGCTCTATCACTGAGCCAGTTGCAGATCAGTTGGCAAGTAGCAATGATGGTTTTAGCCCCAAAGATATTGAAGGTGAGTGTTTTTAGCATTGTTTTGGACCAAGCAGTGCAGATATCTGAAAATTGCAATTAATCTGGGAAATTGATTTTTGTAGATTCTGAAGTTACGAATCACCCCCAATCAGGTAATCTCCGTTATCCTGAGACGTCATTTTTGCACGATCATTCTCGTGAAGGCGTCACTTGTAGATAGTCTCCTGATGTGAACGAGGAGAGGACCTCAACTGCTGGCCTTCGATTTTGTTCACCCCAAAGACATTGACTGGGGGATAAGATGTAAAGAGATCCAAGGATTTGTGTGCAAGGTGACGCAAGTTTTGACTTGATATTGAATCATGAGAAGCTTCAAACTTCAGTTTACTTCTTGGGGATTAATGGTGAGGGGGGATATACAAAACTGTGAAAATGTTTGAATATAACATCTGACCAAAGGCGTGGGTATACTGATGTCGACGATGTTCAAAGAGATAAGTAACCGAATTCATTACTAGCATATATGTCTCAAGTGTATGATGGTTATATGGAAACTTCATGTACTGGAAAATTTGTGATGGAATCGTGTCCTAGTATTGTCTGCTTTTGACGAGGGATGTGAATTCTTGGGTTTGAAGCATATGTACAAATCATTTTAATACTGAAGGACTGTATTTGGCTTGCCATACTTTGTTGAAGACTCAAAATTAGCCACCAAACTCATTCTACCCTTTGTTTCATGGTACTGCTTGCTTGAATTTCACCTGTCACTCTGCACTGAATGCCATGTCTCCATTGATGCGTGCCTGTGATAGTGCAGATTGAGTTGTGAACTATAACAGTGGTGGTTCTATGCTTATCCAGGTCATCCAAGGCTTTTCTCTTGTTTCTTTACCGTGTATTATTTGTATGTGGATCTGCTTGCCTCTTCATGAATTTTTAAAGCGAAAATTGCTCGTGATCACATCAGGGAGTGACCTTACAAATAGGCAATGGCCAACTTTGCAGGAGAAACATGCCTGTTGATGCAAAAACTTATGAATGGTGTGAACTGCAAACATGAAAAAGAGATTTTAAAAAAAGGAGTTATTTTATTTGCTAGTATACTTGAAAATGTGTATTTTGATTAAAAAAATTATTGATAATTTATATCCATACATTTGTTTCTCAGCTGATGGAAAAATGCTGGGTATGTTTGTTTTAATTTTTTTTTCTTAAAAAACACACACTATAATTATTATATTTTAAAAATTTTTTCTCTCTCTCTCTTTTATTTTTATATATTTTTCAAAAAAAAAAATTAAAACAAACATAGCTGCTGTTTTTTCGTCTCAGTTGATAAAATCATAGAGAATTAAACAACACATCCCATTTGTTGTATCTTTGATTAAGGGGGTGTGGCTGAATTTGTAAGTTTTTTAAAATATCATATTAAATATTTGAGAGATTATAAATTTTTTTAAAATAATTCATAAATTTTTAATGAAATAGTTTATAAACTTTTAAAATAAAATGTTTAAAATTTACAAACTTCTTAAAGTAAGTTGGATAAGTTGGTTTTTTTCAATTTATTTTCAAATATTTTATAAGTTACTCTTTTTATGTATATTAAAAATCATATAAATATCTTTTATTACATTACATTAATAATATTTATTTTATTTATTATCATTATTACACTAAAAAATATAATTAACTATAACTATAAATTTTAACAAAATTTTATAAGATATTTTATCCAAATATTTTATAAGCTTTTTTTAAAAATTAAATGTATACGTTTATATGTTTCAAAAATATTTTTTTAATTACATAATCTTATAAGCTGATTAAAATAAATTTAACCAAACACTCTCTAGATCTTGATCCCAAGGCATGTTATAAGCTATTGATATAACTACATTAGGACTCATGACATCACTGTGGTTGAGATTTAGAAAATTTTCACAACCTAAACTAATTTTATCCAAATTTTTATTTGAATTTCACATTCAAATTATTCCTTCTCTCTCACACACATATATTTATTCAAAATTTAATTATTATATTTATTTATAAACAAAAGAATACTTATATATATTGACATGAACACATCTACTTGCATTTATATATATATATATATTTTAAAAACTAGTTACTACCCTTATATATTATTAAATAATTTAATTATTATATGTTATATGGATATCTATACAAATTTAGTTAACTTAAAATTCTCATATCATTAAAATTGTACAACTAAATATAATTTTCATCATCAACAAAAAGTCTATAGATTGAGATATGAAGAAATTGTATAAATAAACATAATTTTTATACAGCCCTATTTGCATATTACTATTTTTTGTTCTTGCTCTTTTGTCTATTTTTTGAATTATTATTCTTGACCTAGTTAACACAAGAGTTGAGGGGAAAAAAACACTAACAAAACTAAGCAAGCTCCACTCAAGTATCTCATGCGTGCGTGATCTAATTTTCCCAAAAAAAAAAAAAAAGGCCACGCACGCACGCACACACACACAGACACATATGACACGGGTTCGCGAATACAATAACGACATAGAGATACTTTGAATTATATGTAAGTGCATTATATGTAGTTTATCATTTAAGAAAGATCATTTATAATATATATATTAGAATTATATAATCTTATTAACAATAATAAGATATTAATGATTATGTTTTAAAAAACATAAAATGAGAGTAAAAGTGAGGAAATTAAATAAATAATGAATAAAATACATTGAACTTAATTAGAAATGATAAAAAAAATATAAAAATAGGGGAAAAATAAATCATAATAAAGGTAACTCTAGAATTTAGTCATAATAAATCATATAGGTGATGATAATGATTTATACAATATACAAGGCAATTATTCTCAAAAGTAAATTTTTAACTTGATTTTTTATCTCTTTTTTATTACTAACTTTTTTTTTTCTTTTCATCTTTCTTTTATTCTTTTTAAACAAGAAGAAATGAAATAAATAAAAATTAATTAAAATATAAAAAACGTTGGAGAAATAAAAAAGAAAAATAGAAAGATAAGCGACAAAATTATATAATTAATAAACAATTTGAATTTGAAATCTTGGAAAGTGCGCCTCCACTGATAGTGGAGTCTTGGGAGCAGGGGTTATAATCAGTTCATCCCAGATCCCGTCGATTTATTTCAACGGTCTTTTCCTTCATCTCTCTCGGCTTTCCTTCTTCCCTCTCCCTTCTGGCAGGCGGTTCAATTCTTGCTGTAATCCAATCATCCAGGAAAAACCCCAAAGTGAAACAAAGAAAAAGAAAATGGTGATGGTGAAGAAATCAGCGTACGAGTTGAGCAGGCAGAAGAGGCTGGAAGCGAACAAGAAAAGAATGGAAGAGCTAAATCTCAACAAGTTGGCTGAAGCCCTGCGCACCCCCAAGCCATCCCCCGTATGCCGACATCTCAAAAATGATTCTTCTTCTTCTTCTTCTTTTTCCGTCTTCTTTTTCTCAAGAGGCTTGTTTTGTACTGTTTGTCTTTTGTCGTTCTCTTCGCCAGATGAAGAAAGTGAAGCTGAGAGTTCCGAAACAGCCCTCGGACCTCTCTGCCGTCCGCAGGTCTACCCGTGTCGCTGATTTGCCTCCCAAAAGCTACAAAGAAGTCTGTAACTGATCTCTCTCTCTCGCAGTCTTGTTGGGACGTGTGTTTGTATGGTTTGGAAGTTGGAATGTTCCTGTGATGACGCACTCACTGAAAGTCTTTGTGGATTTTCCTTTTAATTAAAATCTTACATTATTAAATTATTTTAAAACATAGTTACCTACTAAAAGTTTAATTTTGAATCTTTAACACCAGAATTTGACATGTTGTTCCAATGCTGATTTTAGTTTTGGACAGATGAGTTACAGTAAACCCTGAACTCTAAATCTCTGTCATTAGATTTTACGTATGGAGGTAGCAGTCCAATCAATACATTGAGCAATTAAGGCATCATAATATTTGTAATATATTCATACTATTTGATAACAATAAAATCACATTTGATTAATTTCTAAAATATATATATTTTTGTCTTTAATTTTTTACATATTCCTTTATATTTATATATTAAAATTTAAATTTTAAATTTAATTATACGTTATTAAATTATTATCATATATTTATTTTAATATTCTATAATTTTTTATTTTTAAATATATTTTAATAAAATACTATACTTTTTTCAATTTATTCTTTATATATTATCTTTAAAAAATTTATATGCTTCTAATTTTAAAAAGATATTTGTATTATAATTTATTATAATAAATAAAATTTTATAAATTATAAAATTTCTTATACATATCTAGTGTCATTTTTACAAATTATAATAATTGAAAAAAATTGGTATGTCTCTTTATTTTCCTTTCATTTTTTGTTTAATCCACAAAAAAGGACTTTTTGCTTTCTTTAATTGTATTTTAAATATATATAATCATATATATTGTCTTAGCCCATTAGGCTGTCAAAAAACCAAACAAGTGAAAAGGAGATAAAATTTTATAATTTATAAAATTTTATTCATTATAATAAACTATAATGAAAATATTGTTTTAAAGTTTGCAGTATATAAATTTTTTTAAAGACAATATATAAAGAATGAATTAAAAAAATATAGTATTTTATTAAAATCTATTTAAAAATAAAAAAATTATAGAATATTAAAATAAATATATTATAATAATTTAACAATGTACAATTAAATTTGAACTTCTAATTTTAATATATAAGTATAAAGGAGTATGAAAAAATAATTAAAGAGAAAAAGAAATATTTTAGAATGTACATTATATGACCACATGTGATTTTCTTGTCCTAAAATAGTAGGAATATATTATAAATATGATGTTTTAAGTGTTCATTTTAAAATATTCCATGTATATATGAAATCTGATGATAGAGATTTACGCATAGTAACTCATCTGTCTCAAAATTGGAATCCGAGTTTCTGGTATTGAGTACTGAGATCTCAAATTCCAGTAGTAGGATTCAAAATTAAAATTTCTATTTTTTTTTTTAAAAAATTGTTTAATAAAGTAGGATTTTTATTAAAAAAACCCGAAAGTCTTGTTCACATGCATAAAATTTTTGTATTTTAATATTTTAGTAATAAAATAGAATTATTTAACTGTAGATTTTTTAAAAACATAAAAAATTAGAGGTAGTTAAAAAAATGGAAAAAGAAGAAACTAAATCGAGGATAACGAATGCACTTTGCTGTTGAGACCAAAAACTAATTATTAAATAGTATTAATAGACATAATAAGGAAGGTATTTTAAGAAATTTATTGGAATGACTTATTATTATGGTTAGTGGTAGAGACATAATATATCTTTTACTGATAGAAGATTTGAAGTAACTAAAAATTGATTCTTAGTAATAGTGGAATACGTGGTTTTTGTTTGTTTAAGTTCTGTCAAGATGTCCCTTTTATTTAAAATGTCCTAATAAACTTTCAAGAAAATACATTAGCATTCAGTAAGACACAAGGATCCAAGTTATGGCCTACTTTGATTGTGGCATAAACCCCTGGATCATTTCTGGATCACAACCAGAACCTCGATAATAGCACAGCTTGCAAGTAGTTCAGACAATTATGCAATTGTTTTTGACTTGTGTTTCTTGGTTGTTGACAGGTTCCAATTGAACCTATGGGGAGGCTTAGGAGGTTTGTGCAAGATTGTTGTTTTATTTCGCTGTATTACTTGTGATATTTTTTAATTCTTCTGCTGAATTTTCAGTTACAGTTATAAAAGAAGGGATTTGTCGAACAGAGTTTATGCCTCGGATGAAGACAGGGAGTATGCCATACAACAGGCAGAAGATCTTCAAGCAGGTTTGGATCAAGATATTCCAAGCTTTGTAAAGCCTATGCTTCAGTCGCATGTTACAGGTGGATTTTGGCTGGTATGTAGGAAAATTTATTATGCTTGTTATTGATTTCTCTCTGAGTTAATTAACAAATGAAAAATTGTGCATTGAAACACTATTGGGATATACACCGTGTGTGACTTAGCACCAAAATGTGAAGATAACTGTGGCTAAAATCATTTTTAGGTATGCCTGTTGCATGTACAACCTATATAAAGTTGGAAGTCTTTTTATTTGGATGAAATGGATTTGTTACAACTAAACATTCTGTGGTGAAACAGTCAAATAGACAAGTTTAATCAAAGCTTTCGAACTTTTCTTTGATTTGGAAAGTTTTGGTTTATCTTATATAACTCACTCAAATTACAGTGTCTGTCCTAATTAGTTGACAGGATGAAGGGAAGGGGTGAGAAGTGATAAATTGCTTTAACCAAAAACAGAAAGGAGAGAATTGAAACTACGTGGTGGCTAGAACTTAAAAAAGAGCATCTAAATCTGAAATAATGTTTTCAGTATTGCCTTTGGCATTGGTCTAAGCCAAAGAGCCCAATACTAGGCTTTGATTACATGGCTTCCTTATTTAAATAATAATGTAAATGGAATTCTGATAAAAACCGAACTACTTCCGATACCCCTTTAATCTTGTCTGACATATGGAACCTCCTGTCATGATAAATAGGAAAATATGAAGTGGTGTATGCAGGCTCTATTCTGACCTTGTAGGCTGCTCATAGTTTCATTTTATTAACAAAAGTAGGGAATGAATGCTGAAAGGATAGTTGTTTTTACATGTCTGATAAAATGTGATGTTAATGTGAATTAGGGTCTTCCAGTCCAGTTTTGCAAGACGCACCTTCCTAGTTGTGATGTAGTGATGAATTTAGTTGATGAGGAAGGGGAAGAGTTTGCAACCAAGTACCTTGCTCTTAAGACAGGTCTCAGTGGTGGATGGCGAGGTTTTGCTATTGATCATGAATTGGTAGATGGGGATGCACTTGTTTTTCAATTAACACAGCCTACAACTTTCAAGGTGATCCGTAGTTACGCCATTTATGTTCAAGTTTCATTTCCCTCTCCATAAATAGAATAAATACTAAACAGCAGGAAGATTTGAAAGGACAACCATGAAGCCTCCCAGTTACCTACTGTTAATGAAATCTTCATACAGAATTAATAGAGTTTGTTCTTAGCTTTCCTGGTACTCATATGCTGTTATCATAACCATCCAAATTCTAGGTTTAACTGCTCCATTTGTGTATGCAGGTTTACATCATAAGGGTAAATGAACATGGAGAAAGCAGTAACTGATGACTTAACAAAATACCACCAAGTGACAAATGAGGTAAATTTGATTAGGTATGTTTAGCATATGGCAAATATGTACTGTAAAAAATTTTTTGTAATGTTTTCCCTATTAGCAATCCAAGATATGAGCATCTTACAAATGAAAAAAAGGTGTAAGAAGCATGGTCGGATATTCTCATGTTGTAATACTGTCAATCATGTCTGGTTGGACGGTATGTTGATTCTGTAAGTTAGGAGGTTGCCAAGACGTTCTGGCATTGTTTTTCAAGACTTCAAGCTTGATGCACTTAGGACTAGGGGATATCAGCCTAAATGAATGTCGAAATGACCATATAATATCAAATTCTTTTTGTTTTCTACAGCAGATTTCTTACTTGCTTATCTTGAGTAATATCATCCTGGTTATCACTTTTGCAATTGAGAATGTGGTTAAGCGATCCTGTTATATTGTGATTGTAGCCTTTATGACATAAATGAGCTAGCCTAAATTGATATGAATTTTCAGTCATGAATCATAACATTCTGCTTATCACTTTCACAATAGAGAAAAGGATCAAGTGTTCCTGTTATAGCGTGGTTGTAGCCTTTACGAAGTAAAATTGATTTGAATGTTTGATCTTGAACCATACCATTCTGGTTATTAATTTCATGACAGAATATGGTTAAGTGTTCCTGTTTATAGTGTGATTATACCCTTTATGAAATAAATGAACTAGCCTAAATTGATTTTAATATTCATTTTGCAGGTTGGCAACTTTTTGTACTACGTTTTTGGTGAGGGGCAGAAGCCTACTCATCTTGGCTGAAAGAAGCACTGTTGTAGATTATTGCTACTGAAAGCATCTGCCAGGATCATTCTGAGCTAAGGGTTGACAATATGCAGTCGGAGGGAGAAAAAATTGTTAAGCAAATTGCCAAATTCTGTGATATGTAAATTGCATGATTCTACTTATTCCAGATGCATGATAAGTGGCATTAGTATTAATATAATTGGTCTTAAAGTGTGATTTGCTGGTATCAAATGGTTGATATTAAAAGGCAAACGACAATGGCAGACATATTCCAAAATTGTGTCATCCATTAAAAATAACTAAACATCAAAACATGTTCTATTATATGTTCATTGAAACAATTTTGAAGACTTGGTCAAATCTAACGCATCAAGGTATGGAAAGGCAATAATGCAACAAAGCACAATCTTAACATTATTGGTACTGAAAAGGTCTTGATAACAATTGATGTGAACAACAAACGCCAAAATAATTTCCACATTGAACCCTGCAATGAGCAATGGACTTGAATCAACAACATATATACAAGAATGAACTGAAAACAGGATTTACCGCAACAGCTCATTTATCAATGAATTATGGCATGAACGTCAATTCTTATCAATTTGGAAGATTATTTGAGGTGATTGGAATTAGAGATTCTTAGTATGACTAAAAGAAATTTGGAAGATTGAGCAGGAGTGCGAGTGAGTTTACTGAAATCAATTACACCGGTGCCAATTTGAAGGTATAACTCACTCACCGCTGTCTGGCTCTTTGCTAGAATATTTTTGCATAATCTAGTAATGTTTCCATTCATGTTCTCCTTGATACTACAAGCACATTTAGATTAGTCATTATAATGTGTTGGATAACAAGAGAGATTCTTGCTTGGTTGCAAGATTGCAATAAGGATTTGCAAATTTTATTCTTCTAAATCAAAAGTTCAAACCTGAGAAGTCATCCCTATGACGACAAGACGTCCTTAGGTTGCCAAAGAATTGAAGCATGCATCTCACATTTGACCACCGATGGACTCATGTACATTATTGATATCTTTACAAAACTCATCCCCAACAACTTGGGAAGATGAGAATTTAAAAAAAGAAACATGAAATAATGACTACAAAAATGTGTCAATGGGAACATTAATCATTTGGTCTTAAAAAGCAATAAGAATGCGAGATTGAGTACACTCGACCCTTGTCAAATCCTTCCCAACAGTTGCATGACAGGTTCATCTTTGTTGCCACATGGCTGTCATGTCAGACTAGCTATGCTCTTGATTCTTAAAACAATTTTATCTAAGCTATGTGTGACAAATAATACTAAACTTTAATGCAATAAATTTCAATTAGTATGAGTTTTGCTTTGAAGGTAGCCTTATTCAATTCGAATGAGTGGTTCTAAAAATTGTTGAGCTTGATTTTTTAATCATGGTAATTATAATGCTTCCACATCATTTTTGTGAGGCGTGTACATCCTGCTTTGTGGGACAAAACAGGAAAAAATTAAACAGGAACTTCCAAAAACTGTAAATGAACATTGAACTGCATTTTGCACATTGTTGCCTGTTTATGATGAAGAACAGTCAATCATTGCTCGAAAAAAGTACGGGGAAGAGGATCTAAGATTTTGCCCACAATTTAACATCATCAGCAAAATGCAATGGCCTCATCACAGGGAATGGAAAAGGACAGAACCACGTGGCAAAACTAAAGTGCAAATCCCAGTCTCTAAGATGAGATCTTAAGATTTTCCTAATAACATGTTCTTGTAAAGAAATCAAATAAAGTTTGAAGACGTAATTTTCTTATTTTGTTTGGATCATAGTTAATGTCTTGATAAACTCTTAAAAAATGCAGTGGAACAGATCAGGAGAAACAATAGATAGCAAAGCCAAATAATAAAAAAAAAAAAATCCCAACAAAACAGGAATCAATAAAATTTTGCTCATTCCATTATCTAATCTCCCGGCCAGTCATGCAATACAGTACTAGCTAGCAAAAAAAAAAAAAAGCAAAGTTTCCAGGCAACATACTGTTTTGATGTTTTCAGTTTTATAGTTGATGACCCGATCCACTCCTAACTTCAGGAGTTCAGCCTTATCTTTTCCTCCACATGTTCCATAAACTTTATTTCCAACTAATTTTGCCAGCGGCAATCAAACAGCTCAGATTGGAACTCTGTTACGTGGTAGAATAAATTAAAAAGTACTATCTGGAAAAAGATGGAAATGATAGTGACAAAAGCAAGGCCCCTTATAGTCGGTCACCTAAAACTACTTCATATGTTGAAAATTGTTCCATTATATTTAACATCATTCAATTTACATTTTGATGGAATTTCAATTTGAATAACACCAAACATTGGCAAAGAAAATGTGAGAGATCATAACCACTCTAAAAATATGATAAGATAGAAAAAAGGGTTCATACTTGTTGAATGACCACCCCATCTTAATTTTTTCTTAATATGATAAGGTGATAGCATCATTTAATATTATTTACTCTAGCATTCCCCTATGCTTATAAAATTCCTTTCTTTGTAAAACCTAGTATAGGAAACACCTTTTTTTTTTTTAATAAAAAGGTGACGTTGATATTCAAACTCAGGACCTTGTCATCTAAAAGCTGAAGGTGACATGAGTCCAAACAATATAGCAATACTTTACTCAATTCAATTCATAGAAACAATTCTCAGAAATTCAATACTAGAAAGGTGTCTTGTGAGCAAATTGTGTCACCATACACATGAGTGAACCATGCTTCCCTGTTTTGCCAAAAGGGTTGTGGAGCTCAAAAATAACAAGGTTAGCCTTTCCTAAGGCAACACTAAATATATCTTCACTTGCATATTCTCAAAATTTTGGGGGATTTGAATGTTGACTGGGACTACATTTGGATATTTTCTCCTTGTAGACTTAGGGCGTTCGCATTATTTTTCTTCTTCAGCAGGAGTTGGCCAATATTCTAAGCCTCTTCTGTTGGTTATCCACGGACAAGACCCAGCTTGACTTTGATCCCAACAAGCTCAAAGCCACCTACGGAAGATAGGATTCAAAAGATCAGCCCAAAAGATAATTTAATATATGAAGAGCATTAACAACTTTTTTCATAGGCTTATATAAATGCGCATTATTCTGAAAAGGACCTATTTCTCATCATCTAGCACACGTTCAGGTGTGACAGTCTTGAGAATAATTTTCGTCAAAATTGTCCTTCAAATTCGTCGGCTATTCATTTTGCTCTGGAAAGTTCAATGTTTTTATTCTTTTGGTGTGTATTTTTAAGTGTGTTTTTATTGAAACTTGTGTAAAAGTAAAGGAGAAATAAAAATGATATTTCAAAAATGCAGTAATTATTGTGTGTTTTTTTGGGGGGATAAATTGAAAACAAACACAGCCTTAAGAATTTTGATACTGTAATTGCAAATCATGTTCAAGGTTTAGACGTAATTGACTTTGGTGTATCAAAAACATGTCCAAAGTCTGCACTCTACCCCTGAGGCGTTGAATATTTATATTTATATTTTCATTCAACAAAATAACAATCAATATATTTATATTTCTGCATTTTTGTTATTGTGATGTATATTTTTAATTGTATTTTATTGTAATATTTTTCAAATTTTATTTTCTTTGTTAAATTAGTTTAAAAATTTACATATTTGTCTTTAATGCTAATATATGTGAAACTAATCTTTTCTTCAATCAAACATACTAAAATATAACATGATTTTATTTTGTTATTGAGACTTGTTTTTTCAAATTATTTTAACTTTCAAGTAATTTCATGTTTATTAACACATATCAGTTTTTTCAAAATATTACCTTTATCGAATAATGTACCATTTATAATTTCAAAGACTCTTAAAAAACAATTTTAATTTTTATTGACTAATTCAATAATTTTAACTTATTTAAAAATTGTAAATTTTGTATATTTAAGATTTCTGTCAAAATTATTTTTATTAAATCTTCATAAATAGATTGTAATTTTGAAAAAAATTAATGGCTCATAATATTAGAAACAAATTTATTTGAAACTTGAACTTATATAGAATGATTTTTATTTTCATTCAATGAAATAACAATCATCTTATTCATTTTCCTGTATTTATTGTTTTTGCAATTCATATTTTTTAATTACAATTTATTGTAACGTTTCCTAATTTTTATTTGAAAAAGTTATGCATAAACATTTTAAGTTGTAGTTAATATAAATTTTTATTTCTCTTAACATGTATCCATGTATTTTTCAATCGAAAGATTTAATAATAGAATTAAATTTTAATCGGTTAAAATTAGTCAAATATTTTCTTGCTATATATGATTTCAATAAAAGTTTTTAAAAGAATCAAAATGCTCCTAAAATTAATTTGGTCAAAATTACATCAATTACAGAAAGGACACCCTTTACATTATATATGATATATGATTTCATATTAGTTAACTAATTAAATTGTTACCAATCCACGCGCACACGCTCAAACATTATTATAAGTACAAATTTGGGAATAATTTTGGGTTTTCAGAGTCCAAATTCTCAATAAATTACCGTTAACGCTGGCTTTCCAAGGATATCGTAATCCTATTTAAATGACAAAGCACGGCTGACGCCAATTATTAGCAAGACTCTTCAATCCAAACACGACTCTTCCATACGCGAAAGTCTTCTCCGTTTAATTTCTCCCTCAGCCGGAAGAATTTAACGGGAAGAAGAAAAATCTCTATCAATCCTGTTGGTTTGCGTTTCGATCTTTTGGATTCCGTTTGGATGGAGTTGCCATCCTCCGTCAAGTCCATGTTCTTCAGAAACCCTAATATTGGAAACAAAAGAACCCAAAAGAATATAAAGAATTTGTAGAAGTTGCAGGGGAGATGTTCTCTTGGAGGAAATCAGCCGAGGCGATGTTCTCGCGGTGGGCGATAAAACGGATTTGTAAATTTTTGTTGAAGAAGAAATTGGGAAAGTTTATACTTGGAGATATTGATCTTAATCAGCTTGATGTTCAGCTCGGTGCGGGCACAATTCAGCTCTCCGATCTTGCGCTAAATGTTGACTATATAAACGAGAAGGTAGGGCCCTCTTGATCGATGCTTGTCAAGTGAGATTTTATGTTCTCCATGTCTTTGATTGTATGCTCTACACTTTTTTCCTCTTCATATGTATTGAGAGTTCCATACGGTTAGTTTATATTTAAGGGGGAGTGAATGGGGTGGAGTATGACTAGTCCAAGCTAGGTCTCTGGCTGGTAATTTATGTGAAGACCAATTGGAATTGCATGATGATTCTGCAATTGTTTGAAGATGTTAAGTAAGGGCCTTGCCATTAATTTTATTAAAATGTTGAAGCCTCCCTCCCAATCACTTCTTTTTTACCTCCCTTTTCTTTCTGTTCTTCTTTTTGTGTGTGTGGGGTTTGGGGGGGGGGGGGTGTATTTATATCTTTTTGGTGGTGGATGGAGGTTGGTGTGGTCATCTTATTAATTTATGGAATATACAGCTTTCTACTAACTCTTACGACTTTTCAGCTGAGTGCGACAGCAGTTTTAGTGAGAGAGGGGTCCATTGGGTCGCTTATGGGAACTCTGCTTTGGAAGAACGGTGGTTGTCAAATTGAGGTGAATGAACTTGAGGTTGTTCTCGCTCCTCGCAGGGTGAAGGTTCCTCGAGATGAATTTGAAAATTGCAGTCGCTGTGGAGATGGTGACAATGGCTTCAGCCATGGTGTCCGAAAGTTAGATACCAAGACTCCCGACAATATGTGGGCTAATTCCTCTGTAGATGTTCATGAAGGAGTTAAAACCATTGCCAAAATGGTGAAGTGGTTGCTAACTAGTTTTCATGTGAAAATTAAGAATTTAATTGTGGCGTTTGATCCCCTGTTGGAAGAAGAAAACAAGAAAGGGTTAGACAGAATCTTGGTGCTTCGGATTAGCGAGGCAGAATGTGGAGCACGTATTTCTGAAGATCCTTCTTCAAGCAATGTCACAATTTCGCATGATTTTCTTGGTTTAGGCCGATTAACAAACTTTGTGGAATTTCATGGAGCAGTACTTGAATTACTTCATGTGGATGGTCTTGATCTTCAATCACTGCCTGAATGTTCTACTGAAACTTCTAGCAATCGGTTATCTGGACACTGTTCACCTGGTAAAATGACTACAGTAATTTCTGGAGAAAGAGGAGGTTTTTCTGGGAATATTAAGTTAAGCTTACCTTGGAAAAATGGTTCATTAGACATACACAAAGTGGAGGCAAATCTTCACGTTGAGCCTCTTGAACTAAGATTTCAACCTATCACCATCAGCTATTTTATCTTCCTGTGGGATCTATTTAATGGTATAAGCAAAGATAGTGAAGATAGCGAGGACACTGGTTATCTTGAATCAACAGACGGTTTCTCAGTCCCAAACAATTGTGTGCTTCCTTCTAATAAAGAGCCATCTGGTAAGGAAGGCACTGTCACCAATATCTCCTTGATGGATAAAGGACCATTCAGTACTCTGCTATCTGAGTCACATCTTATATCTGATTGGGTGAGTAGAAGCCAGAAGGGTGAAAATGAAAACGAACCGGACTTTGGGGCAAGGTTTGTATTCTTATTGAGTAAATATTATCAGAAGAAATCAACAGCCTCAAGAACAGAATAATTACATTAGGTTATGTATGTCTAAATCGAGAACATATATAATAGTTGAATAAAACTAATTGGTGTTTAGATCAGCCACCACTTCTACTTTATTACTGCATTAAATCACATGTACTTGGTTAGAACATGTTAGTTAATCGACCAACTCACTTGTTGGTTCTTAAAAATTTTGAGCATTTTATTTGCACCTAAATCTGCACGGCTCCAGGCAGCATGCTGGGGTAAAAATTTCTTGTCTAGTATTTCTATATGTTTTATTCACTATAGTTTGGCTCAGAAGTGTGCTATAATCTTACCTGTTGTTTTTTTAATGAAATATTGGCAGCGTGGACCAATTTTTTGAGTGTTTTGATGAACTAAGAAATTCACAGTCAGCTTTAGGGAATAGTGGCATGTGGAACTGGACTTGTTCGGTTTTTAGTGCAATTACTGCAGCATCCAACCTTGCCTCTGGATCTTTACCCGTCCCTTCAGGTATATGCTTTACTGCTCAAAAAAAAATACTAATTGGTGCCATCTTTGAGATTTATTTCTGTTTCCTTTTATCCTTTCACTTCCCCCCACCCACACATGTGGGTAGGGATGGAGGGATTTAGATGTTTTTATATCTGCTTGATTGTCAAATGCATTGACTCTATAGTTTATCTTTTTTCAATGTTTATTCTATCAAGACATCATTTTAGTGTTTAAGCGTACTTATTTAGCAGATAATGTTATTTGCTTGCTCACTAATATAACCATTAAATAGACTAATTAAAGTTTGAATCTCGGATCTAAATCATAGGCTTTGCAAGCAGGGCCGCAGCTGTGTTGTGTTTTGGATACATTGGATACATTATGTGAGAAATCCTCTGATTGAGTGTTGGAAGAGTTGCAAAATATATGCTAATGTGAACTTATTGCAGAATATCTTATATTCATTTGCATTGGGGGGTAACAGAGCTAGGAAATTCAGTTTCTAGTCATTATTTGAGCTTAACTTCACCGAGTACAGGTAGAATGTGGAAAATCTTTGCCGAAAAAGTAAAGAAACAGCAACAGGCTATATCCGCTGAATTTTGGAACTGTGTTGACTAAATTGATTTTCCCATTCTCTAGTATTATTGAGACAAGCTGCGTGACTGTTGGGGTCAAAGGAGTTTCAGAGGAAACAATGGTTGGGCAATGTTTATTCAACGGAATTGTTATACAAATGGGTGAATGATTTAATTGGTTTTGTGTACTTTGCTTAGCTTTGTTTTTTGTTTTCATGCATGCATGTACCTGTCTTATCTTTTTGCATAGCTGAAATATAAAAATTATGGTCTAATCTATCAAATGCGCAATCAACCTTTGAAATTAGTAAGTGGAGGAAACACCAAGCAACACCGTTGCCATAGTCATAATAATATGTTGAAGGATTGGAAACTCCCAGGAGAACAAATAATTAGTTGTGAAGATTTAGTTAATTTGCTGCTGATGATAATGTGTTGACCACCCACTTTGGGAATCAGAAGTTTTTTCTACAGATTGATTCTTATAGATGTCTTTGTGCATCAATTTTATGTGTGTTGCATTGTCACTGAATTTTAGTTACTGAATTACACTTTCTCATTTAACTCAGAAATTATTTACAGTTACTTTCTTCCCCTGTGTGCAGAGCACCAACACGTTGAAACCAACTTCAATGCAACCATAGCAAAGATATCACTCCTTTTGTTCTTCAATGATGAAGACCAGAAACAGTCACCCGAAATGAACAGTGATAAAGCCAATAACGATCTTGTTCATTGTGTGTGCGCACAGTTTGTGGAACTGTGTTTTAATTTCCAGGTAATTATGATCAGAATATTGTTCTGCTGTTTGTCATTATTAGAACACTGTGATGCTGTCTTCACTAAAAATTTATGTAATTTTTTTTAGTGGACTCCATTAACATAAACCTATTGCAAGTTCCACAGGTACACACTCTAGAAATGAAATTTGGAGGCTTTGTGAAACATGTCCAACTTGTTGACCATTTGTGTTCCAAAAATGAATCGCCGGTGTACAAGGCACATGGATGTTGTGACAATTCTGAAAGTGAGATAGCATTGATTCAAAAAATGCAAGACAGTGTTCAAGGTGCTCTTCGGGCTTTCCGAGACTCGAAGAAAGATCCAGGGATAGGTCCCCAGTTTGACCATTCCGTTGATATTTCTCTAAGCAACTGGGACGTTGGTGGATGTTGTCACATGACAGGGGGGAAATATATTTTTGGGAAATACACCAGTGTTACTTTGCTCAAAACTTCAGGTGTTAGTAGTTGTCATGTCGGGGTAGCTTTGGATCCTTCTGGAGGCACTTTAATGGGGCCAGCTTTTTTTTCCTTAAAGCTGCCGCCTTTTGTTTTCTGGTTGAACCTTGGTCTAATTACTACGATGCTGGAATTTCTTAAAGAGATGGCCAATTGTGTCAAAACTACTCATGTGGGAAGTAATTTTGTTCTGGAGCCAGAAACTAAAAAAATTGGAATTTTACCCCTGAAAGGTGATGGACAAATTTCACACCCAAAAGCTACCAATTTGCCATCCAAAAAAATATTTAATGGTAATATATTTGTGCCAAATGCTAGAGTAATATTGTGTTTCCCTCTCAAGGAGTGTAATGATTTCAGCTGCTATTCGTCTTGCAACCAGTTTATCGCTCTTGACTTTATTTCGAGAACAATTGGGGGGAAAGATGTTCAAGCAGCTAAGCTGACTTCTGCTGCCAGGTCAAACAATAGACATGCTGTGCCTACATCATGCTCCTTGAATTTAAACTTTGGCAACTTTTATATCTTTTCCATTACATCAGGTTTTACTGAGAAGATTGTTGGAAGTGAAACCTACATTGGGAAGGAGGCTAGATTTTTTGTTGAAAAGATTATTTCTGCTGTGAACAATAATGATGATCTCTCTATGATTAGTATGTTTTGGCAGGACGGTCCTGTGACTGGTCCTTGGATAGCAAAGAAAGCCAAGCATTTGGCTTCTTCAGAGAATGGAAGGAGTGAAGCTAAGGTTGTAGGAAAAAGCTGTGAGTTTGCCTCAGTTACAACTGTGAAAGACAGCAAAGATTTTGAATCTCGTACTCGACAGGAGATATTGTCAAGCTCTGCTTTTTTCTTACATGGACACTTGCCTTCTGTTGCAATCAACCTAGGTAAATCTCAGTATGAGAACACATGTGGCCTCCTAAATCAGATGTTAGAACATTTCTCAGGCATCATTTCTGAATCAGTCGGAACTCAGCAAGAACATACTGCTTGTCAAACAGCAATTCTGGTGGAATTTGATTCTGTAACTGTTTCAATTGCAGTTGAACCTGACGAGGAGGTTAAGTGCCCCATACGTTCGGAACTTCCTGGTTCTTGGCATAGTCTAACTGTTCAAGTGGACAAATTTGAGTTACTTTCGGTGTCAAATATTGGTGGAATAAGGACTGCCAATTTCCTATGGGTGGCCCATGGTCAGGGAAGTTTGTGGGGCTCTATTACTGAAGGTCTGCATCGTGAGTTTCTTCTGATATCCTGTAGTGACTCTACTGCAGGTCGTGGTGATGGAGAAGGTTCAAATGTGTTATCTTCTAGGTATTCAGGTTCTGATATTATAAACTTGTGGGATCCAGAGAGCAATCATAATTTTTCTTCAATTACTGTCAGATGTGCCACTATAGTGGCAATGGGAGGTCGCCTAGATTGGTTCAATAAGATATTTTCCTTTTTTCATCTCGCATCTTCTGAATCTGATCTAGCTGGTATTGATTCCCGGGACAAGACTTGTGGATCTTCTTTCATTCTTAATTTGGTGGATGTTGGCTTAAGTTATGAACCATACTTTAAGAAATTGACAGCTAACCATGGTTTAAATCTCAAACCTTC
This sequence comes from Avicennia marina, assembly GCA_019155195.1. Lineage (NCBI taxonomy): Eukaryota > Viridiplantae > Streptophyta > Magnoliopsida > Lamiales > Acanthaceae > Avicennia > Avicennia marina. Next base: position 3,638,898 of record CM032770.1, on the reverse strand, counting down.
TGAATGCGAATCTAAGGATGTGCTCAATGTTGCTTGTCTGTTGGCTGCATCTTCCTTGAAACTTTCAAATACCACTGTGATTGATTGCACAACAGGAAAATACAAAATTAGGCTGCAAGATCTAGGGTTGCTTATATGTGGAGTGTCTCAATCTAAGTTAGTGGGTCATACTTATAGTGTCGGATATCTTAGCAAGATTGGTTATGTGAAAGTTGCACAGGAGGCTCATTTGGAGGCACTTCTAACGACAAACTCTCAGAACGGCCATGCATGGGAATTAGAATGTGCAGAGTCATGCATCATGCTAAATACATGCCATGATACGACTTTTGGATTAATTAGATTGGCCGGTCAACTCCAAAATCTGTTTGCACCTGATATGGAGGACTATATTGTGCACTTGGAGAATAGAGGGAATAATGTGCAGTGGGTGGTTGAGAACAGTGATAAGGGGATATTAGGTGGTGAGTTTTCTCAATCACTTTCTCAGACAGAGACTTTAAGTCTAGATAAGAAATCCAACATAAGCAATTTGATGGATCAAATACGGGAAGATGTCTTTCGGCTGGATGAGAACTCTGATGGCCAAGCTAAAATTTTTGAATCGCATTTTCCTGTATCGGTCAACAACAGTTCTCTTGTAGCTAGCAGTGCTTCCTCATCTGTAGAAAAGATTCCTGAGTTCATTGAAGAATACTTTGTGTCAGATCTTAGCCCCCTGTCAGAACTTGCTTCAAACAATAAGTCATCTGACATCCTTGATTATAGGAATGGCTCTGCTGGAGAGGCTCAAATAGGAAATAATGGATGGTATGAAGATTCTTCATTGAGAATATTAGAAGATCACGCTACGAAAGTGGAGCAGACTACTACACAGAAACCTGCAGAACATGAGGCTTCTACAAGTGATGTGGAACATGTCAATGTTGGGAAAGCTGAGGGTTGCATAATCCTTAAGAATATGAATGTCATTTGGAGAATGTATGGTGGTTCTGATTGGTCTGATACTTGTCAGGCTTCTGCAACGACTTGTTCGAGGGATACGACTGTCTGTCTGGAGCTTGCATTTTCTGGAATAGAGTTTGAATATGACGTTCATCCGGAAGGTGAAATATGTGCATCTAGGCTTTCTCTAACCATTCAGGATTTCTGTCTGAATGATAGAAGTGAGAATGCACCATGGAAGCTGGTACTGCTCAACTATTTGAACCTCAATGCCCTTATTGATCTTTTTAGCACTATTTTCTGATTCACAATTTGGTTTAATTGTAAGGTACTTGGATATTATCAATCAAAAAAGCATCCAAGAAACTCATCTTCAAAAGCAATGAAGCTAAACTTAGAAGCCGTCAAACCAGACCCTTCCATTCATATAGAAGAAAACCGGTATGCCTCTGCTTTTCTTCTTTTTCATTTGGTCTTTGAAGGATTTTTTCTTTAGCTCACATTTCTTTTTTGGGATTTTTCTTTTTCATTTTTTTTTCATAGAAAGATTTCACTCCATAGGATTGAATGTTGACTGGGTACTGTTTTATTGATGAGGAAAGAGAGAAGGGGAGGCTGAGTCGCGCTCCTGCCCATCAATTTTCAGATCCTCTTGTTATGGAATAGCTGTGATGATATTTAGTCAAACACCAGTATCGCTTATTAGTAATAGGAGCCCTTTAGTTGAATTAGTTTGGCTACAAGAAAGAGAGAAAATAATGAAGACATATAATTGGCTTCCCTACCATCCCTTCACTTTTAAAACCAAAGGAGCGTAGGGAATACTCAGTCCTTGCCTTAGTTACATTTGAATTTGCTCAGTTTGTTTTGCTTTGCAGCTCCTCATGGAGTCCAGGTTATTCTTCTTTTCTGTGTATTACTGTATATATGTGTGTGTGTGCATGCACGTGCGCACACATCCATGTGTACGTTTTGCTGTGATTGTGCCCTTATTATCTGAGTACTTTTGTCTTTAAGTTTGGATTGTGTGCACTTTCATGTGTACATTTAGCTGTGATTGTGCCCTTATTCTCTGAATACTTTTGTCTTTAAGTTTGGATTTTATTAAAATTATGAACATATTCCAGCAAATCCTCTCTACATATTTTCCTACTGAACTGTTGTATCAGCATATAGTGCTCCCCCTTTTGTTCATGAGCATGCAGTGACAATATATTTTTGGTGCTCTTCTTATTCTTATTGTATTTTTTTCTCCAGGTTGCGTATTGCTTTACTTCCTATATGTCTGCATCTTCATCAAAACCAACTTGATTTTCTCATTGGCTTCTTTGGAGGAAAAAGTTCATCAGCTGACCCCTCCCCCAGTACTTCTATGGATTTGAGTAAATCAGGAGAGCACTTTGAGAAGAGTGACAATCTACAGGCTTGTGCTATCAGCGAGGAGGCATTTCTTACTTATTTTCAGGAAAGTTTGAGTCTAGCTTATAAATGGACCTAATTTGAAGCATAATTAGGTGACTATGTGAACGGTCAATTAAATGAGTATATGTTTATCCTGAGGTGGATAAAATAGTACTGCTCCATTATAATCAGTGATCTGGTAGTTTTTCTGTTTGTGCTAATGCTCTCATGATATTCATGTTAGAACTATGACATCAGTCATTCTCTTAACTAGGCCTTCAGCTATCACTCTATGCCTTCTCAGTGACACTGTATCATCCTCTTTGCTTCCTTACAGAAATTTGATATATGGCCTGTGCTGATCCGAGTTGATTACCATCCTTGCCGTGTAGATTTTACTGCACTAAGGGATCGCAAGTATGTTGAATTTGCCAACGCTGTATCTTGGAAGGTAATTTTCTGGTTTGTTCCAACTTTTAACCTGACATATCTGACTAATATTTTTGGAACCCTGCAAGATTTGAAATCAAACGCATGCAAGACCTATGATTGAATAAATATTCTTTTTGAACGGCACAGAACAAGACTCAACTCTGAAAAACAAAACCAAACATAGATTGATGTATCTTGAACTTAAATGTCATTGGTTCTCAGGTTGCTGCTGCTGCTTTCTGCTTCCACGTCTTTGTTGGTGTGCATAGATCCTTCATCATGCTGATAGATAACTGCATCTTGCATCTGCTTGTCGTGAATTTAAGTTTCTGCATGTGGTGAATTTAAGTTTCTCTACTTGGTGAACCAACTATTTTTTGCTGTGTAAATATGGAATTCATTGCTAATAGTTTCCTCTGGAAATGTCTGTCCATATTAAATTCTGAGCTATCAAGCTTTCTTTTAAATTGACTCCTTTCTAATCATATTTTGGAAACTGTAACTTAAGGAAGTACAGTTGATGCATGGAATTGATGTCTTGCACCCTGATTTTGGTTTTTGTTTGAACATGCTGAAGGCAGCTTGTAACTATTGGTTTCTACAGTGAAGCCCATAGAAACTATAACCAATCTGGGAACTGTGTTGCTTAAACCCATCATCTGATCTGGTTATTATCGTTACTTGTTACTTTTATTGGGCATGCCATTTAATGAGTGATATAATGGCACTGGCTGTTGTATGAACTCTCAGTTAGTTTGTAATGAATTACTTGCAGTTTCATCATTCTTCAGTGTTAGCTTTGATGGCTTTATTGCACTCATTGCACACTAGGTGAAAAAATGGATGTGCTTCTTTCTGATAACTATGGTTATCATGCAAGAGAGCTACAATTGGATCTGAACAGTACTTTGTGGTTACTGTTAAAATCCATCTTGAATGACTTCTGTTGCAGGGTGTGGAGTTGCAACTCAAGCATGTACAAGGAGTTGGTCTCTATGGCTGGAGCAGTGTTTGTAAAACGATATTAGTAGAGTGGTTGGAAGACATCTCTAGGAATCAGGTTCAGTTAATATGACTATGTTTTACTTTCTTATTACTTCTGGTACATGGATGCACAAATCTTGACAAATTGGATGTTCCATAGGTTCATAAACTGTTGAGAGGTCTTTTTCCCATTAAATCACTAGTTGCTGTTGGTTCTGGAGCTGCACAGTTGGTATCTCTGCCTCTGAAGAACTACAAAGAGGATCATAGGTTACTCAAAGGAATGCAAAGAGGTAAACTATTACAACAGTTATGTCTCACCTATTTATGGTGTGTGAATTCTCTCTAAAGAATCGAAGTCCTTGCTTGCCTTATGTTTGCTTGTATATCTGTATCATGGCGTTTTTAGACATGTAATCTTCAATGGTTGGTGCTTGGTTGTGCTGAAGATAGGAGTGCAATGTTACATTGCCCTCCTGTCAACTTGGGAAGACGACAAAGTGGATTTAAGTTATGAAGTTGCAATATAGAATTCATACTTTTTAAGTTAGTTTATCATTGCAAGGTAAAGGGAACACAAATGGTCAAACTTAAGTCAAAAGACCATTTCTTGAGCTTGCAAACTCCATTTAAGCCATTACAATGGATGCTATGCTGGCATTGTGGAGTGTTTTTTTTTTTTTATATATGTTCTGGTCTAGATGTAACTTTATTCCTGATCAAACAATGATAGGCATCCTTTCTTTTTTGAAGCGTATCTTATGGCTGAACACGAACTGTTGTTCTAGGTACTTCAACATTTCTTAGAAACATTTCACTTGAAGCCATTGGACTTGGAGTACATTTGGCCGCTGGGGTTCATAATATACTCCTACAGGCAGAGTATATTCTTGCTAGGATTCCACCATCTGTACCATGGCCAGCAGAAAGTAGAGAGGGTACCAATGTGAAATCAAATCAACCCAGTGATGCCCAACAAGGAATTCAACAGGTTAATATTCTATGGCTTTTTGAAAGTGAGCTGAACCATTAAGTTTCCCACCTCTAGCTTCCATCCATTGATAAAGTCCCCCATTTGACTCAGGTTTGAAATTTTAGACAAGATTCAAAAAAAAGATGTATGAAAGTTTTGTGTATCATTAAATTGTCCTTGTAATTAGTGGTTAAGAGTTGGTTGTGTCCCCTTATGGTAACTGTAACTGTTAGGATAGTTTTGAAAAAGAATCCACTTTAGTAAATGTAACTTAAATTTCGGTGACATTGCAAAAATGGAAAAGGAATCTTAAATTTTGGACAGAGGGAGTAGCAATCCATTTTTAGTAGGGATCTGAATTTGGACTGTGGACAGGCTTGCCAGAGCATTAGTGATGGTATAGGCAAATCTGCTTCTGCCTTGGTGCATACCCCTTTTAAAAGATACCACCGTGGGGCTGGTATGGGATCTGCTTTGTCTACGGCCGTGCAGTCTGCTCCAGCTGCAGCCATTGCCCCTGCTTCTGCTACTGTAGGTGCATTGCATTGTGCTCTTCTTGGCTTCAGGAACAGGTCCGGAATGTCTTCATTTGTGCTCTTTTTTATGTGTACTTCTGTGCCTCTTACTGTTGAGTGTGCATTGGTATTGCCTGCTTATTCTTCCCCTGAACAGAGCCTTATCTTAGTAATTTTTATATGGCAGCCTTGACCCTGAGCGGAAAAGTGAGTCTCTGGAAAAATATTTGGGCAGAACTCCTCAATCCATGCAGTAGGTCTGCACAAACGCAATAAAAGGGCTATTGCATTTGTAGCAGCTGTTAAACCCAAGGTCATGATGAAAATCAAGGTTACAGCCATATCAGAGCATCAGAAACTCCATAGCTACACAGGAGAGCAAATTGGTAATTTAGGTAACGAATTCAGTTTACATGAGGCTCTTTCTGAGTATGCTATCATCCTTTCTTAGTTCATGGCTCATTTGATGCCACAAGTCCAATCTTCATGTGTTGGTTTTCCGGTATGCAATTGAACAGACTCATGGAATATATATTTGGAAGGCAAGGCAAGACATCTGTAGGATGTAAAAAGGAAAATCCCTGACACTGAATTATATGACATGCCTTCGATAGAATATCAAAAAGACATTGTGGTCCTATATTTTTGTTTGTTGAGCATCCAAGATAGAAATCTTTGCACAGCGAAAAACATTTGTTTTAACTTGCATATGCTTGGTTCCAGGTGTACAGATGTATAAATACGTACAGATGGGGGACTCCATTAAACGAATATTTTTGTCCTCAGAAGACGGATTCTGTAGATTCTGTAAATGTACATGATGTTGTAAGTTTTAGCACATCAATCCCCTGTAGGGGCCATTTGTTGGCATTGTTAAGCCTTGTTAAAATGTAATTATGATTGATTACTATGTATTGGTCTTGATGCAAGGCTCATTTGTTGGCTTGATTAAGCCTTGTTCAAATGTCATTATGATTGATTATCACGTATTCATTTTGGTCTGATGCCATTGTGAAGCTGTACTTTTGATGTAGGTATGTATGTGCATATGTTTTTACAATGTAATCCTGAAGCCGGAACTTAATATGTTACAGTTTGGGTGGTCATTCTTCCAGCTGGTCCTCTAATTCTCTCTCTTGCCCAGGGTGTCTGTTGTTGCAGTTTTGTGTGGAAGGTATGTTGGCCGAATCACCCTTGAAGGATGTTCATTTATTTGTATATTTCTGGCCTTCTGATATATGCGTTATTTATTTTTTTGTTTTGTTCACAAAAACTAATTGTAGCTGTGAGATTTGGCTGGTGATGTGGCCTAAGATGACATTTTCATAAATTTTATTATATATTTTTTATGTCCTTAATAATTTAGTAAATTTACTGTCTAATAAACAACAGATGCAGATGTTATTCAAATGTAAGGGTGTTCATTTGATTCAGAGTCTGTGAATTGAATTTTTCAATTTCGCTCGGGATATTATTAAAATAATTTTGATTGGTATTTTGTTGCCAGAAAAAGGAGATGAAGAACGAAAAAAATAAAAAATGATAATTTTAAAAGAAAAAATCGAAGTAAAAATAAATTTTGTAAATGTTGAAATTGAACTGAAAATTGAAACTCTTAAAATATATCTTTTTGAATGTCAAAATGAAATTTCAATATGTATATTGATTTTAATTTGATTCGGACGGTGCATGAGCGGTGCAGACGTCTACTTGAATGGAGCTTTTGCGGACGGAAATTACGAGGAGTTTCCGATTAAGAAGTTTTGGCTCAAATTCACACGCAACGATTTCTACCTGCCTATTTTTTGTTCAAGATTTAATGACCTGAATGCTTCATGTTGTAACAGCAAATTTCAAAAAGACTGTTTCTTATCTGCCTTGGAAATGAGATCAGACCTTACGGAATCAAATGCAAATTTTTAGGGAAAATAAATGAACACAATCGTGCAATAAGTAATTCCATATTTGAAGTTTTTGCTCTACTATCCACAAAATCTACTGTCCTCTCACGCTTACCCTTGTGTTTTGTAAGTGGAATCTATTGTCACTTTTCTCTCACACAGAAACTGATAACATGAACAAAAGATTCTTGCCAGATGGCTCAAGCAAATGATAAGTATCATTACAACGTTGCCGAATCAGAAGACTCCTATTACACATACCAATTATTACATCGAAATGGTTGAACTACAAACATTTGTACAAAAAACATTAGGTCGTGACTCATAACAGGAGGACGAGGGATCAAAATCAACAAATCCATTGTCTTTACATAAATACAAACCTTGCATTAACTTCTAACACTAGTAGAAGCACCAAAAATCTTCCTCCAGAAAAAAACCGTGTCACACGAACATCAAATCAACGACAGACCTAATGTGTTACACGTACACCTGACAAGTTTTCCAAGCGTAGCATTTCAAACTGTAATTGCCTCTCACCTTTAGACTTGAGTCTTCATTTCAGGCATGCTTTCCAAAGATCCATCAATAGTCTTGTCAGGTTTCTTAGGGACAACGTGTGATCTCTTAAGGCCCAGCCTCTCCTTCCAACGGCTTGTACCTTTTCCTAACCTTGGCGACACATCCTCATAATCATCGCCGCCGGCAAGAAGTTCATCTTTGAGGGTGGTGGTCTTGGCGCAATGTTCCCTCAAGGGCAGCATTTTCCCCTTGAAGAAAAGCTTATCAGCAGAGATCATCGTGTAATTAGGGACAGAGAAAGCGAAATCCGACGACACGGGGGCTTCTCTGTAGCTCATGCTTTCATGCTTGATGGGTTGCTGAGGATCAGCGAAGTCATTTGAGAAAGATATTCTTGGGCTCATGGTGTTGTAGAGACCTTGATGTTGTTCATTGTTGAACATGTTTAGGCATGCCATGGAAGACTAGTGGAAAGAAGCACAAACTTGAGGGTAATGGTTGAACATTGAAATTTCTTCTTCTTTTGGTCTACAGTTGGAGTTTCACATGCAATATGGGAGCCCTTTATATAGGAGACAGGTTGTCTCATGTGCATGTTGGAAATTTTCACGGTTTCAGATAGAAAATTTACATTGATATCACACTAGTTCTCTATCTATAACTCAAGACAACATGACCTCAATTATGGGATTCTTTTGGAGCCACGAAAGTAGATATGGTCTATAATAATCCTGCTGAAGTCTAAACCATGTAGGATGCTGAACTTTTAAAACTTTTCTATTGTCACTGTTGTACTTTTTTCACGTGTAAGTTAATTTCCTTAATGCCTGTAAAGTATCTTTCCGGCCACCATTAAAGTTCCTAAAGTACAATTAGGAGACATGTGAATCCCCGTATATGTCAGTGCTATTGCCTAGTCCATGTTTTCAGTCAGTAGATGTTGACCGGACTATTGGTGAACAGATTTACTTATTGGCGTCTACTTGAGTATAATGCCAAATGGAACAAAAATTGCAATATATTACAGCTGGTGTAAACTAAACTTATGCCTTGTAGGCTGGTTTTGCAGCTGGCAATACTGAAGATAATATTGATGGCTACATAGGCCTCAGTTGTGAGCTTGAAGGTATCTACTGGGAAGAGTAAGATCAAAGGCTTTAATGAGCTTTTTCAAGGCAATTTCTGAAACCATGGATCAAACACCACTATCATAGCCTAGTCAATAATTCTGGGAAGCAGCAACACTTAATGCATTGGATAATATAATATTTTATATTTCATACTAAGGATAAGCTTCACAGTAAGTTGACAACAGAGCAAATCGCTGAGCAATAGAAGATCAGAACAGATTACAGTGTATAAGAAAGGATAACAATGAACCAAACAGCACTATTGTCATCTTATTTTCAGAGCTGGAAATTCAATAAAGGCTTCGGTTTTATACCCTTGAGATCTTGAATTTTTTCTTTTTTAAAATTCATTCCTACCACATGCGGTAAAACACGCTGAGAATTTGACTGGCTGCAAACAATTAGAAAACCCCTCGTAAAAAATTTTACTTGTGGAGTTCTTATTTAAGTGGGAAACCCAGTTTTGTCGTTTTCCCAGGACCATTTTAGCTCGTTAAGTAAATTTAGAGTTCATCACAAGTGATGCTGGTGGTGTCTGTCTTTACTCTGTAGCCAAACTGGCAAAACAACTCCCGTCGCGTGCACATGTGCATTTTGGAACATTTCCTAACTCTTCAGCTGTCACCAAAAACCTTAAAAAAGAGAGACTACCACCGACTTATCATTAAACAAACAAACACTGCTTTTGGCCATTGAACTTTGACCACCGTTCACACATGCACATGCATAATTAATACGTGTGCGTGCTTCCATCTTTTTTAGGGTTCCAAGTTAAGTCGACATGTAATTCTCTAAATAGAGTTGAAGAAAATAATAAGAATGTGTATATGCAGATTTTAATATATCTTTAAATAGTATGTTGAGGAAAATTTAAGAATTTGAAAAATAAATCCCTTTTTGAAAAGTTTCAAGGATAACAGACCGAAGATAAAGATAGGGAGACTGCATTGTTTTGTTAATTTTGTGTGTGAGGTGAAAAAAGATTCGAATTCATCAATGGATGGCCACGAGTTGAGCCTCACATGGTTAACTCGCTTCTTTGTTTGAATCGGTCAAATGGGTGTCCGAGATTCACCATTTTTTCTAAACTGCTAAGAACCCTTTACTTGGGGTAGCCTAAACCCTCCATCAAAAGCTAGAGGAAATTTAGCAATCTGTCTCATTTGGTCTCCCATCCACTGAACAATCCCTATTATAAGGTGCTATTTTGACTCTACTCTCATGGATAGAACCATAACCACAATAGATATGCTTTGTAAGATTTTGGTGGATAAAAAAATTATTTTTATATATATCTAATATGTAATAATAATTGAATAATGTGATAGTATATATATTTATAGAAAAATAAAAAATAAATTTGAGTATGAAAATTGTAAAGATAGATGTTGATTTGATGTCTGAGAATAGATATAATGATGGAAAATAATATTAATTAGTTATAAACGGTAAAAGAGAAAAAATTTTGAATTTGAATTTAAATAAAATTTATATGATTTGCTATTTGAATTGTAAGCTTTTAAAATAATGATGAATAATAGAAAATTAGGAAACAAACATGGCCAATGCTATCATGGTAGTGAGACTTGGTTGCCAGAGACTGGTCAAAATCATTTACAATATTGAACGTAAAGATATTCACAAAGCAAGCTACCTTGTTGTCTTGCCTGTCTAAATACTTCATTTACTAGTCTCTGCTGTATTAGTCATTGGAAACATGTTGTCTGCAGTGTGTATTTTTGAATGGGTAAACATATCACAGATATTTAGAGATCAGTTATTAATTATTATTTATGCATTAGACGTAGCTTCTACCAGATGGGGTTTTACTATCTAGAAACTTAAACTATAACCAAAGACCCGCAGCCCTAGGTTTGACGACAGACTGTAAATCACAGCATTGCATAAGAAACCAAAACATGATATTAAGAGAAAAAGATTAGCCAAGTTGTGATCTTTTTCCAATACAAAATACGCCCTTAACTGAAACCATAAATACAACGGTTGGCGTGACACTCGCATGGCAATGGCATGGCGGATAAAGTGGAGCTAGTGTAGACATGTGTTGGTAATGATGTGGTATCAACATGTTTGGAAAGAATCTTGTGACATCTTATTGTTATTTGAAAAGATTTTTGTGTAGTCTTCTTTCTTGATCTAGTGGATTTTGTTGAAATTAGTTAAATGATCATGTAAAATAAGAATTTGACTTTGTTTATCCGATAAGATAGAAGGAATTGTTCATATCTTACTGATTGATAGCATAATGCACTTAAGAAAAAAAGTATATTGCCTAGGCCGAAAAGTTAGACTAGTGTTAGAACACTAGATGTAAAGATTGGATGTGCGTAGCTGTAGTTTGGAATTAGTGTGGATATTTCAGTGATCACATATCCAAAATAGATAAAAGTCGTTGACCTTGATGGCTATAAGGGCTGGAGACGTCAATGGGCATCTTGGACCTTTTGGACTTCATGATTTAAGTGTATAAGAATGATTGCATTGTCCTCTTGTGGTGAAAATTGGTGTCTATATCAATTTGAACGAAAAAAAAGTAAACAAATAAAGGAAGTGTGTAAACACGTCTTTTACAACTTAAATAGAACTAGTGGGGACCATTGGTCGAGTGTGCATTTAGGCATTATGAATTGCTTGAAATGCTAGAAAGGCTGAAGTTAATAGAGATTGATTGTGTAAAGTGTTTCTCTTAAAACTTGAATGTACTCTTGATAAATTTAACATAGTGAAATCCTTTACTTAGATCGGTGCCCCACAAATGTAGGAAGAAACTTCCGAATTGCGTTAATAATTGTAGTATTCAAGTTCTTTACTTTTTGTTTGTCTATATTGGTGTTCCAATATAATTGTTTTCAACAACATGTGGTGCTGCAACATTTAATCAAAACTATCAAGTGATGTCAGAGCTGATTAAAAGCTGCAACACTATCTATTGTTGAAAACAATTATATTGGAACACCAATGCACATAAATAAAAAGTAATGAAAATGAACAATACAATTATTAATGCAATTCAAAGCCAACCTACTATATCTCTGGGGCACTAGCCCAAGTAAGTGATTCCACTATATCAAATTTATTAAGAATACACTCAAATTTTAAAATAAACACGTCACATGGTTAATCTCCATTGGCCTTAACCTCTTAAGCACTTCAACCAACCCACAAGCCTAAGTGCACACTCAACTAGTTTCCATTGGTCATATTTAGATTATAGAGGATGTGTTTACACTCTTTTTTTACTTGCTCACTCTTTTTCCATTCAATTTGACATAGGCACTAATTCTTACCACAAAGGAACAATGAATTCACTCACATACACTCAAATCATAAAGTCGAAAAGGTCCAAGTCATCCTCTAAAGTCTCTAGCCTCTATAGCCTTTAAGGTTAACGACTTTCATCTGTTTGGATGTGTGATCATTGAAAAATCAGTGCCAAATCCAAACTGCACTATTTCCCATCCAATCGTGTTCCAACACTAGTCTAACTTTTCATCCTAAGTGAAATTCTTCCCTACTTGTGTAGATTTTGTTATCCATCAATAAGATGTGGACAAATCCTTCCATTTAATCAAATAAATAAAGTCAATTTCTTACTTTATATGGACATTACTTAACCATATCCATAAATTATGAAAGAGATTACACAAAAATCTTTCCAAAAAACCATTAGATATCCGCAAGATTCTTTCCAAACATGTTGGTGCTACATCATTACCAACACATGTCCATGATGGCACCATGTCACTACCATGCCAGCTGCCACATCATCCACCATGTTGACTGCATGTCATTGTCATGCTAGCACCATGCTAACAATCTCCACCTTTGGTATTGTGTGGTACAACCTCTATTCTTATATTGTAAATTCTTTTTAAGTGTGCATGTCTTGTGATCAATAAATCTAAAGTGGCGATCTTCTTCTAGTGTTGCAACATTTTACGAGGTAACAACACATTTCACTTAGTAGCAACAAAAGAATATGAAGTTTGATGTTGCAACACTAAGATCATTACCAAGGAGGTACATAAATATTGCTATTATAATAGCAACAAAATTATTCAAAATAGCCACGGATCATCATCATTATGACAGTAATCAAAACTCCTAAATAAGGAAACCAACAATTGACAAAATACTAAGAAAACTAATAAAGAGAACAATAGGAAAAAACCAAAACTAGAAACCAACAATCAACAAAATACTAAGAAAACTAATAAAGAGAACAATAGGCAAAAACCAAAACTAGAAACCAACAATAGCAGTAAACAATCAGTAGTTATGCTCCCTTTAAAGTTGCAGTTGCACATTGACATTCAATTGCATTGTACTAAAACGTCATCAATCTGCCAGTATCAACTATAGATGCCTCTAGATTGACATAGCCCTTTATTTTATCCCTTTCTTTATGACACAGAATGTCAAAGAAGATTTATAATATTGGAGAATTGAAGTGTGCATAAGCCATAATAGCTACAATTAAAACTCCGCTTAAAGTCAGGTAGTCAAATAATCCACAAAGTATTCCCCTTAATTTATTTTTAAGCATTCCGCCAAATTCTTCTCAACCCTTCCTCTGAGTATGCACTCCCTCTTAATAGCACATGGTCATAAAAAAAAAAAAAAAAAAGAGGGAGGCAAGTATTGTAGCATCAAAAGTGAGAAAGACTAATTGGAATTGGTGTTCCAGCACTTCTCAAGCCAACTTTTCGTAGCAACCTTAAAGTCTGGAATTATATGTCATAGTCTTATATTTTGACTTAATAACCTTAGTGAAGAAGGTATATTTAGCCAATTCATGATATTTAATGCGATTAACCAATATTATTCTCCTTTGATCATTCTAATCACTAATGATAACTTTGTTGGACGATTCCTTCTAATTCTGGAAAAAGGTTCACAGGCTGACAAGTGTGCTGTAACAACATTATCACTAGGGGTTGTTTATGATGTGGACACATACTAGATTTGTTTTGCCTTTTGTTGTAACTATTGGCTGCATCTTAATTAACTACAATAAATTCTTAATTAGAGTTATTATTATTTTTTGTCAAAGTCCTTATTATCTAATTCTTTATCTTTTTCACGAAAATTTTGTGCCTGTGTTTCCTCATAAAAAACAACTACATTACTAGATTTCATAATAGTTTTAGTTTGAAGGTTATATACCAAATGAGCCTTGTTTGTGATTGAGAATCTGAGGAACATCCCATCAACACTTCATACATCAAAATCTCCAAGCTATCCATGATCATCAAGTATGAAATAGTTGCTTTTTAACTTATGAAAGTACTTGATGTTAGAACGCTTCCCTTTCCAGAGTTCATATGGTGTCTTCTCCAACATTGGCTTCAAGTAAACATCGTTAATGATGAACACGCCATGTTCACTACTTCAACATACCATTTTACATTGACTCCTTTTATATGAATCTTAACTTGTGCTATCTCTTGAAGGGTCTGGTTCTTCCTTTCCCCAACAACATTTTGTTGGGGTGCCTTTGGTGCAAAGAATTCATGAATAATTCTACGCTCATTACAAAAAATTGAAAAATCTTTATTTTGAATTCTCTTCCATGATTGCTTTGGATTCTTGCAACCTTGTGGTCTCTTACTCTCTTTTCAGTTAAGCATTGAAAATATAGCTTTTTGTAAACAACAAGCGCATCACCTTTCTTCTTAAGAAATTCCACCCTAGTGTATCTTGAGTAGTCGTTCATACAGGCATAAATGCAGCGTTTGCCTCCTACACTTGTAACATCAGTTAGTTTTTGTGGCACAACTCCATGATTTTAGATGTGCACAGGTGTCACAACATCGGGTAGTTATTCCATCGCTAGTTTCCATGTTGACATGCCTCACATATTGGGATTTTAGAGTCTACTATTTATAACAATCCTTTAACTGCTCTAAATCTTGAAAGTTTAGTAAGATCACAATTGTTCATATGTCCGAGACACCTATACCAAATCTCGTCATCACTAGTTTTGGTCTTAGGCATGTTGCACAACTATCCAATAAGTAGCAATTATTGCATGACCTAGCTCTTGTCAGCACAAGTCTATCCTCATCGTCGTGAATAGTGCACAGTACACTTGTCCTTTATGAATATGACAAAGAGGTTTTGATTATATAGTAGGTTGATGCTAATTAGATTTGTCTTCAATCCTTTGACAAGGAGCACATTCTTTAAGGGTGGCAATTCCTCTACGTTTAGTGTACCTTTTCCAATTATTCTCCCTTTCTAGCCATCCCCAAAAGTGATAGAACCACTATTATGATTTTTGTAATTAATTAGCTTTGCTTTATCTCTGGTCATGCATGGAACATCCACTGTCAAAGTACCATTTAGCATTGGAACACACCTTTAGTGATGTATAGAAAGTGTAACACTTCAAATCTGCTTTTCTTACTTAGATTCTTCTTATAATTTTTGTTCTTTTAAACCTTTTTAGAAACTTAGTGCAATCCCATCTCCTATTCATGAGGTTTCTACAAAAAGAAAAACAAGAAAAATGAGATGTCCCTGCCTCAAACAGTACTCACAAATGTTAGTCTTCTTAGGAGGCCTTTTCTCCCTTTGATGTTCTAACATTACTTGAGCAGGTAATGTATTTTGTTGCAATCCGGTAGGGGCGCTGATATGGTTTGTCTTCCTAAGTACCCTGTTAGGGGAGGAGTTCTCTAGATTGTGGGAGAAGTTAATTCCATTATGATCTTTTGGTGTCTTTCCATGTTGGGAATATCTTCCAACTTAACCTTCCTCGTATTCAACTTTTTCAATGTTGTTTTAGCATTCTCTGCTCGGGAAATGGCTAAGGCATGGTTTTCTTCTAATTTCGTATGTTTGAGCTTCAACTCCTTGTAATCCTTTTTTAGCCCTTGCATTATATCAAATAAAAGGTTATATACAAACACTATTCATTCTTATGAAAACTCATTGTCACTATTAATATCACTCTCAAATTTTGTTGGTGTTTCGACCCGGGGCTATAGAAGTATGATTCCTTCTTTCGTGGAATTAAAGCCCATCCTCACTCCACGTAGTCACCAATGACTTGCTCTGTTTCTTTAAGGCATTCACACATTTAGTAAGGACGTGCTTGAAACCGCCACACTCGTGGCATTAGATTCCCTTTCGTTTAGCCTTCGTTTCTCAATTGTTTTTATTTGAACGATCATCTCCAGGCTTTCTAGGTTTATTGGCTACCTTGTTTTGAGTACCCATGTTATCATTATCCAATAAATTTTTGAGTCTTTGTGCAAAAAGTATGACTTCGTCCTTAGTGTTGCAACACACCCCATCTTGGTAGTTTTGTTCACCTTTGAAAGTTGCCTCCTTATCTCTTTTGATTTGAAGTAAATTTATCTCGTATATCTGCAGAAAACTTATCAACTTATCCAGCCTCATGTTGTCAATGTCTCTCGTTTCTTCAATGGCAGCTATTTTGGCTAAAAATCTTTGTGATAGAGACTATAATGTTTTGTGCAACAATTTTGCTTCTAAATACTGTTTCCCTAGTTGATGCGCTTGGTTGGTTATATCCCTCAATCTCTCATTGAATAAGGCTATATTTTCATTTTTTCCCATTCCAAGGCTTTTGAATTGAGAGGCAAGCATTTGGAGTTCAGACATTAGTACACTGTTTGTTCCTTCATGGATATTCTGTAGTGTGTCCCACCTTTCTTTAGTTGATTCCTTGGTTGAAATTAGCTTAAACTACTCCTTGTCTACTTTTATGAAGATGTCGTTGATGGTTTTTGAATTCCCTAAGGTACCTCTTTCTTCATCAGCAATCCAATTCTGATATCCTTTGGTATAATTTTTCCATTATCTATCTGGTAAGATAGACTCCGTCCGTTGGTAATGAAACACTAGGCTTTTTTCATAAACAGATTTGATAAATGCTCTCATCTCTACATTCTAGTACAGATAGTTTAACTTATCAACAACGGTGGATGAGTAACTGAGGCTCCCTCATTCACACCCATCACTTAATCAAAAATTTTAAAATCTCACCTACTTTAAAACCAAGTCACAAAAAGGTGTCATGACTCTGATACCATTTGATTGTTCTTATTGAGTGTTGCACCACCACATAAGCATGGTGATAGTTCCAATTGGAACTGCAAATTGGACCGAACTGGATCAAATCGTGTTGGAACTAAGACTGGAATCATGGAATTAAAACTATGGAAGAACCATGCATAATGGTTTTGATTTGGTTCTTAAAAAATAGAACTAGAACCAGAACCAACAAAAACAAAAAAAAAAAAAAATACATATATAATGTAATATATATTATATATTGTATAATATATATAGCATATGTATAGTATAATATACATATATATAATAAAATATGTTATTTTATATTAATATTAAGTAGTTAAATGATGTAATGTATATTTTTTCTACTCAAAATGTTTCTTAATTGACAATGTAATGTATTTTATAAAATTTATATCACTTATTTTTTGCTTTATGGAAAAATAATAAAATTGAATTATGATTTCTCTTCATTTTTTAAAATTTTGTACTTGTTAAAAGTATTAAATGTTTTTGTTATTACTTTTATATTAAAATTAATAAAAAATTGTATAAAACTAAAACTTTAAAAAATCAGAATCAGAACTGTTGAAAAACTAAAACCAGAATTAGAACCAGAGCCGCCATACACGGTTCGGTTCTAGTTCTTCATTTTTCTGGAACCTAAAACGCTAATTCCAGAACCATGGCCATGTCTAGCACCACGTGTTGTTGAAAATAGTTATGTTGGAACACAACGCACACAAACAGAAAGTAATAACAATGAACAACATAATTGTTAATGCAGTTCGAAACTAATCTCTTACATTTGCAGGGTACTAACTCAAGTTAAGGATTCCATTATGTCAAATTTATCAAGAGTACACCAAAATTTTTTTTTAAAAAAAGAACACTCAACATGGTCAATGCCCATTTACTTCAATCTCTCAAACACTCTAAGCAACCCACAATGCTTAAGTGTACATTTGACTAATCCCCACTGATCCGATTTAGGTTGTATAGGATGTGCTTACAATTTTATCTCACTTGCTTACTCTTTTCCCATTCAATTTGATATCGACTCCAATTCTCAATACAAAAGGACAACATATTTCATTTATATACACTCAAATCATGAAGTCTAAAAAGTCTGAGCTGTCCTTTGAAGTCTCCAACCTTTATAGACTTCAAGCTCAACAACTGTTGTTTATTTTGAACATGTGATAACCGAAAAATTCGTGTTAATTCCAAACTACACTGTTTTATGACTAGTCTTTATATCTAGTGTTCCAACACTAGTTTAACTTTCTGTCTTCAGTGATATTCTTTACAACTTGAACAAATTTTGTTATCAATTCGCAAGATATAAGCAAAATCTTCCATACAATTAGATATATGAAGTCAATTTCTTACTTTATATAGGCGCTTAACTATGTCCATAAATTTAGAAAAGAGATTATACAAAAATCTTTTCAAATATCCATGTGATATCGTCAAGATTCTTTCCAAATATGTCGGGACCACATCATTGCCCACACATCTCCATGCTGGCGTCATGTTGGGTGCCACATCATCTGCCACGCCAACAACTAATAATGCTTTATTGCTTTTACCATCTTCTGTCTGCAAAAGAAAAGTTGATAAACGAGCGTGGGTAGCAGAATTAGTTAGCATGTAGATAGTTTCAAAACAAATAAGATCCAGAGAACGCTAAAGATTTCTTCTAAATTTTTTTTTTTACTGTGCCGTCTGATCATGCAAAAGATTATATGTAACAGTTATTATCGCAAACAAATGTTGGCTTAAAATTCTGCATACCCAAGTGGGAAATACTTTTCTTAACGGCCAGAAATATGAAAAACCACTGCAACTGACTGTCTATCTATCTATGGGCTTTGTGGATAAAATGGGATTATTAAAAATCAAGATACCCCTCAAGCATCTCACGAGACCCTCCCAATATTTTTGTGGTCTGTGGAAAATCATGCATCATCTTTGTGGTCTGTGTGATCTAGAGATAATCGATCTAAAGGCATTTGAAAACCAGCTGGGGATCAGAATGTTTGGGAGACATTTTGATTGTGTTTTACCTCCTTATTAAGTTTTCATTAATTCTGAGTGTGGGTGAGATTCCTGTAGAGTTGCTGTAAAGAGAGACTGAGGACTAGCATATGGTGTTCATATGACAAAATGCTGCTAGTAGGGAGCCAAAGAGCTTTCTGAAATTAGTGTGGTTATATCATACTAATAAAATCAGCACACTTTCAGATTTATTTATAAATTATAAAATTATTATATTTTAATTAATAAAAAGCAAATTATTCAGTATAAAAAATATAATGAATATTTAAAATAATAAAACAAAAAATATTAAGAGAATTTGAAAAAAAAAAAAAGGAGAGAAAAAACTTGAGAGAAACACAAATAAAAATTATAAGAAAGAATAAAAAATAAGAAAATTATATAATTTTATATTGTGCACAATATTTAAAATAAAAAATAATGAAAGATCAAGAGAATTTGAAATTGATAAAATTTTGGAGAACATATAAATATAGATTATAGGTTGGATGAAAATAAAGAAGAAAATGAAATAAAGGATAAAAATATTTAACATAAGGATAATTATGTAAATTTATTTTATATAACTAAGAATACTTATTGAAATAATAATAACCAGTAAAATCGCACACTCTATGTGTGTGCATATTTATATATAAATTATAAGTTCATTGTTTTTTAAATAATGGATGTAAAATTATTTAAAAAGTATAAAAAAATCTAAAAATTAAAAATTAAAAAATCAAAAGAATGTAAAACAAGAGAAATTTTGAGAGAAAATAAAAATAAAAATAATGAGTGAGAACAAAAAAATAAAAGAACTTAATAAAGATAATTGCATAATTTCCCTTTGTTAACCCTAAAAATTTTATTTTCTAAATGATAGAGTATACGTGTAAGTTAAAAGTAGAAAAACAACAAAATAAAGAAAGATAAAACATTAGAGAAAATTTCAATGTAAAATACAAATAAAAGTAATTAGTCAATAAAAAAAGAGAAACAAAAAGTACAAAAATGTAAAGGGATTTATAATGAAGGGTATTTACTAATTTAACTTTGAACAATCAAAAAGCCTTGATAAAATAATAATATAGTATAGATAATAATATATACTAGTTAAATTACACACTTTATGTCGTGTGCTAATTTTTTGTCTATAAATGATAGAATTATTGTATTTAAAATAATAAAAATATCATTATTTAGTATTGAAGATAATAATAATAATAATAATAATAATAATATATAAATAAAACATACATAAAGATCAAAATTAAGAAGAGAAAAAATTTTGAGAGAATTTATATATAAAGTTAAGAAGTTCAAAAGAACCAAAAATAATAGAAAAAATAAAAGAATCCCAAAAAAGGATAGTTATGTAATTTCATATTGTATAATATAAAGTTCCATTTCAATAATATAATATATGCATAGTATAAAAAATGCGATAGTATATTAGTGACATTATTTAATTATGCTTGCCCTTTCTAGTTAAGAGTCATAGTAAGCTTACTTATTAGGAAAAATATTATAATTTTCTAATGTGCAATCACGTTAACACCAAGCATTTAATGAAACAGGGTGTGTGTGTGTGTGTGTGTGTGTGTGTCTCTCTCTCTCTCTCTCTCTCTCTCTCTCTCTCTCTCTCACTCATAGATCATAGAGTCTATGCCGCCTGCTTCCTCTGTCACTGGACTCCCATCTGATTCAATGTGGAAATGCCATGCTTCCCTCTTCCCTCTTCCCTCTTATTTGATTACTATGATTGCATCATTTACTTGAATACATACATGAAACATAGTTCTCTAAAGGAAAAGAAAATATTCAGTTAATGCCCTACTTATTCATAGGAGCTGCATGGTTTTCCAATTGAGGCTTGAATTCTTAGTTATTATTGGTGAAATTACTCACTTTATATATGTACAAATTTATTTATAAATTATAAAATTATTATACTTTAAATAATGAAAATACAATTGTTTAGAGTTGAAGGTATAATAATATTTAAAATAAGAAAATAAAGAATGATTAAAAAGAATTTTAAAAACGTGAAAAATGAGAGAGAACAAACATAACATAAAAAGTTGAAAAGAGAGGAAATAGGGAATGATAGAAAAAATTAAAAAAAAATTAAAATAAGGTAATTGTGTAAGTTTGCGTTGTGTAACAAAAGAAGTCCTATTTCAGTGATAATATAGTATAGAGACATTATATAAATATATGCATTGATATATTAGTAACTATGTTTGAGTATGTTATGTTTGGTCTCTTTAATTAAGAAGAATGGAATAAATTTACCAAGAAGAATGATATTGCATATGCATAATGTGCAACCAAATTCTTCCCATCTATGTATGTACTTGTGAGTAAACAAATTTGAATTTTGGAATTTTAATTAATGCCAAGATGGAAAATTTCAATTGATTTATTATGAAAGAAATAACAAAACTTGTTCAAAAGCCAACTCCATCATACTTGTAGAACAAATATGGAATTTATTTTATTTGTGTTGAACATTGAAATGTCTCCTTGTTTTTTTCATGAAAATTGTGTTAGAAAATTATCTTTTAAATGCGTTTTTTTTTTCTTTATCACATGCTAAAAACTTCCCTCAAAATTTATTTTATATCAATTATTCTTGCATAAAATAAACTATCTCCCTAATGGCCATGCCACTACAGCAGTAAATAACAATATATTATTATTCAAAAATTAATTTGATTCTTTTGCATATATCAAATATTTCGCCAAACACATTACCTAAGTCACCACCCATTTTTTCAAAAAATGGAATATCAGTAAAAGCTGATCATCTAATTTCAGTCCTATTTTATCAATACAAGTTTTCAAATTAAATTTTCAAACACGCCCATATTTATTTCTATCTATTTCTAAAATCTTCTATGATTTTCGAAACTTCCGAAAGCAAATAACTTTTGTTTTGATTTTTTTTTGGGAAAAAATAAAAAAGAAAATGAAAAACGCCGGAAATTCAATCACTTGTTACCCAGAGGATCCAAACCCAGAATCCGAGGTCCGGCTATAAATATGGAGTATCAACAACTGGCTCAACGCTGGCCTTCAAAGGCTTCATTGATGCGCAAAGCGTAGGGTTTATCGGTCACCGAAGGGTTTAACAATTTCTTCCCACGGCAAGAAATAATGGCGTCTCCTCTATCCTCGATTCTTCGGGCTCGGTTCTCCTTCACCGTTGCGTCTTCTCTTGGCAAGGTACGCCCTTCCCTGCCTTTCGTTTCGGTTCCTATAACCTTTACCCGAGGCCTATATTTCCCCGCTACAAGGACACTCTCAACCTCTGCGATTCCCGAAGATTTCCAGAGGCCAAATCATCAGCCATCGAATCCTCCGTTCAATTTCAACCAGAACCATGACAATCAGTGGCCCTCTCAGAACAATAATTTTGGAGACCCTGGAAATCGCAGGAACGGTAGTTTCCGGAATCAGGGTAATAATAGTGGTTATACTAGAAGTGGGATGAATCAGGGCTACCCAAATAAAGGAGGTTTCAGTTCGGGTCGGGGTGATCCCGTATCAGGAGGCACAAACCCTAGCCCTAATTTTCCCAATCAGGGTTCTCGGCAGAATCAGAATTATCCCGGTCCCGGTGGAAATGTTAACCATTGGAGTACTAATCAAAATCAAGTATACGGTCGAAACCCAACTCCAAATTTAGATAGAAATTATCCTCCCCCAGGAGGGTTTCAGAACCAGGCTTATCAGCAGAGCCAGAATTACCCCGACAATAATGAGTATAATCAGAATCTCAACCAGGGTCGCCCCCAACAACAGTACCAGGAACCGTATGGGCAGGCTGTTGTAAATAATCAGATTCAGCGTCGAGAGTCTGTCTCAAGTGATGCTGGGCCACCTGATGTTGTTGACGTACTTAGTTTGTGCCGTGAGGGCAAGGTTAAGGAAGCGATTGAACACATGGACAAGGGGGTGCGTGCAAATGCAGAGTGTTTTAGCTTGCTCTTTCACTTGTGTGGGAATTCCAAGAAATTTGAGGATGCTAAGAAAGTACATGACTACTTTCTGAGGTCGACTTTTAGGAGTGATCTGGAATTGAATAATAAGGTGCTGGACATGTACTCAGAGTGTGGAAGTATGACAGATGCACGCAGGGTTTTTGATCATATGCCAGACAGGAATATGGATTCTTGGCACTTAATGATTAATGGGTATGCAGCTAATGGATTGGGTGATGATGGATTGGCATTGTTTGAGCAGATGAGGAAGTTGGGTTTACCACCAAACGAGCAAACTTTTCTAGCTGTTTTAGAAGCTTGTGCTAGTGCCGAAGCTATTGAAGAAGGATTTATACATTTTGATTCAATGAAAGATTATGGGATTTCTCCTGCGATTGAACATTATTTGGGACTCTTAGGTGTCCTTGGGAAGGCAGGAAATCTGGTTGAGGCCGAGGCATACATTGAAACTCTTCCATTTGAACCCACAGCTGTTATCTGGGAGGCATTGATGAACTATGCTCGTATACATGGAGATATTGACCTTGAAGATCGTGCTGAGGAGTTGATGGTCAGTCTTGTCCCTTCAAAAGCTATCAAAGATAAGATCCCCACTCCTCCCCCAAAGAAGCAGTCTGGGATCAACATGCTTATTGGGAGGAACAGGATACCAGAATTCCGTAACCCTACCCTTTACAAGGATGATGAGAAGTTGAGAGCGGCAAAGAAAGAGCAGGCTTATGTTCCTGACACCAGATATGTTCTTCACGATATTGATCAGGAGGCAAAGGAGCAGGCTCTGCTCTACCACAGTGAGCGTCTAGCAATTGCTTATGGTCTCATTAGTACTCCGGCAAGGACACCTTTACGTATCATTAAGAACTTGCGTGTATGTGGTGATTGTCACAATGCTATCAAGATCATGTCCAGAATCGTTGGGAGAGAATTGATTGTCAGAGATAACAAACGGTTTCATCATTTCAAGGATGGCAAATGTTCTTGTAATGACTACTGGTAAACTCCAATGATCAGAGCTGGGGACATGGCGATACTTAATGTCTCTGAGATGATATGGAGTATGTTCTTCTGTGATTTTGATGTTCTCTAGATTGTCGTGAATGTTGAAATTAATTTTATGCCCATTCTAGAGAGGACAGATTATTCCATCATTTTCGGAGATTTTAACTTCTTTGTGGACCTTACTGGAAAAATTATTGTATTTCTTATCTTCCCTTGCTAGAGCTTAATTTGTAATGTGCCTACTGTAGGTTTGTTCTAAATATATAACATTGCTCCAGCAGGATGTTATTATTGAGTTACTTTTCATCCAAATATTTCTAGAGTAATTTCCAAGTTCCTCTTTAGTGATTGAGTTACTTCCTTTTTCTTCTAAACTTATCCGCTCTACAGGGGTACTACAGTGATTGAGTTACTTCCTTTTTGTTGCTTTTAAAACCATTGGGGAAGCTCCTTTATCTTCTATTAGTCCTTCATTTGCATTTTGTCTGCTATGCAGATGACTGAGCTTACAAATGTTTGCTGTTTCCACTCATGTAGTCTTAACGATGTTCATTAATCATATGATGAATGGATGCATGCTGTTAAAACATGGGGAAAAGTAAAAGTAGTCCCAGGAAGGATGAATTAAGAGGTGAGCGTAGCTTCAAAAATACAAAGCTATAAAGAAGCGTAGATAATAGAGTTCAAATAGAATACTCTTATGCCCTCTTAGTTAAAATTGATTATTACAAGCAGACTTAGGAAGCATTTACATGCACAATGTATGTTGTAATTGATTGGTGAAGTAGGCTAACTTTTATTCCTTAGTAGTTCCTTGGTTAATGTATAATCAGGGTTCGAGTCATCAGTCATGATTCATCTGAATCGAACACACCATCCCCATCTTTATCCACAGTTCACATCGTTTTAAGGCAATCTTAAGAGGGGAGGCTGCTAATGCAAATACACCTGTCTTCACCCCACCTCATATGCACTTAGACATACTCATTGAATTCAACGAGCTCACAACTATCCAAATCTGCAACCGCAATTATCGTCTGTAGCCTTTCGGCTAGGTGGCTTCCTTTCCCCAAGGTCTTCAACACTGCCTTGACCGTTTGTACTACAGGAGAGATGTCTTTTGAAGGTGTGGAAATGGGGAAGTCTACATAAAGATGTTTTCTTGGATGTAGGCGAGGATTAATATATGAATCAGCGACTAAGTGGTGCAACAAATTCAATATTGATGATATGTTAAGCACTAATATCACTTCTTCAAAGAAGTATCAAGTTCTAAACCTCTATTCACAAGTCTGCGCATGATCTTATTAACCAAGATAAGTAAATAAATTAAATTCTACCTCTTATTAAAATTTCCGGAAGTTTCAGCTTTAGTTACATGAGAATGCACTCAAAGAAAGGAAAGAGAACTAGTATAGTTTAGCTTGTGCGCTTTGTAGACTGCCACTGTGAAGTAAACATTAGAACAGAGCAAAAGAAAGCCAAAAACAGAACTGTTGCCTATATCTTCATCAATTCCAACAGATCAATAGCAATCTCTCCCTTTTCGTCCCTCATACCATAGTCCCAACTTGAGCCAAAACAATGCCTCTCTTCTTCAGTTCCTCCCTGGCATTATTTTTCCCCAACAGGCCTTGCCAAGCTAGGAGACCCTGTTTCACAAAAACATCGTTTCTATTAGAGGATTTAGTTGAAGCATTTACTTGTTCAGACAGATCCATGTGTTTTGAAGCAGTTGCTTGTTGTAGGATTTCAGAAGCAAATGTAAGATTAAGAAAGATATACCGAACGTTGATGCTGTCTTTCTTTGACAGAGACTCTGGGATGCTTTCATGCAGTTTGTTGTTCTGGAGAAATCTGTCAATCAAAGCAGGGCCCGGTTTTTAGTACCATCATATTGTAGAATCATCATGGACTCATAAGAGTGTCAGCCTAGAACATACACTTCTTTTAGTTTTGGCAGTTCACCCAGCGAACTTGGAATTGATCCTTCAAGTTGATTGTTCTCTAAATGCCTACTCCCACATCAGAATCAAAACAAAGTCAAACTGATTACTCAGTGTGCATAAATTACAGATAAATAGGGAGTTTTAGAGCTTACAGTGTTTCTAAAGACTTTAATGAACTCAAATGGGGTATTTTACCCTTAAGTTTGTTTTCTCCTAGCAAGCTGAGATACAACACCAGTTCGTTACAAATTCATGGGAAATAAATCATGGTGTATTGCCTGATGTTAGGCATGAGCGGACCATCCTGCCCAGGGGATGAGAATTACTTACAGGTGCTTGAGGCCAGTCAATTTACTTATGCTTTGATCCAATGTTCCCGACAATCCAAAGCCTGTCAGGTTCCTGCATGCATTATAAACAACAAAGCGTGAAAAATCCTTGTATTAACTGCACTTTCTTTAGCCAAGAGTTCGATATCTACCGATCCCTGGGCCGTCGCTCGGAGACAATAAGGGAACTTACACAGAGATAATTCTACACGGAACTTTTTTTGAGCATGAAACACCAGTCCATGCATTCCCTCTTGGCAGGCATGGATCTCCGACCCAATCTTCAGGCACACTGGCTAATCCTTTCCTAAACTCCTCTATTGCCACCACTGTCAAATATCGGAAGATAGATTATGCAATGCAGGAAAAATCAGAAACATAAAACTGAGAAATACATTTTTTACACAAAACAGGATACCATCTCTGGTAATAGTCTTTCCTCCAACAGGTACAACCTGCAAGAGTTCACCAGCACTGATCAATGGCCCAACAGGTGTGTCATTTTCTGGAACCATGGAAATCTCGATCTTTCCTGTAAGAGGCCATTGATCAGCAACCACACTCTGACCACTGGCTGTGACATTGAGATCTTGGTAAAACTTTCCTCCATTTACGTACACATCAAAAACTCTCCAACTATACGGGCTTGGTGATCGATTGTCCTGAAAGTACAACGCAAGGTAGTAGCGTGCACTAGAGAGTGAAAACGGTGGCCAGTTGAGAGTAAGATTCTTTCCCTTGCTGGTTGTGATTGCTGATGCAAAGGCTTTCAGTGGTGGGACGTTCCAAAATGCTGAAGAAGTCACATTGGAGTGGCTTGTGACTGTGGCATTATCGTCCTTGAAGGGCTGCCAGTATCTGTTGAACTTGTCGTCTGGGAAACTGATTTGATGTTCATTATTCACAAATCACTTCAGAAGCTAATTAATATAAAATAATTCATTTACCATAACAGTCAAAAGCAAATTTTGCCACACCATGCTCAAAAGTATAGACAAAGACTAAGCAACACTTTGGTACCTACCTAATGATGTCTTCTTCTGAGCCAAAGGAACTTCTTGCAACAGTTACCAACATGTTCTCCTTGAAGTTGGTGGAATTGTAAACAGAGTCATAAAGATGATGCACTTCAATGGCTGAAATGAAGGGACTGGAACCAGCGGCAGTGTGCTTATTTCTTGCCAAACAGACACTCAGAAACTTGTTATGGGCCACAAGAATGGCCTCATAGTACGACGTTCCCCCATTTGCGTAATCGTCCGTAGTGTTCACAATGCTCCACTTTGTTCCATCAATGATCTGATCAAACACCGGCGGCTCTTTTCCTCCGTCAAACCCTCCGTAGAAGTACATGGTCTTCACAAGATACTTCCCTTCTTTTATCACAGGGAAGCTGTAACAGTACTTTGAGGCCTTGGTGTTTGGGAAGAACCTGAGGGTTCTTAATCTAGGCAATGTGTCTGGTTTGTTTAACGTTGTCTTGTTGCCAGTTGATATGTATTCATCGTCTCCGACGTACTTGAGAGGCCCTTCTTCAGCATCATCGCTCGAACCGCAGTTTATGAGGTGATCTGCATGAGGAAGATAACAGATTACAGAAAAGATTTACGATTTGTAATTCTTGATTTTGTCATATTTCTGAAAAGTTAAAACATTATGCTTTTCCGATAGTTACCTTTAGGATGTGGGTTGGCATGGATTACAAGGGGAATACTGACAAGCCATAGTAGGAAGATGCCGGTGGACATGGTGGCGGTGGCTGGCACAAACGGAGGAGAATCGTGGGAATGTCCGGCGAGGGGAGAGGAAGAGATTAGGGAGAAAAGATAATTGAATTAGATGAAATATTGGACGTGAATTTAGGAAGATGGTATGGATGAGAGGCTATGCATGAAGATAGATTGCCAGATAATGCTAAGGAGGCCTTTGTTTTTTACTCACAAATTTGGAAAATTTTAGTTATTACATTCTCCGTTAAATTTGCCGTTGTTTTCTTGAGGTATAATAATGAAGTGAAACACATGAAAAAAAAATGGAAAACAAAATTGTATAAGAAGATGTGTATGCGAATTACTTTAGAAATATTTGTATGCTTAAAGGTTTTCAGGGGTTTAAGTTCACGTTAACTATTTGTCTTATTGGTCAACTCGTAAGGTAATTTTTCTTGATTCTCATTGTTTATTTTGAATGTCCAATAAATTTTATCAAAATTGATATTAAGGAGTAAAGGAAGAGATTCATTGGAGACAAAAAAATCCATATTAATGGGATTTTTTTTTTTTTATTGTGATTGGACATCACTCTATTTTCAAAAAATAAGTGTCATCACTATTCTCTTCTCTCTTCAAGGTCATTTAGTTTTTATTTGAAAGAGTTCTTTAAAAATACTTTGACATAAAAATTTTTCCATATATGTCCAGTCTACACCTATTTTATTTTTTAAAAAAACTTACGATTATTGTACTACTTACACACCCATTATCAATATGTTATTCAACATATTACATCAATATATAATAAAATAGCCATCATTTTTAATATAAGGAATATTATCTTTATGTTTTTTTTTTTTTAATAGAATTCAGGCCAATCACTCCAAAATTTCACAATTTACCCACTCCCCCCCCCCCCCCCCCCCCCCACCCCCGAAAAAAAAGCCTTTTCTCCCCACATTTCTCAAAATAAAATGTACATGTTTGCAGTTGCCATCCAATCGTTTTTTTTTATAGAATTCAATCCAATCACACCTAAACTTCACAATTTACCACCCCCCCCCCCCACCCCCCCAAAAAAAATGCCTTTTCTCCCCACATTCACAAAATAAAATGTACACGCATGCAGTTGCCATCCAATCACATTCTTAATATTTTAATCCTTCTATAAAACAATATAATACTTACTTTTTTTTTAATGAGAAGAAATTTCTTACAAGAATTATAGCGATTCAAAATCAAGGTCTTGGATATTCAAACATGATATCACTGCAATACAAGGTTAATATAAATGGGTCCACAATATTGTGAATATTATTTATATTGGGAATAGAAATGGCAACAAAGTCATGCGTGGATTGGCAGATCAGGATAAGATATGAGTATTTCATACAAATTGTCTATTCGAATTTATTCCGTTTATTTTTACAAGTCAAAAATTTTTAATTTGAATCTAACATGTCAACTTGTGACATAAAATAATATCACCAATCTATTTTGGCTAAAATGACTATAGAAACAAATTTTATACTCTTGAATTCAATTCAAATAATCAAATATTTACGAACTCAACCAAACACATTAACTTGGCATTGGATGTGAGTTGAATTGCCTCCCCCGAGAACAAGGTTGAATACATTTCAAATATAAGGTAATTTCAATGTCAGCGCCTGTAGCTCAGTGGATAGAGCGTCTGTTTCCTAAGCAGAAAGTCGTAGGTTCGACCCCTACCTGGCGCGGTTTCTCAATTTTTGGATTTTAATGCTATTTTTTGGAATTCGTTTTTTCAATTTTCCATAGCAAAACCCTGAAGCAAGGATTTTTCCCTCTTCATTCGAATTTTGCGGAGCAGGCATGAAGGTGTTCGAGGTCGTTGGTGCCACACTCTCCGTGGTTCTCTTTGTCGCCGTCATCAATTCCAGGTGCGCTCTTCTCCCTTTCCGTTAGACATTTTTGCATGAATTTGAGGTTTCTGGAACGAATTTGTAGCTGCTATGGTTCGCGGATGCAGTTCTTTGTTTTTGTTCTTTATTGAAATGATATTCTGTGTAACCCAAAGAAGAATGATTTTGCGATTTTGGAAATTGACCTTTGGCCCTGACGTAAGTCGATGAATCTTTTCGATAACGCTGAATTATTTACCTACAACTCTGTCTTTCGATTATCCACGTCCTGTGGAATTTCGCCGGCTGGGATTCGAAGTCTATTAAAAATGGAAAATGGAACTCGCTTGCGGATACTCTGGTTGCGTATGAGCATTTCGATAATGAATGCTTTATCTGTGTAATGCTTTCTGATGTGCAAATTTGAAGTAACTCATGGAAATCATTTACACTGTTGATAACTGTATAGTGCCATTTTCCGCGTTTTGTTTAACCTTTCCAATAACCATTTCGTCTTTTTTCCTATTTCATGATTCAAGTACTTGTCTGGGGTAGCGTTATGGAGTTTGGCGAAAGAATTTTCTGACTTCTCTTATTTTATTTTGGGCATCTATCAGAGCTACAGGGGCTAATTCCTAGTCCATTTTGGACATACCCGGATTTGGTGGTTTGTTCTTTTAGTATAGTTCTGAAGCAAACGATATGCTCATGCAGAGAACTTCCGGCTTTGATGAAAGCGTGGACTTTGGAACCAGAAGTGGCTCTGCTCAATGCGTCACTTGTAAGTGCCGCCTACTGTTTGACAAAATCAGAACACCTTCCCCTTTGAATTGTCGTTGCATTGGTCTTTCTGGGCTTTTTTTATTCTGTGCTGTTGAGGCAGGTATCTGACGTTTTTCCTCTTCTTGAGGCTGCACATAAGACAATTGTTGCCAAGTTACAAGGTTCATTGACGACCGACGCCCTACATTCGGAGCTTGTTTACAATTACTCGGGTTCCAAACACATAGGAATGCTTTTGTCTCTTCTCATCATGGTTTTTTAACATTCTACTGGGGTGATAATCTTTTTGCTTATACCAGATATCGGAATCCCGAAAAAGATGCGGCATTTCTGACAGCACTAGTTACATCCTCGCTGCTCGTTTTGGTGCTTCTGCTGCTGAGGCGTGACCATTAGACCAACGTTTTCTAACGATGTTTCTTGTCTTATTTTATTTGTCTACAGATTTTCTTTGCTTTGTAGCGAATTTGCAATACTGTTTCACCAGATGGCTGCCATAATGGGACTTATCAAAGGGACTGAAATTGACTTGGAGGAATTGGGAACGCGAGCCGACCAAGGCCTGATACGGAAGGTTAGGTGGGCTTTATGCTCTCTCTCTCTCTCTCTCTCTCAATTTTAATGTTTGTGTATTATTTCAATGTGCTATACACTGTTAATGGTAGTTTACTGGGACGTTGGTGTTTGTCTTGGCATCTACCAGCACTACAAATTATCAGCATTGGCGTTGGGGATATCTTCAGTTTCAGATGCTACAACATGCAGGATTGCTGCACGAGGTGCACTGTGAGTGGAAACAGCACACTTTTGCCCTGTACTACATATATGGACAGATAAGTATAGATCTAGAATGGTTTCTTGGTGTACTCTTCGTTCTCTCTCTTGAGTTTATGCAACAAATCAGAACCGTTTGCATTGCCCAACCACGTTTGGAAACTAACTTCTACCTCTGATCTGATAACAGATAAGTTGTCGGTCAAATATAGGAAGACAAACTCACGTGCAATCTTCCTAACGTGAACTGATGCAAGAAATTTAGCCATTCACTGGTGGCTGTGTGAACCTAACTGCACGCCTTACAAATGGGGGAATGGAGCTCTAATTAATCTTGAGCGTAGCTCCAATTTGAACAATTTACATAGATGCCTACCCTCAGTACTAATTAGACTTTTACAGTGATTGAATTTTCACATAGATGCCTACCCTAAACCCTAAAGCATCAAGAAATTCCAAAGAAAATTCCACATGCGGAATGGTTCACCAATACAGAACAATTAAATGGCGAAGGATGTCTTATACAAGAAGAGGCTGTCCAGTAAAAGGCGAAGAAATTGTGATTAAAAAAGGAAAACGAATATCCACAAGAAAGACTATACATAAAGCACAAAAAAACAAACTAAATGTAAAATCATTAGTGTTGTTGCAAAGAACCATTCATCGCTTTCCAGACATGCTGAAGGAAGTAACTTTCATGGGAGTTGCCACAACCAAGGGGGCCTCCGGAGAATTGCTGACTGCAAATTTGTCGTGCATGAACCGACTCTCAATAATGGATTCGTCCTTCAACACTATCTTGTAGCAATAGCAGCTCTTGAGCCCTTGCTGGTTCTGGTAGCAGTGATGTGCACTGTTCTTCACCTGCTGAAAATTCCATATGACGCTGAACTTGCCCACTGTTGCCACCAAATGTTTTTCTTGTTTTCCACTTTCAGTAACCTGATGGGAGGAGACAGAGATGAGACAACATACCAGATTAGTTCCAGGGCTCTTATTAGGAATCAGCTGCACAGCTTAACTATTCTGTGAGCAAAGTGCGATTCATTCATAATAGTAAAATAAACATTGATTTTCAAACAGTACTTTAAAATGGAAGGGGTTAGAGCCATGCTGGAGATGTACTATAATTCATAAGCCTGGGCTTGTTGACTTGTTTTTCCAAATCTGAATTAGTTCCAATTCGAATCCAAAGCCTTATTGAGACCAAAAATTTTTTGAAAGAGCATTCACAGGAAAACTCCAACATAATATAACTTTAAAGAAATAATTTTTGCAAAATAAACATCTGACGAGAACTTCATGAAAATTACATTATGGACTTGCCTTCTGTGATCAAACTTCATCAAGTCTAAATGCAATCACCAGGAGTAACAAGGTTGATTGTGACGAGAAAGCTAAGTCAAGAACAGTATGTGCACCAGTAACTTACCCAAGAGAAATGGCCAGCATGTAGCTTATTATCAGCTCCAGCCAGATGTGCATCAACCGGCGTGAGCTTTAGCAATCTTGGAGCTGGAATTTTGTTTCCCATCCGACCAGCAAAACCAGTCTTAGTTTTACCGTCCTTGTCCGTGAATAAAGTGCATATTAAGATCAAGTAGGTGTCTGTCGTGCCCAACACCCACTTCCCATCATAAGTTACATCAACCGAGGTAATGGGAGAGCCAAGCCCTGGGAATGCAGTTTTTGCCTGCCTCATCGAAGTCCTTGAGTACAACCTAATCTTCCCATCAAGCGACCCAACGACTATGGAACCATCTCCCGCAGTTGCAAAACATTGAAAATTTGTCCCTCTTGAGAATTGATGACCTTGAGTCCAATGCAACACGGGAGAACTCATATTCGCTATCTTCTGAACCATTCCCTTCTTATCACGCATATCCCACTGACACAACCTATTGTCATCCAACCCCAAGAAAGTCGACTCTGAAGGGTCCAATTGCGACCCCTTTGCATCACTGGTGATGTCTTTCATTGTAATATCAGTGCCATCCTTCTCAAATTTCCACTCTGTAACAATCTTCCCGGTCTCAATATCCAACTGGTGAAGTCCAGTGGGGCGGGGTTTTCCTTCCTCGGAGGGACTCATGAGCATCATATTTGTCTCTCCCCTCATCAAAAGAGCCTTATTCGGCGTTCCAGACGTCCCAGCACTCGACCGCAATTTCCGGTCATCAAACTTCACATATACTCCCTTCCCATGAATCCCATGGCTAAAGTTCTTCACAACCTGAACTCCTGAATCACCAACCAGAAAACTATTATCCAATGCCCCCAAAGCCAAGCTCTGAATCCCACCACCAGTTGCTGCCTCCTCAAATTCCTCTAACAAATCCTGGCTCTCCCTATCCGGAAGCTCCACCGGCTTCTTCTGTGGACTCTTCCACACACCATCATCTGCATCCTCCCACACAGAATCATCTGACTCCTCTGGCTTCACCCAACCAAGGAATTCTTTTCCATAAATTTTTACTTTATTTTCCTCTGTAGCTTTCAGCCCATAAACATTCTCAAACAAACAATCCTGAAATTTAGTCACGAAACTCCTATACTCCTCATCTTTAAAAAACTTCAAAGCCCAGACTCCACGGTCGACAAAATCGACCCTCCTCTGATCCCCAAAATATTTCATCTGCAAATCCGCGGAAACCCTAGCCTTAATTTTCTTCCCCACTTCCAGAACCCAAAATCCTTTACCACAACCCAATTCATCACCCTCCTCCTCATCAATCTTCAACTTCTTAACAAACTTATAAGAACTCAGCTTCTCCGAAACTATCCATTTCGCCTTCGGCGTGTTGCCACCAATATGAAGGTAAAGCTTCACGGCGTTTCTGTGGTCAACACTAGGTTTCTGAAGGGAACTGGATGACATTCCGGGGTATTTCAGCTTTAAAGCCTGTAGCCTGGAATCAACTTCGTCCAGGGTTTTGGCACTCACCCGGAGGGTATTGTCCTCTGCATCAGCATAATTTTCTGAATCCTGCTCTTCCTTTTCCTCTTCCTCCGAATATTCGGAATCGGAAAGGTCGAGCCCTTCACGACTTTGCGAACCGCCCATGGTGGTGGCACCTCTAGTCACTCCAACCGATCAAAAATCTGGCTTCAAATTTCACCCACTGGGGGGTAATCAAGGATTCAAATTCGCGTTTCGAGCGTTGAATTTGAGGAGATTTAGAGAGAGAAGATGGAAAGTGAAAGATCTCGTTCGGGGCGATTGGGGCTTTTCTAGACAGGGGAATAAGAGCGACGGAGATGGTGGGTACACGCGGCCGACCGTTGCTTGGTGATGAAGCAAGCGTTTGGATACCCTTTCTAAGTTAGCGCGGAGAAGTCGTGTGTCACCACAAGAAAATCGCGATGCCGCAAATTTGATTTTTTTTTTTTTTTTTCGATTCTTCTATTTATTTAATAAACTTAAACAAGAAAAGTTGTAGGAGTGTTAATAAAACAAAATACCCAACGACCCGAATTAAGTTTGATTTTGAAAAACTTTGCAAACTCGGTAAATTAAATTAAAAATAAATAAAATTCAATCAAATCAAGTTCAAGTAATTATTAAGTTAGAATAGCTCAATTAAACTCCTAACATATTCAACTTACAAAACGTGAAACCATTCAAAGATCTTTCTGTCTCTAACTTGTTTTGATTACATTAACACAACCCCTGGAAAATGCTGGTACAAAAAATGGAACAAATAAACGAATTGGGCCGGCCTATAAACATTTTGCCATTATTCTACTCCTGGGGACAATCCAAATGCTTATTGGGTCGGGCATTGGTTTTAATGAATTTATGGGCATAGTTTATGGCCCACATCCGGCTGACGATTTATAGGCCTTGGGCCCATACAACTACCCACAGTTTCCGCCTTTTGGGATGTTTGTGTCAGTGATAAATTAATTTGATATTCTAAATATTGTTTAAATGGGTTTCCGTTATTTTTTCAAAACAATTATTTCATTCTTGCACTTTGAGAGGGTGACACACTTATTTTGAACGTGTGGAGCGAGCTAAATAAATAAAAATAAGGACCATATTCATGGACTTATTGATAGATACAAGAGACAGTAAAACATCTTAAGACAGGCTGGGATCAATTAGCCAACAAAAATTCAATGGTTTTCCTACCACTTTCATAATAAATTTTTGTACATTTAAGCATATGCATTGCTTTTCAATTGTTATTTTGATATGCATCTTTTTATTTATTTGGAAGGAAATTGCCAAAAACATATCATGAATTATGATTAAGCTCCAAATTAATGGGATATGAACAACTGTGCCATTCGCTGCTTCAAATGAATATTAACAAAAATAAATTACTGTCTAAGTAGAACAACAGTTAACACTATGTATCTTTTAATCTTTAGAACTCGGTTAATTATGAACTATGAAAATTGAGCAACGTGATAGACTCTAATGTGTAATAGATCAAAATTTACATCACCTCTTATTTTGAAGGTAAAAAATAAAGTTGCAATAACCATTAAAGCTTAGAATTAATTACTAGCAAATGTGATTAAGTGCAAAATGGCAATCTGCATGTTAATACTAGTTCAACTCTTTAGAAAGTGAAGGTTAAAAAAAAAAAACAACAATTACTAGACTCTGATTGTCCATGGTTATGTATGGAAGGGGTGCTTTGAAGATGAATAATGTTTGTTTAAATTTGTGTTGGAACGATTAATATGTTTAGAATAAATATTTAATAAGATGAATAGTATTATTTATTTAAATCTGTTTATTTATAAATATATAAAATATATAATAATGATTAAACGATGTATAA
Source organism: Avicennia marina (assembly GCA_019155195.1). Taxonomy (NCBI): domain Eukaryota; kingdom Viridiplantae; phylum Streptophyta; class Magnoliopsida; order Lamiales; family Acanthaceae; genus Avicennia; species Avicennia marina. The sequence continues at coordinate 3,602,753 of CM032770.1, read as the reverse complement.
TATATAGAGATGACAATTAATTTATAAGGTATAAACATATATAAATGTAAGGGTGTGCTTGTGTGTATAGATATTAATTTAATTATAAATATGTACAATGATTAAAAAATAATTAACTAGTTATACGATAAGAGACAAAAAATTTCAATTTGAATTTGAATGAAATTTTTATTAAGTAATATATTTGGTAGTATAAAATTTAGAGGATTGCATTGGCTTGAAAGCAAATTCCAAATGCAGCCCACGGCTTTTTGGCTAACAAAATAAACATGCATCACCATTAACAAGGTTCGTATTCAAGTATTCAAATTCTGTGGTCGAATTATTATATACATGTTCCTGTGAGTTTGCCCTCAAAATGAAGTTGGATTATTTTTTATATCCGCAATTTGGGGGTTGGCTTGATTTGGACATGACGTCGGTAACAACTAGGAAATAAATTATTTGTCTTGTTGATCTTGATCCTTGTCCGAAACGTATTAATAATATAACAAATATAATACAAGATGTTGATAAGATTAAACGTGCATTACACATACATGTGGGTTAACATTTACTTAAATCGTGCCGTATAAGTTAAAAGTTATTTATTAACATTTCCGCGCCGATCAATCGACCGGAGTCCTTTATTTATTTATATATTTTACGTACTCCTAGTTTTCCATTTAGTGCTTGTCTTCTTTTGAATAGAGATTGAGAAATTTAATCTGTGTTTATTTTTATTTTTTATCATAAAATTACAGCCCACAGTTATTATATTTTTTTTGACAATTTTGTTTTTGTCTCTCTTAATTTTACATAATTTTCAAGAAAAATATATTAAAAAATACATAATACAAAATAAAAACAAACATAGCTAGCAAATTTGTTTTCATTTATTTATTTTTATGATTTGAATTTAAATTCCAAATTTTGCATCGGAAACGGTGGTAGTTCAAAATTTTATATCTTCTTATTCAAGATAATTTTATGGCATTTTTTATAATTGAATTTAAATGAAAAAAACCGCATCTTTTTCATACGAATGAATAATCACACATACAATGTGAATACCTCTATGAAGTGGAAAAAAAATTATATTATTCAACACTAATTTTAATTGAATAATAGCAATAATAATATATAAGAAAATATCAAATTATCCCAACTCAAGAGTTGCTAGACCCCCACGATGAGGGAGCCTCATTCTCAACCGAATTGTCCTTTTAATTATTAGACAGAAAAATAAATAATGATACGACGGGGGCATGACTCAAACTACAAACACTTGTTATTACACACACTCTTTTAAACATGCACAGAGTGTAATAAAAAAAGCAACCTGTGTTGCAGGAAACTTATAATACCCAACCACTAAGTACAAAAAGGATCGCCCGAAGCATTCGTGGGAATATTATTTCTTTTCTGATGGTATTTTATTATTCATATAGGCACGTGTTGAATTTAATGAGGCCTGTCTGGCTGTTGTGTACTTTAGTAGCTCAGTTGGTGCACATGCTTTTAGTAAAGGACTACAATATAAGAAATCGAAGCACGTGTCAATTGTAAGTGGGCTTCTCTTCTCTCCTCCAAAGTCCAAACTTCTCTGCTTTACTCTAGATTCTAGAAGGCCGACTTGAGGGCAAATCTCTCGGGTGTTGGGACCCACTTTGGGTCCCAGGCCTTTCAGCGTGGGGTCAATTTTTGTTAAAAAAAAAAAGAGGGGCATTATTTAATGGGTTGCTTCTGGCGATGCTGAAACATGGGAGAACTTGGCTGAAGACGAAAGCAAATTGGTTGTATGGTTTTGGAAAGATTTCATTACGGGGAATGGATAGCTCGGGGAGACATTGAAAGGCTGCAATGTTGAGTACATTGTTGTTTTGGATCATTTATCTTTGTGATTGTAAGCCTATTTATTTGATTTTGTTTTGAAGTTGGAATTGAGAGCGTTAACAAGTTGAATTTGAGTAATAATTTGAACTTGATGGTTGTTTAATTCAATTTTGTAAAAATTAAACACAAGCTTGAGTTTAAGAACAAAATTGAACTACAAAAATTCCACAATTTAAATTAGGTAAAATACGAAATTAATTTGAAACCAAATTTTGTTAGTAAAAATAATTGATGTGAAAATTTAAGCATAATGTAATAATAAGAAAGAAAAATAGATAAAAAATTATTATTTTGATGAATTATATATTTGTGACAAAGGATTTTGATACATAGCCTCGCGCACTTTAACTTTGCCTCTTTGTCTATAAATATTGATTCCTTCAAAGCTACTGTGACTAACAAAAACCAGAGCAGAAGCTCGAATTTGAATTAAAAATATTCCAAACGAGCACTGTCCTGTTAATATTTGCGTGTGCACTTACATATGCACGTATTTATGGATGTAAACTAGAAGCCAGGAACATTCCCGCCATTAGCAGAATCCGACGAATCTCCACTGTTGAAATCCATCGACTTCAGCCACTCTTCAATCTCATCGTCCCCAAATTCCTTCTGATTATTGTTGTTACTGCTCGACCCAATTTCCGTATTTTCCTGCTGTTCCTTCTTCTGAGCTTCAATCACGTTTTCTTGCGGCTGAAAAGACGAACTCGCCGGCAGAGTGACGGCGGTCGAAGAGGGGGCTGAGTTGTAGTCCGAGAACGGGAAATTGGGCTTCGCTCTGGGGCCACGAAACTCGATGGCCGCCCTATCGTAAGCGCGTGCGGCATCCTCTGCGGTCTCGAAAGTCCCCAGCCAAAGACGCGCCTTCTTGTGGGGGTCTCTTATCTCCGCCGCCCACTTCCCCCACGGCCGCTGCCTCACTCCCCTGTAATTCTTCTTCTTCCTCTTCTTCCCCGCCTGCACATTCTTGTCGCTATTCTTCTCCTCATTTTCGCAGAACTTACAGCCCAAACACTCCTCCATTCTGCAGCGCCGGCGGGTCTCCATGCCTTCAGAAACAGAGAAAACCCCACCACCAGCGGCGGAGGAGGAGGAGGCGCCCATTTGGAAATGCGACAAAAATTCCAACTCGTGGGCTGGGTTGTCCATCTCTGAAACTCCAGAAATGACGTTCTTCAAGGCCGCCACCATGATTGAAACCTCTCGTTCTCTGGTAAGCCGCGGCTGCGGAAGCGGAAGCGCTTCCCTGATTGGGCTGCTACCGCTGTTACTGTTACTGCCGTCCCCGTTAGTTCTCATGTTTGATCTATGCATGTCTTTAACCTCCTCGCTGACTTTGTAGAGAAACGCGAAAATTATTTGCCTGAAATTCTGATTCTCTGTGGCCAAATATGGGTCGAAGTGGGCTTTATATAGATGTGAGCGTGTGGGGGAGTGGAGGCAGTTGCCAGTTCTGCTGTCAACGGCACACTACTAACACACGGAATGCCTTTACCAGGTCTATCCCACGCCCGGACCAGGAACATACACCTGCAGCAGATCTTGCCACGTGACTGTTAATTTTTGTACTTTTTAGGTTTTTAAATATTAAAATATATTAAATAAAAATTTATATGAAATATTAAATAAAACCAAAAAAATCAATAAGATAAAGCAATCCAGTTTTTAATAATTTTTATATAAAAATCATAAATTAAACACATATGTGCCACAAAAAAAATTATAATCAGTTTTTTAATGCGGCTAAAAAATTAAACATTTTAATTTTTTTTGGTTTTGAGCATTTTAATTTTTTTATTTTTAATTTTAATTTTAATTTTTTATTTCATTTGATACCACATGTAGTTTTCTATTTGGTGTATTTTTCTATTAAAAATAAAAAAATAATTGAAATTTTCAGATATTACCATATATAATATTACACATGGCAAAATTTCCTGCGTCCGATGCATCACTCCAGTATGCAAAAACAGCTGTTTTAGCATGCAAGTGTTCGCCTGTCTGACGTGGCAGCTCTGCTGGATTATTCAGTTGAAGAGTTGGCAGTGGTCCGTGTTCACACGGTAACTTTGTTGACCGTAAAGAGGACGGAGAGTCGGGACGTGATGACGTCAACGTCACGGAAACCGGGACGGGATGAGTCTTAAAGGAATGGGACAAGTGTTGAGTGGCCAATGGTTTGGAAATATCGAGCCAGATAAAGGATTTTCAAGTAAAATAATTGCTACTTGTCAGGGCAATTTAATCGGTGCCCTGTTACAAATCTCTATTACTTTTTTAAGGATAAAAATCTTGTAATAATTTTTTTTATCTTAAAGTTCAGATAGATGGCTTAAAATATAATTTTTATTTTTAAAATTTTTATCACTATTTTTGGTATTCCTTAACATATGGTTATGTCTTTCTTTTATCTTCCATCTTACCTGTAACTTTTCTTCCCCATTCAGTTTTCCATATAATTTGAATTTTAATTTATTGTTGAAATTTTAAAGGATATAATAATTTTATATTTTGTTATAATCGATATTAAGTGAATTGCCGCAATTCAAAGTTTGACTTTGAAGGAGCCAGTAAAACTAAAACATCTGACATGAATGATTTGTCTCCCAAAACAATTTCCTCCTGAAATTTCAGCAGCCATTTACTAAATGCATAGGTAAATAATTTATGCAATTAATATTTGTGAACTATAAAATGTCAAACATAATCTTATCCAAGTATGAAGTTAACCAGGCAACATATGTACGTATAACATTAACTAATATTTTTGCACACTTGCTGTGTGTGTATTTAAAAATTTATTTTAAACTTTTATATAAATAAATGATATGTTATCTTGGTTAACGCAGTTTAACTATATTGTTTTATTTTAAGACTTGCATCAAAATTAAGAAAAAAAATTGATGATTAATAAATTACACAAGTTATTCTTAATAAAATTATCTAAAACTAAAATGACATTAAAAAAAACTTTAAAAGAAGAGAAAAGAAAAAGATAAATAAAAAGGCCAAATGAACGTTAGAGAACAAATGAAAGAATAAAGAATAGAAGGATATTAAGATGTGGTAGAGAAATAAAAAAAAAACTTAAAAATTTTAAAAAATGAATTTGAAATATAAATAGTAAAAATAGTGTCATTTGAAAGAAGAAGTTGTAAAAAATTAAATTTGATGTAGAAACGTATAAAAATAAAATAAATAAAAATTAGTGAAAGATGGGGAAGAAATTGGAATGTGTAATAAATTAAAGTTGTAAGTTAAGAATACAAGAAATTATAATGATTGAAAATTTGGAGATAAGAGCTAAAATAGAAAGATGTGGGAGTACTTTAGTTTTTGTTCCAATTCAATGTCCTAATTTGTCTGCACGTGACTTTCTAGAACTGATCACCTGCAATACAAGGTTCATGATGCTGAATTGATCCTAGTTGTTCGGCTCGTACAAAATAAACAGCTTCCAAATAAATGTAACAATTATATATAAACGTGAATTAACATGTATATATAGTTATTGATTTAATTATGATTAGATATAATTATTGAATAATAATTAATTATATATATAAAAAAAATTTTGAAATTGAATAAAAATTTTGTTAAGTATAGGCCATGTTTAGGAAAGGGGTTTTGGTAGGATATGATATTTGATGGGATTGTATTGAAATAAATAATATGTTTAGAACGAATATTTTAATGAGATGAATAATATAATTTATTTGAATATATACACACATATATGTATAAAATATATAATAATAATAATTAAATGACGGAATTATATATAGAAATAATAATTATGTATTAAGGTATTAATAGAAACAAATGTAAATATATATGATGTATATATATATAAGTATTGATTTGATTGCAAATAGTTTTAATGATTGAAAAATAATTAGTTAACTATATACGAAAAAGAAAAATTTTGAATTTAAATGTGGATAAAAATATTATTGAAAGATATATTTCGTAGTGTAAAATTTGAAAAAGTGTTTTGGAATTGAGAGTGTGATTCCAAACATAACCTCAATATCAAGTTGAGCAAAATTTAATAGAACATGAGGATTGAAATATGCCAAACAAACACAACCTTCCACAACAAGAAAGTCATGTGCTTGTCTGTCGCTTAATTGATTATTTCAAAGCAGCCTTGGGAACAAGACCTGACGTGACAGGCAAGAAGAGAGGGGGTCGGCCGACCACGTTAAGAATCTAATTTGATCTTCGAGGACCCGTAAGAAATCAACAAGAAAATAGCTCCACTCTCCTGCTTTTGGACTCTCCTCCCAAAGATATTGGTCAAAGGTAATGTATAAATATATAAACTTAGGCTTAATGCATCCACGAATTTCATTCCAGTCCAAACAAAATTTCCAAGTGGCCTAATGTGTTTATATATATAATTTTATAGGTTATGTTTGAAAAGAGATATTAATTTGATTATAAATAAATGTAATGATTATTAAATAAATAATTAATTATATATGTGAGAAAAAATTTTAATTTTAATTTAAAAAATATTTTATTGAATTGTATATTTAAAAATGTAAAATTAGATAAAATATTGGAAGGTTGAATAATGGGTTCCAAACATAACCATAAAGTCGAACTTCGTAGTTCCACAATCGCATTCACCTGAATTGATATTAAATTGAAGGCCTTCTCAAGATTCTGGATGAGAATATTGACGTGGAAATGGGCATGCTATTTCAAAATTTTCAGAGTAGAATTTCTACCACTCTGCTCCTTGACCTTCACTGGGACCAGCAAAATTTTCAAAGTAGAATTTCTACCACTCAGCTCCTTGACCTTCACTGGGACCAGCAAACTGCCGTCCAGACGAAATTTCATTGCAACGGCCAGTTTGAACCAGCAAGGGAAAAAACTATACACGACTCCCATGTGCGGCGAAACGATATGTGCGTGGCATTCAGGATGGCCCAAGGCCTACTATATTTTAATGTTTTTAATATCATCGAATCAAATAAAATTAGGGGATTAATTTGACCAATTCAATTATTTTTAAAAAATTGTTCATTTTATATTATATATAATATTTTATATATACACGCAATAATAATAAATCGTTTTACAAAATAAATTTAAATCTATTTATTTATATGCTAAATGATAAGTTTTAAATATAACATTGAAATTTAATAATTCAATAAAAATAAATAATATTATAAAAATATAAAAGAAACTAAATTAAATTCAAATTTAAAAATATAAATGTTGAAAATTTTAGTTTGGTAAAAAAACAACATAATTAAAATGAGATATTTTGATTGTAAGATTCAATATTTAATATTTCAATAACTCAATTAGAATAATACATAGTTAAAAGATAATTAAATAAAACTAAAAATATAGTTAGTGAAAATTATTCAAAGAAATTAATTTTTTATGGGGAATATAATTTATTTATTTTTCATGTTAAATAAGGCAATTTTTAATTAATAAAAAATACAAACCATTTTTTTTTTTTACCAGATTGGGTTAAATTGTAGTTCGGTTTTGTGATATTCCTGAAACCAAAAACCAACTAGTTCTCAACCGAACTGGTGGATCCTATCCAAGTTTAAAAACCTTTCTATTCCTTGGCTTTCGTGGTACAGAAGAAGGGACGTGATTGCCTTCATTTTCTTTGAGGCTAAGCAGGAAAGTTATGCAGGAGGCACCTCTCATTTTTACAGCAAAAACATATTTTCAGTTGTGAAAAGTAGACAGTCCTATATTTTTCCCCCTTACACAAGAACGTGTAAGGGTTGAAAAATCAGAAAATTCTGTAGAATTTCAGCTATTACTACTCGAGTAAATTGATAGTACAAGAACTGAACCTGAAAGAATTCTAGTATCATTCTTCACGAGCTAACACACTTCTTTGGAAGGATGATTCTGACTAGCCTTCATCTTCCGAATCTGTTCGAGGATTTAGAAGTGTTAGTAATAAATATGTTTGATAGATCATTTTTCATGGCTAAAAAAAATTCAAAACTTGACCCAGAAATTCGGAAAATGACCATTCTATCTTATGCAATACGTGGAAATCGCTTTCTTTGTGATTGGGTTGTAAACACATAAAATAAATAAATAAATATCACATAAAATTAAATAAAGAAATTAAAACACGAATTAAATAATTTTATTTCAAAAATTTAAAATAAATACACTTTTCTTAATAAATAATTAATCAATCAAAATTGCCCAAATCAAATGGCGAAAAATGGCACAATCCGGTAAGAAAGCAATAAATAATGAAGAGGGCCAATCAGAAGGCAACAAGTGGCGCAGTCTAGCAAGAGGCCAACAACCCCAGCCAATCAGAATGCTCCACGTCAGCAGGTTAGGTGGCTACGTTATCTATAAATAGGGGTCAAAACCTCACGAAGAAAAACAACAAGCCAAGGAAAAGAAGAGAAGACACAAAATCCTCTCAAGGCGTTCAAGAACATTCAAGACGTTCTTCGTCAAGTTTAAAGAGTTCGTCTCCAAATTTAAGGCGTTCTTCGTCAACGGTCTTCAAATTCAACGTTCGATCCAAAGTCAAAGCGCTAAGCTCGAAGATCAACGTTAATTGGAGAAATCAACAAATTTCAAGGAAGATCAAGCACAAGCCCTTCTCTTGAAGATACTCCAAATTAAAGCTACAGCTTCAATCCTAAGCCCAAATTCAAGGCGTTCTTCGTCAACGTTCTTCAAATTCAACGTTCGATCCGACATCAGGGCGCCAAGCTCAAAGATCAGCATTAATTGAAGAAATTTACAAGTTTCAAGGAAGATCAAGCACAAGCCCTTTCCTTGAAGACACGTCAAGTTGAAATCACATCTTTGGAGGAAGAATCAGAGGACTAAATTAGAGAACAGAGCCCGCATCAAATTCATTTGATTCAAGTTGTAATCGATTTGTACAAATTTCTTGTTAGTGGAATCCAAGAGCAAGATTTTGTCCTACAAATTTTTGGCACGCCCAGTGGGACCTCTCTACCTCTCATCTCTTCCTTCCTCAGAGTTTCAAGTGGACTACAAGTTTCGAACAAATCGTCATGGCCAGCAACAAGGGAAAAGCTGTCAAAGCCGCTACCTCAGCCGCCAGTGAAACCGCCACAAAGAATGTCGGGGTCATCACTAGGAGTTTGGCAAGGAAAGCAACACGCTCAGAACCGGCCCCCCTCCATGAAGATGTCAACAACCCGCTCCTCACAAACAAAAGTAATGAGGATGACTCAGCACCTTCGAGCCCTCGCTCTGACGCTTCATCTGCCTCCAATGACGCCCCAGTCATGACGACTAATGCCTCGAGCTTGGAGGACCAAATCGCCGCACTGACTAAAGTCATTGAAGGGCTAGCCAAACATGTCCAAGAGCAAGATGCTCAGATCTCAAGGGTGATGGACAAAGTGAACAAAGCCGAAACCAGTCAAATGGCAGAAAAGGCGCTCGAAGTTCCTGACGGAGTTGAAGCATCTACCAAGCAACCAGCCAATGACCATCAGGAGTCTGTAGCCAAAGAGCTTCAACTATCCTCGGACGGCTCAATTCCTATTGATCAACTTAAAGACTTCATCGAAGGTACCATCAAGAACAAGCTAGAAGGAGGCACTAAGTCGACTCTGGTATATGCCAAGCCCTACTCGACAAGGATTGACGGCCTAAAAATGCCAACCGGCTATCAGCCTCCTAAATTCCAGCAATTCGACGGCAAAGGAAACCCGAAACAGCATGTGGCACACTTCATAGAAACATGCAATGACGCTGGAACATATGGAGATCTTCTGGTCAAACAGTTTGTCCGCTCGTTAAAGGGAAACGCGTTCGACTGGTACACTGACCTCGAACCCAGATCCATCGATAGCTGGGAAGAAATGGAGTATGAGTTCCTCAACCGCTTCTACAGTACAAGGCGGACTGTCAGCATGATTGAGCTCACCAACGCCCGTCAGTGGAAAAAGGAGCCGGTCATTGACTACATCAATCGGTGGAGGAATCTAAGTCTAAACTGCAAAGATAGACTTTTCGAGACTTCGGGCATCGAAATGTGTATACAAGGAATGCACTGGGGGCTGCGGTATATCCTTCAAGGGATTCGGCCTAAAACTTTTGAAGAACTGGCCACACGAGCTCACGATATGGAACTAAGTATTGCTGCAAGTGGTATCGACGCGCCACCTGTTTCAGAGTTCCACAAGGCGAGAGACGAACAAGGAATAAAAATAGGGGGCAAGCCTCCCTTCAAAGCTCCAGCAAGGGAGTCCATGGCAATACACGCCAAGCCCGTTCCAGTCAAAGGAAAGGAGAAGGCTGATGAAAAGAAAGAAGCCCCACAAAAGCTAAGAAGGCCAACGCTAAAAGAGATGCAGGCCAAATCCTATCCCTTCCTTGATTCAGATGTCCCCGGAATCTTCGACGACTTACTAAAGGCCAACCTCATTGAGCTCCCCGAAATGAAAAGGCCGGCGGAAGCTGGGAAGACTAACGATCCCAAATACTGCAAATACCACCGCTTGGTTGGGCACCCTATTCATGACTGCTTCATATTTAAAGAAAAAATCATGGAGCTTGCCCACCAGAGAAAAATCACATTGGAAGATGATAGTGCGAACGTTAACGCTACCACCTCCAATGACCAAATGAAGCAAGCCCATGGAAACGACCACTCCTTGGACAAAGCCAGTTGCTCCCACAAGAGAGGCCAACCTTCTGAAAATTGCATGACTGCAGTGATCTTCACAGACGAAGATCTGATGTTGGGATCCCAACCCCATAACAGACCGTTGTTCGTAATTGGTTACGTTCACGAGCAAAGGATCAACAGGATGCTGATCGATGGTGGCTCAGCGGTTAACATCTTGCCACTACGAACACTGAGAGAGTTGGGAATCCCGACCTATGAGCTTTCAAATAGTCACTTAATGATCCAAGGGTTCAATCAAGGGGGGCAAAGGGCCCTAGGCACTCTAAGGTTGAGCTTGCTCATAGATGACATGGAGTCGACCACTTTGTTCCACGTAATCGACGCTAGGACATCATACAACCTACTCCTCGGACGGCCATGGCTCCACGAAAACGGGGTAGTCCCTTCCACTTGGCACCAATGCTTCAAATATTGCTGCAATGGTGTCGTCAAAAGCGTCCTGGGTGATTGCAAGCCATTCACCGAAGCTGAATCCCATTTTGCTGACGCAAAATATTACTTGAATAAAACCAAAGCTCCAGAGGTTAGCAGCTCCAGCAAAACGACAAGACGAGAGGTGCTCCACCAAAGAAAGACGAAGCCGACGAAGTGTGTCCCAAGAATCGTCCAAATAAGACGCCAGAAATTCATGATGCTTTAAGGGGCTTGACACTGCCTGTAACTCAAATTGACGGCAACACACTTGTTCAACCACCCGAAGATATCATGAAGGAACGCCCTGAGGCTCGAGAGCTAAGGACTGCAAAAGGCTTCAGCCCCAATGCATACAAACTCCTCGTCAAAGTGGGATACAATCCACAAGAAGAGTCGCCATTGGGAAAACTCCCACAAAAGCCTGGGAATCAAAACCCACAAGCCGGACTCGGGTACGAACAGCCAAAGGGCCCTGTACGCATTGCCATAAGGAGAGCTCCTAACAACATAAGAAGAGCTTCCACTAACAACACCACAGAGTGCTCTTCAGAAGTTGAAAAGGAGCCAGTGCGAGTGTCAGTCTTCAAAAGACTTGGCTCATTCCAGAAGCGAAAATGCTGGAAAATAAAGAATAGAGCTGCTGAGGCACCAAAGCTCGAGGAAAAGCTCCACAACTGAATCCCCTCTGACATGAAAAGAAAGACGGACTTGGTCATGTCATGTGGCAAAGTCCTCAAAGCCAAATTCCAAATGGTTGTCTTCACCAAAACTCAAACTGAAGAGGACCGTGATAGAGATAGTGTGGGTTCATCCAACCACACTCCTGGCCCGCAAGAGTATAAACTGTGAACGGCCTTTACTTCTTGCAAATTTAAGAAGTTTCGAACTACGTTATGACTTGATCCCATTTTGGGTACGTAGGCAGCTTAGACATCCTCTAAGTTCAGTCACAAAAAATTTATAAAAGGGTCATGCTCTAGTAGCCACCACTGGGGGCATTTGCAAAAAAGAAGTAGCAGCAAACGGTGGAGCAAAAGATCACATTTTATTGATAAGACCAGATGTTAACCAAAGAAATACATCAAGGTCCCGAAAATTGAAAAGAAATGATCCTGATAAAAGCTAGGTAAAAGGGTTCAAACCCTCTAGCTCATCTTTGGTCGTCACCAGCTCCTCCTCAACAATACGCGAGGCCTCAGTAGCCCCCTCATCTGAAGGCTTCATGGATTGTAGGGTAATTACCTCCCTATGAATCTCTCCAACTTTGGCCGCTGTCTCTCACAAGAACTCCCTCTGATGCACAAGGGACAAAAATAGCTCCCCGCTTTGTCAAAAGCTCGAGCTATTCCTCCACACTCTTCAGTTCAGCCTCGAAGTGCTCAAGCTCTTTAGCCCCTTAACTTCCTGGTCTAGAGCCTCCCGAAGCCGGCTATCAGTACCCTTCAACTGATGGGCTAAGATCAAGCCTGGTACTCAAAGGCCCAAAAAGTTCGAGCCTAGCTGTTACACGTGGGCAAAGATCAAGCCTGGTACTCAAAGGCCCAAAAAGTTCGAGCCTAGCTGTTACACGTGGGCAAAGATCAAGCCTGGTACTCAAAGGTCCGAAAGTTCAAGCCTAGCTGGTACACGTGGGCTAAGATCAAGCCTGGTACTCAAAGGCCCAAAAAGTTCGAGCAAGCTGTTACAAAGATTGGTACTAAAGGCCCGAAAGTTTAAGCCTAGCTGGTACACGTGGGCTAAAATCAAGCCTGGTACTCAAAGAGCCCAAAGTTCGAAGCCCAATTAGTACACGTGGGCCAAGATCAAGCCTGGTACTCAAGGGCCCAAAGTTCGAAGCCCAATTGGTACACGTGGGCCAAGATCCAGCCTGGTACTCAAAAGGCCCAAAAAATTTGAAGCCCAATTGGTACACATGGGCCAAGATCAAGCCTGACACTCAAGGACCCAAAGTTCGAAGCCCAATTGGTACACAGGGCTAAAATCAAGCCTGGTAAAAGGCCCAAATTGAAACACAGGGGCTAAGATAAGCCTGGTACTCAAGGCCCAAATTGGGTACACGTGGGCTAAGATTAAGCCTGGTACTCAAAGGCCCAAAAGTTCGAGCCTAACCGGTACACGTGGGCTAAAAATCAAATTTGATCCTAAAATAAAAAATAAAAAATAAAAAATAAAAAAAAACCCTAAAACACAGCCTTCCCCGGAATCAGTACCAAGTGCAGCCCCATTTCCAAAACACAAAATTCACACCAAACCAAGCCTTGTCCTTAAAAAAAAATATATAAAAAAATAAAAATAAAAAAAAAACGGGGCAAGCCAAACAGGGCCTTAGCCCCAAAAACCGGATTCATGCCCAAACATGGCCTTGCCCTGGGAAATGAGCCAGTACTAAATTCTGCTCATTTCCCAGGTGTGGGAGGCCGGGCAATCAGCACCGCGCAGCCAACTCCGCCCAGCCTCCCAGCACCGCCGTGACAGCATCTCCTCCGCCTCCACTCACGCTGTCTGTCGACCACAGCCCCTCAGGAACCAGCGCCGCCCACACCGCCCGCAGCATCGCGCAGAACACGGCATGCACACACCCGGCTTCACAACACACGCCTGCATTTCCTCCGAGAGCCGCCGCATTCGCCCACCAAACCAGCTCCGCCCAGCCCGTCGCGCCACCGCTCGTCGGCTGCAGCATCCCCAGCCCGTCGCGCCACCGCTCGTCGGCTGCAGCATCGCGCAGCCGGACAGAGCGCAGCAAACGCCGCGTGACTGGGCCACGCACGCTGCACGCCCACCGACGCAACGCCGATGCAGCCACCCCACGCACGCTGCGCACCCACCGCCGCGCTCGTACCACGAAACCCACAGGCACCGTGCTGCAACCATTGCCTGAAGCCGTCAACCCCGTTTCCAGATGAACACCAGCTCCACCATCGTCACCAGTGCCGCGCTGCCGCACTGCCGCAACGACCCCCAGTCACTGCGCAAGCCCGTGAAAAGCAGCGGAGCTCGTACCCTCACCAGTCATGCCTTGATTCCCCTGCCGTCACTTACGTCCTCCAGACAGCGCTCCTGCACAGAACAAGAACAACGCCACGCGACCGGACGGCGGGCGCATAGGCCCGAAGGCCCGACTGCACAGCGCAGAGCGTGGCGCGCGCGCGCTCGCGAACCCGGTCTCCCATGACTGCCTCCCCCGCCTGCCTCACCGACGGCGTCAACCGCTGCTCCAACCGTCGCCCCAACGAAGCACCACGTGGCTAAGCGAGGCAGAGCGACGTGCGCGACCCAATAGAGGGCGGCGACTGTAGCTCCGCCACCGACGCTTGCCCACAGCGCCTCGCGCCTCCGCCCTTAGCCTTCGCCGCCCCATTGCCATTCGACTGCACCTCCTCTGCAGACAAAAATGATCAGGCGTTGCCCCCAACCACCGCACGCTCGACTCGTTGGCTGCACCGCCGCCTCCTCAAAAAAAAAAAATAATAATAATAATAGTAATAATAATATAAAAAATGAATAAATAAATAAATAAAAATATATATATGTCTGAAATAAATAAAATATAAATAATAATAATAATAATAAATAAAATAAAAAAAAATGATGAATATACGTACACGCATATATAATTTTCAAAAAATAAAATAAAATAATAATAATAATAATAATAATAAGTAAATAAATAAAGAATATATATATATATATATATATATATAGAAAAAGATAAAGGGAGAAATATGAACGGACTCACCCTCTGACGGAAAGAAGAGGAGAAATGAAATAAAAGAAGAAATGAAGAAAGAAAAAAAAAAGGGGAATGAAGGACAGATATATAAAAGGAATTCGTGGGGAATCAGCAACGACGCGCGATCTTCAGCACAAGCTATAAATGACGCGTGCGATTTTCAATGCAAAGCTTATTTAAGGTAACCGGATATATACTTATACATACATGCATATATTATATACATATATGAAAGAGAGTCGGAAAACAAAATAACCAGAAATATATATATATATACGAAAAATATATATAATAATAATAGAAAAATAATAATAATAAAATAATAATAAAATAATAATAATAATAATAATAATAAATGCATATATATATATAAATAAAATCGAAACTTATTCATTCAAAATAAATAAATAATGATAATTTTTAAATCTTTCATGAACAAGTCTCGAGGGGGCATTTTGTAAACACATAAAATAAATAAATAAATATCACATAAAATTAAATAAAGAAATTAAAACACGAATTAAATAATTTTATTTCAAAAATTTAAAATAAATACACTTTTCTTAATAAATAATTAATCAATCAAAATTGCCCAAATCAAATGGCGACAAATGGCACAATCCGGTAAGAAAGCAATAAATAATGAAGAGGGCCAATCAGAAGGCAACAAGTGGCGCAGTCTAGCAAGAGGCCAACAACCCCAGCCAATCAGAATGCTCCACGTCAGCAGGTTAGGTGGCTACGTTATCTATAAATAGGGGTCAAAACCTCACGAAGAAAAACAACAAGCCAAGGAAAAGAAGAGAAGACACAAAATCCTCTCAAGGCGTTCAAGAACATTCAAGACGTTCTTCGTCAAGTTTAAAGAGTTCGTCTCCAAATTTAAGGCGTTCTTCGTCAACGGTCTTCAAATTCAACGTTCGATCCAAAGTCAAAGCGCTAAGCTCGAAGATCAACGTTAATTGGAGAAATCAACAAATTTCAAGGAAGATCAAGCACAAGCCCTTCTCTTGAAGATACTCCAAATTAAAGCTACAGCTTCAATCCTAAGCCCAAATTCAAGGCGTTCTTCGTCAACGTTCTTCAAATTCAACGTTCGATCCAACATCAGGGCGCCAAGCTCAAAGATCAGCATTAATTGAAGAAATTTACAAGTTTCAAGGAAGATCAAGCACAAGCCCTTTCCTTGAAGACACGTCAAGTTGAAATCACATCTTTGGAGGAAGAATCAGAGGACTAAATTAGAGAACAGAGCCCGCATCAAATTCATTTGATTCAAGTTGTAATCGATTTGTACAAATTTCTTGTTAGTGGAATCCAAGAGCAAGATTTTGTCCTACATGGGTATTTTTGCAAAACCAGGTAGTAGAACCTAACTAATTTGTAACAGATGGTTCAGATATTGTTAATCAAGTATCTCTTGTAAAACCCCAGGACATGAGCAAGCGGTATGCCTACTTATAGCATATGATTGGGAAAATTCTCTTAACCTGTGGTCGGCCAACTAAATGTAAATTGAGTGAGGCATTTAATTTCCTCGGAAGAAGAGTCTGAGAGATGACACAGCAGAGCTTATCAATTCATTTTTATCAAAAATGAAACCCAAATTTCTCCAGAAAGCCACATGCCATGAGTTCAAAGTCGACATGAATATCATATAATGATGACTTCAGGTCTCCAGATGATCCTATTGATTGGCAAGACATTCCGTAGGAGCTTAAAAAATTTTAAAGGGAAGCTTGAATTGAAAATGCCTATCTAAAGGCAGAGTTCCGCAATTTGCTAGCACCAAGAAATTATCTGAAACAACATGTATTTTGATGTCAACTGGCATGAATAAGCTTCTTAAAAAACTCCCTTGGGCAAGGACGAGAAAATACTCGCTCACAGAAGCTATTTCTTTAAAGACAAAATAAAATTAAATAAAAAGTCGCCTACCTGATCGTATATCTTCCCCAACTCTGCCTCTACTTTTCAGCTGTTTTATAATCATTCCGCATATAAGTTTCCACCAGTAAATGTGAAAAAAAAGCAGGGTGAATAACATCGTATTGAAGATATAGTACATTCCCATATTGTACGGGTCTGAGATGTCCAAACTTTGGCATGAGTAGTAGCTGAGGTAAAGCAAGCAGAAAAGTGATTTACAGAAAGAGACTAATGTCAAAACACAAAAGAAAAAGAATTTGTGAGAATGTTTGGGAAACAAACCTTGACGCTCTTATGACCCAAAATGGAAAGAACATGAGCCTAAATACGAGCCACGACAAGGCAAACAAACCAAAGCACACACTAGCTCCAACCTCTTTCCCAGAGTATTTGAAAACCTTTGCAGCTTCCATGAGTACATCACTGGCATCATGCAGTGCAAGAATAACAGCTCCTATCCGAAAGAACCTATCAAGAAGCACATCCAACGGCCCATTTAAAAAGAGAATTGAGCGCGCAAGTAGAATATTCCATCCTTCTTCTCTCAATTTAACAAGGGAAATCACCACACCACACAGTACTAAAACTGGCTACCTCATTTCAGTTCTGTTTACCACTCTTTCAATGAGCAACTTGGATTAAAGAAATCAGAGTCAAGACATTCGTTTTTAACTTTGAAAGCATTTAAGAGGAGAAAGACAATAGTGATATGCGTCTCACAATTTCATTTAATTGTATTCTCCTGTTTATTTCTCTGGTGATGGATCAGCGGTCATGGATTTCCTAGGCGCTAGACTAGTCTCACCTACGTGTGCAGACAAGAATTTGCTACTACCAAGAATGATAACATTATTAAGATATTTTTACCATGCCAATGGTGATATTTCTCGCAGTATTGAATTGCATTCTTAAATTTTGAAACAAAAGTAACGTACTGATGGATCACACGGACAATTACACCATGGCTGACAAGAAAACAGCATGTTTGAAGTGCAATATATGCCAATAACCTCAAAGGTTTCAGATGAACTAAGGCAGAGGAAAATAACTTTCATTCATTTCCTGGAACCTTGAAACAAAAGCAAGAAAGGTGACCTGCAAGCTATGAAGCCTTATTGATAAAAGCACTAATCTCATGCCATTTTCAGTAATCTACCAGAATCTTATAGCAATCATCTCAAGCACAAGCAGTTAATGATTAGAAATGTACCTTGTGATGTATGAATATGCAATAAGGATCACAGTGACAACATGATGAGACATCATAACAGAGAAATCCTTCCGCCGTGTTTCCCACATAAGCAGGGCAGCAATACTATAGATGTAGAACCCGCACTGGCACATGTAGATAAGTTTCAAGGAAAGCCTGAAAAGATTAATTTTGTATCTAATTTAGATAGAATGAACTCAACTTAAGTTTTGAAATAAAAGGCAAGCAACTATGAAGTTTATGGATCACTTTCATGCATATAGAAGAAGACTTCAAAACTTAAAAGCAAATTCAGGGTTGTTGAGCGTCTAATGTCCACTAGAACGTCCATGGATTTTATTATCAACTTGATGAATGAATTTCATGATAGTTGGCTTTCCTATTATAATAAGCAAAAGAGAGAGAGGAGATTCGGTTGTTTGTGCAGCAATAGAAAAGATGCTGTGCCAGAGTATAAAAACCTTAACGACTTCATGCATGAATATGCAAGTAATAACAGGCAAAGCTTCATGTTGATCGCCAAGGACAGATAAAAATCAATGAGAAGATCCAAAATTCATGGCAAGGAGAACCATATTGTGATATAACATCTTACTTGAGTTCTTGGTCAGGCCAACCTCTGAAGTACTGCTTTATATCTGTGAACCATGGCTCATTGTAGGCAGTTGCCAAAATGCAAAATTCAACAGTAGCATAATATGTAAGCTTCCACATGGACTCTGAAAATTTCACTATTTTCACCCTAGTTGCCTCATCGAGCATCAGCTGAGTTGTTCCTCTGCTTAACACCCAGATGGCCAGCCTCTGCATGGATGGAGTCAATCCCAAGAAATGAGGATCTTCTAAAAGTGTGGTAAAATCAAAATATAATTTTGTGACCACATTCTATACCAGAGTCAGTTTTCTTTCTTTCATTCTTTCTTTCTTTTTTCTTAACGAATGCTACCATGAAATTAGTTTGACCTTTTTTTCTCTCATTATAGCCAATCCAACAATGCTGTGACACCAGCTGCTTTAATTAGTGAGCAAAACATTGATATAGAACTGTTTACGCATTTTTGCTTACAAGGAATCAGGTAAGGCTTGACTTAAATGTACACTAAAAACACTGTATAAGCTAGCCTAAAATGCTAGAGGTTGAATACTTGTTTCATAATCTCAACATAGCAATAACGCATCCCGAGGTATCTTTGAAAAGTTTAAACCAATTGTTACTTAGAAAGCCATAGCAGAAAGAAGTAAATATGTAAAATTAATTTCATATATAAAAAATTCATATTGCATGAGAGCGTTGCAAAATACATATAAAGATTTTCTTCAAATGTTTCCTAACTCAACTAACGAATATCCTGATATTTCAGTTGAAATCATAACCCATATAAATATTTCTTACATCTAAATATATTAATAGAAAGTATTGTAATTATACATTCTTAAAAACGTATATTTAATTATTATTATTATTTATTTATTTCTTGTTTATTGTTATATAATTCTCGAGTCAAAATTACCTAAAAACACAACAAATAAAGCATCAAATCTAGCTCCTGTGTTCTCCAAACAGAACCTCTCCTCTCAACAGTGGTCACTTTAGGAAAGTCAAAATAACTATTACTCGTGCAGTTGGTCTTACTAGAATCTTGGAACAACGAAGTTGCAATCTACTGTATATGATTGATCCTCGTGAGATTGTTATAGCACAACCAATTTTAAAGGCACAATTAAAAATGTGGACCATTTAAAATAACTTAAGCAGGTGTTGCGCATTAATCAAAAATACATGTTCAGTAGCCACGATAACTGCAGGCATCGACATTTCCACCAGTTTGTTGAAATGTAGGCATTAGCAACAGCGCCACATTCTACTCTAAATAACTGGTACATCAGAATCAATTATGAAATCCTAAAAGATGCCAATGCCAGATATGACATATGCACACGATGCCATCGATGTTTTTATTTAACAAAATTTTTTTAATGTCCGTGCGTGCAGGAAAACAAATCACAACTCTATAACTGCTCGAGTCAGGCCACGAGTTCGACACTCGCATAGTAGTAAAATGAACTTCACAAATCCGAAGCCTAAGAAATAGGCTGACTTTTTACTTTGAACGGATGGACCACGTCGGTGGATTTATCAATATCCAGGTGCATTTAGAAAGAAAATCTCACAAGCACTCTAGTATGGCTCAAAATGAATCCAAAAACGTTTTGTTAAAAACAGAATTAAACAAGTACCACAGCCACAAACTATACATTTAATTATCCAAGTAAAAATTCTGAAAAGAAACCAAGTATCTCCAAAGTCAGAGTAAGCTTACACGAAAGACGAATCTATCGAGGAAAAACCTCGCAACAACAAGTGCAAAAGCGAAGTAGACAGCAATGACGAAATGCCAAAAGCTGGGGAAGCCACTGTGTTTCCAGATCGGTTCCATCAGAGGATTCGAACCTCAGTTAAACGACGAAGCATCAATCAATCGACCAACTAACCATCAACAGCATTTACTGTCTATACTCAATAATTCGGTGAATTTCAAAAAGTGTATCCGAATTAATTTCGTGGAAGCCGAAGCAAAATCTCCGTCTCTCTGCATTAAAACCTCTCCAAAAACTCGGAGCGTAGAGAGAGAAGAACAGTGCCGAAACTGTCACGACAAAGAGAATTTAGCGAGAGGAGTGGGGATTGAGAGAGGGAAAAGAAAGGCTGAAAGCGTGTGTACCTTTTGGGTCAAGTGGAAAAGCAATGATCAAATCATAAATACGTAAACGTGGGCGTGCGCGCACTCTTTTGGCCATCCAATTTATCTTTAAATATGCCTTGGCTAATTATTTTTATCATTACAAGTTTTTTCCATCTTTTATTTTATTAATTAAGGAATATAAAATATATTCAAAAAATAATTTATTTTCATAAAATAATTTTAATTTTTATACATTGATTTTTATGTTTTGTTACTTTTTAAGATTTTTTTTACTCAAAACACTCATAAACATATATAAATGCACTATGTATACGAAAATATATCACGGTAAATGATTATAATTTTCAAATTATTTTTAAATTAAAATATCATGATATAACTTTTTGTATTGTTACTATAATTGAGTAAAATATATTTAATATTTCTATAGTATATCTGATTAAATTGTTTATAAATATAATTTTTTTTAATTTTTACACACCCATAAAATATGCAAAAGTGCAAGGAGGTTGTTTTCATTTGCATACTCTTTTCTTAATTTTATTTATTTTGTTCTTTTTAATTATAGTTTATTATATATTTTTTTAAAACTTCTTTTTTCATTAAAATTATGTAAAATTGTTCTTTAAAAAATATCATTAGTTTATTTATGTAAACTATGTCTGTCTTGGTCAATAGTTAAGAAACGAACCGAGAAGATATATATAATAACAAAGTAATAGGTATACGAAAGAGTTGAGCATCTCATTCTTGGGCTTTTTTTTTGAAAAAAAAAAAACACATCGAGTTTCAATACACTTAAAATAATCTTGAATTTTAAGTGACAAGTTTGACTTGAGTTCAAATTTAAGTTTGAGTTTCAATCAATTTACCTATTTTTTTTAAAAAGTAAATGTTATTTAATTTAATTATTTTATAATTATAATATTAATTTAAAATATTTATGATAACTAGATCAATAGAAATTAATAAAATATTTTAAAATATATACGTTCAATCCATTCAACTACGATGATAGTTTCAAAATAAATATTAAGAATATGAAACACTATTTTAAAATAGTATAAAGAGGAAAAATAAGTATTAAATTTAGAATTAAAATTTATATAACAATTTTTATGAAATGATATTTGCTTACAGTTTTTAATTATATTAACTATTTTCACATTTGGATAAAATATTGGTTTCTTGAAAGCACCTACATAGTAGTTAACGCCGATACAATTTTGACTTTCTTTCTAAAACTTTTATATAATTTGAAATAATGTCTTACAAATCATGTATATTTATTATTTTAATAAAATTTTGTTGGGTTTATTTATTATTTTTTATTAAATTATATTTATTTTATTATTTTAATTTAAAAATGTGGAATATATTTTAATTGTATAAATTAACCTAACTAGCTATATTTATGTCATATACAAATTAGAAAGCTAAATATTCTCAATTTTTTTAAAAATTTATAAATCTACTAACTATACAATGATATTAATATTTAATATATTACATATAATTTCCTCTCTAAATTTTCATTTATTATATTTCAATCATTTATATTGTGTATATTTTTCCTTCTCACTATCATTTCCAAACATTAATTTTTATTTTTTTAACTTTATTATTTATCCTCTATCTTTTAATTTATTTTCTTTTTTACTTTAATAATTCTTTAGCCTCCAAGTGACTTTTCTTTATTTTTATTTTAAATATTTCATAGATTTTTATATTATGTACAGGTTATTGATTATCCGTTTATTTCTCAAAATTATGCAAATACATAATCAAACAGGATAATCATATTACACTAATCAAAATAAAATGCATAAGTTTAATAAGTATAAAACTTAAGGGTGAGTGTTACGTTGCCTCCCTCAACCATTAAAATTATAAAATAGGTATTTTTCACTCCTTAATTATTAGTCAAATATAAAAAAAATCTGATCATAATAACTTGGTAAGCAAAATGACACATATAATATTTTCTAATTTATACAACGCTCGTGCACAAAAATTATTAATACCGATGTTACTTATAAAAATATGGGAAAGTTTTTCCTCAACATTGTTTAAAAATAAAAAATTAAGAAAAATAAGAGCAATTGAGTTACAATATTACATAATAGGTCTATTAAAAATTCTTTTGCCTTTTTTTCTTCTTCTTCCTTTTTTTTTTTCTAAAAATCACTTCAGGGATGTATATCTATACTCTATTTATAAAGGTTCCAACTCCTAAACTTGTAAATTTGATTGTAACAAAGTATATTTCCAATATTATCCATCATTTTGTGCATAAGTTATGTAGAGGTCAAGTAAGTAACAATAACTTCGATTTTCTCCTTCTAACCAAAATAGTTCAACCCAAGTCATCCCACATTATGCCCATTTCCCTAGTAGTTTCTCATACCTCTCTTTCATTTCTTGTTGGTTCTTCTTCGCTATCATCATCAAAGCTTGGTTATTTTCTTTCCGTCAAGGATTTGGTATATCCTCCAATTTAAATTCTTCTACTTAATTTTAATTTGGACTGCCATTGACTATGCACTATCGCTAGTTAATATCATTGTGCCTAAATCATTTGTTTATCGTGTCAATAGTTATCTCAGATTCAAGGGAATGTTTAGAAGGCATACACATTTATTGCAAGAATAATTTTTTGTTAATTGACGTGATCCAATGATTCATCAAATTTTATTTTAGTATTTAGTAATTTTAGTTTTATTAATTAATGGACTTTATTAATAAATTGAGCCATATGAGCTTTTAAGTTAGAGTCTAATAGTATGTAGTATAAATAGTAATTTGTTATTCAGTAGATATAGAAAATAAACAGAGAGTTTTCAATTAATTCAGGTTTCTTCTCAATTCCTTGAAATTGAACCTCTCAATTTCTCGTGAATTCTTATCCCAAATCGAGTCATTCCAAAGTGGTCTGTGTGATTCGTAACATATCAATCAGTAATCGATGTACTAATTGTAGTTGTTTCATCGGGTTCAATTCAATTTTACCACGTTAAGTCGGCGTTCTTCGTCCGATTTGCGTCCCTGGGATTATCAGATTCAGATTCGATTACAACGTTATTTTCTGACACAATTTGATCACATTAGTTTGGTATCAGAGCAAGCTGGTGTTGAATTCTAATTCGATACACGATCCGGAGTTTCAAAAAAAAATCAAAAAAAATAAATAAAAAAAAGAAAATCTGCACCGCCGTGCTCGGCCGAAATTTGCCGCTGCAGTCCTCTGTCTCTAGCCGATCTCAGGCTGGGAATTCAGTCGCCCAAGGATTGCCACCCGAAGCCCATTTCATTGCCACTGTCGATTGAAGCCGAAGCCGTTGAAATCGGGAGGAATTTCAGCCGAAAATTGCTGTAGCCGTCGCGCCTTTGTTCTCGCTGGACTGCCACGCGATTCACCGAGCTGCCGCTAGATAATGATCGTGCGACTCTAGGGAGTGTTCCCCATTTGCTGTCATGCCCTAGGCCGCCGCTGCCGCAGCGAAACAACGCCGACAGCCGCATCGCCGCCGCCACCTGCGAAAAAAAAAAAGAAAGAAAGAAAGAAATTTGGATTGGCCCGGGAACTGACTAGGTCAGCAGTAAGTCTTGGGCTCGAGTTTCATTGGGCTAGAACTTGACAACCAAAAAAAAAAAGGACTTTCGGTTGGGCCAAGGAGTCCATCTAGGCTGAGGGTTGAAAAAAAATACAAAGTGTTAAAAAAATTGAAAAAAAAATGTCAAAAAGTAAAGGAAGAGAAAAATAAGAGTGAAAAAAAATAATATTATAGCAACTAACGAATCTATCTGTATTTATTTTACAGGATGTCGATTGATCATGCACATTATAAAGAGCTAATGTTTCACAAAATCCAAAGGTTGTCCAAAGCTGTGGATAAGATGCAGAATTGTCTTACTAGGGACAACCGTACTTTGAGATATGAGAGGACAAAAGATAAATATCCATCGTCAAGGCACTACTGTGACAAAGATTATAGATTAAATGTGAATGAGTACGATGAGACATCTAAGGTATTGGACTCTTATATTGAAGGTCAAATTTGGGTGTGTCTTAATTGCTTTCAACGTGGGCATAGCATGAGTGAATGTCGCAACGAGGAAGTTGATACTCATATTGGCATTAGCAAAGTTATGGGAGAGAAAAAAGACCTATCCATAAAGATGCCATCTTTGATTGAAGTGAGGATTGTAGAAAATATGTCATCGAAGAAAGTATAACATAAATATAATGACAGTGATAGCACACATCTGGAAATTGAGGAGAAAAGTGAACGGAAAGAAGCAACAGAATCCGTAGAAATTGAAAAGGTTAGAGTTGAGGTGAAAAAAGCCATAGAAATTAAAATAGAAGTTGATGACAGCCATAAGAATGAAAAATAAGTAAAAGATTGAGATATTAGACTTATATAGAGTCATGTGTATGTTGATCTATTAATCATCTAGCAGATGCCTTATCTAATTGCACTACACTAGAACTGAGGCTACATTTGTATTTTTGTTTTTGGACAATTTGTGTTGCACATGTTTGTCTACAATGGGCTATTCCATAATTTAAAAAATTAAAAAAAAGCGTGGGCTTGGGCATGTCTTCATCAGGGAGTATACTCAATGCAAGAAATCGAGCGATTGATGCAATCTCCGACAACCCATAAAGACCACAAATGGACATTCTCGAGTGGAGGGATCAATTCAAAATTATTATAAAAAATTTCATAATTTAGAATCTCAAAACGCATATGAAAATTTCAAAATAAAAATTTAATAGCTCATATACACCTATCGACTATGTATAAATAATATGTATAATAATTCCTATAAATTAACATACTAGTCCTAATATTTGAATTTATTATTAATATATAAATTGATACACCATTAATTATATAAACAATTAACATATAAAAAGTGTTTTTGAACAAAGAGACATGAACGTGTGAGTTCAAGCTGAGTTTTGATCAATCTAACTTGTTCTACCTCACCAGTTAACTCCTCTCAACTTGCATTTCTATTCATTGCCTAATTTATTTTGTCTGAATATTTTCTTATTTTTAATTATATATACGATGGTCAACACCTATGTAGAAACCCTCACCAATATTAAATTCATCTATATTACATGCGACGGCCTTTATCAAAATTACACACACACACACACACACATATATATATATTCAAATAAGCAATAATATTAGTGAAAAATAAATTAAATGTTCTTACTGAATAATTTCACGAACCCCATCATATCAAATTTAAAATTTTAAAATTATATGAATGTTCCCATTAGACTAAAGTTTTCAAAATCCAACAAGTCATAATACTTGAGCTAAACTTTACTGGTGTAAATGACACTCGTAAGGTATACAGAAAGGTCATATGTATTACAAGCATTTTAATTTATTACCAAGTTATATGATCAACTTTAAAATCATGTGAACTGATGCAAGATTACATGAAGGCAATGATCAGACAGGCAATATCAACTTGTGTTCTGGAAAAGAGCATCTAGAACTCTTAAAATTTTGACTGATCACTGATTGAATGGTGGTGGGGACTCACTGAGATGGAAACCATGAATCCGAGATGACTATCCACACCATAGAGTTACGAGATATTGACGTCACGAGAAGTTTCTTGAAATTTTTCCATAAAAGAAAGCCCGTTACGCGTAACATTATTCCATTTAAATTAAAGTAGAAATTCTTGAAAGTTCATGGTCCTACGAGCAATTGTCCAACCTCTTCATTTAAAGTTCATATGCATGTCTTCGTCATGTCTAGGGTGCGAAAGAACCTTCTCGTAATCAGTCACTTTAAAGGGATGACAACTCTTGTTTTCAACTGCCTAACCGCGTATGACTCTGTAACAATTTTAGAGAACGCTTTAGAAACTGATTAGTCCTTAAGGTTCTTTTGTGGGCGTGAACATGTTTTTACCATGCAAGCCTTTCATTCCCTGTTCATCAATTGTGCATGCATTGATGTTCTTGGGCTAACGTTGTTACATGGACTTGTTTCTTTCAGTCAAGCTCTCTTTTTCTTACCCCAATCCCCTTTGTTACCCAAGTGAATTTCGAGGCCGAAAAGAGAAATCCCGAGTGGATGTCTTAATAGGAACATTTGACACGCAAACCTTCCTTAAACTTGGGGCAATTTTGGTGTGGGATGTCTTAATAGGAACATTCAAACATCACTGCTATTTTGGAACCCATATTTCGTAGTCAAACACCATATCAAAAATTAACTATGAAACATATTAACTTACAAAATTTTTATTCAAATTTAAATTCAAAGTTTCTCTCTGTAACTAACTAATCATTACACATACTTACAATCAAATCAATACACACACATATATATAAATAACATGTTCACTCACATTTATGCATATTGATACTTTATAATTTAATTATTATTTTTATAAATATCACATCATTTAATCATTATTATATATATTTAAATAAATTAAAAAATTTAAAATATCAAAATTTTATAACCTCGTAATATCATCTTTTCCCTCCCAAACATAGCCCACGTGATAGCGCCGGCCAATGGACGTTAATTAGCTTCAGAATTCGAAAACGAAAGAGGTGATCGCAATTAGCAAAATAACGTTTTCAAAGGACCCACCAAAAATTCGTGCACCCAAAAGGCTTCCCCTTGCCCAAAGTTATTTCTATTTTTGTACTGCCCCTTAAATCTGACAATGCTTTATTTTTTTTATTTTTTTTTTATTTTTATTATTTTAATTTCCTTACGCTGAAATGATGTTGACGCCCATATGAAGCAGAATCAGTAATTCCGAGCCATGACCGGAGAAATTTTCGCAAAAATTGACGTGTAGGCTTTTTCTTTATATCAAATTTCAAAATTGAAATTTTATATTAACAAATTATATTATTATTATTTTTAGTATTGGGAGCGTACAAATTTAACTACAAATTTTAATTGAATATGTTGAGTTTGAAATGACCAAACTGAGATTATCATTTATGGGTAACAAATTGTTGTGCTTTAGTTGGATAGTTGACCAATAGCTTTGATTATGCCTATTGGCTTTGAACCGAATCATATCATATAATTATTTATGGACAATAATTTGTTGAATTTGGTGTCGAAACCAACTACTTCAGAGTTTGAACTGGATAGATTTAAGCACAAGAAAATTATGATTATCATTCATGAGCAATAACATAATTGGTTCGGCCTAGTGGCACAACTAATCAAAAACTTTGATTGAACTTGTTAATTTTCAGTCCAATTAAATTAAGATTATCATTTATGGACAACAATATATTGAGTCTAATGGCCATTCAACAAAATTGGAGTAAACTATTCGCGGAATTGGAATAAATCATGCATAAATCCACAATAAACATGTATATTTGTGAGTTTGGTATTGCATCTCAAACTAAAACTTTAATGGTATGAGTAATAGAGGTGCATTTTGCACATTTTTCTGATCAGGGACAGCAACTCGCAGCCTTTGAAAATCATATTAGACCTCCATTAAAGGTACAAAAGTGTTTGGGCTAAAAAATCGGTGTTAATTAGTTAAAAATCCATTAAACTCAAGCAAAACCTGATAAAACTAATCAAACACACTTAAAAATCCCGTCAAAAACGATGTTACCATTTTTTAAAAATCAATTCTTGAACAATTTTTTTGATAAAACATAAAAAGAATATATTTTTAAACTTTCTTTTGATTTCTAACATTTTAACTCTTAAACATTGATTAAATTATATAATTTTTATTATTTATTTTTCTTTTGACTTCTAGTTGTTTAATTATTTTGTCAATATATTATCCTAATTGAGTATTGGAAATTTAAATATTGTCTCTAAAAATTGAAATAATTAAGGTGCTCTACTTTACAAAACTAAATATTCAATATTTATATTTTTTGATTTTGCTTTCAATCTAATATAATTTCTTTTAAATTTGTGTAGTGATTTTTTTGTTCTAGTTGAATTATTGAATTTTTAAACATTACATCTAAAACTCATCATTTGACATATAAAAAAATTAAATTAAATTTATTTTGCAAACTTAGTTTAATATTGTTATATATATATGTGCATATGCTATTATATTATTTAAAAAAATCACTTTTTTGTTGATACAGTCCAACTGATCGGACGGTAACTCAATTATGCAGTTAATTCCTTAATTTAATCATAGATTTGATTTTAAAAACATCGATGGCAACAGCTTGTGATCCAGTGTAAGTCCAACTAAGGATCGACAACCACCATAAAAGTGAACAATGGCTCGGAACATTAATTGGCAGTCCATCTTAACAAGGCGATTTTTGTACAATGACTCGTTAGGATCCGAGAAGCACATTTAAGGACGGCTTGAAAAAGTTGGGAATTGCCATTTATGGGATAAATTTTGCTTCAACAATCCAATTACTTCCATTATCCCAATTTTGACACTTTGGCTATGTTTGGGAGAGGAATTTTTGTTGGATGTGATGTTTGATAGTAATTCTATTAAGATGAGTAGTATGTTTGAAAATAAAATTTTAATAGGATGAACACTGTAATTTATTTGAATATATATATATATATATATATATATATAAGATATTTAATAATAATGGTATGACATGATAATTTATAGGTATAAGATTATGTTTTTTAGGTTATAAATAAAAAAATGTAAGTATAATTATGATATATAAGGGTATTGATTTGATTATATATAAATATATGTAATAATTGAAAATAATTAATTAGTTATATATGTGTGAAAGGAAAAATTTAAATTTAGATTTGAATGAAAATGTTCTTAAATGATATATTTGGTTAAATAAAATTTGAGATGATATTTTGGTGTTAAAAATAGGGTTCCAATCATAACCTTTGCAATCACATCTAATGTTACGTAACTGAAACCGTTTTGTCTTAACGAAGGTAATTGACAATATAACATTTTACTATGCATTTATTTTTAAAATGCTTGTTCAGTTAATCGTAATAACGTCTCTGAGAGGACACCCTAATGCCTTTTTTTTTCATCCAACATTGATTTCTATGTCCGATATTTTAGGTTTGAGTTGCTTCAAATCTTGTTGGGAATGTGTGTGGGTGTGAATGGGTCTGTGAGTTTTTTTAAAAAAAATCATAATGAGTAAAAATAGACAAACCCTACAAGAACAATCTGTAGAACAAGCAAATGACTGAGCAAAGTAACAAAATGGTAACCCATTATTCGTTCCAAGAGAATTTCGAATTTCACCTTACTGCCTGCAAAATACTACTATGACACCATCAGTTTTTCATAACAGAGCCAACGTTACAGATTTGTGGAAGTCAAATAAAGATTGCCCCGACAGCATAAAACGTGACCCATGGTACAATAAAAAGGAGACAGGGTCTGGGGTGCATGCATGCTAAATATACTTATTTAGTTTGTTAAGTATTATTATTAAAATTATTTACTACGTAAATTCTGCTTAATTAGGTAACTGTCTGTTCAGGTTAGAGTTCGATTCATCGTCTGGTTCTTTCCAAAATGTGGCTGGTAACCCACTGTAAGGAACCGGAAATGGGCTATACTGCACGGTATCCTGGGAGCCCACCACTTGCCACCTGCAACATATGACAGGGTGAACTAGACTTTCCGCCTTAAATTTTACAACATGACACTTGAACTTATATATTTTTACGTGAATCTTGTGTAAATCATGTTCCAGTGATCATGAAAATTGAATTGTAAATATACTTGTAATTATCTCTTATACCTCATTTTGTTTACAAGATGATGGATCAAAATCAGCATCTCAAGTCTGGCAAGTTCGTTTCCAGGGCATGAATGTGCTCCATAGCCAAATGGCATAAAGGTATTGGGCTTTGGAGCAGTCTGCATCCCACAGACACCACAACGAAAATTGAACAAAACAAAACCTCAAAATAACAGTTACTTCTCTACAAAGGTATGGAATTGGCATCAATAAAACATCTCTCTTATTTTCTCCGAGGGAGAAGAAAGGAACTATTTAAAAATGGAGTTTTTCTCCTACCTCAAACCTAAAAGGGTCAAATTTTTGAGGTTCACTAAAAATTTCAGGATTGTGGTGAACATTTCTGAACAATGGCATAACCTTCCAGCCCCTTGGGATAAGATATCCTGCCAAAATAAATTTAATAATAAATAATTAATAAACATATATCATTTTCATTATTTTCCTTCTCAACAAGAAACTCTCTCCCTCTCTCACACATACACACGCACAAAAGGTTCCAAATCTGAGAAATGCAGCTGAATTCTTACCATCATATTCCACATCAACCACAGCTTCTCTGTAAGTATAAGACACGATGCTTGCCATTCTCAAGCTCTCTTGTATCGCCTGCCACAGTAAATATATGTCTATTAGGAGAATTTTTCTAGTATGTGTCAACATAGGAAGTCAAAGGCTTCCAAATACAGTGAAACGTAGCATACATATACACCTTATAAGTCAGGGGCATATTTCTAGTTTGAGTCCATGTCAGGCTCCTCTTCCCTTTGTAATTTGACAGATAGATCTCCTTCTGTTCACCCTGTAGTGATTTCCAAAAAGAACAAGATTATATATGATAATTCTAGATGAAAATTGATTGTACAGTCATTCTTATGTAAGCCCAAAACATAACAAAAATATCAGTAATGACCTTAACAGCTTCTAAAAGCTTTGGATCATCATGAAGGTACTTGAGGATCCATGTCAATGCACTGGCTGTTGTATCCTGAGCAGCAAACAGCACTCCTATGATGTTATCCGCGATCTGATCGTTAGTTAAGGTCTGCCCCTTATCATTTTTGAAGTTGAGAAGCTGGCCCAGGAGATCATTCTCCGGCAGTTTTTTCTCCTTCCTTTCACTGATTATATCTTGAAGGATCTGACTTAGCTTCTTCCGTGCCTTCAATGAGTCGTCCACAAGAAGAAAGGATCAGTTTATTGTGTCTATAGCGAATGATTGATACATAGGCTAATAAGCGAAATTGTTGGCTTACCAATAAAGCCTTGTGATAAGCAGTTCCTGGCAGTTTTGTGGGGAAGGAATTGTAGCCCTTATCCACTATGGCGTAGTTCTCCCTTAGCTCTTCCTTGTATTGTTTGCCCAAGTGTCCAAAAATAGCCAAAACTCCCACTTCGAAGGACAACTGTGGAAGACCATGACTCGTATCAGAAAGTACAGTATTTAATTAATTATTGACAAGAAAAACAAATTCTGCACGATCACCCCGCTTGATTGAAATACTAACAGATATTACTGAATTAAACGTAATATTTACGTACCTTCTTCATTCCTTGGAATGTGTTGATGACCTGCCCAGTAGCCCACGAATCCAAAGTAGAGATAGCTATGGCTTCAATGCCAAGAATCAGTTTCCGAATGGTCTCAGGAGATAACGAGCTCAGGACAAGCTTCCTCAGGTGGCTGTGATACTGTCCCTGGTGGAAAAACAGAGCGGCCGGGCCAATCAGGTTCTCTTTGCTCTTCGGATACGTGGGCTTGAACAAGTCTGCATTAGTTAGTAGCACGAAACGTGATGCATCGGGGCTGGCTAACATGACACAAGGGCAGCCAAGAATTTGTGTCTTAAATATGTCCCCGTATCTGCATCATCAAAAAAACACCCACACGTACACACACACATGTGACTATTATTAACAAGGAAAAGCTCATCAAGGACATAAAAAATTAGTAATATGTATGACTAAGGACCTCTTTTGTTTTTCAGAGAAGAAGGTGTTGGGGTCCTTGGAGTATAACTGAAGTGTCTCTCCAATGTAAGGCCAACCCATGGAACCAGGCGGCAGCTTTAGCACCTTTTTGTGCTTTCTGTTGTGTTTCATGGATAAATGATAGTAGACAAGAGTGGAAAGAAAGATGAGGACATACAGGACAGTAGTGGAGCAGATATCCATTAACATCAATAGGAATATTATTCTGGTTTCCGTTTAACGTTCTCCCTTCCCTCAAATTGAAGAAGAATTGAGAGAGTTGAGGCACTTGTTTGACTACGGCTGGCCAGCTTGAAGAGCGTATATATGTGGGCTCTTCTGTAGTGCTACTTGGGCAATGTCACAAGGCTTTAATTGTATATATAGAGCCACTGGGGGAATTGGGGATGGTGACAGAATATGGCGTGTGAAGGGCGATGGACTTACCAAATCCAAAATTATGGAGGGTGAGTGTGTCCTTAGTCGGAGGTAGATTCAACAATGCACATGAAGTCTTGATTTGGACCGCCGGTTTTAACATGTAAATGGATGGTACGGGAGCTTGGTTGCAAAAGAGAAGATGATAGAGTTATATATACATGTCAATTTTCTTGACATTATATGTTGAGTTAAATATTTATATTTACGTTTGCATTTTTTAACGCTTCGACATTAATAGGGAATTTTAATGATGCAACTCTCTTTATGTTAATGAGATCTTATCTAAGTTATTTTTTTCAAATTATTATGAATAATATCAAAATCACAAATTTTAAGACCTTAAACCTAAATCTAGTGTATATATGTATGCGCACACAAAATTACTGTGCGCTTGTCCCACGATGAAACATGTACAATGTGTTTAGTTTAAATATTTTGGCTACGGAAAAATGGAAATTGAATACTAATGAAAATTATTTGGATTTTTTATTGTTAAAGAAGACAAATATATTATTCTTAGGATAAAATCATTTCCTTCATGAAAACTTGAGAAAAATTAGGGGAGCTAATTTAGCCATCTTTCATTCTCTAGAAAATTTATTAGTACCCCCCATCACATTCGTGTCTTCTTCATGTTTTCTCAATCAAACAGATTTGAAATTTATATTTTTGATATAATTTTTTTTCTCATCAAAATTCTTAAACTAAATAAGTTTGCAATTTCAAATATTTAATTTTTCTTTTGTATATATTTACTCATCAAATCCTTATAACAAATACAGTGCTAGTATTTTGCTACTAATTAGAATTTACAATGGTGTGATTTTTTGAAATTTTATAGACGCACGTAGCGCGCTGTTAAACTTATTTTTGAAAAATAAATTATATTATAGACATTATGGATAACATATTTTAAGTAACAATTGTTACTTTACCATAAAAAAATGCTTGATCCATAATCCAAACTAGTGAAATTCAAACTCCATTTTTAATAATAAAATTTCAATCTGTGTTAGTCGACCAATGAAGCACAAGATAATACTCAGTTTGATTAGGAAGAACATTTCACCTTAAAGACTCTAATTGCGATTACGATATTACAATATCAGAAGACACAGCTGCACAAATTCACAGTTAATGGAATTTTTCCTGTCTTCCATTAACTTGTCAAGCATATCTTATCAACCTAAGGCCACCACATTAATTTTCCCATCCATTATTACAGCCACCTGTCCTTAGGTTGCCTCTAAGCCACAAGAAATACTGAATTAGAAATGAAGGGCCATTACCAGAGGAGACAATTTCTCGCCACCAATGGATAATGTAATGATTTAAAAAAATAAAAAAAAAACATTAATATACTCTTGGATTTGACGGCATAATTTTATAAATTTTGTAAATAAGGGTTAGCAAGAACAATATTCTGAAAACCGGATTGAATGGATGCGTTCAACTGATTTAATTGAGAATTGATCAAAAATTCCATTTGAATATTAACCATAAT
Organism: Avicennia marina; assembly: GCA_019155195.1. Lineage (NCBI taxonomy): Eukaryota > Viridiplantae > Streptophyta > Magnoliopsida > Lamiales > Acanthaceae > Avicennia > Avicennia marina. Next base: position 3,568,507 of record CM032770.1, on the reverse strand, counting down.
TGTGTATATTATATATTGATAAATGGGTTCAATTGGTTTAATTAAGAATCGATCAAGTATATGATTTGAATCTTAACACTGTGTAATATATATCGCTGTAGGGAATCGGGAAAAAATCGGTGACTCAATTAAATCAATTTAAGTGGTTAAAAAATTTGGATTTAATGGGCAATCGTTTCAGAACCTTTTACTTCGTTCCAAATAATAAATTGGTTATGATGCTTTTATTATGATTGTAAATAGTTGAGATATCCCATAATTATCACTGATGCAAAGTTATTTATTTATTGCTTAGTCAGTTTGTTTTCCCCCCTTTGAAATTTGAAGAAATAATTTTACATGTGGGTATTTGAAGAGTTTCCCGAAAGTAAAAACACTAAAAAATGTTATGAAAGGAAAAGAAAATCTCCAAAAATTGATGTTTTGGTGTGACCAAAAGTTACGACTTACTTAAGAAGCCAGCTTTTTTCTTATTACTAATCTTTTTTTTTCACTTAAAAATTAAAATAAGATTATGTTTCAAGAAATTAATCAAATGAATTCGTGATACAATCATGTAAATAATAAAGGATTATTATACGTGGACTATATTTGGCTAAGACATTTAACTACTCAATTATTAAGTAATATTTGGATAATAACAGTGTGATTTTTACGTTATTCAAAAATTTCTTTTATTTCATATCCTCTTTAATTTTTTTGAAAACAATTAGATTGATCTCAGACCAATAAACAAGTAAGTTGTGACCGATTTGAATTTTCATAGAAACGTGAGCAAGAATGACTTCAGATTTGGCTCCATAGACCCGGCATCAGAGGAATCTCGGAGCGACACGTGTTCCGGTCCCCGACCACGGACCCGAAAGACGGTGGTAATGTGTGGGCGAGACTACAGAAGAGCGGCTAGTTTCCTGATTTAGGAACATGTCGGCTGCTTGATTTTGCTCTCAATGGCTACCCTGCCAAACCTTCAACTGTTGATGCCCACTTTGATTAGGGAAATGTAACATGACAGGATGGATACTCTTCTTCTGATTGTATAATAATACTGTCATCAGGTAAAAGTGTCCCTCGGAGCCAGCTGATACACAGATTTTTTATTACTTATCCAACACAGGTAAGTGCATGAATCACTCATATATTCCTTTACCCTTTTTCGCATTTATTATGGTCTTTCGATCATATAATGATTTGGGCATATGGTCTGTAACAGTACTCCAGGGTGGCCTCTGAAGATGCCAATCTTCTGTGCATCTTGATAAGAGAACGAAGAGGGGAAAAGTCAGAAAGTAGTAAATAAGTTACGGCACGGCGCTTCGATTTCAATAGGACATTTGATTTTTTTGGATATGACCGTGACGTGAAATTTATTTCCATGCATGAGTATATGACCACTTCTTACAAATTATTTACTACGCTTTGTTGTATACACAGGTCATCACATTTATGTACTTCTTATTGATGCTAGAATTGTTGTATAAAGATCTAAAAAAAAAGCCTCTTCTTGGCTACCGTGCTTCACGAAACACAAAATTCACATGTATTTGAAATGTCCATTAAATAATCACCCATGGGTTTTAGACTTCAAATCTCCGGTGAGAAGAAAAATTAAAGGATGGCTGATTTTCAGCATCTACATATGGAGTAATGACTAATGCCCTAAGCCCTAATCTTCAAAAATCAATTACAAATTCTCCATCTAGTGAACTTTTCAAGGAACAACTGGTTCGTTCCTGATGGTTACACCTGCATGCCTCTCCCTCCATTCTCTTAAGGTCGGATATTCCGATTAATGGCATGTAATGACGACGCCGATTGAAATCTGGGCTGCAATCTAGATAATTGCTTTCCTGCGTGGATACGTATCTTGATTGATATGATTTTATTTCTCTTTCACAAGTACAGTTAACGGGCAACAGCACAAAGCTAGCAAGAACTATATTATTCTTAGTCTAAACACAAAAACGATAATAATAATTACAAGCTTTGACTAATGCAAGGGAGTCAACTCCATATTGAAAGCAGCAAAGAAATATAATACAAGGTCGTAGTCAGGAGGATCTGTAGTTATCCTTCAAAACATAGCAGATTTGGACAGATTAGTGCTTCCAGACACCCAGAATGATGCCAGTATCTTCTGCCTGATTTAGCCAAAAAACGGATAATCATCTAAACAAGACCCCTCAGCCACCTTTTTTTTGGATAATCATCTAAACAAGACCCCTCAGGCACCCTTTTTTTTTACTTTTCTTTTTTTTTTTTTTCAAAAAATTGCAAGAAAACGAAAAAGTAAGCGATAACTATATTTTCCAGTCCACTTTATTCTTTCTTTTTTTTATATCTATCAAATTTCCGTATCCTTCGAGTAATTATTTATGTGGGATGTTTGAGAAAAGGAATATAATTAGTATGAAATTTTAGGATGGATGTGATGTCACATTCGCATTGACTCCAGAAAATTCGTAATGGAACATTAAAACTCTAAGCTGCCACGTATATTTTCCAGTGGCCACTCGCCTGTTTCTGTATTGACATGTGCAGTTAATCGTGATTATCATCAATGTAAAACAGTTTTGCCGAGGAGACATGGCAGCACTAAGTCTGTGAAAACTGATACTTAACTCCCTCTTTCCGTAATTACGCAAATTTAGCACACTTCGTTAACTGATTAAACTGTTGTCCTTATAAGGGTCTCTCCTCTCCGCATTCTCCACAAAATATCACAAAAGCGTGCAGAATTATTGTACTAGAGCAGAAACTGGTTGATAGCTACACGTGTGGCTGTGTGAGGAAGTTGGAAACCAGGTGAGGAAGATTTGTGACAACCTCGCTTTCACGCCATAATTACTAAATATACACGTCTTGCTTCCATTGCTAGCTGCAATGGCCAACTTCCGCAGTTGATTAAAAAGAAAAAAGAAAAAGAAAAGGCGTGTGGTGGGACTTATTGAATTGGGATTAGGTTATTAGCTATTTTCTATGTTATGGTTGTGTATTAGTCTGATGAACTTGCGTATCTTTTCTGGTCATGAAACCGACCAATGTATGAATTTCAATTTATGGCGTAATTAGTTGGGGTTAGAAAAAGAGGACGATGGTCTGTGTTCCATTGAACAAAGTTTGATATGCGTACGGGTTTTTGTGGTTCACTTTTGTGCGACGATATATTGCAAACGTGAAAGCTAATAAAAAATCTTAAACGTCTGCCGATGGAAAAAAGATCGAGCCATAAATATCGTCTATAAAGAAGAAGCATTATAGATGGGTCTTCATTTATATTAATGGGGAACAAACAGAATATTTCACTCCTTCAAGAAGAATCAGACAAGGTTATCCATTTTTTCGCCGTACCGTATCTTTTCATTTTTATTGAAAGATTTATTGTCTCTCATTTTAAAAGGTGCAAAAATAAGGCTTATGGAATGGGATTAGTACAAGTAACATCTATTTGTCGATGACCCTCTCTCTCTCTCTCTCTCACACACACACACAAGCCAACGAGATAAGCATTCGCTCAATTAAAAATGTTCTACTTCAGGTCCAACAGTGAACTTTGGCAAGTCTTGTCTATTTAGCAACTTGCAGCTAAAATAAATTGCAAAGATATGCTTTAAGCTTGGAGTGCAAGAAGATGATGGAAATAAAAAAAAGTCTACTTGAGATTATCCTCCATGACTGATAAACCAAAATCTAAAGCTTTTGCTTTTATCAAAGGTCGAATTTGGAATAAATTAAAAGAATGGAAACGTGTGTAAAATAATATTGTGGAACATACTCTGAGAGAACAAATATTTTCAGTGTGCTTTGTGTCATACGTGAATGAAGTATTTATACAAATTTGATACCTATCTTAATAAGTGAAGTTAACATAAAAAAGGAAAAATTATACAAAGAAGGAAACACCAATTTACACAGCCTTAAGTGATTAGCTGAGTTATACCATCCACACACACATACATTAACATCCCTCTCCGAACTCCAGATGGTAAGAAATTCACCATCTTAAGTTTGTGAACAATATTTTAGAAGCAAAATGTGAATGAGATATAGTGAAGATACTGATGGGGAATTTGAAAAAAAAAAAAGAGTAAGTTTTATTTAGAGTGACTTAAAGGACGTGACGCCACACAAAACGAGAATAAATCTCAATATGATTAGTTTTAAAAATGTCATTGTGATCAATTTGCATGGCACTTTGATTATTATAGCGATGATGGGTAATAAAGATGCACAAAATGTATCGTCCTAAGTCCATCATAGAGCCGTGGTGTGAATTTTAAATCTTAAATAACTGATATTTCAAATTTGTCCTAGATCCGGATGATTTACTGTAATCCATTCCTAAAATAAGGATGATAATAAAAAATCATCCCGAACTAAGAATACCCCGAGATAGTTTTTATGACTCATCATAATATCAAGGAAGGGTATACGTAGCCATTTTACTTTTTAAGATAGTTTTTGAGAACCATTCAAGAATTAGGGATGGTTTATTAAACCTGTTCCTAATTTTGGAATGGTCGAAAGAGGCCATCCCAGATGGGAACAAAACACTAATGCCATCTCAACATTTGAGATTGTATTAGAAAATCATCTCAGTTTTAAGGGTGACTTTTTAGAATTGTCCTAAAACTTAGGACATGTAAGGATAATCCTTCATTAAATTGAAACGGTTGAAAATAGTTGTCCTAAATACTAGGACGGCTTTTCATGGTGTCGTTGAATTGGTGATAGGTGTTTGAGACTGTTTCAAGTAGGGAAGATTTTTCAAGTTTATCCCAAATTGGGATGGGTTTGGGAGAATAGTAATGTCATTCTAATATGTGAAATATTTAAAAACCTTTACTCATACTGATTTCATTATAGCTCGATTAATCTCCTCTTTCTTCGTGCACAATCCTACCTAAAATCATCTTAATCCCATGGGTATGTATGTGTTTGTGAATTATTGATGTTTTTCTTTTATTTAATTTGTTTGTTGTTGGTGTATTTTAAATAGATTTAGATAAATATGAAGACTTGTTCTATTTTTCTACCAATGCACCCAAACTCAACTGTTCATTAGGAGAGTATTTATCTTTGAGGGGAGAAAATTTTTATTCAATTATGTGGGTTTATATATTTTTTTGGATATTTTTTGCAAACATTGGTGACTTGTGTGAAAGGATGAGAAATATGGGACTTTTTGTGCAGTATTGTTATTGTTATTGTGTTGAGACAAACACTTAATGTTCAATGCAAATTATTGTATACGCACAAGATTATATTAGTTACAAGGCATTGAAGATGAATATATATGCTAATGTTGAATTGGCCTTATAGAAAGAAATGCTTTATGAAACCAAATCATGGATGCACGATAAGAATTACCTTAGTTGTAGAGATTTGACACTGGAATTTAAGTAAGGTGTGAATGAGTTTGTGGTTTTGACAATTGGGCAATATGACTACATGGATGGAAGTAAGATTAGGTGCCCATACTCTTAGTGTAAGAATAACAAATTTCTTGACATTGACAAAGTTAAGGTTTACTTGTTCATGAAGGGGTTTTGTACCAATTATTTCAATTAGACCAGTTATGGTGAATTGTTGTTTTGTGGTACCTCAGGGCCAGAAAGAAGCAATGGTTTTGTGGGACCTTCCAATAAAGAGTATGTGTTGATTTGGAAGTGATGTGTCGTGTATAATACAATCAACTATCACATAGTGTGCTTTCAAAAAAATGGCAGAACTTATTTCAATGAACCTTTTTCAGAGTCTCATGGAAGAATATTGATTGGGTTTCACAAGAGTTGTGGAACAAGATGTTGGCAAAGTGGGTCCAAGACACTTTCAGAGCCGTTAGCAACAAAAATAGATCTAACTAATTAGCTGACAATGCCTTTGCTTTCACAATTTACGAGGGTAGGTCTATCTCAGTTACTATATATAATGATTGCCTCGTAAGTATACATTAACGGATTTGTATTAATTTATTATAGTTTGCAATGTGCCAGTGGTTCACGTGGATACCATTGGAAATTTGTTACGCCTTGAGGTTGTTATAAACAAAATGCTATATTATGTTAATTGCGGTTTGTTTTATAGCTATAGATGTTTTAGGATAATAAATGTTGATCGGTATCAAAAACCTCTTAGTTGAGCATGCATATGATAGTGTCATGCAATTCTTGATTGTACTAAGGATGTGTTCATGATTGAAGTTATGATATATACTAGATGAACTAACATGATTAAGTAACAATATTGTTTGAACTGCTAGAACATACTTACATAGATGAGTCAAAACTTACACAATAATTGATAATTATGTACACATAACATTCATGTTTAGTAGGATATTCACATGGGCAAGAGATCGCCCGACTTTCATACCTCATGCTAAGGGAAGTTGAGCTCGATTTAAAAGTTTGTAATTCATGATTCTTGGATACATTTGATTGTTTTCGCAATTAGTGTTGATATGTTGTTAAACAAGGTAGTATACCCAACTTCAATTTGCCTTTTTGTATTATGCTATAAGATCCTATCGTATTCTTTGAATTCCAAACTATACGTATCAACAAATAGCATTTTTTCCCACGTTAGAGATCATGATCACCTCCTTAATTTACTCCAAACACCCTCATATATTGATGGATCAAAGGGTTGATGTGATGTTTCACAAATGTTAATGTGGGTGGGATGTTGTTTGCCTATGTTAACTTTAGTGGGGTCATCAACATTAATGTTATCTTATTATTACTTTTGTTATTTCTTTCTACGTCTTATTGTTAACATTCCAAGTACTATGTTTTAAAAACTTTGTTGTGTATTTGCATAAAATCCCACATTATAACTTCATTAACATGCTTTGAGGCTCTTGTGTTGGCTAGGAATCATGACTAGGGAGACCACCGACACCGCTTAAGTTGTACTTAAGAGTTTGAAAGATGCAGTTAGAGAGTGGGTAGGTTCTTGAGCATAGTCACAAGGGGCAAGTAATCTTTATCTTTAAAAATCCTCAAATTATAAATCAAAACAATAATGATATCATCTCTAAACATACTGATACGTGCAGGAGATATCAAATTTTCAACAAGACCATAATGCCGAGGACCCTGAGAACTCTTCACAAGAAGTTGGGAGTGAATCAATCTCCAACAATGGCAACATTGTCTTCATAGCCCTAGGTGGATTCAAGGTAGGAAGGCTACCAACGATAAGATCAAAGATAGTGACTTTCTGACATCTCCACTAAGGATCTACTTCATCATCGTCTTTAGATTCTCATGAGCTTGCTAGAGCAAAAAAAGAGCTACAACAGACTACACAAGAGCTTTAGGCACAAAAGGAAAGTTGAAGGATTACAGGACTCAAATGAGACGAATAGAGGCCAAGTTAGATTATGTTATGAACATTATTGGCAAAAGACTTGGCATCTTGTTGGACCATTGTATCCCCCTCCCTAAAACAGTAATATTAAAAAAAAAACATGTGAGCATTTATCCCAAATTCGTTCTAAAACCATCTTAAATCTACCTCAATACGCTTCATGGATGTCCTAAAATTGTGATAAATTATAGCGTCCCATAATCGTCCTATAAAAATCCGTTCCTAAAAATTCATTCCAAGTCTACCTCAAACCAAGTTCCAACCCAAAATTGTCCTGAGGTTATCTCAAAAATAACCATCCCATCTCTATCTCAGAATTGTCTGCTCTCAACCGTCTCAAATTTATTTCAAAATAACCATCCCTAATTCGTCCTTAAAAAAGTCATCCCCAATCTGTTTTAAATTAAATTGTAAATGATCTATCCTAACAAAGCCTGCACTAGTGCCATCCCAAACAAATCCTTCACTAATTCGTCTTAAAACCATGCTAAGATTTATTCTGTCAGAAATTTTCATCCCTAATCCATCTCAAAATCAATCTTGAACTTCGTGGAAAAAGACCCAACTCACCACTTACGTCGCCTCTCCCAACCATTAGGGATGAACTTCACAGTGTTGTCTAAGAAATTTGGGGATGGTTCAGCAAATATCATCCCACAAGCCCATCTGAAATCTATTTGGAATGGTTTTTTTTGAAAAAATTGTCCTAAGTGCCTGTCTTTATCTGGGTAGTTTTTGGCAGTGTACTCCATCATTCAAAGACTACTTTGATTGCTTTGTAAAAGTATATAATAGCCTTCATTAGAAAAAAAACTTAAAAATGGTAAAAATGGGAATATGTGTAGGAGAAAAACACTAAGGAGCGTTTTTGGAAATTAATGTTGATGGTGTAGGAAAATTTCTGTGAGAAACCTACAAGAAACGTTCATGTGAAAAAAATAGTGACTCGAGTCTTGCATGAAGCATTGTCTTTTAGAAATTATTTTGCCAATCTTTCCAAATCAATTAATTGTGATGCCCAATAATCAGCAATTTAATAGGCTGAAACAAAGCAGCAATGAGAGGCAATAATTGTAGGAATGTAAGTATCGATGCATGAAAGCATGGACCAATGCGTGAAAGCAGAAGACCAATAGTTTTTGTGTGTGAGAAATGTGAAGTATTGAGGCCGAATTGATGATACTCCAATGCTAGAATCTCCACATATTTATAATTGCCTAAGGGGTTTGATTAAAAATTGTGAGATTTCAAGTTACGCTGCTTGGATAAAAGGATTTGTCAGGTTGCAAGCATGTCTCGTGTCTATTTGTAGAGGAGAAAAAGCATTTAGAGGCTTTGTTTGGAAAGAGCATGTTTAGTTGAAATTTCAAATGTGGTTTAAGAGCAGCATGTTTTGTTGCAACGTTCAAAAAAGGTGTTTCCAAAAAAAGGAAATGGAACCTATTGAAATATCGATTTTCACAACAATCCCCCACATATTTCAAGAGGTTTCTAGACAAATCTAAGGTTTTAGAATAGGAAAATGCTGTGAAACTTGTTTAGTCTCAATGCAGTGGGCTTAGTGTCTCTCCGATTATGAACCAGATTTAGACAGATATAATTTGAATTATAGAGTCGCTGATGGAACTGAACTCTATGAATCATTGACTTTTTGTTGTAAAATAAGTATTATATCTATCACATTGAAGACCACCACAATTGTTGTTCAATACAATTTTCTGCTTTTCCAGCCATGCACTTGCTTGGTTATTCATGAGATCTTTAATTGATTTGGCTAGAATACTTCATGACCAAATAGAGACTTGTTCTTACTCATATGAACCTACTTCATGAAATCTCCAATCACATATATTAAGTTCCCATCTCTATTAACCTCGGCTGGCCAAAGTCCCATTTGATGTGTGGTTCGAAGAATTAATATTCTTTCCACATGCTCAGTTAGAGGATCAACTAAAAATTAACTTTGACTTTCCATAATTGATGGAAATCATTCCATCTCTCTAGTATATATGTTTTATGATATGAGATCATATATCAGCAATAACAATTGTTGCTCACAAGAGTGCTAGTAATATACCCTTTAACGCCCATAGTCAATGAAGGATATTAGGGGTACTATGATTGTATATGCATGTTTTCACATTAATTAATAAAATATTATTTCATTCATGTTAATATTAAGGCAAGTTTTCATGGATGTAAATATTGAATGACATAAAGTGTCACATATGCCCTTATAATTGAATTAAGAAATCTTATTCATAAGGAGTTATGAATATAGACACAAGATTGTCTTAGTATTCAATTATTAAAATTAGTTCGTGAGTCATAAACACTTTAGAGGGTATTAAAGAGTTGATACTATTTACACACCTTGTATTTGTATAGGGCATGTCATGTCGTTCAATATGAGATATTAAGACTACATACATGTGAATACGTCATTAGAAAATGTGCATTCGAACAATGAACCCCAAAACAAAATAGACACATGGAATTTATTCTTATCTGTCAATGTCTTATTTTGTAATCGTGTTAAATGCATGTGAACCTTAGACTTAAAACAACATTATTGCCTTATGCACATGACAGTCAACATGTCATTAGAGCATTAAATATCAATATTTATCCTAATATAAAATAGGGTCATAAGCCTAACATGGCGTTACCTAGATGCATATGGAGGCATGCGTGTATTCAATAAGAGATTTGTCGCCTTGCAAGTGAGCAAAGCGTTTGTCGTATGTAGTTAGTGTTGTATGAGATAGAATCTTTGGCCATTGTATTGAAAATGAGTTCCTAATAGAAAGAATTGTCATATGAGATAACACCGATTAGTCATCTAATTGAATTTTTGAGTTTGAGTAAATCCATAACTCTCACTCTATTAGAACAAAATAAGATAAAGATCTATATTGCATAACTCTCACTCTATTGGAACAAAATAAGATAAAGATCTATATTGCATGATACTCACGATCGGAAGGATTTATTGTAATTCGTTTCACTTTATTTTAATTCGGCTATGATATGGGTCACAAACTAGGCATTACCTATATCCTTCAAACTATACACATTGCTATTTAAATATAAACCTAAAGAGTTGTTGTGTATGACTATTGTTAAATTTGTGGGTAGTATAATTTATTTGATTGCAATTGGATTAAACTAAATAAATTGACATGGTATTTGTTAATGATAAGATCATTAATTAGAAGCACAATAAGAACTTTAATTTAATTAATAGGATCAATAAATTAAAGAGACAAGACAGGAATGAAATTATTTTCTAGCTCATTTACATTTTAACTATTAAACTCTTAAATAATTCTAACCCATAAATCTTAATTATTAATTTTTATTATAATTAAGGTCCATTTAATCTCTTAATTATTAATTTTTATTAATAATAAAGGATTAATGGAATTATATCCTTCAACTTAATTAATCTCATTAATTAAATCAAAAGTTATCATGTTTCTAATTAATAATTACACTATTTAAAGGTCCACATAATAAACCCATTGAGCCTAGTACTAGTGTGCCATAATGTCTTAAATATAAATATATGTTCTAGAACAGTTTTAAGCATAAAACATCAACAAAAATTTCGTGTGTCACCCTATAAGGAAGAAGAAAAAGCATTCTTCTTTTCTTTTTGTTGCCAAGAGCCATCTAGCGCAAATGAATTTGTGTTAGAATCTTACAGAAGGGGTTTTACAAAGTATAGAAAATGCTTATCGTCACAATAATTATGTAGACAAACTAAAGATCAAGATTTGAGGGCCACAGACTCAAAGATCACAAGCGCTCTAACTGAAATGTGATTTCAAATGTATGTTCTTTTTAGTTTTCTTCAACATTTCTCAGTTAACGCATGTTATATGGTAAATGTGGAATGAATTTGGTATGTAATTCCACTACGTTTATAATATTGATTTATAGTTTTAAAGTTTTAAAATTTGACCCTAAACCCATTGAAACTCAACAAAAAGGCATTTCAAATCTTTAGTCAAAGGAATATTAACTTCAAAATCAGCCACTCTATGCACTCTAATTCTACAACAATTATTATTTGACTGATTTTCATGCCACTGCATCTCAGCTCCATCAAATTTTAATAACTAGTGAATTTACACATGATACTTAAATGGTACCTTTCATTTGGATTAAGTATCGACATAGGAAATATTTTTTTGGAAGTGATTCCCTATGAGCTTAGCCCATGATACGAATCTACCCTCAATGCTACTCTCTCAAATAATATAGGATTTGATCTTGCTGCTAATCCCTCAAATAATATAAAATCTAGCCTTAATGCTAGTTCCCCACAGCATGTAACATTTCATAATGTCTCTTAATTCAATTCTCACTTTTTCCTTTGCGATGTTATACACATGACCTGCATATCATATGTATTTCCACACAAAAAAAACCATATCGATAAACTTATCTAATAATTCATGAGTTGTTTACCTTTTTCAATTGAAGTTCATCTGCAAAGCCAAATTAGAATTTCTACAAATGATATTAATAATACAGAAAATCGTATTTGTTATCTTTTATGTTCAATCTTATCTCTTGGACCAACCATACATATGAACTCATGGACCAATTGCACATATGCCTGTGTATATATGAACTCGAGAAGAAGATAATGTCATTAAAATGAATCAATTCACAATCACCAACCCAATTTGATTCATTTTAAAGTAATCATTCTTCTTAGTTAATTATAAAATATAGGCGCATATTATAATTCAAATATATGAACACCCTCACAATTTATAAAATTTCGCAATAATTGGATGCATAATAGTATTACACAATTTCATGTAATGCATGCAATGCATCTTATGCCCTTTAATATAACAATAAATAAACTCCCATATTCCAGGTATTTTACACATTCCATTATCAATTCCAAGTATAATAAATCAAGTGTATCACTAAATTCAACTAACACACATCGTAAATATGTGTATGCTCAACACACACACACCCCACCCACCAAGATTGCCTTGAAACAACCTTAATCTCATGTTTAAGCAAACAGTCTTTTCTTTCAGAAACTAAAATGCAGAAAGCAGTCTTCTCCCCCAAATACTCAATAAACACAAGTCATTTTTTGAAATTACTTCATAAACTTGAAAATTCATTAAAAGATGTACCTTTTCACCACCTGAATGAAGCAAGTCACTTTTAAAACATTCATAGGCAGGCCAACACAATCTGGGAGACAGGTTTATCAACAGACAATCAAGAACATTCACATAACAACTAACATGACAATATAAACACCGCTTACCGTTATCCATACGATGAGTCACAACTCAGTATTTGGCTCAAGTGTCTCTTTCCACATTTTATTATTCAAATACACTTAATCATTACAATATTAATCAGAATCAACACTTCTCTAGATATTCTGAATGTTCATTCAATTAGCATATACTAATTTGAATAATATACACGAATCAATAACTAGCTCTGTCCCCTTAAAATAACAAGAATTGTTTAAACTATATTCAACAAAATAAATGAAAGATACTTACCTCAACGCTTTACTAAGAGAAATTTGACTCGTTGGGGGCATTTGATAAAAACTAAAAGGCGCTTACAGTGTTCTGACGCACCAGATGATGCTCCAACCAGAATCCTCGCCATCATTGAAGACTGGGAAACTGAACATTCAAGAGAAGAAAAGCACTAGAGAAGGCAGACGATTCTGATCATTGGCAGTGCCGTTAATATCCTCAGACAACAAAATAATCAGTGATGCTGGTGGCTTCAGAATTGCCCGACTTATTCTCCACCACGTGCGGTTTCCAAACACGCCGTTTCAACTGCTGGTGGCAAATAACTCAATTAATAATTTTATTTGTTTAATATTTATATCATTTATTTTTATTAATTTAATCTATATAAACTGATATCATATGACAAACATATAATTTTATAATATTAACATTTATAAACTTATATATTATACACTGGAAAAAAAAAAAACAAAGAAGGAAAAACAGATACTTAAAAATTTTGCTTAACACCACGTGGTATAGAACAACTTACAGGAGTAATTAATATTATTTGTTTTGAGGCATGGTCTACTTAAAAAGTTTTTACGAGGTTGACATATTTTTTAAAAAAATATTTGTTTGCCAGTTTATATTATAAGTTATATTGAAACAATTAGTATCATACATTCAAATACGCAGTGAAAAAGTAAACATTTGTTCACACAATTTAGAGACAACTCTTTTACATATACAGGGCCACGCTCAAAATCTTTTTCTAATAAAAATTATAATAATTGTTAGGACAACTAATTTCACTACTACAGAAACGCTCATTGAAATAAAGTTCCCTTTGTCCTAGCTTGTTGATGCTATTGTAGCCTAACTCCTTCGGGCAGCAAGACCTTTTGTCTCTACTGCACCAAAACTCCCTCTTGACTCTAATTACAAGCGTTGATCCACGAGTTTTCTTCTCTTTGAGTAATGTTTCTTCAATTGATAGCTTTAATGTTTAGTAAATGGATGGTGAACTCCTCAATGCATTCAACTACTTCATTGTTTTTCTTTTTGAATATGTGGACAAAGAAATCCTCTTTGAACTCTTGAAGAATAATCATTTAATAAGTCTTTCAATTAATTCAAAGAGTTCTCTCAAACCTATAGATTTTCTCTCAACGCGAAGTTTGAGTTTTCCACACACAAACAAAATACAACAGTGTTAGAAAGTGCATAGAGCTCCCACACTTTCATCCAATCATTAAAAGAAATGCCCCATTCTCTGTTCATTACACAAAAGACAGAATCTACTGTCTTCGCCGTCATCAGTCCCAAGCAGCATCCACTTGGAACATATCAATCTTCATTCTCTTCCCTTTCTCTCGGAACAGCACCAAATCTTTCCGTCAACAAGTCCACAACCAATGGAACTAAATCATCACAAGGCACGCCCTTCTTGTAAACATCTCCTAAGTGTGAGTCACTGCCAATTCTCCCGCCAAGATACACGTCCGCCCCTTCAACTACTTTCCCATCTTTGTTCCTCGTCATGCATCCCATGAACCCTATATCTGCCACTTGAACTTGTCCGCAGGAGTTGGGGCAGCCCGTCCAGTGCATCCTCACCGGCCTCGTGACAGAAACCAGCCTCTGCACCTCCTCAGTCACCTTCAAGGCTCGTGCTTTGGTCTCAATTATAGCCTGGCCACAGAACTGGTTGCCCGTGCACGCCACCAGGCCTTTCATCAGAATAGGTGGCTTGGGGGAGAACCGGTCCTTGAGGAGGGGCTCCCTTAGTAGTGCCTCAACTTTTGAGTTTTCAATGTTGGGGATGATGATGTTCTGCTCAACTGTGAGCCGGAGCTCGCCTGTGCCATACACGTCAGCCAAACGCGCGAGCTCATCCATGTTGTCTGCCTGGAGGCGGCCCACTGGGACGTGAATGCCAACAAAGCTGTAGCCTTCCTGTTTCTGAGGATGAACTCCATAATAATCTCTCCTCTCCCCCTGGCTCTGCACCAGGTCTTCAGAAGATGCTCTCTCCAAATGCTGCTGAGGCATCCTTTTAGCAACTTCTTCCCTGAATCCTTCGATGCCCTGCATCAATAAAAGGAAAGAAGATCAAATTTGTATTCTGCATACTTCAAGGGTGGCCCTTAATACAAGATCAGGGATAACCCACAAGTTCATCGATAAGCCACATCATTCTTGTCTTCTGCCTGTTCCCCCTTGAACCAAGATCTCTAAAAGCTTCGAGTATGGCTTTGCAAACCGGGACTATATCATCTCCAGGAACCCATGCATCAAGAGGAACTGCCTCAGCACATCTCTTGGTGCTGAAGAATCCACCCACAAGAAGATTAAATCCAAACCGACCATTCTTGTTGGCCGGCATGTAAGCAAGGTCATTAATGTGAGGATGCTCATATAGATCGTGCGATCCTATCACACACACATTCCACTTCCTTGGCCTGCAAAGATTATGCCATCAAGAATTTCAGTGAAAGAAAAGCATAACAACATGCCAAATAGCTCTTGCTATTTTCTCTCTTAACTTACAAGTTGGTAAAAGCAGGATTGCCACATGAATTGGCAGTAATAAACTGTGAGAGCAAGTTGGCATAAGGCCGTGTATCAACAATTTCATGTGGATCAATCCCAGCAAGAGGGTTCCCTACTGGATTCCTCACATTGTCCATACCACTCTGCAAGCTTGTCAAGCCAACTTCTTGGAGCCCTTTTAGAATATCTGGTACATCAGGCAAAACAACGCCACGAATTTGCCAGTTTTGCCTAGTGGTAACATCAGCACACCCATCCTTACCATATTTCCGAATGACACTTGCCAAATATCGAGTTTGGGCACTAGTTGTCACCCCATTTGGGAGCTTAAGTCTCATCATGAATCGACCATCTGTTTAGGAGCAATAGTACAACAATTCCAGATCAGATCCAAGAAATAGGAAGAATTTTTATCAGATGACATGCATCTTTCATTTATATTTGTGGTGTTGAATTTGAGTTTGAAATTGAAGCGAATCAATGAAAATAACAACACAAGTATGTAGCGTGGTTTGGCTACTAAGCTTATGTCCTCACAAAAAGGCTAAATCATGTTACTGAGATTTACTCAATACGTTGGAGATTTGATTGCAATGTTAATTTGAACTGAGATCTCTAATGAACTGATCAAGGGAAATCAGATGAACTAACAAGAATTAAAAATTAACAAAACGTGATGAAACATATCAAACAAAACAGAAATAAAACCTGATGAAAGAAACATGATTAAAACCTTAGAGTGAAGAGTAAAATTCTATCTAATACTGCCATAACAGGTGGGATAAACCGCAGCTAGCTGTTAAATGAAACAGGACTAAAAACTGATATGATAATAACAAGAAAACGGATCTGATCTGATAACAGGTTGAAGTCTAGTCCAATATTATATTGAATTTATTACTTAATCATACTTCCAAATCATGTCAAATTTAGTTTAAATTTGAAGTGAGACAATAAAAGTAAAACAACGGTATGTCGTTTGGCTATTAGGGATGTATCGACAGAAAAATATTCTAAGTCCCCATTGAGATTGAAAGATTCGAATTTAGAGTAAAGATTTGAAATAAAAAAAGATTTGAAACGGCTCCAAATAAAACGAATGTACCATTACAAAAAAAAATACAATTTAAACTGAGAACTAAAGGACTTAAAAGACTGATTTGTTATTATAAATTTAAAATCAAATCCTTCATATCTTTTAATTGAAATGCATCCTAAAAGCTTAAATCAAATCTTTCAATCCAATGTGAATCTAAAAACCTAAGAACAATGAACTAAATAGGACAACAAGCCCGAATTAACTAAACGGGGATTAAGTTAGAGAGAGAGAGAGAGAACATAGAATCGGTCGTGAAGTGATTGATCGTTGACATTGATGCTACATGATATCTTTAAAGAAATGCTCGAAAACAAAAGGAATTACACCAAAAAGATGCATACAGCCAAAGAATTGCTAATTATAGTATTATCTGGAGACCTACCAAAGTGGGGTTGCCTGAATTATTTACCAACTTTAACAAATCAGGGATTCAAATAAATATGAACACATAATGTTCTAAGCATTCAAAGTTTTGGAATATTGAAGCTTACAGTGATGCTTCCTCCTGTGGAAGAGACCCAACCACTTGAGCCTCACATCAATATCGTCCTTAATGAGCTTTGATTTCTCAATCTCTTCGAGTGGGATTTTGGCGAGCTCTTCGATTCCATTTTCCATGAAAAATTTCATTGGCTCCTTCTCAATCTTCACCTTCTCCTGAGGATTTATCCGCTGCCTGAACTTCTCCTTCAGCACAAAATACCCCTCCTTTACTTCCACTCTAGGCTCCAGCCTCTCGGCATCTGTCACTGCGCTTCCAGGCGCCGGTTGCGCCACCGTCTGAGGTGGTGCGATTTGGACTCTAATGCTCTTCAACTTTATACTGGAACTCGGCAATGAGGGTGCCAGATATTTGACGGAGAGTGACGACATGCTGAGCGGTGATAATCGCGAAGGCTGAGAATATTGATATGGCTAGTGAAGGCGGCGGCAGTGGCGTGTGGTGGAGGTGGTGGTGGAGGTAGGAGGGGATGAGGTGAGGCCATTTTGTAGGGCGAGGAGGAAAGGAACTTTACAGGTGCGTGTGATCAAGAAATGGACTCTTGAACACAGCTAAGGGTCACTTGTCCATGCGTAGGTGACGGTTGATGTGATTTGACGGGAATACCCTTGGGTTGGTTCTTTTGGGAGTACCGTGGGATGATCATGCAAACGGGCACATTCACCGTGTTTGGGAGGGAATTTTTGTTGAAGAAAAATGTTTGGCGTAAGTTGCGTTGATAAGCTTTTAATATCTTGAAATTTGTAATTTATTTAAATAAATATATAAAATAATATATAAGAATAATAATTAATTTATAAAATATAAATATATTTATGTGTGTGTACGAGTATAGGTATTAATTTAATTGTAAATAAATAAAATATTAGTTAGTTATATATATAAAAGAAATAAAATTTGAATTTAAATTTATATTTAAATAAAAATGTATTGAGTGATATGTTTGTTGGAATAATATTCCACGATTATCCATCACGTTAAATTAAAAGCTACAAAATGTTAAAATGCAATATTAATCTTGGAAAATGCAATAATTAAGTAAAACATAGGGCCAACTCTTGTACTGAAAATTACTATTTCTGGTTCAAGAGTAAGACGATCTTATTTGAATTTTCGTTAAGAGGTAAAAAAAAAAATTAAAAATTTTATATCTTGTTGTCTTTTTTTGAAAAAAAAAAAAAAAGGCAATTGAAAGCTGGAGGGAGAATACCATTATTTAGCAAAGTAATTTGATATATAAAATTTTTATTTCAAAACGTTCTGTTTATATATCAATGTATGTATGATAATCATCGTAATAAAATTAATTAAAGAGAAGGAAGAAGCATAACAGCGGAGTGGTAGTTTCAAGAGTTAAAACCCATATCATAATTTCCAAAAAAACCATTGACAAAATCAAAATTTAAGCAGGACTAGGGTTCCATAAATCAAATCCAGTGTTATGTTTGGAAGCCAATTTTTTAACTCGAAAACATTCTCTTAAACTTTACACTACCAAACATACAATTCAATAAAATCTTCATGTAAACTCAACTTTAAATTTTCTCTCTTCAATATATATAACTAACTAGTTATTTTTTAATCATTATACTTATTCACAATCAAATCAATATTTATTTATACCACACATATACTCACATTTTTTTTTTATTTATACCTTAAAATATAATCATTATATCTGCATATTATCATCTCATCTCATCATTATTTTTATTCATATATTTAAATAAATCGCACTGTTCATCCTAACACAACCCCACTTCCAAACGTAGCCCAGGTGTCCCAATTACTTATCGTACAATTTGTTGCAATTACAAAAAAAGTATTAAGTCAACCAGGACATCTTAACCACAGAATTGCATTTAATAAGAAAAAAAAAAAAAGAAATGCTACGTTAATAAAAACCCAGAAGGCCCTGTCAAAAACATATGAATTATAATAATAAAATAGAGAAAGGGAGGGTGGGATGGCCTTTCTGACGAGTGAAAGGTCAAGAATCGAGCTGCCGCATATTCTTTTATGAGATTTCGGACAGGTTGAATATCATGTGTCCCTAAGCCTTGTGGCGGCTTGGTTTTGGGGTCAATTCGCCATACTGAGACTGCACGGAACATATCAACTTGCCCTTTCACCCCAAGCACGAGAGACATTTATAAAATAGAATACATCCCCAACGTTGATGAACCAAAGGCACTGCTGTTGGACTTTCTGATAAAATTTTTAAAAAGGCAATATGGGAAAAAGAATTAGTATTGTCATTTTTCATTTGCCTAATATATGTTTAATTAGAAAAGACAAGACTTCGGAAGAAATAACAAAAATATACATTCACTTCTTGATTCCAACGTATAGGTGACGAATCGAATTGAAGTCAATCGAAAATTTTAAAGTTGCATATCAAATGTTGAACAGAATAAGTAATTTATCTAATTAATTTTGATAAATTTAGTTTGGTATTAAGAAAACCAGAATTTAAAAGAAAAGGACTCTTTTCACTTGTTTATGTAACGTTTTATATTTTTTGGTTTTTTTTTTTTTCCCTAAAAGCCGAATGGAAGAAGAGAAATGCAAATTAAATAGACGTAAAAGCTTAAAATAAAGAGATGATTATTAATAAATAAAACACAATTTTAATAAACTAAAAATAAATAATTCGATTTTCAATTCGACACAATAACCAATCTCCATTATCAAAATTGAATCAAATACTGAATTTTTTAAAATAATAATATTATATCCAATAGTGAATTTCTATAAAATAATATTATAACAAAAAATTTCAATTCTTTTTTAACAAGTGCAGACTGGACTGCCAATTTCATTTAACGAACTTCAAAAACCTATACAAGCAGCCCAACTAGGGCCCCTTCAGGAACAACAGTCTCATTAAAAAAGACACAGAATTGTGATTTCTAGTTTCCCACGCGCAGTCGTTTCGTAGAAACATACCCAATGAAAATAATGAAATAGTTTCATCTGTTGCCACTGCATGTGGATTGGTACAGAAAATCAACTAAGACTAACATGGGCAACGGATCCAAGGAAATTAGTTAACCATACTACAAAAACTGAGGCCATTAAGGCGACCTGAGTGGCGAGCAGCACCCAGCAGAGATCCCCGCAGCAAATTTCCAATGAGGCAACCAAGAGGATCCCAAACTCTATCAACTTATACAAATATGACTTCAAACTTGGCGCATGGGTGGCTGCCTATGTAATCCCTCAGCTCAGAATCTCCTTTGAATCTAAAGGTGTACAGTGCCTGCCTCTGCGACATTCCAACCGGGTATATCCTGTAAACTTTGAGCTCATCCCCACCTCTTATGCTCCCTGGCCTCTCGGACTTCCAAACAGGTACGTGTTTCAGAGACGTGAATTTTGATAAAACTGCAGATGACAATGTATCCAGGGTCAAGTTGTCAGACCTGCAGGAAGGTGTACCAGAGATGAGTAAAACGAGCGTGGAAGAAGTCAATGTAACAAACATCCATATGAATGTAAGCACATCTTTATTTCCCAAAAGACTATGCAAATTAATTACCCTAAAGCCAAGAATTAAAGATGCTTTGACACATAGAAGAAGAGTTAGGATCAATAGGGATTGAGAATGATAGAGTCAAATAGTTATACTGCAAGGAAACGACAAATGAATTACATTGTGCCAACAAACTCCAAAGAACCTCAAATGTAATCATTCATGTTCTAGTTCCCGATGTTCAAATCAAAAGCAAGTAACAAGATTACATGACAAGGCGCACAAAACTCCTGAATGATTCAAATTGGTAATACCAGAAATAAAAAAGATCACCTAAGTTGCAGGATACCACTTGTATAGTGACATGAAAAGCGTCAAATTCAATAGTTCTCTTATGTGGCACTCAGTGCTCATAAGCATGTCATAAGCGCTAGCATTTCAAGATAGTAGTTGTAATAGTTTCAAGTAATAAAATGATAGCCCAACACTGTTACACACAACATGTACCTCAAGAAAACGGATTCCAATTGAAACCTCCCTCTTTCTCTTACATATATATGATACATGGTTTTCAAGCCACTAGTACATTTGCAGGGGCGTTTTTTAAATTCTGGCCTCTCTTCATCTTTGTCTTGAATCTTGGTTGCCAAGTAGATGCATAAACGACATGATGAGTGTACTGCAGCCATATCAATAAGGGCCTTGAAAGAATCAGATGGCCCCTCAAACTTCCATCTGTCAGAAATGAACTTATATAAGTAAAGGCCGTCTAAATGTTAAACAGTTATCCGTCTGGTGCAGCTAAAGGCACTGATAAGACAAGTATAATAAAGTTGAGGCATTAATAGACGAAGAAAAAGGAAAAACCGGAGAACAAGTCTATAAAGTTGAGGCATTAATAGAAGCAGAAAAGAAAAACTAGGAGAATAAGTCCATTTAGTTTCATAAGTTCAATAATATATATTTCACATGAAAATTAGCAAAATTCATCAATATAATGCAAACCTTACTAATTCCTTAAATGCACTCTCATTTTTGGCAAGATACTTCATCCTCTTGGCAACAGAATCAACATCATTCACCTCCTTAATATGCAGCAGTGAACCAAGAGAAGGAGCAAAATCTTGGATATTTGGGGCACCAATAACCACCGGAATGGTACCTATAATTTATGATGAAAGCCCTTATGTAAGAACAACAGACTCATCAAGTCTGTATCACAAAGTCCTAATAACTTCACTACTCCCAAACTTAGAAGTTACTCTGACAGTATCATGAGCTCATTTTAGGATATTCTTCCAAACATCAGAACCAATTTATCAATTGCAAGCACAGATACAAAGAAACATGAAATATTTCCTAAGGAATTACAAGACTAAAACCCCAAAACTTGTTCAAAATGGTTATGTTATCAACGCTTGGACCATGTACTTGTCAACCTTTGCCAGAATATACTGTCCGGAACTTCAAACTGCCAGATCCTCAGAGACATCTTCTTCAAAGCAAGCATCACAAATTCCAAAAATCACTAGCGACTCCACTCTATATCTTTGAGGCGATGTCAAACTATCTCGACTTATGAAGAGTGAATCACAAAGAATCGACTAAAAATGTAGAAGAAAAGGATGAGATTTGACACCAAATCACTTACAACTGTCTCTCTCTCTCACACGCAGTTTATCAACAATGTAGTAACAAGTAAAATGAACAAAAGAAATGTAATGCTATTTTACCAGCTACTAGAGACTGGAAAAACTTTTCGGTAACATAGTCCTCCTCATTGGAATTCTCGAAGGCCAAGCTAAATTTGTACCGCTTCAATGTCTCCACTTTGTCCACTGAAAATATGAGAAAAAAGAGGATCATACATTTTGCAGAAGGAGATATATTCTGCATATTAAAAATTTAGTTATCTTAGGGTGTATTATTAATATCACATTGCAAATTCAAAGTAGGTATAATTAAATTGATAATAAAATTAAAATCCTGTTTCCATGCTTCTACCAAGAGTTCTACATATTCACCATTTCCATCACGATTTCGATGGCAACCACCATAAGAATCGATTTTGATGTTTGCCTTTTCAAGTGCAACCAAAGCTTGTAAACGAAAATTCCTAGCACCACAGTTAGAAATGAAAGCAGCAGCAAGAGCACTTTCAGTTTTTGGTTGAACTGGTGCCATTATATCATATTCAGCCCAAGAAAAATATCCCGCAGGCACATCTGATGAAAGGCTGGTCGTCATTACAATATCGTATCCCTTCCTGAAGTGTGAGGAAACATATCATAATAAATTTAGTTTGTTGAGGTGCCAGTTGAAAGGTAGCTAAAATACATAAAGGATATGAGGTTATCCACATGAGCTTGTAAAAATTTGAGGAATTATTCATGCAAGACAAGTTTACATCCAACCAGAATCACAGTACATTCTGCTTTAGTTACCACAATCCTAAATTGTTACAATCTAAATCACTGTAACAATCCTGCTTAACCTAATTCCAAAATTATCTGCTTTACGTGCAGAGTAGGCATAAAAAGTTACCAGTATTAGGTGTATGGCGGTTTCTGTCTTACGACATTACCTTCATGAAAGATTAATTCTACAACATTGTCTTCAAGTAAGTGGTGTGTGATTCTAAGATTAGATTCTACAATATGATCTTCAAGTCATCCAAAACAATCAAAAACAGGATGTGCTACTTTCAAAAGCCAGATTTCGACTAGCTATCTGACACAACAAATTTCAGTTTAAAGACTGATCTCCAGAAATGGATTAGTTAGGCATTACTTGCATTTTGTGTGGGTCCAGGTACCTAATAGGGCTTATAGCCAATATTGAGAGTACGGACTAGTATATAAGGACATGGGAGCCCCCTCATAAAAGTTCATGTTTTCAATTGAATAATTTCTCTCATTCTTGTTCTTGTTATTTAGTCAATAAGAAGGAAAACAATACCTTCCAGTTAGCCAAAAATAACCACTAATTGGCTTCAGTGAGAGCACATCAAGAATGGGGATCTCAATTTATTGTTCGCAGGATAAGAAATATTTACCACGAAACTCCAAATATACGGCCCTAGATAGGTACACAGTGGAAAAAGCAGTAAAATGACCATATTATGTGCTTACCCACCGTCGAGCCATTGCAATATTATTCTCAGCATAATATGTAGCTGACTCCATTGACCTAAGCACACTAGCAGTGCCAGGTTGCTGAGGAATCCCAAGCCCAGCATCAGGCTTCTCACCAGTGTCAAACTGAAACTTACATCCAACGGCACAGGTCTTCCACTCCTACACATTGTCTAATTAAGTTAAAACGTGTACAAATCGAAAAATAATGCCACCTAAAGGACTAACAACTACAGATGCATAGACACATAGGCAGAAGAAACAGTTCTGCAAAGAACACAAACTAAGGAAAGCCAGGAACAATTTCATTTTGGATGCCTAATAGCTAATGACATTGTTATCATATTCCAACCATTTAAGCATAAACTTTCGTTACCAACGCAGTCTGGAACATCCATATTAATGAGCTTTATTATATCCTGTCCCCATTCCAGAACAACTAATCTGTAAGATCAATTTTTAAGGGTTGTCTCATTTGGCCAGTCATAATAACTGAACACACATACCTTTTGCACAAATGTCACAAAAGCACAATAACATGCCACAAAATCACTAAAACTACACATCAAGTCTCCATTTACAAGGCAATCATCCTCCAACTTCTCAAACGATGACGAAGTTTTAACGATTCTCCCAAAAGAAGTGACATAAATATCCAGTGTAAAGACTACCTCAGCGGGTCCGTGAACCAATATGGGGCGTTTCTTAAAATCCCTAGAGTAAGGCACAGAGTCCTCCTTCTCCAGCCATGCCTCGCAGCTGTCCTCGTGTCCGGAACCCCTATTCTGATCCGACCCCGCATCCGCCGTTGACCAAGAAGATGACGTCGCTTCAGTGAAGCGGTAGAAGGAGTCAGCCCAGGAGTTGACCAGGTCAGCGTTCTTGACCATGTCCAACCGCCCCAAAAATGCGATCTCTCCTATCACCACCAAGCCCACCATAAATGGTAAAAATTTCGACCAATTTTTCCTGTTAGAATTTGAAGAGGAGGAGGAATAAGACGTCGATGGCATGTCCGGATCGGGCAATTCGTCGGGTTTCGGGTGCTGCCTGTGGTTCGCAGTGGCCATGAGCAAGGAATAGCGGTAATTTCCTGACCCAAAAAATTAAGGAAAAAATTAGTACAAGAAAATATGGCGTACAGATTTTACTGATTGGGATCAACGGGACTCGATTTCATTTGAAGAAGGAGAGAGAGAAAGGATTTTGGGAGTAAGTGAACCAGAGGTGTGGCGCTTCCGCTGTCTGTAAACGGTTCTGAGGACGGAAAGGATAGAGGGCTTCCAATTGAACTGGACGCTACCTCATCTGTTTTTTTCCCGTGTTTTTCGGCTTTTTGGAGATCAATTTAAATGAATATTATAGAACTAGTGATGCGGAGTAATCAAAATATAAAATATAGGCAATAAGTATAATAATAAATATGTGATTATATATAATTAAATTTTAATTAGGAGGAATGTTGGTGTAATGGAATTTATTAAATCATGACAAGTTTTATTTTTATTAAATAAATATTTTACAATTTTAGGTTTGAGATAAATTAAAAAAACAGCAGGAAAGTGAAGAAAGAATAAGAAATTGAGTAATTTTGTAAGTAGTAAATAGATTTTTTAAAAAAATGAAAAACTATTGCATAAATGAATACATTGAAGGAAATTTTGAAGAAATAATGAGTGGAGAAGTTTTTGAGTGAATAAATATAAAATTATTATTTTGTTCATGTTTTAATGTTTCAATATAAGCCCGACTTTTCTTTAATAAATATATTTTTCAAATGGTATATTGTGCAACCAAAGAATGAGTTTTAGTTTTAGTTAGATGGTATAGATATTATTAATGTATTAATTAAAAATTGTAAGAAATTAAATAATTACTTTTTTAAATGAATCTGATTTTGAAAATTGGATTTTTCCCAATTCAATTTTATAATAATAAATTATTAATAGTGATAGAGGCGTATTCGATTCTTGCACAAAAAAAATTAAAGCATGAGATTTAATAAGCATAAAGATAAAAATAGCAATTAAACATAATAAATTTTGATTAAAAAAAGGTAAATAAAATGAGATTTTATCGCATATGATAAGCCTTATTTTCTATCAAATCAAAGTTCTATCGATTTAGAAATGAGATAATTGAAACGGCAAAATTGTAAAAGTTGAAGACAATGAAATACATAAACACGCGTGTTTGGTTTAATTTTTACGTGTGCATCTTTTAATATATTATGTAAACGGGGAAAATGTTATCAAATCCTGTTTGTTTTATTAATTAATAGAATCGATGAAGTTAATGTAAAGTCCTTCCTCTCATGTTAAATATCATTTGATCATCGCTTTACAAATTCGATTAATAACAAACACGTAAAATGTGATTCTATTGAGAGCTATGAACATTAACATACTTTCGTACTCAGCAACTGATCTCTGTGGATTCTTGACTTCAAAGCCAAGGAATTGCCAGATTTCTATACACGCACACAACTAAAGTCCAGATCACGCAACATAATGATGAATGATACAATGATACTGCAAAATCAGATTTAAAACAATAAAACAAAATGGCAAAGAAGTTCGACGACTTACAACTAACACGTGATAACACCTGTATGCCTTTTCACATTTGGCACCTAATAAGATGTTCACAAGGGCTATGTATATTAAAAAAATCTGGTAGATCCACGAAAGATCAGGTTAGTTGCACAAACCACACTTCACCAAACGCAGAATAAGAAACCAACTGCTCCAGATATTCTTAACCATACTGTCATGATACTAGGATGCTTTGCTTCACAAAAACCAGATCTTCAGATGGCCAGTTGAACCTGTAACTCCTCACAGCTGTGCTAAATGCTAATATTACAACATCAAATCTATGACTTTGTGAGAGATATGTATCTTAATAGAAAACATATATACACCTGGAGTGGACATATAACGTTTACATCTAAACCTGCACCTCCTTGGTAGGAAACAAGTGAGTTTGTGCAAGAATGGAAATTCTGGTCCTACCATGACCAAAATATAGATTTCATAATTTCAGAGAAAGCAAAACTTCGTGGGACTGCCTCCTTTCATTCTCAAATCACCTGGAACTGTTTGATAGCGTTGCTCCATTAAAGAAAAACAGAAGAAATTCAGAGCCAGCATTCATCATAGTATTATAGTTGTCTTTCAAAAGCCAAGTCTCAGAGCAGGCCTGACGTCAAAAAGAAATTCAAGCTGGATGGCAAACAAAGCTCTAAAATTTTTCAGAGACAGAGTCCCGTACTAGTTCTTCTCTGAAAGTGGAACTATTCATTGCTGAGGAATTAGATGTGCTGCAAAATTTTTGGAAGGCACAATCTGAAAGAACAGACACCTGGATCAAGAAGTTGCCACTAGTTTATGTGTAGAGGGAGAAAAAAAAAAACCAACTCTAAGCATTACTCGATTCTGAACTGAACTTTCCGCTACAGCTGCCTTCAAACTTTTTGCCTGAGATTCATCTGACTTTCTTTGATTGCTCTCATCCAAAAAATTCTGGCCCATTCCCTCTGCAGGAAACTCAATAATGTGAACAATTTGGCAGACAAAAAAAAAATTAAAGAGGAGGGAGTATGAAAAGAGAAATGTTGTCATTCATACTTGCATACATAAACAGTTGCATTGCACAAAAACAGAGACATATATTTATTAACTGAGTGGTGAAAACTGCTTCTCATTTGGGTTAAGACTGTATCTGGTCACCGTGGCAATGAGAAAGATTTGCATGAATAAACTTCCTATATCCCAATTATTTCTTTGCCATCTGAGCAACTCAAAAAATGAGAAAATCAAATCACCAAACCCAATGTATAAAAAGAATTGAACTTTCACCATATTCATCAGCTTATCTCCCAACAGTGCACATTCATTGAAGTACCAACAACAGCATTTGCCTTCTTTCAGCATGTCAACTTTCAAGTTTCAGATAAATTCTTTGGGCAGAGACGGGCCAGGAATTTAGGGTACAGGGGTCGCTAAAATAAAGCAATTACAACAATATCAAGATAAAAACCTATCCACAAGCCTAGATAGTTTACAAATAATGCAAAATTCCTTCAGTAAATCCTATAGATGAAACTGGCACTCTTTTTCAAAAACACAACACTTAGAGAATTTAACAGGACTTTTGGAAACTGGCAGTTTCTAAAGGTAGATAGCATGAAAAGGTAAAGTGCCCAACATAGTAACTTGTCTTACATATTGTAACTTGTCTTACATATTGCTAATAAAAGCATTTGTTAAATGAAGATAGAGATTATGCGATAGAAGAAGTAATACTGGAGGAATGAAGTGGCCTTTCCAAAACTTCAATAGACAAGATGGCTCATCATCTTTCATCGTACCAGGTGTCGTTAAAGTACATGGCAAAAAAAGGAAAAAGGGATGCACCCAGTCGACTGAGCATTTAGCATGCTTATGCATACAAACTGCAGTATGAGATGAAAGGATTTTATTTTAGCATGTTCAAGTAGACTGACAAATAGAAAATGAAGCGATGCATTATCATGTCTGAGAATGTGCTTTTCTATCTGCATCTATACTTCTCTGAATAATGACAGATATGTTTATGAACTCAATTTCATCAATTCAATCCATAACAGATAGTAGAGAAACTCGCATCAGTAACAGAACAAACTAGCTAAGGAACCTAGTCATTGACAAGGATATGTTCAAATCACCTAGTGTCAAGTCAAATAAATCCCCATGGGATGGTTTATTGGGAGAAAATTCTTCTGAAGATGTTGTTAATCCACAATATATCATCCTTTTCTGGTGTTTCTCTGTATCAAAGAGCTTCACAAATTCAGGCATGTTTGCTGAACGTAGAGAAGAGTGCATGCCCATATGCGAGAAATTATATGTCTCTTTCCACTCAAGAGGAGTGCTGGAAACAACTGAAATACCACTGGAGAGAGGCTCACCACTTGCACAGTTAATCTTTTGCCAACAGCCATTCCATGAAACATTAAACTGCTAGAGACAACAAGAAACAAATAAATTTCAACTTTGCTGAATACGTAGTTTTTTCAATTCTATTGAGAACCAATTTTAACAGCATGGCATAAAATAAGGGCTCCAAATGTGTTCTATAACCTGCTCAATAGAATTGCTCACATTGATCAACTGCTTTTGGGAAATGCTAAGATCTCTCTGGTTCTTCTCTGAGCGTTGTGCTAATAAACACTTTGACTGGTGCAGCTGTTTAGTGAATGACCCCTCCAAATGATGAAGGTATAAGTTATGCTTCTCATCTGTCCATGCTGTGCAGTCATCCTGCAGAAAGAAGGATGCGAGGATAATACTTTAGCATGCATGGGTAGACTAAATAAAAAAATACTATTGTTTTTATCCTAATAAGAAGTCACCACTCAACTTTTTGTAAGAAAAGTATTTTTAGCTTAAAATTCATTTTAAAAAATGTTTCAGTTCTACAGAAGAAAAGACTGCTAATATTTACCATGTTTGAATTTCAGTTCTTCCCTGTTTCAGTAATTCAACACAGCAAATCAAGAGCACAGATGCATAGATATGTTGAAGATATATTAATCATCAAATGCAATCAGATTAAAGGACACAGCTCAGCATACATTTACCTGCTAACCAAGTCATCAGATTGTTCCCCCTTCTTTCTGATAATCGACTTAAATGCATTTTGCAGTTTTACAGAAGAAAAGTGTGGTAATCAATACTATGTCTCCTCTAGAAGTTTCCAACAATTATTCCATTTCTGCTAAAATCCTGATAAACATTCAGATAAGATCTCTAGGTCCTGATCTAAAAGTTCAAATTTCTTTTAATTTTATCTCATTATTATCAATATGGCAGACAAACCCATAGAAAAGTCCACGCATGGTAGAACAATTTCCATGTACAGTCAGATTTGAAAGCTACCTTGTAGTTATCTTTGAATCCGTGAACATATTTTGAAATTCATGTCAATTTATTTCTTTTTATACCATAGCAACAATTTTACTGGCACAAGATTTTTCCTCCTTCATAAGCCATGCCAAAAAAATAAAAAAATATATATAAGTCCAAGAAGAATCGAATGCTCTATCAGAAAATCAACCATTAGAAAGTAACGTTGTTCTTCGTTCCTTCCAGTGTAGCGCAGTCCAACCCGTGTGCTTATCCTTTTAATGCATCGATCCGAAGCACACACAGAATCCAAAGAAACCACAGGAAGTTCACAGGATAACTACTCCCTAAGCTAATTCAATGAATACATACCTAAATGAACTTCACAATGTAACCACTGACCGCAGGATCACATGCAATTTAATTACATACAAGTACTTCATATCAGAGCCTCGAATTTTTTTTTAAAACAAAAAAAATCACATTATAAATCGGAGAGTCGGCATAATCAAGACCGGAAGATCAGAGCTACCAGCATCCCATTCGCCAAGGGGCACAACGGAGTCAACTCGTGGTTGCAACCTGTGTTCTCCGCCGACGGCGGCAGCGACGGAGGCGGAGGCTCCGGAAGGCAACGTCCTTCCATGCACAGGGTACCAAAGTGCAGATTATATTAATGAAACCCAAAAAACCTAAAGAAAAAAAAAAAAAAAAAAGAAGCAAAAAGACAGACAAAAAGAAAAAGAAACCCTCGGCAAAAGAATTTCTTAGAGAGAGAGAGGAGAGGCGGTGAAAGAGAAAGTGAAGGGAAGGCTCCACGCAGCGGGCGCTTTTACACTTGTCAGCAAAGCGGTGGGACCACGTGACAGATATTTCTTTCTAGCTTCGGTGCGTTGTCTTCACGTGCTACGTTTTTGTTTCGACGTTTTTGAAAAAACAATGGCTTTTTTTATTTTTAAATTATCTCCTTTCAAAAAATATATATTCAATTATTATAAATTTTTTTATTTTTTATATAATTTTTAAAATAAAAATATTTAAAAATACATAATATAATTACAAAACAAACTAACTAATAACTCGCAAACAACTTCACAAATTTATTAATATTTTATAAAATCATTATATGTTAAATAATAAAAAATTATTTAAAGTTAAAGTACAAAAATATTTAAACTAAAAATTAGAGAATTTGAAAGAGCGAGAAATTTTGACAGCGGATGTGAACAAAAATAACAAGTTAAAAAAGAAAAAAGAGAAAAAAATAAAGAATCTAAAATGAAAGTAGTTATTTTTAAAAACCGTACAATAACAAAATTTAATTCTTTTAATAATAATAATATTATTTTTTAAAAGTTTTTAGAAACAAATTTCTACAGTAATTAGAAGGTGAACTCCTCGAACGAAATAATCTTATTTCATGGAATTGGGTAATGATATTATATTTAGGAGAGTGATAAATTATATTCACGTATCCAATAAAAGAAAAACTGCCCATGTCTTCATCCACCCATTCTTCAACTTTGAAACTAGATCAAGACATTTTTGTGTCGGGATGTGAAAACTAATAAAGTCTAGAGGGAACTTAACATGCAGCTTTTCACGCGTAGAACGGATCACTCATCCCATTGTCGCAACTCACACGCAGCACGACTTTCCAAACATTTATTTTTCATCCAAGTAAAGCGGGTTCTACGGTAACAAACAACAATAACAACAATTAAATTTTCAGTTTTCAATAATTAAGCCATAAACCCTAATTCTTACTACTTTAATACTATTAGCATGCAGGTTTTTCGAGTCAAATTTGGCCTTAGTTATGTACCCAAAGTTTAATTTCTTTTCTTCTTTGCGTTCACATAGGAACTGGGAATCATGCATGAGTTTTGGGTATTGACATTTAAATATTTAATGTTTTTTGCGTACTATTTGTTATTGGGTGTGTATTTGCAGTTAGTTGTCCATAGCCACAAATCACATTTTGTACCACTGCAAAGTTTATAACAGTAGTTGTTGTTAAAAACTTAAATAAAATGTGAAATTCCACCACATGGTGTTCAATTTTTTGAAATGATCTTTCTCATCAAAATCTAACATGCAAGTATAACAACGTTTCATTAACATAGATAATTAGCTTTGAAATGATCCATTATTGAGTTTTAAAATTTAAATCAATTTTGCAAAGATCGTTGTCAAGTTGAGATTACGTAGAGTTTATAAGTTATTTAAAAATAAATTGGTCTTTTCTGTCTTATTTGTAACATGTTATAAGCTACTCTATTTTATGCATTAAAAATAACATAGATATTTTTATTTATATCTTATTAATATTCTTTGATTTATTTTTATAAACATTATGCCGCGAAATTATAATCATTTGTATTTATAAATTCTAATAAAATTTTATAAAATAATCTTATTATTATTATTATTCAAATACTTTACTAGTTCATTTTCAAAATAAAATTTATCAATTTATAATCCAAAAAAATATGTTATAAGTTACGTGATGTCATAAACTTTTAACATTAAAATTAATCAAACACCTTCTAAAGTTTATATAATAAGAAGTCGATTCAAGTGGTTCATTCTTGGACTCAAATGGAAGATTGCTTACTCTTTTCACTCCTTTTTACTATTGATACAAAATAACAATAAGAAGAAATTCTAATAATTGTTTTGTGTGCCAACCCAAAATATAATTAAAAGCCTCCTCGAAAATAAGTAACAAATACAATCAATTTCTTCACATTGCACATCCAATACTTTTTTTGACCAGTCACCTGCATATTATGGATCCATTAAATAAAGATGTTTTTGGTGTGCGCCTCGGTGAATTCTCCACCCGGTTAGTTAAAGTTATGTTTGTTTTCATCTTTTTATGCATGTTTTTTAGTATAATTTTTTCAAAAATTATGTAAAAATTTTAAAAATATAATACCTGTTTTGCATAAAAAAACGAAAACAAACATAGCCCGACAAATTTTATTTGGGTTATTTAACCGATTATATTAATTTTTTATCTCACTTTTTAAAATATCTCAATTTTAAAACAATTGATGAATTTGACTTGATTCATAGGCCAACAAATTTAACTTAATTGCGTGTCATGAAATTGCAAAATATGCAAAATATCTCAATTTTAAAACGGTCCATGAATTTGACCTAATTCTGTTGGATGAAATCATAGAATTATAATTCCATAATTTCATCTGACGAAATTGAACTAAAAACAAAAAATATATAAAGAACAAAAAAAATGTTGCAATACCGTGATTTGAGTTCACAATATGCAACTTATTTCCTGTTTGTTTAGATTCAGTTTTTTTATTATTTATCCTAAATTTTTATCTTATTTTTTAAAATATTCTTATTTTTAAATTTTTTATCAAACTAAACATTTATAAATAGATAAAAAAACATAATTATTATATAACAAAAAATATACAAACAAATATAACAAGAGACAAACATAATATAAAGTAAAATATATTTATATCAAATATTAAATAAATATATTAAACAAAAAATAAAAAAATAACTTGCATATGAAGTTTCTTTATAATTATATGATGATTAATTTTATTTTTTTCAACAATTTTAATTTCTAAATCAAATACCCAAATTATAAAAACTAAAATTTGTCAATTTATTATTCACAATTATTATATTTTAATGAAATAATTTTAATTAAATTTATCCAATATAAATATTCACATGTCGATAATAAATTATATTTATTGATGTATTTTTTGTTACATGACAAATTATATTTGTCACAAACAAATAGAGAATAGAGAAATTATAATATTCTTTTCTTTTTCAATTCTGTAATTTAAAATTATAGAATTGTGTTTTCATAATTTAAAATCACAAAATTAAATTAATTTCGTAAATAATTTTAGAATATGAATATTTTAAAAAAAATTAAATTAAACAATTAAAAAAACCCAATTTTATTGCCTGCGGGTTGAAAATTGCAAGTTTAGCACTTAGGCCGCTAAGTTGTTTAGGTGGTGGTGGTTAGCGCATGACATCCTCAGTACATGGTAAACAGTAAAGCTCATCATGGGGTCCCCACATCACAGTGTGGGCCATAACCGTTGTAACAGCGGCGGCTAATAAATCACACATGCATCTGCACTACAGCTGGACTCAATTCATGCGCGTATAACTTTTTATTGTTGTTATTTAATTGCCAAAAAATAAATTAAATGGGCGTGAACAATGATAATAGTAATGATGCAGAATTCTTAATTGCAATTTATTATGCCCACACGGCATGGCGGTAGGCTGTGTTCGGAAAATCAATTTAGAATTTCAACTTTGCCACTAATTATGGCACATGAGATTTTTTGATTTGGTCGACCAATTTAAAATGCTGTACAACTGTAAACTATTAGTTGCTTTCCTTTAATTAAGGAAATTATATTTTATTACAATATTCAAATTGAATTTCTTCAAAAGTACGCAATATTTTTGATCTTAACCATGAGTGTCCACGACTCAAGTTCGATTAACATTGAAAATTCAAATAATTCACCACTCGTCTCAATATTGTAACACTCAAAAAGAAAATTAAATAATGAAATTGAATTTTTAAAAAATCATTTAAAAATCGGCTAGGATACAAACTATATTCGAGCAGGTTGTCTTTGGTTAGCACTCCTAATTTTGATCCATATAATGATTCGTTCACTACTTTCCGTTGTCTAAAGGACCTCGCGCAATGATTAAATCAAATAATCAACAAAACTAGGGTCCCCAGCTGAACAATAATGGACCAAAGTCCATAACATGTTATTACAGGTTTCCCACCAGCCATTTCAGATGTAAATGTTGGTTGTTGCGGATTACTTCTGACAACTAAATTGGGACGTTACGAAAATTTGAATTCAATGTAGCAAAGCTATCTCGGTGACTGTCGATTTCTAATTCTACTCAAATTGAATAATTAAAATTCTATATCTTAGTCTGTATCACTGAGTTCAAGAGAAGAAAGAAAAAAGGATGCAAAATATCAATAGAGAAGAAAAAGGATGTATAATATCATTACTTATAACTTTATTTTATTTTATTATTTGTGTAGCAATTATACATGAAAATTAAAATGCAAATTAACTTAAGTCTCATATTATTGGATTTTTTTCCTCAAATTTGCTGTAAATTTTTAATCAGCCAACATGATCAAACCATACCAATACAAGATAGAGTTTTTTATATAATTTTATTTACAAAATACTGGCATGAAAATAAAGAAAGGGCAGCGCAGATGAAGGAATCAAAGCCAATTAAACACGATATATTGAAATATATGATGCATGCTACACAAGTAATCAATTATTAGCATACTTATCATGTCTCCATCATCATCGTCGCAATCTAAGTAATTTCAATATTTATATATAAATTTAACTGTTCAATTTAGATCGGAAAATAGAAAAACATAATCAAATGGTTAATTTGAAAAGCAATTGAATGTGTTACTTACAACCACCAAAGTCGTTAGGGCAAAATCTTCTAAAATCTTCAACTACTGAAACAGCAAGAAAAAATACCAGAAGACAGGAAAAAATACCAGAAGAAGTTTAGTTGCAATTTGCAGCAACAACAATGACTCCAGAAAGAAGTAACAGAGGGGAAGAAGAAGAAATTCCGTGTGAACTTCTGTTTTTCGGCTTTCCGCTGTTCTTTACCTTACGAAATCGGGAATCGCCTTTGATTCAGGGGTTAGGCGATAATTGCCGCACCGAACACGCCACCGCCTGCGCCCATTGCCTCAATCTCGTCTTCACCATCTCCGGTTCTTCACCTATTACAATTCGATTACTCGTCGTAAACACGTAATGATTTATTTTAGCACAGATCAACCTTCAATCAACTCAAGGATGATATTTTTTTTTTCAGAAGACTTCGTCTCCTGCACGCCATCAATTGCAAGTATAATTAAAAGATAGTGAGTTGTTTCGTTACCTGGATCAATGATCGACGCGGGGCTCCCTACGAAGGAAGAAGCCGATTCGCTATCAGAAAACGTCGCCGAAGCCGATCGAGAAAGAGTATTGGAAAATTGACTGTTCACAGCGCGGTAGAACGGAAGTGCGGGGAAAGTAGACGAGAGTTTGGGGTCCAAATCAGGCGAATCGAAGTGGAATCCCAGGTCTAAGCAACCGCGTAGCTCGTCGAAGTCGTCATCGGTGATGCTCCATCCTCGCCGCAGGCGCTGATTTATACGGCGATTTGTCCACGCCTCGTCGCGCAGGATGTCTGGCGACCACGAATTCTGCTTGTACAGAGAAGTCGAAGCCCCGCGGCGGAGGCGTGGCTCGGAGTCCGACATGGAGATTGGAGAATACGCCGCTGCGGCACGAAGAGTAGGGCTAATATTTAACCCTTTTCTTGTTACAATATTTTAGTTTGGGCGAGCGGGAATACTGGGATACCGAATATTGGGTTCTTTAAAGGCCGGAGGGCTGAGCTGAGTTGTCTTACGGTGCAATGAGGACTGTGGGGTTCGGGACACGTTAAGTGCGGTCCACACAAGCCAACGCCGTCTTGGAGTCAAACTTAGACAGGTACGAGAATGTTCTCAACTTTTTATTATTCTTTGCATTACTTGTACGAATCAAAGTTCTATTTTCTATATGAAATAAGAATATGAGAGAATTTGGAAATTAAACGTTAAAAGAGGGTCACAGCAAAGATGGTAATGTCGTAATCAAATCTTTCCTTGTTCATTAGAATTTTCGTTGCTTTTTGCTTGGTTTAAGCGTGTCTTTGAAGAAAGGGTTTATTTGATTATGCACGGAACAGTATTTTGGACGCGGCTTTTCATGGTTTTTAAATTTAGCAGTAATTAAGTAATTGCACTTAATTAAATATTTTAATTTAATATTCTGTTTCCTTTTTCTGTTTTTTAAATTTCTTATTAATTATAGTTAATTAGATATTTTAGTTTAAATATATATTTTTTATTTTTATTGATTGAGCTTTGAGGTTTCTTTTATTCTTAATTTCAATTTAGCAAATCATGTTTTATTTTTTATTTGAAATTATTTATAGTTAATTTATATCTGTGATGGTGGATGGAAGGCAAACTATGACTCTTATGAAATATATAATTTCGGCACATTTTTTTATTTTTATATATTAATTGAGAAAATACATTTTAATGTATCAGAAATTTTGGTAAAAAATAATGCACCAATTAAAAATATTCAATTGAAAATAAAAGTAATATCAACCCTAAACTCCAACTAATAAAAATAAAAACTGAAATAGAGAAAATAGATTTTGGAATAAAAATATTTAATTAACTATTATTAATAAAAATTCAAAAAGATAAAAGATAAAAAAGGAAAAAAAAAAGTCAAACAGTGACAAATGCCATAATCTATCGTACCCAAATAGTGTTCTGAGAAAAAAAAGAAGAGAGAGCATGATGGTATGCGAGCTTGTCCTTCAAAAAGTGAAGGGCTTGACAAATATTTCAATATCAATCTCCTATGTTAGTTTATCATTGTTGCAACTCCTCTAATAGATGGTAATAATCCTAATTAATCACATCTCGAGAATTGTTTAGAATTTTACACCTCTTCAAACACTTATTCAATTCTAAGTGAGTACTATTAAATTATAGTTGGAGTTGCTCCATCCAATACACCCTGTTTAGAGCTATTCAAGATGGTAAAAAAGTGTTGAAAATTGCAATAACTCAACCCCATGTCTTTTTACTTGGTGGCAAATCTATTATAAGGTGTTTAACTTAACAGTAGATTAAATGGCCATAGCATATTATAATAATTGATTTTTTCCATAAATAGTAGCCCATTTTGATTGCAGAATCACAAATTATAAAGTATTTTTATTATCTTTAGAAATATTTACTTTTTTCAATAAGTTGTTATTCTTGATAATTGATATTTTTAGATAATTACTGAAGTTTTGGGAAACGAACCCACATCAGTAAATATAAAATATATAATAATAATTACATGATGTAATAATTTATAAGAATAATGATTATATTATAAGGTATAAATAAAAATAAATATTAGTATATATGTGATACATATATATATATATGTAATGATTTAAGTATGAATAAGTGTAAATATTAAAAAAATAATTAGATGGTTATATATATATGAGAGAGAGAAAATTTGAATTTGAACAAAAATGTTATCAAAATAATATTTTTGGTAGTATAAATTTTGAAAATTTATTTTGAAGTCGAAAATTGGGTTACAAACATAACCTATGTTTGTTACCTAATTTTAAATCTACCCTTGTCTCATTAAAATTTACAGTACTATATATTGTTCACAAAAAAAATTACATTCAAATTCAAATTCAAAATTTTGTTATCTTACATGTATAATTAACTAATTATTTTTATACACTCACACACACTCAAATTCATATATTTTATAGCGTATAAATTAATCAATATTCTTATATGCTATCACATCATTCAATTGTTATTATATATTTTATACGTTTAGAAATAAATAAATTCAAAAAAACAATAAAAATCTTTTTTTTTCAGACATATTGTTCGTGTTCTAATTAGAGTCATGATATAATTGTTAGAAATTATTTTTATATCATTCAAATGACTACATTAACATTATATATTATTAATTAAATTATTTTTTCATACTAAGACTATAATGAAAAAATAAACATAATCACTTAATTTAAATGTTCAAATTTACTAAACATAATTGTCAAGAACTAATTATTTCGTACATTTTTTTTGTCATTCAAAATAGCCTTTTAAACGATGATTGCATCTAACAAAACAAACATCACACACGCACACATATAAATTCAAATACACTCAAAGTTTTAACTCTATTAAAACTCAAACATAATTTTCACCTTCAACAAAATCTCTGGCTGTGTTTACTTTGGTTTTTAAGTGTGTGTCTTTTATTATATTATATTATTCTCAAAAATCATGTAAAAAATGAGAGAGAGAGAGAGAGAGAGAGAGAGAGAGAGAGAGAGTCGAGAGAGAGCGAGAGAGAGAGAGAGAGAGAGAGAGAGAGAGAATTTTAAAAATATTATAATTGGGCGGTGTATTTTTTTTTAAATTGAGAAATAAAACCAAGCATAGCTTCTGTTGTTTTCACTCCCAACAAAATCACTTCCAAACGCAAGCCAGGTGTGTGCCCAGTGCTCGATGTGGCCCTCTCACTGTAGAATGCAAGAATGTAGCCCCCAAAATGTCATAAAAAATAAAGCGGACAAGTATATTGCACACTTGGGATTTGTCGACAACATGTTCAAGAAATATCCTTACAGCCCAGTGACTTTTTCCACCAATTGGGCAGCATCTTGATGCCACGAAAATCATGAGACCTGACACAATCAGAGGGTCGGATATCAGGCAACAATTAGTGCCTGCTGCCAAATCTACCATTGCCAACTTCAACAAGACAGCGAGCACACGCTGGATGCCTTAAAGCAAATAATGAGATATCTATGCAGCTCGCACTGTGAAAGTCCATGAAGGTTACAGCTCAGAAGACCGACGGCAGTGACTTGGAAAAATGCCTGCCATGAGCAGTGGTGTGTGAGGAACAATTCCAGGTGAAGAGACAACGTCTAAGGGAAATTTGACATTTAGACGAGCCGAAACAATGACCCACCCAACCTAATTCAACTACTTTTGAAAATAAGAAAATGCATGATGATTAAGGATATTCAACGGCCGGAGTTAAAATCGCCCCCATATATAAACAAATGAATATTTAAAAATACTAAAATAATTAGAACTAAAATGCAAAATTGAAAGGCTGAAAATTCGAAATTTGTGTTAATAAATCAAACTATTTGATCTCGAGCTTGATCAAGTTTGAAAGTGTTTTTTTCCTTGTTATTGAGTTTGTATTTGGACCTTTAATTTCTCTTTCAAACTTATTCACGCACTCGATATAATTTGAGCTTAAACTCAACTCTTGTAAAATCGAGTTGAGTTAAATTTAAACAATTATCAAATTTGAACCGTTGCTCGAACTGGACTTGTTAGTAGAATAATTAGAGAAAAAATCGGGAAATTAAGGCATTGGGTTTGAGCCTGGTGTTGAGGCCTTTACCAATGCATGCATAGACGAAAGTTCTTTCAGTGGCCCAGAATCAAATATAATGGTTGGACGTATGACTTCAAGACGTTGACGAATGGTTAAAATGCGAGAATTTGTTCAATATTTACAAAAATCAAGGGCCTAAAACAGCCTAATTACAATATAATTAATTCAAATTAGGAGTGCAGTAGGGTAACGCAATACTCCTTGGACTCATCATCCTTACCGGACAGGAAGTACGAAGAGAGATAAAGGGCAGGCAAAATAGCCTCTCCAGATATATAGTAGGGTAGCATTTAATGAAGAAAAACACAAAATGAGGAATAAATTTATGTATTATTGTGTTTACTAGCGTTGGGGGTGTGCATTTGTAAATGTTTAAGATATAGATCTTAGTGCTAATTAATTTTTACATAAAATATTTTCTTTTAATTATTTTATTGTGTTATCAATGGTATGAAACGAAAAGAAGAATAATTTATAGTACAAAATAAAAAAACTGAGAAATAAGAGAGAACATATGTAAAATGGTTAGATGAGAGTGGAGATTCTATTAGACGAGGTTATTTTAATCTTTTTACTTGAGATAGATTAGGCAACTGAAATTTTACTAATAAATAACAATAATTGAGTGTTGCCTAGATTTGTACAATCAAAGAGAAAGTTTAGATGTTTAGCTCGTAATTGGTTGGAATGTTCTCCTGTAAAAATTGATTTTGAAATATTAGATGAGATTTAATTTTTTAATGTTGGTAAAAGATTTGGTGCGGTTTGATAAATTTTGTGTAACAAAAAAAATATAATGATGATATTTTTATAAGATAGTGTTGGAGTTGTTTAATATGATAAATTATTTTGTGTACATGTAATAATGGTGTGATATGATAGTTGAATATAATATTACCAGTAGATAAAGGATATAGAGGGGTAGAACAAAAATAATGAGTAAATTTTCTAGTGTGTTTTTTAAAACAGAGTATATTAATAATATTTGTTAGTCAATATTGCCAAATAGGTTTATTGTTCACCAAAATGGTTAAACAATCACAACTTTAACTTTTTAACTCTTGAAATATGTCCATAAGAATACTCAAATGCCTTTTTACCCGATATTTCATCTTTAGTGTATTTGATTCAAATATATTTTAGAAACGTAGATGAGGTGTGTTTTGAAAATCAAAATTCTTCTTCTGCAGTATATAGTGCAATTTAAATAACATCAGTAGCAAAGCCGCACTTATTTTTGCCGTAGCCTTTATCACCCCTTTATTTTGGTGTCATAATCCATACATTTTAATAAATTAACAATACTCAAGATAGAATTGTAATCGAGTCGAGTCGAGTCCAACTGTTACATTGATAGAACTGTAATCAAGTCGAATCAAGTCCGAGTAATTTGACTTGATTGAGATTTTTTAAAACTCAAGCTCGAGCTCAAACTCGAATTGAGTATTTGAACTCAAGTTCAAGCTCGAAATATTTATACAAAACTCGAGTTCAATGTGCAAAAGAGTGGGGGTAGTTTGAGAAAATTGATAGGGGGTGGAGAGTGTAATTTTTGTCTCGTCAATCCAAGTAACTTAATAAGCTTTTGAGTTTAGAAATATAAGCTCTAGTTCAACTTGTTAAAGAAAGTCGAACTACTCGAAACTCAACTTGAATTCAAGTTTAATCAAGCTCGAGTCAAACTTTGACCAAACTATTCGATTGAATCGAGTTAAGAGAGAGAGATGGAGAGAATATGTTATAAACTAAACAGCTTGAGTGTGTCTGTATTCTATCTGCACTCGCTAATCATGCTCTGTATGTTACTGTTTGAATTTATCTTGGTTCGGAGTAAAATTATTAGTTATTTTTTGAGAAATAGATTTTTTGGGGGATGAGGGGAAATAACTGCACAGATGTGAACAGTACGTTGGAAAGAATGGCAATGTTTTGTATGGAAATGTTTGGGACAAAAAATAGCAATAGTGTGAAAATAGAAGAAAGAGATCGATAAGAAGGGTTATTTTGATATATACATGTTTAAGAGAATTGAAGGTGGGAAATTTGCATAAAAAAAATAAATTTTTTGATAAGATAAATAATATTATTCATTTAAATTTGTATGTCTAAATGGTGTAAAATATATAATAATAAATGTATTATGAGATAATATACAGTGATACA
This sequence comes from Avicennia marina, assembly GCA_019155195.1. Taxonomy (NCBI): domain Eukaryota; kingdom Viridiplantae; phylum Streptophyta; class Magnoliopsida; order Lamiales; family Acanthaceae; genus Avicennia; species Avicennia marina. The sequence goes on along the minus strand of CM032770.1, from coordinate 3,526,700 downwards.
TTTTAATAAATTAACAATACTCATGATAGAATTGTAAACGAGTGGAGTCGAGTCCAACTACTATATGGATAGAACTGTAATCAAGTCGAATCGAGCCCGAGTAGCTCGACTTGATTGAGATTTTTTAAAACTCAAACTCGAGCTCGAACTCTAGTTGAGTATTCGAGTTTAAACTCAAGCTCGAAATATTTATACAAAACTCGAGTTCAATCTACAAAAGAATGGGGGTAGTTTGAGAAATTTGATGGGGGGTGGAGAGTGTAATTTTTGTCTTTAATAAGCTTTCGAGTTTATAAATATAAGCTCTAGCTTAACTTGTTAAAGCAAGTCGAACTATTCGAAACTCAACTTGAATTCGAGTTTAATCAAGCTCGAATCAAATTTTGACCAAACTATTCGACCGAATCTAGTTAAGTAGCTTGGTCCAATAATAGCCCTACATATGGAGCATTTAAAAATCCCTGTCCTATAAAATTACCCATTCCCTCTATCCCAAGTGTATAATTATGCCTTATGTTATAACTGACGTATATAAATTATATAATTGACTGAAAGAAATAATGTAAATACACGTGGCGTGATTAACTTCTTGAAATAGTGGCGATAGATAAAGAAGTGAGAGAAAGGGCTTCAAGTGCATATGAAGTACTGTTTAGGGGTAACGATTGGATTGAATCATGATTTATGTTACTAACCCAACGTAACCCACGTTTATTTTTTAATCAATTAGATTCAATCGATTTTTATTCAGATTGTGCAAAACTCGACCCAAATCCATTGATTCATATTAGGTTTATTGGAGTTGTGTCCAAAATTGTAATTTAGGGATGATAATTAAATTATATTACAATTGATGTGAACCAAAGTATTGAATGATAAAATATATAAAAAAGGATAAGGAGGTGCATCTATTGAGGCCATTTTCTCTCAACAAGATTAGGGTGGTAATCTTAATTGGCCTAAGCATGGCTAGAGTGACAACAACCTCAGTTTGAAAGGCTATCATGTGATAATGGCCGTAAAGACTGGATAACAATTCCATAAGTATGAATGATTAAAATACAGAAAGAGGGCATAAACCAAAAGAACAAGGGAAAAAGAAGAACTGCTATCTGTAGCAATATTCATTGAGGCATTGTTTTTAAAACCTATTAGACCGATCGGTTTGACCAAGAATAAGCTAATTTTCAAGTCCAGTTAAGGTGTGAAAATTCAAAAAGTCTAGAATTGGTATAAATCGGTCAAAACTGACTAGAAAATGGTCAAATTGGTTTTGATCCAAAATTTTTTCTTAAAAGGATAATTTTAGTAATTTTTTTTGAAAAATTATGAAATAATTTTCTCTCTCTCTTTTTTTTCTCTCAAAATTTCTTACATTAACAAATCCTCAATATTAATTAGAATATACAATTTTTTATTTTGTAATTTTTATCATTTTATTTTTTCTAATCAAAAATTTTAAATTTTAATTATTGTATCTTAAAATTAAAATTGTTCATATTAATTAATGTGTTTTATTTTTCAAAACTAATTTTTCAATAATATTTTTTAAATCATTTTGAATTTAATAAGTTTTTTAATTTATGAAATAAATTTTTCTTTTGGTAGAATTATTTAATTTTTAGCATCACATCTAAAACCCGTTATTTAGTATATTATTAAATTGAATTATATTTATTTTGTAAATTAGTTTAATAGTAAATTATATAATATTATATAATTTAAAATAATCAACTTTTTTAAAACAGTTCAATCAATCAAACAAATGACCCCAAAATCTAGTAAGTTTCTTGCTTTGATCACCAGTCTAATTTTAAAAACATTGTATTGAGGTTTTCCTTCTGCCTTCTTGTGCATGAATTTATCCCACAAATAAAACCTACAATATTTATCTCATGGCCAAACCATGTTAAATTGTGTTCCTTTATCTTCTTTTACTTATATTTCACGAGCGAATTAAGATTAATCCATAAAATTATTTTTAAGTCGCATCATTTAGTGCCATGTGTGAGATACAAACTATTTTCCATAGTTAAACCCGGAATGTGGCCGAATACGCCTACTCGTTGGAGTAGAAAATATATTTTACGAAGAAAAGAACGGCTTCCCCGAGCAAATTTCATCAAGCTTTGAACGACTGATGTCTTTGCCATCATGTGAAGAAGCATGCATGCGCATATTGTTCTTGCAAGATATCACTTTAAGAGATGATGATGCAATCTGGGGCAACAAATCTAGCACGAGCAGCGGGCAGCACCTAGCATCGTCTTTCTCAGCCACACACTCCGCCTCTTCCTTTCGTTTATTTTTCCCCAACTGCTCTAGACCCAAGCTCAGGCCACCCAAATAAGAAATAAAAAGAAAATTGCCTGTAGCACTAAAGCAAAGGTAGAAGTCAAACTCCAAGCCATGTCACTTTCCAAAATAATAGAGTAAAGGATGAGAGATACAGGTGTTAAGGTTTGTGGCTATTTATACACTAAGAGCCATCCATTTTAACCAACAAGAACAAGCTAAAGATAATGACCAATGAGGTGTAGGGGTAGGTGCCTCCAAACGCGACCAATCGGGTGCAAGGATAGGTACCTCCAAATGTGTCGCTTTCAACTATAAATATAGGAGGTTTTGACAAGCTTTATCATTAGTTCAAGTGCAAGAATTGAGTGTGTGAGTGTGTGTAAAATGAGTGTTCCTTGTGAGGTTATTTTTTGGAGAGTTCAAGTTCCTCCATTCCCTTTGTTATTTGTTTTCTTTCTTTTGTGCACTATACACACTCAAATATAAAGTGCCACGTTTTAAAAGCTCCTTTCTGTTTTATAGTCCATTTCTCCCAACAAAGTGGTATCAGAGCAAGATCGATCGAACACTATTTGAAAACGGCTCTTCTGCTCAGAAACGAAATGTTCCAAATGCTCCTGGAAATTCTTGCCGGCTCTAATGGATCTTCCTTTCACTCGTTAGTTGAAATGTCAGATCTTTCACTCATTGAACACCCACCTAATCTACCTGTCATTTTTATAATTCAAGGAGCAATGGAGGAATCAACCGGCACCATGATCAAGTTGAATCCTAGTAACTATACTATTTGGAAGCCTCGAATGAAGGACCACTTGATCATACGAGACCTGTGGGATACAGTGCTTTGAGACGCTGCAAAACCCAAAGCTGAGTCCGATGTCGAGTGGGAAAGGATGCACAGAAAAACGGTAGGCCAAATTCGTGCTTGGATTGATCAAAGTATTTTTAATCATGTTTCTAAAGAAACAAGAGCTGATGTTTTGTAGAAGAAATTTGAAGCAATGTATGAAAGGAAACATGGTTTAAACAAAGCTTCACTGTTAAAGAAAATTACTCGTCTTTGTTATAAGGAGGGCTGTAGTATGTCAGAGCATCTAAATGATTTTCAAGGATTAATTAATCATTATACAACCTTGAAATTAAATTTGAATGATGAGGTTCAAACTCTTTTGTGGTTTAGTTCATTGCTTGATAGTTGGGAAACTTTATTTGTTATTATTTCTAACTCTACTCCAAACGGAGTTTTGACCTTGGATATGGTGAAGGAAACCCTACTCAACGAAGAAACAAGGAGGAAAGAGCTTGGACAAGAAGTTGAATGTTGGACTTTGGTTTTTGAAAAATATGGAAGACGTGGATGAAGCCAAATTCGAGGACCAAATCGAGGAAGAGGATACTCAAGAGGTAAGTCTGTTAGTAGAAATGAAGTTGAATGTTTCTACTGTAAAAGAAAAGACCACATCAAAAAGGATTGTTGAAATTGGAAACGGGATTTTAACAAAAGAAAAGAGCAAAAGAAGCAAGAAAACGTGCTCGAAAAAACAACAGCCACAGCTCTAGATAGAGATGTGATAATTATAAGTGATGAAAATTCCTTGAACTTTACCTTTTAAGATTTCTCTTGGGTGATTGATTCAGGGGCTTCCTACCATGTTACTCCGCATAAGGAGTTCTTCTCATCTTACCATCCTGTAGAAAATGGTTTTGTAAAAATGGGTGATAGTGGCACCTGTAAAATTCATGGTTTTTGTTATGTTTTGATAACTACTGCCTTGGGATGCAAATTAAAGTTGAAAGATGTGAGGCATGTACCGGACCTAATGTTGAATTTAATTTCTACGGGAAAGTTAGATAATGAAGGGTTCTCCAGTCATTTCACTGGTGGAATTTGGAAGTTAACAAAGGACAATTTGATTATTGCCAAAGGGAGAAAGGTAAATACTCTTTATATTACTGATGCAAAAATTGATAGTAATGCTTGTGCAGTGGTGGAATCATCAATGGAGCTGTGGCACAAAAGGCTGAGACATATGAGTGAAAAAGGTATGTCAATTTTGGCCAAAAATAATTATTTGCCAAAATTTGAAAACTTGGATTTCATACCTTGTACCAACTGTATAAAAGGGAAACAACAAAAAATTGTTTTCAAAAAATATCCCCTTATAAGGAAAGAAAAACCTCTTAAACTTGTACACATTGATGTTTGTCAAATGAATGAAAGAACAATTAGTGGTGCTTTGTACTTTGCGACTTTTATTGATGATTTTTTTAGAAAAGTTTGGTCTTATGCATTAAAATCAAAGGATCAAGTTTTCGAGTCTTTCAAAAATTTTCATAAAAGGATTGAACAAGAAATGAGTTTTAAATTAAAATGTGTTCGGGTTGATAATGGTGGAGAATACCAAGGACCATTTGAAGAATATTGTAACAGTTATGGGATCCGATTGGAGAAGACCGTTCCAAAGATCCCGCAGCAAAATGGCGTTGCTGAAAGAATGAATCGAACCATTACTGAAAGGATTCAAGCTATGCTATCACATGCAAAGCTATCAAATCCGTTTTGGGGGAAGGCTATGAGGACAGCTGTTGATTTGATCAATCTTTTGCCTTCAATTCCTTTGAATGGAGATGTTCTAGAAAAGGTATGGTCTGATAAGTCAATCAATTTACAGTATTTAAAAGTCTTTGGGTGTCGGGTATTTGTTCATATCCCAAAAGATGAAAGGAATAAACTTGATCCTAACTCAAGAGCTTGTATCTTTTTGGGATATGGGCATGAAGAATTTGGATATAGATTGTGGAACCCTAATAAAAAGAAAATAATAAGAAGTCGGGATGTTATTTTCTTTGAAAATCAAACTATTCAAATTGAGTTCGAAGTAGTGTCCAAGCAATGAAGATGAAAAGTTATATATGAGTAAGATACCATATGCCTCAGCTGTTGGAAGTTTGATGTATGCAATGGTTTTCCCCCGGCCAAAACTAGCTTATGCAGTTGGACAAGTAAACCGTTACATGTCAAATCCTGGAAAGGAACATTGGAACATTGTCAAGTGGATTTTGAGATACCTAAAAGGAACAATCAAACTTGGACTTTGCTATACTCCAGGAAGGAATAAGCCTGTTCTTGAAGGATATTCTGATGCAGACATGGTAGGTGATATTGATTCAAGAAAATCTATTTCTGGTTATTTAATAACTTTTGCAGGTGCTGTTGTGTCTTGGTAAAGTAAATTCCAGAAATGTGTTACACTTTCAAGTACAGAGGTAGAATACATTGCACTAACCGAGGCGCACAAAGAATTAATTTGGTTGAAGGAGTTTCTTCAAGAGTTAAGATGGAGTCAAGAGAAGTATGTCATCCATTGTGACAGTCAGAGTGCAATCCACCTAAGTAAGAATTCAACATTCCATTCCCGGTTCAAGCATATTGATGTTCGTTATCATTGGATTCGACAAGCCTTGGAAGAAAAAGAAGTAAGTTTGCAAAATATCCACACAGATGATAATGGAGTAGACATGTTAATTAAGGCGTTGCCCAGAGAAAAGACTGACACATGCAAAGAAGTTGCTGGGTTACAAGAAATTATATAAATAACAACAAAGGGGGAGGAATGTTAAGGTTTGTGGCTATTTATACACTAAGAGCCACCCATTTTAACCAACAAGAACAAGCCAAAGATTATGACCAATGATGTGCAAGGGTAGGTGCCTCCAAACGTGACCAATCGGGTGCAAGGGTAGGTACCTCCAAATGTGGCCGATCGAGTGCAGGGTTTTCAACTATAAATAGAGGAGGTTTTGGCAAGCTTTAGCATTAGTTCAAGTGCAAGAATTAAGTGTGTGTAAAAGGAGTGTTCCTTGTGAGGTTATTTTTTGGAGAGTTCAAATTCCTCCATCCCCTTTGTTGTTTATTTTCTTTCTTTTGTGTACTATATACATTTAAATATAAAGTGCCACATTTTTAAAGCTCCTTTCTATTTTAGAATCCATTTCTCGCGACAACATGCAAAAGCAAACACAATGAGGGAGAGTCAGAGAGTGAGCGAGGGTTAGTATTTCTCCTAGACGGTAGAAAGACAGAGAGGAATCTCGCAAAAGATGGGGAAAATTGTGAGGAGGAATAAGAAACGGAAGATCGTTAAGGTAGATCTCGACGCTCGAGAGCTCCTGCCACCACAGATCAAGTTGCAATCGAGCCCACACCACCGGAATGTGAAGTACGACTTTGACCTTGATGATTACTCCGACGAGGACGGGGCCTTGCCGATGACGAGGAGCAGCAGAAAATCTATGACAAAATTGCTCTTTGGGCCGGTTAAGGGAAATTCTTCTGTGACTGATCATAATATGGACAAGACTGAAGAACCGCTAGCAAGAAAGGGTTCACAGTTGATAGAGTAGGACGAGTTCTTGTTCTGCAATTTGATCATCTGGTCCTCCATCTCTTTCGTGCTCATCTTACCGTAGAACATGCTAGAGGCGGCCAGGTAGCGACCATGGCGGGGGTTGACAGCACACATCATGTTCTTGGTTATTGCTGCATGAGCTTTGAGATTGAGTGGGTGCGGTACTATGTGGATCTAAATTATATAATTATATATATATATATATATATATATTCCACAGGTTGACTTTTAAATGAGAGTGACAATATATTATTGCCACTTCCATTGTATACTAACGCCGGACAATACAGAATCTATATTCTCAACTTTTGAAGGAGAAACCAAATGAGTACCCGAGCTATCAATTCATGAAACCTGAGCTAGAAACTCACGAACACTTGACTTCACGTTGTTCGGGATCCACTCGACAAAGTAGGATGAGTTTTTGTTCCACACATTGATCATCTGATTGTCCACCTCTTTCGTGCATCTTGTCGCAGAACATGCCAGAGGTGGTCCGGCAGTGACCTTGGCGGGGGTTGACAGCACACATCATGTTCTTGGCAATTGCTGCATGAGCTCTGGTATTGAGTGGGGGGCGGTATTATGGGGAACCATGCGAGGTCAGTGGAATTTCGAGCATCTGTCGTCTGGAAAAATGAAGATACATCTGTAGGGACAAAGTGCTAAACATTCTGCAACAGATGGAGTTATCTAATGTAGATTTGAATAAGTTGTTAGCAGACAATAATGACGAGTTTTTGGAGTCATTAAAGCAGAATTTTGAGAGTTCTGATCTCGAGGTCACGCCACAATGCTAATAAAGTCCGCATTTTGCGTGGCGGACCCAAACCGTCTGATCTGGTCAAACCTAAATTGTTCAGCCACGTAGCCTATATTCTTGCCGATAAGATCTCCCACGTAACCTTGTTTATTGTTGATGTCGGATTTAGATTGCCAGTTATTAACTTGTCCACATTCGAGCTCAAGAGAAAGGTTGGGTCTCTTTCGTGCTACACGAAGCTGATGCAGTTGGCTTAAGCCATTGTTAACCTAAGTTGGGCCAAGAATTACTTAATAATATAACTGCCCGATTATTGAGCTACATGGTCAAAAAAACTCCAAGGTTCACAAGACACTCGTTGCCAAGCTAGAAACTGCTCATGCTTGTGCTCAGGGTCACCTAATACTCCATGTCAAACTAAAAATTGTTCAAGAATGCATTAAGGGTCGCTTATTACCAAATATTGAGTTAGAAATTGCTCATGTATGTGCCAAAGGTCATTCAATATCCAATAACAGATTTAGAAACTATTCTAAAAGGGTCACATAATACTTGATATCGAGTTAGAAACTGCACGTGTATAGGTCAAGAATCATTTAATACCTAATACTGAACTGAAAATTGCTTAAAATTATGCTGTGGGTCACCTAATATCCGACGTTGAGCCAGAAATTATCACACTTACAACAATCAATCATTACTTGAGAACAAAGGGGTCATTCTTCACCCCCAACTGAGCTAAAAATTGCTCTAAAATGCAAGGAAGTATGACTTGCATGATTAAACTAATGAATTGCTCTAGAATAGGTAGCGAAATGAACTACCCAATCGAGCTAATGATTAGCTGAGCTGCTTGGAAAAGGGAAATTGATCATGCTTCCTAGCCACTACTTAGTAAAATCATAGGGCATATGAAAGTGTAATGTTTGCTTGATTTAGCCATTACTCAGTGAAATTTTGGGCCATATGAAGAATTTGGTTTAGTCATCACGGGAAAATTTTATGGCGTGTTCATCTAAGCTAGTTTATTACAATTTAACTTTAAATGAAAGTTCAGAGTAATGTTTGACCAAACTAAATTAGTTTTTTAATTTGATAAGTCTTTTTGGTTGACCTGTTGAATTATATAAATTATTTACTTATTACAAATCGATAAGTTTTTATGATTAATTTGTTATGTTACTTAGTACAAGTTAATAGGTTTTCATCTTATTATTGAATTATATGGATTATTTATTTTTTAAAGGATAGTCTGCATTAGGAGCATTCAGCTGACATACTAAATGTTGCTTATGGATGTCCTCTTATGCTTATGGCTCTCAAGCTTAGTATTAATGTATTCTGGAAGTAATAGTTAATTCATTTTACTGCCCGTTTGAAGCAAGGCTAAGAGAAGACAACTTAAGATAGGTTTTTATCTCGATTGGACCTCAAATTGAGAGGGAAAAATAGTGATGTAGACCATAATGTTAAATATATAAAATATAAAAGAAAGTACAAGAGAATGCATCGTTGAGACGTCTCTCTCTCTCTCTCTCTCTCTCTCTCTTTCTACGCTAGACTAGGGCAACAATTTGACCTAAGTATAATTAGGTTAGTAACAACTTTATCTTGAACAGTTATCAGATGATAAAGACTCACAAAGTTTGGATAACAATCCTATAAATACAAATAAATGAAAGACAGAAAGGGGACATCAATAGAAAAAATAAGTGAAAAAGAAGAACTACTCTTTGTTGCAATATTCATGGGGCTTTTCTTTTACTTTCTTGTATATGTATTTACTCCATATATAAAGTATACAATATCTATCTCGTAGATATAGTCACTTTTGGTGGAATTACGTTAAATTGTATTTTTTTTATTTTCTTTTATGCATATTTCATGAGTGATTTAAAATTAATCAATTAAATTAGTTTTTGAGCCTCCCTAACAGATTGACAAATCATGTTGAGATAAAGGGTACTCCAAAAGAGTTATGAATCTAAACGTGGTCAATTTATTTTTAAATTTATTAAACCTTACACAATTTTAACCCTTATCTGTTAAAACTCAATCTAAACTTTTTAATTTTATATTAATAAGATCTTATTTCAGGATTTATCAAAAACTAACACGCCGGCAACTATTTTTCTACACTTCCCCAGACTTTGCGCCCATAACGATGAATGATTTTTTAGTCAACCTCCTATTAAATTTATTGAATTGGTGCGTAAGTGATTGGGCAAGAAGTTCCACCAAAATTTTGAAAATTTGCACCGTAGAGTGTCACTTTCCTATCAAGAACAAGGTTAGGTAAGGTCAGCCAATATCAATCAATCACTGTAAGGTCCGCCATTTTACTGTGCGCACGTTGGCCGACTTTTTACCCGCGTAGACATGGCCTCAGGACAAAAGCCCAGCCACCTCGTGGTGCGCGCACTGCACTAACCTCATGATTTCCGTCACTGACACTGACAGACACACTCCCGAGTCACCACTCTGACCAATCAACTACCGCCAATTTTCAGCGTGTCGGCAGCCGTAACGGTTCCGATTCTCCCACGCAACGTCCTGCCATTGGCTAGAGAGTCACCTCACAAATAGTTGATTGGTCCAAGTTACATAATTGTAGGCCTCCAGTTAGACTGAAAAATCGGGAAATTGAAATAAAGAAATCAGAATAAACGGATTTAAATTAGGTGAGGGCGTGGCGAAGGGGCGGTAGACACTTGTCGCCACCACCAAACATCAAACCGGCGAAGCAGAAGGAAACGACACGATCATTCTATCTATAAGGGTAAATCCGTCTCGCAGTTGCAATTTTTCTAATTTTCCTGTCCTTTTGCCTTTTCTATAATTTTAAATTTTTGTTCATTTTTTATACTCTTAAATTTACCGTTAAGAGGGCGGAAGAATTAATGTTTTTGTAGTTTCTGCATGTATTTAAAAGTGATCTCGGGATTTATGGGGATGTTTGTGTTTTTATTTTATTTTATTTTAATTTTTGTATAGTGAAGGATAGGTTCTCGGAGTTCAATCCGATTGAATTGTTCGTTATTGCACGGGTAAAGGGAAATTGATTTCATCTACGATTTCTGGATATTTGAATTGATTTTTAATCTATAGTTGTGACTTTTGAACTGTAAGATGACCTTTGGAAAGCAGAAAATACGAAAAAGAAGACTGAATTACGCCGATGATTACGAAGAGGATCGTTTATTGGATTTAGGAGCTGCTTTTTGTGGTGTCATGGAAGTGCCTGTTAAGTCTGTACATTTATCCAGAGACCGAAATGCTTTTTCGTTTGTCTCCGAATGTTAGTGTAGATTGCAGTGATAATTTGGTTCGTGTGTAGTTTTAGATCTGAAATTGAAGAAAAGCTTGATGAAATACTGAGATAAGTAGATAATTGTGGGATATGCATAATAGGATGCTTAATCCTGACTGTTTACGTAATGGAAATTGAGTGTTTTACCCTCATGATGGTTCGAAGTTTTCAAGTGAAAGCTGCTGCAATTTCATCAATTCTTTAAAGCTACGCATTCAATTTTAATTTGTATGTACACCTATTACTCTATTATTTAAATGCACGGACTGTCATCTGTTTTTGTGTTTGAAAGTTTCTCCTTTTCTTTCTTTGGCCTCCCAGTTTTTCTCCTGTTCACTGTCCGGATTTGGCCTTTGCAAATGAAAGATTTTGAAAGGAATTTTATGCGCCATCTCAGTTTTATTCAAAGTTTTCATGATAGTGACTTATTGTATCACGCAGCTGGTTCTTCCTTAAATTGGTGGTTTTTAGTCACGATGTTCGGGGAAGAAATTTTATGTGCATTAAGGTGTAAACTTATATATTTATTTATGTTATTGCTGAGACATTAATGATTACAGATTTGTTCAGCTAGAGGCCCATTTGTGCTAACTTGCAATAATGGGATCTTACATGAACTTCAAGAACTTTGGAGATATGGCGCAGCAAACAGATGGTTGTGGTGGGAAATCATCTGGTAATTATTCATTGGTTCGACAATCTTCCATATATTCCCTGACATTTGATGAGTTTCAGAGTACTTTGGGTGGTCCTGGAAAGGATTTTGGATCTATGAACATGGAGGACCTTTTAAAAAGCATTTGGACAGCTGAAGAGAGCCAGGCTGCAGCATCCTCTGCAGGTGGAGGTGGTGGGAGTGTTCCCGGTGGAAATTTGCTGCGACAGGGTTCTTTAACATTGCCACGGACACTTAGCCAGAAAAAAGTTGATGAAGTATGGAGGGATGTCCTCAAAGAAACTATTGGTTTAAAAGATGGAAATTGTAGTGGGGGTTCAAATTTGTGGCCAAGGGAGCCCACTTTAGGTGAGATGACATTAGAAGAGTTTTTGGCTAGAGCCGGGGTGCCAACAGAAGATACCCAACCCTCTGGAAGGCCAGATAGCACTGCATTCTTCAGCAGTTTGCCTTCATCAAATGGTAACAACTCTGGTTTAACAATAGGATTTCAGCAGCCGCCTCAGACCCATAGTGTGTTGGGCAATCAACTCGCAGAGCGGATGTTGGGCAGTCAACTCACAGAGCAGAACAATATTGCTTTTAATTCACCTAATTTGGGAATTAACATGAATGGTGTAACATCTACTCAGCAACCACAGCAGCCTCAGCTACAACAACAGCCCCTATTTCCAAAGCAAACCCCAGCTCCGTCTTCCCAACTTGGGAGCAATGCTCAGCTGTCTACCCTAGGAAACAAGGATCCTGTGGTCGAAATGACGAATGCTTTGAATAACAACATAATTCAAGGTGGAGGAATTGTCATGGGTGGATCGAGCAATGGAACCGTAGTGACCAGAGGATCTCCTGGGAATCATCTGCATTCTGATTCTATTGTTAAGAGCAATGTAGACACACCACCTGCATCGCCTTCACCTTTTAATTTTGGAGAAGGGGGACGAGGTAGGAGATCATCTAGTTCTTTGGAGAAAGTGGTGGAGAGAAGGCGGAGGAGAATGATTAAAAATAGAGAATCCGCTGCTAGGTCTAGAGCTAGAAAGCAGGTAATTCATTACAAATTATATGAATTTTGTAGTTATCTGTGCTGCTTATGACCAATAAGGATATTTCATCTTACTAATGTTCACAAGGCCAATGCTAAAACCATAGTGCTGTGAGCATGAGCTAGTTTGTGCACTTATTTGATAACTCAAGGGTAAGTTAAAGAGTATTAGATAGTGGATGGAAAGCATCTCCACCTCTTGATTTGAAAACCGTCTGTGAACTTTTAGACAATACGTCAGACTGCAGGCAATTTTTCAAATTTGACTTCCCGTCTAATTGCAATGATGCCAAAACATTTTTGGCATACACATGCATTGGCATTAAGCTCTTGTTTGCATGGTTGTCAAGATTGGTAAACAAGGTCCCTGTGCTGTATAGAGATGCATGTGGCAGATTTCTTATACTTGGCAACTATAAAAAAATGATGTAATTTCAAAAATGCAGGCATATACTGTGGAATTGGAAACAGAAGTAGCACAGCTCAGAGAAATGAATGAAGAGTTACGGAAAAAGCAGGTAAATTAAATTTTACATTCAAAATACAGTTGGTGAGGTGAAATTTAAAAAATTGATAATTTTGACAAAGATTTTTATCAATTGTCTGCAGAGAGAATTTGCCGAGGTGCAGAAGAATCAGGTATCTATTCTTTCTTTCCCTTCCTTGTGTTACCTCTACTTGTGTAATTAATTGTTGTACTTTGCATATAGTAAAATTAGATTTACAAATTTCAATTCATCGTAATACTTATAGATCACCAACCTGTCAGTTTTAAAAACGTCGATGATGACATTCTCTTGCTCTATTTTACCTTACCGCTGGTATCAAACATAAGAGATGATTAGCATCATTTCTTCTTGTTATTTATATCTGAGATACAAAGCCTTTTCATTCAATTCCTAGTGAAGGATATAGGTCATATTTGTTCTTCATATATGTCCTCAGACACACACACTCACAAACATTGAGCAAGATATGTGTGTGTGTGTGTGTGTGCTGCATAAAACCTAGTTATTGTAATTCATTTCTTTTTCCTCCTATTCTTCCTTGCCTAGCTGACTTGTGGAGTGACTTCCCTTTGTTCGTCTGCCAGATCTTGGAGACAATGAATAAACCCCAGGGAGACAAAAGAAGACGCTTGAGAAGGACCCGAACTGGACCTTGGTAGAAATAGAGACAAACTTAACCCCTTGCTTGTCCACAGGATTGAACAGCATGTGATGGTCCAATTTAGATCACGGGGTATACCTGATCGTTAGCTATATACGTATAGAAGCAAAGAGTGTCGTGTTGTATATTATGGCACCACTTGTATTATAAGCTCGCTGTACGACTTCTGTCTGGTTCTCTGGGTCACTCAGTGAATGAGGGTTTCTAGTTCATGTGCCACGTACTTAAAATGTAATCAATGTGCAACTTCAGCCATTATTTAGACCCCGTATAGAAACCTCTTCGGATTTTTGTATCTGATGTAACATTGGTTTCACAGAGGCTCGCATTAATGTGTTGTGTGTCCCTTCCTAGCTGCTCTGAATTATGTGTAAGTTCAGAAATATGATTAGATCTATGACACATTTATGTTAAAAAAACCAGGAACAAGACGATGATCTGGTTGTTTAACGCTTGTAACAACCGTGCTGCTTCAGTTCCCAACGAGTGTTTCCACTGCCCTTTTTTATATAAGTGTTTGCAAGGAATCCTCTGGTATCATTTCTGGATTTTGGTGGGATTTGCTGTCAAATGAAATGCCATTTTTTTCGGCCGACAGAAATGAGTAAGTGTCGGACAAGGTATTTCTTATCGTCACCAGGATTAGGCAGCCCAGTCCTAAAACAAATCAGAAGCTCTAAAACGGCGCCGCTTGAGACCCAAACGCGAGTCGAGAGAGAGAGAGAGAGAGAGACGATGGAAACTTGGCAGCATTTATGCTGGAAATCCATTAATCTATGAAAGTTCTCAAACTATTGAGGAAAAAGATTAGGGCATTCTAATTAGGAGACCGTGGGCCATTAATCAGAAGATATATTCAACCAAATTTTCTTATTTTTAAACCCTAATTCTGGGGAAAAAGTTAAAAAAAAAAAAAAATCAAAGAAAGAAACAAATGAGCTATGTTTGGATGCAAATTTCCCGTGACTTTTCGCCAATCAAAATACCCATTTCTAAACGTACCATCTCTCAAAATAGCAAGTTTCCTTTTTCCCGTATTTACCTCTTAATTTTACATTATTTCTAAATTCCAAACAAATAGGTTATTGATTCCGTAACTACACGGCTCATCAGTCACTTTCTCCAACCAAAAATAAAAAACCACGTGCTTCATTGTTCGATCATCCACCGCCACCACCATTCCATTATCTGCTATCTGTGATTTTTAAGTTCGAACGAGGCGATAAGAAATTCTTGTATTTTTATCTTGTGTTTCGTACGAAGATAATTGTAGATATTGCCCAATTGAAGCGGCTTTTGCTTCTCCTTTCGTGCGCTGCAATATGGCTGCAATTTGTTGCTCTACTGCTCGCTTTCCACCCTCGCTCCCACCCCCTCGGTATGGAGAGGTTTCACCAAACTCAGCGAGTCAACCGCAGCACAGCCAAAGGTTCGGGTTTTCGTTTTGTGCCGCGAGGAGAGTCGAGGCGAAAAGATCCGTGCTTGTCTCCAGCCTTGGCGGTTATGCAAAAAGTAAATAAGTTGGTGAATATTTGAATGGTCACCCCCCTTTGATTTGTTTTTCTTTCAATTGGATTTTGGATTTCGTCAATGGAAGTGGTATCTTGCGTTGTTTCGCGATCTTCTGATTCTGTCATGATTACAGCTAGGATCGCCTCATTGGTTTTTTGAATAGGATAGCTTATTTTTCAAAAATGTTTGTTCTGGTGCGGTAATCGTTCTCTTTCATTAAAGAATTGGAGGATTATGTGTTTGCTTCAATATTCATCAAAATGCCGACTTCTGAAACCTTAATTAATCGAACTTGGATACTGTTGGAATTTTCAGTAATTACAGTAGTTTGTGGATCGTTCGGGTGATTGCGAAAATTTAAGGATTATGTGGTTGCTATAACATTCATTAGCAGATGGGCTCCAATTTCATTTGTAGATAGCGAATAAAGAAATAAAATTCTTAGTGGTTGGACAAATATAGTGATGGATTCGTATTATTGACATTACATTGTATCTCATTTATTCTGATTTATGAGTAGTCATTGGTAATTAATCAATGATCTTTAAATAAGAACATTATGAGTTCGTATGTCAAGCTTAAATATTGAGCATAGAACTCATTCCTGACTCAGGAAAAAATTGATGGTGGATCTGTTATGTCAATGCACAGGCACTTTGATTTGTAACAGTTTTACTTGTCTGACTGTCATGCACCATCTTGTAGTTTGTATTTTTATCTACTTATTGCCAACTTATTCTTTTTTAGGTTGTAGTGTGAGATTTTGTATGCCAAAATGAATGGGGAGAAGTGTGGGGGTTTGGTAGAGTAGGAGGGGTAAATTTAATTGGTAATGTAGAGTTTAACATTCTTCTTGTTGTTTCATTTTTCTAGGTGTATGAATATCTATATTGAGTCAATTTACTTGGATGTATGTTTACTTTGGGTTCATGAAACATCTTCCTTTGTGATCTTTTCTGCTGCAACAATTTAACCATGTCAACTACATCTGTTCTTGTTAAGTAACTTACATTGGTTTTCTCTAAATTTTGAATAAATTGTATCTTCAGATTAGAAGTTTTGGCATGGGTTGCACAGCTGCATTTCTTCCTGTTTTAGATTTCAGTATGCAAATTAATCAATTCATCTTGTTGCTAATTTAAGTTGTTGCATTCTTAAGTTTAAATAGATGTAAGAAAATGTGATGGGTATTCATTTCGATCTCTATAGATAGCATAAACATGAGTATATTCCAGCATGGAGATTGGAGATCTTAGAGTGCAGGTTTGAGAGTGGCAAACTACTTGTTTCTTTGTTCTTCTTCTTCTTCTTTATATCTTTGTCATCTGCTTCTTCTTCTTTTCAGAGAACTTCAAGTTCTGGATATTTGCCTTGAATCATACTATTGGTTGGAGGAGATAATTATGTTTTGGATCTTTCATTGCATCATCTGCATGTCATGAGTTAGACCGTTGATATCTTTGATGAGCTGTTGAAAAACGATTTGTGGATTCATAGAACTGAAGTTTTCATAAAGTCAGAACTGTTCAACATTGTTAAGTATTAAATAGTGTATAGTGGTCTTGTTTACATGCCTCAGAAATAAATTTGGAACTTATTACAACAGCAAATGATGTTTAATGCTATATATGGTGCCACTTTTAGACATCTAAGTTATTTAATTTTCTATTCTTGGGACATTCGATTGGCGGACAAAATGCATGTGATGAATGCTTACTTGGCGCCTCCTGTGTGTGGTTTCTGTTTGTAAAGATCTCAGAATTAAAACAACGTCTAGGAAAATGACCAAGTGTTTCCTCATTTCATTGCCATCCTTTTTAATTTTATGCTACTGTTTGTCGCACGGGCTGATACATCATGGAGTTGCACTGATTCTCTCTTTTTTCCTTTAACTAAAGAATGATTTCAATATGCAGTTTAACTAAAGGGAACTGTAGGTTACATTATATGGTTGCATCAGTTTTTGATGGGTATAGATGCAAGGATTGATTGAGATTCAATGTTTGACGTGTCTTGTCTTTCAATATGAGTGATTGATCTATGGTTGAGACACGTTAACTCTCTTAATGTTTTTCCTTCCACTGTGCAGCTGCGATGGTTACTGGCAAGTCATGGGATAAACTGATCTTAGGCAGTGAAATCCCCGTGCTTGTGGAATTCTATGCCAGTTGGTGTGGACCCTGCCGCATGGTTCATCGAGTAATCGATGAGATAGCTTCTGACTACTCAGGGAGAATAAAAGTCTTTGTACTTGATGCGGACAAAGAGCCCCAAGTTGCCGAGGACTATGATATTAAGGCTGTACCAGTAGTCTTGTTGTTTAAAAATGGTGAGAAACATGATTCCATTATTGGCACAATGCCTAGGGAGTTCTATGTCGCTTCCATTGAAAGGGCTCTGTCTTCGTAAAATTTAGACTCTAAAAGCAAACCTCTGGACCTTAAAATTTCAGATTTTGTGCAAAGAATTGATATGAATTGTTACACCTTTTAAATTTTCCAATACATCGTAAATTGTCATTGGTCTCCCTTCTCCTGTCGCTGGGTGCCCTTCGCAGAGTATCTGTGCCCCCATGAAAAACTAATAAGCCGATATTGTGCCCCCCGGTCCTATGGGTGTCATTCAAGCAAAGATTTTCATTTTTGCATTAAAGTATGTTTGTGTTTATAAAATTTATCTTTTAAATATAGAAATCAAATTGATAATATGTGGTCAAAATGAATTAACATCTATTGAATTATTTTTTAATTTAAAATTTTATATTGCATTATTATGTACAAATTTTATTATTAATTTTTAAAAAATGAATATATTTTATAATATTCGTTTAAGAATTTATAGTTTTATATAACATTATAGTGAAATAAATTCAATTAAAACTCTTTTATCTTACTATTTGCTACATTGACCTTTTAATCTGAATAGGCACTTATTACTTGTTTAACTTTAGGATAATATAGTAAAATGTGATTTATATAATGAATAAAAAAGTAAATTAATAAAATAACATTTCATATTATGATTAAAGTAATTGAATTTTATAAACAATTTAATGTAAAGATTAAAATTGTTTTTTTCTTTAAACTCTTGATAGGAAAACAATCTTTTGATTACCTTATTATAGCATTCCCACTTTTCTTAATATAGCACAACTTTCTGTTTTCCCAATTTTATTTATCATTATGTTTTATTTTAAATTGATATATTAAAAACTAAAATTTATTAATGACTTTCACTGATTTATTGACTTAAAAAGTTATCTTAATTTTAACATAATCTATATTATACTTTGAATTTCTATAATTAAATTATTGATTTTAATTCTCTATTGTTTTGCATTAATTTTAACTTTTCATTTCACCGCCTTCTTGTATGCAAACATCTAAAATTCTTAATATAATTTTTTGTCTATGCATTGCTAAATTTGATTTCATTTTTTATATTTTTTTGTTAATCCAAAATATGACATCATTATGGTTTTGATTAATATTTTTAAAATATATCTTTGGTCTTTATAACTTAAATTTTCATAGTGTATATGTTAAGAATGTTGAATTTTCAATCTAAAATTTATTTATTTAAAATTTTAGCACATTATTGTACCATATTTCGATTCTACTTGTTTTATATGATATTTTACAAAAATATAATTTCTTGTAAAATAAATATAATAATATTCAAAAAAATTATCACATATTTAATCAAATTGTCAGTCAAATATTGGTTCATTTTAGATATATTACAATATATTATTATAATAATAGTGTTCTTTATACAGAAAATTATTTTAATTTTAATTTTAATTTTAGCTCATTACATAGTTGATAATACTAATAGCAAAATATTTTCTCATTTTAAATATTTTGTAACATATATAAAATTTATTTATTTATTCAAAATTTCATTTCACTATTATATATGTTTCTATTTGTCTTTCTTCCATATTTTAATTTTATTGATATTTATACTTGTAATTTTTAACAAATTATTTTATTTTATGTTTATTAAGTGATATAATTTTGATATCAATATCTTTCAATAAATTTATTGTTATGTTTTCAAAAATGTAATTGTTCGATAACGACATATTTTAAAAAGTTGATAGTCATAAACTTAGTTATGTTAAATATTTTATAACATATTATTTTTCATAAGAATATTGATTTCTTATATGTATGTAATTTATTTCTTTAAATTTTAGTTGTTATTACACTATTTTTTTGCTATTTGTTCCCTATAATATTTATTAAATACAATTAACAATGAAATCAAATAATGATATAAAATAAACATGTTTAATAAATTTGATAATCAAAATTTCACTTACTTTAGATATATTATTATATATTATTGTAACAATAGTTATGTCTTTATGCATGAGATTTGTTATTTCTAAAATTTTAGCTCATTATTATGACTATTTGTTTTATAGTTTAATTAACTAATTTGATATCTATAAATTTTCATCATATTTATTTATTTTCTATTATTAGGCTATATAGTTGTGAAGTCAATGCCCTCTAACAAATTCATTGCTGTTCTTTTAAATGCAATTATGCAATTATAATTTAGTTTATTATGAATTGAAATTTATAAATATTTTTAAAATTTAGGATGCTATTAATTTTTTAGTTATAATTTAAAATTCTATTACTTTCATGCTACTTAGATGTTTATATTTAACAAAACATAGAAATAATTATATAAGTAGTTGGAATACGTTGAAATTATCGTAATCTTCTATTACTAAAATACATATTAATTAAAGAATTTATTAGTTTCCTACAACTAAAATTTTTTTATTTTACATGATTTAAAGATAATTATAAAAATAGTTTAAATATATTAAGATTCTATTAATCTTTTACTGCTAAAAGATAAATATTTTAAGTAAAATTTTATTTTCTCCGATATAATCTTATTTACTATGATAAACATAGACATTTAATTAAGGACACATATGTCTTTCACAATTAACAAATACATTCATACTTTTTATATAAGTATAGATATAGATTTATAACCTATAAATTAATCATTTTTTTTATATACTAACATATTATTTAATCATTATTATATATTTTATATATAAATTTTCAAAACATTAAAATTTTACAACCATGTATTCTGATTATTCCAACGTAACTCTTTCTGAATATCATATTCCAACAAAATCCCTCTTCCAAACAGCCCTGTCTGAAGATACATTTCTTCGAATCCGATTCTTTTTCTATTTTACTGACAAATAATAACCGGATGTGGTGAGAATAATGACGCAGCACGTCTGCATTGCTTCCTTGGTTGACACACACACACACACACACACCCCGATTTCTTGCCTCGACGGCTGCTCACGTCAACCCTTTAACCTAACCTTGGTTTCGTACACACGAAGGGTTGCCACAAAGTGCCCTCTACCTCTAGTTTTCATTTCACACTTTCAAAGGTTTCGGGTATATTATATTAAATGAAAATAGGTCGAGTATAATAAATATCGTAACATTATATTTAAAAAATTAAATTAAATTGTAAAATTTATCATAATTTTAAATACTCAATATATATTTTCAGTAAGTGTAATACCGTTTTAAAATGGAAGCCAGGATCCCAAGAAGCAATTGCATGATTCTATCCTCAAATAGTAGAAGTCTTAGATTTGAGGTCTTGCAGACCATGCACTCGTCTAGAAACATGGTGAATTTCCTCAGAATTTACTGGACAAAAATACATCTTTTTCTTTCCCTTGTGCCGAAGTAAACGAGTCAATAAATAAAACAGACACACGGTAAAGGGAAATATCCGCTTACACTTTACTCATTACTACACGCTGCTTCAAGTCCAGCGGTCAATGCATTTGAAAGTCTTGTAACTATCTTGAAAGAATTCGATTCCCTTAGTGGTTTTTCTTCTACTGCAAGAACTCCTCGTTTCCTCTTCCGGCCATCGTTACCCCATACAGTGAAAAGGCCCATTTTTCCGGATTCAGAATAAACTGCAGCATGTTTTATGGCCTAACCCAGACTGCGACGACGATGCTTACTGTTCATTTCAATTTTCCTTTTGGGTCTGAAATTCGGTAGGCCTCTGTCTTCTTCAGGTTAGTCTAAGACTTTTTCTCTGACAGAGACAGAAATGCGTGAATTCAGATGCTGTTTGTTGGAATTTTGGGTCTTTAACTGCTTTACAGATTTGCTTGTTGAATCGTGAATGTAAGTTTTTTTTCTTAGCCTTTCTTTGTCGCTTGGGTAGTCCATGCATTTCGTTGTTTTGTAGATTATGTAGCTGGAATTGGCGCATCGGCTGGATTCCTTAATAGGTTTCTCCCATTTTCTTTTCCGGATAGAATTTTATTTACCATGAGCTGAACTGCCTGTCTTATTACACTGCAATCTAAGGTTTTAATTTTTTTTCTCAATTAATTTTCGTTTGAACTTCTAATGTTCCTAGTTTTTATTTGATTCTTATTAGCCGATTGGATATTTTGAATATGCACTTTACTTATGGAAAGGAATTGTTGCCATTCTTTAGTTATGCTGTCGGGAGTAATGTGTTAGCCGACCCTCATTCATTGTTGGGAAATCGGTATTGCCACTCCCGATAGACTATTTTTATGGGGCAGTTATTGATGTTTTTGCTAATTAGAAGTTTCTTGTGTTTCTGCCAAATGCTAGTAAAGTCACTTATCTGTAGTTTAACCGTGTGAACTCTTTTGATTGGGAAACTCCGGGCATTCCGTAGCATTTGTTGAAAAAATACGCCAAAGTGCGAAGGGAGATAATTAGATAAATAACTAGAATAAAATTATAATAAAAAAATAGGTGCCCTTTTTGTACAAGTGAATGCTTGTGAAAATACTTTACTAAATAATTTCAATCTCTGAGTTGAATTTGCATTAGACCACCTGCAAAAGGGTTTTGTTTATTTATCAAATAAATATTTGAATTATTCATTTCCTTTTTTCTTTATTTGATCGCTCACGTTTTGTTATTACAAGGAAGTTAGGCCATGTACTCATTGAGTGCACAATGATGTCCGGCTCAAATACACATGTGCTGGCATTGTCATCGGAATGCTCAGAACAGGGCTCTAATCAAATGGCAATCTCAAACACAGATTCATTTCCATGTCCTTCACAGCAAAGGCGAAGTTCCTTGCACGGTCCTGTGGCCATTCTTTGGGACATTGAGAACTGTCCAGTGCCAAGCAATGTGCGGCCTGATGATGTGGCTGGAAACATTAGGATGGCATTGCGGGTCCATCCTGTTATAGATGGAGCTGTTACTATGTTTGCTGCGTATGGGGATTTTAATTCTTTTCCCAGGCGACTAAGAGAAGGTTGCCAGAGAACAGGTGTCAAACTCATAGATGTCCCAAATGGGCGGAAGGATGCTGCTGACAAGGCAATCTTGGTTGACATGTTTCTTTTTGCTCTTGACAATCCTCCACCATCATCCATATTGCTGATCTCCGGAGATGTCAATTTTGCTCCTGCTCTTCATATTCTGGGTCAGCGCGGGTACACTGTAATCCTTGTTATTCCATCTGGGGTGGGCATCTCATCTGCTCTATGTAATGCAGGCAGGTTTATTTGGGATTGGCCTAGTGTTGCCCGTGGGGAAGGCTTTTTACCCCCCGCTAAGGCATTAATACCTCCACTTGAAAGTCCAGCAGAAAATGCTGGATTTATGGGACGTCAAATCGGTGACATCCCGGAAGGTCAGAATGAAGAGGAATCATTAGTGTATAGGGGGATCTCAAATAGCTGCTATAATGCCAGGAAAAATTCAACGGCATCAATGTCTCTATCAGAATGTAGTAGTAGTTCAATATTAATGCTCCAAAAGGCTACAACTTCCAGATCACATAGCCTTCTGCCTGGATTAAATGAAGTTTCAACTGGAAATCTTGCTTGTAGTGATCAGAATGACTCGATGCAGGTGCAGCCAGGAGATCTAAGTGGTTTGAAGGTTCAGTTGGTAAAGTTGCTTGAATTGTCTGGTGGCAGTTTACCCCTAATCCGTCTTGCATCAGAATACCAAAAAATGTATGGGCAGCTTCTGTGTGTTTCTCAATATGGAGCATCTAAGCTTGTAAAACTCCTCAAAAAGATGGCCAATGAGATTGCAGTTGAGGGGGAAGGGCAAAGGAAGATTGTCTGCCTCTGTGGCTCAAAATCTGGATCAGTTGCCCCGAAGATGATTTTGGCAAGAAAGGAAAAGGAAGCAAAAGGAGTCCAGGAAGATAATATTGACATAATGACTGGAGCTGGATCTTCGGATGAGTTTTCAAATGATGAAAGAGCCGGAACTGCAGAAAACGAGGATCGGAGGGGAGTAGTGAAATTTGATTTGGAACTCACAGATGATGCTCAAGTTATCAAACAAAGCCTCAAAAACTTTAAACATGAGCTTCAAGAGATTTTAGTGAGCTACTCCTGTCGAATTTTTCTTGGTTGTTTTGAGGCAATATATCACCAAAGATACAAAAGACAGCTGGATTATACAAGCTTTGGGGTACATCGTCTTGAAGAGCTTCTAGACAAGGTGAGAGATGTGGTGGTGTTGCAAGAGGAACCGGTAAGTAAAAGAAAGTTTCTGGTTGCTGTTGGGGGTTAGAAGAAAAGTGCCCATCAGCTTTTGTCTTGGATGCGAGAATGCAACAAGCTCTTCTGCATTGTGTCTGGTCTCTCAAACTTGGTATTATTGTATATCAAATTTTAAGTGATAACTGTAGCACAATACTCGTGCGAGACTGCTGAATCTGATCCAGCCATAAGTGATCTTAGTGAGCATTTTCATTTGGATTATAGACCTGTACTGTGTATCTCGTTTAATTATTTCTTTGACAGTAGAGTATGAAGCCTAACAAGGAGAAGGAATTGCTTCATCATAATGCTTCTTTTAGTATCAACGTTTGATTACTTTGGATGGTGGTTCAATCTGTGCGTGAAATATGCTGCACATATGTATGAGTTGCAATAAACTGTGCACTCTCCAATCTTGTATGGACTAATTAGCACTTTCGAGAAATTGCCATAGGCATGTTCATAATTTGAATACAATGCTTTGCATCTAGACTACCGGCCTCAGTATTCATCTCACATGATCAGAGGGTGAATGTCATCGTCCGGAGCTGATCATTCCCTTGTGGAGCGAGATTTTGATGATCTACATTGAGGGTTGGCCAGTTGATGAATTCTCTGAATAATGAAATCAAACCATTAGTTTGATCACAGAGATGAACCTTTTTGGACAGATTTCACTTTTACACGCACCCTTGGTCTCTTTCCATGAGTAGTGCCTTACAAGTGCGTATCATTGAGGAACAGCCATCAGACTTGACTCAACCAGGTTTTGTCTAGACCATAACATATTACATGTTTATGCGGAAATGTAATGATTTCTCTATTACAACCAGGGAGAAAGAAAACAGTGTGCTGGTCCCTTTTATGACACTTGAAATGAAGATATGAGTTGAAGTAGTAAAATCACACTTTTTTCTGCTGCAATTCAAAGTGTTTGAATCAACTGATATATAACAAGTAGCGAAGTACTGTTCGCTTATCCATAGCGCAAAAGAATTCGTAGTTCGGCTTTTGAAACACGACTCTTTTCAAGCCATGTGGGTTGTTCCGTTGAACACCGTATCATTCAAATAGATATGGTTACTACTCTGCATGTTCCTTCCGGTAGTACCCCCACAAAGATACGAGCTTTCAACGAACAAGATAGCAGAAAACCTCATCCCTTGTTTCTGTGTCTGACTAATCCAACAGTTTCAACCAGAAATTTATCTACCAAGAATAGCCTCAAATGGATGGGATATTGCTAGGTGACTGAGGGGAGCCCATTTCCAGGAGGAAGCTTCGACTACAATATGACCTCGTTGTGCTTGAAGAAGAAGCTAGATACCTTCCATCCCCACTGAAAAAAATACTCTTGCCCCTGCTTTTCCTTCCCCGACTTTCAGTTTCTTCACATTCTTCATCCTCCACAGCTTCAACAAACCCACTGTGCAGAGGGTCTGAACTTTCGTACAGAAGCCTGAGAACCTGCTTAATAGAAGGCCTTGCCCTCCCTTCTCTCTGAGTACACCATCTCACAATGGCCATGACAGTTTGAAGTTGATCAAAGTCAAAATCATCACCAAGATAGGGGTCCACAAGCTCGGTTATCCTTGATTCTGAAGCCAAGAATTCTTGCGACCACTCAACTAAGTTCTTGTTATCTTGTATTGCTCGTCTTCCTGTAACCACCTCTAACAAGACAACACCATAACTATACACGTCACTCTTATCAGTTAGCTCTTGTGTTATCACATATTCGGGATCCAAATAACCTGGCAAAGTATGAATTTTCAGATTCCCTAACAAAAGAACCGAAAGTTGTGTTTATCATCATAAAGGTAAATTGATTGACCTGGAGTTCCCCGTATGTCAGTGTTTATAGGTTCAAAGCAGATAGAGCCGTCTTTTGAAGCATGTGCAAGGCCAAAATCAGCAACCTGGATGAGCAATTTTGATCATAATGATTGGATAGAAAATCTTTAGACATTTGAACACACTCACACACAGATATAAAAATGAATAGATTTATTTCATCAAAGTTAAAGGTCACAATGAACTGAACCAAGGATTGTTGAATCGCAAGTGAGCAGCTAGTTGCAAAAAGGAAACAGACTTAATTAAAAAGTTAACACCTGTTGGCCTTTCCGGCATATTATTACCTTTGCTACATTATTTTCATCTAGTAATATATTGCTTGACTTAATATCTCTATGGCACAAAGGCGGATTACAATAAAGATGGAGGTATTCCTGCACAAGAAAAACGCATCAGACACAAATCTGAAATTTGGACAAACTATGTTATCAGGAACTTGAATATATAACTTTATCCTGAAATTTACCAGAGCATTTGCCACATCAATAGCAATTTGAATTCTTGTACTCCAGGTCAGGGGAGTTCTACCTTGTGCTGAACATAAGCAATTACACACTTAGAGAATCGCCAGGAAAGGGTAGCTGAACTTTGAGGCAGCTAAAGGGAATAAATTTGGAAACTGAAACAAACAGCTGATTTTGTACAGCTTCAATGTCTTAAGAAGAAAACATGCCAACATTGTCCTTGTCCAGATGGTTTTCCCTAATCTTGCTTCTTATTTTAGAGATGAAAGCATCAATGCAAATGTATAAAGTTGAAAGATAAGAGCATACTATGAAGATGATCCTTTAAGCTTCCATTTGCCATGAATTCATAAATCAGGAACCTGTGATAGAATAAGTCAGTATTACTTATTTTCTCACTGGAAACTGAAGGCGCACATCCTTCTGATGCAAGAAGGATAATGAGGAAAAATTATATGATTCATACCTCTCATGTCTTTCTATACAGAAGCCTCTCAGAGCAACAAGATGGCGGTGATGCAGTCGGGCAAGGAGCTCTAGTTCTCTGCAAAAGTCATCCTCTGCCTGCTGCGAAACTTTGCTCATCCTCTTCACTGCTGCAACTAAGCCATCCTGAAACTCGGCTTTATACACAATTCCAAACCCTCCCTGTCCAATAATGGTGCTAAAGTTGTTTGTAGCTTTCTTTGTCTCTTTGTAGCTAAATTTTCTAAACATACAGGGTGGGCCTTCAAGTAATTTGCGAAGCAGACAAAAAATAAGATTAGGATACACTTATCTAACTTCTAATTGTTAATTCATAATGCCAAACTACGGTAGAGAAAACTCAAGAAGACTGTACCATCTGGAACTTTTCTTGCAGGGAGAGCAATGTCCTTTGGGGAAGTCTCATCATCTATATCGGTATCCTTCAGCTTTCTTCTTTTCATACGAATGAGGATAATCAATACTGCAAGCATGGCAATAGCAAATGCTGTAACTGCAATACCAATGCCTGGAAGCACTGTCAGGTGGTAAGGATGGTGATTTTCATTCAGAGGGCTGTTCAGAGAGAGCTGAGTTGGACTAGCAGCAACTGGTGGACTCGCAGATGTCCGGGGAGGAAGTAAGGAAGGGGAAAACCCTGAACTTGACAAAAAAACAGATGCAAGGGATGTAAATGATTCAGTACTTGTGTACACACCAGCTAATATTCAGTAAGTTAGTTTGATAAGCACATAGAGGTTAAAAAATTATTATCGGACAAAGAATAATGAGAGGAATGATCCAATAGACTGGATTCATGTTAGATCCCTTTAACCCAATGATGAAGCCAGCAAGCGGAGTTCACAGTTCAGGGCACAAAGGCAATTCATCAAAAGAATGAATCACATGGTTAACTCTTCTGCAAGTAGTGAAGATCTCTACTACAGTCACTTGTTTTTGAGCTACTTAGGCCATTTGACTAGATAACTTCTTACCACCCCACAAAGTGAGATGGTAAATGGCTCAAATTAAAAGCAAGGTTCTGTTTGCACAGAAATTTTCTACACATTTGTCATAACTGCCCAACCATTAATTATCTAAAATTAAAATTTACAGAGAACTTGTAAAAGCCAGATATGAGCAAAATGACAACAGAAATGGATAATTATTGAAAAAGATTAAAAAAAAAAAAGTAAAATCACATCAGGCACAGAGACCAATACGCATTCCATATGCCATGATAAACCTCGTAGGCTGGAGGCTTCCTTAACTTACATAATAACCATTTCATCTGAACTGTCCATATCATCAAAATTGTATTTGCTCATTAGATGGACTCAAAATCAAAATCCTAGCACCTTACCTCAATGGCCTTGTTTAACCCTCAAGAAACACAGAAAACATAGGTTACATCCATGGTGCTATCATCAGGACAAGAGAAATGAATAGAATTGTGTAAGAGAGCAGAACTAGACCAATGCTAGATTGGTTCTTTGAGGATTTATTAGAATATTTCAATTAAAAAGTACAATGAAATTGGCAAAAAGAACAGAGCATAAAGCCATCAAAAAGATTCAAATATGAATTTTTAGGAGAGTCACTTGAACATAGTGGCCCTTATCAAACTCATAAGAAGCCTGTCGGAGAACAGGCCACTTGTTTCTCAAATTGGCGTACCTGGTGGAGTGATAAGACCTTGAACACCAAAGAAACAGCTAGCAATGTCAATAGTGGATATGTTATTGACTTGGCTGGCAAGAGCAGCAAAAGTTGCATCCCTACACGTACTCAATGTCACATTATCTACAGGCCCCAGTAGATTTCGAAGATATAGAATACCAGCATTCAAACACTTTCGACAAGCATTATCACCTGATAGAGGCACTTTGCAATTCTCAGTAACATCATTAAACTTTGGAGACTGAAGCATCTGGGAAACAGTTGATCGACCTTGACATTCATAGTTTACAGGTATTTTTGTCCCAAAGCCACAGAATACTGTTGCATTTCTTGTTACTCCATAGAGCTCAAAAGTTCTAGATATGGCATGGAGGCAGACATCAGATAAATCTGAAGTAACACCCATGTTACTTGTTTTGTTTGCATACCGGGAGATGGAAACAGCAACCAAGGCATTGATGTAACGGCAGCACCTTGCTCTGGTTTCATGTTTTGAGCAAAGGGAGGCAGCCAGTGTAAAATTGGTCTGACTCAAGTCCAATGGGCAATCTGCGTACATTAAAGAAGAAGCAAACCAAAAGACAGATGTCATTACAATTGATGAACTTAAGATGTAGCCACAGGATTTATTTGTGGATTGTTCATCAAATAACTTATGGTGCTCTAGCAAGCTACACACGCAAACCCATAACCCACAGCCGTTGTCTACCTCCTTGCTCTCCCCCAAACTTATTCCCATAGAAAGGTAAAAGGAAAAACAATAAAGAAGCTAACAGTCAACAGAAGGTAATGCAGCTCATAGAGAGTGGTATTATACAGAAACCTTACAGTTTCACTTTTCCTAGAGAGCTGGTGATGTAGTTTTTCATCAGAAGGGAAAGAAGAATAGAAAAAAGGATAATTTTCTTCCTTCACTAATTATACAAAAAGAAAAAGGAGCGCAAAGTGCCAAATCCATAAAAAATTACTCAAACGAAGTGCCAGAGTTATAATTGTGCAATAGTGCTACTAATTACAGAAAAACAACATTAAAGGAACAGCAAAAATTTATGAAGATGAACAACTAGATTGAAACTTCATTAATTAAAAAAACTCAAATTTAGAATTAGAAATTTAAAGCCCCATACATGTATGGTCAAGGTCAACAGTTTTTGCTAATTTGACTAGCATAGCTCAAACAAGTTATGGGTCTTCCTTATTTTCTTTCATCCACCCTTAAATACACCAAATTCCTATGCAGAACCTTACTCCTAAGCATATAAAACAAAATGAAGTTGCTTCTTCCCAAAATTACAAGCCTTCCAACTTTCAGGGTTCACCACCGTACTAAAATTAGCACAATCCATTTTCAGCCCAACACAATTTCGCCGGAAATCAGAACAGAAATGAAGATGCCGATTAAACGCAAACCAAGAGTCAAAATATAAGTACTCAGTCGACAATACAACCACATCGCCCTTCGCCCGAATTTACACAGAACCAAGTTTATGATTCCCAATTAACAAAATGCAGCATCTCTGAAGCTATATGGATAAAACCGCAGAAAGAGATAAACTAAAATAGAATGAAAGAAACTGCCAAGTAACGATGCTCACCCGGAGCGGCCATGGTGAAAGAAAGCCGCATTTCAAGAAAGACCATTGGCAGCAGTGCAGCAAGAAACGCCGCCGGTCCGAACAGCGCCATGGCAAAAAGTGGAAAGGGAGCGTGCAGGGTGGAGGTTCACTTTCAGCAGCGGCGTAGTTTAGCACGTCGTGGGAATATGCGTTGGAAGAAAAAGGCGAAATTCTTGAGAAGGCAGGGGAAGAAAAGGTGAAATTCCTTGGCCACCCCACCCAGCAGGTGCAGTGAGGGGAGCTTTGACTAGTCGTGTGCAGTGAGCGACAACACTCTTGCTTGGTTTTACTAACTGGCTTCTTTCCGCGTAAAATTCCTGCCCTCCTCCGTGTTTCTCCGTGGAATTTATGCTCAGTGTTTGTGATCAGTATTGGTTTCGTGGGAAGAAATCCCACTGGTCATGTGGGGGCCACCCTCCATTGATGGTGCTTCGGGGTTTTGCAACTTACGCCCACCGCTTCAGACCAATTTTGGGTTGGCCCCTCTTTCAGAATCAGTATTATTTGTTTTTGGAATACGATAATATAACTTATTTCTAATAATTTAAATAAAATTTTATATAAAAATCACCCAATAATCTTCAAGTCGATAGCATTTTAATAATGAGGCATCCATTTTATTAAATTTCATTGTAAGATTCAAAGCAATTTGTAACAATTTTTTTGCACTATCTTACTTTTCTTACTCTACCTATTTTAAGTACATCAGCTTTATAATAAGTTTACCATCTAGACTATTAGACTAGATCATAAGTTGTCATAAAAAATAATGTCATTGTACATCACCCTCTCTTCCCTTTCCTTTCTCACTCTCTCTTCCCTTTCCTTTCTCGTACCAGAACACTATAAATAGAGAATAATCCTTCACATTTATTACATTTACAAGTAATCCTCTTAAGCTCATAATTCTTCTCACATGACTCAGCTCTAGCACCTCTCATATTTCCATTTGTTCTTTAATAAGGACCTTCATATTAGATTTTTTATTTGTTTTCGACGGTTAAAATTTCTAGCACCTCTCATATTTCCATTTGTTCTTCAATAAGGACCTTCATATTAGATTTTTTATTTATTTTTGACGGTTAAAACATCTTTTAATTGTGTAGTCAAACTCTATGTAGAACTTACAATATTCTTACTTTCCAAATTTTGGGGCAGCAGGGCCTCGAGGCCATCACATCATGTTGGAATCTTGTAAGGTTTCAAAAATCTATTTTCTAGCTATTTTTAAGAGTGTAAGTTTTCCCCTAGTTTTTTCTTTAGCTTTTCCAATTTTTTCTTTAACTGCTATAGTTATAATGTTTATGATTGGCAAGTTTTTCTTTGGTTTTTTCTTTAGCTACCATAGTTGCAATATTTATGATCGACCTTGTTCTCCTATCCTCACAAGCCATCTTCTTTTCCATGATTTTTTTTTTTCACTATGTTTCTTTCATGTTAATGTATTTCTCAACCTGGGATAAAGTTTTATCAAAGTTCTTTGTCGATTTCTTAGCTAAAGATTAGAAAAAATTTTATTCCCTAAGTTCTTATGTGAATGCACTGGCCAATACTTCTATGTAGTGTCTAGAGCCACCCTCGAAAAACAATAAACATAATGTCGGAGGGATTTGTCATTTCCCTGGTTCATGTTAAATAAAAACTTTTATAAGACAAAATTCTTGAATAACAAGAAAATTTGGTATAAGATCGAATAATTTGAATCAACTTGAATTTTTTGTGGATTCTGCTCTCTAACTTTAGTCTTCTGATTCTTTATTCGATAATACTTGGTTTGAAACTCGAATAATTTTCAAGGAAATGACTTACGCTTTATCTTTCTTGAGGGTTGTTAGGTGCTCAGTAACACTGATCTTTGGGTTTAGCACCACGATTTTGAATCAAATGTTTGATTTGAGGACTTTGACAAAGAATGCTTTGAATTTGATAAAGAACTCCTTGAATTTAGTGAAAAACGCGAAGAACTTTTTGAAATTTGGTGAAAAACACGGTGAACTTCTTTAAATTTGACGAAAAATAGGGCGAATTTCTTTGAATTTGATAAAGAACATAGGGAATTTCTTTAAACCTAACGAAGAACACTTTGAATGTTTTTGGGAATTCCAGAGAGAATTCGGGAAGTTTCAAATCTTCAACTACTTCACTTTCTTGACTTCTATCTCCTCATTTTCTGTGAAGTTTTGATCCCTATTTATAGTTGTAAAAGAGATAGAGTGGTTGCATCAGTCTGCTGACGTGGCGCGATTTTATTAGTTCTCAGAGTTTGTACTATGTCCCACAATTTAATGGAGTTTTAATCTCTTGTACTTCTAATAAGACTCTGCTATTTGAAGTCTTCATTACTTAGATTTCTAATAGGATTCTGCCACTTACCACAATTTGATTAGCCGATAAAAGTAAATATTAATTAATTATTTATTTTAGGAATTTATATTTATTTAAATTCCTAAATAAATAAAAATTGATTTAATTAATATTTTCAATATCATATTTTCTACATGTCATTATTTGATTGGGAATTAAATTTTAATGTTCCTACAACTTCAATATTTTTTCATACTTTTTACAACTTACAAATTGATTGAGGAATAAATTGGAGAAATCATCAAAACTTTCAAAAGCTTTCGTTGCTAATTGGTTAAACCACTTTTGAGTAGACTCCTACAGTGGTAAAGAAAACTCTACATTTGATTCCATTAGGGTGTTGGTGGAATAATGCTTAGTGCCTAAATTTAGCTAGATACTCTATCATGTCTGATGCTCTATTGTATTCAGGCATACTAAGCTATCAAAATTATACATTAAAAGGTTTTGCTAAAATTTTCGATGTGGATGCTAGATTTTCTATAGCTCAGGTATGCTCTTTTTACTCGTTTATTTTTTTCAACTTCTTTCGGAGCTTGACTTACCTTCTTCACATCTCACTAGAGGAAGCCATACTTTCTTCCCTTTCTCTATCTTTCGTACTTTGTCTTACATGCATCGTTTTGCCACTATCTCTTGTCCCAAGCTAATAGGTTGCAGCATTCCTTCCTGCTTACGACCTAGGCACCCTCCTTCTTTCTTAGCATAGGAACATTAATCGCCTTGAAAATTACCTCATTTAGCCAATCTAAAGAGATATTTATCATTTGGTTGATTGGCTTTTCCTGAAAACGGAGTGTGAGCTCCAAAAGAATTGTTGGGATTGCTGCTTCTTCCCTTCGTTCCTCCATTTATATTTCATTCTCTTTGTATTTTTTGAGAAAAAAGATTTCGCATGAACAACACCAATGATGTAGGTTTGTTATTAAAGCCTCACTAATTAACCAAAGTAACTACTTTTTTAAAAATAATAAAGATTTCTAAAAATACTAAAAACGTCTTGCAACTTGTATCCCCTATAGATTGAGAAAATGTTGCTACTTATAGAATACAACAATTGTCATAATCTATCAACACCTCCCTATCTAACTTAGTTTTAGCCACCTTATAATAGGTTTGCCACTCGGTCTATTGTGCTAAATCATAAGTTATTATCAAGAATGATATCATTATACATCAATAATAATTTAATCCAATTATATATGTATTAACTTATAAAATGAATAAATGTAACATTACAATTAATTGTATTATATCGTTTTTATATTTAAGTAATCAAAAATGTTTATATTAGAATGAAATTATATGAGAAGTTAATAATAAGTATATATGTGTATATATATTTTTTGAATTAGCTATAGAATTCATATCAGTTTACATAATATCGTTGAAAATATCCTATTATTATTGTTACATAATTAAGTATTTGCTACGTATACTTTAATATGTTATAAATTATTTATTGTTTTTAATTTGATAGTTATAAAGCATATTCAAATGTACAAAATATTTGATAAATAAAAAGAAAAATATATTTTAAAAAATAAAAAACGTATGAGTTGGGTCGCAAGCTTCGGAGGAAAGAATACCGAATACAAACCTGGCTTAGCAAGACTTGAGTCAAGCTCAAGATTTTATTAAATTAACTCCTTGAACTCATTAAGTTAAGAGCTTGTCTTACACTCAAAGTTGGATTTCAACCCAAACTTCATCTACAATTTTTATTTTTGTATTAAAATTATACTTGAATCATCCATATAATTCAATATGATTGGACTCGTTGAAGAGATTGAAGTAATGTTTATTTTAGTTTTTAGGGGTGTATTTTTAATATATTTTTTAAAAATAACGTGTAAATAGAAGGGAGAAAAAATAAAATTTTAAAATTGTAATATATATATTTATATATATATTATTATAGATTCAACCGAAATAGAAAGAGTTGTTTGGATATATGTTTTTATAGTGATGAAATATGGAATAAAAATTAAAAAATAATAATAAATGGAGAAAATGAGTCACTTTGATTGGTTGTACGTTGAAAAGTGTGTACTTCGATAAAATAAAAAAAAAAGTACGGTAAATAATTGAAATACAAACGCAGTCAGTCCAAATATATATTATATTATCTTTATATACACGTACACACACACTATGGCTTCAAGATAAGTTGTTTAGATTATGTTGTATGGCAAACAACACTTTGAAGTGGGGTGATTTTTGATTTTATCTTGAGATTTTCCAAAATCAAGACAGATAACAAATTAATAATTTTGGGAAAAATCTAAGAACAGGCTGCCCCGTGACTTGGAATATAATTATATATCATTGAGCACCCGACGATGCTAACAGCGTAAACACTCGAAATTCCGAATATAACCCTCTTCTTCTTTTGGGCAAACCGTGGCACCAATAATGCCCTGGAGAGGGCCCACACGAGATTTAGGATGGAGTGGTACCATGTCTGAGATGTATGGGCACGGGTTCTGTTCCGTTTGGACCAATTCTTAATTCACATGCCAGATTTTACTGAGCTCTTACAGATTTGTTTGGATGTCACAACTTTTTCCTCCTGTTGTTTTGTTTCATGCGCAGATACCATTCAATTTTCTATCGTTGGAAAATCTGGATCGCTGCAATTGGGTAGGGTTTTAGCCATGGAAGTAGTCCACAGAATCCCAGTCCACTAGAATTAGGCATTTTCATGTCACACTCCAAAAGCTTCAAAATCGCCAGAAAAGGGGAATTAATGGACCTGCATGCAGCAGAAACTTGAGGCTTTGTTTGGATGCCAGTTACAGTGGGAAGGGAAATTGACACGTAAACATAACAATAGTGTGACGTTTTTCTATGAAATTTGTTTTTTTGTTTTGGTTGATTAGCATGGAAGAAAATGTACTCTTAGGACATGTTCAATTTCAAGGGTGTGATTAAAATTTATTGAAATTATTTTGAATGATTATTTAAATACAATTAATGAATTAACTATCATTCATGTTAGTTATTTTATATTAAATTTGACATTAAATAACTGTTTTTATCTATCATAAAAATATATATAAACGGTTAGCTTGATATAGCTTTGATAAAATATATCCAACCTAATCATTTACTTAATATTAAATTGTTCCACGTTTGGTTTAAATTTAATAGTGTGACGCTTGATACCATTATCATAACTATATTTGATCAGTCAAACTTTTTTTTTTAATTTCTAGATACAAATTATTTTTAATCGATTGTTTGTTTTATTGTTTTGGTCGTCCAAGAATTATTTTCAAAACGAGAAAAATATTTAAAATTTTGTCTTAAAAAAAAAAAAAAGACTTTCAAACAGCATTATCTTAGGTTTACAACACACGACTTTATCTAGTGGCCAACACTTTGGCACTGAATGGGAAAAAAACGACAAAT
Source organism: Avicennia marina (assembly GCA_019155195.1). Taxonomy (NCBI): domain Eukaryota; kingdom Viridiplantae; phylum Streptophyta; class Magnoliopsida; order Lamiales; family Acanthaceae; genus Avicennia; species Avicennia marina. The sequence continues at coordinate 3,491,076 of CM032770.1, read as the reverse complement.
TAGTGAGTTGGCAGATTCTCATGTTTTCTGAACAAATTGATGTCATGGGATGTGCCCTGGCCACGCTACATTATTGCAAACACTAATTTATCAGAAACACAAAGCAAACGTGACACAGTAATATCATGTTCAATTATGTACTATTGAATGTAAATATAAAAAACTTGTCCACTATGTAAACTCTTTATTTATTTTTTAAAAAAAGATTGACTCCTACAAAAAAAACCACACATTGATTTTTATCGATTTTTCTCTTATTTTTATACTATTTTTATATTTTTCACACCTACAAAAAATAAAGTGAAAATTTTTGGTGCTTTTTGATTTTGCTATTTTAGACTTTTTAGTGTTTTTTTTAAACAGTAGACGTCATGTGTTTTTAATGACGTTCTATGTAGTGTCAATACTGATAAATATTTAATAGCCTTACTTCAATTTATTTCTCTCAATTAAATTTTATTCATTTACAAATGGATGAAATTAATTCATTTAAGTAATTTCAGTTAATAATTTAAGGAAACACTTACAATAGTTTTACAGTGAAATCAATTAAATTAATTGAAGTATTGGTGGTGGACGTTAATCTTATCTGTTGTGTGGGACATAACAATGATAAGGGTGAATTATTGATGAAGTCTAGGCCATTAATAATCAATTAATTATTATATTAATAATACAACTATGATTAATAGATGAAGTTAGGTAGGTCCCACGTCACGTAAAAACTATGGCTTTCTCGATCGAAATTTAGTGCCGATGAATAAGTTTTACTAGATTTGAGTTTTTTTAATTATCAGATTTAATAAACAATGAAGCCGATTCAATAAAAGAAAATTTTATTTATTTGAAATAAGCAAATTATATTCGTATTTTTAAGACCTGACGACCAATTAACTGCTGCATTTCATATATATACATATACATACATTTATATATATATTTCAAATATTATAACCTGTATTAAATCTTAATTTTTCTTTAACTTTTTACTCTCCATATGCTTTTTTTAATTGAAATCCTTTTAATTGGTTCATAAAAAGTACTCGAACTCAGTGAATTTAATGTCAACCGATGGATAATTGCAGTTGATTTTTCTTTTCACCATGACTAAGCGACCTTCTAGCTATGTTGTGTTTCATTTTTACCTTAAAAATATATACATGTTAATCATTATATTTTTAAATTTTATTTTATTTTTTTACTTTTAAACAATTATAGATTTAAAAACACTCGTTCAAAATCAAAATCAAACATTGCCTCTTGTCTTTTCACACGTTCTAATGTTTGATAATGTGTACCTTAGGAGACACTCTAATAATTTATAACTCTTTTGCTCATGTTCAAGGTTTTGGGTTCAAACTTTTGGACATCGTGTGTGAGTCATTTGCCTATTATTATAAACAGGAAAAACATGATAATGTGAATCAGATAGAGGAGAAGTACTTGAAGCAATAGACACAGGTAATGGCCAACTGGTTTTATGGCTGCAAAGCTACTTTTTCTTGCCAGGTATAGAATTAGGATGCTTTCTTGAGGGAAATTAGGTGCAAAGGAGCATTAATGAATCAAATTATACGACTTGAAAAGTGTGAAATCACTCTCTAATTCAAGCAACTCGAAATTGACTTGATTACAGCCCCTACCTCGAAATAGCTGTTTTTGTATTAAAGTCCCATGCACTCATGCAAGCAAGAGAAGAAAATATACAACCAAAATCACTACACATACAAATTCTTCTTGTTGGTTGACCCAATGTTTGTTGCAGAACAGGGCCCTAAAATAACTCTGTTTTAATTAGTTGGTCGGCTTGACCAATAACAACGGGCTCTATGTTGGGCTTGAAAGCAAGCCCAATTAATGCTTTGGAGCCCATCAAAGTATATTTTGAGCCCACCCAAGAAATTCCAACTCAGAGAGCAAAGCAAGTTAGTGTACGTGTCCAAAAGGCCTCGAGGGCAATTTCTGTCGGGAGTAATTAACTACAGGTAAAACTTGAATGCATGCACGCTTATTAAAAAATTTATACAATTTTAATAATTATAAAAATATATAGAATCATTATATATTTTCAATATTTCAATAATAAAATAAAAAATATTCAATTAAATGTATTTTTTGTAAAAGATAGAAAGGGAAAAAATTTAGAGGTCGTAAAAAGGATGATATAAAGAAAAATCTAAATGTTAACTGAAAAAGAGAGAGAATTTAAAACAATAATAATGAGGAAAAAGAAAAAAATAAAGAATATTTTAATTCATTTATATTTAAGGCCACGATTAAGTATTTCATATAAATAAATTTAATTAAAAAGATATTTTAAAAAATCTATTAAAATGACCAAAGTTAATTATTAGAAATAATATAAATATAGCGTATATGGTGTAGATAACCAATTAAGAAGAAAATCAATCAAGGATCTATTTATTAATAAGTCAAAAGCACAGGGCTCGAGGCAGTGCCTCACTGAAAATTTTGAATATCAAAATGGATCATATGTCAAACCTGCACCAAACCTCAGATTGAGCACGTTTATCGAAACTATTTGCTTCCTTAATTAAAACCAGATATTGGATTAACTATAAAAACATTATTTAATCCCACTTTTGGTCGGGGAATCAGCGCTGGGGAATACTGGGCTCCTGCTGTCAACCCGTGATATATTACAAAAGGAAGAATATTCCAGTACTTTTTAATTTTTTAAAATTTTCTTGAGGTATATAAAAATGTAAAGTAAATCCACAATGCTTATAAAATTGCTTTAAGCTTAGGCCTATATTGCCTCTGCTCTACAATAATGAAGAAAAAACCAAACTGGGGTGACTAAATTAATGGTGTCCGAACTTTAGCATAACTGCAGAGTATCAATATGCTGCGTTCATACTTAGATCAAACAAAGCATCAAGTGTAATTTAATCCTCATCCATATAGCCTAGGATGGGTGGGCGCGTGTAGATTAGTGGTTCTCTCCTAAACTTTAATATGAAGTTAATGATTCAAAATTATCCACTATCTATTGGGTGTGTGAATTTATAAAAAAGAAAAAAAAAACGTATAGGCTTGGATAACTATTGATTAGCAACTTAAGCAAGTTCCAAAAATATTTAAAATAACTCAGCCACGCACCCGGTAAACTGTTTTCCTCTTGGGATAATTAAAATTATGTACCATGATAAATACATTTTTCTTTAAAATATTTGATATTTATAATGAAAGGACTTTGATTTTTATGTTTGTATAAAATGTTGTATAGGGCGAATCCACCACCGGCCACTAATTAGGCTTTACTCCCCACACCCAAATCATGATATAGAAATTATTTAATAGTAACCAAAAGAGTAGTAAATATGATTATTAAACGATGGAAAGTAATTCTAAAGGTAGAATAAAAGTTCAATTTTTGCCGTACCCTAATCCGTTATATATGATAAAGTACGTGAGAATTTAGGGTGGTGTATAATTTAATCAAAGGTTGCCTTTCTCTTGTCATTTGTAATTAATTATTTTTTCTAGAACCAGGGAAGCTTGAAAAGATTTGTTCTTTTCATTTTATTAGAATATAGCTATGTTTGGAAGCTTACTTTCAAACCTTCACACCGTCTAATATATTTTATACTATCAAACATATCAACCAACAAAAACTCTATTCAAATTCTAATTCTAATTTTTCATCTCTTTTATATATAACTAATTAATTATTTTTCAATCATTGTAACTATTTATAATCAAATCAAAACATATATATGTACAAAAAAAGCACTCACATTTTTATATAATTATACCCTAAAAATTAATTATTATTTCTATATAACATTATATCATTCAATCATTATTACATATTTTATAAATATATAAATACATAAATTCAAATAAAAATACTATTCTTCCCTCGTAAACTTTCTTTCAAACATATCATCTATACGAACCATTCCACATCGCAGCCTCTCTTCCAAACATAGCCTGTATATTTTTCATTATTGAAAATCATTCTAGGAAAAGGTTACCACATGCTAATCAACATACAGCACAAGTCATATCCTAATTCGTGCAAACAACATATTGATTCACATAGCTTGCTTGTATACGTGTATTCATGAGGAATACATGTATTTGAGCATAATATAAACAATCAATTTTTCATCAAATAATGAAAGAGTTGTTTGTTTTTCTGAAGGTGCGATTCAGACTTGGCCAAGCCAAATTCCCCTCCTAAAATAATTTGAACATGATGTTAAAAGGCGTAACTGATGTAGATTGTTGGAATTCTTAGATGAAAAAATTGAAAGATACCAACTTTCCTGACAACAATAAGGCATCTCGCGAGCCACGTCACTTTAGAATGTAAGACACAAGAACAATATGCTAATGGCCAAATGCTCCAGAACGTCTACTTCATTATTATTCATTGAGATCCATCGTCCAAATTAATATTCTTCTCTAGTCCTAAACTTCAGACCTTTCCCACTGTTAGTTAATAAATATTTTACACGCATTTCTACCTAAGTTTATACTCCTTTATAAGTTAATTTATTTGTATAGTGTATGTACATATAATGTGGAGTACTAGTTTTAAGAAGAAAAGATTCCTTAATAATAAGCAAGAAAAATTTCGCATCTCCTCCGGCCGACAGCTTTCGTTGTCTGTATGCCAAAAGTCCAACTGCAATACTTGTCTCTTGACCATTCTAAGCTTCAAAACTATTTGCTTAAAAAAACCAAGGAAGCACTAGTCTTCAAGGTTACGTTGTCATGAACACAAGGTCTCACATATACAGCATATATGTGTTGAACTGAAAAGGGGCCACATGAACCCTACTTTTTTATAAGCTCTTTTTCGTTGGGGAGTCTTCAACTTTGTTTTGTTTGATGTCCGTGTTTTCCGACATGAAATCTTGGCTTGATTTCGTTGCTCCGAGTCGAAACACATAATACAGACGAGTAAGCACAACTCAACCAGACAACTTCTGCAACACTTGCTAGTAGAGAGAAACTCAAGTCTCGTGTTCTCATAAGGAGGTAGTAGGAAGGGAAGTAGATGCTTGCTCTATATGTCCTTATAAAGAATTAATATATACGCAGTCGCACTTGACTAAGAGCTGGTGTCAGTACAGGTTGGAACATCCTATGAGATGGATTCACTTCTTTAATTAAGATGGATCTCAACCACTAGTTTTAGAATATCAACATGTTCTATGTAGCCCATGCTTACAAGCCCCGATTAGATAACTAAGACCGGTCTTCCTTAGTAGAGGTGATAAGATCTGTGTTTTAGGCCAATTGTGCAATGCAGAGAGGACAGGACTATGAAGAAATAAATGGTCAAGAATGGAGTACGTAGGAGAGATAGGGAGTGACAAGATGGTCGTGTGGGAGGAACAGAACAAGAGAAGAAGACTTCGTGGAAGGCTGGGGTACACGTGCCAAGGACTTGTGTATCACGTGCATTGGGGTGGGAAGCCGCACTCGCAGTGCTGCCTGGTTGACCACAGACACACGCACACCAACGTCTCGTCTCTCGTCTGTCTGCTCCCCTCCACCACGCCTCTGCCACCACGCCGTCCCCTTGATGATTCTTTACTGATCTCTATCTGATTGGTGTGGAAATTTTATCAATATTGGCTCCAAATTGATTGGCTCAACCTCTTTGGCAATGTTGTGGTTATTGATAAAGATGTTCAAACAAAGCGGTCGGTACGGATATATTAAGGCCACATATATATCGATTTAAAGACAGTGCAAGTTGTTATATAAATTGCAGTACTTTTATGGATGCATTAGTTAAGGCACATGGAAAAATTCCTACCCAAGTACCTATGAAGTCCTACCCTTCAAAGGGGACTAAATATGCATATATGTGTGGGCTGGTAACAAGTGTTACATAATTATTGTAATTTCCTTCTTCATCCCTATTTGAAAGGACTAAAATGTCCTCTATTGCCCAAAATAACCTCGATTCCGCATATGCGAATCACATACTTTCTCATGCATATCAAACAACGAACCTTCAGTCCTACTCCATACGCACAAGACTTTTCTAAAAGAAAAATAGAAGGGCGGGCTAAGCAGAAGCAGGAAAGAGATGCCGAATTAAGCCAACGTATGATGTGGATAAGACCCTCTCTACTCCCATTGAGTGAGGCAAGGGACATCAAGTGGTCCGAATGTCGTGGGAGCTGGAGCCTACTTAATCAACATCGTAATAACTCGGTGGGTCCCGAGAGAGAGAGCTAATGCAGCTCATTCGACGCTGCACCCGCACCCGCACCCGCACCCGGAACACTGTTTGACGTGCGGTCGTGACATTCTTCCCTTTTTTCTTATTTCTTTTTTTTTTTTCTGTTTCTAATTTTTTTTATTAATTATAGTTTATGAAATACATTAATTAAATTCTGTTTGCTATTTTATTTTTTATTTTTATTTTCAATTTCGTATTGCTTAATTGGTGTATTTTTTTTACTAATTTTTTCTTATTCATTAAAGTGTTTTTCACCATTAAAAGTTAATTAAATATTATAATTTAAATTTTTATTTTTATTAATCACTGTTGTTATTTAAGTTTCAGAAGAAATTTAAAATTTTTTAATTATTTTAGAACTTAATAATTGTAAATATAAAATACTATAGAAGTATATATTACAACCTTCTTAACAAAAAGAAGGATATTAAAATTATGCTTTTTATATTTGTAATTAATTATAGTTAATCAATATTCATGCATGTAGATAGAAGTCAAATCAATAACCCTTGTTAAATAAATAATTTTGCTACACTTTCCTCATCAATGAAGCAATTTTTTTTTTTACATATTAATTGACAAAATGAGAGAAAAATCAGTAAAAGATAATACTCCAATTGAGAAATACTTAATTAAAAATAAAAATAAAATAAACCTAAACTTTAATTGGTAAAAATAAAAAGATAGAAAGCAAATCTTAAATTAAAGTATTTTATCAACAATAATTAATAAAAAAAATTGAAAACCAGAAAATAAAATAAAATAAAATTAAAAGAAGGGCAGACCCGAAGCTGTGTTCCGGGTTCACGATCGAATAAGCTTGCAATGCAATATTACTGTGGTTATCCACTACAGTTACGCGTTCGGTGGAATATATAAATGAGGTGGTGAGGGATAAGCTGTCCGCTGCGCATTCCTCTGTCATCTTTGACCGTTGACCAGCGGACCCCACTGCGAAATACCAAGATATCCTCCAAGTATCAAATGCCCTGTGCTCTGTTTCAGTATCATTATTGTCTTTGACTGTTCCAAATGTCTGTATTATTTCGAAATATCCACATACAGTACAATTTTACTAACTATGCACAGATTATTGGAAATAAGATGTTTGGTCTAGCTAGCTGTTTAGCTATCATTTGTATATTCTTTCTTTCTTTCTTCCTTTTTTTTCCCCGGTCAAAATTGCTCGTCTAGGATCTTCCTGACTCAATCCTAAATCAAGCAAACCAACCTGTCACGACTGTCTTAAAAGTTTTAGTCAATAATGCTCAATCACCAATGGGAAGTCTTCAAATTTCCAGATATGGTTGCTGTATACGAGATTACATTTGACCAACTGTTGAGCTTCTCATGGGAATCTCAATTTTTAAATAAATTTTAGAAACTCAACTACGTTGTTATCAATGAAGAGTTGAGAACAGTACCCAACCATGCGTGCGTCCACCCATAATGTTCATTTACTGGTCAGTGCTGACTTGACCTCGCCCTTTCTTGAATGAATGCCGTGGCCACTTTTTTCCAATACTAGTTTCCTAAAATCTGCCCCCCCTGGAGGAATGGGCCCACCCGGACAGAGCCCCCACCCACATTCCCTTTGACCATCAAACCCCCACCAACCCAACCATGGTAATGAACCCAATTATATTTCCCTGAGTAAATGAACCACACGTGTGGCGGATGAATGGGTTATGCATACACATATAGTACAAATCAGTCTGAATAAAAACTCAGAGAAATGTCCGCCTGTTCGTGTTTGCGTATATAATAACCCGTCTCTCCTCCACAAGGTTACAGAATTAGCAGTCTTCTTCTGTTTTAGTGTTACCCTTTCTCTAGTTCTTGTCCTTCTAGCTTTACATATTCCTTTTTGTGCGTGTGTGTGTGTGTGTGTGTGTTTCTAGCTTTTCTTTCCTCAGGTATACTCACGAAACACATACAGAGAGGATAATTTGGGAAAAAGGACGCAAGGGTGAAGAACATGCCTGGGAGTTTGGAGCCGTTGGATACCGCCGTGCAGATCCCGTGCCATTTCCGGTGCCCGATTTCTTTAGAGCTGATGCGTGACCCCGTCACGCTTTGTACCGGTCAGACGTACGACCGGTCGAGCATAGAATCGTGGGTGGCCACCGGGAATACCACGTGTCCGGTTACTCGGGTCCCGCTCACGGATTTCACGCTCATTCCGAACCACACTCTCCGGCGGCTTATTCAGGATTGGTGCGTCGCAAACCAGTCTTTCGGAGTGGAGAGGATTCCCACTCCGAAGCAACCCGCCGACCCGGTTTTGGTTCGGAATTTGTTGAATCAAGCGTCTTCGGCTTCGACCCCCTTTAGCTTGAGGGTTTCGGCTTTAAGGAGGCTGAGAGGACTAGCACATGACTCGGATAAGAATTGCTCTGTCATTGCTGCTAACAATGCACGCGAGATTTTGCTCTCCGTTGCGTTTGCGGATGTTGGCTCGGAACCGTCCGAGTTGAATCTCGAGTCGCTTGCGATTCTGTCGATGTTGATGCTCTCTGAAGCCGAGTGCATGTATGTGGCTTCCAATGCGGAAAGCATCGGATACTTGGTGAATTTACTGTTCCATTCATCTATCGAAGTCAGAGTCAACTCCGCTGCAATGACTGAAATTGTTGTTGCGGGGATCCGGTCGCCGGAGCTTCGGGAGCAAATCAGTGGCGCCGACGGAGTGTTTGAGGGTATTATCGGAATTTTGAATTATCCTTTGGCTTATCCGAGGGCGTTGAAGATCGGAATCAAAGCGTTGTTCGCTCTGTGTATGGTGAAGCAGCACCGGCAGAAGGCTGTTGCTGCGGGGGCGGTCGAGACGTTGATCTACAGACTAGCCGAATTCGAGACGTGCGATGCGGAGAGAGCGCTGGCGACGGTGGAGCTGCTCTGCCGGATTCCGTCGGGATGCGCGGCATTTGCCTCGCACCCTTTGACGGTTCCGCTGCTGGTCAAGATTATCTTAAAAATATCAGATCGCGCGACCGAGTACGCAGCCGGGGCGCTGCTGTCGCTGTGCTCGGCTTCTGAGCGATGTCAGGGGGAGGCGGCGGTGGCCGGCGTGTTGACCCAGTTGCTGCTGCTGGTTCAGAGCGATTGCACGGAGAGAGCGAAACGTAAAGCGCAAATGCTGCTGAAGTTACTGCGGAACTCGTGGCCCGATGATTCCGTTGCCAACTCAGATGACTTTGCTGGAAGCGACGGCCTGCCTTTTTAATCTTTTTTCCCTTACTTTCTCTCTTTTCGTCTCCCCTTAATTAAACCTCTATTTTTGTTGGTTAGTTAACTGGAAATCTTTTGCAGGGAAAAAGCAAAAAATAAAATAGTTTTAAGAGGCACTTGGGAGATCTGGTACATAAGGCAACTGGTGTATGTAATTTGTATGTAACTTCTTTTGCTGGAAAGATTAACTTTTTGTTTAAAGAAAAGCCACACCAATTTTATATTTTTCTTCATTCTACGGAAATTTAATTACCCATCATTATTAGAATATTATCTTTACAAAATGTATAGATTAATGTTTTCTATGATTTATTTAGCAATGAAATACACACACTCACACACACATATATGTACATATATTTTCTTCAGATGTCCTTGTATTTGCTAAATTATTGGAAGAAATCCCCAAACTGACCAACTTGATGGAGAATTGGAGATGCATGTTGTGTTGGTGGAACTAGGAGCATTTCATTGTGGACAACATATAATTTGAAAATTATGTGCGTGCATGCGTGCATGCAAAAAATAATAATAAATAAATTAAAAGAATAACTCAATATCAATACAATGTTTCATCTCCTCATCTCTATTGTCTGAATTGTTGTTGGGATCAAAGATTGATGGCATGGTCTTTGGTGAAACTTTGAATGTGGGAGTAGTGGAAAAATCGACAACTGAGGCGGGGTAGAGTTAAGTAAGGACCAAGATTCATCACATGGAATTGATGGTTCAACTTCCTCTGACCGTTGACTGACCAGAATAATGAAGTAGGGGGCGCATGCTTACAAAAGCTCCATAAGGAATAATGGCATGTTAGCATCAATCCGTGGGGTACCCTGCACTCAACCCTGCCCCTAAACAACACCAAATTTGAAAAGTATTTTGCCTCTATGGTGTAATAAGTGACTATAATTGTGTTCAAATGGGAGAAAAAAAACCTAATGAAGGAGCTTCATTCACTTGATCACGTGGTGGAAGCATTTTTCTTTTTCTTATAACTATTGTTTTATTGTTAAAGTAGGGATCTTTATAGTGAACTCATCTTGAATTTCATTAATCCATTGCGTACACCTTGATATTTTTCTCCTTTTCTTTTGTCTTTTATTTGTATTTTCGGGAGGGGAGGGGGGGGGGGGGTTCACCTCTACAGAAATGAGACCGTGGAAATGGAATCTCTAGTGGGGTTTGGATTTTTTTTTTTCCCTTCGTTGATTGGCAAATGGCAATCACATATGCACAACTGATCATTTTTGCTCCACGTCATATGTGTAGACACGACACAAGAATATCTTGACAAAAGAATTTAATTCTCTACTTGAAGACAAAGATTTGAAGAAAATTTTCTCCTAGGACCATCTAAAAGCCCCACGGCTATTTTCACTTTTCTTCTTATTTTTTTCCCTTGAGCATTGATTGCGTTGAGGCAATTTTGTTGGTTTGGTTTTTCCTTTTCTTCTTTTAACCATGGTTTGGGTCACTAAGATTGGGGAGTGCATTTCAAAATCCGTGGCAATAGGCACATGATTAACTTTGCAGTTAATTTTCCAGTCTAATGCCGTGGGAAATGTCTTAATTAAGATTTTGTCATCCTTCTCTGATCAGATCTGGGAAATCTTTTTCCCATCTTTGATTTTCATAAAATTAAACAGGAGAATGCAGATTAAATCTCCACCGTCTGATTTCTGAAAAAAATTGGAATATTCAATTTTTTTCAAGAATAATAACATCCTTATATTCATTCATTTTCTTTATTTATTATTTTTGCACGACAATGGGAGGAAAAATATCTGGACCATCTGGGCTGATCTGTTTTCTCCAATTTAAATGAATAGAAATAAGTTGATGAATTTTGTGTCATCAACAGACTGCCCAAATTAATTGAATGACTAAATAATTAAGGAGTCGCATCATTACTTAGTTATTATGTTTAATAAGTTTCTGTATTCATTAATTGTACTAAATTAGTCTTTGATTTTTTTAGGGCATCAAGAGTTTATTCGATTAATGCTTTGTAGAATTAAATTCTAGATTACTGCCTATCTCATTACATTAGGGGTTTGTTCACTTTGCTCTAATGATTATTTTTAAGGATAAATTAATTTTAATATAATTTAATATTACATTCACCAATATATAGTAAAATATAAGATAACTTAATAATAAATCTATATCTATACTACATAAGAAAAAGTATGTATGTTTTTGCCAATGGTGAAAGGGCACATATATCCTTAATTAAATACCTATGTATCATATCAAATAAGGTTAATTAGGTAAAAATGAAATTCTATTTAAAATATATAACTTTTAGTAGTAGAAGATTGATAGAATCTTAGCATATCTAAACCATTTGTGCAGTCATTTCTAAATTATGTAAAATAGAAATATTTTAGTACTAGAAAACTAATAGAATTTTATAATATATATCAAGTAATTAAAATTAAAAATTAACAAAATCCTAACTTTTTAAAATTAATTATAATCCTAAATTCACAACAAAATGAATTATAATGGCTTATTTGTATTTTTAAAAATAATACAAATTAGTTCGAGAACATTGATTTGTATCTATATTGCCAAACAAATATAAAATAAATAATATATTTGTGAATAATTTTTGAAAAAAAGTAGCAGCAATGTTGTCACGGAGATTGCAACAACTAATCGCATGAATACTAAGAATAATTAATCAAAAAACATGTACACCAAGAGAAATAAAATATTGAACATTGGAATTAATAACACAGTTTGAAAATTTACTCTTAGGTTTGTTGGCACTTTACCAACCAAAATTTAACTATTTCAAACAACGAATAGTGAAGGTAAAAAGATCTCTCATAAAAATTCACAAACTCATTACCTCCCAAGGTATCCAAATTGGCTGAATGCACTAAAACCCTTTCTAAGCTTTGTGTTTAACCTAAACTACCCTTCTATGTCCAACATTTTCCTTTCAATTGGTTTGTATAAATCAAAGTTGTTCTCTCCCCAGCTAGTCTCTACACAATGTTTGTCACTCAAGTTTCTTAGCTCTCCCATAGTTATTTTAAGGAAGTCTTCACTTATTACTCTTCCACGTCTGGAAAGCCGCTATTTACAATTAAAGAATCCCAATTCTTCATATTCAAAATACTCCTTTCATATCAAATTTACCCTTGCATCAAATTTAATTCCAAATCAAGTTGAACTGTTGTTACAGTAACAAATACAACTCCTCAACAGTAGTTGAAATAAATTCAAACCTGTGATTCTTATATAATAAGAGTCTATGCTAATCTAAATTCTTCTAACACTTTTGCTTCAACACTTTAAACTCTTTAGGTGTTTCACCAACATTGGACTTGTCTTGTAAAGGTCCATCAAGCAACATCCTATTTAAAGTATTTGGATATCAAGGTATCCTAAAAACTATCACAAAATGTGCCAACAATAATATAGGTAACATTTTTCAAGATAGATAGCAAATAAATTATATAAATTATGAATGATAAAACAAAGAGTAATGTAAATAAAATTGTAATAATAAGCTAAAATATTATATAAATAAATAAATTTTAAATATTAAAAAGTTACTATTTTTATAACAATATATTAGAAAATATGTAAAATGAGTTAAACTTTAACAATCAAATTTATAAAATGTGTGATAATTCATTCGTATGTTATTATTTTATTTCATAGTCAATTATAAAATACAATACTACAAGCAAAGATACTACGAAAAATGAAGTTTCAACAATGGGCTAAAATTTTAAATAAATAACTTGTATATATAAAAAATCAATATACTTATGAAAATAATACGTTATAAAATATTTAAAATGAACCAAATTATTAGTATCAAATTTATCTAATATGTTATTATTAACAGTGTAATTTTATTTTAAAAATAAAAATAAATCTATTGGAAGGCACTAGGGCCATGACTATATCACTTAATAAACAAAAAATAAAACAATGCATTGAAAATTTATAGATATAAATATCAATTAAATTAAAGCATTAAAGTAAAAAATAATGTAAATAAAACTGCAATAATGAGCTAAAATTTTGAACAAATACATAAATTTCATATATGTTATAAAATATTTAAAATAACTAATTTTTTTTAAAAAAATAGATTACTTATATAAAGAGCACTATTCTGATAACAATATATTATAAAATATCTAAAACGAGTCAATCTTTGACCATCATTTTTATTAAATATGTGATAATTTTTTGTATATTATTACTTTTATTTCATAATTAATTATTTTTTATACATTACCATACAAAATAAACAATAACAAAAATGGTATTGCAATAATGTGCTAAAATCTTTAGTAAATGAATAGCATATAAAAAATTAATATTCTTATGAAAAACCATATGTTATAAAAAAATTAAAAATATTGAGCTTATTACAATGAACTTTGTTAAATATGTCTCAATTTTTTGTAAATTATTATTTCCAATTTAAAGTTAATAATTTGTTATCTAATACCATAAAATAAAATAAAAATGACAAGTGTATTAACTTTAGATTCTTAAGATAATATAAACTATTTGATTTAAAATTACCGACAGATTAATGTGGTCATAATATTTTTAAAATAATAAATATAAATTTTCCATATGTGAAAAAAATCATATTAAAAAAAGTAACTATATGAAAGGATAAGTTATAAAAAGTTTAAACAATGTTTTGATTAATACTGAATTATATAGGCAACTAATCTTAAAATACTATAAATGGTGACTAATAAACAAAATCTAGAAAAAATAAATTGTAATGTAATAAGAATATTATTACAAAATAAAAGAAAACTAAATAAATACTAAATAAATATTATAACAATATTTGATGGTAAGTATATAAATGAGCAAATTGATAATAAACTTTATCAAAATTACAAACTGGCTTAGTAAGCATTGTGCAACAAATAAATAGTAAATTAATCTGTTGAAAAAGTGTAAATAAATATCTAAAAAGCTGTCTTTCTTAGAAAAATAAACTAAAGTTCAAAAAATAGTAGATAAATATTATTTATTAAAAACAAAACCCTTTAAATAAAATGCTACAAACTTTGCCAAATCCAATTTGTTTGTAAAATATACACTATATATATATATTCATATTAATAATTTTTATATAAATATCATGAATTATAATAAATAGCTTTTACATTACGAAAACTTAAATTAAATGGACAAGAAATATTTAATAAAACCATACTAATGTGATCTTTTTGTATAAATTAAAAATCAAAGGAAAAAAATAAATATAAAATTAAATTTAGCAATGCATAGACAAAAAAAGATTATTAAAATTTTTAAATGCTTATAAGCAAGAAAGTGATGAGATGATAAGTTAAAAATCAATTGAAATAATATTGACATAAATAATTATGTTTAAAATCTATACAAAACAATAGAATTCAATATACATAATTTAATTTTAGAACTTCACAATATAAACTAAATTATTTTATTATTAAGATAATATTTTTTAAATAAATCTATTTGGGCAATTAATAAGTTTTAATTTACAGTGTATCAATTTAAAAATAAAATATATTGATAAATAAATTTAAAAAAAGAAAACATAATTCTAAAATTAAGTTTATTAAAAACCATCTTTTTTTAAAAGTTAAAATGTTTATTAATTTTTAATATTGCATAAATTATATTTTCTTATACTACAATTGAGTATATCAAGCAATAAGTGCAATATACATATTTGGAATAAAAAATTGATATATTAAATAATAAAAATAGTTTTAATTAAACCCTTTTCACTAAAATTTTGCATAAAGTTATTAGAAAATAGGCTACAAAGTCTTATGCAATGATCATAAAAAATTTTCTTTTTCAAAAAAGTCTAATGACGTTTGTCGACTGGGGTGCAACACCAAAAGTTTAAATTAAAAAATAACTAAATGGATATAGAATTATTTTAATCAAAGCTCATCAATTTCGTTATTATATTTTAAAGCTAAATTTTAAAAGCACAAGTATACTTTAAGATGCAAGAACTATTAGATTCTATAAATATTTCAATTCTCTCACTTATGTACAATTGTTTTCATTATAAATATGAATATATTTTTCTGACATATTTGTATAAATCAAAACCCAAACAACATTTTCTTTATTAACTTTCTAAATTACTCAATGAATTTAAGATGAAATATGTGATCAAATAATCTTCTTATCATTAAAAATTTAATTACAGAAATTAAAATTTGTATGCTATTTTTCTTAATCATTTTTTAATTGATTAAAGTATACCACTAAAAATTAATTTATTATTAAAACTCGTAATCTTGAAATATAAAATTTAAATTTTTATTAGCTTTTATTTAATGCGTTGAACTATTTTTAGAAGTAAGACATTAGTATTATTTATCATATGATAAACACAAGAAAATAAATATATGAATCATTTTTTTAAAAGAACTATATTTTATAAATATAAAATTGAAATGAATGAAGGTTAAAATTATGTATTTAATATAATTATACATCACTTGTCCTTACCATATATCATATTTGTGCAAAGCATGTGATTTTTTCTGGCTTGTTAAATGAACTAACATGTTTGAATTTTCTTTATCATGTTTGTTGGGTAGGACTATTTTTCGATATTTTGACATGCCAATATTTGGCCTATGTTTCATCATAAAGTTTTATCACTTAAAATGAATATTTAATTAGCCCAAATAAATGAATTTATCAATCACAATTTTTATAAAAACAACCCCTAGAAATAAGACGGTAAATGTACACAAAGAAACCTGCGCCATATTTGAGTTCTAGCTAATTTATGAAAAAAGTCACATTCTCCCATTATTCTGCATTAATTCTAGCTGGATAATATCCAGCTATACATACGATAAAAACGATGTTCATATCTTAATATCTTGCACAGTGTTGATTTGGTGGCAGGTAATTAGGAATTATTAACCCACAGCATTATTTCTGCTGCTGCTTGCTTGCATATTTCTTCCACGGCAAATGCCTGTGAGAACCTGTCAGAATTTCCATTCGCCTGCAGTCACATAAAATCTCGATCTCAATGTCTCAATTAATAGTCTCTATATCGTGTTTAAAGAATGCACTTCTTTCTTCTTCACTACTCGTGAAAGAGTACTTAACAAAGTGTTTAATTGCCAGTAAAGTTTGAAAACCCTAGCAGGAAATTCCACCATACCACTTTCAATTATAATCATGATATTTGAATTGTGCATGCTTGATTTATTAAAAGACAACAAATTAAAGTTGCATGCACTTACATGGGCATGAATCATGTACAAGCATCTATTGAGATGCGATGAAGCCTGAGCAGAAACCACCTCCAGCTTGTGCTTCTCCATCACAAAGCAAATGGCGGTCAGCAGCCTGGGCTTCCTGACACTGCACACGCTGATGTGGGCGTCTTTTCCACAGACGTTCAGGATCACATTTGGAGAAGTCCATGTTTTGAAAATGGCAGGAAATTCAGGGCCAGGAAACAGTGCGTTTGGGTTGTTTACAGCACCCAGTCCCTGATCGGCTAGAAAGGCTTCCCTTGAATCGATCGCCAGCTTTCGCTGGGCAATCACTGTGGAGGGATCAAAGTTGATGGGATTATTAATAGGTAGCACAACGTGGCCACGGAGCCTCTCAAGCTTTTGTTTCTCAAGTTCCTCCACAGTTTGCTGCAATTTTTTAATGTAGTTTACTGCTTCATCCACGATGCTGGATTTGTCTGCCTGCATATATAATTAAATTGAGGGATAATCGTCGTAGGTGGTTAATAAATATGCTTCTTTCCCTTTGCCTTTGATCAAATGCAATTAAGATAATTCAGAAGAGTTCTCATTGAATGACTAAATAATCAATTGATTTGTCACATATATGTATGATGATCAGCTATAAAATAATAATTTTCTGCACATGAATTAGTTAAACATTTCAAGAAAATGCTTCTTGTTTTGCATTCAATGCAAGTCTCTGATTTATGGTATAACTCTACACAAAAATGATTGACAATTTAATATTCAATATTTCGATAGTAGAAACAAATTAAATCTTATATATGAACAAGAAGAATTAATAAATGTAAATTAAATGCACAAATCAGGGAGATGTGTATTTATCCCAAAAATAGCGCCATATATATAATCATGGGCTGAGACAACAGAAATGCAGTTGATGCATAGTTTGCATGTACACTTCAAAGTAATTTCTGAAAGTTGGAATAAACGCAACGCCAAACGCAGAATCAAATCTTGGTACTACTTTATAATGGTAAAGGTGACACAATATATTTACTTGCAAAACTAGTAAAATGGATGAAAATTTTCTTATAAAGAAATCTATAGTTGGATTCTTGATTTTGACAAGAATACATGTAGTCCAGCCTTCCATGACTTGGATCAGAAAGATTCTTCTGAAAATTACTCGAGTTGGACGGAGACCCCTATAAAACCAATCATAAAGACAAAGAAATAAAACTGAAAAGCATCCTAGCTATCTGTGCTATGTTCTGTGTGTGTACTGTTGCCAGCCAAAAGGCAACTTTGCAAGAAACAAACTCTTCGCAAAACAAGGAAAAAGGAGATGAAGGACGATGGGGTGCCCTAGTTTGAAACAAACACACATCCAAATATGTTTTAGGTAAATTTTGAGAGAATCATGATAATTAACATGTATGTATGTAATATATAATTATTTATAACCTTTGGTGGGAGGTGAGGGAGCATAGCATGAAGATTGGTAAACATGTTCCTCATCTTTTTCCTTCTCTCCCTCTCAGTCCATATATGCAACTCATGATCATCAGATTCTCCGACACCGCCTTTCCCTTCATTCACTCGGTCTTCACACGCGCCGCGCTTTCTGGCGGCGGCGCTCCTCCTCTTCCCCTTGGCAGCCGGTTCTTCCTCATCCTTAGCGGCCGCCTGCCCATCGGAACTATTGCTGATGTCTGCCAACTTTTTGCCGTACTCTTCTTCTTCAACACCTAAAGAAGGAAACTCCCAAGATGGGTCATCCCACAACAAGCTGTCTTGGCCAATCTCTTCGGCCATGGCTGCTAACATGACCAGCTAATTTAAGCTAAATAAATTATATATGAATATGTGTGTGTGTGTGTGTGTACGAATGTATGTATAAGAAGAATGTATATGTGTCAATAAGATTAAAATGTAGAGAGGGTGTGGGGTATATATGAGCAGAATCAGATTAAAGTTGGCAGAAACAAAAGCATGATTCGATGGGGGTTTAATAAGAAAAAAACCAGAATAGAATCATAAGCCAAAATGCCGTTACTTGGTTCAAAACAAAAACGATGGCTAAAGCACATTACAAATGATTTTCTCTCCTTCTAATTGGGTCCCACTTCGCCTTCTTTTTCGCTTATGGAGGTCCCTCTTCTTCTGTGCTTAGAGAATTTTGCAATGGCCATTATATCATAAAATAATATTCAATCTGTTGAAAGATAATGTCCGTGAAAACATTTATAAATTTGTGATAATAGATACCATTGGGATGCTCTAAAGTTATTAATTATTTTGCTCGTCAATTTGTGTTATCCTTTTACTATTATGTTATTTATGGACAGTGTTGAAAATATATGTGTGTGTATTAATTTTCTCGTAGTTATCATATTTGAGTATATATTCTAAAAAACTACCAAGTAAATTAACACGATAACCGAAGAACAAAATGAGTAAATTTTTGGATATATGTTCTAACTGGAAGCTTTATTCTTCCATCTACTTTTTAATCGACAGAGTACAAATGTGATATTGATTACAAGTAATATTAAAATTTTCTTTCTGTCCAACTGTATATAGCAAACAACTTTGCATTTTTTGCTTCACATATATTTTAATGGTTTCTGTACACAAAAATCTTCAGTGACGTGTGTCCCCTATAGATGGCTTTAGGATTCAAATGAACATGCTTTATGCTTTCCCTCATAGGTACCATAGTAACTGAGAATTCTGTCGTAATGTATAACACTTGTAGCTTTCTGATTTTTTTTTTTTCTTTTTTCTGCTTCTTTTTCTTTATTAAATTTAAGGTTGACAATTATTTACCATCTTGTTGGATTCGTGGAATATATAGCATACACTATTAATTTGTTCTGTTCCCTTTCTTCGAGAATGGCCACAAGATTTGCAAGCAAAAAGTAGTGATGATTGAAATACACATAACGCATGTGAATTTTCAGTTTGATTTTTTCCCAAGTAATTAAATTATTTTGTTTTCATGTCTTATCATTAATGAAGCTAATAGACCCACACTCAACAAGGCTTCAAAGAAAACAAGCATTTGTATTTAATTAATTACGGTGTAATTGTTAATACCAAGTTACAAATTATGGACATCAAAAGTACACATTGAATTATTATATTTTTTAAATTTTATCTCTTTCGTTTTCTTACTTTTACACAATTCTAGAGATAAAAACACTTAAAAATACACACTAAAATTTTTAAAAAAAAAACAAAGCCGTTATATATGTTTTTTATGAGATTGTACGTATCTTATTTTTATTTGTGTCCAAAATATTTCCTATATATATTGTGCTTTCAAACTAAATTATATTACTATAATGATAAGCATAGTTTTACATAAAAATAAAATGATTTGAATCCAGTTATTCTAGTTCTTTCCCGCTCATGATTATCTCGTGATTAATACAATATACACTGTCAAGGAATATTTGAGGACACGAAAACCTTCCGTTCACTTGTAATAATTCCATGCTACTTATATCTGTGCATCTTGACAGCTTAACTTCACATAGAGTGTGATTACTTTTACTGTTTTACGCGAAAGGGAATGTTCATCTCGCACTTTATCAAATCATCGTACATAGCAACAATAACAGAGCTGAATGGTTTTTTCACCCTTCTCGATGTGTTCTTCGTGCTGCAAAAAAATGTGAATGCCCTATACTCAACGTGCACTAATGCTGCAGAGTGCCCAAAGCTCAAAATTTAACTTTTTTTTAAGTACGATGATGGGCGTTTCAACTGAAAGCCAGATCATTTTCTTTAAGGAGTGATAATTAAGTTAGCTTTTAGGGTTTTGCGTATTTAGTTTGTAAGGATTTTGCAATTTCGTTTGCTTAATTAATTATATGGAGTTTGTTGTAATTCTTTTCTGCAAATTTACTTAGTTTGCCTGTTTGTAATAAAATATTTATTTGCTGACAAAGAACATATTACCATTTCTCGAGTTTGATTGCATTCACATAATTTTCTGTGTTTTACAGCCCCCAGTTTGTTAGGAAAATGTTTATAATTTATAAAATAAAGTGGTGAGATAATTGTTGTTGTGTGGTGTTACAAAAATTGGATCTTGAAAAGAGATGCATATGTAATTAACCCTATTTCTTGAAAGACATAATATTAATACCTGTGATCACGACAGCCGAACTAAAAGCAGAAATGCGACTTATTCATAAAGATGTTAACGCTTTATCGCTTCGACACGCCTTTCTCGACTTAATTATAAAGTGGACAACATATCACTCTCTTCAACGCTTCTTTCTTGAATCCAAATACGAGAAATAAATGGGTCATAATATACATGAATCATAGATAAGCAAAAAACAATGAAAGGGAGCAGTAATACATACACATCCAAAGTGCCTTACTCAAGACCTTCACGGCTCGTACCAGATTTTCCATAGTCTTGAGAATCACGAACCGCAAAAGTTACAAATAACGGGACGCTGTTTCACAACAAATTAAAATTGGTGTGTGTGTGGACTTGCGATTACATATTAAAGGGAAGATACAATGATATGGAAACAGTAATGACAAGAAGGGAAAAAAATTAAAGGGTTTGTGTACTTTGGCTTGTTCTTGTGTGACGTATTGTCTCTCTCTCTCTCTCTCTCTCTCTGCGCAACTGCAAATCCTTGTGAGTTGCTGAGTTGTTCAAGTCATCTTTGAATGTTTTATTGCCACTGCTTGCGTTTCGCCAATCATGATTTTTTCTGTCCGTTTTTGGTGTCCAACGTCACCAACATGAACGCCCATCGTCACATTGCTTCGTCAACAATCTGTCGGACCCATTCCCCGAATTTCAGGGTTTGTATTTCCCCATGGAAAGAAAACAAATGGGCTGTTGCATTCTGATTAAAATATAAATGCAAGGCCCATAAAAACGAGTTTGAGTGTCAGAAAGGTCTCCACAAATAGTCAGATGTTTATAAGCTCGTTTTAACTTTTATTATTATTTTTGGAAGAATAAAGAACTGTTAATAAATCACCAAGTTGAAGCTTGATAACATCCAGCCATTAATGGCTTCTTCATTACTTCGTTCTCTGTAAATGGGCTCTTCCTTTCATTCCCAGAACCATCTGTTACATAGGAAAGAACGGAAGAGTTTTCGAATCAGAAATAAAACATCACAAGCGATTGTCGACAGAAGCTCTACAAACAAAAGGAATTGTCCCTCGGAGGTGAAGCGTAAGTAAGGGAGGGGTTCGGTAAAGGTTTTCCGGGGGAAGAGTTGTCGCTCTGCCACCAAACACGGTCCCTAAGGTGAATTTTCCAAGGCTGTCATTTTGCAGATGGGGCAAAGGTTCTTCAGCGTTAGCCACTGCTTGATGCAACTGGTGTGAAACTCGTGCCCGCAATCCAACATTCCAATGTCATCTCCGGTGAAGTAGTCCTCCTGAAGAATATGAGAGAGGAGAAGTTATTGTTTAGGCAGATGCAGCAGCCAAATCAAGCAGACAAGTATGCCGCCATCGTTACACCCACCAATGGCATGAAACAATTGATGCAACACAGTATGAAAATGTGATTGAAGACAATGTTAGCAAGCATTTCAATTTGTGCACAACGCGTGCAGCGGTTGTGCAAATCCAACAAGCTGAAATTTCAGGCGAGTGCATTGAAGTGGTTAGAACAAAATGAACAAGGTTCTCTTTCCTTAAGACTATACGTAATAATGTAATAAGTGGTACCATTTGTAAGATAGCAAAAATGGCTCTGACCTGACACACAGCATTGGTGACAAGGTAATAAGATGTTCTATCAGTACTAACATGTACCGTCAGTAATAATATTATATGCTGTAACATTGGTACCAGAGGAAAATGGCTCTAACCTGGCATATACAGCAAGGCTCCAAGTTTGGCAAGGCTGCTGTTGCTTCATATTTACGCTGTCTCATAGAGCCCATAATCTTTTCCTCATTCAACCCAGTATTCACATTCCCTATTTGTTCCTCTAAAGCCAACAATTCCTGTCACACAATATGGAGATCGACAACAATGATCCTCAAAATTTTCTTTCGTTGATTTGAAACTCAGGATGAGAAGGTCCGAAGGACGGGTGAATAGACTAAAGTACCTCATACGACGTATTGTCAACATCAAGCCTCATATCTGTGTGTCGATCATGCAACTCAGCAATTCCATTTATAAAAGGGTCAAAAACCATGTAATCCTGAAAAGAAGAAAGACATTTTGGAATCATCAGCCATTCCCCCCACTGAATAAAACAAGTGATAGCATAATAAATTTCATGGACTCAATTGCAATTAACCCACACTTCTGAAAATTGAGAAACGGAGAGATACTTCTATGTTCTTGTAGTTGGATATTGCGGTGGGTCTAGGTTAAACTTGGACATGTCCCCTACCACCACACTTGGGTGGGTTCTTGGACCATAAACAGCCTTGGGACCACAGATATCAGGACTTGGTTTTCTTAACCTTTCACTGGCGGCCCAGTTGTTTTTTGGGGTTATGTAATATGTAACACATGTGGATAGTTACGTGTATATTCATGTTTAAAACATAAATATAGTGATCTTATAAATTGAAACACGTAAAACTCACAACATTTAAGCATATGTATCAACTAGGTTCCAAGGGCAAACTAACATGCATTAGAATATATTTAAATTAAAGCCCACCATATCTACATAATATATATATAGATAGATAGATAGATAGGACTTGAGACGATAATTAATTCTTAGTCATCACAAGGATCCAAGACAAACCTCAGCTTGCAAGTGGATACCCCTCCACATGGCATTCAAGACTTGATGAATCTGTTCACCAACGTAGGACAAAGAAGTGTCAATATCATCATTAATTACAGCTATTTTATGAAAACAGGTTATTTAAGGGCAAAACACAGAAACATGTAGAGAAAAATAAGTCCATGAGGCACAAAATCGAAATATAATATTTTTATGCAAACGGTGATTTTTTGCGTCATATTTACAAGGACGTTAACAACCTTTCCCCATAAAGGAGGGGCAATAAGATAGTCAACATAATAACAAAACATATGCTTTTCTGATGCATATACGGAAGTTCGGTAATTATAGTGATCTCAAACTCATCCGGGAAAAAACAAAAAATCCAAACATTTCTATATGAATTTTAAATTTCATTCAGCACAACACTGCAATACAATCTTTGTACGAAGCAGATCCATGATTCTGCACTAAATGAAGATGTAATGATAAATCTTCTGACTTAAACTTCCAAAAAGATTGCTGAGCTCCTATGCCCTCAAAATTAATCCTCACTGATAATTCAAGGAAAGATGATGTAAGCTTAAAGTTTTATCAGATTATTGATAACTCCAAAATAAGAAGCTTGTAGAATCAGCTGAACAGTTTAGCATATGGACAGAGTCTATTCCTTGTCAAAATAAACGCCTGCCAATAGAAACCTATGATAGAATATACAAAAGACACCCAGATATGAATAATTTAAGTTTAGAGATCACCACATAATATACAGAAAATTATACCTTTATTACTAATTTCACGTAAACTGGATGCTTTGGGTTTTAGACACACAGTTCCCAATGCTATTTGGAATGTTTTAAGAGCTCATCCCAAGACAAATTTTTGAAATTGCATGGTCATGATGAACGGTCATGCATGTATACATTTAAAGTGTAAACAAATATTTAGTGGAGGTAACATACCTGTCTCTGTCTACCCTCAACAGCAGCTAAAGCATGCCAACCATTAATATCTACACCTGGTGTATCCATCAAGAATCCTGCCGAACTTTGACGGAACTGATGTTGGGCACAACTACTTGAAGCTGCCTCATTTGATGAAGAAGAGGCAGAAGGCAAAAGCACAAAGAAACTTCTCGGGCTTCCAGGTTCAACTTCAGGGAAAGGAATCCAAGGAGCAGATTCTGATGATTGTTGATGATTTTGCGAAGCTTGATTTTGGGGAAATAAGCAGGCAGCAGAAGAGGCCTGACCTCCAGAACTGAGGCCAATCTGTGAACCAGAAGACAGATTTCTTGAAGATGCAGAAGTTACAGGAGCAAAACTCCAATCAATGTGGTCTTGCAAGGTATTTCTAGTATCCAGGACAGAAACGGTGGTTTATTCTAGATTATTTCTACAAGGGTTTCTAGCCTCCAACTCCGGGTGAGCTCCAGAATTTCTTTCTAGAGAGACCACGAAAGAACCTGTTAAGCTGCCACTTTGTGAACTGAAATATCCATCCCTGGGGTACGAGTGCATACCTCTAGCCCCATTTACACGCATTAAATGAGGTAGACTCGGGTTGTTTTGATTCATCGGCAGTGTCATTGATGACCCCAACTCAGCAGAATTAGCATTTGAGATGGACTCTGCCAGATGGGCAGCATTAACACCGGAATGCCTCAGAGAAGTTCCTCTAGCTGTATCAAAGGGAACGGACTCATGTCGTCCGTGGTTTGATCTTACGGAAAAACTTTTAGGAGAGCTTTCTGCTATTCCTGGAACACTAGGAGAGGGGAGAGAACCAGCGGCTATTCTACTCATACCAACCCCACTACTAGGATATAACTGTTCCAAGTGATTAGTTGAAGAAAAATCCAGCGTGCTAGATGATATACTTTTCCTGGACCCGTTGGTAAACCAGGAACTGGATGCTGCATTATGCTCTTCTCCAATGGCCAGCTGGAGCTCGAACTTCGACCAGGGAAGCACTGTCCAGAAGTACCCTCGAGGGCCTTTCTCTTGCAAGATGAACCCCAATGACTAAAAGATGGACCTGATGCGTCGTTATTTTCTGAAAAGGTACTAGAAATACCTAAGTACGTTCCTACATTACTGGAAGAAGCATAAAAAGTCGGATTCATCTCCATATCAGAATGATCAGACTTACAAAGTCTATGAGGCAGGCCTGCTCCAAGACCACTTTGGCAATCATGCTCCCTCAAGTGCCCATGGTTTGAGCTTACATCAGGAGAACCATGGTCTGAACTGTAATTGTGCATACTCAGAGTTCTGCAAGACCTCTGATTGCCAACATAGCTAGTAGAGCTGATATTGGATGGTTCAAAAGACCAATCTTCTGACCTTGAATAGGACACAGAACAAGCATTGAAAGATGACGACCACTCAAGCCTATGTTTTGAATCATCTCCGCAAGCTCCATCTTGCATATTACTTGTACCAGAGCTGGATTCACCATGGTCCCAACCGCTAGAACTCAAAGCACAGTCATTAGCAGCATTTGCACAACTAACGCTCCTATCAGTGGACGAAAGCATGTAATTTGACAATCTATTTTCAACTGGATTCATCATGTTATCCCAAGAAGCCAAGTGATCCATAGAGGTATTATTGACAAGAGATCCTTGGTTCAGATCAATTGTTTAAGGAAAGGAATCAAGGGCACCCCTTTCCTGTTGCATATCTGCAACTTTATGCCAGAAATTCATTGGACCAGAAAATAGTTTCAGGAAGTGTAAAGAGTTTCAGTCGACCTGCAGAGGATTAAGAAAGATAAAAAGTCAATTTAAGCCTAATACAGCTACAATCATATTAAGATACTAAAAAATGATGAACAAGAAGAATTGATTGCAACTCTCATTATAGAAATAACACCAACAACAACAAAGAAAAAACAGCAAAAGGGAGAGCAATATGCATTCATCACAACAGCGCGATGATGCTCTGCACTGAGTTATACAGCAATAGCCACATGAAATTCCGCATTCTAAAGAAATCTTATATAAATATTTAATCTGGTTACTCCACATCACAATCTTAGATTGTGATCAAAGAATTCAACTTCATAATTGGCCCTTGAAGCAGGTCCGCATGTGACATTCTCCTCCATTCAGTTCCTAAATTAAATAACTCATTACTAATCCAAGTATCCAACAACTGGAGTGTGAGAAGGCGGCACTGACCAGAAAAGCACTATAGCTTGAAACTTTCATGATGTGGCCATAAGACTCTACAATCAATTATTACTAGCAAACTCAGGCCTGACTATTCAGATTTTGCATTCGTAAACTGGTTTGAAGGCAGTCAACCTTATCTAATAAGACCAACAAACATCAAATGCGTGTGAACCTTATCTTTTGCATTAATAGAAAATGCACATAGAAGATATTGGCCATCAGCGAAAATAATTTCTCCAATAATTCCATCCTTCTCCTTCGAATTCAACAAAGAATCAGCAAAACTGGTAACTTCACCCAGAAAAAAATTGAAAAAGTACACAAAAGAAGGGGTAAAAAGTAACTTGCTAAGCACGGGACACACACAGAGAAGAAAAAAAATTGAAACTTGGCGGATATCACCAAAATTAATTACTTTTTGACCTATGATTTCTTCCAAATTAGCCCACCACGAAGTCCAACCGATGTCATCGAAACTCGTGAATGGCATTCGAAAAACTGAGAATTATATTAACTACGGTCGAAAGAAATTTGTTTATTAAAATATGTATACAACAGCAGCAACCGAAATAATGAAGCTTGCACAACTTAAAGCGTAGATCCCTCAAAAAAAATTAAAAAATAATAATAAAAAGAGGCAAATTCAGCTCACCAATACATAAATATCAACGCTCCGGGGACGCCCCCACTCGCAAAAATAAAATAAAATAAAAATTTTCTAACAAGAAAAAAGGCCAAAATATTAGATGGGTAAGTAATAAGACCTCCGAGTGAAAGAAGATGACCGACCAAGCTGACGATCGGTTAATTATGTTTTCTTTTTTCTCGTTTTCTATTATTTTTTTCCTTGTATTTTCTTTTCAGTGACAAAGAAGAGCAGTAGGTGGAGAGTGCGAGGCGATTCCAAGAAACCTAAAGAGTTCTTATATCTTGTTAGGGATGGAAGAAATCAAAAGCATTGCTTTCTCGGTGCTTTTATTGAGAAAGAGAGATTAAATTTACGCCCCCGAGAAGACAAAGCAAGAGGGGTCGCTAAGGCTAAACAGTTTTACAGATGAAAGAAAATGTGGGTGTATCTTCAGACTCTCCGTACCCCACACGCCCCCGAATAGAAACACTGACGCATTCTGCTGCGGACAGCGAGATGGAGCGCACATATTATTGCGAAATTAAAGCGAGGGAGAGGACTTAGTAGATCTGCTCTCGAAACTCCTGTAGTGAAACAGAGTAACAAGTGTCACTCTATATGATTTTTATATATTTTTTTCTTTATTTTTCATTTTTTCTTTTTAATTTTTATGCTGTTCATTGCTTTTTCTCTCTCCTTTTATTTTTCATTTTTCTATTTTCATTTCATTTTTTGTTTTTTATTTCTAATATTTTTATGCTTCTTTAAATTATTTTTGAGTTTTCTTTTTGCCTTTTATTTTTGTTTCTGCATTTTTTCATTTCTTTATTGTTAATTTTCCCTTCCATTTTCTTTTCTTTGTGAGCTTTTATAAATTATATTTTTGTACCTCCATATCTCATATTCTTGGGTTTTATTTATTTTTTACAATTTTTAAGTTATAAAATTTTAAAAACAACAACTTTAAAAACTTCATAAATAACCTGAAGAATCAGAGAAAAAAAAACAGGTAATAAACATACATGAACAGAAAATAGAAGGAAAAATGCCTAAACAAAAAAACAGAAAATAAAAAATAAATGGGGAGAAAAATTGAGAAAAAAGAAAATGAACCAAAAGGAAAACTTTTCATATTCCCGCTTCACCCTCGGTTGAATAAAGAAGAAAAAAATAGCATAAGATTAAAAAAAAAATCAAAACTAAAAGAATAACAAATGAAACTCAGTAAATTAAAGAGAAGGAAAATAAAGTTGGACACGTGTTGTTCTCTGAGGGTGCGAGCAGAGTCTAACAGACCAAGAGAGTCTCTTGTTGTTGTTTGTAATGAAGGAAGGAAAGCAGAGTTTCGAGGTTTGACCAAGGGATTTGACTTTTGGGTCCCTACTGAAAAGTTTTGCTTGGGAAATACATCTTTTTAAGAATATTAATGTATGCAATAATATAAGAATGAAATGAGTTCAAATTTAAAATAAATTTGAATATAGAATTTGTTTAATAAAATGTGTGCAGAATAAATAGTATAATGAATAAGAAATAAATAAATTTATCATTTTATTATTTTATATCAATTTTTATTAATAGAAAAAATATTAGAGAATATAAATACGGATATAAATAGAAAAAATATTAGAGAGAGGATTTTATAATTTCAAAAGGAATAGGGGTACAATTATAATTATGCTAACTCGTAGAGAATATTGATGTAATTAACTCTTGTATAAAATCTATAAATAAATAATTCAATTCAAACGATTTAAGTAAACGTATTGGGCTGCAACAGCAGTAAGTCGCAAAGAAGGGACCATGAAATGTGGGCCAACAGGTGATACATTGGAATTTTTTCTGAAGAATGGGTTTATTCATTTTTTGGCCCAATCTGGTCTAATTTATATTTAAAGTCAGTCCAATTAAACTATTCTCTAATAAATTGATAATAAACAGATAAACAAGAATGGGTTTGGCAGGAAAATTATCCTTTTGACAAAATAAACATAGAACACAGTTTTTTTTTTTTTTTCAAAATTCAAATTTAATTTTTACATATATACATAAATATTTAAAATTCAACTGTTACAGCTGTCTACAATCTTATTAATATTTATGTATACAAGTATATTCTTGCATTAACATATTTTATATTCTAAAAGCATATATATTATCATATCATCATATCATAACACACACACACACACACACATATAAATACTCAAGTTCAAGCAAATTTCTATTTTTATCACCATCAAAATTTTACATTTCAATATAATTTCCGTACTATACAAAATCTCCATTATTTTCATCTCCATCAAACTAATCAAGCAAACATTGCTTTGCATGGAAATGGCAGAATCATTACGAGTTGTTACCTCAATACCATGTGTTTTGTCTTGTTTGACATAGTATATCTGTCTGCTCCTATGATGAGCTGGTGGGGTTGAAACTACAAGACACATTTTATTCAAACAAATTGTTTGAAATGGTACAGCAATCATGGAACTGGCAATACAATAACAGTGCTCTACACAATTTTACATCTAAATTGGAACATCCAAACAGCAACATAGAAAAGGCCTAGTCATTAAGTATATCCACAACAAAGACAGACATATTGCAGTCCAAGCCAATCCAGCCAGTCAGTTACCAAAGGGAAGTAGTATTCTTGCTGCTAG
Source organism: Avicennia marina (assembly GCA_019155195.1). Taxonomy (NCBI): domain Eukaryota; kingdom Viridiplantae; phylum Streptophyta; class Magnoliopsida; order Lamiales; family Acanthaceae; genus Avicennia; species Avicennia marina. Next base: position 3,461,152 of record CM032770.1, on the reverse strand, counting down.
CTTTCTTCCTTCTGAGCAGTAATTTTGTCAGAAGGCCAATTCCTCCTCCCCTCTTTTTGGTTGGCACAATGACCAAAGCTCCAGCTTTGGCGTTTTTAGATTCTTTCTTCTTCCTAAAATGTTTGTCAGCAGTGGCAGCTTGGCCATCCGGGAAAGAGAAGCCATCATGACTGCTACCCCGAGATATAGATGGTGCATTCGATTCAATCATGCCTACCGCTTCTTTTTTACTAGAGGACTGTAGATGCTCTGCTTCTGCATCATCTTCCGATAGCATCTGATCGCGCAAAGATGACCGCTGCTTGAACATCTTATTCTTGGCGCCGGTGATCGATAGAACCTTGTCTACAACTGATAATTCCTTCGCTGAGCCCAGTGCTTTTAGTTGCGTTCCGAGCTTCAGGATGGTTTCTTCACACTCTGCCAACTTAGCAGAGGCTTTTGTAATCTCCAAGCCCTGCCAATTTAAAGAGTCATTTCTCAATCATATGGCATATGGATATGACTGATTCCACCGCAAAACCCCATTTATAACTACTTCGTTTAATCAATTTAGTGATAATCCAGATAACACATTTGTTTAAACCGGGTTATTTGGGCTTGCCCCTGAACATTTCTGATTCCAGAAACGGATCTTCAATTGAAGAAGTTTACACTATTGGCAACACTAACGACCAATATATCTACATATAAATGATAGATTATGATCTCGGATGTCACCAACTCCTCGCTTTGCAGGATCACATGATTATATGATGTGTCTCGTCGCCTCAAACAAATTCACAAATTGATGCTCAAGATGATATGATCAGCAACATTGTTGTAAGATTACACTCTAGACCGGTTTTTTTCACACCCCAACTAATCAGACATTAGGATAATTCTAGTCCAGAATTGGCTGGTGGCGCCTAACTGATCACATGGCAAGAACTTTCAGCTGAAAAAAACATTTCAAGCACCTTTGATGCCCTACACTGAAAAGAATTCTGGCTGCTTTACAAAGATATAGATGATAAGACTGAAATGTTGAGAAGAATAAAGTAGATCTATTCATGCATTAGATGCGAACTTACTGCAATCTGGATAGCTCACTAATGAAATAGAAGTGGATTACAGGTTGGAAACCAAGTATCACATGAAATATAACTTCATGGAATGTCCTCAATAAACCAGGACTGAGGTGTTCGGGCATTTCAGTTTTTCAGGTCTAAAACCTATTCTACTTGAATAACTCTCCCCAGGAGAGGCAAAAAAACTTCCAATAATGAATAGAAACACTATTATTTTGTGGCTTCAATGTCCTGCATCCTTTTATATTCTTTAAAGGCTTCAAAAGGAAAATAAGGACAACTTTTCTTTTTTCACTGTGTTTGGTTCTCAGAATTTTGGGAAGGAAAATAAAAGAAAATGTTAAAGAAATTTATCTTAGTTGTTTAATTAAGAAGTAAAATCTTATGGAAATGAAAACTAAGGGGAAATTATAGTTTAAGGAAATTTCATTTTTCTCACAAAATGGTAAGAAAAATAGAAGGAAAACTATTTTAACTCTTATTCTTCCTCCAAAAATTTTTCCAATTCTATTGCTTATATTTATTTCTTCATTATTTTTTTCTCAAAGTATAAAAAATTTCAATTTTAAGTTTTTATTTGATTTGATTTCTTTTTTTTTAAATTTTTCCTTTGCTCATTGAAATCCTTTCAACCAAACATTATATAGAATTTTAAATTTCTTTCATTTTCTTTTCCTTTTTCTATCATTTACCTTTCCATTCTAAATTTGTAAAACCAATCACACTTTTTGGGTTCACAATAAAGTAAAAACTCACCGTTCGGAGCAGTTCTTCTTGGTTTCCATTGTCCTCTAAGTATTGGTTGTTGGTCACGCTGTTCACCACAAATCATAGAAGAAACTCATTTCTGTATTGTCTCAAGGGTCAACGCAGTTAAGTATATGTGTCATAATCTTTGAAGGGTTACAATCAAGAAAACACAAGATACCTTTCAAGTTGCAGCTGCAGTTCAAGACAGGTTCCCTCCAGTTCTTCAAAGCAATGGCTCTTATTATCCAATTCAACTTCAACACACGATAATTTCTGGAGAGCTTCATTTAGTTTAGCTCTGGTAACAGTGAGTTGAGTATCAAGATCCTCATTTATCAGCTTCAGATTTTCGATTTGATCCTCAGTTGTTGTTCTTGATTCTTTCAAGATTTCCAGTTCATTTTGAAGACTTGCAACGATTTCCTGTGATTGCTGAAGCTTACACATCAAGGCCTCATTATTCTGTCCCCCGGAAAACAGACTCACACCCAGATCTTTGTCCGATGACTTGATAAAATTCAGCTCATTCTTCAATCCTTTGATCTCTACTTGAAAAATGGAATACATCTTCTCCATTTCAAGCATAAGGTTTTGCACGCACTCAAGTTCCAATGCAGTTCCTGGACGATCCCCACCCAAGTGCTTTCTGAATTCTTCTCTAACTGTACAATGATCATCATAGGAAATACAGTTGTTGATGATCCATCCAAGAGTAGATGCCAAATCCCCAACGAATTTCTCAAAATTGATCATCCCATCCAGTAGATTATTGCAACTACGAAGAAATTCTCTTAAGACAGCAGTTAGGTTGCTGCTTTTCCATCTGAAAACATGAATATTGTAGTTGGCCGCTTTTGATGATTGCTCATATGGAAATGTATTGGGATCTCTTACCAACAACTCATCCTGAAGGTCACAATCTTCTGAACATGGTAAATCAAAACCACCAACAAGCTCAACAATTTTACGGATAGATGTATTCACATCGGACTGCTGAAATTCATTGGTTGACTCTTGAATTAAATTTGAATTTGGAGATGATGTTGGAGATTTCCATGCAATATAACCACTGATGGGAAGCAACTTAGATGGCTCAGGAGGGACATTTCTGTGCAAAGCCATTTTGATATCTCCAAGAAGTTCTTCGAGGCTTCTTCTTGAAATATTATGTTGCTCCAAGATCATGTTGGTGACATTCTGCAGCCAACCACCTGATTTTGGGGAAGATGGATTTTTTATCTTTAGTTGTTCCACATCACTGAACTCATCATGCCCCACAGGGACGAGCGCCTTTGTCATGGAGTTCATAAGGTTCTCAGAAGAATCCTTTGAGGGATCCAAGAATGTGTGACTGACATCAGAAGCAGCAAAAGAAGCCCCAAGGGGGACATCAACAGCAACTATTGCTAGTTTCTCCATTTCAACAAAATCATCCATTAGGCTCATGTCAGAAGCTCCAATCATTTTGCACTCAGGTTCAGTTTGTGGATCCCTAAATTTATCGAGCTTCTCTGTAGAAATTAATGCAGCGTTCCACGGACCAGAACTACTGATCTCATTTGAATCAAGCACACCATAACCTGATGCACAAGAAAGTTCACCCGGTGCAGGACTCAACACAGAAAGTTCCAATTTCTTGACTTTCTGATAATGAAAGATCTCCTCCTCTTTCTTTGCCAAATATTCTCTGAGAATCTTGTTTTCTTTTTCCAAATCCAGCAACTGATCAATTAAGAAACCGAGCTTCTTACTTGCATTGTCAGGACCGGAAATGGTGCTGGAGTCCCTGACAACTGAACCTCCAGTTATATACCTTCTCCTGTTATCAATGTGATTTCTTTCCTGCACTTCAATATCACTCTTTACATTAGGACCAGGCAGCCTCTTACGTGTCAGAGAACGTAATCTTTGGCAATCTGCCTCTAACTTCTTTATTTTCTTAATATTCTCAAGATGTTCCTTATGAGAAGCTTCTGCGGAACGGCGACTGTATTCCATCTCCTCATTCCGAAGATCAAGTTCCTTCTCAAGTGTCCGGAACTCATACCTTAGAAAAGCATTTTCCTTTTCGGTGGAATCTAATCGTGTCATTAAGGCTTCAAACTCAGCCTCTGTCTGACTCTTGATATTATTGAGATCCTCAATCAATTTTTCTTTCACAACAAGAGCCTTGCTAAGATAAGAACTCTCAGCAGTTGCATTTGCAAGCCTTTGACTTGTTTCTGATAACCTCTCTTCTAGTTTCTTATGCGCTCTCTCAAATTCTTTAGACGTTTCCATTACAGCATCGTGCACTCTTTGTTCTTGTTCATTGCGAACTAGATTCAGCTGCTCCATGCAGTCCTTGAGAGCAGAATTCAAGTGGCTTAACCTTTCATTTGTAGCCACTCTCTGTTGTTGAACTTCATCCAATTCTTCTTTGAGACGCCGGACTTCTTCCTCTTCTTTCTTCTTGTCTGAAGTGGGATTTAAGCATAAACCACATTAGCCACAGCAAAGTGTTTAAAAGCTACGAAGAATTCAAAGGAAAAGACAACAATGATGCCATACCAGCCACGGCATCATCTGCCATTTTTTCATAACTCTGCACAAGTTTGTCTTTGGCTGAACACTCATCAAGTGCAGAAGCCAACTTCTCATTTAATGCTTTCAAAGAATTCTCCAGATCTACTTTTTTAATGGGAACTGGTTGAACCTAAATAAATATTACATAAAATCAAATTTCCAATAACAGTAACCAAAAATGAAGTTATTGTTAGTAAATCCTGAAGTTTTGCAACTCTGACGCAACTAAGGGCAAGTTTGGATGTACTAAATAAAAGTGAAAAGATTCCCTTACTTCCTCTCCATTTGCAACAATTGTCTTCTCAGATGACCTTTTTCTCCAAAGCCACGTCTTCTGGTCCATGATTCCTATAAGCAGAAGTAGAAATTGGGAAAAGAGATTATTCCTACTGAAAGCCCAGGAAACGCAAAACAAACCAAATCAAAAACGCATGCCATCTCAGGATATGGTTTTCCGCTATAACTACCCATTCTGGTGAAAGCTGGCAAGAGGAACACAAACCATCAACACACAGCAGAGAGCAGACAACCTTATGATTGCACAAGTTAAAAACAAAAGACAAGTAAAGACAACTTTTCGAGCAGGAACAAAAAATCATCAGACAAACCTGCAGCAGCAAGAGAAACTCTGGGAAGACACTGCAACTAGAATCAGATTTTCATTATTTCCACAACCCAAGAGTGTCCCAGTCTCCACTCCTAATCCGGTTTAACATATGGAATAAGATATGATGATAAACCAAGACACGGAAAGAGACGCCATAATTTCTAAGGTTGAAAGAAACCCACTCTGATCAGATCATCCAATTAGATGCAGTGAGCTTACATCATGGAAAAAAGGGGCAGAAAGGTAGAGAACACAAAACCACAACCATCAAAAAACTAAAATAAAGTATAATAATAATGCAATATAATAAGTCAAGCTTGTGCTGTGTTAATCAGTCACTAACCTGAACAGAAATTGCGTAAAACCCAGCCCACTGTTCTGTGCTCATGCTTCACTCAACAGCCCACCATTGTGATAACCTGATGCCAAGAAAAAAGAACAAAAAGAAATGAATAAAATATGGCGAAGCCTGGAATTAATTATTGCACCAGCACCGCAGAATTCAATTCGAGCGAGATGGAACTAAAAGAAGAGAACGGCAGCAATAAAAAAGAGTTAAGACATGGATTTAATTCCACTAAATAAAGAGGCACTTCCAACTCCACCGACAGCTTTGTTTAGCTGTAAACAGCGAATGAAAAGAACAGTGAAGATGCCCATGATCATTTAACAGTGGGTAAAATGAGAATTGGCCCTTAAACAGTAATTAAAGAGTGAGATTTGCATTCACACCACCCATTGTGGTTTGATTATTCGAGTTTTGGTAGATGGGATTTAGAGCAATACATTTAATTATGCAACGTGCTGACTGAGTGAAAAGACAGTGCACCATACTTTGGGGACGTCCTATTTGAGGTTCAGCAGTTTTTGGTTCCCATAATAACATTTCTATTTTATTTGCAGAGTGGGATTTTGTGTCGGAATTATGGGATGATTTGTTTGCGATTTAAAATATTTTAAATATCTTCCAGGTCCTAATAACTAATCCACATGGATTTCTATCCATTTGTACATTGTTGTATTTATTTGTTTGGGTCCAATTGGGTTGGTTGCAATGAAATTTAAAAAAAAAAATGCTGCGTTAAAATTCTATTTTTATTTGGATATAAAAATTTTCATAAAAATTGATGTGAGAATTAGGAATGGTGTAAAAATAATAAATATATTCTTTTAATAAATATTATATTCGATTATGTGATCTCGAAGGAAGAAAAAAATATGGGAAATTTGCATTCAAACGTCATTTGCATTTTCTTCGCAAAATATTGTAAATTTCCATGAAATTCGAAAATTTGAAATGTGGATCACCTGTCCGTAGAATTAAGTCAATTTTTCGTCTATCAAGTGTGTTTGGGTGTTAAATAAATAAACATAAATATATACCTATTTGATCCAACTTTGATTCAACGTTTTTTACGAAAACGGTTGCTTTTTGCACAATCTAAGTGTGCACTCAAATTGATATAATATAAAAATAAAAATAATTACTTAATTTATTTTATTTATGTTTTAGGTTAATTTAATTAAATATTTATTTCATACTAATGTAAAAAATATTATAAATAAAAAGAATAAAAAGAAATATAACAATAACAATAACAATAAAGTACAACATTGTGATTATTTTTATTTATAAATTATAAAATTATTGTATTTTGACTAATGAAAATAAAATTATTTAATATTAAAAAAAAAAGAATATTGAGACACATAATAATATTTGTCAATGCCTGCTATTTTATGTTGTGGGACACACCCCAAAGGAATCTATTATATTTCCAAATAAAAAACTTCTACTAAAAGCAGAGAATGGGATTTAAGGATAAAGTATAAATACCACAATGATTTGATGCCGGTCTTTCCCTCCTAAAGCAACATTTGTCTCACGCTCGGATTATCTTTTTCCTTAGAATGGAATCAACTGGGCCTGTTGATAATTTTTTCCCCCCTTCCATTTTCTTTGTGCCACTTTTTTTCTTTCTTTCAATTTTGATTTATATAACTTTACAAAAAGAAATTTCCTTTTGACTTTATGCATCATTGGTTGCATATCTTTGTGTGGTCACTGCTTATCGATTACCAAAGTCCTCCCACACAATCTGCTAAAATTTGTTTGAAAAAAAAAAGGGCAAGGCTATGTTTGGTTCGTTATTAGAGTGGATAAAAGAAAATTTGATGGTTTCAGCGGGGTGCGACATGATGTTTAGTATTAAGTTGTAAAGCGAAGAAAATTTTAAATTATATATATTTAGTATGCAACAATGATTAGTTGTTATAATGGTATATGAATTTATAATGCATAAATGTGTATATACGACGAAGGTGAGTAGAAAAATTATAGAAATAGATGTTGATTTGATTTTACATAAATATAATGATGAAAAATAATTAATTAATTATAAAAAGTACTTAATGAAAAAAATTAAATATAAAGGTAAGATGTTTGTGTTTGTAAAATTGCAGAGTAAAGGTGTGCCAAAAGGACCGGTTTTTATTAACTGAAATGATGTGTGTTGGCCCGTTGCCTAATTTGCTAAACTTAAAAAAATTATGTAGTACGTAGGAATACGAATAAATAAATTAAGTTAATATATTTTGTTGTGTGTATTGGTCCGTGTTACAATAATGCAATGTATGTAATGGTGCGTTAATTTGGTTGAACTGAAATGATTAGTGGACAAAGAGATTGATTAATGTAAGTGTACTTAAAGCATGTAATAATATATGCTCATTTTTAGTCGTAATTATTTCTGTTTCAAATGATCAATGTTGATAATTAGGATCATGTGGTGGGGAATGCAACACTATGATAATCCGGTGAATTAATTAAAGTTATAAGTTATATTGAAATAATTATTATCACAAACTTACATAGCAAAAAAGTAAAAGAGATAGTTTGCAGTTTTGAAAATAACTTTCCTATATTTGAGAGTTCGTATCAAAAAAAATTCACTAATAAATAATTTAATAATTATTAGGACAATTAATCTCAAATCTGTACACAAACAATTATCTAACTCAAACTCTATTTGATATTAACTTGTTAATGCATTTTTAACCTAACTCCTTTAACAACAAATCCTCTTACATTTGCTTTGCTAAAAATTTGTCTTGATCTCGATTACGATCATTGATCAGCGAAACTCTTTTTCCGATAAAAACACTCGATATTTTGACTGAAAATCACTTAATCATAAATTTTTTAAGCAAAACTGTAGAGTTCTCTTTTGAGTGAATAATTCTTCTTAATGCAATTTGCTTACTTGGCCATTTAGAAGCATCAGTCCGGATTAACCTTTAAAGTTGAAAATAATCTCCTTTTATGTTTGGTTGAAAATTTTTATGATGCCCAAATATATTGCTTTTCATGTTAATACATTTATTGTAACATTTTTAGAATTCTTTTCTTCTTTTATTTTTGTTCAATAGTCTTTCCTAACTGAAACAATCTAAAAATCCTTCGCAAATCAATCTTTGTATGATTGGATTGGATAAAATATGAATAAGTTAATATATGGTTAATTCTAAAATTTACCCATGTCTTTATAAATAAGGTAAATCAACTATATCAAATTTAATCGTTTATAATTTCATTAGATTTGTTTAAATTGATTGAATTAATAGCATGATAATCATATTTAGGAAAGAACTAATCTAGCCGAATGCAGATTTTATGACAAATCATGTTATAATATCTATTAAAATATATCAAAAAAATCCAAATTTCCACGAGACATTTGAAATTGTGTTAGAAACGATGATAAGCATTGACAGTAACAAACACCATTATTGTCAACTAATTTCCACGAGACATTTGAAATTGTGTTAGAAACGATGATAAGCATTGACAGTAACAAACACCATTATTGTCAGCTAATTTTCTCTTAATATATATATATATATATATATATCATTCAAAAAATAAAATATGATGTGATACTAACCTTGAATTGATGTAGCTTAGGAGTGTCGATTTTTGATGTGACCCAAAAATATGATTCGAACCTGATATAAGATTAACAGATTTGGATTAAACTTTCACACGTCCGAGTCAAAATTTAATTGAACCTGAAAAGAAAAATGAGTTAATTTCAAATTACTCGATGAATTAATCAACGAATCTGCGAACTCACTTATATATTTAAACTAATTTAATGAATATTTTATTGATTACATTTTATCTCGTAATCTTCTTAAGTTATTAGTTATTTAAATAAAAAACTAATTCAATAAAGATAATTACTAAAATAGTGAATATGTGAAAACTTAAACCTAAATGTTATACTAAATTAAACACTATGTCTACATTCTTAAACTTAAATTGTCATTTTAGGTATTAGAATGTAGAGTACCATCCACATTCCGCACCTTCACTCAAATAAGTTCGATGCCTAAGTTTGGATTGCCTTTTTCTTTTTTATTCTTCTTTCTTTCTTTCTTTTTTTAATTTGCATAGTTATATATAATTTGTTAAAATTTAATCCAATAAAATTTAAAATAATAAGGAATTAAAAAACTTCAAATTTTGACTATATTTAGAAATACTTTTTTTAAAATAATAGTATTGAAATCAAAAGAAAAGTTTAACTGTGTAGAATTCTATTTTAAAATTTATTTTCATCAAAATAATTTTTTTGATTACAAATTGGTAGGTTAGGTTCGAGTGATTTATAAAATTAGTGAATCGGGTTCAAGTTAATAACTTGACGGTGAAAATAAACAAGTCAAATTCGAGTTAACAAATTTACGTGTAATACTCGTGTATCAACCTAAATCATCAACTCCCATGTCGTAATTGAACCAAAGGATCTCATAGTTTGGGCTTGTCAAATAAGAAATGCAAGTATAAAAGAAATACAAGCAGTAACGAGGTCTTAAAAAATGCATTGATAACTCGAAATATCCTTTTTAATCATTTGAGAGACGCAAACCCCGTAGCTATGTTTGAAACCCAACTCCCAACTCCCTAACATCCTTTTAAATTTCACAATACAAAACATATTATTCAATAATATTTTTATTTAAATTTAAATTTAAAATTTTTCTCTCTTAATCTCTCATATATAGAACTAACTAATTATTTTTTAATTATTACACATATTCACAATTAAATTGATACTTATGTATATTTTATATGTACTCACATTTATTTTTATTTATACTCTATAATATAATCATTATTTATATAAATTATCACATTATCTAATTATTATTAAATATTTTATTAATATATTCAAATAAATTATACTAGTCATCTTATTAAACCATTCTTTCTAAACATATTACTAATTTCAATATAACTTTTACCAAAATATCATATATAACATAAACCCCCCTCCCAAACATAGCCTGCAACTGAAAGACACGGAAACCGTATTTCACCTGCTTTGATTTCCTTGCAGTAACGACAAGGGAGGATTTTCTCATATTTTCTTGTTCATATATTTACCTCACAAATAAAATAAAATATATATAACATATCTCATAGATGTAGACATCTTTGGTTGAATCACATTAAAATGTGCCTCCGTATCTTATTTTATCGATTTTGAATTAATTAACAGTATCGATTGAAGATCGCATCAAAACAAAACTAGAGCACATTTTTGAGCACATTATTATTAAGTCTTCAACTGGTTTTTCAGTAATTTACCTAAAATACCATTCATATCTATACGATAACAGCCTCTGGTCTTCAAATATTTTACCAATTACACTCTCATTGTCTCAACTAATCAACTTATCATATTGTCTTTTCAAATTTGAATCAGGGAGTCAATGACATTTATTTTTTCAATATCATGTTAATTTTTTTTAAGTTATCAAAATATTAAGGTCATTTATGGTCATCACACACATTCATACACATATTAAATAATAAAAACACAATATTAAATATAACATAATTTTGATATTTGTATTTAAACCAAAGACTCATTATGTAATCTTTGGCTATGTTTGTTACCCATGTTTCAGTTTTTTTCCATCTCATCCAATTTTATAGAACCAAGCATCTTGCATCACAAAAACTTATTTCACTTTTAAATATACAAATTTAAATAAATAATACCATTCATTATATTAAAATATTTCCTCTAAACATATTACTCATTTTAAAACAACTTCTACTAAACATCATGTCCCAACAAGTCCCCTCCCAAACATAGTCCTTTTTTTTTTTGTATCTATACTAGATTTTGAATAAATTAAGTCCGATGTTTGTATGTTATTTATCATAAATTACTATTAAACATTTTAAATGTATTACAAAAACATTTTAATTTGAGTGTCACAAGAACATTCAAATGTATTACAAAACATAGCAAGAACAAGTTCATTTATAAATTATAAATTTATTGTATTTCAATAATAAAAAATATTAAAATTAAATTATAATGAATATTTGAAATACAAAGAGAAGGAAGATAAAAAGAAATTTAAATGAGAGAAAATTGAGAAAAAATAAATAAAAATAATAAGTTAACAAAAAAGAAAAAGGATAGAAAAAACATAAAACTAAGGATTGTTTTGTAATTTTAGAACGTGCAATCGTTATTTCTATAATAATATGGTATGGTTATAAATTAAAAGTATAAAAATAAAAAATAGACAAAAGTAAAAATTTTGAAAAGAGAGAAAATTTAAGTGAAAGAAAAATAAAATAATAAGCTTAAAGAACATAGAAAAGAAAATGATTAAAAATTTAATTAAGGATAAGTGTATAATTTTGCAATGAGTAATTAAATTTTCTTACCTTCATATTAACGCAAGCATAGATATATGCTATGCAAAAAGAAATAGTATTATTAGTAATCATATTTGAATGTATGGGGCCTCTTACTCAAGGCTTAAGGGTAATAGTATAATTTTATTAATTAAGAATAATGTGGTAAATTTACAGTGTAGAATCCAATTTGCTCTAAACTGTTAATAATATACTTATAGATTATTGTTGTTGTCATTGTAGTTATTTTATGGTGTAGTTCATACATATTTAAATTATTATATAAATTTAAAAATATGAATACTTAGATCTTTGGATTATCAAAATGTTTTGATATGAATTGATTGAAACTCCTAATTTTATGACAACCTTAAGATCAAACTAAACACAAATATATTCACCTATACTTACCTCGAAACATCACTTCTCAGACAATCTGAAAAAGAAAGGGAAAGAGGAAAATGAAAACATTGAACACAGACATAACCTTTGGTTCTCTTTATGAATCTTTCTGGAGAACGTTTCATTGCAAACACATAAGGTTATATTAAACTTGAATTTGAGTTTATCAAGGACGTCAATTAGTTGGATTTGTGTCCCATTAATTCTTATATTTTTAATTTAATTCCATAAGAATTTATTCCTACCATAATCTTATAAAAAATAATTTTTGCTTAAATAATTTAAAACCTTATATTTCTCAAGAAATGAGTTGAGAAATAAACTATAATTTTAACAAATGGAAGTATAATAAAACCATTTGGAACATGCTTGTGTCTTTTCCCTCGTTACAGCCCAACTAGTCTGAAATTGGGCTGTCAAAGATTTGGGCTAAAACCCTTACGTTTTTAAAATCCCCGTGCCCACACTTAAATAACAAGCAATATTCATGACATATAGTGTACGTGTGTTTATATATAAGTATTAATTTGATTATAAATATGTGTAGTAATTAAAAAATAAGTAATTAGTTATATGTATAAGAAAGAAAAAATTTGATTTTAAATTTAAATAAAAATTTATTAAATAATATATTTGATAATAAAGTTTGAAGTGGAGCCTGGAGAATGAAAATTGTTTTCCATGACATTTTCTTTGAACATTGCATAGCCTAATTCAATATAATTCACGAGACCTGTGGTTATAACATCAGTCTTGATTTTTGAACACTCAAAGAAGCCATTGGCTTAACGGTCAAAATCCGCTACTTAACGCAGTTGACAACAGGAAAACTTTGGGCCGACCTCCATCGATAAAATTCCCAAAATATCCTCGATTCCCAACCATCAAGATGGGATAAATTCGTCACAATGACCTTTAAAATAATTCGCTACCCAAAACGCCAGCTCGGACCATTTCTGGATTTTTTTTTATAACTATAAATAAATCCACGGGTAGTAAATTTTGGCTCAACCCCCAACTCCGTCCTTCACGAACCACAAATTTTACCAACCCTAGGAGAGGAAGAAGATCCAACGGTTTCTCCTCCAACCCGATGGAGATCGGACCGGAGGCGTCTTGCTCTTCTCCGGCGGCGCCCGTGGAATCTGCCACGTCGTCGATCGGTTCTTCGCCGTCCGAGAATAGTAGCGCCGGTGCTAATATGAAAAGCAATAACGGTGGTAACGGTGTTGGCAGGTATGATTTGTTGGATGAAGACGAGGAGGAGGATGTTTGTCGGATCTGCAGAAACCCTGGTGATGTGGACAATCCGCTCCGGTACCCCTGTGCGTGCAGCGGCAGTATCAAGTTTGTTCACCAGGATTGCCTTCTCCAGTGGCTTAATCACAGCAACGCTCGCCAATGCGAGGTTTGAATTTTCGCACTCGCATTATAGCTAGTTTTTTCATTATTAGTATGAATAGCGTTTTTGTATTTGCGAATTGCCAGTGCTATTGTTCTCGTTTGTGTGAGTTTGTTGTAGTCTTTGGTCGATTGATTATAATTTATATTGATTTCAGGTGTTTAGGGGAAGTGGCAGTTTTTTTCCTCAGTCTCTTTGGTAGAATTAATATGAAAGGAGTTTGCAAGTATTTAACATCGCTTTTCGGTTCTAAGAGATGCAAATTTCGCGAAAACTTAGCTAAAAAGGATGATCCATACTCTTAGTGGCTTAATGTTTTCTGCCTGTTTGATTCATGACATAGTTTTCTTTTTGGTTGATTACTAGTACGAGGAAATCTATCTGCAAGACAGCTCGATGTCCTAACTTACTCTCGTGTAATGACTATCACATCTGATTTAGATGTGATTCTTCAAAGATCTCAAAGCGTTTTGTTGTCTTCTGTGGAGAACTTTATTACTTGAAATTTCCTCTAGAGAGCTGATGCAGTATTGAATAAGATTTATACTTTGTTAGATATCTTAAAAATCTCTCTGTGGCTCTCTCCCAAATTAAAAAGATGGACACACTCACACATGTGCGTGTGTAAACGGTATGATCTTATCAACAGCTTGCCTTCTAATTACTGTTATATGCCAAATTGTTTTCTCTTGCTTTTGGAAAGTTTATGTGGCTATTGCTATTTTCTGTTTCCTTGATTTTTGGCTTATCAAATTGTGTTCAAGAGAATGTCTGACCTTTATTGCTTTATGCACAATGCAGGTTTGTAAACATGCATTTTCATTTTCTCCAGTTTATGCCGACAATGCCCCTGCAAGGCTTCCGTTTCAGGAATTTGTTGTTGGGATAGCTATGAAAGCTTGCCATGTTCTGCAATTCTTCTTACGCCTCAGTTTCGTACTTTCTGTTTGGCTCCTCATTATCCCATTTATCACATTTTGGATATGGCGTTTAGCATTTGTTAGAAGTTTTGGAGATGCCCAAAGACTATTCTTGAGTCACTTATCAACAACAGTCATTCTTACTGACTGTCTGCATGGATTTCTGCTCTCTGCAAGCATTGTATTCATTTTTCTTGGGGCAACTTCCCTGAGAGATTACTTTAGACATCTACGAGAGCTTGGTGGACAAGATGCTGAGAGAGAGGATGAAGGAGACAGGAATGGAGCTCGTGTAGCAAGAAGGCATGCAGCTCAAGCCAATAGAAATCTTGCTGTTGATGGGAATGGGGAAGATGCTGGTGGAGCTCAAGGAATTGCTGGTGCTGGTCAGATAATCCGGCGGAATGCAGAAAATGTTGCAGCTCGGTGGGAAATGCAGGCTGCTCGTCTTGAGGCTCATGTTGAACAGATGTTTGATGGTCTGGATGATGCTGATGGTGCAGAGGATGTACCTTTTGATGAACTTGTGGGCATGCAGGGACCTGTGTTTCATTTGGTTGAGAATGCTTTCACTGTGAGTGATTTGATTTTTTTTTTTTGGGTGACATTTTAAGGTCCTAAGTGGAAACTGTGGACCTGTGACCTGTGTTCTCCTCAAATCTTCACTGATGCATGAAACACTGTCTATGTGTTGATGATCCATGTGATTTATTTCTATTAAATCTTGTTAAAGGATTTTGGTTTCCACATTTGATCATGCTCTGTTGCTTTCACGTGATAAGTCATCAGTTTCCCTTTTTATATGGCTTTCGCATTGGTAGCTTCTAGTATTTGAATTAGATACACAGGCTGATATGATTACATTGCATTCCTCGCTGTCTCTCTCTTAAATAAATTTACATTTGTATAATTTGCATATGGGTTTTCTATATTCTGATGAGTTTTGGTTGTTAGTCAACCTTTGTCTGTTGTCAAACAGGCTTGGTAAAATTTTTGCTTGTGAGATTCTGCATAATCCTTGGATTTGGAAAGCTTTTTCTTCTTTTAGTAGTAGCATGTCTTATTTATTTTATTCTTGTCCTTTTCTTTCCTTCTTGCAGGTTCTTGCAAGCAATATGATATTCCTTGGAGTTGTGATTTTTGTGCCATTCTCATTGGGACGTGCCATTCTCTATTATTTGTCATGGTTCTTCTCCTCTGCTACAAGTCCAGTCCTATCCACAGTTTTGCCGCTTACTGAATCAGCACTTTCTCTGGCAAATATTACACTTAAGAATGCGTTGACAGCGGTTGCAAATTTGACATCGGAAAACCACAACAATAGCTTGCTTGGTCAGGTTGTGGATATTCTCAAAGTTAATGCAACGGGCCACACTGAGGTATCAAACTCAAGCTCTGCAATTGCAACGGACATATTGAAAGTGCAGTCAGTTGGGGCATCACGTCTTTCTGATGTTACTACCCTTGCTGTAGGCTACATGTTTGTAATTTCTTTTGTCGTCTTCTACCTTGGGATTGTTACCTTAATTCGTTATTCAAGAGGAGAGCCTTTGACCATGGGGAGGTTCTATGGTATTGCTTCCATTGCAGAAACTATTCCATCCCTCTTCAGGCAGTTTGTGGCAGCGATGAGACATCTAATGACCATGATCAAGGTTGCTTTCCTTCTGGTCATTGAACTGGGAGTTTTTCCTTTGATGTGTGGGTGGTGGCTGGATGTTTGTACTATAAGGATGTTTGGGAAGTCAATTTCGCAGAGAGTTGAGTTCTTTTCATTGTCGCCACTAGCAAGCTCCTTGGTTCACTGGGTTGTAGGAATTGTTTACATGCTGCAAATAAGTATCTTTGTCAGCCTTCTTCGAGGGGTACTAATTGTGCCAAACTAATAATACATATTATTTTGACATTAAGGCATTGTTTCTATACCTCCAAAATCTGATACATATGCTGTAGGTTTTGCGCAATGGAGTTCTCTACTTTCTCCGGGACCCTGCTGATCCTAATTACAATCCATTCCGTGATCTGATTGATGATCCCGTGCACAAGCATGCTCGAAGAGTTTTACTATCTGTTGCTGTATATGGGAGTTTGATAGTGATGTTGGTGTTTTTACCAGTTAAACTTGCAATGCGGATGGTTCCTTCGATTTTCCCATTAGACATCTCGTAAGATTGCTTGAGGCTTTTTTTCTGCTTCCATTTATTGAAGTCTATTATGTTTCCTTTTAATATACCAATGGGAACCATGTTTTTTTTGGGCAGAGTATCTGATCCATTTACTGAGATTCCAGCTGACATGCTTCTCTTTCAAATATGCATTCCTTTTGCTATTGAGCATTTTAAACTGCGTCATACAATCAAATCAGTTCTCCGGTATTGGTTCACTGCTGTTGGCTGGGCACTTGGGTTAACAGATTTTCTGCTTCCAAGGCCAGAGGATAATGGTGGACAAGAAAATGGGAATGGTGATGCAGGGGGGCATGACAGAGGGCATGCACATGCAGTTGGTCGGGAACAAGTTCTAGCCCTTGAAGACGTAAACAGACCCAGGAACGTGGTGGCAAATGCCAATTCTTCAGAGGAGTTTGATGGTGATGAGCAAGCTGATGCAGAGTGAGTTCTAATGAAGATCATTGAGATGTCTTATCTTTGTGTCATCTGTTGTCTTATTTTTTATGCTCATTCTCCAGTTATTCATTAATTGACATTCTCAGTAAACTTATCTAATTCAGACATCCATGAATGTAGTTTGAGCATGGTGCTGGCTGAAATTCAAGTAGCCATTGTGCTCTCTCTGCTTTTCTCATGTCTCTTATCATTTGATAGCACAAATGATTCCATGTTTATTGACCGTATATGTTTTGATAGTTGGGATTTATTTGTGATTTGGACATAGGGAGAAGTCTTGGAAAAAGGTTTTTGTTATCTTTTTTTGATTCTTGAGAAACCAGCAGCCAGCCTGTTGAGTTATAATCAATTATTATAGCTGGATGAATTTTTTTTTGCTGTGGCTGCAAAGTTGCTTTTCATTATTGTCTGTGTTTTTTGTCTGTAATGGAGACTGCTGCTTATACTTTATCATTACATTTGTTTTAATATTATATTTGTTTTTAATTCCTTCACTGTTGTAATCCTTTCGTGTCATGACCTTATGTGGTTTTGTTGAATCTTGTAGTAGGTGGGCCTTTGTACTTCGTATTGTGTTACTTTTGGTGGTGGCTTGGATGACTCTTCTCATGTTCAATTCGGCATTGATAGTTGTGCCCCTTTCACTTGGACGAGCGCTCTTCAATGCCCTACCGCTTCTCCCTATAACTCATGGCATCAAGTGCAATGGTAAGATGTTTACAATCAAGGCGGATATTAATACATTATAATTACTCTGAAATGAATATGAAGCTTAAATCCTTTCATGGCCTCATCCAGATTTATATGCTTTTGTAATTGGAAGCTATGTCATATGGACTGGTTTGGCTGGAGCAAGGTACTGTGTGGACCTTATCAGAACTAGGAGAACTAGACTTTTGCTCAATCAGATATGGAAATGGTGTGGTATTATTCTGAAGAGTTCTGTGCTGTTGTCAATATGGGTAAGAATGTAGAGTTGGTTGTGTTAAAACAAAATAATAGTGTGGGATTTCTTAATTTTGCTAACATACATGCTCTTTCTGCATTTCAGATATTTGTTATTCCTGTATTGATTGGACTTCTGTTTGAGCTTCTTGTGATTGTGCCCATGCGGGTTCCAGTGGATGAAAGTCCAGTGTTCCTTTTGTATCAGGATTGGGCACTTGGGCTAATCTTTTTGAAGATCTGGACTAGACTGGTGAGCACACCCCCCTCTCAACCTGTCCCAGCTGGTGGTGCATGAATTTCATGTATTTGTTTCCTCCCCCTCTATCTGAGATGTGGTAGGGTTATTAATAGCTTTAGGTTAAAACGGTGTCCTGGTTCCTGATCTGTTGGTTTTTGCATTATGACCTCTATTATTACTTGGGACCTCTTGACCATTTTTTTGCTATCCCTATATTTCCTAGATGCTGGGAATTGTGTGTGGACATGGTGAAGTGCTTGATATGCCATTCGGAGGGATTACTGATGATTCTTTTTGCCTTGTGTGTGCATTTTAATAGGTTATGTTGGATCACATGATGCCAATGGTGGATGAGAGCTGGCGAGTAAAATTTGAGAGGGTGAGGGAAGATGGTTTCTCAAGGCTGCAAGGTCTATGGGTTCTGCGCGAGATAGTCTTTCCAATCATTATGAAACTGCTTACTGCACTGTGTGTTCCCTATGTTTTGTCGCGAGGGGTATTCCCTATGTTTGGGTACCCGTTAGTTGTGAATTCGGCTGTCTATCGGTTTGCCTGGTTGGGATGCCTGTACTTCAGTTTACTGTGCTTCTGTGCCAAGCGTTTCCATGTCTGGTTCACCAATCTTCACAACTCCATACGTGATGACCGGTATTTGATTGGTCGAAGACTCCATAATTATGGGGAGAACTTGGAGGGACAGACTGATTTGAGTGCTGCATCTGAGAACCAAGTTTCTATGGCAGATGCGAATCAACACAATTGGGAAGCTGCTATAGGGATGAGACAGAGGCATGCCGTACGGCAAGATACCTGAAACGGGAATTATCGTTTTCTTCTCCCCTCATTAGGCATTTAGAGAAGCACGTGTAAAGAAATTGTGATATGCCAAGCATGCGTTGAGCGAATTGTTAAGTCATGGAGTAGGGTGTTGATGTATGTGAATATACCAGTTGGTTCTCATGTAGAAACTTGCGTTCCTTTTACTGAAGTACGCAACTAGTCTATTTACAAATGTGCACACTAGAGGAAATTGAACCTGGCTATCGGTCATCTGAGACCGATATTTTTAAATATTTTAAGTTACACAAATTATCTAAATTTTATAATTTATGTAATTTCAACAAGTTACACAGCAGACCATTCCGAGTATGGAATGTTTAATTTGAGACTGGCTGCCATGTTAGTTTATCTTTATACTTGGCATCCTGGGCTGATAATGTTTCATTTTGTACCATTAACATTTTATTTTTTTCAATTTTATTAATGGTAGTTGACTTGTTCACTTGGACAACAGTATTATGAAAAACACCTATTTGTAAAGTGGTCCCAATTCTTTATTCTGATGAAGGCCAATGAAAGAAGGAAGAAAGAAATTTGATTCCTTCTCATTTCCATAATAAAACTCACTCCGATATAAATTAAACCAGCAAGCTTTCCCCCTTTCATCAACAACTCTGGTGGCCAGCCACTGAATGTAACTCCATTACTTCCGCTAGTCCTGCGTTTCCAGAAGCCTGCCATGGATTCTGAATCCCCGAAGGTCGAAATATTCTTCTTCTCATTCTTGGGCGGCGGCCATTTAATCCCCATGATCGATCTGGCCCGTCTCTTCGCCTCCCACGGGGCAAGTTCCACCATACTCACCATCCCAAGCGACGCCGCCGTATTCCAAAACTCCATTCAAAGGGACCAAGAATCCAGCCTCCGTATCCAGCTCCACTACCTCGATCTACCACCCGATCATGCCGCCCTCAGAAACGCCGGCGTGTCAGCTCCGCCGCTTACGGATGCCTCAGCCCTGGAGGAACCCCTCCGTCGCCTCCTTCTCCGTCGCCCGCCCGACTGCATTATCACGGACACCTTCCACAGGAGGACAACTGACGTTATCGATGGGACTCCGAGGATCATATTCAACGGGAATTGCTGCTTTGCCCGCTGCTGCGAGAACAGCCTTAACGTTCACTCTTCTCACACAAGGGTGGAATCCGATTCCGAGCCTTTTCTCTTGCCGGGTCTTCCAGACAAGATAGAACTGTCCAGATCACAGCTGCCAATCTTCTTCCGGAATGGGATCAACTTCACTGGAAAGAGCAGGAAAGCCGAGGAGAACAGTTTTAAGCAAGTAGTTAATAGCTCCTACGCCCTGGAATCGGCTTACGTGTATTATTACAGGAATGAAATGGGAAAAAGGCTTGGCTTGTCGGGCCGGTGTCTTTGTACAACACGAACGCTGAAGACAAGCTGGAGAGAGGTCAAAAAGCTTCCATTGATAAGCTTAGCTGCATGAATTGGCTTGACTCCAAGGAATCCAATTCTGTTCTTCGTGTAAGTTTTGGCTGTTTGGCTCGAATGAGCAAAGCCCGATTTATGAGATTGCCAGTGGGCTTGAGGCTTGAGGCCTCGGGGCACCCTTTTGTTTGTGTTATCGGGAAAATTCTTGATGATGATAAAGGTAGGAATGTGGGCACTTATATTCCTGATGGATTTGAGGATAGAGTGGTGAAATCCTGGAACACGATGCCGTGGGGGGATATCCGATTCACTGTGGCTGGAATTCGACGCTGGAGGGCGTTTTAGCTGGCGTGCCGATGATCACGTGGCCGCTGTCGGCTGAGCAGTTTTATAACGAGAAGCTGGTGACTGAGGCGATGAGGATTGGTTTGAGGGTGGGCAATAAGGAGTGGGCGTCGTGGAATGTGTAGAGGAAGACGGTGGTGGGGAGGGAGAAGGTGCAGGCGGCAGTGGAGAAGCTCATGGGCGGCGGCAGGCCATTTATGCAGACTCCTAGCATAGTCAAATACTGGTTTGACTTCTTGATCAATGCAGGTTTAAATCTGGTTTGACCATGCGTAGGAGAAATTTCTGGCCTTGTATTTTGCAAAATTTTCACTAGATACTAAAATTTCGCATTCGAATATAATACACGCCAAAATAATTATCTCCATCTAATTTAACGTCTTGCTTTTATACAATTTTTAATTTGTCACAATGTCCTGTTTTATCTGTAAAATTGGCATCATAATGACCCCCAAGAATTTACATTACTTCAATTCATATCCTTTTTGGGATTTCTGCGTTCTCTTCTCACTTTTCCTATTAACAATGTTGAAACAATAGAAAAAGGGATATAATTCATATGCAGACAGGAGACTGAATGTTCTAAGAAGTTGTAAAACATGCGCTTCCCTACTTCTTTTGGCTTTCAATGTATCAAATTTTCCTTTTCACGATATTTCTGAGTTGTGGTGCCAAAACTGTCCCTATGAAATAATTTCATAATTTTATTATATAAAAATTGTTATATTCTTTAATAGTTTAATAATAAAGTAAATTATCAAATTATATATTTTTTGAAAAGATAGAAAGAAAAAGAATTAGAGGTCATAATAAAATGAGGAAAGAAGAATTAAAAAAGAGAAAAAGCATTTAAAATAATGGAAATGGAGAGGAAAAGAAAATTGAAGGTATTTTAACGCATTTATATTTAAGATCAAAAGTTATATTAAATAGTATAAATATAAATATTAAAGGAGGTATCTTAGAAAATGTATTAAAATGACGAAAATTAATTATTATAGAATGCAAATTCATATTATATAGTACAGTTAAAGGGACGATCTATGATAAATATGATAAATTTATATTTTATTGTCATTAATAAAAAATTATGCTTATACATAGCATATGCAATGTTTGCTAAATAAAACATTGTAGAATAAAACACACACACACACACACACACACACATATAAATATATATAAAAAATATTTTAACATATTTACACATCAAGGTTACATTTGAAAGCTACTTTCAAACCTCACATTTTTTTAATCCAATTTTGTATTATCAAGCATATCATTCAATAAAAATTTTCGTTTAAATTTAAATTTAAATACAAATTTTCTCTTTTATATATATATATATATATATAACTAATTATTTTCAATCATTACATTTATATATAATCAAACCAATACCTCTATATATACCCATAAACTCAAATTTATACATATACTTTAAAAATGAATCATTATTTCTATATAATATTATACTATTCAATTATTATTATATATTTTATACATAAATAAATACATAAAGTCAATAATAATACTGTTCATTCTTTAAAAAATTTTCTTCTAAATATATCACTCATCATAACACTATTATCACAAAGAATTATTTCACATCGCAACCCATCTTCCAAACAAAGCCCAAGAATATAACTTTGTTTAAAATAAAAATATTATATTTTAAATTAAATGCACACAGATTGACCGTGCAGATGCATCCACGGCAAACGACTCACTGCAAATAGTGTTTGTGATGAAATTAAATTAATGAAGAAATTAGACCCATTTTAAATCTATTATTATTATTTTATGTGTACTAATGACAAAAAACCTTGTCGGATCGGAGACAAGTGGTGGGTCAGGCGCCATCTTCTTTCTCGTGATTGGTCCGTCGATGCCAGAATGGTTGCACTTACACCAGCAACCCCCCTTTAGTCTTTTTCTACCTACGGTGCCCTCTCCTTCATCTCGATTGGTCCTTCCGGGATGTTTAAACTAGATTGCAGCTTCTGTTTTCCCTGCCACCATATGCCCCCTTCTACCGCAAAAGATTTGACTTTCCAAGCAATTCTCTCAGGTCATACTCCATGAGTTTCTTCGCGGGAGTCATACTTTATTCGTTAGCTATATAACAACTCCTTTCTTCAATTTATCCGTAAGCATTGGTCAATTCAACAATTTGCAGAAAATAAAGATATTCTCATTCTTAATCACGAAGAAATTCACTCTCTCTCTACAGTCAATTTCATGCAGTCATTTTTTTAAATTTTTATCAGTTTCCTCGAGCTATCTCTGCCTTTTTTGGCACCCAAGGAGTTAGCATTTGAACGTGAAGCAGCAAACATTAATTTAGTTCTTCTTAACTTCCAAGAAACTTTCTTGCAGCACTCGATATACGCACAACCCTTTCAGTAGGTACAAGTCTCTCATCATACATCCGCATTCATATACATACCTGAGTAGCAAATCCAAGAACAAGTAGTTACCCACCATTTTATTTCCTTACTATTCCCAGACTCTTTTTACAACATATTCAGAGTCACTTTTGTTATGGAACAGCTACACGTTGTCCTCTTTCCAATGATGGCTCATGGACATATGATCCCAACTTTGGACATGGCCAAGCTATTGATCTCAAGATACGTGAAAGCAACCACCATAGCCACACCCGCATTTGCCGAGCCAATACGCAGAGCCCGAGAATCGGCGGACCATCTCGGCCTGAGCACCATCGAATTACCACCACAGGGATCTTCACTGCCCGATAATATTGTCAGCCTCCACCAACTTACCGAGGACATGACGCCCAAGTTTCTCCAGGCCCTGGCTATGCTTCAAGAACCAGTTGAGAGGCTCCTCCAAGAACTGCACCCCAGCTGTCTTGTTTCCGACATGTTCTTGCCTTGGACTGCTGATTCTGCAGACAAATTTGGAATCCCAAGACTGGTTTTCCGCGGAACCAGCTGCTTCACGCTATGTGCCTCGTAGCAAATATACCTCCACGAGCCTTACAAGAACGTGTCGCTTGATTCCGAACCCTTCGTCGTACCAAATCTTCCGCATGAGGTGAAGTTTACAGGGCACAAGTGGTCGAGTTCGGACATGGGGAAGACAAAAACGAGTTCGCAAAGCTGGGTGAGCAAATGAGAGAGTCTGAAAGGAGAAGCTTTGGAGTTGCTGTCAACAGCTTCTACGGGCTTGAATCCGTTTATGCCGATCACTCCAAGAATTTTTTGGGGAGAAAGGCATGCATGGCACATAGGCCCCCTTCTCTTAACCAACACTGGAGCTGAAGCAAAAGCACAAACAGGAAAGACATCATCAGCCATAGACGAATTCCAAAAGGCCTAATTCTGTGGTTTACGCGTGCTTTGGAAGCATGGCGACCTTCACTACAGCACAGTTACAGGAAACAGCATCAGAGCTTGAGGCCTCGGCTCAGGATTTCATTTGGGTTGTGAGGAAAGGGGAAAGTGAAGAAGACAAAGAAGACTGGCTGCCTGAAGGATTCGAGGAGAGAACGAAAGGGAGAGGGCTGATCATAAGGGGATGGGCGTCCCAAGTGATGGTCCTCGATCATCTAGCGGTGGGGACTTTTGTGACTCACTGTGGATGGAATTCAGCGCTGGAAGGTATATGCGCTGGGGTTCCTATGGTGACGTGGCCCGTTTTTGCGGACCAGTTCTTCAATGAAAAGTTGATTACGGAGGTTCTGAGAACGGGGGTTTCTGTCGGCAGTAAGCAGTGGCGGAGACTGGCCAGCGAAGGCGTGGCCAGGGAGGCAGTGCAGCGCGTCATGGTGGGAGACGCATCCGTGGAAATGAGGAACAGAGCAGAATATTATAAGGAAATGGCAAGAAAGGCAGTTGAAGAAGGTGGATCATCCAACGCTGATTTGAACGATTTGATTGAGGAATTGAGCGCCTATGGCAAAAAATAGGGCAGTGTTTGGATTCTATGTTTTGGTTTATATTTCAAAAAAATGACTTAGAATCATAAAAACACACACACACTCATATAATAGTTTTATATTTTTGAATATCTTTTGTGACAGAAAATGTTGTAGCTGTGTATGGTTTGACATCTTTCTATCTATAAAATATAATAATTGAATATAAATTTTCATGTAGCGTAAGAAATCTGCAACCATATGTGTTTGTTTTGACGATTGTTATATTTTATCATTTTGACTCTTGAAGCCAATTCCTCGAGTTGAATGCTGATATTAATTATCATGGCTCCGTTAATTTGTTACCGTCTCTCCATTTTTTAAAATATGTTTATGTGTAACATTATCATTTCTGATATCAACTTATGAGCTAGCGTAGCATTCTTTCTCTCTTAGTCTCTGCAACAAACCTATCGAAAAGCAGTTAATATTATAGTAGGCTAGGTGGTAATGACAGACTACGGTGGTAATGACAGACTACGGTGGTTGAGGTATTCTATAAATAGTAATCTCCTTTTAATTTATAAAAACACAAATTACAACATATTTTTACTATTTTTGACAAATCATTATTTTTTCTATTTACTCTTAGATAGTTGAGAAGGTTTAAGAAATGAGCAATTGTGGTGCGCACCCTCCATTTTCAGGAAAAACCACCCACGCCAACCAACCAAGTGGTGGATATTACTTTAGATTGATTAAATGAGTCAATTTTTGGCCTGACTAGAAAAGAGAAAGGTCCCTCAGTTGTGAGCAGAAAAGAACCCCCCAACCTATGACCGTAGGGATTAGAGACAGTGGTAAGAGGATGCTTATGGAATCAAATCCAGGGGATAGAGGAAGGAAAGGAAGCATGACCACCTTCACCTGGTTAGGGAGAAGGTGGAAAGAGCAAGAAAAAATAAAGAAGAAGGAAGAACGTACTCGAGCTATAGAAGATTTGTCGTTCACATCAAGAATTTTAGTAGAACTTGTACTGGATAATTTTCGATAGTTCAATATGCTTGAATACAATAGGGCATCGAACTCGATAGAACATTTAGCTATATTTAAGTACCGGGTACTACTCCGCTAATATTTTATTAGAATCAAGTGTAGGATCTTCCCTACCACTCTACGAGGTTCTACTTAGAGGTTGTTCAACCAATTGCTAGGGAAAGTTATTAAAATTTTTTGATGATTTTGCTAATTTGTTCATCTACTGATTTGCAAGTTGTGAGAGGTATGAAAAACACCAATGCCTTTGTTTAATATGAAGTAAGGAAATGATGAATTCTTCAAGACTACGTTTGTCATTTCTTAAGGGCGGCCTTATATGCCCCATCAGCAACACAAGAGGCATTGGCAAACTTGTTCACATAAGGACTTTAGGAAGAAGATTTTTTCAAATCTTGGGCCAAGAGATAGGTATAAAACTTTGATAAGACCTTATTTTGAGTTAAAAAATACATCAACATGAAGAAGTATGGCGGGCAAGGATCATGGACAAAAAAGTGGCTCGTGAGGATAAGAGAATGATGCCGATCATAAATGCTGCAACTATGGTGCCTAAAGAAAATATCATGGGACAACTTACACTTCTAAAAGTAAGCCGAGAATAGATTCTCAGAGCCCTACAAAATTCTAACATGATTTGATCTCGAGGTGCATCTTTGCCACAAAGAAATTTGTGAAGCAATGAATATTGCAAGTTCGATTACATGATTGAAGGATATTTTAATCTCTAGAAACAAATAGAAAACCTAATCAAAAGAGGGTTTGTCCAATAATTAGTAGATAAGCAAGAAAAAAATAATAAGGAAAAGAACATGGTAGAAAGACCAATGGCTTAAGGGCTTATAAGCATGATTACTAGAGGACAATCTCGGAGGAAGAATAAAAATAGCCTCCACAAGGTAGCAAATGTACCAAAAAATATGAAGCTTAGCTTGGGAAAAGTAGAGGGAGAATGATGTGATCAAAAGGAGGGTAGCAGAAGAATAAAAATTAGATTGAACCAAATTCTGAATCCCAAAAACGCGAATCGTGCATCAAAGTGTCTAATCCTACATATTGAAACCAAAATTGATAAACGGTGCGATAGGACGGCTACAATTGATACGTCGAGATAGATTGATATGTCACGACTCACATAAGGATCACCTTTTTGAATCAATTTGAATGTTCTCAATTCCAGAGGAAGTTGAGTAATCTCATAACTCATAAATTCAAATATCAAAGATCTGCCTGTTTGAATTGAATGAAATAACCATTTATACTAAATACTATCAGACCTTAATTTAAAAAACCCATATGGCCCAATTTGTAAATAAAGCTCAATAATAAATAAAAAGAAAAAGAAAAATAACAAACATCAAATAAAAGTTGATAGATCCCTAGATCGCGTTATACCCCTCCTCTTGAGGGTGAATTGTCTTCAATTCGAGTTTATATTCTTGTGGATCAAACACAAATCATTGGAATTTCGCTAAAATTTTAACTTTTCATAAATCTGGCAATGGAACTCCATTGGTGAACCACATAACAAATTATGAAAAATCACAACTGTTGTGCCAAATGCGCGTATGCGAACTCCTTAGCTAAAAATAATTTCAACTATTGTGCAGCACAAACGGACAAAGCGTTTGCCAGATGGTCAAACGAATTAACATGCACATGATTCTGTAAAAGCTCAATTTCCCATCCTTTCACTAATTCTTCATTTCTGTACACATCATCAACCACCACTCCTTGTTCTAAGAATTCTTCTGTCTCAACTTTATTTCAGTGTTTACTACAATTCCTTTTATTTCTTTTGGTTCACTCTTTTTTTCAGCAATTTTCAAACCTTCATTGGGACTAACATTATCCTCGTACCGCGTGTCTCTGAATTCTATCTTTTATTTATGCTTTCATGCAAAGATGATATCTTCATAGACTTGCTTTTCTTAGTCTCCTTGAGTTGATTGAAACCAACGTAAGCATTAATTTTCTCATTTGGACACCTACCAATCGAGTGCTCTCTTTGAAAACAATTGAAGTATAATATATCATTATCGTGCACATAATAAATGGTAGAAATATCCTTGAATTCCTCAACCTTTCTCAATCGGCCATATATTTTATCCATAATTCTTGATATCTTTTGAATTGCCTCAAACATCATTTTCAATTGTCCAATGAAAGCCTCATATATACGTTTAGTATTATCAAAAATTTTAAGTTGATCTACATAATATCTAGTCATAATAGGGTAAAAATACTACTTAACCTCACAATTTTTCAACCCTCTCTTTTTTTGCACTTTTTTCAATTTTTTTTCTCTGGTAAAGCCCAACAACTAAACAAGCCCTTAGTTAGATAAGAAATTGTGGCAACCAAAGAAAGCCTTAATCAAACAATAACTTCGGCAACCAAACAAGTCCTTATCTGGCCTAATATAATTCAACTAATCCTAGCTCAAATAAATAAAAAGATGCAACCAAGGCCACAAATAAATTTGACTTGGAGTTAGCCAAAAGTCTTCGGCCCAGTAGCCCTTCAGTCCAATGCAATTTTAAGGCTGGCCTCATGTTTTTTCCCTTGGAACCAAGACACTTGTGCCCAACTCCAATTTGATTTTTTTTTTTTTAATTAGGCCTAACCAGAACGATCAAACTGGACAAGCCCAGGACTAATTTTTAGCCTAATAAGCATTGGCCCCAACGTGGGCCAACAATTTTTTTTTTTAAGAAAAACCCGTCAGGGTTTTCTACAGGCGGCGGTGGTGACGATGTTTTAGAAATGGCGACAACTGACCGCTCAAAGGATGGTTTAGGCAGAGAACGACGCAGAGACCTCGGAGGGCAATTGAACTACAGTGGTGTGTGGTAGTATTAACGTTGGACGACCAGAACATGTGATGGTGACACGACAACTTTCTCAGTATGGAAATGCGCTGCTCTAGCATCCTGGTTTCAATCAACGATGGCGACAGATTGAGCTTCGAGCGGCAACCATTACATGGATGAATTCTAGCCTGAGATCAGCCGAAGGCGGTGATTTTGAGGCTTTTGTAAACAGAGACAACGACTGTTCTATCGTTTGTACCCTTGTTTTTCTTTTGTTTTTTTATTTTTTTTAATTTTTTGAATTTTGCTTTCTTTTTTTTGAATTCTGCCTTTTTTTATTTTTCCTCAATTCAGACCGGGTATCGAATTAGATTTTGATACAACTAATTCTGATACTAACTGATGTGATCAGACGAGGGTAGGGGAAGAATAAAAATTAGATTGAACCGAATTCTGAATTCTAAGAATGCGAACTATGCATTAAAGTGTCCGACTCAACATATTAAAACCAAAATTAAACCAAAAATTGATAAATAGCGTGATACGATGGCCACAGTCGTTATACTGAGATCAATTGATACATCATGACTCACACAATAATCACCCATGTTGAATTAATTTGAACATTCTCAATTTTAGGAAAAGTTAAGTAATCTTATAACTATCAAATTCAAATATCAAAGATTTATCTATTTGAATTTAGTGAAATAAGTATTTATAGTAAATCCTATTAGATTTTAATCTAAAAAACTGATATGGCCCAATTTGTAAATAAAGGCTAATAATAAATAAAAATAAAAATAACAAATATTAAATAAAATTCGACGAATTCTTGAATCGTCTTAGATAAGGAACCATCATAATCTTTGAACTAGGAGACCTTTAGAGGATTATAACTCCCCACTCAGAATAGCCAACTACGACGTGGCACGATACCTGGTGCACAATGGGAACTCAGTAGACGTATTTGCCCTCTTTGACCTAAAAAAATAGGGTTGGATAGAGAAAAATTAAAAGTAGTGAACTAAACCTTGTTTGGATTCAACAAAGAAGCTGTCTAACATTTGGGAAAAATTATGATGCTTATCACAATGGGACAAACTAAATTATCCAAAAGCAAGTTTGCATAATTCTTTATGGTAGAAAGGATGTTGGCTTACATATGATTTTACTTACAATGATGTTGGCTCTATCGCTTGGTTTCAACAAACACTGAAACCAACGTCATAGTAGATGACAACATGATGAGCTAGGACTTTTTTAAAATCCTAAGACCCTTAAAGGCTCCTTACCTAGGGCCTGTGGTATTTTGTTAAGTATGCCTAGCCTTCAAGGGGTAAGGGGGAACTGTTAGTGGCCTTCTTTTCTTCTCTCAGCTCGACTCCCTCCACCTTCCAGGCGAAGCTTCCTAAAGAGAAGCCATCTTTGCTTCAAGTTTTTTGTGCTCTTCTTCTAAGTGTTGCACTTGTTGTGATTAAGCATTGGTAGTGGCTTTGGACTTGGCCGGCTCTCCACCAGCAATTTTGACCCTAGCCAGGAGGGTTTAAGTCGCTTGATTCAACATATATCTCTTATCTAACATATATTTCGCTTGCTCGACAAGTTGGCAAGGGTGGTGGAGCTCCACCTCCAGGCATATGACCAACTCGTGCACCCAAATGACATGATAAAACAAATTCTGAGGACCAAATCAATAAAGTCACTATATAGAAAATGCAAAGCAAAATGAAAAAACTTACGTAAGAAGAGTTTAGCACATTTTTCGGAACAATTTGGCAGTAAGAGAGGTTGCGAGTCAATTTGGAATCATGGGGCATCACCCCCCATAAATGTGATTGTAGGCCAAAGTTTCAACACGTAGAATGAAGCAAATTAGCCTAGGAAAATAAGGTGGATTGAGAAGGTGGTGGTTGGGTTTAAGGGATAAACTGGAAATGTACAGGGATTGTGGGGGGAGGTGCAATTCGAGACTATGTAGTGGAATTGTCAAGAAGCATAGGTTGTGAGGGGGGAGTAGGAGTAAATGTGAGAAATAGAAGGAAAGGAGAGCAGATGAGATATCTACCAAGATCCCCGCTTTGAAAAGGGTTACCCGCTTAGCTTGGTAATGTTAAAGCACTTGCCTTTTATGTGGGAGGTAAGGCTTTAATAGGAGATGGGGAGGGGGGAAATGAGAGCAGTAGTGTCCTTCTCCTCCTCCTTCTCTTCTCTGTTTCTTTTGCCTCTGCCTTTCATTGATTGAAGGCCTCAACAAGCAATCCCTTTATCATGTTGTTTGTAAAATAAAATAATATAAGTAAGCAGAACATTACCCAACTTACAAAACATAAAGAACTTGCCAATTTCGTGGCACAGGCCCTCATGGTGACAACTCAAGCCAAAATAAAACAGGACTCCAAGATTGGTTATCATTTCTTGATTTATGTACAGTTTATTTGAGGTGTGAACATTCATCGCAATCTCAGGCGAGGGATTTTTTTGAGAAATTTGGTAGAGACGAAGAGTTGAGCTGAAAAACAATGGAAAAATCCTAGGGCTCAAAACCCTTCAAAAAAAAATATTCTGGGCTCAAAACCCTTCAAAAAGAAATATTCTTCTTTCCAACTTTTATTATTATTGTAAGGAAGATTTTTTAAACACTTCGTGCTTGGTTAAGAATTGAGATAAAATATCCTAACTTGATAGTTTTTAATGTACATAAGTAAAACAAAAGCTTAGATGAGGATTTGATTAGTGCCTATTGACATAAGATCAAAAACCCCTGAGCAAACAGAGGAGTTAGAGGTTAGTTGTATTAACATTATTGTAAAAGATCTGGCAACATCAGAATAAGAGGGTGGGAAAGAGGAAAAAGGAGTTCAATTCTAAGTTGGTGAATGACTGGTGTAAAGTTGTCGGTGCACAACTATTATGATCAAATAATATAGAGTAAGTAAAAGTGTTGAATCCAAATATAGGTTAATTTGTATCTATTGATTTGTTTACGTATACATTAGTTAAGTCGATCATTTTTTAGCAATGATTTTGAGAAATTTATAAAATAAATTTGTTATGCAAGTCTAAGTAATAAAATACACAAGTTTTTGAAGATTCAATTGATTTGAATTGTTTAGGTTCTTGTATTGTAATGTGATCTATTCATACTCAACATATGTCAATCATCATTTATTTAAATTTAACACACAAGGTGCATAGTCTCCTAGTTTCACTTCCACTAATTCTAAAAAAATTATATTTATAATTGTTTCATTGATTATAGAAATTCGCCTTGCTTTTGCTACTATTTTGTAATTATTATAATAATAAGAATTGGCCAATTTTTTAAACATTTAAACCACAACAATCATAAATAACTTTCAAAAGTGCATAATCTCTTAGTTTTGTTTTCGTTAATTCTAGAAAAATTATTTTTATGATTGTTTTATAGATAATAAAAATTCAATTCCACTATTATTCCATAATTATCATTATTATAAGAATAGACCAAATTTTTAAGCATTCAAATCCTATTAATCATAAATAGCAATTCAACAATATTTGATCATAAATTGAAATGAATATCAATCACATTAACAACTAAAGATCCCAAACTTAAATTTAATTCAACCAAACTAAATAATAATCCATCCAAATATAAGAACTAATCATTTCTAAACTAAGAACACATGAAATTCAAAAGTATAGATGCTTAGTCATATAATAGAATAGTGATGATGGATCCTTCAATGTTTCCTTGACTTCCTTGTCTCTAAAAGTTTTCTTTTCTCTTCCTTTATCTTCTATTTTAGCACAAGAAATGTCCCCACTTTTGTCTTCAAACATTTGCCTTTTATATCCATCTTACTCTGCCTGCAATTTTCAAAAAAAACTGTTTCCGTTGCCTTAGGTTGTTTCCATGTAGTCATTGTGAGCCCGCATGACTCCTCATGTGGTAAAACATTCGAATAGCATGTCCAGAGCATAATTTTCTCTTTCTCTGATGCACTTTTCATGTGACCACATAATGAGAGCATCTTAATCACATGACTATAGCATGTTGATTGCATGAATTTAAGCCTCTCTAATGTAGTCTTCATGCTGATCTAATATTGGTAATGCATAAATTTTAGCTCTCTGATGTGGTCTTTATGCTGTTCCAATATCGACAGTGCATAAACTATTCTGTGCACATCAAAATTTATCTTAAGTGTATGCTTTTTTTCAAAACAATATTAATAAATATGTCTCATGAAATAAACCATGAAATGTCTCAAAATAGCAAAAAGTCTCATAAAACTAGCAAACAATTGTCCCAAATTTCTATACTGAATAACTTCATTTCTTGAAGTTATCAACAAATAAACACTAGAATATAACCACTGGGGGGAGGTTTATGGCGGCAGGACATCTCACGAAGAACTACACATGTATAGTTCATTGGAATCTCATAGGAATTAACATATTTTGCTATAGTATTCTTATTACATTCACTTTTTTTTTTATTTCATGATAAAGAGATTTAGCATACATGGTTACTAGCCTCTGTAAAAGGAAGAAAGGGGAAAGATGATTTAGGGAAGATGCTTGCGAAAGAAGTTTGCAAAAAAGAGTTTTTAGAATGAAACAGCAAAAGTGGTTCTATTTGAGAGGGAAAGATTTATATAGATGTAACAGTTGATATCTAGGCTGCACACATGTATGGGAATCATGGGCCGTTAGAATAAAAAATGTCATAAAAAAAAAAAAGGTTTTCAAGCATTTAATGAAAAAGACCCTAACTTGACTAATGTCTTAAAAAACAAAAACAACTCAAATAGGAAATCGAAAGGTTTCTAGTTTAAGGACATGAAAAGTCACAACCAACATACAACATGCATGATTACAAGGAAAAAGATATGTAGCTCAAGGATGATTAAAAATCCAACTCAATTGCTGAGGTTCTAGCATAGCACAATACCTTTAAGCTCGGTAAGGAGCTTGCTCACCTAAGTTTTACTAGAGCTCAATATTCTTTAGCTCCGAAAAAAAAAGAGAAAAAGAAAGAAAATTAAAGAAAAGCAACTCATTAAAGGAAATCAAAAATTTTCTTAGTATAAACTTTAATTATAAAAATACAAAATAGGCACTACTTTTCTCAATAGAGAAGGATGTCATTTTACATAAACAAAAGAAAGATACAGGGTAGCATTCTTTAAAATAAAGCGCTGCCTTCATAAAAATCAAAAGTACTATCCAAAAGCCATGCAAGACTTCCACTGTCAACTTAGCACATTATCTTCTCATAAAACTAGTGCCAATCATGATTCCCATCTTGAGCTTCAGCGACAACAGCCTTCAACATGCCTTTTGAAATAAGTTGGTTTAGGCAGTCATAGAGACCACGTGGATAACCTTGTTGAATATATTTAATCATTAAAGATCAAAAGGCGGAAGAAGCATGGTAACGGAAGAACTTGTCCTCCCAAAATTGCTGAAGGTCTAGCTATCTATTAGGCCTTGATAGATACTTCGACACCGAACTCTTACAAGCAGCTCGGCACTTTCGTAGCTCTTTGGATAGTTGATGGTAGTCTTTGATGATCTTTTTTAAGATTTGTCTACATCTCTTCAAGCACTCATCTTGCTTCAGGAGAGCACCATCAAATTATAGTAGAAGACGCTATATCTGTTCATAGAAAAGGGGTCTACATTTAGTCTACTCCATCTGGAGCTCTTTTAGGCCATAAAGGGTATCTTAGGTTACAGAGACTTTTTTACAATAGAAAGTAAGTGAAGAATAAAGGTCCCTTATTAAAGAACAAATGAAAATAGAAGAAGTAATGGGGTTAACCATAGTGGATGAAATGTGAAATTTAATTGTGAATGCAATAGATGTAAAGGATCATTCTTCATTTATAGTACTCTAGCATGTATAAGGAACAAAAGGAGGGAGAGGGGGGGATTGGTGATGTGCGATAACATTCTTCCTAACATCAACCTATAACTTGGCCTACCTTTCCTCCCTTTCCAGTCTTAGCAACAAACCTATCGAAGAACGGTTAGCTTAATATTAGGTTGGGCGGTGATGATAGGCCATAGTGGTTGAGATATTTTATAAATAGTGACTACTTTTTGATTGTAAGAACATATAAGTTATAAGATATTCCTACTAGTTTTGGTGAATCGTTATTTTTACTAATTACTCTTAGATAATTAAGGAAGTTTAAGAAATAAACCCACATCATACATCATTAAACTTTGTATAACTAAACATCTAATACCACAATTTTTTTTTCAAATTCAATTTTCATCTCTTATACATATATACCTAATTATTTTTTAATAATTATTCATCTAGAGTCAAATCAATATCTATATACATACGCACACTTACTCTCACATTTCCATATACTTATATTCTAAAAATCAATCATTATCTACATACACTATCACTTCATCCATCATTTTTTTATATTTTATACATATATAAATACACAAACTCAAATAAATTATACTATTCGTCACATCAACATTTTATTTCCAAACATATTATTTATCCTAACACAAATTCACCAAATAACATTTCCCAATAATACCCCACTTCCAATCATAACCCATGTTAGCTTGTTACCACAAGTGCAATCACATGCGTAAAAATCACTAAATATGCAAGCTATGTTTGTTTCCTTTTTTTTTTTTCTACCATTCATTATCACTAATAAATCTTATAAACCAAACATCTTACAATGCAAATTTTATTCAAATCTAAATTCAAAATTTTTTATTTTATCTTTTATGACTAACTAATAATTTTTGAATCGTTATATCTAATTACAATCAAATCAACACCAATTCCTATAATTTTGTGCTCACATTTATTTTTTATTACTATGTAAACTTATATACTATCACATCATTAAATCATTATTACATATTAAATATATATAAAAATAATTTTTCTATTCATTTATATCTTAAAGACCAAACATAATTTTATCCCCACTCAAGTTATCTAAATTATCCTTCCAATTCTAATTTGGAAACAAACATAGCCACAAATTTAGTTTTCAACTAGACTGGTAATTTCTGACCCGATCCAAACCTAACCCAAAAACTAATTAAACAAAATTAAATGGTAAAATTATAAATATTTGAAACATCAAGCATTAATTTTAATTAAAGAAAAAATATTTTTTAATTAGTGGATTAGTAGGTTAGATTTGGGTACATTTTATTTTTTTAATTTTTTCTTTTAATACATTTTCAAATTTTTATTTCTCTTCTATTTTTTTATTTTTCTTTCATTTGTTCATTGGCATCTATTTGTCATTTTTCTTTGCCTTTCTTCGTTCCTTTAACTTTTTTATGTCATTTTGTTTTCAAATAATTTTATTTTATTATTAAAAATTCTTTGTATTGGTTATTCATTAACAAAATTTTTCTTAAATCTGATGTAAAATTTTTATCAAACAATATAATCAACGTATTTTAAATTTAATTTAAAATTTTAGAAATTAAAATATTGAAATCTTAAACAAAACCAACTAAGAGGTGATACAATTGAATTTTCTATAAAAATAACATTTTCTGCTTAATAAATTATTTCATTCTTAATGAATACGAAAACTAGTGCACCAACGTACTCGAAATCAATCTATACAGATTAGCTATTTATAAACAAAAAAATTAACTAATATTTTTTATTGTTACACTACAGCAGCATAATTTGACTAATATCTCAGTTCTAAGAAGAGGCCCTTAATTAACATTGAAATCCAGGGTGTCACCAGTCTTTCAGAAAACACACAAGTTTCAGACTCGTTTGTTTTACCAGACCAGAAAAGTTAAGTCAGTTAACCAGGAAAATCTAGAACATGGTATTTGTGACAAAGTCGAAATCTTCTTTGAAGCATTAGGGCTGACTCACTGAGAAGGCAAAGCAACAAACAAATTGGTGTCCTTTTAGACACCACGGCACTTCAAGTGTGCCTTGGAGATGCTATTCATTGAAAATACAAATTTCATAATTTTGTATTAAAGAAATAAAAAATTAATTAAATAATGAAATTATGATAAATGTTATAATTTTAAATATTTAAATTTCGACTAAACGTGGCATCTACTATGGTCAATTTGAGCGTTTGACCCTGAGCAGTGATTGCCCAATTCCACGTTCAATGAAACCTAACACGAAACGTGACGTGCCAGCCGAAAAGATTCTGGACTCTCATTTTGTCGAGCATAATTAAAATCCCCCAACGTTTTTAACGTCACCAACTACGTCAGCAAAGCTGCCTCCCTTACTATGCCAATGTTTTTAAAACTCGACGAAGTGAATCGGAAAATTTACTGGTCACTGGTCCGATCGGTTGAACCGTTGAAAAAATTGATTATTTTAATTATATAATATTATATATATTACTATAAAAATAATTTACAAAATAAATGTAATCCAATATAATAATAGAGTATAAAATAATTTTTAAATGTAATGTTAAAAATTAAATAATTTGACTAAAATAAAAATTATTACACAAATTAAAAAATATATTAAATTCAAAATGATTAAAAGTATAAAATTGAAAAAATAGTTTTGAAAAATAAACAGATTAATTAATATAACTCATTTTAATTTTAAGATACAATAATTCAATTTTCAAAATATTAATTAGAAAAATAAAAGGATAAAAATTATTAAAAACAAAATTTAAAATAAAAATTGTATATTTAACTAATATTAAGGATTGTAAATGTAAGAAAAATTTGAAAAAAGTCTAAAAATTTATTTTGTAATTTTAAAAAAAATTGCTAAAAATTTCTTTTTTTTTAAATTTTTTAGATAAAACCGATTTTAAACCATTTTAACCGGTTCAAATCGATTTTGACCGGTTTTTTATCTTTTTTGACCGGTTCTTGACTAGTTGTATAATATTTTATTTTTACAGTTTAACCCGACCGGAAAACCGGCCGATTCCCGGTCGAACCGGTTGAACCGGCCGGTCCGGTCCGGTTTTAAAAACATTGTATTATGCAACTTCTGTTTTCCCAGTCAACGTCTCTTCTAGAAACAAAGGGCGGAAGAAGCAAGCAGAATTCAAGCTTCTTTCTAACACCCTTCGTGCGGGCAATCATTTTTTATTAATTTCCTCAAACTCTGCGTTGAGCAGGCCATCTTGTTCTTACTGCTAGCCAACTCACCAATCGCCTAGCAGCAAGTCTATATATGCAGATTTCAGCGTGAAGCTGTGTCTCATCACACACACATTAACACCCATACACACCCACTTTCAGTTCAACTCAATTTTCACTTCCTCAATTTCCCAAGTTTGTTTACATCAGATTCCACGGCTTCTAATATGGGGCAGCTACATATTGTCCTCTTTCCATTTATGGCTCAGGGACACATGATCCCAACGTTGGACATGGCCAAGCTGTTGGTTTCAAGAGGCGTGAAGACAACCATCATTGCCACCTCAGCCTTTGCTGATCCCATAAACCTAGCCCGGCAGTTGGGACACGATATCAGTTTGAGCACCATCAAGTTCCCACCTAACGGATCTTCATTGCCCGACAACATTGTCAGCGCCGATCAACTTACCACCCCTGATCTGATGCCTAAGTTCTTCGGGGCCCTGGCGCTGCTCCGAGAACCCGTGGAGAAGCTCCTCCAAGAACTGCGTCCCAACTGTCTCGTTTCTGACATGTTCTTACCTTGGACGGCTGATTCTGCAGCCAAGTTTGGGATTCCCAGATTGGTTTTCCATGGAATGAGCTGTTTCGCGCTGTGCGCTTCGGAGCACATGAATCTTCATAAGCCATATAAGAAGGCGAAATCTGACTCTGAGCCCTTTGTCTTGCCTGATCTTCCACACCAGCTGACGTTTACTCGGACACAAGTGTCTCCGTTTGAACAAGCCGAAGAGGAAAATGTATTTAAGAAGTTGCTTGACGAAATGACGGATTCGATGGGGAGAAGCTACGGAGTTGTCGTTAACAGCTTCTACGAGCTCGAATCCGCTTATGCCGTTCACTATGAGAAGGTTTTGGGGAGACAGGCATGGCATATAGGCCCACTTCTGTTAACCAACACAGGAACTGAAGCAAGGGCACCAAGAGGAAAGATATCAGCCATCGACGAACACGAATGCCTGACATGGCTCGACTCCAAGAGGCCGAATTCTGTCGTTTACGTGTGCTTCGGAAGCATAGCCACCTTCACTCCGGCACAGTTACGCGAAATGGCTGTCGGGCTTGAGGCCTCGGGCCAAGATTTCATTTGGGTCGTGAGGAAAGGGCGAAAAGATCAGGAAGACAAAGAAGACTGGCTGCCTGAAGGATTCAAGGAGAGGACGAAAGGCAAAGGGCTAATCATAATGGGATGGGCGCCCCAACTGATGATTCTCGATCATCCAGCCGTAGGGGCTTTTGTCACTCACTGCGGATGGAATTCGACGCTGGAAGGAATATGCGCCGGGATTCCTATGGTGACGTGGCCCGTTTTTGCGGAGCAGTTCTTCAATGAGAAGTTGGTTACGGAGGTTTTGAAGACTGGAGTGTCTGTTGGCAACAAGAGATGGCAGAGAATAGAGAACGAAGGCGTGGTAGGGGAGGCAGTGGCAAAGGCGGTGCGCCGCGTGGTGGTGGGGGAAGCAGCCATGGAAATGAGGAACAGAGCAAAGTATTACAAGGAAATGGCAAGAAAGGCTGTTGGAGAAGGTGGATCATCTTACGGTGCTTTGACTAATTTAATAGAGGAATTGAGCGTCTATCACCCTCCCAAGAAAGAAACAGGACATGATTGAAAGTTGAGACTTGGGAGTTTTAGCATTTAAATACGTTGGACTATGTAATGTGGACATGTTGTCCCAAGTGCAGTTAGATTATTATAGACTATGTAATGTGGACATGTGTAACGTGGACATGTTGTCCCAAGTGCAGCTAGATTATTATACCATCCAAGCAAATATTGAATCCGCAGGGAACAGTTTTGCATGTTTTTCACATATAGATGAGCTCGCGGCATCTAAGCAAATATTGACATGTGTCCGAAAACAGTTTATTGCTTAAGGCTATGTTTGGGAGAGGAGTTTTAGTTGAAAATGATGTTTGTTGAAAGTTGTATTGAAATGAGTAATATATCCGATGTAAAATTTTAATAGGATGTAAATATTAATTTATTTGAATATATAAATAAAATATATAAGAATGATTGGATAATGTGATAGTTTTTGTTTATAATAATAGGTTTATAAATTATAAATAAATATAATTGTGAGTATATGTGTGATGTATATAGATATTGATTTGATTATAAATAAGTATAATGATTCAATAATATTAATTTATTTAAATATACAAATAAAATATATAAATATGGTTAGATGTTGTGATAATATGTAGGAATGATAATTAATTTTTATAGTATAAATAAATATAGATGTAAAAAAAAAATATATATATATATATATATAATATAGATATAGATACTGATTTAGTTGTAGATAGTTGTATAATAATTAAAGAATAATTAATTAATTACAAATATAAAATATAGAAATTTTGAATTTAAATTTGAATGAAAATTTAGATAATGTTTATTTTGATTTTTGAATGTGTGTTTTTATGTATATTTTTTAAAAAAATTATGTAAAAATACGAGAGAGAAAGAGATAAATTTTAAAATTTTAATGATCGTGCGTTTGTTGTTGTATGACAGTATGAAATTTGATTAGACGTGTGATTGTTGGAAAATTAGATTCCAAACATAGTAGATGATTAATACCCACCTAAACCTTCAGTTGCCCGTAGATTTTTAATTGAAGTGTAATAAATATCTCTTTCATGAAGCTCAAGTTCATGAATTTGGTGAGGTAGAGTGACAAGAACTCCTGCCTCATATACCACTTAATTGAATGGCATGTATTTTAAGGAAAAATGTTTAGTAAGCAAATTTGATTCCAAATATCAGCAATCATTAAATGGGGTTAGCCTAATCTTTCACGTGTAGTAACTAATGATAGCATAATTAAAATTCCCTCCGGAATGCACCATTACTAACACATGATCAACCGTGGATGTGAAGCGAGCCAGATACAGAGTCCCATGGTATTTCCATCTCACTTTCCCTGTTTTATTTTTTTTTTATTTTTAATTTTGCACCGTCTTTGACCTAGACAGCACAAATAAAAATTCAACTTTATGAGTACTTATGTATGCCACAAGAAAAAATGGTTTTGAACAGTATTTTCACTCAGAATTAAACTACGCAAGAAGAAAGTTTCCTCAAAAATAAACTCAATTTAAGTGCAAAATTGCAGCCCCTTTACTATTATTTTTATTGCCAAATAAATCTGTTCCCTATTAGTTTTTTTCTCTTCCCTCAAAACCCTAATTTTAGGCATGATTGGGAACCCCAAAATTCAAATTTTCCATAATTCCCAGATATCAAATCATTTCCCCATTACAAATCCCAACAAACCAAAAGAAAAAGTAAAAAGAAAAAGTTCAAAAATAAAATAATGAGAATAAATATTCAGTGCACAGTACTTACAGCTCGCCTAGTGGCCAGTGTCAGGCTCTTTTTAAATCCTCCATGTGAGACTTAAAAGAGGAG
The DNA here is from genome assembly GCA_019155195.1 of Avicennia marina. Classification (NCBI taxonomy): domain Eukaryota; kingdom Viridiplantae; phylum Streptophyta; class Magnoliopsida; order Lamiales; family Acanthaceae; genus Avicennia; species Avicennia marina. Next base: position 3,419,999 of record CM032770.1, on the reverse strand, counting down.
GGGAAGCCCGAATTGTCCCTCACCCATCTTATCCCTCGTAAACGCCTTCCTTCTTGCTGTTCCCTCAGTGATTTCATCAAACACCTTGAATTCATATGAAGCCCAGCGCCAAGTTCATCGTTTTCCACCCTTCCGTCAACAAAACAGGCGGTGGTGGGGGCCCGGCCGCCCCCTCCCACCGCTCATGGCTCGCGGTTTTCCTACTGTTCTTCATCTTCACTTTCGCTTTCACCCGCTTAAACACCAGGGGCGCCGCCAAGGCTGCGGCCAATAGTGCCGCCGCGAGTGCCCAGTCTCAAGTACCCGAACCCGTGTTCGATGCACTGCTACACTACGCTTCCGTCAACGCATCCTCCCGCGGGGGCCGTATGTCCTTCGACGAGGTGAAGTTCATAGCCGACGTCCTCCGCCGCTGCGCCGCGCCGTGTAACTTCCTCATTTTCGGGCTCACGCACGAAACCCTCCTCTGGAACTCCCTGAACCACTACGGTCGCACAGTTTTCATCGACGGGAGATCATATTTGATCCCCTTACTCGAAGAGAAGCACCGGTCCCTCGAGGCGTACGACGTGCGGTACATGACGAAAGTCAGCGAATTGTACGATCTAATCGAGCATTACAAAGCGGAAGCAGAGAACGAGTGCCGCCCGGTGCAGAACCTCTTGTTCTCGGACTGCAGATTGGCCATAAACGACATGCCAAACTACATATACGACGTCGCCTGGGACGTGATACTGGTAGACGGTCCCCTGGGGTATAGCGGCGATGTGCCAGGTAGGATGACGTCGATATTTACCGCCGGAGTCCTGGCGAGGAGCAAAAGGGGCGGCGCCGGCGAGACCCACGTGTTTGTACATGAGATCGACAGAGAAGCGGAGAGAGTATGCAGTGATGAGTTTCTGTGCAGAGAAAATTTGGTGGAAATCAAAGGTTCATTGGCACATTTTGTGGTCGGAAAAAGGGAGGCCCATCGGAATAATCAAGGATTCTGTTCCCGAGCTGGATCAACAGTTTCTGTTGATTCAATTTGAGTACCTGTTCTACCTCATATTTTCAGGTAGACTATAATATTTTATAGGATTTCAACTGCCCAAATTTATTGCATTAGCAAGAAATCATGCAATCAAACTAATCCTCGGATTTTACATTAGATTTTAGTGTTCTTTTTCTCTTCTATTTTCGTGGAATTCGAAGTTTAAAGCAAATGTTGAGAAGATGTTTTAAGTGAGATTAACAATATAGATGATGAGAACGACATAGAGACAAATTAATTAAAGTGTAACTATGATCGAGGATATTAAGATAACGACTCGATCAGATTTAATGAGAACAGAAATTGTCGAAATTTAATGTGGTCAGTGTCTAAAGGAAACACGTAAGGAAGGTACATGAGTTCTTTTCACTTTTCCCGATACGAGAGGTATGCTGTCCTTAATTAGTACACTTGACAATTGTATTTTGTCATTTCGTGTCAAATTGCATTTCCTGCGTCGTTCCCAAGTTTGAAGCAAGCAACCTTTGTACCATCTTTCATCTTCTTACTTACCGTCAAGTTTCATGCAACTTGAGAACCAAATATAATACCCAATAAATTTTTTATGTAAATTTAAATTTTATTATATATAATTAATTATTATTATTTTATTATTATATATATTCATAATCATATGAATATCTATATGTAGATATTACACATATATTCATATTTATATTTATTTATATTATAAAAAATAATTATTATCATTATATACTATTACATAATTAAATTATTATTATATACTTAAACATGTATTCAAATCAATTATACAACTCATCTTTTTAAAATCTTCGTTCCAAACATAAAATCAATCATAGCACAAGACAATGAAACATCGTTCCCAACAAATACCCTCCCCAAACGTAAATGGTTCTAAGATATGTGGTCCTCGTATGAGAACTTCTTTAGCGGTACTTGTGAGTTTTGAATTACGCACTACACCTTAGGCCAATTTAAATTTGAATTTTTGTTAGAAGATCTGTAAACACATTAAAATTTTGTGTCGATCAAATAATACTACATGAAAAATATAGCATTAAAACATTAATTAAACCAATCTATTCATTTATTAGAAAATATAAATAAATATAATTTTTAAAATGAATAAATAAATTGATATTTTGATCGGCCAATCAAATAATAATAAATGGTAAAACCTTGTTATAAATTGGAGAGATGAAGACTTTATTGAGTTGTTGGATAGGGTCTAAATTGTGTTAGCCAATATGATTGCGCCACGCTAGCAAGATGATGTAGCCACACTTTTTCTCTTTCAATTATAAATAGAGGTCAAACCCTATAGAAAAGGAGGACAGAAGTCAGAGAAAGTGAAACAACTGAAAACTTGAAGCTTTCTAAATTTTCTCTAGAATTCTCAAGAACATTCAAAGCATTCTTTATTAAATTTAAGAAGTTCGTCACGTTCTTCATCAAATTCAAGAAGTTCGTCACCAAATTTAAGGCGTTCTTCGTCAAAGGCCCTAAATTCAGCGTTTGGTCTAAAACCGTGGTGCTAAGCCCAAAGATTCAGTATTACCAAAGATCTAACAACTATTAAGGAAGATTAAACACAAGCTCTTTTCTTGAAGATTGTTCAAGTTTCAAACCAAGCGTTCTTAAAGGAAGAATCAGGGGATTAAAGTTAAAGTTTATGACTCATAAAAGTTCAATTTGACCCAAATTTATTCGATCTCAGGCAAGTTTCTTGTTATTCAAGAATTTTGTCCTACAAATTTCTAGCACGTCCAGTGAGACTTCTCTACCTCTTATCTCTTTCTTTGTCAAATCCAAATAAGTTACAATGATAATTAACTTGTCAAACTTAAAAGAGTAAATTACTAGTATTGAAGGACTTGTCAAGCACGTCCAAGAGCAACACTTAAGAATTTCGAGGTTGATGGACAATTTAGACAATGCAGATGCCAACAAGGTTGTGGAAAAAATACTCAAAGTCCATGATGAGGCCGAGACATTTGCTAAGCAGTCGATCGATGACTAGAAGACGCCTGCAGTCTAAGAGCTTTAAATTTACTCTGATGGCTTGATCCCTATTGATCAATTGAAGGATTTCATTGAAGGGACCATTAAAAGCAAATTTGACAGAGGTACAAAGCCAACATTGACATATTCCAAGCCTTACTCTGCAAGGATTGACAGCTTGAAGATGTTGACAAGCTACCAAACACCTAAATTCCTGCAATTTGATAGCAAGGAAACCCAAAATAACATGTTGCTCACTTTATCGAAACATGCAATGATACTAACACTTATGGTGATCAACTTGTTAGGCAGTTTGTTTGATCATTGAAAGAAAATGTCTTTGACTGATATACGGATTTGGAGCCTGGGTCATTAATTGTTGGAGCAAAAGTTCCTTAATCGCTTCTACAGTACTCAAAGGACTGTCAGTATGATTGAGCTTACAAACACTCGCTAATAGAAAGATGAGCCTATCATTAATTGTATCAATTGTTAGAGAAATCTAAGCTTGAATTGTAAAGATAGAATTTCAGATACATCTGCAATTGAAATGTGCATCCAATGAATGCATTGGGGTATGAGATACATTTTTCAAAGGATTCGGCCCAAAGCATTTAAAGAGTTGGCCACACGTGTTCACAACATGGAGTTGAACATAACTGCAAGTAGAGTCAATAATCCACTTGTCCAAGTGTTCCAAGATGAAAGGTACAAAGGAAGCAAGCCTCCTTTTCAAATATCAAATAAGGAATCCATGGCAGTATGCGCCAAATCTATCCAAGCACGAGGAAAAAATAGTTGGTAGAGAATAGCGAAACTCTTTTGAGGACTAGAAAGCCATCTTTAAAGGAGATGCAAACTAAAACCTATCCTTTTATTGACTCAAATGTCTTAGGAATATTTGATGATCTATTTGAAGCCAAACTTATCGAACTCCCTGAAATGAAGCAACCTAAGGAAATTGGAAAGATAGACAATCCTAAGTATTACAAGTATCATCGTCTAGTAGGGTACGCTATCTACAAGTGCTTCATATTTTTTTTTTAAAAAAGTCATGGAGATATCTCACCCAGGAAAAATCATGCTTGAAGAAGACAGTGCAAATACCCTTGTCACCCTCAACAACTAAAAATAAGCTAACACGGTTGGTAATCTTCAGAAAGTTTAGCCCACTTAAGAGGTAGAAGTGCTAGAAAGCAAATTGGAGACATTAAAAAGCCAAGAGAGGCACCTTTAAGGCATCAAATTTTATAGAAAAGAAATAAGGCTCCTTAGAGCTAAAAAAAAAAACAAAACAAAACAAAAGGAAAAAAATGTTCAAATTCAAAGGCTCTTTAATATGAGTTGAAACTGTTTATAAATGTTCAAATTCAAAGGCGTCTTGACACAAGTTGAAACTGTCGACAAATGTTGAAGTTCAAACTCTCATTGACACGAGTTAAAATGTCTATAAATGTTCAAGTTCAAATACTCTTTAATATGAGTTGAAATCGTTTTCAAATGTTCAAATTTAAAGACTCCTTGACATGAGTTGAAATAGTCTCTAAATGTTTAAATTTAAAGACTTATTGACATGAGTTGAAACTGTCTCCAAATATTCAAGTCCAAAGGTTTCTTCGCATGAGTTGAAACTGTGTCTAAATGTTCAAATTCAAAGGCTTCTTGACATGAGTTGAAATTGCTTACAAATATTCAAATTTAAAGTCTCTTTGACATGAATTGAAATTGTTTACAAATGTTTAAATTCAAAGGTTCAAAAATTCAAATTTAAACGGTACTCGTGGGCAAAATTAAACTTGGTATTTAAAGGTTTAAAAAATTTAAGTCTAGATGGTACATGTAGGTAAAATTAAGGTAGGTATTTAGAGGCTCAAAAATTCAAATCTAAACGGTGTCCGTGGGCAAAATTAACCCTGGTACTTAAAGGCCCAAAAAATTCAAAGTTAGATGGTACATGTGGGAAAAATTAAGTTCAAATGCTTAAAAATTCAAGTTTACATGGTACACGTGTGCAAAATTAAATCTGGTACTCAAATGCTCAAAAAATTCAAACTTAGATGGTATACGTGAGAGAAACTAAACTTGGTATTCAAAGGCTTAAAAATTCAAACTTAAATAGTATACGTGGGCAAAATTAAGTTTAGTACTTAAAGGTTTAAAAAATTCAAGTCTAAATAGTACACATGGGTGAACTAAATTCTGTTACTTAAATGCTCAAAAATTTAAAAATTAAATAATACACGTGGACAAAATAAAGTCTGATACTCAAAGGTTTAAAATTCAAACGTAAATGGTACGTGTAGGCCAGATTCAGTCGAGCGATTATAGGCCAAAAGGTAGGTTTATGAACGGCTAATTGGGCCATCTTCAAAAGCCCCAATTGGAAATAATGAAAGCCAAACATGGCCTTGTACCCAAAATTAGAAATTCGTAGCCAAACATGACCTCATGCCCAAAATTAGAAATTCGTAGCCAAACATGGCCTCGTGCCCAAAATCAGAAATTTGTAGCCAAACATGGCCTTGTGACCAAAATCAGAAATTTGCAGCCAAACATGGCCTCATGCCCGAAATCAGAAATTCGTAACCAAACATGGCCCACCCAAACACAGCCTGCAACGTTGTCTTCCTCAAGTCGCCATGTCGCCTTCTGCATCACCACCGGTTAGTCCCTCGCCATAGCCAAACATCGTTAGTGCTTCGCCAATTACTCACCCATCACTGCTCCCTCGTATCGCACGAAGAATGACGGCTTGGCCGCCACCTTGCCATGACTGCTACTGTCCGACGCTATCACCATCATCATCACGACCTTCATCCCTTGTTCGGAGCTGAACTGTGACCGTCTACAGGCGTCACTGGAAGCCGTTGGACAGCCACACGTCGCTGATCTTGACACGGTCGCAGCTATTCAAACCTTGCCAGTGGAAGAGAAAAAAAGAGAGAGAGAAAAAAATAGAAGGAAGTGGCAGGTTGTCTGCACGCAGAAAAGAAGACTTACTTTCTAACGTGGATGGCTGGGTAACAGGCTGTTGAAAGGAAATGGACTGTCCGATTTGAAGCAAGTCCCACTAAAAGAAATGAGAGAGAGAGAGAGAGAGAGAGAGAGAGAGAGAGAGTTATTGATTCAAAAATAAATTTTCTTATGAAAAGTCTTGAAGGCTATTGATTCAAAAATAAATTTTGTTATGAACAAATTTTGAGGGTGACATTTATAGATATATTAAAATTTTGTGTCGGTCAAATAATACCATATGGAATATATTGTATTAAAATATTAATTAAATTAATCTATTTATTTATTTAAAAATTTAAATAAATATATTTTCTAAAATAAATTGATATTTTGATCAGCCAGTCAAATAGCAATAACTGACAAAATCTTATTAGAAATTGGAGAAATAAAGATTCTACTGAGTTGTTTGATATGGTTCAAGTTGTGACAGTCACTAGAATTACGCGACATCAGCAAGATGATGCCACCTTATCTCTCTTTCAACTATAATTAGGGACTAAAACTCATAGAAAAAGAGGACATAAGTTAGAGAAAGTAAAGCAACTAAAGACTTGAAGCTCTTTAAATTTTCTCTTAAATCCTCAAAAACATTTAAAACGTTTTTCATCAAATTTAAGAAGTTCGTCACGTTATTCACCAAATTCAAGAAGTTGGTTATCAAATTTAAGGCGTTCTTCGTCAAAAGCCTTAAACTTAACATTTGATCTAAGATCGTGGTGTTAAGTCTAAATATTAACGTTACTGAGACCTAACAACCATCAAGAAAGATTAAGCACAAATATTTTTTTTGAAAATTATTCAAATTTTAAATCAAACGTTATTGAAGAAAGAATTAGAGTATTAAAGTTAAAGAATAGAATTCATAGAAGTTTAATTTAATCTAAAGTTATTTGATGTCGCAAAAGCTTTCTTGTTATTTAAAAATTTTGTTCTACAAGATCATCCGACGTATAATATTTAAAATTCTGTTTTCTTTGGTACTTAAGTGGTAGATTTATTTATTTTGTTAAGATTTAAATTAAAAATATCAAAAAAAGGCTTGTATAAATAAAGAGTCGAGATAAGTGATCTTAGGGTCCCAGCCGAAGCGGAAGGGATACGGCTAATTGGCCGTGGGTGGGACTAATTAATATTTTTAATTTATTTAATAGATGGTTCATATAAAATAAATAAATAAATAAATAAATAAAGTGGGGTATGCTTGAGACAAACTGTGGATGATTTAACTTCAGCATCGCATGTTAATTTAATTTATTTTAACTTGTCAGAAAGCTAATGTGTTTTTTTTATAACTCACACGCCTACTCACACATACACACTAATTTCAACAGGATTCTGACCTATTATTTCAAACTTTAAATGCTAATAAGAAATGATTGAAGTGTCTCCTGAGAACCCCAAGAAAGTCTATGTTAAAGAAATCTACGATACTTCATTTAAAATTCAGGTTTTAAAAGATTTAATGTTGTGAATTGATCCAAAAGCTCATTTCTAAAATTTTGCAAAATCCTAAATCCCAAATGGTGTCGAATTCCAATTCAATCATCGAGTGTGTTAAATTTTGCCCACCTAAAATGTTGTGCCCACTTATATGAAAGCATTTTAAAGGGCCTGAAAATAATTCTTGAATCTATCGAAATTCAAAAGTATGTTTTTGAATATTAATGCGAGAAATATGAAAAAGGGTTACGCTAATTCATCAAAGAGTTGAGACGTTTTCCTGTTTAAATTCTTTCGTCTTTTAATAATAAATGCACAGTCGAATTTAAGACCCGTAGGCGACTAGTGAACACAGCCGACGTGGAACTAAAAGGAAGGGAACAAACACCTCGGGAGACTGTCTGCCGATTTCACATGCGGTAATAGCTTCTCACTTTTACTACAGAGTCACGTGACTCGCGTGACAAATCCAAGGCTAACCTCTTGTGTGGTCCTTCTCGGGTTATGGTTCCAAATCATTTTCCCGAAATAATAATTCTCTTCGTATGCGTCAAAATTATTCATTAAAGCTAAGTTTAGTTCGATATATTCAATCATTTTTTTAATGTAATAATTTATGCAATATAAATATATTATTAAAAATAATTTAAATTCTTAATTCAAATTATTTCTTCTGCTATATATGCAAATTCAAAATTTAATCTTTATTTTTACTTACATCAACTAAATATTTATACATATATACGCACGTACACTTGCATTATATATATTTATATTCTAAATCTGTATATTAACCAATCATTTAATTATTATTATTAATTATATATTCAACAAAATTTTCTTCCCACTTTATAATCCCCAGCCCGACGTAGTCTATCGAGAATATATACACACATATGTTTAATTTTCAAACGCTTTATTAGTTGGCGGCGAGGAGACATGTTCATTTAGTTGAAATAATACTCGATTCCTCTTAATATGTATGATAAAAAAATAGTTGAAATAAAACGACCGACGTGAATAAGAGTGCTTAACGAGATCCAACGGTGGTAAATTTCTTGAGCATCAACCATGGAAAAGCAAGCACGTTGACAAAAGCACTGACGGCCTAGGCAATGATTCCGTCAACTGCAAATAGAAGTCTTAACACGGCTCTTTTGTTTGACTTTTTTGCCTTAATTCTTAGCAGCCAAGGATTACCACAAACAAGAAAGAAGAGCAGGAGACAACAACCCAAGAACAATAAATATGGAATCAGGTGAAGAGTAAGGCCACGATTGATCCAATACCATTGATCTGTCTTGCTACAAAGTCAGAGCTACCATGAGTGCAAAATCCTCTCAACTCCACATATGCTTCATCCCTATGATGGCACCAGGCCACATGATCCCAATGATAGACATCGCCAGGCAGTTTGCCAGGCGTGGGGCAAAAACCACCATTGTCACAACCGCCCTCAATGCTTCTCACTTTTCCCAAACCATTGAAAGAGACAGAAAACATGGCCTGGAAATCAGCATTTCCCTCATCAAATTCCCCTGTGAGGCAGCAGGCCTGCCGGTGGGCTGTGAAAATCTTGCTTCCACCACCACTTTTGAAATGTCTTTGAATTTCTTCAGGGCCCTGGATTTATCTCAGGAACCTGTTGAAAAGCTCCTGCAAGAAGACCATCCTGACTGCATCGTTGCAGGGGCTTACTTCTGGTGGGCTACCGATGTCGCCCGCAAGCTTAATGTCCCAAGACTGATTTTCTACGGGACAGGCCTCTTCCCTGTGTGCATTTACAAAGGCCTGAAGGAACACAAGCCATATGAAAAGGTTAGATCAGATTCTGAAGAATTCCTCGTCCCTGGGCTCCCGGACGAGGTGAGGATGTCAAGAAAACAACTCCCCGACGAGGTAAAGGAAGAGGATAAGAGTCCACTTGCCGAGACAATCAGAAAGATCCATGAATCAGAAAGGGAAAGCTATGGAATGATTGCGAACAGCTTTTACGAGCTGGAACCTGCGTACGCCAGGCACTACAGGGAGGTCCTGGGAGAAAGGACGTGGCACGTCGGCCCCGTCTCACTTTTCAATAAGAGCATCGAGGATAAGACTCACAGAGGCAACGAAGCAGCCTCGGGTGTTCAAGACTGCTTGAGCTGGCTGGACTCCAAGAAACCTAACTCAGTTGTTTATGTCTGTTTTGGGAGCATGGCGGTCTTTTCGTCGGCTCAGCTGCTCGAGATTGCCAAAGGCCTGGAAGCTTCCGGCCAGCAGTTCATATGGGTTGTGAGGGACAAGGGGAGAGATGAAGGGAGCTACGATTGGCTGCCGGAAGGATTTGAAAGGAGGGTAGAGGGGCGAGGCCTGATAATCAGAGGGTGGGCGCCTCAAGTGCTGATTCTTGATCATGAGGCCGTCGGAGGATTTGTCACTCACTGTGGATGGAACTCTGTGCTGGAAGGAGTGGCGGCAGGTGTGCCGATGGTGACGTGGCCACTCTCGGCTGAGCAATTCTTCAATGAGAAATTGGTGGTAGAGATTCTGAAAACGGGGACCCCTGTAGGTGCTCAGGAGTGGGCCAGACGAACACAGGACAGGGAACCTGTAAGGGGTGGAAACATAGAGGAAGCAGTGGTCCGATTGATGGATGGGGAAGAAGCAGAGAAAATGAGAAGCCGGGCAAGAGAATTGGGAGATGTGGCGGGAAGGGCCGTTGAAGAGGGCGGATCATCTGACACTGACTTGAACTCTTTATTGGAAGAAATAAGAGCCTATCGTCAAAAACTAACGAGTGTCTAGTAATATAATCTTTGTGCTTTTGAAGACAAGAAAGAGTTGTTTCAAACAATGAGTATTACAAGCCTTTCGAGCAATGCACCGTCAGATAGTTCTCAAAGGCGACGAATAAAGGGCGTTGAGTCATCCTTCTAATTTCAAACCCTTGTTACGCTTTTGTGCCGCAGTAGATCAGTTTCAGATTCTATTTTACTTTGACACGTGATGTCTGAAAATTAAATTTTGGGACTGGGCCACAATGCATCGACAAAAATTAATGCATCTCCCCCTTTGGGACTGTACGAAGGGGGACCGCTTCATATGTCTTACTACCATGCTTCGTTAGGTGGTTTATTTGACTTTTCTTTGAGTCAGTTTTTAATCCAAATCCTGATTTGGATCGATTATTTAAACTATGTCAAGGATAAGAAGATTTATTGGATATGCTCTAATCGAAAAGGTCAAAAGAATCTGAACGAACCATTGTAGTTAATAGATGAGGGAAAACGCCTTTTCGTTTCCTTTAATTATGGCTATTTTCAGTTCGAGTACTTAAGATTTGTGCTGGCCAAAAAAAAAAAAAAAATGTTTTTTAAAAAAATTCGGCGACTTAGAGGGCGTTTCAATAGTTTATACTCTTCAAAATATCAGCTTTTAAGTTTTCCAAAAATTTTATAAAATATTTTAAAACATTTATTATCTTTTAAAAAGTTGTGACAAAGTTTTTGCCGAAAAAGTTTAAAACTTCAAAAATAAAATATTTGTAATTCATAAATTCTTTAAAAATAAATTAATTTTCTTTAACTTATTATAAAGTATCTTATGAGTTACTTTATTTTATATATAAAAAATGATATAAATATTTTTAATTATATTATATTAATAATATTTAATTAATTATTATTATTATTATTATTATTATTATTACACTAAAAAATTGTAATTATTTATAATTATAAATTTTAATAAAATCTCGTAAATTGTTATTCAAATATTTTTTAATTTATTTTTAAAATAAAATTTATAAAATTATAAACTTTTAAAATAAATTATAAGTTATACGATCTTATAATATTCGCCCTTTTTTTGATAGTCCATTGCAGGTTATTGTGGGCGGTGTCCGTCCCCATGGGCTTCTTTTGTTCCGCTTTTTTGTGGATTCTTTGATTCGATTTCTTCAATGGACCGCCTCTATCTCTACTCTAAAGGGGATCGCGTTAAAAAAAGTTCAGCCAAACACCCTCGTAATCACTTTTTTGGTATCTGATGTTCAGTAGATGCGAATTTTTTAAAAATTAAGACCTTCCTTTGCCAGCAACAAATTAAAGTCTTGGAACACAAAAATCAATAAATTAAAGTCTTGGAACACAAAATGGGCATAGCCGAAAGGTAAAAATCCAATTTTACCCTAATAGATATACATATATTTTGAATGTTGATCTTATTATATGTTTGTTCACTATAGCCAATATCAATCCGACCATTTGTATTCGTATTTCCCAAACAGTTTTATGGTTTAAAGTGAAGGCATGTCGGAATAATGCACAATAAAGTAGCCAATAAGACAGAGGTGAGTGACTAATGACTTGTTTGGAAAAGGCATACCATAAAGCCAAAGATGTGCCACTCTCCGACAACGTGCCCACGCAGAAATCAAAGAATTCACAACCAGTGGAAGTTAAAAAAAGAGTCAGATAAAGGTTCCCTGTCATGAAAAATGTCGAAGTAATGTAATGCAAAATCTAATACTAGTCCTAGCCCTTTTCATAGCCATTAATCCACTCCACCGCCCTCTTGTCTCGTGCACCAAACAATCCTTTAATATTTATTACTTTATGGTGCATGCAGGATCAGGTCCACATGCACCCCACCCCACTCCAGTCTTTGACCACAGCAACCAAAAATGCAACTCGTCCACGTCGACACCGATGAGACTTGCTTGTTAAGTATGCGGCCAGAAGATAAGAACTAATTAATTGTGGTTTTAATATATTGATTTTGGTAATTGTCGTCAGATCTCCATGGCCGTGTTTGCAACTCCATTTGGAAACTCCGACCAACTCGTCAAATTTTATACTATAAAATCGTATTACACAATAAAATTTTTATTTAAATTCAAAATTTAAATACCCACGTCTTACCTATATAATTAATTATTTTTTTAATTATTACATAAATTCACATTCAAATTAATAATTATATATACAAAAATTATGCTCACGTTCATATATATATATATATATATTTGTTAACATAATAACTAATTATTATTATTATAATAAATATATAAAGTCAAATAAATAATAATATTTATGCCATTAAATTTTTTTTATCAAACATACTAATCATATCATAATAACTTCTATCAAACATATCCTACAAAAACCCACTTCCAAACATAACCCTGATTTTTTAAAAATTTTTGTATCCAGTAGTTATATTATTGCTTTCTTTGTCACATGCTGCCATATTTGACATCCTCCATGTAATATTAACTTTAACTGATATTTAGAAGAAAATATTACTTATTGCATTATAAAGTTGGTGTGTTTGTTATAATAACGTATTAGAAAACTTTAAATTATTTACGCACTCGGGCGTTTGTGCTTTCATTTTTTAAGAAATATTAGGCTATGTTTATTTTTTTTAGGTCTGTTTTTTAAAGATTATATAAAAATAAGAAAGAAACAGACAAAATTAAAAATATATTAAATTAAGTGTGCAGTTTATTTTAATAAAAAAGTGAAAAAAAGCCCAAACTTTTGACCGGGATTCAAACAACTTTCTCTCGTATAATAGAAATCAAAATATCTCATGCCCATAAAAGTACGTGATGGAATAAAAAATATCTTGAAACTTGATATGCTTTTTAATATATTGTTAGTAACTACATTAATTATTAATCCTTATCTGTAAGGGCGAATGCTAGTCACTTTTCCATTCTCCTCTCTTTCTTCTATAATTACAGCATCATGCCTTCTCAATCTTTAACTTTTTCCAATTTTAATATTCCTCCCTCTAACCCACCAACTTTAATATCTGGAGTTTATTTTACACAATAAATTAATACAGATATATTTAAATAATCGAAATAAAATAGATGAGTACACTTAATTGTACACAGTAAAATCTTTCGTTTTTCAGTTACCAAAAGAATCTGCCCCCAAACAAGCCTTCCTTGAAGAAGACCGACCTCTGAAAAGCAACGGACAGTCGTGACCTATAAAACTTCCATTCCCATGCCAAAGCCGAGTCTCACGTTCCCCATCGTTGCCTCTTTCCTCCTCGCGTAAACCGAATAAAAACACACTGCTCCCATTACCTCTGCAGCCCACTCTCCAGTTGCCTTTCGTCCCCATTCCCCAATCAATCTCGTCGGATCTTCGTTGTCCTTTTCTCCTCCTCTGTTCCCTGTTAAGAACCCAATCACTAATCCGGTTTCTTACACCCTCGAAAATGGCTTCTCTTCGAAAATTTTCATTTTCCCTCGTTCTCGTCTCCTTTTTCGTGCTTTCCTCCGCCCTCGACATGTCCATAATTACCTACGGCAGGGACCATGGGATGGGTGGCCCTGAGCGCTCCGAGGACGAGGTGATGGAGTTGTACGAGTCTTGGCTGGTCAAGCACGGCAAGACGTACAACGCCATTGGGGAGAAGGAAAAGCGTTTCCAGATTTTCAAGGACAACCTGAAATTTATCGACGAGCATAATTCCGTCGATCGGCCGTACAAGTTGGGACTGAACCGGTTCGCCGATCTGACGAACGAGGAGTATAAGTCCAGGTTCGTGGGCGGGAGGTTAGACAGGAAGACTTGGTTGATCAACCGAAAAGGGAGCGATCGGTACGCGTTTAAGGCGGGGGAGCAGTTGCCGGAGTCTGTTGACTGGAGGAAGAAAGGCGCCGTTGCTCCGGTCAAAGATCAGGGACAGTGCGGTAAGTCCTTTCGCGGCGAAACATGTACTAGTGATAATTATGTGTATGTATAGTTTGTGTACATGTACAGTTATCACGTCATGGCTTAGTGAAGCGGTTTGGTTGGATTTTTCAGTTTGGATCCTCCGACGATGGGGACAAAGAATCTCGTTTTCGTTTATGTTTTCTATTTTTATCTTTCTGATAACGATCGTTAGCGTTTTGGGGTTGGAGCTTGTTTGTGTGAACCCTGTACAATTGCTGTTCTTACAAATTATTCTGATGCTGCTGTTGGTTGATTTTTTATTCGTTTATTTTGTATTTTCTGATATTTTTTTAGATGGTGAATACAAGTGGATTACTGTCGAATTGATCTGTTGTTGGAACTTTTATAAAAATAAAATTGAGGCTTGTATATAGCTAATATTAGTAAGCAGAAATTTGTGCTCTATAAGCTGTGGGCCTTGCGGCTGGTTTGAAATTTCTGTTGTGTCACGTGATAAAATATTTTTGGATGAGTCAAGGGTCATCTGATTATGGTTTTCTTTTCTTAACGGCAATTTTACAATTTTAGTTACAACAAGCTAGGTTTAGTTTTCTCTCTTTCATTCAACACTCTTTCGGAAGTTGACTTTTTGTCACTCTTGTTTTTGAGTTTTGGGGAAGAACGTGCCCTTCTCACTCTATTGTTAATACTCTCCTCATCTGATATTATTTTTCATCTGCAAAAACTCTTTTGGTTGCGATAGACTATTGATTTGCTGTTCCTATGATGTGCATTTGCGTTGCAAATTGAGCTTCGGCCTTGTCATATATTATTCTACAGAGATGTATCAGCCTTGGGATACAGCATATAGATTGTAGAGTGTGGCATGTGCTGCATTTGCTTTCAATCTTTTCTGTGATTGTGAAAAAAAATTCAGTGTGCATTTGAAGTGAAGAGATTAATTCATGCATATTTTGTTAAATTTTCCAATAAAGGGAGTTGCTGGGCCTTCTCAACTGTTGCTGCTGTTGAAGGAATTAATAAGATAGTAACTGGAGACATGATAGTTTTGTCTGAGCAAGAGCTAGTTGATTGCGATAGGACATACAACCAGGGTTGTAATGGTGGTCTTATGGATTACGGATTTCAGTTCATCATTAATAATGGTGGCATCGATACTGAGGAAGATTATCCATACCGAGCTCGTGATGGCACTTGTGACACTTACCGGGTATAAAACTATATAGGGATATCTAGTTTAAATTGGTACTTTCATTAGCATTCTTTTCTTAGTTATATGTTTTTATTGATTGGAAGGTAGCTTACTGAATTGCGATTCTATCTAGCAGAAAAATGCCAATGTAGTCTCCATAGATTTGTATGAAGATGTTCCAGAAAATGATGAACAAGCTTTAAAGAAAGCTGTGGCAAACCAACCAGTCAGTGTTGCCATTGAAGCAGGCGGCAGAGCTTTCCAACTTTACCAATCAGTATGATCATTGTGTTTTCCTATTTAGCTGATCAGACAATAAAGAAGTATTAATGTTCAGCTACTAGTACAAGTTTTTCTTGGTCAAGCATTAATGCTAGCACTTGCGTTGCTAGTATGTCTTATGGAACTAATAATCCCAAGCTGCTAGTGCCCTGTGTTCATTAACAAATTGATTTCTTGCACATTCAGGGTGTCTTTGCTGGACTCTGTGGAACGGACTTGGACCATGGCGTTGTTGCTGTTGGGTATGGCACTGAGAATGGGAAAGACTACTGGATCGTGAGGAACTCATGGGGCTCCAGCTGGGGAGAAAAAGGTTACATCAGGCTTGAGCGCAATGTGGCTAATGCCAGTACAGGGAAGTGTGGGATTGCAATGGAAGCCTCTTACCCTGTCAAGACTGGTCAGAACCCTCCCAATCCTGGCCCCTCCCCTCCATCCCCTGTAAAACCCCCCATGGTTTGTGATGAATACTACTCATGCCCCGCGGGAAGTACCTGCTGCTGTGTGTACCAGTATGGCAAAGTTTGCTTTGGCTGGGGATGCTGCCCCTTGGAATCTGCTACCTGCTGTGATGACCACTCTAGCTGCTGCCCGCATGACTATCCCATCTGTGATCTTGAAGCTGGAACTTGCCTGATGGTAATTCAACCTTTTATTCTATCTGTTTAATTCTATTATTCTCGTGACAAGTAGCTTACGCATTGGTTTTTTATTATATGGTGTAACAGAGTAATGACAATCCTATGGGTGTACCAGTAATGAGACGTGGAAATGCTAAGCCGAACTGGTCTAGTTTACAAGGAGGTAGAAAGACCAGCAGTGCCTGATAATCCTGTGCGTTATCGAGGGCATGGTAAACATCCGCCTGGAGCAGCAGGAGGTGCCTTTAGTCATTTGAGTGTCGAGGATTATTTATAGTTCCTAAGCTTTATAAAACCCTATTATCTAGCTGTGGACACATTGGCTAGATATCTGTAAATAGTCTCTACCTTTCTCTTGTCGTTTAAATTTGTTGGAAAAATTCTAGACTTTTTATTTGATCTTGCTTGTTATATTAGAAGGACTAAATGCTGGACTTCTGTGGTGTCCTAATCCCTTTTTATTTTCTATATATTTATATGATCAGCTTGAAGTTGAAGGAAACTGTCTTGTCTGCACCGGAAATTGATGAAAGGCTTTTATTACATTTGTTGGGGAAGTATTTGTCTGGAGAATTCAAATTGGAGACTGGGGAGCATTTTGATATAATGCTGGATAAATAACGTAGGATGTTGCGCACCTTATGCTGGATTCTTCAAAATGAATCCAAATAAAACCCCACTAATTTCCCATGAGAGACAGGTGTGGTTTTCAATTAATATTGCAGATATTTTACCAGACATCATCAAGGCGAAGTAATTCACCCACTAAAGAATATGATTGTCCACAAAAAGAAACTTTGGCTCCTTAACGGAAAAGGGTCCTACAGGATCAAAGGAGAAAAGTGTCGGGGATAGCATGGTCCACTGGGAACTTCATTCAATTATCGACAACCGTTGCGTGTCATCCATGAACCTGATGAATATTTTCATCTTGCAAGGTCGATGTGTTCCAGCAGACATACTTTCCTACAGCTGCCAGGCCCATCAGTTTTGTTATATTTATTATTAAAACATTATTTGTTTTTTTTTTTTAAAATAATTTTTCTGATATACTCTTCCCATCTAATCGATTGTACTATTTATACTCTATGTCTATTACGACCTATTTTCTGCAATAATCCATTTTAGCCTTTTTGATAAATTCTCTAAACTCATTTTGACAGGTCTATTTACACTATTTGATAACTGCTTTTTGTCTTAAATATAAATAAATTAAAATACCTTTCACATTTTTCTTTTTCCTCCTTATTTGTGTTATTTTGAATTCTCTCTCTCTCTCTCTCTCTCTCTCTCTCTACTCTTTAGTTAATTGAAATTTAATTTCATTTTTAATTATCATTATTTTTTTTTCGTTGTATCTTTCTAAAGGTATATAAGTAAGTAATTCTATTTTATTATTAAACAACTAAAAATACAACAATTTTATATTTTATTATAAAGGATGAAATCATACAATTTTTTAAATAAGCATGCGCACATAGAGTGCAGGATTATTAGTTATTATTGATGTCCATCACTCAGCCATGCATGAATCAAACAACTTTCTTTGGAATTGAAATGGAAGTAATTGATGAATCAAATCAGACATTAGTAACAAATCCACCATATATTGGAAGGTTACTATCATAGGAAGTGAACACGCATTGGAAATTTTATCACGCGAACAACGTAGAAATTCAAAAGACGCAAGAGTTCCGTTTCTTTGTCTTGTTGATAATTTCTTTATAAGCTCACATTTTTATATCACCTTTAACAATATTTTTATTTATTTTCCCCCTCCTAGTTAATCTCTTTTCTAATTCATGTATTTCTAGCTGCCATTTACATAATCCTTTAATAACTTTATTTATATTATCAATATTATAATTTCATTTGTATTTAATAAAACTACACATATTTTTTTCCATAATTATGCTCATGTTTGAGTGTGTCGTTTTTATTAATTGTTATTTCTGTTTATATTATATCAACAAGAGAAAGATATTAGCCTTATCGTGTTGTTGTTGTTTATTTTTGGGGCTGTCATCCCCACATATACTATTTATTTTGGTTAAGACAATTATATTAACTACTCTAATCTCAAATGTGTAATGACTAAAGTATTTCTACTGCCCCCCCCCCCCCCCCCCCCCCCCCCAATTCTTCTCTTATAACTTTAATTATAATTGTTTCTCTCTTTTTTTTTAATTTTCGTTGTTTGAAATATCGAAAATATAAAATTTATAATTTAAAATATTATTAATTTATTTATATAACTATGCATTTGTATTTTAGTATCTCTTTTACTTGTTATTATCGCAATCCATCTATCTATCTGTCTGTACTATATATTTCGCAATTAAATAAATAAAGGAATTTGATATCACAACGTGTGGCTACTCACATACTTTAATTACTTAATTATTATCCTTTAACTCTACTCATAAATTTTATTCACTTTTAATTTTAATTTATTTTATTTTTCAAAATTTACTTAATCTTTTATCTATTTGATATTCTACTCTATATATTAAAGTTAAAGACATGAATTTTAGATGCATAATGTTTAATTAATATAATACTCTTAGCATTTTTTTTCTTATTTTCCTTCCTATTTTAATATAAGTCTATATTATTTTTATCTCTCGATTAATTTTTAATTTTTTACAATATTAATTTTTTATACAATTTAATTTTAAATGCTTTTTATTTTTATTTTAATTTGTTCTAATAAAAATATTATAATTTATAAAAAACTTGCACTAGCATGAGTGGAGTTTCTTCATTGTTTATGCGAATTTTTTTTTCTATTTTTTAAAATGTTTTTATTTTAAAATCATTTACTAAATTAATCTAATTCCGTGCTTTGGAATCACAAGAATTGTAAATAAAATAAAAATAAAAATAAAAATTTTAAAAACATTTATTCCTGTGATTTGAGTTCACATAAATGTTGTTCTTTCATTGTTTGTTTGTACGCTTGTTGAAGGACAAAAAAAAAATATAATTTATTATGTAACAAAATAATATACAAATAAATATAATTTATCATCAATACGTTAATGTTTATATTGTATAAATTTAATTGAAATTATTGCATAATTTTTTTATCAATTATTCCATTAAATAATGTTGTAGTATATTATTTTAGAAAAAATATTTTTTATGCGATACAAAATATTTTTAATTATATGAGAAATCAAAACTACCTCATTAACAACTATTTTACCAAGCATCTATCTTATCTGTTAAATGAAAGTTTTGTGAAGCTTTCTTTGATTAGAATAAATAAAACACAATGTCATTTAATTAAAATAAAAACAAGAAACAAACAAACAAACAAACAAGACACAATGCAAGAGGGCGGATGACGCCACGGGAAGTCGTGATTTCAGTTCTACGGTCTGTGTTTTTTTCTATTTTTAATCAATTTTTTGGTTTTTTTTTCCTTTTTAATGTATTTGTTGGTTTTTTTTTTCTTTTTGAATCAATTCCATGAGGAGAAATTATGAGATTGCAATTCTGTCATTTCATTCTATGAAATTGAGATACATTTATAAATAATTTCAAAATTAAAATATTTTAAAAAATAAAATAAAAATTTGATACAAATAGTTAAAAAACACAGCGTGAGTGTGCCACAGTACCAAACTGATATTACTGTGATTCTGTTGCAGGTCATTTTAAAAAGCGCCAGCGCAATTGCAAAAGTCGCTAGTGTTGAAGAAGAAATTAAAGGCTAGTAGAAATTTCAGTTCCAAAATGAGAAAGACGGGTGACTGTTGGAGTGCCACCGTTCGATCCGTCGCTTTGCATAAACGGGGAACACTTCGACGTCGTTTTACGAAACCCAACCCACCCCGCCGCCCGCTGTCTTTCGTCGTTGTTAACTAAGTTTCGGGTACCCTTATGAAACATTTGCTTGTTGGTTTGCAGTGTCTTGTGCAGCTGAAAGCTGTAATTGTATTGATTTACTTATTATTCTCTCCTCTTTCGGAATTGATCGATACTTTGGATCGCTGAGGGAATTGAATTGAACAATCGAAAATGTCGAATTTGAACTGAGGGAATTGGTGTTATTGACTGCGAATTACCATGCCTACGAATCACGCTATTAATTTTAACAATTCGCCTTCGATTATGTTCACAGTTTTTGCTAGATGAGCATTTTGAGTTAGGCATTCTGACTTCATTCATAATTATTTTTTCCCCTCACTTTGTCCAATTTATTGAATACGGTATGAAGTATAACGCGTCACACAGTGAATCCCGTGTCGACTTAGTCTGTGGCCCTTGATAATATTTGAGTGGTTCTGTCTGGCTGGAACTGTCGGGCATATGATCTCTGTAAGCTTGAGAAATGAAGCGTGCGATGTGCATATGGAGTGCTGACACTGTCACCTGGAATGAACCAATCATTTTGTGGCTTTTCCTGGTATATTTGTTTTTTGAGGAATGGGGAACGTTGATTGTAAAGAAGTTCTATTCTGCCTATGATATAAACCTCCATGTTCTATCTGAATGTCATCTTTTCTTCTGTTTCCGTTTGAAATTACATAAGCTAATAAAACATTTAGGCCATGTTTGGCAGAAGGCCTTTTGTTGGAGATATGTTTGGTAGGAGTTGTACTTGGATGGATAGTATGTTTTGTTATAAGATTTTGATAGCATGATTTTTTTGTTATTTGAATATATGAATAAAATATACCAGAATAATTGGATCATGTAATAGTATATAGAGATAAATATTAGATTTTATGGTATAAATAGATATAAATGTGAGTATATGTGGATAAATATACACGCATGTTGATTTGATTGTAAATAGGTTTAATTCTTAAAGAATAATTAGTTAGTCAAATGCATGATAGAGAGAGAATTTGAATTTAAATTTGGATGAAAATTTTGTTAAGTAGTATGTTTGGTATTGTGAAATTTGATAGAATGTGTGACAATTGGGAATTGAGTTCCGAACAGGTTTTTGTTGTTTATACCACCTTAATTGCAACTATCTTATCTGGATCACTTTTTGCAAATGAATTTGAATTAAGCTAGTTTAATCATAAACACATCGTGTGGCATGTTACATTCTTGATTACTGGCTGATTCATTATTGGTCGTAGTGAAGGAATGTGAATTGTTTAGTGTCATCTTTCTCAATTTCCTACTATCATATTTTGGATTATCTGGACCTTGTCCAAGTTTTGTTTTTTACATCTAGGGAACCTCACTTTAATGTTACTGTTACCTGAGAAATTCTGTGAATGACTCCAACTTATCTGATTTTTTTTTCTTCTGAGTCTTTTTGGGGAGTCATAATTTTCTTGTTGCTGCAATTTTACATTTTTTCTAATTGATTAACAGTTCTTCATCTGGGTACCCCCAAGGGATCTGGCCTGTCAGAGATGAGTTTGAAATCTCCTGATTCGTCACCTTCAGAGGATATCGATTCTGCAGATATTAAAGTGTCTTCTGTGGGATCTGCACCAGATAATTCTGAACATGACTTGTCTTCAAAATTTTCTGCTTCTGGCATCTCCAATTGGGCAAGAAACCTTAAAATTCCCCAGCCATTTGTTGGATCCCAAGAAGTATCACCATCTGGAAGCACTGGGAATTCCACCTTTTCATATCTCACTAGTGGGTTTGGACTGCTCGCGTCTCCCAAGTCTCCCCAGTCAGAAGAAATTTCTGGTGAAGCTTCACCAACTCCTCAATCAGGTCAATCAGGCTTAATTGGAACCATCACAAAGGGATTAGTTGACTCATCTAAGAATGCAGTTAAGGCTGTGCAAGTGAAAGCACGTCATGTTGTGTCCCAAAACAAGCGAAGATACCAGGTTTCCCACTTTTTCTTACACAAAATTTTGTTAATTTTTGTAAGTAGGCCATTTTATTTGTTTTTTTTCCTGTTGTATTACTCCTTTGTATGACACTTTACTAGATCAAATAATTCTTTACATGTTAGGTATAAATCATTATAATCGACTTATTTCTTTATTTATTTGAAAACTCTGGAGTGCCCTTTCATTAAGTAGTTTCCTTCCATTTTATTATGCAAATTACTCTGTATTTTATGGTCTTATGTATGGTAGAGCATTTCCACAAATTGGTATGTGGCTTTGACGATGTCTGTTTTGCTATAGGAAGGAGGATTTGATTTGGATATGACTTATATCACAGAGAATATTATTGCTATGGGCTTTCCTGCTGGCGATATGAGCTCTGGTTTTCTTGGCTATGTTGAGGTATAAAATTGAACTCATCTGAATTTGACGCGTGAATTATAGTTTACAAATGCTAATTTGTTCTTAATCATGATTGGGGTCCAGGGATTTTATCGGAACCACATGGAGGAAGTAATCAAGTTCTTTGAAACTTATCACAGGGTAATGGCTGCTTCACAGTGACTGTCAACATGAGCTTTACCTAGATAAACTTGGACATAGCTTGTTGTCACTACCTAAAATTTAAACAATTAAAGTGCCTTGCCGTTCTTTAGGGTTTTTTTTTTTCATATCATATAACAGAAATAGAAACTTTGTTCCATTCCAATTATGCAGGGAAAGTACAAAGTGTACAACCTGTGTTCTGAAAGATTGTATGATGCATCTTTGTTTGAGGGAAAGGTTTGTGTATTCTCTATTCTCCTTATTTTGTTGATTTGCATAATTGAATGCTTATAGCATGAAAATTATTGTTTGATTCTATGTTCTCTTTGAAATTTACCCCTGGATATTCTTTATTTGGTCTCTTGTAAATCTTTCTGCTGGTGCATGCTTAGTACATTCAGCCTTACATCTTTGTTTGGCATACTCACTTTTTCTTTCTTCCTTATTTCCAATGATACCATTATTGTGTGTAGTTCGGGGGCTTACATTAAGAGGACTGAGTTGCTGGTTTTTGTTTGCATTGAGAATAATATGCTCTAACCTAGGCTTAGGGAACTAGTTCTTTATCTATACATAAAACACTGTCTTGCTCCAGTTTTATATGCGGGCATTGCTTAAGAGTTTTAGAATCACTTTAATTTGTTTGCCTATCCAACTTAATTTGTAAGACCTGATGGAGGATGTGTAGTCCTGGTTTGCTGTGGCATGCTTAAGCTGGCAATTTCTCTGGGTTTAGGTTATTATGCATGAAGATGAAAAGTTTAAATAAATTAAGGCTGGCTGGAAGATTTCTTTAATTATTTGATTGCCATGTGATTGAGATATCTTTATTCTTTCCTTTTTCTTCAGGTGGCTTGTTTTCCCTTTGATGACCATAATTGTCCTCCCATTCAACTAATTACATCATTCTGCCAAAGTGCATTTTCATGGTTGAAGGAAGATATTGAAAATGTTGTGGTTGTGCATTGTAAAGCTGGAATGGCTAGGACTGGACTGATGATTTCCAGTCTTCTTTTGTACCTGAAGGTAAAATTGATCATGATGTTTTTTGGAATGCTTGATAGCTGTGGGCGACCTAATTGCCACAGAGGTTTTTCTCACGGAACATGGCCCTATATTACATATTACAACCTAATTGCATTATCATTGCCATTTTATAGTTCTTCCCCACAGCTGAGGAGTCAATTAGTTATTACAATCAGAAAAGGTGTGTTGATAGCAAAGGGCTTGTTCTGCCTAGTCAGATTGTGAGTACCACTCTTTGAAATCTAATGGCTGACAACTTATTGCTAAGCTCCTCTGCACCTTTTAATATCTATGTTGTTTTCTGGCAGAGATATGTCAAGTATTTTGAGCGTATTTTGACATACTTCAATGGAGATAACCCGCCAGGTCGTAGGTATGTACTATTTAGGATTTATGTTTTTTCATGGGCTTCCAAGGATTCTAGTCCAATGAAACTTCTTTTAGTTGGGAAGTCAGTCTTGTTTTATCCTATAATATCATAGAAGTAGTTGTAAGATGAGACTGGGAATGGGAAAGAATATAGCAGTAATTATGCTAAAATTTTTGAACTTATGTTGAATTGTCTAATTCAGGTGCATTCTTAGAGGGTTTCGGCTGCATAGATGCCCTTACTGGATCAGGCCTTCCATTACTGTCTCTGATCATAATGGTTGATTTCCATCCCCCCTCCCCCTCCCCCTCCCCCCACATTTATGTCAACATGCCCACTGTTTCTGTTGTCTAATGAGCAACTTTCTATTAATTGATGCCTTCTGTACTGTAGGTGTGCTGTTTGCAACCAAAACCCACCCAAGAACCAAGGATTTGTCGGTCTGTTATCCTTCTTGCAGTCAGTTCTTTCAATGACATAATGACTTCTTGTTCAAGTGCTAATATATGCTTAGGAAGCTACATGTAATCCTTTTAGAGCACTGTAGACCTCTTAGGCGACTAGTGATCCTTACTGCTGGTTTTGATTATAATACAGCTGATAGATGCATATAAATTGCTTTAACATTTCAGAGACTTTGACTTGTAATGTTGTTTCGATAATTAAAAATTCAGTGATATATCTCAGTTGTGTATACCCTAGATTACAATTTTAGTTGAATGTTTTTCCTAAATTCATCAACTAAGGCCAAGTTCATTTTAATGGATAGGATAAGGACTCAACAGGATCATTTGATGAATTATCTTCATGGATTATTTATCAAGGTTTTTATTCATTTATATTGGGTTTCCATTTAATTATGGGCTTTAATCCTTTGGAAAGAACATGTGATTAGTCATATAAAATAATCTATCCACCCCAATTTTCCTAGTGAACATGGCCTAGGATATTAATTTGCTGCCAACTTGTCATTGGCAAATGGAGCCACCCTTGAACTGGATCATTTGTTTTCTAGAGATTGGTGAAATTTTAATAGCCTACATGTATTCATTTGATCTGCCACTGTATATGCAGCCGGAAAGTTTTTGGTTCAGCGCACCTAAGAAAGGGATAATGGTATTTGCTCTTCCTGGGGAGCCTGGGCTGACAGAGTTGGCTGGTGATTTCAAAGTCCATTTTCATGATGGCCAAGGAGACTTCTATTGGTAATATATTACTTATATCTGATCTTGTTGTACATTAATATGTTTCCTCCCCTTTCGCAACTGCCCGAGTAAGACTGGGGAGAAGTTCTAGCCTTCAAATGGTAGCATAAGTGATATTATATCTACTTTTTTGAATTGTCAGCTGGTTGAACACTACTATGATCGAGAACCGAAAAGTACTAAACACAAGTGGTCTCGATGGTTTTGACAAGGTAAATTGGTAGACTTGATGTAGGGATAGGCCCAGAATAAGGGGCTGCTTATTCATCAAACATATATTAATTCTTGCTTTCAATATGCATCTGAAGTGCACTTCTTGGACCACAAGACATGAAACTTTTTGTTGGTACTAAATCTGCCTTTTGCTTTCCAAGTTCCTCTGGGGTGTGGATGATGAGCAAATGTTAGGTGTTTTCCTGAATTCCATCATCCTTTTCACACGTAGTAATTTAGTCTCTTCCATAGTTATGTTGAATGCCTCGCATGAACTTTCGTTTCACAAACAGTGCATAAATTTGTATGATTGTCGTGCAGAGGAAACTTCCATCTCCAGGCTTCCAAGTTGAAGTTGTGCTTGTCGATTATGCTGCTGCTGCAATTTCTCCTAGGTCTCCACAGGAGACCATCACCGGCGAATCAGCGGGAAATTCAGGTGCAGCTACAGCCTCAATACCCAGTCCTGGTCCAGTTGAGGAAGCTTCGGCTGCAACTGCAAAGAACTCAAACAAAGACAAGGATGATGAATATTCGGATGGTGAAGCTGAGGAAACAGCATCTTCTGCAATCAAGCACTCTGGCATTTCTTCCCATGCAAAGGATGCTGTATCTCACAACAATGTTGATTCAACTGAAATTGCAAAGCTGACGCACAAGGCAGAGCAAGTGTCATTAGGAACTTCAGCTTCTAAGCATACTGAGCTAAATAAGGGAGCTGTTAGAGGAACATCAGGATCTGAATTGTCCAACTCCGCAGGTCAGGTAAGTGAATTCAAGGCCATGGCAGCTGATGCATCAGTTTTTTCTTTTGGAGATGATGAAGACAATGAAAGCGATTAAGGGTTGGCATGTCAATGACTTGTACATATACTATTATCCTCCAGGCAAGAGTTCCTAACGTCTTATAGTTTCCCTAATGAAAGCAGAATGTTTGAAAAATAACACCTATTATTTTGTTGCTTTCTGGCAGTTGCATATCCTCCATTATACTGAGACATGCTTCTTGATACAGTTAGTCAAGAAAAGCGGCCAATTGCTGTCTTATTATAGATGGTGAGTGTACTATATTTGGTAGTTATTTGGTAGTTGCTTCATCTTTCCCTTGGCTATTCTTTCTTAATTGTATCTATAGCATTTGAAGGTCTTAACATAGATATTTGTTGCCAAAATTGTAACGCATGCGAGGACGGATAATAAAAAATGGACGAGGGGCAATTCGTCTACTTCCAATGGTTGCTTTACTAGACAGTTCATAGTTGACCCGTTCTTTGGATTATTAAATTGTAAAAGTAAATTCAGGGTGAGGGGAAATGATTGCAAATTATGCGATGATTAGACCTCTCAACCATGGTGGTGATTTGTTGCTTGACCTTGTGTTAGAACAATTGACGTTTCTTTCGGCGGTCCACTACCTACCTTTCTAGTTTTTCACTTTTTTTCCGGTGGTGAGTGGTAGTGGCCAACCCACCCCAGCTGGTACTATCGACTATCGAGTGCTTGCCCATCCCATGGGCGAACACTGTCATGATTTGGTGGTTGCTCTGTTGTCACAAGCAAATGTGCTGTGATTCCAAAGACAAAAAGGAGAAGTGAAATCTAGGCCTGCGATTGGACGGCTCCTTCTCTGAAAAATCATTTCTGTAAGAAAATTTTTATTTGAGAGAAAATTTCTGAAAAAATGAAGCTCAATTCTCATAAAAGTAGGGCCACGTCATTTTTCTTCGAAGATCCTCCCTCATTATTTATTCAACGCACTCTCTCTCCTCATTTGAACTCCCGATTCCTCACTCCCTCTTTCTTCAAATAACGCAGCTTGTAAATTCATAAAAGTCGGATCTCTTCATTATTTGATGCAGAATTTTTCTGAATGAATGATTTTCTTGCACTCGGAGCTCCATAGGAATAGGCGTGAAAGAAGGCTTCGTTCAGCATAGTAGCGATGGTAAATGATGCTTCTGTTTATGGTGTTTGGGGGGGCGACATGTGCAGTGGCTTCTTCGTTGGGTCTAGTTTTCCGAAGTGCGGTTGAAGGGGTGTGGAGGAAGAAGCTTGCAATTATAGATTAATATCTTAAATAAAGTGTTAAATGAACACAAACCAACCTTTTAAGCTTTTGTGTGGAGAAGGAATGAAAAGAGTCACGATAAACCAATTATGTTTTGGGTCATTTTGTTTGTCTAATTCGGCATACAACTAGATTTATTATGTTTAACTTATTTATTAATAACAGTTTCATTTGAAAAAAAAATTCTGCTCTCTAGATAATCTGACCATGCCATATTTGCGTATTGTTAAATAATTAAGAAAACAATAAGACAAATTAATTTGGTGCTAGCAGACTTTTATTAATTTTTTATAATAATAATAATGATGAAAACAATTATGGCTGTGTTTGGAAATGGGGGTTTTCGTGAATGATAATGTTTGGTGTGAACTGTGTTAGAATGAGTAATATATTTAGTCGTGTGATTTTGATATTTTAAATTTTTTTTTTATATATTTGAATATACGTATAACATATATAATAATAATTAGATAATATAATAGTATACGTGTATAATGATTAGTTTGTGCGGTATAAGTATATATAAATGTGAGTATATATATATATATATATATATAAGTATTAATTTAATTTGGAATAAATGTAATGAGTAATAATAATTAGTTAGTTAAAGAGAAAAATTTTGAATTAGAATTTGAATAAAAATTTTGTTTAATAATATGGTTGATAGTATATGGTTGATGGTATATTAAATATTGACAATGGGTTCCAAACATAGCCTTAATTCATTCAAACACATACATATATATTATTAATATTTTACTATACCAACACATTGCATCAACTCTAAACTATTTGTCACGTGTATTTATTATATTATCTTCTAAACATTATCTATTCATATATAATATTTTGTTTTTTATGTCTCATTTCTTTCAAAAAAAATTCTCATTTTTTTTCACTTTTTCTTAAAAAAAAATTTCTCTAGAACGAAGTGCCTATACAATTACAGCCTAAAGATTTGGGAAGTGGGGGAGGAATGATTGGGAAATTTTACAAAAGGTGATTTGAGGTCTTGTCATTTTGAGCTTGTTCTTGGGCCAATGTGAGATATGGACTTCTTTGACCTTAATTTGGGCAAGAATCATGCAATTAGTGTTGATGCTTTAACTGATGCCTGTGGTTATTTGTTAATTGATGATTAAACTGGATAACAACTGTCATAAGTTAATCTTTAGTCCCTTAAAAACTTCTTTTTCATATTAGTTGGGTTGAGTTGGCAACCTCAATAATACAAATACTCACCACCTGCGAAAGTCTATTACATAATATGCTAATGGTTGTTTGTTTCCCTAAAGTGGTGACAATTCGTCGGATGCATCGGTATGTTGTATGACTTTGATAAAGATATCTGTAAACATTATTCTGAAATATTCCGATCAAATCACCGTATTGCCTACTTGCAAAGTTTAAACCTGTGGTCTTGACGGCCATTAGACTGTCAAACTAATCATTGCATGAGCTCATTGAGAATATGTAAATAATAATGAGGAGGAGACTGTATGCTCATTGAAAATATGTAAATAATAAGAAGAAGAAGAGGAAGGAGAAGACTGTAAGCCTTGAGTTAAGAAGAAGAAGATGATGACTGCAATACTAGAGCTTCTTCAAGCAATTACTCGGGTAAAATCCTAGGTTAGATATTGGTCATCTGATGTTTAAATATTTATCCACTGGCTCCTCATTAGTCGTCAAAGATGGGCAGACAAAATGGCACTACTAATGGCCGTCTAAGCCAAAAATCGAGAGAGTGAGGCACAGAAAGGAGCACACAGTCAGACTTGACATTGAACTCCTCAGCTTGTACGTGCTGTTGCATCATCTCATCGGACAAGAGCACATCAGACAGGTGCCTGTTTTTAATTAGAATAGAAGAATATGCATAAAGAAAGGCAATGACAAAATTTGTCTGATAAAAATATGTATATCTGATCAAATTGGTGCGTAATTTTGTATGAGTGGACTGATGAAAAAAGGATACATATCAAACTCTTGGGGCAGATGTTGGGATTGTCATTTCAAATTGAAATTCGACCTAATTGGTCCTCCATTGCAACCTTATTTTCATGATGCGCAGGCTTAGGACCAACCATAATAATCAACTCTTTTCTTCGGACAAGATGAAAATATTGGGCATAGATTTGAAGAAAGGTAAGGACTTCTGTCGGTCAATTTGACTCTCCTGCTATAACAGTGGCTAGAAATATTGGGAAAAAAGGGGTTATTGCAAGGTCTTTAAAACAATCAGAACGGTTAAATCTCAATTACATGTATGCAGTGTTCCAATAGGAAGAAAGCCATTAAAAAATTTTAAATATCGTATCAGCTATGGTTGTGCAGTGCATCTTAATGGTTGCTTCCACAAGAGGCAGTTTTCCCTGGGCCCTGCCTTCTGATTGGTATCTGTGCTGTTACGTTACAGCCCCGCCAACAAAATAAAATAAAACAAACACAAATCTCACACCCTCCAAAGAAAATTCACAAACTCATTTCACAAAAGTGAAACCCAAACAAAGAAAATCCATAATCAATGAGTTAGTAGTATTGCCATGTCTGTGCATAAAGAAAGGACAAGCGTGACACCCTCCCTGATAAAATCTCCCACTTTTTTCTCTCTGTTTTTGAGAACTGCTTAGTCCCTTCGTTAGTCCCCATTCAGATTCAGAGAGAGAAAACAAAAGCTTAGTAGACTGAGAGAACGGGTTCTACTTTACCTTTTGCTTCTCTTCTTCTAGTGATATGAACTGAGAAGATAAGAGACTCCCTGTTATCACTAGAGGATGGCTATTGAGCAAAATGCACAAACATCCTTGTTTGATTCCCTTTATTGTGAAGAAGAAAACTGGGGAGATGTTGAGCAAGAGGTGGAAAGTGGAATCTCCTTAAACAGCAAGGGCTTTGATGGCACTGATCGTGCGCTCTTTCCTCCGCTTCTATTGGAGCAGGATTTGTTCTGGGATGATAAAGAACTTCAGTCCCTTTTCTGCAAAGAGAAAGAAACCAAAAACAATATCGATGAAATGGGCTTTTCTGATCTCTCTCCGGCAAGAAAAGAAGCTGTAGAATGGATCCTGAGAATCAACGCCCGCTATGGGTTTTCAGCTTTGACCGCCATTCTTGCAGTCAATTATCTCGACAGGTTTCTTTGCAGCTTGAGTTTTCAGAAAGATAAGCCATGGATGATGCAGCTTGCTGCAGTTACTTGCCTCTCTCTGGCTGCTAAAGTTGAAGAAACTCACGTCCCTCATCTCTTGGACCTTCAAGTATGCACCTGGATTACATTTTTCCGGTCCTGTTTTCTGTTCTCTTTTTCCTTTTTCCTCAACCGATAATTTTCAGGTGGAGGGCACAAAGTATGTCTTTGAGGCCAAAACCATCCAAAGAATGGAGCTTTTGGTGCTTTCAACACTCAAATGGAGCATGAATCCAGTCACCCCTCTTTCCTTCCTTGATCACATAATAAGAAGGCTTGGATTGAAGAGCTATATCCATTGGGAGTTTCTCAGGAGCTGTGAGAGTCTTTTCCTCACAGTTATCTCCGGTAAGTTAATTACAGCATCACAATGGCGTCCCCTTTTTAATCAAAGACTAGTTTTTCAAGTAATAGGGGGAAAAAAAGAAGATAAATTTTGACATTTTATCTTTTTCCTTGATGACTGTATACAGACTCAAGATCCATACTTTACCTGCCGTCGGTATTTGCCACTGCCACAATGCTTCACGTTATTCAACAAGTTGAGCCTGGCAATGCCATTCACTATGAAAACCAGCTTCTTGGTGTGCTCAAGATCAGCAAGGTTGGTATATTGAACCGACATTTTGTGGTGTTTTCCTTTTCTTTTTCTGGAAAGCCTTTAATTATTAATTTTTTGGGTTTTCTTTCTTCCTTTCTTTTTAAATAATTAGGAGGAAATGGATGATTGCTACGAGCTTATATCAGACGTACTTTCAAACACTGGTTTACATAGCAACAACAGCTCTCTAAAGCGTAAAGGTTTCCAAGTTCGAAGAAGCCCAGGTGGGGTACTGGATGAAGTTTTCAGTTCTGACACGTCAAACGATTCATGGGGAGTGGCATCATGCAGTTCTTCTTCACCCCACCAACCTCTTTTGAAGAAAGCAAGGGTTCAAGAACAGAAAATGGGCTTGTCATTATCATTGGGCAGAGTTTTTGTGGATGCTGTGGGGAGTCCAGCCCGTTGAAACTCTGCCCTCTTTTTTCCTCCCACCGTCAAGAATTTTCCCATGTTCATCAACATTATTATAGTAATTAATTTGCACCATGAAGGTGAAGTGAGATTTGCATTCCCATTCGCCAACAACTCAGCCAGTTGTGCAGAAGAAGAGTAAAAAAGAGACAGAAGCAGCAAAGCACATCTGCACATTGCATTCTTGTTCTCTCTTCTTATATTCATTATACATATTTCTCTCTCTCTCTCTCTCCCCCTCTCCCTCTCTCTCAAGAACGCTGCTGCTGTTCTATTTCACTTCATGTGGACATATCTATATTTATTCGAACTTGTTTGCAAGAAATAATCTTGCTGTGGACATTTCTATATATAATTTCATGAATTGAAGCACAATTTTTATGTTAAGCAATATTGTGGTGGACAGAGAGATTTATTTCCATTCTCAGCTCTCTGTTACTTGTTGCCACTTCTTGCAAGTTTGTTTGCGTGTGAAGAAGGGAAGGGAAACTGGGTAGGATAAACAGGACAAAAAAAAGTTGTTGGTCAGAGAGGCTTGACCTCCAGGGAGTCCCTTTCCCTTCTGTCCTCCTCTCTTCCAGGGCTGCTTGGCTTTGGCGTCGTCAGATTTGGAAGATAACAGCCAATCTTCTTTTCGTGCTTAAACCAAATTATTTCCTGCATAAACCTTTCTGTCCTTTGTATTACGTTTGATTATATCGAAGCAGTATCGATGCGTGTATGTGTACGTATTATATTCCATAAAGTGATTAAAGGAGTGTATATATTGTCTGCATGCATGCATATGGAATGCAATTTTCTGTGCATGGCAGATATTTGAAAAAGGGGTACTAGCAATGATGGAAAGTGTGACCCCCCTGAACTGATCTTTTTGTTGATCCAGACAAATGTGTTGGGCTGTTTGTTTTGATTTTTAAGGGTTTTTTTTTTTTAATTTCTTCTGAAATTGTGTAAAAATAAAAAAATAATAGGGACAATCTCGACCAACCTGCTTTTATTCAATTATGCATAAATAGGTGGTTATAAAATTTATTACGTACTTCAGTCTTCTCAAAGATACTAGAATTTTTGCTCTTGTCCATGGCCGTAAGTGGCATTGGTTTAATCATGTAAATTTCTTGCATTTTTTTTATTGTTTGTCTGCACCAAAAAAATTTGTTCTTTTTAAAATTATTTTAAGTCTTAAAATAAAAAGTTAAACACGGAGAACGATTACAGGGTCTCCACTGAGTGTGAGGGCAACTGTTTTCGC
Organism: Avicennia marina; assembly: GCA_019155195.1. Lineage (NCBI taxonomy): Eukaryota > Viridiplantae > Streptophyta > Magnoliopsida > Lamiales > Acanthaceae > Avicennia > Avicennia marina. Next base: position 3,387,017 of record CM032770.1, on the reverse strand, counting down.
ACTAAAAATAGTCTCTAATCCCTTTGTTCGGTTTGGTCAACACAACAAGATAATTGAATGGGAGACAGAATGATCACAACAGTGATTGCTTACTGAATTTGACCCTCCAGCAAATCTCCCCTTTTCTATCTTAATTATTTTTTTTTATTAACCTTTATCATTTGAGTTGGCTATAAATTTGCCTGGATATACACACTACACTCCCCCAAAGTAGTGGGATTTAATTCCCTAAACTTTTCCTTTAAAATATTTATTTATTTTTCTCTTTTGTTACACTAGAATAAAAAGTTGATAATAGAAGGGCTGCCAATTGTGCAAGGTTTGTGACCGTGGCAAAACCCTTCGAACCTTCCCTATTATTTGGTTGTGGCTTTTTTCACGTGTTATTATACTACACAACATTATGAAGAAAAGATATTTCTTTATTAAGACAAAAGTTGTAGTAATAATACATAATAACAATAATAGGCAACATAGTCCATGCGTGCCAACTGGCTGATCATTACATTATCATCGTCTACCTATGATTCTTGGCCCAAGTCTCATTTTCTAAAAGCCCCAAATCTTACCGTGACCTAATTGTCATTATGCATCACATAATTCACACTCATATACGTAGTTGGCAAATATAATACTAGATTAATTAAAAAATATACAATCAACAAACACATGTTATTTCAATTAATGGCTCCAAAATTTGATATTTAGTAGTTATACGTATATATTACCTTTTAAAAAAAAAAGAAAATATCTCATTTGTTTGATTATTAAAAGACAAACTAGGAATCAAAATATAATAGTTACAATATTTCACAGAAAGCGATAAGAGTAATATGGAAGGACATTTATGTAATATCCACAATACACACACACATATGTCAAAGTTGAAAAGTTGTGGATTTCAATTTGTGGAATATATCTTCAGTCCCACCTCAAAATTTACCCCCATTTGTTTAAGGCTGTGACGTGAGAGGGAAAATTATAATACAGATGTGGTAATAGTGAGTTGCATGCATGCTAGCCAGTGATCATCCTTAATTAGAGGGAAATATTATAATATATTAGGGTTTCCTCATGCATCTGCATAACTTGTAACCCTTTCATCTGACATATTATCAGATAACTGATTTATCAGTAATAAAAACCAACACAGAAGATGAAATCCATGAGGGTGATGTTAAAAACAACTACATTTTTAGATTGGGTCAGCTATAATAATTAAAGAAGAAAAAGTATGGAAGTAGTTGGGGGCAGTCCAAACAATGAAATATCACAAGGTCAGTTTGTCCCACCCCACAGTAATTGTTGAATAATGCCATGATGGCTCAGATGCTTTACCTTCTTCAACTTGAATGCTTTTTGACCTAATTTTTTCCTCTTAGCTCGTTATTGCGTCATTACTGAACCTCAAAAAAAAAAAAAAAAAAAAGACAGACAGAATTTTCACCTTTCTTCTTCCACTCTACTTCCCCGTTTGATTACAGCTGGAAAGGACAAAAACATAGACATGCCTCTTCTTTTCTTCCCTCCAAATGAAACCTTGTCGCTTTTGTCTGGTCCCTGAATTTACGTCCCATTAATTAATGATTTTTCACTCTCACGAGGAAAGCTACTTGGCAGTTCTTTATTAGTCTGCACCTTTTGTATGTCATGGAATTGGATATCAGTCTCTGACTTTGCCGGGGAAGCACAATCCTTCTGAAATATAAGACTAATTAATTAAAAAAGCTGGGACATTAATGATAAAATATCTGGCCATTTATTAAGTTTATGTTAGTGCCATGTATCTATAGGTTGTCATTATTTTAGTACAATGTCAAGTTGACTTATGCGACTGTTTGGAATTGGTGATATGAAAAATGTTCAAAAGAAATTTGTGGCACCAGATGTAGTAATTGTGTTGGTGTGGCAATTTACAATATTTAGAATCTTGATTCTAAATTTGCATAGGTTTTCCGATTTTATGGTGATATGATAAGAGATTATTTATGATTGATATGGATAAAAATTCTTGCAACCATGGATAAAGATTTAGAGTTGACTTAATTTATCAAACGGAAATTTAGAACCTCAGTATCGCATATTGACTCATGTTCTAATATAAAAAGTATCAAGTTCAGATTTTTTGCAGATATTTGGCAAGTTTTTCAAGAAGATCATTCTTATCAAAAGAACTTTATATATGGATTATATGCAAGAGTAAAAGTCGTGGTAAAAATACCAAAAAAAATGCTAGAAGAATTGAACAAAAAATACTTTTCGGATGCATTCGGATTGATGAATTCAAAGGGATGTATTTTAATTTATAATAATAAATCCATCATATAATGCTAGATTTCATATTCTTAATTTTTATTTTTAAATTATAATTTTAATAATTAAAGTGAATTTAAATTTTTTTTATTTAAAATAATTTAAAATCTTTCTATTTAAATTCCTTTCTCAAATCAAAAACCTCCCGTCTAAATAAGCCCTCAAAGAAAGACAACTTTCTTGTCATGCAGAGAAAATCTTTATCCAAAAACACCATCTAAGCACCTCGTGACCCATTTTTCTTGTGCTCGAGAGGAGAAGATTTGCGCCAATGCTTAAGCGATGAAGAAGATCTTACTGCCTAGGGAAATTAAGAGGGTGTTTGGCTAAGTTTATTTTAAATAATTTATAAGATTACCTAATCTATAAAATATTTTTAAAATTTACAATCTCATATATTTTATTTTTAAAATAAGTTAAGAAAGTGTTTAGATAGAAGCCTCTTATAAGATTTTGTAAAAATTTATAATTATAGTTAATTATAATTTTTTAATGTAATAATGATAAGAACAAATTAAATATTATTAATATAATGTAATTTAAAATATTTATGCATTTTTTAGAATATATAAAGACGTAATTTATAAAATATTTGAAAATAAATTAAAAAAATTAATTTATTTTTAAAAAATTTATAAACTTCAAACATCTTACTTTAGGAGTTTATAAACTCAAACATTAAAAGAATTACTAAATATTTTAAAAAAGTTTATAAACTCACCCAAACACTTTCTAAGTCAAAAATGCATCAACAATATTTGAGGTCCACGAGAGTTTTATTTTTAGGTAGAGAAGCTGGCTTTTTGTGAATTATAAACACTTCTTATATTATATGGGAATATTTCTAAGTGTGAACCATAAACATGAGGGAGTTATCTTTAAACTACATTAACATTTGTTAGTGTTTCCTTTACATTTTTCATACATATTTTGTTGCATGTTACGGCATATACTTGCAAGCCAAACCAAATATTACCTTAGATAGCACAAAACCCTAAGCATTATAATTTATACACTTTCCAATGAACCTGTTTCTTTTTCTTCTTCTTTTTCAATTTAATCTATAAAAAAAAAAAATTTGTAGAACTGCCATGGTTTCGAGAATTTCAACCATAAAAAATCATTTTAAATTTCACACTATCAAACATATCATTTAACAACATTTTTATCTAAATTCAAATTTAAAATTTTCCTCTCTCATTAATTATTTTTGAATCATTACATCTATTCAAAATCAAATCAATATCTACGTATATCACATATATACTCAAATTTATTTTTATTTATTTCCTATAATATAATTATTATTCTTATAAATTATCGCATCATCAAATCATTATTATATATTTTATACATACATTCAAATAAATTATATTATTCATCTCATTAAAATATTTTTTTCGTAGCATCCACTTCAACAAAATTCTAACCAAATCCTCTCCCAAACACAGGCCATGTGTTTTGGTCATGTAATGAAAGACCTCATCTAGTCCAATCAGTCCGATGATAATATTATGTAATGCCCATTCACCTGATATGGTCACCCGAAAAAAAACGAAAACCCAACATTTATTTCTACTTCTTTGAAGTACTTACGAAAACCCACAATAGGGGGAATCGACAGAACACATGGAATAAAATTTATGCCTGAATTCCCCACTCCTGATGGGCCCAAGATCCTCCTTCTAGGCCACGTCTGTTTGCTTGGAACTGATACCTCGTTTAAATGTATCTACTTGCATGCATAAATACATACAGACACACACACACACACACACACACACATACATAGACTGCACAAATGTCTCGTGAGGCAGATCATTGTATTTACTTCTCCATTTTCCATATACAACAAACCTTTATTGTGCAATAGAACACAAATCACAAGAAATGGTGTGGATCGATAATTGTTTTCTTCGATTTCGTGCAGCCACCATTTTGTCTTTATATTTGGTCACACCTTTATATATCAATCATAGCTGTCCCAAATGTTGTGTTAAACAGTTGGTGCTTGCTGGCATGCTTGGCTGATTTTTAGTTAATATATTCTTAATTTAAATGAATATATAGATTCGGTACAATAAGGCAACTTGCAATCTGAACTTGCATCATTTGAGCCTTTTAACTTGATGTAATTGATCCTACAAGTGCACTACTCATGTGTGGTTGACAAGTCTTTTCTTGATTATCTATTCATTTATTACTTTCTTCACTTCTCCATCCTTTTCTTTTTTCTTTTATACATATTTTGTCTTTTATTATTCTTTCTACTTATTCAAAAAAGTTTTAATTTATCTGTATGTTTTATATATGTTTTTGAATTTTTATCTTTTATTTTATTCATTTTTTATGGCTGCCCAACAATAAATTTGACAAAAAGAAAATAACTATATAATTAGAATATTGGATAAAAATGCAAAACATAAAACAAAAGGTAAAAAGAAAATAGAAAGAAACAAAAAAACAGAAAATAAAAAAGAAAAATAAAGAAAATAAAAAATACACTCCTTTAATTACATATTAAGCCTGTGAAAGAAGAGAAAAGAATGAAAAAGAAAATTAAGAAAAAACCTAACTCCTAAAAAGGAAAAAATAAAAATTATCTTAAGAAATTGGTATAAAATGAAAAACAAACATAAAAATTAAATTAAATATAAATAATTTGAAGAAGTGTAGAAAAAAACACAAAAAATGAAAAGAAATAAAAGATAAAAATATAAAAAGAAAAAAATGGAGAGATAAGAAAAGCAATAAATAAAAAGAGAAGTAAGAGGGCACTTATCAACCTCGCAGAAATAGCGCTCTGAGTGTAAAATCTACTAAACCGTTTAATTCGATTGAGGAAGCGGTGGCATACATAAAGCCTAGAAAATGATGCCACCAGAAGCACGTTGAGGTTATCTTTGGAATCCAACTTTCAAATTTAATAAATTTTTTAAATTTAATACTACCAAATATATAATTTAATAATATTTTTATTCAAATTCAAATTCAAAATTTTCTTCTCATATATATATATATATAATTATTTTTCAATTGTTATATATATTCATGATTAAATTAATATTTATATATATTACTATATATATGTTGGCACATTTAGATACAAATATTACCATACAAAATTCCAACACAACCAATGATGCTCAATATTTAAAGTCTAGTTGGATTTACAAACCTACGTTGAGTAAGACTTTAGGAAGTTACATGGATAATTTCAAATCGACTAAAACATCTTACTTGTATAGGACTTCTGGACAAAGTTGAAAACAAGATCCTACAAACATATATGCACGTAAACCTAATTGGAGTCAATTAGGGAATAATAAAGCTCGAATAAAGTAGGATTACATATTCTATCACTATAAATAGCAATTCATTCCAAGGTGTATAGATTAACAAGTGAATGACGAGAGACTCCATTCTTCTGGCCGTAAGAGTGCTATAGTTATTCTTATATTTATGAGCCATTGAGAGTGTGAGCAACTTTTGACACACAAACTAGCCAAAAATTTTGAGAGTTAGGCCTAAAAGTAGTTAAGCTAAACACAAAATAAAGAAATTTTGGTGTCACCAACTATTCAACCACCTTGAGAAAAGGTGTAGGGTTTATGTATTGAGGTTTGAGTATTGTTTACCTTATCTTTCACTATACTTTGATTGTGATAGTGAAATTAGTTTGGTTTGGTGCACATAGATGTAGGGAAAGGCCTCCGAACTATATTAACAAATTGAGTGTTTCTTACTTTATTTTTATGGTAGGTGTGTCCATGTCCTCATGAATTTGTTTATGCAAGTTCCCTAAAATTGATCTGAGTTGTTACAACATTACCTATAATACCATTGAGACTTACACGTGGCATCAGAGCCAAGTTGCCCAGAGTGTTTGATTCGAAAAGGGTGTGATCTTGGTATCTTCTGAGAACTTACAGACATAAGCATCGAGGAAGAAGTTTCCGTTACATGTCCCCACTACTTGATCGATCAAGTTATCCATATTGGAAAGCATGAATGTGTGCTTTCATTAGATCGTGAGATGAGAAAGCTTAGAATGCCATTGAATTTGGATAGAATCCACCAACAAAAACGAATATCGAAGGCGTAGAAGTCAAGAAAGATGTGAAGGCCTAGATTGCTGATGAACAATGTCCTGCCCTAAATAATTCTAAAGCCATTAACGTAATTTTCATATGTGTTGATGAAGAACAATAGAAGCCTAGGAGATTCTCCAGAACACTCATGAAGGAATTATCATGGTTAGAAGTTCTAAGTTACAAATACTGATATCTGAATTTGAGAATCTCAAGATAGGAAAAAATGATCCAATTGTAGATTTTAATGGTAAACGCCGTTACGTAGCAAATCAAACCTTCCAGTTAGGAAAAAGATATTTTGACAAGAAGCTAGTAAGAAAAACTTTATGTTCCCTACTTGATAAATTTGCTCCCAAAGTAGCTGTAATAGAAGAGCTGAGAGACGAAGACGACATGCGTTTAGATGAACTCATGGGATCCTTGCAAACATATGAGTTAAATTTGAATTTTGTTAAGAAAGACAAGGAGAAGGATATTGCCTTCAATGTGAGGATTCTAGAGATTTGGATAGTGATTGTTCTAATATTAATATTGATATAGCATACCTAGCCAAAAAGTTGAAGAGATTCCTGCAAAAGAAGAAGTTCGATCGACCCAATAAGTCTAAAAATTCATCCAAGAAATTTCCAAAAGAAAACCCTAAGAATTTCAAGACGAAGGATAAAGTTGATCCATAGAAGAAAGGTCCACAATGTTATGAGTATGGTGGCTACGGTCACATGTAGGCGGTCTATGCTAACAAACAAAGGAAATCTATGTACACTACCTAGAATGAAGAAGGATCTGATGAATCTAAGGAAGAAGAGAATCAGATAAGTAATCATATTGCCTTCAATTCTGTTAGTAGGAAAACTCAAAATATAGCCTACAATTTTGCAACATATGGTGCAACATCTAAAGGACAGTCAAATTATAGTAGGCTTGATTATAAATAAGACATTCTTAATACTTATCAAATGGTTTGTGATAAACTACTGTCTCTTCAAGTTGAGAATGACAACCTCAAGATTCAGGCCCGTAAGTCAAATAATGAAATTCAGAATTTGATTAGGGAAAATCATACGCTAAATATTGAAAACAAGAGTCTTGAGGATGTGTGTTAAGAGGCTAAAATTAGAGCTGATGAGGCTGAGCATGCTCTAACAAAACTAAATTTTAAAAAAGCTAAATTAGATGATATTCTATTTATGGGAAAGAATGCAAAAGAAGACAGCTTTGGGCTTTGTGAAGAAGGGACAGACTAGTATACAATAATAAAAAAAAATCAAGTTTGTGAGAGAAACTACTTGGCCAAAGTTGATCTAGCACAAGTTAGAAAGAATCCCAAGAGAAGAAGGAAGAGAAAAGCAAAAGATTTTTGCTCTTTATGTAACAAACTAGGACATCCAGTTGGAAGATGCTTCGTCTTTGCTTGATCACATGTTGAAAAGAAGCCATTTTGTACCAAGTGTTGTCAACGCTAAAGGAAAAAGAGGTTTTACAAAGAAGGTTTGGGTGGAAAAGTTTGTATTTAAAAGTTTTATTACTTATACCTCTCTTCGTGCTTGCTCAAACAAAATATTGTACTTTGATAATAGTTGGTCGAAGCATATGACAGGTGATCTAAAAAACCTTACTAACTACAAGACCTTTTCTGGAGGATATGTAACCTTTGGAGATGGAAAAATGTGTGAAGTAATTGGTAAATGAACACTCTTAATAAATGGAATGCCTAAATTACGAGAAGTATTGTATATTGATGGGTTGAAAGCTAACTTATTGAGTATAAGTTAGTTGTGTGATCAGAATTTATTTGTCAAATTTATGAAGGAACAGTGTTATGTGTACAATAATCAAAATAAGTACATTTTTGTTAGAAGTAGATCAAATGACAATTGCTATACTTTCAATAGTATGCCATGTCTAAAATCTACCAATGACGAAGGAATGAAATGGCACTACAAACTTGGTCCTTTGAACTAACAAGAGCTAGTAAAATTATCAAAGTTTGGTATGATTAAAGGACCGCCTAAGATAGCCAAGCCATCAATACAAATATGCAGACCATGTCACCTTGGGAAATAAAGAAGTAAATCTCACAAAAAGCTATAACATTTTAGTACATCACAAGTATTAGAACTGCTTCATATGGATTTGATTGGACCTACTAATATTGCAGGTATCAGTAGAAAAAGGTACACCTTTGTATGTGTGGATAACTATTCTCGTTTTAATTGGGTTGGCTTTTTGAAGAAAAAATTGGATACTTTTCAAGCATTCGAGAAGTTGTGCAATTAGCTCACAACCGAGAAAGGTGAGACATAGGAAAAATAGTCCAAAACTACAGTGATAAAGGAAAAGAGTTTGAAAATCACTAGTTTGGCCAGTATTGTTGTCAACATAGAATACAATATGAATACTCTTCTCAAAAGATACAACAACAAAATAGTGTTATTGAGTACAAGAATAGAACCTTGCAAAAGATGGTTAGAGTTATGTTGGCTACAAAAGATATTAACATAAAATGGTGGGCCGAGTTCATAAGTATGGCTTGTTATATCACAAATAAGGTGTACATGAGACCTGTGTTGATGAATATCCCTTATGAAATTTGGAAAGGAAGGAAACCTACAATTGCATACTTCTACACCTTTGGCAGCAAATGCTATATATTGAAGGACCAAGAAAAACCTAAAAAATTTGCAAATAAGAGTGATAAAGGGTTCTTTCTTGGTTATTCTATTAATAGCAAAGCGTATAGAGTATACAATAATAGAACCATGATTGTGATGAAGACTATCAACGTAGAGATTGATGATGATAATGTCATGCAAAACCCTCTCGAGAGCAAAAATTAGTTGATGATGAAGATCCACAACTCATTAAGGAAGATAACACCTTAGCGGATGAACAATACCAAAATCTACTGGAACCTATTACAACAAGAATTTGTTGCAACAGTAGAACCAGCATCAACAGTAGAATCAGGTATTGCTTCTGAACCCTCATCCAATTTCAAAAAGGTCATCTAACTGATGCAATCTTGGTGATGTGAATGATGCAAGAAGGATTTGAGACAAGCCAAAAGTAAACTATCGAGACCTAACTGGTTGTTCATACTTTATGTCTAATGTAGAACCTAAGAATGTAGACGAGGCATTACAAGATGAATTTTAGGTAGTAGCCATGCAAGATGAGTTAAATCAGTTTAAAAGAAATGATGTATGGACTCTTGTTAACAAATATAAGGACGTTAATGTGATTGATACAAAATAGGTCTTTAAAAATATGACCAATGAGGATTGTATAATAACAAGGAAAAAGGCTAAATTAGTGGCTCAAGGCTATAGACAAGCTAAAGAAATAGATTTTGATGAAACTTTTACTTTTGTAGCCAGATTAGAGGCCATAAGATTGCTACTAGTCATAGCATGCTCGCTAAAGTTAAAGTTATTTCAAATGGATATGAAGAGTGCTTTTCTGAATAGTTTTTTAAATGAAGAAGTCTATGTCAAGCAACCTAAAGGATTTGTTGATACGCATCATCCTAATTATGTATATAAATTAAAGGAAGGCCTTGTTTGGTTTAAAGCAAGATCCTCAAGTGTAGTATGAAAGGTTACAAACTTTTTGCTAAAAATAGGCATAAGAGAGGGAGAGCTAATAAAACACTCTTTGTGAAGAAAAGGAACAAAGACATCATAATTCCAAAAGTCTATATTGATGATATTGTCTTTGGTTCTACATTACAAAATATGTTGGATGCCTTTATAAAAAGCATGCAGCAAGAGTTCAAGATAAGTATGGTAGAAGAACTAACATACTTCTTGAGACTTCAAGTGAAACAATCAAAAAAAAAAATTTATTTCTCAAACTAAATATGTCAAAAATTTAATGAAGAAATTTAGCTTTGAAATAAGCAGACATGTTACAACACTGATTGCAACATCAGTGAGACTTTACAAGGATGATATAGAAAAATTAATGGATGAAAGCCTATATAGAAGCATGATTGGAAACTTGTTGTACCTACTAGTTAGTAAATTTGATTTATGTTTTAGTGTGGGTGTATGTGCCAAATATCAAACTGCTCCAAAAGAAAGCCACTTGGCTGCGGTAAAACAGATTATAAGGTGTGTATATTCAACCATTAATCTTGATATGTGATATACAAAAGACTTTAAGGTCAGTTTGGTTGGATATATTGATGCTGATTTGGCTTAGAATTGTGATGATAGAAAGAGTACCACTAGAGGTTATCTCTTTGTTGAAAATAACCTTTTTTTATAATAGAGTAAGATGCAAAAATGCATATCACTTTCTACAACTGAAGCAGAATATATAGCTGCAGGAAGTTGTTGTACTTAGTTACTTCGAATGAAACAAATATTAAATGATTGTGAAGTAAATATTAAGAAAATAATAGCATTGTGTAACAACAAAAGTGCAATTGATATTACAAAAAATCTTGTACAGCATTTAAGAACAAAACATATTGATATTAGACATCACTTCATCCATGACCTAGTGGAAAACAAAACCATTGTTGCGAATTATGTTGCAATGGAACATCAATTTGTTGACATATTCACAAAAGCACTAAATGTTACCAGATTTGATTGTCTAAGAAAAATCATTGAGCTTATGCTTAATCTAATCTTTGACTAGCAAATTGAAGCAAAAAGGAGGGGACTTTCCTTATCCTTTGCCAAAATTAAAGTCCCCAAGAGTCAAGGGCTTAGTTTCAAATAACGGCAATTTATTTTAAAAATGGTGGTTATCTTTCATTAATCTCTACAGCACCATTTGAGGAAACCATCATTGCATGATTAGAAGCTAATTCCCTTTCCCAGAAGAAATCTTCCACCCGTTTCAACCCTAGTGTTTCTCCGTCTTCTACCACAACACGAGATGGATGGCGAAGGTATGTTTGGCTCGAAATCACCATCAGAACCTCCACATTCCACCGATTCTTTCTTGCCCTAAGAAGAATTGAAGTCTGGAAAATACACTACATTAGCGGATGAATCATCGATGCAGGCTAAAGAAAACCTTGCTATGAGTCTGGTCACTTTTAGAGACGAAGCCAAGGATGCTATGCCCTTGGTGACGGTTTTTCCAGTCCACTCAGGGGAAGAATCCAACTTCAACACTATCACACCTCTATCATCGTCCGACCAGCCATATGTACCGATAAGTATGAGGTCCAAGAGTCAAGGGCCTACGATACCATTGTTGATCTTGCGAAAGAAAAAGACAGTAAGGAAGAAGGCCGATTCTCCAAAGCCTGTGTGAAAAATTATGCAAAAAATCTATCGGTCAAAAGCCAAAGTTCCAGCATCCTCTAAAACAAAATAGGCGTCTCCTAAGGGTTCCGCTGATATGCCTTTAAAAGAAATGCTAAAGACTAAATAAAAAGCTAAGGAAGGAACCTCTCAGCAACAAAAAAAGAAAAGAAGCCGAGGGTAGACAAGGGGAAATCAAATGTTGTTAATGCCCCTACAGCATGCTCTAAAGACAAAGGCAAACAGAAGGTGGAGAACAAAGAAATTAAAATCAAGGCTACCAACAAAAGGGATAAACCAAAGGATGGGAAGAAAAGACCACAAATAAAGAGTTCCAAAAGAAAAAGGAAAATGCCTAAGGGACCACCTTCAATAGCTAAAAAATCTAAAAAAAAAGAAAAGAAAAGATTGATGATACCCCACAAGTATCAAAATCTAGAAAAGGAAAGGAAAAAGGTTGTGGATGATTCCTCCTTTCCACTTAAAAAAATCAAAGCTGGTGAAATTAAAAAAACTGTTAGGGCAGTTTTGTTACTCAAAACAGGTGCACCAACACCATGGATATGTCTCTTATTTTGAATTTATAGAATGCTTTCCCTTATTTTGAATTTATTTTAGAATGCTTTATTGATGGGGGAAAATTCACATGAGTGGAATTTGTGAATTTTCTGAGACAACATGAGCTGTTTGTGTTGGTAAAAGCATATGATCACTATATTACTTCAATTGTGTATAAGCTTTATGCCAATTTGTCTAAGAGAATTGATGACCCTAACTATGGATGGTATCATCGTGTATATGCCTGTGGAAGGTTTATAAGGTTCACTTCTAATATAATCAATTTAACTTTAAGTTAGCCTGAATGTGATTTGAATGCCCCATATTAGCTTAAACGCTGCACGGATTACAATAGAATACCAAGTGTGTTAATTGGAGGAAGGATAACTAGGTGGTCAAAATCAAATGCCTTGAACTCATCTTTGGTTACCTACTGCCAATGTTACATTAGTTACACGTGAGATGGCTGCTCTATTGTACTCACTTGTCAATGAGAATGTAGTGAATATAGGATATTTGATTTATCATGATATTGTACATTTTGGTGGAAGAGAGAATGTGATGACTTTTCTTAGTTATCCTAGATTGATCACTAAGATTTGTATTGCTAGCAAAAACAAGTTGACAGTGGCAAACAATGATTAGGTTCAAAATTTGAAGATGATGTTGTGGAAGCCCAAAATAGGAATCTTCAGGCTGAAATAAAGAGTATTGACTTTAATGTTGCAATCTTATGTATAACATTAGTAGTTACGGGTGTGACTCTACCTGGCAAAGAGTTTGGTGACCCAAAAGTTGAAATTCCTAATCTTGAACCTAAAGTACCTCATACTGCTATTGATGTTGGAGATGCTTCTAGAACAAGTAATCAACCTAACTCAGGTATGACTGTAGTTGAAACTAATGATATGACTACTGTACCTAAATAGGAACTGGAAGCTGCTATGCCTAAGCAAGAAGATGAAGACTTAGATTGGTTTGATGCCCTTGATCCTGAAGTAGCTACACCTAATAATCTTATACCCCATTCAACTACTGATCTAGTCTCTCCCTCCACTTCACAACCGTCGCCAACTAGCTCTTCACCTATCTAATCTAAAAGTTGTTGCTTGTTTGCAATCCTTTAGCAAATATGTGGCATAAAGGAAGAGTAATAATCCCATCAAAGCTCCTAAAGCTATAAGAAGGGATGAACTTGAAGCTGCATCAGAGGGGGTGTTTGTTTATTTTTAAACGATTTATCTCTTGTTATGGAATCTTAAACAAGACATTGTGTTTTGAATGATGTTGTAACAATGACCTTGATATTAGACATTACTATAATGGTCATCGTTGGCAAACTGCTCTATGAAGGACACCTTACGGATTTCAATTTTTTCTTATCTTAATTTGGATGTCTATTGCATGAGTTGTGCCACAAATATACCAAATAAGGAGATTGGTACTATGTATATGTTGGCACATTTGGACACAAACACTACCATAAAAATTCCAACAAAACTAAGAATATTTGAAGTTTTGTTGAACTCACAAACCTAAATTGAGCAGGACTTGAGGAAGTTAAATGGACAATTTCAAATCAACTGCAACATTCTACTTGTACAAGACTTTCATGCAAAGTTGGAAACAAAATCCTACAAGCATATTTACATGAAAACCTATTTGGAGTCAATCAAAATATAGTGAAACTTGGATGAACTAGGATTGCATATTCTACAACTATACATAGCAATTCATTCCAAGGCATGTAGCTTAACAAATGAATGAAGAGAGACTCCATTCTTTTGGCTGTGAGAGTACTAGAGCTATTATTATTTTTATGAATCATTGAGTGTGTAAGCAACTTTTGATACACAAACTAACTAAAAGATTTGGAAGTTAAGTTTAAGGATAATTAGGTTAAATACAAAACAATAGAATTTTGGTATCGCCAACTGTTTAGCCACCTTGAGAGAAGGTGTGGAGTTTCTGTGGTGAGGTTTGAGTGTTGTTTACCTTATCTTTTACTATATTTAGTTGTGATAGTGAGATTAGTCTAGTTTGGTCCCTGCAGACGTAGGAGAGGACCTCCAAACTGCATTAACAAATTAAGTGTTCCTTACTTTATTTATATTATTGGTGTGTGCATGTGCTTGTAAATTTGTTTCTACAGGTTTCCCCAAATTGGTTTGAGTTGTTGCAACATTACCTACAATACCGCTACGACTTATAATATATGTCACTCATATACTCACATTTATTTTTATTTATACTTTAAAACATAATCATTATCCCTATAAACTATTATATCATTCAATCACCATTATAAATTTTATACATATATTTAAATAAATTATACAATTTGTCTCATTAAAACCTTCATTCCAAATATGCTAATCATTCTAATATAATTTTTACCAAATATTATATCCAATAAAGACCCCTCTCCCAAACATAGCCTAAAGATCTTACATTCGTGCATATTATTAATTTTTTGACATCCTATAATCACGGGCTCGAGCAGATTGATAATTATGTTCCAGTAGTATGTTAGTTCAAAGCCCGGACAAGGATCTCAATGTGGTGGTTGTGACGGTAACACCAAAGACATCAATTGATACAAGGCATTTTTTCCGTGACAGAAGGTTCATGAATCATAATTCATGAGAGTCTTGTTTGACTAGAAAATCAATGAGGGAGAAACCCGTCTCGATAGGTCAGATGAAAATAAATATTATTTTAACATATGCGTCGAGCCCACAAAAATGGAACCCTATGTTGCTTTTTAATTTGAGAAAGGGAACATAAGATGAGAAGCAGACGACGCACATTGAATTTGCAGCATGAAAATAGTAAAAGGCCAGCGTTTTACGAGGAAGGAGGCTGCCTGTCCGAAGTCCAAACCAATTCAACACAGTAAATTACGCTAGTAAAATGCATGCCTGTAGAGGTCAAATAAGTATTTATGGACGAGTGGGAGTAGGGTTGCGGTTTTAGACCTCAAGGGTCACTTTTAATGGAACGAGAACAAGACAGAGACATTGTGGGGGTGATGATGACCCATGGATGTCCCAAGACCGTGTGAATTTGCTGGCTAGCTATATGTCATATCAAATCATGTCATGAAGCAAGCATGTCAGCTGCACCAGAGTCCCAGACAAATGACTTAATACGTGGGTTGATATTGGACAGCCTGGCCACAAAACATGACCATGGATACCCGACTTTAAGCAAGTCTAGCCACTGTGTAATGGAATGGGCAAGACGGGAGAGACGTAAGTCATGCCATTATTTTCCTACATATTTAACATCAGTTGGCAATTATGGCATGCGAAAGCTCTCAAGAAACGCTGTGTCAAAAAATTCCTGAAAGATAATAATTCAGAAATGGAAAAATTAATTGAGTCCAACTTTGCAAACGACTTCCACTCACTTTCAGTTCAGAGTTTTGAGCAACTTCAACAACAGTATAGTGAATTAGTATATAATTCATAATCTTGGAAGCAGATATAGAGGGTATTTGGGTGATTTTGTAAGTTCTAAAAATAAAATGCTTAGAATTTATAAATTTTTAAAAAATAAGTTTTCAAACGTCTCATATTCTATTTCATTTTATGTATTAAAAATCACATATATATCTTTATATTGCATTTTAATAATAGTATTTATATTATTTTCTTTATTAATCAAAAAATTATAATTAACTATAATTATAAATTTTAATAAAATTTTATAAGATAATCTTTACAAACTCTTTTTAACTTGTTTTTAAAATAAAATTCAATTTTAAAAATATTTATAATTTATACGTTTTTATAAACTTTTAAAAATAAGTGTATCCAAAGTCATATCGAGCGAACTTTCTTTGCTCTATGTTGTGGGGCTGAGGCCCAAAGTCAGTGAATCAAAATTCAGCCAGCGTTGAATTTTGATCCAACCTGCTCTATGTGGACTGCAGTTTTAGGAATTAAAACAAAAGATGACTAACAACAATCTTTTCCCACCTTCATCTATTTTTTCTCGTGAGTATATCATGTCTTGCAAATACTGTATTTGGTGTAAATGTATCAATAAATATTATAGTTTTAATATTTAATTAATATCTCAAAAATTTCAATACAAGACTAGATATTTATCACAATTTTAAATAACAGATATAAAAACACTAAGTGCATTTTTAAATGGATAGACATGCACACAAACCAAAAAATAACTGAGTAAATAAAGGTATGAAGAATAGCAAAACACAAATATGTTATGATTCAGTTGGACTGTATTCAGCATTTCAATTATAGTAGCAAGTCACAAACAAGTTATTATGAGTTTCTTGTTTCTATCTTCCCGACAAGGAATTATATTAATTAGTAGTATTTCAGTTAATAACTGAACAAATTAAATGGCACATGAATGAATTCCTCATCTCTTAAAAAATGCAAACAATTCCCGTTCCGTCGATTCCAGCGTCACATTTCATGCTCGGAAGCTCCAAGGCAACCGCAGAAAACTGATAATCTCCACGCCTCAACTCAACTCTCCCCCGTGAAACTGCGAAACTGCGCAATCCGTAGCAAAAACACTTGAAACTGCAAACTCCCTTTACCCTACAAGCACTGGCATTGGCACTCACATTTTCACCCTGCTCACGTAATTACTGCCATACTTCTGCCCCAAGACTCCGTTCACCGTTCCGCTTGGTGAAAGGAGCTTGAATCCCAATTCAAGATGCGCGAAGCAATCCTCCTTCGTGATTCTATCATTATGAACTTGAGATTCATGCACGGCTACGGGGGCGGGGATTTTCCATCACCAGAGCCGTGATCATCTTCCGGGGTTGGAGCTCCCTTTCCATCACGGCCCTCTTTATCACCGTCAGGCGGTGGAGCAAGTTTTCCACCATCATTGACAGGCGGAAGGGCGGGGCTGGCCTCTTCAGAATCGGGCGGTTGAGGGACGAAGCCATCGGTGCAGATGGGCTTGCAGGAAACAAATTCAACGGTGCAGCCAGTGGGGCAAACATGCTCCAAGTTGTAACAGTGCTTGTATTTCTTGATCTTGTATATCTTGCATGGCTTGGATTGTTGGCTATTCCCGGTGGGGTTGCGTCTGCAATTGCCACCAGCAACCATCCACACCACATCCTTTCTGAATGGCCTAGGCGCCATTGTCGATCAAATGATTAGTTCTTGGCAGCTTAATATTTGCTATCCATGCCAGGGCTCGTGGGGTTTGATGGGATTGAGATGGTCACAATGCATCCATTTTATGGGAGTTTTTTGAGTAAGAATGGATTCCTAATATCTTGGATCATAATTGCATTAGTAATGGATTGAGTAAAGGGGTGTAAGTGGACATCTTTCATCTGGTTCTATATAAACTCAAAAGTTGCATGATATGATCTTCAGAGGGGCAGTGAACCTTCTGACTCACTTGCTTTGAAATTAAAGTTGGGATCACTTGACCATAAATGGTAAAAAATCACTTTCTTTGATAAACAAAAGAGAGAATTATACCACCTTCTTTGATATTTCAGTTAAATATAAATATCTCTCCACATTTTACAAATTATATTGATCTCTTCTTTGATAGTTTTTTGAGTTAAATACAAATATCTCTCCTTATATTTTACAAATTATACTGACCTCTTCTTTACTACTTTTCTAACTTAACTGACGAGTCCTTTTAGCAAATAAATTGAGAAAAATCAATGATATCAATATAAAAATACTAATTTTATCTAAGATTAACTTTTGAACTTGTTGACTAATTTTTTCTAACAAAAATACCCTTGTACATTTGCCTTGCATGTAGAAATGTAATTATCATATAAATACAATTTGAAAGAAAGTTTGTTTAATAATTATGAAAATTTGTAAAAGAATACATTTTAAACTTATTTTGTAAAATTTTATTTAATTTGACAATTTTTCCTCTACCTCTAAATTTGACTTTACTATGAATATTGCGATGGGCTTTCCTATTTAAACATATAAATCGCATGATGCCAAAATA
Source organism: Avicennia marina (assembly GCA_019155195.1). Classification (NCBI taxonomy): domain Eukaryota; kingdom Viridiplantae; phylum Streptophyta; class Magnoliopsida; order Lamiales; family Acanthaceae; genus Avicennia; species Avicennia marina. Next base: position 3,368,800 of record CM032770.1, on the reverse strand, counting down.
CAATTCCATAATTTAATACTAAGTCATCAAACTTATGCAACCACCACAAGCACCCATCAAAATACAATATATGCTAAAACACCACATGTCATAATACAATACAAAAACATGGAGCAAAATTATAACCAACCACCTGTTCAATTACTTTATTCAACAAAATGTAATCCAATTCAGTCATCCACACACACATACATAACATTATAGAGTACATACCCCATTAAGTTGTCCAAAACAAGTAATCCAACAAGAAGTCTCAATTTAGTCATCCAATAACAAGCATTAGTTAGTCATCAAACACCAACAATTTAATTCAAACCAATTTAACCAAATACAACAAGTATTAGTTCAATCATCCCCAGCAGCACCACCTCCCCCACTAGCAGCAGCATTGCCTTTGGTCCTCGCATTAGCTTCACCATTAGTGTTACCCATGATAGCATCAACAAGAGTGTTAATATTATCAAAGAATTCTTTATCTTCTTCCATATCCATATCTAAACCCAGACCTACCAATAACATTTCGTCAACCATATCAATTTATCAACAACATATGCAAAGTTCTAGTTATTTACCATGGTCAAACACTAAACAAATTACTGTGAACACTTTCAACTCATTCTTTTGCAATGCTTCATGATAAACTTTCTCAGGTACCAAACTATGATGCATCAAACACATTCTCTTGATTTTCACCTTCATCTGTAAATGCATTTTCCTCTAAAACGTCCATTAAGACAGTCGTGTCAGCCCGAAACATTAAACAAGAAACAACATCCCAAGAGAACTGTGAAACAAAAACCTATAGCCTTTTCTTTACAAAATTTCACATTTGGCGCAGAAAAAAAAAACAATGAAATTCTTTTATGGACACAATACAAACCAAACTAGTTTCTCATTTGTTGCAAACACAACTAGAATAAGTAAAATCACCTATTTGTATTATCACCAAATCATCTCCAGTGCAAATTAATCACAGAAGCAAGACAATTCTTCAAATTACAAGTACACACACGACTGGAGGTTATCACTTACATTTTTCGTTCAAAACATTCAATTATTCTCGACTAACAAAAATCAACTCGATGAAAACAAACAAATAAGTGAATCAGTACCCAAAATTGAACCACTTCAGAAAATCTTCAAGCAATTGCATACCTGCGGATACACGTAACCGACGGCTTTCCCTCTACTCTTCTTCATTTGATTATTCGGACCCGAGCCAAACCCAGATTTTGAACAATGATTGCTCGCTTTCCCTATTTCGGATCTCGAATTGCCATTTCCTCTATTATTCCCCTTCCTTCCTAAACAAGAAAATCATTATAAAAAAAAAGACGAATATCTATACAATTATCAGCACCAAAAAATTCAAAAGAGAGAGAGCGAGAGAGAGGAGAATTGAAGGCAACCCAATCAAAAAAATTCACCTTCTACAAAGAGGCCATAATCGCCGCTGGAAGAAGACGCAGAAGCCCGAGGCCCTCGGCTATTCGATTTTTTTCTGCTTTTTCCACCCATAGATGGCCACCTGTCTTCATGTTCTGTAGAACCAGGATAAATAGGGGGTCGAACGGCGGAGACGGTCGGTAACAAGGGCAGCAGTGGAGGGAGGTGGGAGAAGGTTCTGTCTGGGTTCTTCTTGCAATTGCCACAAGGATGGTTTGATTTTGGAAGACCAAGGACATTTAAGTCTTTTTACAAGACCATAATTTTGTTTTTAGAGCAATTCGGTCTTTTACTTGATTTTCGTCAGACTTCAGTCAACTTGATCAAGAAAAGACTGGTCTGGTCAATATAATTTGTAACATAAGGGACTCGATTTTCGTCAGACTTTAGTCAACTTGGTCAATACGAGACAGGTCGGTATAATTTGTAACATAGGGGAAGATCTCAATATTTAATTCTAAGAATTTGGAATATCTGACGTAAAGATAAAAAGAAAAAAATATATTTAATTCTAAGAAAAAGGCGCTCTAATTTCCCCTAAACAAAATTATCACTCTCACTATCCTCTCCTGGTATGGTACTGCAATGCATGCATCCAAAAGGCCACCATTCTTTATTTGGAAGATTTTTAGTCTTTTGGATTTGAAAACTTTAATATGTTGTAATGCTAATGACATATAATTCCAAATACACCTATCATCGCATGAATTTTTTATTTTTTTTCATCGCATGAAAGTTGAATGCCTTTTGTTTTACATTGAGATTCTTTGCACTGGAGCACCATTAACTCGAGTTTTAGTGGAACCAGTGTGAAAATTGTTGGTCCAAGCTTAACTTATGTTGAATTAACTCAAACATAAGTTTCGACTTATGTAAAAAAAAAAAAAAAGAGAAAAGAAAAAAACTCAACTAAACTTGAGTTCAAAAATTTCCAATTCCAATTTGAGTTAAGCTTGAGCTCATTAATTTTTAAATAAAATATATTATTTTAAAAAAATAACCATCTTACTTGAAAATTTTCATCAAAAGTGAAACATATCATAATACTAATTAACTTTATAGTTTGTAAATGTTAACAATTTTCAAATGACTTTAGAATATATAACTCAAGTTATATGAATGCTTATTGGTTAATATAATAATTTAGTCTGATTCTATATGCATTACCTTATAAAAAGATTAAATATGAAATTTTTAATGATTTTATAATGTTATTTTATATTTGAGTGGATCATAAGATATTTTCGTTCTGAATGAAATTATGTAAAAAGTTAATAATATTAGTATACATGAATAAATATTTTTTAATTAGACACAGAGTTCATACCAGCTCACATAATATTGTTAATAATATCTCATTATTATTGTTACATAAGTTAAGAATAAAAAGTATTTGCTGTATATAATTTTAATAACATATACGTTATATGTTACATATCAATTTGATGATTAAAAGAACATTTAAAATTATTTAAAAAAATTTGTTCATAAGCTTTTTAAAAAAAAAACATTTAATTTAAACTAGACTCAATAGAGATTAGAGTTGAATCATGCCCAAATTTAGTTCAATATAATTTGAATTTGAGTCCAAATTTAAGTCATGCCTTTATTGAACAGGTGCACCAAACTTATCTTGATACGCAACTTTACTTACGTACGTACTTGGTTCCTAAATGGGGAGTGCAATGAATTCAGTCGTACATCAAAAAATTTCACATCCTTAAAATAGAAAACAAGAATTGCTTAGTGTAATTCCTGAACTTTGAGATGAGGCAAAAGGAAGCAAATCAAGAGGCATTATTGGCTTCTTCATGTAGGCTTATACTGACTTAATATCAGTATGTAATAATAAATTTATATTAAGTAACAAAATTCCAAAATGATACGATATGGGACAAGTTATTGGGTGATTATAGTTCGATATTCATCTTCAAATGCGGGCAGGAATTTGATTCAATGCATGATGGAAGTGCAGGGTTCACAATGACGTTCATTCCACTAATGCCCAAGGCCAAAAGATTATGCAGTCGCATTTGAACTCCCCATTAATAAGACACATACTTCGTTCCTTATTGAATACTGCACATCCATATGTATAAACTCGTAGTTTTTCTAAACCAAAAGTAAAAATATTACAAGTCGTAACCCTTTGTAGGTTGGCTAAATTATAAGCACATAACCATTCCACTAACTGATGTTTGAGCCCAGTGGAGTCCATCTGAACATTGCACAGTCACCAACCCCATCATCAAGATCTACGCTGAAACGGCTTCGATTTACCTGCAGCGTTTCACACAGCATATGATGCACCATGCTCATGCTATGTCATATGCTTAATAACTAAACGCAAGCAAATTAAATTCACTAGTGCCATGAGATTGATGAGTTCAAGCTTGAAAAACCATTCTTCTATCGGGACAGTGGTAGAACTATTATAAAGCTTTGGCTGGGATTACAAATCACTTACAAGAAATGAGAACATCACTTAATCAGGATGCATCTAATTGGTGATCCCTCAGCACCAACCAGCCTTAAAGGCAAGCAATGCACGGAATATATTGCTGGTTGTACGTCATCAAGTTTCAGCCCTTCGACTAGGATGATATCCTGAAAACATTTCACCAGAATCAGTACACTGAAGCGAAACAGGTATGCTAACCCTTTGACCTTTCAGCATAACTAATATTGCCGCCTCAAGAGGTACTAAGAGGGTGTTTGGGTAAACTTATAAGCTTTTTAAAATATTTTATAAGATGATTGGGTATTTATATAAGTTCATTAGAATTGTTTGGTATAATTTTTAATAAAATAGCTTATAAGCTCAACAAATAAATTGTTTCAAGTTAATAAATTTTTTAAAAATAAGTTTGCTCCTTACCACATGTTTTAAAACATATTATAAGCTATTTTATTTTGTATATTAAAAATAATATCCACAAAACATTCGACTTGAAATGTGACTTTCAAATTAAGCTCTGAATTAGTGGATATTGCCAAAGGGAGTCCCAATGCCATATGCAAAAAAGAAAAGACAAAGGCAAATAGAGCTTTTACACACTTCTGTTAATCCATGAACAGGACCTGTACATGCATAAAACTCCTAAACTATAAGATAAGTAAGCTTCCATAGACCATACAAGGATGGGTCAAGCCCTTGCGAAGGTTTGGTTAAAATATGCCAGATTCTACAAAATATAACTTTGTCTTTGCTTATTTCCTTTTTCCCTAAGTATTGTATTAGAATTATATTCTAAAATATAGATAATACGATTAGCATTCATAATATGACATTCAGTTTATTTTTATCATACTTATGTCAAAAAATTATAATCATTTATAATGATAAATTTCAGCAAAATCTTATGAGCTAATCTTATTATTTTTATCCAAACACTTTATTAGCTATTTTTAAAATAAGATATATAAAATTATAAGCCCCAAAAATATTTTATAAATTATATAATTTTATAAACTCTTAAAATAAGTTTAAACAAACACCCACTAAGTTTTTTTATATCAAAAAATATAGATTACATACAATTCCCCATGATAAGTATGAAACAATAGGCAAGAAGAAAAAATTTGCAGGAAACTAGCCTGCATGCATATGGATATAAAAATGCTAGAATTTAAACCCTAATCATAATGCCAACACCAGAAAAATAAGGAAATCTGAGTATTTATAGTAAGCTTCCGGGATTTATCATGGTTTCTTATATAAATGATTTCATCTGGTAATTCTTGAAGGAATGAAATTGAGTTACCAAAGTTTCGGAGTCCAAATGTGCATTAAACAAAACAATTACAATGGGAAATAGATATACGCAATTCTCTATGTATTTGTTGGCAACAAAAATTTGTTGATGCAATAGACATTCTGACATCTAGGAATTCTCTATGAAATGGATAGATGGCATCAGAGAGCTAATAGGTACATTTAAAAAGATCAGAGCAGAAATTCTTACCCTGCCTTCAAGAAAAACAAGATGAGACGGGATCAAATCATCAAAAGCAGCAACAGACAAGTAATCAATTCCTACAAGAAGATAAACAAATGGAAGGAAACAATTAGGTTCACAATCAAGAAGAGCGGATATGTTAATTAGCATCGAAGTTGAGCTTTGAAAAAATATCTAGCTATAGAGGACAGAAAACTGGTCAATAAAGATACATACTAAAAGTGTGGGCAAGGTCACATATAGGTGCAGGTATGTAGATAGACCAATAGAGAGACTAATGAAACATAACACTAAAGTATATTTAGAATTCAAAATAATTAAAGTACTGGAACAGGCCAGCAGAAATTAGAACTGGACTCTTATTTTGGATGGGTCCCTTGGGTTCACCCCAAAGGTTTGCAACCCATTTTCATCGGGACTGGCACTGATAGCTTTGCACCACCAATGCCTGTCTATAAACCACGTACAATTTCCACCATTGCATCTCAATCACAAAGCTAAGTGACATCAAGCTAGTCTGCTCCATGCATCACAAATAAGTGGAAAACTATGTGGAAGCACAGATTTCCAACCACAGAAATGCATTAACAACCAAACTACGGTTCCAAAAAAATAGTTCCAAATAGATTTGAACTTATGAAGCCAACTACCAACTATAAAGAGCAAATTTTGAAAACAAGTTATACTCTGGCAAAAAATTCGTTTGAATACAATATTAAATCTTACCAACAAGTTTGATGTCGGTGTTATCTACAAGCCACTGTGCCCCATCTTTCATGAATCCCACATAACTTGTGTCAAATTCCTTCTTGTACATGAGGCGTCTGAAAATGATTAATATGTAATAACAAGCAGACAATAACTACTCTCAAACAAATGGCTTGAAGGAGATTTCTAAGGATCTATGCAGATCACATCTAATATTTGTAGTCCAAGCATCCTCAAGAAAAATAGCAATAAGAAGAGAGACTCCTGCTATAATTACCTGTCTGTATTTAGTGTTCTGAAAAGTACTCTTCTTACTCCCTTTGGAATGTTTAAGGACTTCATAACTTCAGCTGAAAACATTAAAACTGTAATTAAAATTGTGTGTGTGTGTGTGTGTGTGAGAGAGAGAGAGAGAGAGATCAATATTTTATAGAAGTGTAAAATTAATCATTGCAGCACTTAGTTCAATTAATCAGCAAACACATAATGACATAAACATTGCAGCATGCATGGTATGGATTTGCATATTTCTGTAAGTTAGTGCCCATCAAAAACTCGTTTTTCATGTTCGCATGCAACATATGCAAGCTTATGTGCACAATCAAGAGCCCAAGTACAAAATTAGTGATTATATTATGTCAACAGAAGCCTCAGCTTTCCCAAATCAAAAGGTGAAACAGATCATCGGCAAATAGCTCATCTACTTACTGTATCTGGAGTTTCTATATATCAGCCACAGGTTTAATTGATTTACATGACAAAACTTTCAACCTCAGAGGTCTCCTGCTGCAATAATTATGTTTGAAAGTGCAAAATGCAAGCATGAGTTTAAATGGGACTAAAGCATGTTGGACTCCTAGAAGAGAATCAAAAATTGAAAGATACCTCCAACTAAAGGGTTCAGTGAAGAAACAGAACACATCTACCAAGAAACAGACAAAAAAAATACTAGCTATGTTTGTTTTAATTTTTTGGTGTGTGAACTTAAGTGTGTTTTTATTGGAAACTGTGTAAACGTAAGAAAGTGATTGAAATAAAATTTAAAAAGTATAATGATTATAATGTGTGTTTTTGAGTGGATAGTTCGAAAACAAACATAGTAACTAAAATGCTGCGTCAATGTTTATTTTCTATATTCTGGTCAACATTGGCTTTTGATAAACATTTTGCACTCAATTTCAACAGCAGTACTCCTAGAGACATATTAAATCCTTCAGGGGATATACTTTAAAAAACTAACTGTTCAATGGGTAGGTACAGAAAGGAACCCTGACAATTGATACAATTCAGATATATGGAGAACTTTGGTTCTAATGAATACCGGTAATATTTTTGTCTCTGGGAACATCAATAAGTAATGCAGGACCTGTTCAAACACAAGGAAACCACAAATTCATAAATAAAGAATAGAAGGCAATTAAATCACAAATTGTATTATTAATCATCAAACAGAACACATGTGAAGGATATATCCACATTAAGGCACAAGTAACAGAACTGCAAAGAAGAACAGGAAAAAGTTCAGACAAAGACAACATCCAAGCACGGCCAAGCGTACAAAGAGTGAAACCTCTTTAGTCAACCTCAATTCTGGCATGAGAAATTCTAGTTGACAAGTGAGAAGGAAAATGGAAGCATATATATTTGTATCCATAAAGTTCAATTGCTGTAATGATAACTATCATTGAGGAGTCTGAGGTCAAGACTATCCACGTCATACCCTTGATCAAAGTAATTATCATACATATGTCCAGGTGCATCGACATGAGTTCCAGAATGAACAGGAATTTTCATGTCAGAGAAATTGTAGTCACACCCATTCTTCATGCTCATCAACAGGGTGAGAAACTGCCCAATACCCTCAGTTGAATCCCCCACTGGGGTATGAGGAGTGAATTTATGAGTAATATCAAATATTTCTCCATTTTCATGATCTTCTCTTATCCGGGTACCCGACCTCAAACCGCCAGCTCCAACTACGTTACCCAACCCATCACCATACCCAGCAGGGTGGGCACAATATGATAATATAGCCCCAGAAAGGAAAGGAATTGTTTGAACCACAGGGCAAATGAACAAAACAGATAGAGATCTCATTCTCTCCCTTTTGATGCAAATGCTATTTCCTTATTCAGTTTAGAAGACAGTATGGACTTGGACACAAAGTTGTGAGTATAGATAGTGATTTTTGCAAGCCATTACATGTTAACGTGTGTACTAACTTCCAAGTGAAAATGACAGCCAGCAGGGTGAGAGTCAGCTAGAAAAGATTTTTAGAGTTGTAGCCAATAAAAAATGAAGAGCATAAATTTTTGAAAATACTAATGGCATCTAAAAGATTCCCTAACGATCATAAATATCCATCCCTAAAAATCTGGTCCAAGTTGCGCCTCAAAGAGATTTGTAACCACGAGAAAGGAATTAATGATTGATTAAATGATTCATACCGTTAAGAACGTCGAGGTCAAGCGTGTCAACATCAAAACCGGCATCGAAATAGTGATCGAAAACATGACCCGGCGCATCAACGTGTGTCCCAGTGTGAGCAGGGAGCTTCATCTCCGAGTTGTTAGCGCGCGAGCCATTCTTCATGCTCTTGGCAAGCCACAGGAAGTGACCCAGGCCGTCGGAGGACTCCCACGACGGCATCTCCGAATGGTACCGGTGGCTGATATCGATGATACGACCACCTCCGTAAACTTCGCGACGGACAGGGACGAGATCCTCGGCGGTGCAGGATTTCTGACCAAGGCCGTAGGGGGGAGGATACGCTGAATCGGAGGTGGAGAGGGCGAGAGGTAGCACAGTAGACGCCAGTAGGCATGCTAGAAAGAAAGATTGATGTGCCATAGCCGATGGATTGGTGTGTTGACAAAGTTTGGGCGTTGAAACTCCTTTTACCGTTTAATGAGACGATGAATGGGGAAACAAAATTGTAGATGAGGTCGAAGTGTTCGATCTGCAGGTGGGCCCTGGATGGATATTCGTTCATACTCCAAAAGTACGCAACTTGTTATTCTGTTGAATTGGGCTTTACGGGGGTAAAATGGGAAGGGAACATGCAAATTCTACTCAATCCATGGAATGCGTGAATGATGATGATGTGATGTAATATTTAAGCATACACTAGTGAACATCGAAAAAAAGGCCATCGACAAACTCATTTGGTTCCCCAAGAAAAACGTCAATACGATAAGATAAATTAATGTTGCGAATCTTTCTCCCTTCTTTTAATGATTTATTTGGACATCAAATAAACCGTAAATCAGACATTTGAACAAGAAGGGAAATCAATGAACAAATGATCTTGAAAGAAAAACAAATTGTGACGTTGACAAGAAAGTGGGACGGAGGAAACAAGGAGCATCACCTAATGGATGATTCCTCAACACCAATCGATCCCAAAGGCGAGCAATGCAATGTACATATAAACATCATCAAGTTTCAGCCCTTTAAGTAGGATGATATCCTGACACATATCACCACATGTTTCACCACAAAATCAGTATCGTATATTTACAACTGCCCAGGTTTAAGCAGGATGACTAGGCAAGAAATACAACTTTAGGGCTGCGGATGATTGGGGTGAGAGCAAACAAATGTCAAATTCAGACCAAAGGGGGCACTCTTGGTCCTTGATTTCATGAGGTCAACCTTGAAGGTGTTGGAAATGTGCAGTAAAAAGGTTAAAACAGCTTCGATTTCCCTGCAGCATTTCACCCAAGTAAATAATACACGGGCTCATGCGGTCTCATAGCCTTAATAACTAGAAAAAAAGCTAACCAGAGGCACCAGTGCCAAGAGACTGATGAGATCAAGCTTGGGAGGCCATTCTTGTATCATGACAGTAGTAGTTTAGCTTTAGTTTGTGATTACAAATTACTTACAAGAAATGAGGACAGTCAATCAGGATGCACCTAATAGGTGATCCGTCGGCACCAACCAGTCATAAAAATCAAGCAATGCACGGAATATACTCCTGGTTTCACATCATCAAGCTTCAGCCCTTCAACTAGGATGATATCCTCAAAAACCTTCACCAAAATCAATATTATTGCAACAAAACAACAATACGAACCTTTTGACCTTTCAGCAGAATTTATACTGCTACCTTAGGACCTAGCAAACTACGAAAGTCTTTTGTATCAAAAATATAGATTACATACAATTTCCTAGGATTAGAGACCCAATAGGCAAGAAGAACAAATATGTGGGCGAAGCTGGTCTACTCGGACATAAAAATGCTAGAATTTAAACCCCAATCATAATGCAAACTCCAAAAAAACAAGGAAATCTGTATGTTCAGAGTCCAAATGTGCGGTAAACAAAACTTACAAATGGAATAAAACAGGCATACACAATTCTCTATTTTGCATTTGTTGGCAACAGTTTGATATCTAGATGTTGTCTCGGAAACAGACAGAATCAGAGAGCTAAAAATAATGTTTTGAATGATCAGAGTAGAACTTCTTACCCTGCCTTCAAGAAAAAACAAGATGAGCGGGAATCAAATGAACAAAAGCAGCAACAGACAAGTAATCGATTCCTACAAGAGGATAAACAAATGGATGGAACAGTTAGGTACACAAGCATGAAGAGCAGACATATTCAATTAGCATCCAAGTTGTACTTAAAAAAGTAAATTGCTAGGGAGGAAAACATGCTGGTAGATATGCCATGTTTTACCAGATATAATTTAATTTGGCATTAAAAGCACCACCAACATCAACAAGAAACCCCACTGATAAAATGGAACGTTTGTCACACCATGACACATTTCAATGAAGGAAAGGTGATCCGTGCTCTTAAATGAAGGGAAGGTGACCCTTGCTCTCACAGTGATGACTGCTGCATAACTGTTCCAATGTACACACCACCATTTTTCATGTTTTATATAACAAACTGGTTCCTAGCAACAAAAATCCGATGTGGCATTTAATACATAAAGATTTGTACTAAAAGCAAAGCACAAAGTTGCATGTGTGTGACGGGATGGGTAGATATATACAGACAGAGGCTTATGAAACATAACGTTGAATGAAATCACAGTACTGAAACAGCCAGCAGAAACCAGAAGTGGAACTTTTGTGATGGATGGGTTCACCCCAGAGGTTTGTAACCCATCACCAGCAGGATTCATAGTGGCAGCTTATTGCTAATATATGCTTAGTAAACGAGTAAAAGTTTCACCATTGTGTATCAATCACCAAGCTAAGTGACATCAAAGCAGTTTGATTGATGCCTCACAAACAGGGAAAAAACAAAACAATGCGGAAGCACAAAATTTTCTGTCATTGAAATGCTTCAACAACCAGACTACAGGCCAAAAATAATGTGTCAAATAGATTTAAACTTACAGTGCCAACTACCAAATTCAAAGAACAAAATTCGGAAATAAGTTATACTTCGAAAAAAAAATAATCATAACACTATTAAATCTTACCAACAAGTTTAATGTCAGTATTATCTACAAACACGTGTCAAATTCCTTCTTGTACATGAGGCCCCTGAAAATGATTAATATGTATAGTAGCAGGATATAACTTCTCTTAAGCAAATCACGTGAAAGAGCTTTCTGAGGATCATTATTCTGACCACATCGAATATTTGCAGTTTAAGCATCCTCAAGGACAGTAGCTATAAGAAGAGTTGCTATTATTACGGGTCTGCATTTAGTGTTCTGAAAAATACTCTTCTTTCTACCTTAGGAATGCTCAAGGACTCCATAACTTCAGCTGAAAACATTACGAGAGAGAGAGAGATCATTTCAGGCTGCAGTACCTACTTCAATTAATCAGCGAACGCATAAACATTACACTGTGCCTGGTATGGGCTTGTATATTTCTGTAAGTTAGTGCACATCAAAACTCATGTTTCATGTGCGCATGAAGCATATGCAAGCTTATAGGCACAATCAATAGCCCCAGAATAAATTTAGTGATTATGTTATGTTAACAGAAGCCTTTGCTTTCCAAGATCAAGAAGTGAAACAGGTCATTCATCAGCCAATAGCACATCAACTTCTGTATCTGGAGTTCCTATTTGTCAGCCATAGGTTCAATTGCTTTACGTGAACCTTTATGACACAATCACAAAACTTTCAGCCTCAGTGACCTCCAGATGCAATTATTACGTTTCAAATTGCAGAATATGAACACTAGCAGAAATGAAACTTTAAAAGTGTTGAGCTCCTATGAAAGAAACAGAAAAATGAAAATATATCCAATCAAAGGAATCAATCAACAAGCACAATCTATCTCCTAAGAGAAAACAGATGAAAACGTATAAAAATGCCCCTTCAACGTTTATTTTCTATATTCTGGTTTACGCAGCACAAATGTGGCCGGCTTAAGATGCATATTTTACGCTCAACTTCGGAATAATAAAAACTTTAGGGCATATACTTTGAAAAAATAACTGTTCAATGAGAAGGTACAGAAAAAAGGAGACCTGACGTTAGATACCATTCAGTTACATGGAGAAGTTTGGTTCTGATGCATACCAGAAATATTTTTGTCCCTTGGAACATCAAGAAGTAATGCAGGGCCTGTTTGAACACAAGAAAATCATGCATTCACAAATAAAGAATGTGAGGTTATTAAATAACAAGTTGTTGTATTAATTATCAAACATAATTTTGGTAAAGAATATGTCCACATCAAGACACAAATAACAGGGCTGCAAAGAAGACCAGGAAACTAGTCGGACAACACCCTAGCATGGCCAAGCATTCCCTCTTCAATCAACCTTGGAATGAAAAATTATAGTAGACAAGTGCGGAGAAAAATATAAAATTAGTAACAATGAAGTGATATGCTAAAACTTACCAATTGGATAGCCCATAAACGAAAGGAAATGGCCGAACATATATTTGTATCCATACAGTTTTGATTATTGGTATGATAAGTACCATTGAGGAGTCTGAGGTTAACTCTATTCACATCATACCCCTCATCAAAATAATTGTCAAACATGTGTCCACGCGCATCAACATGAGTTCAAGAATGCAACAGGAATTTTCATCTCTCAGAAATTGTAGTCAGTCCCATTCTTCTTGCTCATCAACAGTTACCCTCGGTGGAATCCCCCGTTGGTGTATGAGGAGTGAATTATTGGTGAGGAATATCAGATATCTCTCCATTCTTATAAACTTATCTTAGCAGGGGCCCCAAGCTCACATCGCAAGCTCCAATGCCATTACCCAAACCATCAACATACTCCGAAAGGGATACACGATAAGATGATAATAAAGGAATTGTTTGCACCAGATCCCAAATGAGCAAAACAAGAACAGACCTTATTTTTTCTCCCTTTTGATAGAAATTTAGATTGTCCATTTCCTTACTCGGTGTAGAAGATATACACTAGCAAGATCAAATCAAAATAACAGATGTAAAACCTTGATTTTGATTGATCTTTCTATTGCCACACGGTGAAGTTATTAATAGTTGTGTCAGATTTTCAAAATTTCCTTATAAATTTAAAACTCCACGCTTGCACCTTCTGCCCCAAAAAGCAGGTGATCATCCAACGACCGTGGTGCTTCCTCCTTTCATCATTCTCATTCTCCTTCATTTTTGGATTTCTGAATGTATAAACATGTATAAAAAAATAAAAATAAAAATTGATAAAAAAAAGGAATATAAAAATTCAATTGAGTAAGTAGACGGCTATTAAAAATATAAATAAAAATTAAATAAATAATTTAATATAAATTAATATAAAAAATAAATAAATATCTAGGGTCATATTGAACTCCAAACTCCAAAATTCGAATGTTGCATAAGTTTTAAATTCATTATTAATCAAAACCCTAAACTCGTATAAAGTTTCCCCAAAATGCGAAGGCAGTGTTTTATGGGAGCTTTTGTTGGGAGGTGAATGGTAGAAAGCAAACGGTGATAAACTTTATATGTTGTTGTCAAATTTGTAATACATATGTATTGGTAGACGATGTATTAATCTAAAGGAATAATAATTAGTTTTTAACACAGAAATATATAAAAGTATGAGTATATTTGTGTGTGTATATATATAAGTATTAATTAGATTATTAATTAATTTAATATTGATTGGACCATAATATTAGTGTGTATAAGAAAGAATAGTTTGAATTTGTGGTTTAAAAGAAAATTTTGTTTGAATCATATGTCTTGAATTGTATAAATATTGATAAAATAAAAATTCATGTAAATAGTGAAACGAAACTAACAAAGTTGCAGGGTCTCAGAAGAAATCCAATGGTCAAAATTATTCTTGCATGACGGCATGCAAACCCAATCCCAAGTGCCCTGCACCTTGTTGTCGTAAAGCACTAGGTTCGGCCAGTGTAATCCATTCAGAATCTAACGATAACTCCACACAGGTCAGGGATGACTCCGCCCCGTTCGGCCAGTTGGAGAAGACAGGAACAAGACATGTAGTACGTACAGAATTATGTGGTTCAGTTTCAAGATTAACGTAGCTGGTGAGCCCCATGCAAAAATATCTTCCTCTCAGTGGGGCAGGTGAGAATAGGTTCGACAACGACATTTAGTCAAGAACTTGTCGGTTGGAAAATTCAACATACGAATCCTTCGTTGTATTCATACTGCCATTTGCAGTTACAAATGCTTTTTGGTATTTCACCGACAAGCTTACTTTTTTATTTTTCTTTATTATTAATCGGAATACAAAGAAAAATGCTTGTAATTCGGGGTGATTATCATTTTTTGTTTATTTTTGGGAGAAAAGGATGTGCAAATAAAGTTGTCAATTATCATTAAATCACCCGGTCCAACCTTGCCCTGACACACTAGAAATTGTGCTTTGGATACAGGTTTGGGTGAAGGAGAAAATTGGTAGCGGAAAAGATAAGAAAATATATTATTTTAATGAGTAATGTATTTTAAAATTAAATATTTTGAAGAGCTACAAATATGGAAAGACACGTACAAACAAAGGCGTATGGAAGAAAAGAGGTGGGCACTGCGCACTTGGTCCCTTGCATCTACATTCTTACAACAGCGTACAATAATACTGTGTACCTCTACTACTATCACTACCAGTGTCTGTATGTACAAAAAACGTAGATACATCTGCTGTGGCCTAATTAAGTGGCCAAGCCCTTCAAAGTTCAAACATTTGGACTTGCTTCTTAATGCTTCTTAATTATTCCTTTTCTTCATTTCCGTGTATTATTAATAAATAATACGTAAATAGCTTTGACATTTTCTTTAACTCATCAACATGAATTATAAGAAAAATATTTTTGGTTTTGTTTGTTTTGTAATTATACACTTTAAAAACACACACTCAATTATTCTTTTTCTTTTTTTATATCCTTTTCTTTTTTACTTTTACAAAATTTTTAGACAAAAATATTTAAAACTATACATTAAATTTTAAAAACAAACAAACCTTTGTCATTTGTAGTTATATTAGAAAAACATAAATTGTCTATAGTCATTTAATATTTTGCTTGGGATAAATCTAAAATTTTTCTTTCTTGAGTTTTGCGCCACACAATCAGTTTACTAATTGTGGGAAAAAAACAGAAAAGAAAAGGGACGATGGCCAAAACATTTATGACTTATAAATAATTCTAAAAAGTGGATGAAGTCGTGCAGTTCGAAGCCATAGTTATATTAATTAGAAGCGTCGCGTTTCCTTTTTCGTTAGTGGTTGGGACGTTAGTAACACTTCAATTTATTAATTTTGAAAACCTACTGAGCACCCTCAACTCGTGTCATTATCTCCCTAAATATTTTGTTCCTACACAAAAAAATGAAAAATTAAATTGAAAAATGTCAAAGCAATTAAAGTAAAAAGAAATACAACAGCTGAAAGGTGAATTTAAAGCATGAAGTGGCTGTCTATAAAGTAATCCTTTGATACTATTATTACATGACAATGGTGGTGGGGATCTTGTCGTCTCATATTCCAATTCACTGACAATCAATTTCAAGTATTGAAATTAATTTGCAGCTTCATTAAATCAAGACCCTGCGTTAAGAGTATGACATACAATTTTCTTTTTGATTATATTAATTTAGTAAATATTGGCCAAACAAAAAATTAGTGCTGTACTGCTGTATCCAACTAAGGCCTAAAAGCCCACTTCATAAGAATAAAAAACAATCCGAACACCACCCAAGAATTTCTCGTTTCTCCCTTCAGTCTTCCCCATGCCTAATCCCAAACCCACCTTCTCCCTCGTCTTCGTCTTCCTCCTCTCCATTTCATCTTCTCTTCCACCAATCCAATCAGCCACCGTTCCAGGAGAGACCGCCGCCCTCGCGGCATTCAAGTCCGCCGTCAAACCCGCTTCCATTCCTCCCACCTCCTGCCTCGCCACCTGGAATTTCTCCAGCACTGACCCATGCTCCGTCCCCCGGGTCACCTACTTTACCTGCGGCGTCACCTGCTCCGGCAGCCGAGTCGTTCAGCTGACCCTCGACTCACAGGGCTATTCCGGCACCCTCACTCCGCTCATTTCCAAGCTCACTCAGCTCATCGCCCTCGATCTCGGCGACAACAGTTTCTACGGCCCCATCCCTTCATCTATTTCTTCTCTTACCAATTTGAGAACCTTAATCCTCCGGGTTAACTCGTTCTCCGGCTCCGTACCACCGTCCATCGCCACCCTTGGCTTCCTGGAAACTCTCGATCTTTCCCGGAACTCGCTCTCCGGCCCCTTGCCTAAAATGAACTCACTCGCGGGATTAACGAGGCTCGACCTGAGCTACAACAAACTCACCGGGCCCCTCCCCAGGCTCCCGCCAAATCTCAACGAATTAGCTCTGAAGGCTAATTCGCTGTCTGGATCTCTTACCAAATCCTCGTTCGACGGGTTAACTCGGCTGATGGTGGTGGAACTCAGCGAAAATTTGTTCACCGGGACGCTGGAATCATGGTTCTTCCTCCTACCTTCTGTGCAACAAGTCGACTTAAAGAACAACGGCTTCACAGGAGTCGCCGTCGCGAAGACTCCGGCGACCTCCAACAGCGAACTCGTGGCCGTGGATTTGAGTTACAACAAATTGAAGGGGTTTCTGCCGGCCAATTTCGCGGAATACCCGATGCTCCGGTCACTGGTGTTGAGCTACAACCGCTTTCGTGGACCAATCCCGTGGCAGTATAGCAAGAAAGGGTCGCCACTGCGGCGACTGTTTCTGGACGGGAATTATCTGAACGGGTATCCGCCGGCAGGATTTTTCTCCGGCGAGGAGCCGGTATCCGGCAGCCTGGGGGACAATTGTCTGCGGAATTGCCCACTTTCTTCGGAGCTTTGCTCGAAATCGCAGAAACCCGCCTCGATCTGCCGGCAAGCCTATGGTGGGAAACCAAGGTCTTGAGTCTCAGTTAATGTCTACGCTTTTGTTTTTTACCACTGAATACTGATACGATATCTTTTTACTGTGTTTCTGATTTGTTTTGCATTGTAAGTACAATTAAGTATCTATTTATTTACAGGTGCAGTAGGACAAAAGTTTTTGTAGTAAAATTAGAATAAACTCTATTTTTATTAATTATAAATGTCTGGATAATAAGAAGATTAACATGCCCGAAATTCGTCCAGTAATTTTAATTTTTTATCGTTTTTTACCATTTTAGATAAGTAGTTCCTTGTAATTAACTCCAGCTGGAATATTTACTACATTAATACGTTGGTTAGGTTAGCGAATGCCAAGTTGTTGCGATGTATTAAAGTAGTAGCTCGTGCAAATGATATAAAAAAAAATTACGTGTTTATTTGTTACTTTAGATTTATATAATCATTTACAAAAATTTTATTGTTTTTTTCGTTTTTTTCTGGGAACTCGGCTCGAGAACGGATCACCATCCAAACAAGTGTGCGAAGGTACTCAAATTAAGAGTCAAGACAGAGATTTTGGTAACGAGTCATTAATTTAATACCCTTTTTAAGCAAAGCCCCAAATATTCAACACAGAGTCAACCTTCAAAAAGATGCTAATGATCCCGCTCTTTCGGGATATCTGCCTTTAGGAGTCGACCATTTGTTCATGATTGGTCGGGCTCCTTTACTTTGGCAATTGGGTTTTGTTTGTTTCTCATTCACTATTACTCATCATCATTAAAGAATATATATATTTACAAATTAAATATTTTATTATATAAATTTTATTTAAATTTAAATTTAAAATTTTCAATCTTATTTTTTTATAATTATTAATTATTTTTTAAACACTACATATATTCACAATCAAATTAACACTTTTTTTATACACACTCATTTTTTATACTTTATAAACTTATTAAATATCATATCATCTAATCATTATTATATATTAAATATATATAAAAATAATTTTTCACCCATTCAAATTTTAATATCAAATATAAGTTTTCCTCTCTTTCAAATTATCAAAATTTTTCTATTCACACGTTAAGTAACCAAACATACCATGGGGTATCATATGTGGTATATTTCAAAACCAAAGTACAAAACATTATTTGTGCGATTCATTTATACATCGAACACTTCAAAGCAGAACATGATGAAGTTCACGAGTCAACCTTTTCAAAATATTTTATAAAATATTTATAAAATTAATAATGACTGTGTTTGGAAAATATTTTTCATTCTCCTAATTTCTATTCAAATTCTAAACAAATAAACACACTACTTAATAAACTTTCAATCAAGTTCAATATCAATTTTTTTCTTCTTTTAAATATACAATTAAATAATTATTTTATAATAATTACACCTATTTACAATCAAATTAATATTTATATACCTACACATATACTTGTATATATATATACTATAAAAATCATTATTTACATATACTACTATATTATTTAATTATTATTATATAATTTATATATATATTTAAATAAATTAAAAATTTTAAAATATCAAAATTTTATAATTAAATAAACTATTTATTATTACATTACAATTCCTGACACTAAATATTATCCTTCGTTTAAACTCCTCTTCCCCCCAAAAAATCCTGAACTCCTCTCCCTTTCATAGCCAATGAGACCATAATAATAAAGATTTGTGTATGTTTTTTCAGGAAAAAAAAAAAAAGGAGCACGTCTTACTGACCTGTAATTAATAATGTTGATGTGACATGATGATTAGTTATCACCTAAATTCGACTATAGCGTCATCGTTTATCATTTAAAAGGCCAAGCTGGCTGTCCAGGTGACTAGTCTAACCTCTGTATTTATCGGGTAATACGTGTACCAACCGGGAGTGTACTCCCAGTCAATAAGAATAAAACACGTGTTCCCCTTCCCTGTTCTTTTAATCACTTCAATGTCAGTGTTGACCAGAATCCAAACCAAGTTTTAATGCGTGTTTTTCCTTTTTCTTTTTCTGTTTTTTTTTTCACTTTTTTTTTGTTAATGGCATCCAATGACCTAGTAGTCGTTCATGTTTTATTTTTTAAACTAAAAATGTGATTTTTGAACTTTAAATTCTTCAAGGTAAAAATAAAAAAATATTTCACTGGAAAAAACTAAATTTTAAAATCCAAAACCAACTTACTTTTGAAAATTAAATTCATGTAATGTAAATGAACAAATCTACTATAATAAGCAAATTTTAAGTTGTTCCTCCTTATTTTCTATTTTAACTTGGGTTTATGAGTTGTGGTTAAGAGAAATACCATGATTAAAAGAAAAAAATCAGGGCTATGTTTGTTTTTATTTTATAAAGTGTTCATTACCTTTTAAAATCTTACAAAAACAAATATTTTACTATACAAATTTTATTTAAATTTAAATTTAAAATTTTTTTCTCTTATCTTTTATAATTAATAAATAATTTTTCAATCATTATACATATTTACAATCAAATTAACATCAATTCCCTATAAAAATTTCACTCACATTTATTTTTATTATCCTGTAAACATATATAATATCGTATCATTCAGTCATTATACATATATAAATATAATTTTTTATTTAGTTATATTTGACAAACTAAACAAAATTTTCATTTATACACAAATCATCAAAATTTTCCTCCCACGTCCTAATTTGCAAACGAACATAGCCCTTGTAACTTGAATTGAACTGTGGTCAAATGTTGTGATGATTAAAAAAATAAAAAAATAGAAAAAGGCATGCTGTTATGGTATCCGGGAGGGGACGCGTGTCACACTTTTGTTAACCGGGATTGTACTCCTGCTTTGTCCAATAATTACGCTGTATTTATCTTATAGGCCAGGACTACATGTATTGTTCGTCCACAATAGGCACGAGGCTGTAGCCAAATGTGCGTCTAAGGTAACGTTCACAACGTACAATCATCGTTACCGAGTACTGGACGGCAAAGTAAAGTTACAACAACAGAGGTTAGGGACTGATTTTCAAGAACTTTTACCTGCTGTCTTTCTGCATAAATACTCAAGATCATTTTGAAAAAGAATAACAGAAAATTGACACTGTTTTATCCATCAAAGGGGTATAGACATGCAGATGTCACACAAGGGTAGGTTAATTTGCTTAGGAAATAAAGAGTTAGATATATACTTTATTTCAAAAGTTTTATTTGTATTGGTTATTTTCTTGATGAAACAAGTAATGTAATTGGTCGTGAAAAAGAACTCACCAATAAATTTTTATTTTTTTTTCATGGGGCCTATTTCTTGAATTGATAAACGACAAAATTTATTTCGATTAGTCTCTGCTGTCTGTCGAGAGACAAACTGTAAAGCACGCTATTTTATAGATAAAAAGTTAGATATATACTTGGTTTAATAGAAATATGTATAAGAAAATATTCACACTTTTTTAAGCCTATCCCTCTTCAACCCTACGTGCTAATAATATTTTATTCGAACCAATATATTAATTTTTTTTTACAAATGTATAATACAAATGATAATTTATTTCACCAATATATCACATAATTATTGTAATAATATTATACTAATAATATTTTATTCAACAATCATATTACATCATTTTTTAGAAATACACATTACAACAAATCACATCAAATGACTCTCCACACTATCTTGCAAAAATATTATTCATCCAACCACATCACCCTTTTACTATTTATTCCAAAAATTGAATTTACTCAATCTCTTGGAGTTAATTTTCAAAGATGGATATTTCGTCCAATCATTAAATTAGTGGAGAAGGGTGGGTGGGGGGGGGGCGTGGGGGCCGTTACCGGGTTACACTATGTTTGTTTATATTTTTTGTTGTATGTGTTTTTAAAAATTATATAAATAAAAAATGATAAAATTAAAAAAGTTTAATAATTCATATGCATGTTACATTAAATTAAAAATAAAGACAGAAACAAAGAGATAGTTTTGTTTAATATAGTTATCAAAACACAATAATTTTTACATTAAAAAGTATAATCAGATCACTTTGGCTGATTCAATTAATACTATAATTGAAGATTTAATATTTGAAAAGGCTCTTCCGTTAAGTTATTGTATTGTCATTAAATTACTCATGTATTAGACGTCACATGACTGATAATTGCAGTTAACCAATTAATTTCCCAACAAAACAATCCTTTCTGTTATATACTTTTAGATCGCAATTTTAAATTGAAGAATGAAGAATCTCTGGCTTTATATCACGTTTCACGCCGCATATTTTCGTATCAATAAATTATTTTAATTGAAACATAAACCTTTAACTTCCATGCCAATTTCTGATAATATACTCTAACCAATTATTTCAGGTCAGTGCCCCGTTGGCTGTTGGGGGAATTATATTTTACCTTTGTTTTTGGGCATGTTTGTCCAAAATGCATGTCCCCATGCAATATTGTCAAAAATGGGATCAAATTTCCTGCGTGTATTACTATCTAATTGTATTTAATACACCAAAAATTACGTTATGCGGCTAAATACTAATACGAGGTAATATTTTGTTTTTTGAACGCTAAACCACTGTGTTTGGCTGCAAATTTGCATAAATTGTTCTTCCATCAAAATTTATATTTCTCAACATACTATTCATAAAAATTAGACTTTTATGCCTTTCACTCTCTTATTTTTACTGTTCATAAATTATCTGACCACAATTTACATCCAAACAAACAACCGCGTAGAGTTCGCAATTGTGAGAATTCTCCCAACGCGTGTGGGAGCGGAAGTAGATATTTATGTTAGGCAGTCATAGTGTTTGACAGTTGATTATTACCTGTTTTGCAGGGCAGATTTCTTACATTTCTGAAACAAGGATATACAAACTAGATGTACAGCACATGGCAGTGTCTCGTCACCCTTTTTGGCCGATGCATTATATAGTATCTGATTTGTAGCCAATCAAATCTGATACACGTGTCTATTCTTTCAATTATTTTCAGAACGAAATTGTAGCCCAAATCAGAACACATGACTTTCAGAAATGGGTCGTGACTAATTTGGTAAATCCAGCCCACGTCAAGGTTGTTTGCCCTCTCTTCCCCATTGAACCCCTGAAAAAACAACGCAGCCATTCCTCCGTACCCTCGTCATGATTTCTACGACGTCACAGGACAAACTGAGAAGCGTTTTTCTATTACGAGAGTTATTATGACTTAGGTTTGACAAGATAATCAGATATATGGAAATAAGGTGGCATGAAGAGCTTCCGGCGTTCCCATCGGCCTTTGTCGTTGCGGTACAGCGACGGATGCTTGTCGATGCTCCAAAAGCACTTGGTGCAGCTGGACCGCACCGTGTAGGCCCAGAAGAAGCCGTTGCGTCTGGGGTTGATGTACAGGTAGCACCACCGCATGGGGAATGCCACCTGGTCAAAACTGAATCGGTAGGTGGAGTTCGGCCGGAGCTCGTACAGGGATTTGCTATTGTCTTGGCACATGAACCACACCGGGTTTTCCCCGTCGTTTGCCAGCGTCACCTCCACTCTCGGAAAGACCTCCCACGCCTCCACCGAGGCGGCGGATGACCAGAGCATAGCAACCATCGCCGCCACCGCCACGCCAATGGCGGTGGGATTGTTGCTGTTTGCCATGGACGGGTGGAGAAGAATCTTTGTTTATGAAAGTTTATGGTTGGAAAAGAGGTAATCAAGGGCTTCTCTGATCCTTGTTTTATTTGGTTTGGCAATGCTATTTTAAGACATAACAATAGATGTTAATGTAAGACAAGCCAAGAATGCCAAGTGTTGGTATCCTTGAAGCAGTTCATTTTTTCCCTTTTTATAGGGAAGATAAGGTTATTGGGACAAATACTTTCCTCATATTTTACTTAGTTCTTTGTAACTGTTTAACTGTATTCAATTTCCTTTCATCTTTAATTTCTCTATTCAATGCTTTTTGCCACGCTCTAATTATAATCTAAGACAGGGATCAAATTTCCCAGGCGCATGCTGCTACTGGGCTTCAAATTTGTACTCGTTCCATCGTTCACAAAGAATCCAATTTGGGCGAAAAATGGCCTGATGATTTGACCTAGTGAGGCCTTGTTGCTCGTTTTGATAGGCAGGCAAAAGAGCTATAAATAGAAAATAGAGGGTAAGAGATTACCCTAAACCCCTCTGGCTATGTTTGGTTTGAAGTTTTGATGGGGGTGTAAATGATGGAGATTTTATGAAGGATGACATATTTTTTGTTATAAAAATTTGACGGGAAAAAATAGATTTGTTTGAATATGTGCACGGTTATGTATATGATAATAATAACAATGAAATGATGATGTGATAATATATTGCTATAATGGTTAGTTTGTAAGCTGTGTACATGTAAATGCTGAGTATGTGAGTGGAGAGTTATTATTTGTTTTGGTATTATTTGACAAAATTAGGATTGATTAAATGTTTTTTCCTAACTAGAACCCAATCAGTTCCTTAAGAGTTGGATTTTATATCTATAAATGGGGCATTTATGGTTATTATAATTTAACCGTCTTGGTTCTACACGCAATTTAAAATTATTTTCTTGATTTCCCGCTTGGACTCGTGCCAGTTTTCCTGCGCACTTGTCTGTATTTAAGATTGAGAGTGCTCGAATTCTTTGTTCCTTTGCATACTCAAATTGTGTCTTGATTGTGAAATATACAATTTCAAAAACTATGCTTTCATATGAAAAAGTTGATGATCCAGAACAAAACAAAAAAGGAGAAGAGAAGGTTCTGTTGAACGAGATATACGCAGGGAAGTTCGGACAGATAAACATTTCCATAGACTGATAAACGTCACAGGGTTTCTGCAAAGCACTAAATCAATTAGACGAAGCTAAACAAGATTAATTCTCGGATGCAGATTGGAAGATGAAGACTGCTGTAAGAACTCCCGCCAATGCTGTAAGAGCCAGGGCCCTCGTTGGCAACCGAGTTGTGAGCCCCAAATTCTGCCAGACAAAGGCGACAGCGCGAGATGAGCGAATTCACGAAATCGTTACGTGAATGAATTCGAAGAATAGGAATTGAAACACTTTAGATCAAATCTGAAAACAAAAATTCAAACGAAATTCTAGCAAAAATTCTAAAAAATAATATAAGGTCACCTAAAACTGGTCATAAACACTCTACATATATATGAATTTAGAAAATCCTAGGTCAAATAATTAAAAATTCTGGTCAAAATATAAGTCTAATTAAAATTTCGGCCGTCCGAATTGGATCGATCCACAGCTCCGCCGATCATTCAAGTTGATCTGCTCGGCCCCAGATCATTGATTTAGGAGATCCGCACTCTTCACTGTCGACCGGCTAAGCACCCAATCGATCTTGAATGCTTCCGATTGATCACACTCCTTTGCGAGTGTAAATTCAGAAGCCGTGGACTCCAAGTTCTATCTATCCTTCATGCATGAGATCAATCGCCTCTTGTTGCGGTCGACATGCTCTGCTCTACTACAAGCGATCCAACTGCCACGATAATGCCCCCGCATCATAAGGAAAGAACCTTAATCAGAAAAGGGATACAAACATTGCATGCAAGTTGTTGCCATTCGAGATTTGCTTTTTGTTGTCATATTAGGAATATTTACAATATGGTATAAAAAGGGATGGTAATGGAGCAGGTAATGCCTCCCCTATCCCGGTCTTGTGGTAAAAAACTTCCCTCTCCCACGCCTCATCCTTCGTTTTTACTTTCCCGTCTTGTTCCATCATCCATCTCGATTCTCCCACAAATGTTATGTAAGAAGGAAAAAAATTTTAATTTTAATTTATTTATTAATAATATTACAATAAAAAAATCTTACTTTATATTTATAGTAATTAATTAACTAATTTAGTGTAATAAAAAAGAGTTTTAATCTTCATATCGATTAAAATAAAAATTTTTGTACTTTTTTTATTGTAATTAATTTGATTTTTTCATTTTTTATGTAAGAAAAAATAATAATTTGTGAGAAAGTGCGTATTTCATCACAATTTAAATATATATTTATTTAAACATTTTATAAGATTTTTTCTTTTTAACTAAGTAAAATAATCAAATTACTAATTTAGGAAACTAATTTTCAAATTAACCAAACTTAAAATTATATATAAATTTAAATCATTTAACATTTAATATAACTACTTATAGTTTATAATTTATTTTTGTTAGTTTATAATTTATTTTAATTAAATAATATATATTTATATGTACATAATAAATATATATATTGCTTAACAATTGGGTGGTTGGACATGGGGTGGAGCGAGAGATGGAGGTAGTTCTTCCATCCTCCACCTCATTCACAAGTAGGGGTAAAAAACCTCCCTCGATATCCACCATGCCTCGCCTCAACACTCGCCCTATCCCGTTTCTTTTTCTGCGGACTGGGTGCGTTGCCATATCCAAGTATAAACAGAAGCATTCTATTGTTTCCCTTTTTGGTCACTGACAGAACCCTGAGCCAAGTGCTTTCCTCCTAAGTTCCTCACTAAAGCCCACTCGTGTCATTCTTCTCCAGGATTCACTAGCTACACTTGCACAGGTATAAATCAGCAGAATTGGCCAAGTTATTCACGCGCATTGGCGATTCAAAATCAGTAATAAAGGCAAACCTCGAGGAGTCCTTTGCCTGTTGTGATTCCAACGGTAATAGCAGCAGCAAAATCAACCATTGCTGGTCGTCGCCCATGCATACATTCAAACCATTGCCCTGCTCGCATCTTGTGGAAACTGATTTTGAATTGTACGCACTGTTTCTCTGGTAAAAGGGACTATGAATTACTGAAAAAGAAAACATTAGCAGTAGCCTCCAGCCTTTTCGAGCTCCTCAAATCCCACTTATTTCCACCGAAAATAGTTAAAAATTTTAGAAGCTGCGAAGACTTAAAAAGAAGCAAATTAGACGAAATAGTTTACAGATTTTAATAACTATTTGAAATCAAAATCACCCCCCGAAGCCCAATCGAAGAGATTCTTACAGAAAGGAGGACCAGCGGCGAACGAGGTACCAAATTTGGGCGGACGACAAGCATACGAAACGGTTTTTGCTGCAGTCGAGGCGGAAATATCTGCAGAACACGTATGTCTTCGTAAGTGGGTAGATATACGCACACGCACATTAAAAAAAAAAAAAAAAAAACTTCCACCGCAATTAGAACTGCAGTACGTGAACCTTAAGAGTTCTGTTCAAAAGAGATGGAAAAGAGAGTCGGAAACTCTTACCGTGGACGGAAGAGTAGCGGCAGAGAGAGGAAGAAATCTCGGCGGCGGCGGCCATGCTTTGCTTCTTCCGCAGAGAAACTAAAAAGAAACGGAGAAAATTGGGAGCCCGAGAAAGAAAGATGGAGAATTCGACAAGTGTCTCATCCGCATGCACTTAAAATTTATGGCCTTGCGCTGCGAGCAAAATTACGGTTGCTGGTAACAAAACTGAACTGGACAGAGGACTTCAACACCTTCCGACGTGAATTATACACGAACATGCTTGCAGTGGTAAAAGTAACCATTGCTGAATTTGTTTGCTTAGGAAGCATCAGTACTGATTGCGCAATTCTTTTCAATCAGATGACTGAAAACAAATGCACATACGGATCTATGAATTCATTCAATCGTGTCAATTTATATAGGGTGTACTGCTAGGGCTGGGAATTCTTTGGATCCTCACGGACGCCATTCACTAGACAGCTTCTGAGAGTACCACAGGCTTTATCAAGAATGGAGCTCTTTTCTACCTTGGTTACCTACTCAGCCACTGTTGAATCACATTGTGTATTATCCTGGTTTTGCCTGCTTGGAATTCTTGGAGTCCGTCTGAGTTGGCTTGAGAGTTGAGATCCTCCGCTTCTTGCCTTCCATTGACCGTTTTCTGATGCGTCCACCTTTAACAAATGCAACGTCTGTTGTTTTTGCTCTAATATTTACTAGTTTC
The DNA here is from genome assembly GCA_019155195.1 of Avicennia marina. NCBI lineage: Eukaryota > Viridiplantae > Streptophyta > Magnoliopsida > Lamiales > Acanthaceae > Avicennia > Avicennia marina. The sequence goes on along the minus strand of CM032770.1, from coordinate 3,341,430 downwards.
ACTTTGTGGACAAAATTTTCGTATTCAAATTTTTATAAACAAGAAATTTATATAAATATAATTAAAATTTGAATCAAATAAATTTTTATAGATACAATATCTAATTTAATCATCTAAGTCTTTCTTTGGCTTGAGAAGAATCGAATGTTCTTGCGATTTTTTTGAAATGTGGATGAGTTTGATCTTTTTTAAAATTTGTTGAGTATATGGAAAATGTTAATTCATGGTTTAAAATCATGATATTGGATTAAACATTGAAATTTAATGAATTTTTTGAAAAATGCCCTAAATATTACAAAAACGTATCACTTGAAAAGTACAAGAGGAGATGGAAGAGCTCTAGGGCTTTGATCTTATCAAAAGCTATTAAAAACTCTAAATAGTTTAATGATTCAAATGTGAATTGAGCGTTATAATTTGAAAGAATTTCATAAAGAACGCCGAAAAATATTTTCAAATTTGGTAGAGAACAATTTGAAACTTATCTGAAGACTTCTTACGCTGATGCGTGTATTTTTGAAGTTGAAGTGTCACCCTTATTTACAATGATGGAGGAAATACTCTTTCCATATTTGCCAAGTAACATGGCAAAATTTGGTTGGTTAAAAATATTGGATTTGATTTTAATCTCAAAATTACGATCCATCCTGCCAAAACGTCAGTATTCTCCTCTCATAATTTAAGAAGATTTGATTTGATTGTCAAATTAGTAAAATTTGGCACTCGACGTAGCTTAATTAGCTGATCCGACACTTGTTATAATTTAATTAGTAGGTTATATTTGTATGAAAATATCAATTAATTTCATTATTTAATTTTAAAAATTATATTTAATTAAATTCCTAAATTTTATATTTATTTTTAATACGAAACGCCCCATGTAAACATTTGATTGGCCAAAAATTTGCTTGCCTACGCACCTCGCAGCCTGGAGACAGCAGGCCTTCTGCGGAAGTAACGAACTCCCTAGACGCTCACATTCCAAGTATTGAACTGATGATTAGAAGTTCAACTGGAGTTGTGTCTGCAATCATAGACAATATCCCAATGGTTGCAGCAACTACATGAGAATGAATTGTTCCAAAAACTTAATTCCAGATAATTCCCTGCAAAATGGAAAATGCAGAGCATGGGTTAGTCACTGCATGCGTTGGGCCGGACAGCTTAGAAAATGGCAGCCCCAACAGTTAGCGTTTGAAGTGATGAGCGCTTCGTTTGGCTCCTTCTTTGGAACTATTTATCCTCATTCAAAAATTCTTACAAAACAAATTCAATTTTTTTCATCTCTAAACTTTTATACCTATTCACGATCAAATCAATACTTATCCCTGTAATTTTTCTACTCACATTCGTATTTTAATATAGTAATTTTTTGTACTTTTAATAGAATGTGTTTAGATTTTGTATTCTATTAATTTGATTTATACGTAGTTAAAATTAAAGATATGAGTAATTTAAATTTTCCATTATCAATGTAAATTTTTAATTGGATTTATAAAATATTTTAAAATTTATATGTCAAATTGATTATAAGAGAGATATAAAAATGAATCATAAGTTTTTTAATTGATAGGAATTTTATTTTTATATAATAGATTAGTCGATGAAAAATTATTAAATTTTACACCATTAAAATAATTGAGGGGAACTTTGGTTCGTCGCATCTAAAGGATGACAAATCTTCTAGCCATGGACAAGGTTTTTTTACCAACTTTAGTGCCCTTCTTTCTTCATTATCCTCTTGTTAAATTTTTTTCTTTTCCTTTTTTTCAACTAGCAAAGCAAGTGTTTGAAAATGATAACAATAAGAGTTTGCAAAGGTTGACTTTTGAACTTAATAAGCCCATACTAGCCCCTTTTGGCAACGCAATGCAAAAGGATACATTTGTCCATAAAGTAGTTAAAGAGTTATTATTTCCTGCAGTAGTTTTCATATTCAAGGTCGGAAAGCTTCTCCATTGCTATCAGAAGAAGTATCTTCAGAAGGCGTGGACTAGGCTTTGTGAAATGAGAAAAAATACCTCCCCCCCCTCAGTGTTCCTTGTTCTTTTTGTATAATGTCTCATTGATATTTTACTTTATGAAGGATTTTAACCAATTTAAGATTTTTCACTTAAAAGACTTACTGGAAGCATTATTTACCAAAGTTATGGTATAAGACCATGCAAGGTCCAAAACATTTAAAAGGCAAATAAAAGATGTTCTTGCTCAACAACTTGATAAGCAAGGGGTCACTTGCAATAGGCTCAAAGTAAGAAAAGCCAAAAAGCAAAGCAGGTTAAGAGAAATATAAAATTAAATTCAAAATAGAGAAAGATGAGTCATAATCTTTTAAATTGATAGGAATTTTACGTCTACATAATATACTAGTTAATGAAAAATTATTAAGTTTACACCATTAAAATATTTCAAATTTATTTTTAAATAATGTATATAAATTTTGTAACATGCCTTTTCACCAACATGTCAATCAAATAGTATCAAACTGACTGACTCAAACCATTTAGATTAAAAAAATTTATAACCTATTACAATTTAAATTTTATTTATCCTACTTACATATGTTGGATAGAATTTTTATTATTTAGCCATTTGAACCTGTCCGTGTAGGCCCTAAGTAGTTCAATGGGTGTGTTTCTGCAACTCAATAGTTACCATTCTAATTCTCGATATAGATAGGTTTGAGGCTCTAATCTCGTTGATAATGTTAGATGGGTAAGTAGATTTAATTTTTTTTTTTTTAAAAAAAAACCCTTAAGTAGTTCAATATCTCTAAAGGATACTCCAATTTCAAGCTTGAAATGTTTGAGTTTTAATCTATTGGGAGTGTGTGTGGGTGTGAGTGAGTGTGCATGAGAGAAAAACAATAATAATTCAAAAAACCCCTTAGGTTATCTTTGGAACCCTATTTTCAACATTAAAATATATTTTTAAATTTTATTTTATCAAATATATCATTTAACAATATTTTTATATAACTTTTTCCTTTTACATACATATAACTAATTAAGTACTTTTCAATCATTATACTTATTTATGATCAAATTAATATCTATATATATCTGTATTAATATCTATATATCTATATATATATATATATCACACATATATTTACATTTATTTTCATTTTATAATCTAAAACATAATTATCATACATATAAACTATCACGTTATATAATCATTATTATATTATATACATGTGTGTATATATTCAAATAAATTATATTATTCATTTCATTAAAAATTTTATTTCAAACATATTATTTATTCCAAGACAAATTATATACGTTTCCAACAAAAACCCCACTTCAATTACTGTGACCAATGATCTAGTCGGGAACATAGAAGCTCAAGTCCTTGTTGACTCGTTGGACGCAATTGTTGCTGTTAATTTTATTTTATTTTTGGATTGGGTCTAAATTTAAATTTAATTGAATTCAAAATTATTTTTAAATTACATTGAACATAAAATCGTGACAATTAAGCGCATATATACAGGATGAAATCGACATGTTGATTAATGACTTATTGAGTAAAGGTCAAGTGATTAAGACCCGCACCTGCATAAGAAGCTAGTCTTGTTAGTATAGAAATGAATTGCCGAATTTGAATTTGAGGCATGTCTCGTTTGGCTAAGCATATTCTTTTAACTTATAAAATATTTTTAAAGTTTATAAACTTATAAATCTTATTTTAAAAACAAACTAATAAAATATTTAGTAAAATCAAGTTATAAAATTTTATTAAAATTTATAATTATAGTTGATTATAATTTTTAAATATAATAATAATAATAATAAATTAAATATTATAAATAAAATGTAATTTAAAATGTTATTTATGTTAATTTTAATATATACAATGAAATAAGTTATAAGATGTATAAAAATAAATTAGACTCATCAATTTATTTTTAAAGAATTTATAATCTTTTTTTTAGAAAAAAACAAATACTCTTTAAGAAGTTATAAATTCTCAAATATTTTATATAATATTTTGAAGAGTTGGTAAGTTTATCCAAACACCTCCAAGCTGTATCCTCGTCGGTGGAATATTTAATCAATGGAAAGACAACTAGGTTGACATATTTCCTTGTGAGCTTCTTCTGTTTTCATGACCCATTAATCACTCAGACATGCTGGACTTTAATCACTGTGTTGAATTGCTTACTAACAAAGCAAAGACCAGTCCGACATCTCACCTTCCCCATGCTAACAACAACCTGACTAATTAGTCAGTCAAGTTACAACACTTTTATAATCTTAATTATATATCAACAAGATTCACCACTTAGCAAACAATCCAAGTCAAAAGGACTTGCCTCGTTAGTCTGAACAGGAATGGAATTTTTCCAGCACCCGAAGTGCATCTTTCATGCAAGGTCGTTTCTGAGGGACCAATGAAGCACACCTAAACCCTAGCTTAAACCATGCCAGCATGGCCTCCTCTCGGCTCGCCACATCGCCCCTTATCATTACATCAACCATCTTCAGAACCCGGTTCGGGTCCGAACTGTCGGTCCACTGGCTCAACTCCCGATCCGAGAATGCCTTTCCTGTCAGCAGCTCAAGCAGCAAAATCCCAAAAGAGTAGACATCCCACTTGGGACTAGGCTTGAGGTTTTCGAGTGACTCTGGAGCATGATAAGGAGACGTGCACCCGACAAATCCAGCGGAGGCAATGCAAGGGCTGCCGTCGACTTGCCGGTTGAGTAAATCGCCATGGGAGGACGCTGATCTGTTGCTGCCAAAATGCTTGGCCGAGCCACTTGGTTTGCGGCCGTGCTTGCCGTGTACGAGCCAGTGAAGACCAAAATCACTTATTACAGGCTCCATATCAGCTGTCAGGAGAATGTTACTGGGTTTGATGTTGCCATGAACGCTTTTCTTCTCGTGAATGAAATTGAGTCCCCTGGCTACGCCTCTGGCTATCTTGAGACGGGTTTCAAGGGCCAAATGATATGGGGATGACCCTTTTTTTCCTGAAATTGATCAAGAACGGATCATAGAGTTTGTTAATGTTTACATTAGCACATAAAAAGCGAACGCTGGGTCTGTGGAGTAAAAGGTTTGTAGCTTTATCAATAGTTAGTCAAAATGGTTTATGTGTGCGTATGAACGGAAAGAACTACGAGGTAAGCCAGTGAGGAATGCCATATCGTGTACCGCAAACGTGGTCTCACACTATCTTACGGAGCAACATGTAGTACAATAGAACAAATTACTAGTTCTTTTCCTAATGTTCGTGTAAAGTTTGAAGAAACACAGATAAGTTCGACTCAACTTGAAAGGGATGTAGCAATGCATGCAACAGGAATGTTCTGTTCACTTGGATCACAGTGATGTCAATGCCCAAGATATGAGAAATTTCTGGACAGGAGCTGCTTTAATTTAGAAATCAAGGCTAATTTTTTAATTAGTTCCGAAACCACCATTTTAGGTAACAGAAATTCTGGCTTTCTCACAGCTGTTCAGGCTAGGTAAATTAAAAGAAGATGACGGAAGAGTAACTTACTGTAGGCAACATTAGCCAAGCTGCCATTGGAGACATAGTCATAGATCACAAGCTTTTCATCATCTCCCCAGTAGAACCCCCTGATACGAACTAAATTTTGATGCCCCAGTTTAGCAATGGCCTTAACTTGACTCTCGAATTCCTTCGGTCTCTCGACAGCGCTCTCCCCAATTCTCCTCACGGCAAATGCAGTCCCATCTTGAAACACGGCTTTGTACACAATGCTAGCACCGCTGGACCCGAGAACGTATGCAGAAGCCTTCAACAACGTCTCAAGTTCTAGCTCAGTTTCACCATCAACCATAACGAGCGATCTTTCATTCTTGATTGTTTGATGCTGCTGGTTTTGGTCTTCCAGCGGAGGATGATGAGTAACATAGTTGCTATTCTCATCACTGTCTGAGCCTGTGGCTTCTGATGTTTCTTCACCATTTGTTACTCTTAGGCAAGGCCAAGTAGCAAGATTTCTTGCCTGTTTTTCCACTGATGATGGCTCTGAATCTTTCTTAGACTCGCTGATAGTTGAATTTGACCCATCTTTATTTACTGCATCTGCTTTCTTCCTCTTCTGGCATACGTAAAGAACTATGGTTGCAAGAACTCCAACGCCGGCTAAGGGCACAACCGTGATTCCTGCTATTGCCTCTGGTTTTAGGCCATGTTGTGATGGAGTCTGAGGTGCACCTGGCGTTGATCCAGGAGAATCTGGCGGTGGGGTGGAGTCAATTGTCCTCGGTATAGCTGCAATTGCTGGGGAAGAAGTGTTTACAGAAACATTTGGTGGGTTGGAGAGTGTTGAAGGGATCGTGCAGAGTTTCTTGAGTGGTTTGCCGCAAAGGTCTGTGTTTCCTGCATAAGACTCTGATTTCTGATTGGACAAAGCTGTTGATTCAGGGATTTCTCCGGAAAGATCATTGAATGACAGATCAATAGTGGCGTTTCCAGGGAGTCTTTTGGCAAACTCTGGGGGTACTAGGCCAGAAAGATTGTTAGATGAAAGATTCAAGTACTTCAGATTCTCCCCACCAAACTCAGGAGGCAATGATCCATTCAACAAGTTGGAAGACAGGTCCAGGACTTCAAAAGAACGGATTCCATTTGGCATAGGGCCTGTAAGATGGTTACTCCTCAAAGAGACTGCTGTCAGATTCTGCAAAGAAGTAAGGGTCTTAGGAATGTTTCCTGCTAAGGCATTATCAGACAAATTGAGAAGCTTAAGACACAGGGCGGAAGAATTAAACTCAGGAATGAAACCAGAGATCACATTGTTTGATAAAGAAAGAACTTGAAGTTCTGAGGCCTTGAACAGAGAACTTGGCAAAGTTCCATTCAAGAAATTACTTGACAGGTCAAGAACTCTTAGATAAGGAATGAAACCCAAGTATTCCGGTATGCTGCCAAGAAGCTTAGAATTTGGGAGGCTTAGGCTAATAACTCTAAACATGCCAGGCATTCCAAAGGTATTTACAACCTCAGCACATTTTACACCTGTCCATAAACACGGAGTGGCATCTTTATGATCCCAATTATCTAGAACAGATAAAGGGTCACTCAGAATGGAGTATTTGAAAGAAAGAAGGAGAGTTCCATCTAAGTTGAGGCCAAACACGGGAACCAAAAGAAGCAAAAACAAAGAAAATGACCGGCAGCAGTTCATTGTTTCAAGAACGGAAAAGCCCACAGCACTGCATATGCATGGTGCAAAACTCCTATTTCATGAGGAAGAAGGAGAAGAGAACAGAGACCCAAGGGCAAGAGAGGGTAACCAACTATCTAGATGTTTGTTCTGGTGACCAAATATGATGGTAAATTAAATCAGAAATTGGAGATAACAAAAGAGAGGGTCAGTTGGTTCTCTCTCACTTCTCTCTGGGATAAAAGATATAGCTTGAAAGTGTAACATGTTGGAGCTCAGTGGGTGTGGGCAAATTTACTGTGAATGGTTGCTATTTTGTGTGCGTCTTGCTGTCAATGCTCTGTTGAATGGCTGTTAAAAAAAAGTTTTGGTTTTACTGGCATTGATTTGGGAAAAGAAAAAAGCGGAGAGAGGAATCTTTCTAATATTTGTGTTAACTGCTAAAAGACAGTCACAATGAGGTGGATATCTGTGGAGTGGCTGAGGTCTGAAGTCTCCCTTCTTTTGACTTTTTCAGTCTTCAACCATAACTCCAGTACTTGGTTTTAAACTTAGCTGTGGGTGAAAAAACTGTGTTCCCAAGCGTTACATTATTATTATTATTATTATTATTATATATTTTTTTACTATGTTTTAAATATTATACAACACTTGTACCCTGTGATTATTTGAAAAGAGAACGGTTAAAAAATCAACACAATGTTTGTGTTTGGGAACCTTGTCATGTGTTATTGCATCCCAACATTTTGGTCATTTCAAAATTGCAACTAGTACTGATTTAGCTGACATTCGTAGGTTTCGCAGTTTCAACTATCTGTCCCTTTCTTGGAACCTCTATTTGTGGTTTAGCTCCTTGGGGATTGACTGACTTTGAGACGGTCGGGTGTAAATACATTAGGAAATAAGATTGTATTGCAATTTTAATATTAAATTATTCTTTTTTTATTTTTTAAATATAATATTACATTTTTAAGTATTCAATGCAAATACACTATATATATATGTATATATATATATATATTCGAATGGAAGGAGATAAAAATAACTGTCCTGAATTGGAAGTGGGTGGCTTGTTAAAAGTGAAAAATTTATTGCTTGATCCATGCCGCCAAGGTGATGAAAACCAGTAAGATCTTGTTGACAGCCCATGTTTGATATCCCCTGAAGGGAACAACGGTTGTGTCAGCGGGCGAAGAAGGCTTCTTTCGTGAAAAACACCATATTTGTTAAAATTTGGAAAGGCCCCCTATTCAAATATTATTTGGGTGTAAATCCACATTAATTTCCTTCCCTTCAAAATCAACACTTAATATGACATCAGTTACATTCTTAATGCATGATAAACAAACAAACAGTGGTTATTTTTTAAAAATGTGAACATGTCCTCTTGACTGATAAGGCACATTGGCTGTGGTTTTGGTGAATCTTTTCTTGCCCTGCTCTACACCTGCCCAACTTTGGAGTAGCCCAGAGAACCTGTCGAGAATAAGATGTCAAAAGGCATTGGCTACGCTTGTTTACTAATTAGAACGGGGAATATTCGAGTGATTTGACTGAGCATGAAATTTATATTAATTTATAAGATTTGGATGAATAAAAAATATATTTTTATATGTATTTAATATGTAATAATAATTAAATGATGTGATAGATATAAATTTATAAAGTAATAAAAAAATAAATGTAAATGGAAAAATTAGAAGAATTGATATTTATTTAATTATAAATAAATATAATAATTAAAAAATAATCAGTAAATTATAAAAGACAAAATTAGAAACTTTTTTAAATTTAAATTTAAATAAAAAAAAATTGAAACAAACATAGCCATTGTAAGAGTGGAAAACAAATGCTCAACAGGTGAAATAATATTTTGATTTTCCCGACAACCACTTCACAAGTCACGAGTTCATCTCAAGTTTTTCAATACATACCTACTTATTTATTAATTTATGGAATGATTGGTTGTTAAAATTAGGTAGGGCCAACGTGCATCATCACCTTCTGTCGATTCGCACGATTTTCAACGCAGATCCGTAGCTGTTGACCTTAGAACCATTAGGTGACACATGAATGTCATCTCCGAAGGGATTTTAATTCGAATCCCTCGCTGGTTTTGGTTAAACAATTAACTGAAACTCAACCCCATTACCATTTTATTTTATTATTATTATTACAACTTAATTGCAATATTCTCCTAATTAAACATGGGCATTTCTTATTGAGAAATCTTGCAGGAGGAAAGGTCAGGTCAGGTCAAATCCCATCGTCGTACCTATGATCTATGCTGTATGTTAAACGAATGAACTTACTATGACTGACTTTAAGTGTTTGTTTCAGAATTTTGTGAAGCATATCTTGTCGTTACCTTAATTAATTAACTAATAATATCAATTAACTCGCTATATATCTTTTCAAATATGAAAGGAGAGCCAAGTACTTTTATTTTTTTTAATCTTATACTAATAGAGTTTTTAATTATCAATGCACCAGAGTGTTTGCATTTAATTCAATTTTGTATTTGTATTTAAGTAAAAATCATGATTCAGATAACATAAGTTCAACTCTATGTGTATATTATATTTTAAGTTACTATAAAATTTTAACGATTTCAATGAAGTGTTTTTTATTTAATGTTTGCACACAGTGTGCGCATAATTACTAGTGTATATAATTCAAATGTACGAACCAGTTGGGCCAAAAATTACATGTCACGTCCTTTTTCTAGTCATTGAAATGGCCGTCCATTAATATATCGGCCCAATTTGTAATGTGTTGGGCCGCCCATCTCAATTAATGTGGTTATTGTTAATTATATTAAAAGTTGCTATTAAACATTAATCCACTAATTATGTTTCTAAGTGCTCCCATGTATAATGGCACTGCAACTGTTTTAGCAAACTACAAGAACGTGTTTAATATTGAAATGATAATATCAGCACATTACAAGATAATCACCTTAGGATTTATTTACTTTACTTTGAATGATTATGTAGGATATATTGTTTTGTCAATGTTAATTAAAAATATACTTTTGATTGATTAAAATCTTTTATAAAATAAGAATTCATATACAATTGTGTATTTGGGGCTTGTTTACTTATTTGAATGATATTATAATTCAAATGATTCTTTTAGTGATTAAATAATTTGTATTAATTAATTAATCATCAACAATTATATTTAATAAGATTGACAGTTTGAAGTTATTAATTTATATTTTCATTATAACCTTAGTATGTAAATTTTTCGATTAATAATGTAAGGTTAACATAATAATTTCAATAATATATTGGTAATTTTTAATATTTTGATTTTTTAATTATAATTCTCATATAAGATTATTTATTTTATAATTTTATAATTTCATAGCGAACTCTTATTTAATTAAGTATTTTAATAAATCAAAGCGAACTTGTAATTAAGTTAAATAAAATAATATTAGAAAAATAAATATAAATTTTTTTAATAGTCAAACTTATTAAATATAATTATTAAAAAATAATTAATTCACACAAACTCTCTTGTCCTTCAAAACAATACACTAAATGATAATTTTGTCCTTAAAAATTAAATGGCCCAAGTGTAGAAATTAATCTTAAACAATAGATTACACACGCACTTTTGTGCGTGTTCTGAAATTTATGCACTTCATTCTGCAGGATTTAATCGACAGAAAAAAAAAATCAAATTATTTTTATTCAAATTTACTAATAAAAAGTATTTAATATATTGATTTTATATATTAAGGTTGTGTTGGGAACTTATCTTTCAATACCATCGTGCCATTTAAAAATTTATAATGTTAAATATATCATTTAATAATATTTTTATTTAAATTTAAATTTTTCTATCACATATATATACCTAACTAATTATTTTTAAATTATTACATATATTTACAATCAAATCAATATATATATATATATATTACACATTTACTCATATTTATTTTTATTTATAACTTAAAACATGATTATTATTTTTATAAACCATCATATTATTCGATCAGTATTACATTTTATATGCATATATATATATATATATATTCTAACTAATTACACCATTCATCCTATTAAAAACTTTTCTTTCAAACATTTCAATCATCCCAATATATTTTATCTCAGACATTATATCCAACAAAAACTCTTTTTCCAAGCATAGTCTAAGCATTTCTCCTTGTAACTAGTATGAATGACATAAAGTTAAATTGTAATAATATTCTTTTATAATTTCTATATTTTTATGTATTTTTCTTCCAATATTTTTAAAGCTCTTTTTTTAATTCTTTCTTTTATTTTTTATCTCTAATTCTTTTTCATCTCATTTTTATTCTTTTAAAAATTATTAATCTATTTAATTTTTTTAAATAAATTTAATTTATCATATTATAGCTAATAAAATTATATAACTTATAAATAATTTTATTATGCGTGCCAATTTTATTAGGGTATGTTTGGGGGAGAGGTTTTTGTTTCATATGTTGATATTGAAATGAGTAGTATATTTAAAAAAAAAATTAATGGGATAAATAGTATAATTTATTTGAATATATGTATAAAATATACTATAATAATTGGATGATGTGATTGTTTATAGAGATATTAATTATGTTATAGGGTATAAATAAAAATAAATGTGTGTGTAATATATAAACATTAATTTGATTGTAAATGAGTATAACAATTGAAGTTAGTTAGATACATGAAAGAGGAAAATTTTAAATTTAAATTTTCATAAAAATATTATTAAGTAATATATTTGATAGTGTAAAATTTAAAATATTTTATAGTTAAAAGTTGAGTTCCAAACATAACCTTAATATTTAATAATAACAATAATAAACAACAAACACACAGATGATATTTGTTTTTAAATTTTATAATAAAAAATTACATATTCAATTATTATATTTTTAATTTTTTTAAATAATTTTTAAAATAAAAATATTTAAAAATATATGTTAAGATTTAAAAGTAAATATTATATAAAAAAAATTTAAGATAAAAATATTTAAAAATTCACACACAAATTAAAAAACAAACGTAACAAGAGCCTTGACCTTTTTAGATCGTTTGAAAGGCGCCTATTGTTTCTATTGCGGAGCCTCCTTGCATTTCGAAACGGTTTCGTTTGGTACTTGAAAAGCGATGCAAACTATTTTGCTGCCGGCGGGTAGCTCCGTCGTCGCAACACTACATCCGCCGTACGTGGAGGCAGTCTCCAGACCCTTAACGTGCAATCCCTCCCGTCCATTTCTCCTCTTCAACAGCACCCAGGATCCTCATTCATCTCTTTCTTCGTTGAAATTACCTAAAAGTCCGCCTTCTCCTCTCCATAATCTCAGCATAAGAACCCTAGCTGCCTTTCCCATCTCTGCTGCTTATAGTTCTCCAAGTGATGACTCTGAAAAGGCCAAACTCGCTCAGGTCTCTCTCTCTCTCTTCCTCACTCTGCGTGTCTGTCTGAACAATCCAATCTTTATGCTCGTGGGGAAAATGAGCGTGTGTTTTCGAGATCGCCTAGTTGTAATCTTACCGTTTTTGAGTGAAATCGTTTCAATCTACTGTTTAGGGTTTTGCTGTTTATTGGACGTACACTAGTAATTGCTGACAATTGCCTTTTTAATAATTGAACCACAGAATTTATATTCGTTAACTTTCTCTCTTTTCGCCTGAATTTGATAATTCGCTTTCAGCATTTTGTGAAATGTATGTTCGTCGCTTTTGAAAATGATGGACTGGAACTTCTTTAAATTGATGCAGCGTTTCTGTGGAATTGGCAAAGAATGGTCTCCAGATGAGGCAGATACAAAATTTAATTTAATGTAGGTTAATTTCGAGGCAAACCTTTTATTTGTAATTACAAGTCTTTGTCTTGAATGGTCTATTATAGGTTTCGAAGAGATTAGAAAATACTTCGAGGTACTTCAGGAGATTGGGAAGTTTCGGATTTTGGGGGCAGCTAGTTTGTACTGTTGTTGCCGCTGTGATCCTTTCATTTTCTGTTATTGTTACTGGGAAGATTACATCGCCTGCTACCTTTTATGCAACTGCTGGTGGCATTTCAGCTGCATTCATTTCTGTGTTTTGGTCATTCGGCTATATTCGGCTATCTGATAAACTTCGGAGGACAGCTAATGACCCTTCAAAGGTAATGATCCCAAATTTTGGTTGAGAACTTTAAGATTCTGTGTTTTTAGCGTCATTGCCTATAGCATTGTTCTTTAATTTACTTGTTATGGCAAGAGTCTTTTCTATGTATACAGAGACTCTGCTCTTGAATTGATTACTACGGGGAAGAGCTTAGAACCATATATCAGTATTTGAATTCTGTGGTTTTGGAATAATGAGTGTGGGACTCTTACATGGAAGTAAATAAAACACGATAAATAGAGGAAGAAGATAAAACTCAAAATTTGTAGTACTGTTGTAAGAAACATTTGCTGTTCACCCTTGTGTTATTGACCAAAAATTCTCCCGTAAACCTTATTCCGTGCAATAACTAAGGATGAGAAGCATTGAGTTTTGGGGATCAATCAATTTTTAAATGAGAAGTTGAATGATATCTAATCATTTCAAAAGAGAAGCAGCAGTTAAAACTAATTAAGTATATATTTGATCATCATGGCGCAAATGGGAGATCAAAATAGAGAAGAGTGACAAAGAAAGGGACCAATATGAGGCCTCATACATTGTGCAAGTCTCTAGAGAACTTTGCAGTAAAAGTTGATCTTCATTCTGTGGCTCATAAGTGGATGGAGGTGAATAATTACCTTGTTCTTGGATTACTTACACAAGATCGATTGATACGGACAGAGTAAAATGGAGTCAGACTTCAGTGGTTCTAGTTGATCAGGCGTGCTGTTAAATTTCATGTGAATATTTGCTGACAGCCAAAATAAATTAATAAGATGCCATAGATCTGCAAGTGATATCGTGATTTCAATTCATGCTACATGTTTGCTGACAACCAAAGTAAATTACCAAGTATTAAGCCATCTAAATGAGCTGTGTAGTTTTGCAAGCAGCAACATAGTTGTTCTCATACCCCTTTCATCACTATTTAACCTTGTTTTGACTCTTGCCCCCTTACCTTCTCCTCTGCTGACATGATAGTTTCGTATATGTAGGCACTGCATTTCACTCCAGTCTGTCAAGCTTGATAACTTGATAGTCCGCTTATCTTTTGTTTAGCTAACACGATGCGTCCTGTCAGGCACCTCCTCGGGTCGACGTTGTAAGAAGCCTGAAAAACGGGATAGTTGTAAATCTCTTGGGGATGGGTGCTACAATACTCGGTATGCTGGCAACAGTAGGTCTGTTGGTGGCCAAAGTTCTCACAACTTCAGCTACTCCTTACCAGGGCACCCCTCCTGGAAGTAGACCGGTTCTTCCGCTGGATGTGTTCTCAGTGCAGGTACATTCTGCAAACAAGTTAAAAATTCATTGCTCCATATTAGCTGTCTATATCATTCTCCACGGCAGTCTTCTTTGTGTTCTTTGTGCGTTTTAACGTTTTTCGGAGAATTCTTGATCTTTACTTGCTAAATATGGATACCACACTACTCATAAGCCATTTGTATAATCCTGTCATGGATGCTGTTTGGCAGGCATCTGCAAACACCATACTTTCGCACTTTTTAGGGCTGGTTTGCTCCTTGGAGTTATTGCGCACCGTTACGTTACCCCCTTCGGAAAGTGTACCAATTCCCAAGATTGCATGAGATTTATGAACTGTAGGGGTGAAAACACTTGGAACGGAGATGCTTGGATTCCCACCAATGCAATTGTATTGAAGCACCGATCTTGTATTTTATCCTACTTTAGAAATTGTTCAGCACAAAACTTCACAACAGATGTGATTCAATCATGCATTTCACAGCCAGCAATTGTATCGTCATTCAAAGTTATATCTGATAAATTTTTCAACCGTTGCTTCACATTGTATTAAAAAGTTTCTTTGATGAAAGCTAATGTTATATTTTCCAGTAAATAACGAGGCACTGTGTGCTTTGTCTTAAAGCAACAATGCACATAATGTAAACATTTAACCATCAACTAAGAATCAAAAGAATGACATGGTCCAGGCATGGCCAGTTCTCACTCTTTTAACATGAAGAAGGATGATGAGGATGAGGTGGAAACTCAAACCCATATTGAGGAAACGCATGCACGTGCTCAAGCTCCTGCTTCGGTATGTGATGTCTGTCGCCTCAATTCCTCATCGGCATTCCTAAGGAATTGATCCCAGCCGCTCCCAGGACTTGTATCAAGATAATCATAAGGAACTGCAGTTTTTAAACCGGGACGAATACCCTGGCAGCTCTCCACAACCCTAAATTCCAATTGTTTGCTGCCTGATCTCAGCTTCTCTTCCAATTCCTCCCAAGTAAACAACAGGGGTAGAGTGGACGCACCCCAAGGGTTGAAATCCAAAAGCTTAACTCGCCCGTTTTTTGTAACATAGACATCCAATGTGTAACTCTCAGATCCAAAATTTCCCTCCACCTTTTCAAGGAAAAATTCCTGGATCATCATTTTCAAATCGCCTTTTCTCTCCAGAAGAGCTGGATAAAAGTTAGTGACCTCCCGTTGACAGATTCCCACAAGGACTGTACGGCAAACAAAGCAACGGAATTCCATCTCAGGCTTAAGTGAAGGGTACCATTTACGGAGTGCCAGGAAGAAACTTGAAGGCCTCCATGCCGTCTTATCTCTGCATGAATCATATGCATGGCAAAGATCATGGACAACTGAGTCAGATGACCGGAGAAGAAGCGCAATCTCAGTGAAATTGGTACATTTGAGAGTCCCAGTTGAACTGATCCAAGCAGAGTCTTTGGGGGCACTCCAGTTAAGCTTGGGAAAGATAGCACCCCCTAGGGATTCAATGGATGCTTTAATCTCCATTTCCAGTTCAGGGAAAGAGGGAGGTAGCATGGGTTCCTCTGCTTCATCTCCAGATCCCTCCGATGCAACAAAGTCTTCTTCCTCTTCAGGCTTATGGACTCTATTTGGGAGGGCATCATCATCTGTAATCGAAAGAGGTAGAAGCAAGGTACCAGAATTGTCAAGAAGGTATTGGACAAAGGATTCTGGAAGCTCATGAATTAAGGTTTTTATGGATATGGATTTGAATTTTGGGTACCACTGCTGAATTTGGCACCTATTTATGTCTTCTTCTTTCATCTCAAGAGCCAGAAAATAATTGCCCCTCTAAATCAAAGATAAGATTCCTCCCCCAAGAACCTGCTCAGATCTACATCAAATAGATAAATATTGCTTCATTAAATGGGAAAAAAATGATTTTGTATTCGAACACATAATAAAACAATTTAAATACAAACTAACATATGTCCTTACCTGAAAATCAAATCTATTAAGCCGGATATATTATTTTGCACATCAATGTTGTTTTCTGATTTGTTTCTTTTGTTCTATAAGTTCAATAACGTGGATGGGTCCAAATTTATAAATAAACAAATTAGCTTGATATGCAGAACTTTAGCCTGATTAGGGGTGAACTGATCGTTTAGTCCGTTCAGAATTCATGAAATCAAACAATGGATCTTGGTAACGCCACAACCAATAAACTTGACATAAAAAAATCTAATTACAGTTCAAATTGATTGGTTGAAGAACTACTTTTGAACCGGAGAGACAGATGAAGAGAGTGAGTTATAAAATTGCAGAACTTATTAGTTTGAAAAATCAGAAACGTCTTTTGAACCAAGCCAGAATACCTCGAAAATCAACTCCCGACAAATAGAGAGCCTAAATATTGAACCTGCATATTGCAAAAACAGAATTGCTCACGCCAATTTAGGTCAGCTCCAACTTCGACCCAAAGCAACAGAAAAATTAAGCTTCTGAAATTTACAGACCTCCAAAGGTAATACAGAAATCGAGGAAAAATCCATAAACTGAAGACAAATCGAAGCCCTAATCCCAAGTTTTTATTGAGAAAGCGTTCCTACACACATAATAGATTTTCGGAAATAGTTTCAAAGCCCGGAAAGAAAATTATGATCATTCAATATTTATAGTGCGCTCCCACGCACAGTGATGTATTTGACATATACAGATATGAAGAAAGAAAATGAGATGACACTGACCGAATTCAAATCCGATGAACGAAGAGACAGAGTTCCGGTAGATGGAGACGGCGGCCGCGGCGAACAGCTGTACCGTGCTCACAATGAAGCCTTTGAGGCATTTGAATAGCGCCAAGCCTCTTCTGAAATCGCGCTCACACGTTGCTTGTTGCCCAAACTTGTAAAAGTGCGATTTAAGTGAAGATGTGAGTGAGTGAGTGTGTAACCCATTTTATGGATAGTGTGGACAAATTTTCTGATTGTTTGTCTAATTAAAGAAGATTATTCTGTAAATGAAATTAAGTGAATGAAATATATTTTTTATTACTTAATACAGTTTAATTAAAAATTTTGCATCAAAATTGATAAAAAAATTAATAATTAATAATCTGTACAAAAGATTTTTAATAATATAATATAAATAAAGTTATTTATAAATACAATTATATAAAAAAAAAATAAAAGAGAATAAAAAAGAGATGAAAAATGTCAAATAGGAGGAGGCCGCTGATCATGGGGCTAGGGTTAAAAAAAACTATATACAGTCATCATTTTAAGCCAAATTCAAAAAAAACTATAATTGTGTACATAAATTGAAACTTAACAATTATAGGCATATATATAACAAAAATTGTCTATATAAATTACCTTATTTGATAATTAGTACATATTTATGCGGTAATAATTTTAATAAATAAGAAATTAATGTAAACATACATATCAACATTTTGATGATTTTTTTATTTCTGCTAAATTATCACCAATAATAAATATTTAAAAGTTATGATTATATAATTTTTTCAGTATTAAATTCGTGAAAATTTCTAATATAATGAAAAATGATAATAGGTTAAATTAATTAAAGATTGAAAACTTTGGCTGATGTACAATTAGGAAATTGAGAGCTAGAACTTCCATATCATTTCGATTGTTAAAAACGATTATATTCACAAGAAAAAGGTTCTAAATTTCCACAAGAGGGTCCCCCTTTCCTTCCATCTTATTTATATAATTTTTGGCTTTGCCGTACATATCACAAAGGTTTTGGAGTGCTAATCTTCAAACGTTTGATCATTTGCACTTGTTATTATCTTTCATAATTAATATATTTTCGGAAAGAATGTATAATTAATCCATTTAACAGAATAAGTATGAATTACATAATTAGATAATTTTAAGTAGAATTATTATTTATAGCTATTGTAATTTTCCTTTCGTTTTTTGTGCATAAAAAATTTAGCAGTTTGTTTCTAATATATTTCATAATTTTTTATATGGATTTCTATTTGAAGTTTACCAAAAAAACTAATTTGTTAACATATATTACAGTAAACTACGGTGGTCAAAACATATCCAGTGAATTGAGTTTGAGAAGTATTTTGCATTATAACTAAGTTTTGAAATATATAGTGTTTATTATTAGGATAATATTTAATCTATTAACAATTTTCCACGTTTTTCAAAACAAGTCTTGTCAATTTTGAACCTAATTTTCAGTTATTAAATTCAATTAATCATTGAATTCAGTGAGCTAATGCCCTTCATCTACTCATACAAGTTCTAAACTCTTAATGCATATCAACAATCTTTAATTCCATAATATTTTTAATTTAGTGAAATTTCAATGGTAGAAAAGTTACCCAAATTATTATTTAAAATTATATATTTTGTTGCAATTCTTGAAGTCAAATTTTGTTTGTTTTTAAATTACATTGTATATTTTTTAAATATTTTTATTTTAAAAATTACGTAAAAATAAAAAATAAATAAATTATAACTTATTTTTAAATTTTATAATTTAAAAACAAACATTGTCCGCAGAGAAGAAAGAAGCACCATATCCTTCTTCCAGATTCCAAGATCGCTTTCACAAGTTGCAGTTCCATCAATAAATCATGAAATTGCTTTTCTCCAGGTAATCATACCCAAACTCCAACCAAAATGAATGATGCGCATCAATGCAAAGGGCTTTCCCTCTCTTACAGTCACCAAAGAATAGTAGTTAGTTAAGTTTCAGTGCAATAATATCAAGGCAAACTGCACACTTCAACCACGGCATCTCCATAATTTGACACGCAGATTGAGCACTAAGAAGTGGCAAACAACTTCACTAGCCAATTTTGTGATTTGAAAGCTTTAAAATCGAAACTACTGTCCACAACGATACATGTAACATGTCCAGCCTGCAGGAAAAAGCGTTGAAAGAGCTATGCGGCTTCAAATTCACCAATATTCAATTGGCGAGTTTCGAAAATGGGAAAACACGCGACAATAAGTTCTCCATAAGCTGCTGAAGTAACAGACAGCCTTCCCAGTCCCATACAAGTCTGAAAACCAATTTTATCCGAGGCTAGAGGCTAGGCAACCTGTAAATTGCATGTACGTGTTAGGGGCAAAACAAATAACATAAACAATGCCATCAGAAATAACATGCTCTAACGACATACAACCAGTGCCCCCAAAATTTAGCAAATTAATGAATATTTCCAACTGTGTAACAGAAATTGTTCCATCAAAGGTTTCAGAAAGGCCAATTCTACACTTCAAACAAGATTTGAGAACGAACAATTTCAAACTGAGGGACCTACACTATATATGGTGGAGATCACACATGTCCTAATACGTCTAATTTGTCAGGAAAACGTGCATGTGAAAATATTTGAGTTTTGAAAAATTATCAAAATTTTAGAAGAGAAAAATGCAAACTCTCTCATAGGCAAGATCGAATGGAGAGGGTGTGATACCTTCGCTGTAAACGGAGCTTGTCACTTGATCCATTGATCTATTTTCAGAAATAGTGTAGAAACAACTAACCTCTTCATGATGCAACAATTCAACTACGCATAAAAAATTCTCTAGAAGAGAATATCACATAATTTATACCACATCCATAATCAATTCACCAAAAGATTCCCAGCTTGTGCAAAGTTTTTACTGCATAATATTTGCCTATCAAGCAATGTGAACATAAACGAATACCAACGACAAATTAAATAGGGCAATTCAAGGTTTCAGGTGAAGTATGAGAGCAATGATCCCTTTGCAAAGTTAAGGGAACCACAAATTTATCAAGGTGGCAAAACAATGAAAATGCCATTTGATAATGACACTCACACTAAACCGAGAACCAGATAATTTTCCTCAATCAATTGATCAAAATTTAAAGAATGTGAAATTTTCAAGCTAAATGTAGAATTTGAAGGCTTGTCCACCTGCACCATGTTCAATCTGCTAGCTAGCTCACTTTTAAATCTAAGCATGACAAGATTAAGAATGAGCCCTCAACAAAACTGAAATCACCTCAAGTTTCCCCATTATCTGAGTCGCCATCTTCATCTGAAGATTGCTCTTTCTGATGATCTACTTCGCCTGTATTAGGTTTGCTCTTTTTCTCTTTCTTTCTCTGCCTTTTCTTTTGACGTTTCAAACGCTTCTTTGCTGTACGCTCCTCGGCAGCTTTTAATCTTTCTTCCCTTCTCTGATTGAATTCAGCTACCTCTTTCTTTTTCTGATAGTCAGAATCCATTCTTGCAAGCCGATCTTGTTCTTTCCTTCTCATTTGCCGATACTGTCACCATTAATGCCCCCATAATTTTTTTTTTAAAGTTATACTTTCATAAAAAACAAATAAGCCAGCTACATAATTATGTTAAATAAAAGGGTCAACATAAAAAGGGGGCATTATAAAATAGTCATAGATATGGCACGGACTGAAAGAAAAAAGATTAATATATTTTTTACCATGCAAATGTACAGAACAAATAGCAATCTAGCCAAATGACGGAGCTGTATCGCATGCAATTGGGGAACAAAGGTTGTGCATTTTTTCCATAACTCTCTGATTTTATGTGAGGTTACCATGTGACCTAAAATGAAAGAATAACTACAATGCTACATAAATAAACAAAAAAAGAGATGAACTCAAAATGAACCAAGTCACGACATGCAACACTAACCAGGGGAAGATGCCAGTCCTCAATGAGATTAATACATGCAAAAAGTTTAGCAGAACAAAATCCGCATTTTAATTTCAACATAGAGTTGAAAATTCGTCTCAAAACAATTCATTTAATTCAAGCCATGATCAAGACTGATCAGACATCAGTGAAAAGATCTAAGAAACATAAAGTCAGTAAACCCATTATTACACTTAAGCCCAATTGTTCCAATAGAGCTGATCGAGAGAACAGGGAAGAAATGAGAAATGCACATACAAAGCAACTCTAAGGAAGATGGAATATGATGCAGCAAACAAGAGACAGTACCAGCTATTATTATTATGTCAAAGCAAACCTACTCCCCACCAGGAAAAAAAAAAACAACAAAAGCTGCTCTTAGAACATAAGAAAAATTGTCTACGATCATATGTTCTAAACCTCATATAATTCCTAATCAGTGGACAAGAACAAAATTCAGCAGAATTTTGTACATTGGCATTTGCTTTAGAAATTTAGCAAGAACAACAGAAAAAGTAACGAGTGTATTTCAGCAGATATCTCCAAAAACAGCTTCATTTCGAGATTTACACTTTTTAAACCTAGCGAAGAGAGCTTAAGAGGGGCAGCTAGCCTCCAACCCACGAAAGTAAACGGAAAAGCACCGTAAATTTAAGAAATTATTTGGCAAAGTACGTCACGGGAACCAATGGCATGCAATACCTGATGGAAGTCACCAGAGCCAGAACCGGCGGAACTGCCAGAGGTGTTGCTGACCCTAACTGGTACACATTCAATAATGCGTCGGAGCTTAAATTCGAGGTCCTCGTCCTCGGCGTTGGCAGCAGGTGGCGTGTATTCCACTAGAGCAGAGGATGAAGAGGAAGAAGAGGGCGGCGGGCGAGGAGGGATTGCGGCAGGAGTCTTATCCGCCACCGCAACCAACTGAAATTCCCCAGAGGAGACGGACATCGGCCTTCCAGACGACGACATTATTTGAAATTTTTTTCTATAAATCCAGAACTCTAGGGTTTGGGTTTTTAAAAGTTATTTGGATCCGTCGCGCGAATTAAGTGGGACGTGTAACAAATTCTGCACTTAATCAGATAATTCACGAGAAAATCCGGCGAATCCACCTACGGTCGCGCCTGGGAGCGTCACTCCAATGCGAACATGAAATAAGAGATAGTTGTCGAGTCGACAAGCGTACCCGACAGTTCTCCGGCGTCGACAGACAATTTCTCAGATTTGCCAACGGTGTCGCGATTAATATTTATTGCGAGAATGGAAAGGAAACAAAATGAAATAAGGGGAAACAAAATCGGTGAAGAGGAACTGCGAGTTCGAGAAACGAGATTAGGGTTTCTCACGATCTTCTAATCGGTGAAATTTGATGAAACCGACATTAATTTAATAGCAATGTGGCAAGTCCGCCGAGGAGAGAATTGGGCTAAGTGAATGTTCGTACACAGGCAAAATTGCTGGGCCACTCCATTTTCATTTCCCCAAGGACCGACGCTTATTTGTCCAAAATTTCAAAATTCTTGGTACGTGGGTGTAAATTTATTTATAAATTATAAAATTATTTTATTTTAACTTTATTAACTTATAGATGTATCATTCTTTTCCAAATCAAAATTTTGCCCCATTTACATTTTCTATATTTTGTGTTTTCACCTTTTTACAATACGAAGTAGTCATTTATATAATTGTCATAGAAAATAATAACATAACAACTACATTTTAACGAATAGCAAGGAATAGAAATGGAATAAAGAAAAGGATTTCACGACCTTTTATCCACTCTTATCTTAACGAAGGGATAGAAAAGTCATGTATGAACCGGGAGTAATTGTTAATTTCAATCATTTAGTGGAGATTGAAGATGCATGCTTCCCACATAACTAAGCTTTGGGCAAAAATTAGTTTTTGGCCAACTTCTTCTCAATTATTTTATCAAATACAAAGTCGATTCCTTTTTAGATCAATTAAAGTTCGAAGTATTAAAGGTTTATGACTCTCGAAAAAGAACTTGTACTCCATATTAGCTATATGTGTTGTAGTAGAGTAATTGAGCACTAATGAAGGGACTTCGCAAGTAGACCATTTACTCTGAGAATGCTAATCAAAGCTTGGTTACGTTGACAGTTATTGTTCAAAAATAAAAAATGATTGAGAACGCTTCAGAAAATTAGACAGAGGAAGAGGAAGAAACCGGTGAGCTTTTGAGTCGTAAAAAACGCATTATAATCACTTGATTGATCTCTATGTTAACTTGAATCCAAGATTGCAATTTGTTTGATTTTAATATAATAATCAAAACACTTTTTTTTACATATACACTAAATATTTAAAATTTAATTAATATATTAATTTATAATCAAATCAATAATTTTATATATACATATATACACACCCACGTAAGTACCTTATATATTTATACTCAATACACTCACACAAATCGACGTACCTTAATAAAAGTACGCGCCGTGAAATGCTAAACATGATCAACGGTGTAGAAGCAAAGTCCGTGTCATCCTGGATTGACCAATCACGTCTAAACCAATTTCCCTCTCTTATTCTCGATCCGTCTTCTTCGCTCCACACCATCGTCTGTACTGTAAAGCCATAAATCACTCTTATTCCCGTTTTCTTTAGAGCACATCCCAGCTACAGCAATGGCGCCAAAGGCAGAGAAGAAGCCGGCCGAGAAAAGGCCAGCGGAGGAGAAGAAGACAACGGTGGCCGAAAAGGCTCCGGCGGCCGAGAAGAAGCCCAAAGCCGGCAAGAAGCTTCCCAAGGACGGTGGCGCCGCCGCCGGGGATAAGAAAAAGAAGAAGGCCAAGAAGAGCGTTGAGACTTACAAGATCTACATCTTCAAGGTTCTGAAGCAGGTGCACCCCGACATTGGGATCTCCAGCAAAGCCATGGGTATCATGAACAGCTTTATCAACGACATTTTCGAGAAGCTTGCTCAGGAAGCCTCGAGGTTGGCGAGGTACAACAAGAAGCCCACTATTACCTCGAGGGAAATTCAGACGGCGGTGAGACTGGTGCTGCCTGGGGAGCTTGCGAAGCACGCTGTTTCGGAAGGCACTAAGGCCGTGACTAAGTTTACCAGTTCTTAAGCTTAGTTTTGGGTTTCTGCTACGTGGGGATTTGGGTATTGGTAGTTTCTGCGGTTTGATGTAAAGCTCGTAGGTTTTCTGGAATTTATGACATTTTTTTCTGCGCAATGGGATTATGAAATTTTTTAATAGTTCGGAATCTGCAGTTGATGTTCAGTATTTGATTTCTCCGTCCCTCTCCGTGAAGAGTTTGTCATCTCTTGATTGGATTTTGTAGAATGATCAATTTTGCATATTCAATGTTTTTCTTTAATAATTTTTTATGTCGATTCTTTCAGGGTTTGTGAGGCCAGAATGGCCTGATTACAAAATGAAAGTTTACATTTTATCTTACACAAAACTTTCACTATTTTTTGTTTTCAATGTTGATATCTGCTTG
Organism: Avicennia marina; assembly: GCA_019155195.1. Lineage (NCBI taxonomy): Eukaryota > Viridiplantae > Streptophyta > Magnoliopsida > Lamiales > Acanthaceae > Avicennia > Avicennia marina. Next base: position 3,316,742 of record CM032770.1, on the reverse strand, counting down.
ATACTCAGTTGTTCATTCATCGTGTACGAAGGGAGGAAAGGAAAAAGGAAAAATTCACTTCTGATTTTTGGACGTTAAACATAATTGGATGCCTACCTAGGCCATTTAATTCTGTACAGTTTTGAACTAAAATTTACCGAATGCATGAGTTCCAAAATTTGGCAGTTTAAAGCTACACGTTAGCCTTGCCTATTCAGTGAATGATAGCTTCTCATTTAGGTTATGCTTGTAGGAGGGGCTTCGATGGCAGATAATATTTAGCATTTTGAATTATGTTGAATGAGTAATATGGTTTTTGTAAATTATGTTGAACGTGTAATATGGTTTTTGTAAGAATTTTTATATTTTGAAAATTTTAATTTTTTTTGAATATCTATATTTAAAATATATTATAATAATTGTATAATACGATAGTATATAGATATAATTATTAATTTATATAATATATATATATATATATATATAAACGTGAGGCTGCATGTATAAATATAAGTATTAATATGATTGTAAAAAAGTATTTTGATTAAAAAATAATTAATTAATTACATATATAGAAGAGTAAAAATTTGAATTTAAATTTAAAAAAAAAATTTATTGAAATAAAATTAAATAAAATGTGAATTGAAGGATGGGTTTTAAACATAGACCCATAAAAACCAAAAATCAGTAACAATGCTGGGCTCAGAATTCGTTGGAGGATGAAAACTGAGCGCTGGATATTTGAAATTCAAGGGGCCATATAAAAAAGTGGAGAACGGAAGAGGAAATTAATTTGGTCTGGTAGTATGTTCAAAGTGTGAAATTTAAATGGGATAAAAAAAACCCCATTAAAATTGTAAACCAAACACAGCCAAGAAATGTTTCAAATTATCAATGTAACGGCATCGTCGTCAACATATCGTACACGTCGCGCTTTGTAAGAAATTCCACTGTTCACGGACTGTTGGGTTGTTTGTAGTCCTCAAAGAAGCCCGAGCCCAACAAAAAGTCGTCAGTCGGCCCAGTTCTGAGCCCTTTCACTCTGCCAGAGCACACAACGTTGGGAGGAGATGACAGAAGCAGGGAAATGAAGACATCTTCCAATTTACAAATCCATGGCTAAATATACAGAAAGCCACGTAGATGTTGCTCAGACCTTAAAGATAATATGTCGAGACCCAAGGAAACCCCGGGGACATGAAGACGATCGATTTAACATAGACGCACGCGGAGATGGGAAGCGAGGAGGGCCCTGGAGAGAAATAAGCTTGCATGAGTATGCTCTTCCCGATTGCCTCTTTCCAGTGAGATTCAAATGCCCGGAGAAGCCTTGAAGTGGCTTCATTCGGAGTAGTTTACTACCGAAGTCTTCATTTAATGATTTTTGCCCTAAATAAGGAATACTTGATAAACATGGGATCGCTTCTTCCAAATGACGCTTATTTGTCCTAAATTACATTCCTTGTGTTAACATGTTGACTCATGACTGTTCTCAAGGGAAATAGGGGTCATCGGGGCTTGACAGTTGACAGTTCTCTGTGGCAACCATTCACCAAAAGCCTTCACCAACACTAGAATCTTGAATGTCAACATTCTTGATTGCTGTAAACGTACGGAAAATTCTCTCTTTTTTTCTTTGGGCGGAAGCCAAGAGGTGGGTGAGTCATTGTGGGCCTCTTGGTGTGACACATACACGTTTAACAGTGTACTCATTCATCTACAGGATAGATGAGACTTGATGGAGTTCCCTACCAGCAAGAGCGTCTGGATAAACCCGAGAGCTTGTCAAGTGGTGGTTGGTCCCCACTAATTAAGATGGGGATGAAGGCTACTTCCATTAGCAACAAAGAAAACCTACTCATGGATAAAGTATAAACAACACCAGTGGGTAGTGACATTTTTTGGAGTTACGGTTAAGTCAACATCGGGTAGCTTTCCCTGGACGACATTACATCCTATGATGCCACGTCCACTATGTGTGGTTTGAGTGGTTCCAGCTTCTGTAACTTCCGATAATACCAAAGATCAAGAAAGCCCATTGGGTTAGAGTGGAACGCAGGTAAGGAAATGGCACTGTTTGCAGGTGGGAGTATTTTCTGATGAACCCCACCCGGATCATGGATGTGATGATGTAAGGTACTATGCTTATTGATTTATTCAATTCTCACCGGCTACAAAATAAAGTGAAAAAGAAATCGCATCAAGTCTGCCGTCGTACAGAGTCAAGCCAGTCATTTCTGGCTAAAAGCATGACTACGTGTAAGCCAGAGATGAGATAACAAAATGCCACATTTCATTTGTTTTCCAACAAGAAAAAATACACAGCAAATACTTCTGATTCTCAAGATAAAGAGCTCTCGAGCACACACACACACACACACACAAACACACACGTATGTCTAAAGATGTATCATTTTACCGTGCAAAGGCAGCATCTAATTTTTCTTCCAGGTAAGCATTCACTGATCAAGTTTGCTCCCGGCAACATCAACCACAAATCTGTATCTAACATCATTCTTTTCCAGCCTCTGGAAGGCTGTGTTGATGTAGTCAATTTTCACTATCTCAATGGTGGAAGTGAGGCCCTTATCCTTGCAAAACTGCAGCACTTCCTCTGTCTCTTTCATGCTACCAACGAAGCTTCCTGTGATAGTTTTCCTCCCTAAATCCAATCAAATAGTTCCGCAAGATAAAAACAAATTAGAAATAAATTCTACTCCCCATCAACACAACACATCTCAATAAGTTTCGAGTTTGTGACATACCAATTAATACTAAGCCAACACCATAGGTAAGAAAATGGAAAGGCAGGATGCAACTCACCAAGCATGACCATTGGGGTGACAAATTGCAGTGGAGTATTGATAACACCCGTCAAGATTAACTTGCCATCGACTTTCAACAAAGAGAGGTAAGGCTCCAAGGGGTGGAACACCGGTATCGTGTCGATTATATAGTCCAGTGAATCGACATACTCTTGCATTCTAGCAGCATCTGAGCTGACAAGGTAATCGTCGGCTCCTAGGTGTTCAAGTGCCTCCTCCCTCTTCTTATCTGAAGAGCTGATGACAGTGACGTGGTGCCCCATTGCCTTTGCAACCTTCACTCCCATGTGTCCAACCCCTCCAAGCCCCAGAATGCCTCCTCTTAGGCCACACTCTTTTAGCCCAAAATGGTTCAGCGGACTGTAGACAGTAATCCCGGCACACAGCAGTGGTGCTGCCTGCTCTGGTGCCATGCCATCTGGAATTCTAACAACAAACCTGTGAAGCAAAGTGATGTGAAACACACATTAGCTAGCTATGTGGTGTTGCATGAATCAAGTGGTCTAAATAGAAACACCTTTGACAGAGAAATTCAAGCATATAAAGCCATGTTCAAATATGCGAAAGAAGAAGCGTAAAACGAGCTGTGTTTGTTCTTACTTCTGATCAACAACCATTGCAGCAGCAAACCCTCCTTGAGTGGGTCTGCCATCAGTATAGACGTCATTGTAGGACCAAATCTTCTTGTTGCAGTATTGCTCAATGTCTGATTTGCAAGGACGGCAGTTCCCACAGCATCCAACGATGCAGCCAACTCCAACAACGTCGCCAGACCTGAACTTGGTCACACCTGATCCAACCTCCACCACCTCGCCAACCACTTCATGCCTATGAAACGACACAACAGAAGTAGTTTAAGATTAAGCACTAGCAATACCATTAAATGCAGGCAACCATTTTCTTCGCAATATATTGGACATATACCCAAAATCTTTGATTCTTACACATATCTACGCCATGTTTGCCAAGGCTCAACCTCTTAAATTCGAGTGAACAGTCACAAAGCCAACAAAGAGGTTGAATTCATAAAAATTATAAAACCCAACAAAAGGCAGAACTTTTGCGAGAATTGCACAAAATACTGTCGATTTTATCTGGAGACGCTAAAATCTGAACTTGCTAGAAAACAAACATCTCTCGTACAGGCAGAACGAAAAGTCAACTTACCTGAAAACAACACACGCTGAGCTTACAAATGAAAACACAAAGATGACGCGCAACTACGTGGAAGGAAAAAAAAAGAAACAGAGTCAAAGCGTATGTACCCTGGAACCATGGGGTAATTGGACATGCCAAGGTCGTTTTTAACCTGGTGAACATCCGTGTGGCAAATCCCACAGCATATCACCTTCACATAAACATCCTCCGCACCGGTGGCTCTGTTCACGCATTATATATTTTCGTTTCAGCAAACCCGAAGATGATTTTAGACAAAAATTAAACTTCATACTCAAGAGGCGTGGAAAAGGCTGGAAAAAACAAGCATGCATTCCAGTGTCTGCAAAAACAGAGAGCCTGAAAAAAGAGTCTAATCTTGAAGTACCTGAGTTCGTAGGTATAGGGCGAGAGAACCCCAGAAGGGTCTCTTGCAGCCCACCCCACTGTTTTTCTCTCCACGTCCAAACTGCCCATTTGGCTGAAATTTTATGTAGGAAGTGTTGATGAATGAAAAGCCTTTGCCGGACGCAGCAAAGTGAAAATAAAAACGCGTTTATATAGGGATATGGAGATGGATAAACAGGCAGGATCCTGCCAAAGTATAAAAAGGGGATTGCAGAATAAGAATTGCGACACCTCAGCAAACAGGGCATTGGTGGGCTTAATTGGGAGGGCGTTGGGGAGCACTGCTTGTCTGCGTTTTCCTTCTTTTCTTTTTTTTTTTTTTTTTTTCCATTATTTGTTTAGTGATTATAAGAATTAAACGATTGAATATGTTAATTAATACTTTAGTGTTTAGACGTCCGCTTAGAAAGTAGGCAAGCCTAATCAAATCACGGTGAAGGTTATCATAAAACGTAGAATCAAGACCTGCATACTGTTCAACATATAATTTTGAAAAATAAATGAGAAACTGCACAGTATCCGCCCTAATCTTTGTTGCTATTACATACCAACTCACAATATGGTACGTAATAAAAGAGGAATATTCACATGAACTTTATTATTGATTTAATATCTTTGTACTATATTATTATGTTACTAAGAATTTTGGGTTGCAAAAATTAAATTTCCACGAGTATTTTTACGTTTATTCTTTTATTTTTTTTCTTTTCATTCAACTTATAATTTATGTTTATATTTTTTTTTCAAAATTTCTCATGTTTAAATTCCTTTAATCTTTCTCCATTTTTTTTATTTTAGAAGTTCTTTTAACTCATTATTTTGATTTATGTTTTCTCTCAAATTTTTTCTTTTTCTCAATCCTTTTAATCTTATTTATTTTATCATTTCAAATATTTTATACTTTGTGACTTTAAATAATACTGTTTAATGAATTGAAATACCACAATTTTAAACTATTATTACGTATAATTAATTGAAAAAAATATTAATCAGGCGTTGGGTGAAATATAACGTCGTGAAGACGTCTCAATCACATTTTCCTTTTTAATCCCACTTTGTGGGTGTTTGTTCAATTCAATTTCCTTCATCTTTTGACAATAAAAAAAACAAGTATATAATGATTGCTTCTCTTCGCAACATATAATTAAATCAGAATTGGAATTTTGCCTCAATAAAAAGAGTTTCTTTAAAGGTGCTCCACATGGAGAGTAGGTAAGATTATGACTATTTATAATGATGATTTCTTTTCTCAATTTTCACTCATTTATGACAAATTAACTTTCATAGGAAATAAGCCATTAACATCGTTTCTGTCTAAATTTCTTGAATATATCTTATTTATTTATTGTCAAATTGAATATCTCTTCAATTTATGGAGGTTTCCCTGTGGTAGATAGCAAGTTTATGTCAACCCTATATTGAATGGTTCAAGGGCGACAGCCAGACGATGGGTGAACTCTAAGAAAACAGAAAGCAAAGCCACACCTAAAACACTTAAAAAGCATGACAGACGATCAAGAAGTGCACAATATATATAAGAAAATAAATAACAAAAAAATAGAAATAAAACATGAATAGAAAGTAGTTGTAACTACAGTTGTTGCAGGGTTTTGATGGTGACAACGATTAAAAAATCAGAAACATACATACAAAATTGATTTAAAAGTAATAAATTGAGTCAAAATTGATATAGATCTCAAAGGTGGAATTATAAAACTTTTTAATTAAAGAATGTTAGGGGATTGGCTGTAAATGGCCCGTTGCAGAATGTTAGGGATATGTTTGCAACCTAATTTTTAACTTAAAATCTCACTCGTATTTTATATTACCAAACTTATAATTCAACAAAACATTCGTCTAAATTCAAATTCAAATTCAAAATTTTTTTATCTTATATATATATATAACTAACTACTTATTTTTCAATCATTGCATTGTTAACAATCAAATCCATATCTATATATATCACATATATATTTATATTTTTTTATTTACACTCTAAAATATAACCATTATCTTTCGTATAATCACCTAATTCAATTATTATTATATATTATATATATACATATATATATATATTTAAATAAATTATATTATTCATTTTATCAAAAATATTTTTTCTAAACGTAGTGCTCGTCTCAATATAACTCGCCTCCCAAACTTAGCCTAGGGGATTGGTTCTACCAAAATAGGTTGTCTAGATCAAAATTAGCATTTTGACACTCATTGAGTATTAAAAAATACTTCATATATAAATTATTTGAATAAAATATATATATTTTTGTCATTAGTATAAATTAATTATATTGATAGAAACTTTTAGTTAAAAATAAAAAAACAAAACAGACCCCATCTATTAAATAAAAGTTTAAAATAATTAATGTTTTTATTGATGAAGAGGGCATGTTTTTCTAATAAACTCTCTATTTTATTTCATTGTTTGCATTATAAAATAAAGAGAAGTCATTATACTCGAATTTATTAAAGAGAACGTGTTAAAAAAAAATATCAAAAAATCAAATAGAAGTCTCCTATATTCTAAATAATATAGATTTAAATTGTATATAAAAGTTTAGTGGATCGTGAACATATTGTAAACGCCATGTTCTACACACACACACACTTAATTTATGTTCTTAAAGAGACTGAGTTAATTGTGTGAGGAAATTTTAAAAAATTGTTCAAAACACCAAATGAAGTCTTAGCCATTATATTTTAAATGATATAGATATACATTATATATAAAAGTATAATAGAGAAAGAAAATATTGTACACGTCATGTTTTATGTGCGTGCGTGTGTGTAATTTATGCTTTTGAGAGATTGAGTGTTAATTGTGTAAGGATATTTTAGTGAATTAATGAAAAGACTAAAAGGATCCTTAGCCACGATGTAATAGTATAAATAGATAGATATTGATAAGGCTTATACTTCATTAATAACAGCCGTCTTGAGAAATTTCTTAAGACACTGAAAATGAGTAATTTTAAGGCATCGATAATTCACTCAGATGAATTGCATTTTCAATGGGAATTGTCCACAAGAGAAGCTAGTAGTATATATTATCAGGGCAAAGATTACGTGAATAAATTTTCTGTCCAGTCAACTGTAGACAAAAAAAAAAATCCCTACAATCCATTTCTTGCAAGATCAGGCAAAAAATCTTAAATTTGTTTATGGCTGTCCAGTTGGGTGTAGTGATGGAGAAAGCCCATGCCCGTGTCCATGCCTTAGCCCAGGTTGCTTAACCAAACCAAGACTCACAGGCTTGGCCCGGAGCTGAGGTCCGTAGGCCCCCTCTCCCCCAAAATTAATTTCTTTCAGCACAATCACCATGAAGGAATGTGGGCTGTCAATATTGTAGAAAATAGGCAATTGCTTGGTATCAATGGATATTAGTCTGTCGTACCATGTTTGGGCGTTTGATTTCTAACAAGGAAAATATTAATTCCATTTTCTTCTTACCAAAACAATAACTTTTAATTTAGTTTCTGTTTTATTGTTTTGATGCCCTATATTAGTCACTATGTACTCAAGTTCAAGTGTAACCGTGCTGTTCAAATTTGTCTCGACTCATTTGTTATGGTTTTGAATTTCATAATTTATATGTGGGGATTTATCTATTCCTACTGTTTGTATGGCATGTCATAAACTGTGATATCTATGTCTATATTTATATAATTATATCTATCTGTGTACTATGGCGAACACCCCTTACAGCAACTAACTATAAGCATCTTAATAAAACGTCTAGTACACCACTCTTAGCAAATATATTTGTTCCATTTTCATAACTATGTTTGTTCTTAGATATAGATCTTATGATTCTATTATTATTATATTTAACTTTGGTCATTATAATAAATTTCTAAAATACCCCTTTTATAAGTCTATCTATGATATTTAAAAATTGCTTTTGATCTTAAATGTAAATGAATAAAAATAACTTTAATTTTTTTCTTTTTCTTTTTATTAGTATTATAATAAATATTTCTCCCTTTATAATTAACATTTAGTTTTTTCTCTCTCATGTTTTTTATTACTCCATCTTTTCTTTCTATCTTTATATATATATATATATATATATTTTTTTTATTTATTTATTTTATTAATAAAATACTAAAAATGTGAGATATTATATTTCATTATAACTGTTGAAATTATATAATTTTTCTCATGAACAAGTACACACATAAAATGTGTAAGTTTTATTAGTACGTATGTTTGATTACTATAAGTATGATACGATAGTATATAATTTTGTAAAATAGTAAAAAAAATTGTAAATAAAAAATTATAAAAATAGAAGTTAATTTGATTATAAATAATTATAATGATTGAAAAATTATTAGTTAATTATAAAAGATAAAGGATATGAAATTGAATAGATTTTGTATGTCAATATGTTTGATTTTTATGATTTTTAATTAGTGATGAATATTTTATAAAGGCCACGTTCAATGGTCTAAACTATTTCATCAAGTTTAATTGCAAAGTTCTTTACGATTGCAAAGTTCTTTACGATGGATAAATTTTTTTGATTAATGTCAAAGTCAATATAAAATAATTAAAATAAAAAATAATTAATTTAATACATTGAACAAGATTAAATAATCTCTCCCAATAATTTTAACGAGCTGTGATCGCATGTTTTAAATTCCAGAAAGATACAATCATGGATCTTTTTGGCACAATCATGGATCTTTTTGGCATTCAATGAATCCTCAACCACTCCTGGTTCTCTATCCTATAAGTCCTAATTGGATGCCCATTATTTCTCATTTCCTTTACAAACGTCAACGAACGAATAGAGTCTTGTCGATAGACACTAATTTCCTCCCAGCAATTGGAGGAATTACTAGGGCCACGTTTGGACGTCGATTTCACTTATTTTCATTCGAACAAAGCCTACAACTCCAAACATACTAATAATCAACGCAGTTCTCTCCGCATCAATTTTTCTCCATCAAAATGTCCATCCAGACAGAATGCTCGAAGCCAATGGCAAAAAAGTCTTTTGGGCACCCATAAAATATGTCTACGTGCGCACGTATGGCCCACTCAAACTGGTGATATTGTAATCGGGTTGATGGAGAAGTTGACTTGAGTGGTTGAGGCCAACTTGTCGACTCTTTTCATTCCATTAATTTCGCAGCAAAATAGGTATTCTCCAACAAAATGACAAAAGAGGCGGCTAGAAGAGTGAGTGATGGTGACGAGGATTAAAGACTGATGGCTTTGGTTGCATTTTTCCCTTTGTTCAAGGACGAACAGAATCCCAATTCAAAATCCAACTTTCAAATTTTTTTTGACAACTCATAAAATACAAAGGCTATGTTTGTGATATGCTCGGGATTAACCTGAAGATGGATTCCCAACATACGAGACTACAAGTTGAATGATTCAAGAGGAAAGAAATTTAGATGAAGCAAAATATATGTGATTTGGCTTATATGGCCTAAGTTTATGGTCTTCAAAAATGATTATTCTTTCCTTCTTTTTTCTTTCTATTTATACATAAGGTGGCACAATCTCATTATTTGCCACGTTCTTTACATTAATTGCACATTATCATGCCATTGAATAAGATTTACTGTAAAGTCATTCGAAATGTTTAAACCCCAAACCCTAAAGATTTAGACCCTCTTGCTTCTGACCCCAAGATGATGTTTTTCAACCAATAATTTAATGAGTCATGTCTTACAGTGCTGTACGAGTTTTCTCGATACTCTGGTTTTCTTCTTGCTAGTTTGGTTAGCATATCCACAAGAATGGTTAGGTTAGTATGTTCACAAGGCCTGCTTTGAATAATCATATGCATACCATATCAGTTCGAAATACCATTTTTACTCACATTCTTTCAAATCAACAAATCAAACATCTTACACTACAAAATTTTTATTCAAATTCAAAATTTTCTTCTCGTACATATATAACTAACTAATTAATTATTTTTCATTCATTGCACCTAATTTAGGTTGGATGATACCAACAAGTTGGTTATACGTATAATCTTCGTAAGGAATAATTTTCTTTTGAGAAGTTTTCTTGATATAATTTTGAACTTCTCACCAAGAAGTGTTTGAAGTCCAGCAATGAATTTTTCTACCAAATATATTCAAACCAATTGTCAAAACAGAAATTCCAAGTTCTAGTGTCTCACAAAGATCCTATCAAGCCAAATATTTTACCAAAATCAGCTTTCCAAAACGTCATTCCTCTTGAAAAGAGAATCTTTTTTAGAACCCTTTTTGAATGCACCCAAAAATATTTTGGAAAATACTTTTTTGTGCCAACTGATCCCACAAAAACAACAAAATACTGACAAACCATTTTTGAGGTAACACAGTCTGTTACCATTCTTCGTCATAAAAGATCCCCAAACCAACAAATTTCATCACAAAAGATCCCCAAACCAACAAATGTCATCTTACTCCTTTGCAAAAATTCGTAAAGTCTTACAACCATCACCCTGGTCTGCTGATAACCTTACCAAACCAATTTCCTTTGTCTACTAAAATACGCAAAATGAGCAAAGTAAAATTACTTTTAATTATTGAGATTATCAATAAGTCTGGTTTACTGTCTTCCTTATCAAAAACCCCAAATATTCCCATACCTGGTTACTTTTCTTTAAAGAAAGTGAACCTATCGCCTCTTTTCCAAATTTGCAGAATTCTGGGTGGACCAATTTCGGTTTAACCGAGATTATCATCACAGGACAATGACTTGAAGCATACAACCTATTTAAAACCCATTACAAACCATCATCAGATGAAACAAGATTTCCTCCCATGACTCATATTAAAAAATAGTCTATTCAGCTCAGCAAAAAAGATTTGAAAAATCTCATTTTTAAGCCTTATTTAGTTTTCAAAAGTTTTGTTAAAAATATTCAAGAGAGTAAGAGCGACTCTCAAAAATCAATTTTCAAAAATTTTAGCTGGTGATTCAAACATCGTCCTTAAGAGACCAACATCCACTACTAAGTCTCTAGTCATCAATACTTTTTTCCAAAAGTCAAAAGTTGATGAAATTGCTGACCAATTCAAAAATCCTCAAACCAATATGTTGCCTACGATGCCAATAGTCCCAGTGCCTGACATTGTTCCGGTAAAGCCAATTTCTCAGTTTCATTTCAATGCTTCTTCTATTTATGAATGGAACATGGATAACTTTTTTGAGTATCAAATTCTTTCAACTCTTCAGCAAATGACCATGGCTGCAAATGTTATAGAACTCAAAATAATGTTTCTGATAGAGCGATTGCAGAAATCCTAATTGCAGGATTTTTTGGTCAACTCAAAGGATAATGGGATAATTATCTCACTCCTGATCAGCAAAATGAGATCTTCAATGCATATAAAACAAATGAGACACTTAAGTAGACCCTATTCCTGTCCGTGGTATCAGAGCCAAAAGAAGTAGAGTTGTGAGATACTGTTTTATGTATTTATGACAAAGTTTTGTCGCAAAGTTAAGTCAACCACAACCACGTTGGTACTTAGGCCGGATCTAGGGTGGTAAGTTCCGAAGATTGATAGGGCAGTAAACCCCATAAGAATAGCCCATGGTCGTGGTATAGTTGATTGCCTATGCCATTATTGAGTCGTAGTCATGGAATCGATGTTCCACGGATTTACTTCTTCAAACTCTTTGTCTAGTACATCCTAGGATTTGACTAGGAAAGTAATAAACATTGAGAAAATTATAATAGAAAATTTTGATAAAGCAATTAATGTTTAAAAAATTTTAGAGGTAAAAAAGCTTGAGATTTATGAAAATCAAACATATTCAACTTCAAAAATGATTTTGTTTTCAAAACTGAGGAAAGGGACATACAGATCTCAAAAAATTCTGAAACCATTCATCTTTTTTCACAAAAAACTCTTCAAAAATATTCTGAAAAAGGTTTCAAATTTATCCATCTAGGACTTGTCTTAGTTGGATTCAAACCATTAACCAGAGAATACCTAAATACTTCAATCTTAGCAGCACTTCGAGATATTAGGTTTACAAATTTTGCTGATAGTCTAGTCTGTGTCGAGGTTCAATATCATTTGATTGTTATCTAAATCTTATCATTTCCTTGAAGGACAAGAATATCCTGAAATCTCTAATTCTTCAGATCCAAACTTATAATTACAAAATGCCTGAGGGACTATCCCAATAGCAATCATTTATCATTTACATTTCAAAGTTATGCATTTAACTTTTACTTCAAAAATTAAAACAATCTCTTCAACAAAAGGAGAGACTCTTGTTTTGCAAATAGATCTGATCAGATCTAATGCCATTACCACAAAACTATTCAATGGAAAGATGTAAGTCTTTTAGATGAATGGGATCTTGAAAATGCTGTCCCAGCACAACCTAATGAGTCTACTCGTCCAAATACTTAGGTCAAAAAAACATTCAGTAGTTTACTGATGGCCATGTTAAACTCTCTTTTCACAGGAACTCATTTTCTAATTCTAGATCTGAAACATCTTCTGTAAAAGTACCATTGATTTGGGAAGAATCTCCCAAATCCCTTCTGTAATTGAAATAAAACCGAGGTTCTCCACTTTAGATCTTCCAAAAGATTTTCCATCAACTTCAAATTTTAAAAATGTTGATTACAACACTCAAATTCCAAAACCAATTTATATGCAAAATAATGAAAGACAACCCAAGTTTCCTTCTGAACAATCTGAGCTGGTTAGTCCTATTTTTTTGTTGTGACAAAAAATCTAATGACTAATAAATACAATGTTCTTGATGAAGATTTTGTTGTCAACAAACAATTTTTGCATAATTATTTCTATTCAAAAGAAAATTCTGGAAAAGGATTTTGGTTCTTCAAAAATTTTCCTAAACAAAAAACCAGATTCAAGAAGAATATTATGATTTTATTATTCAAAACAAAATTCATATTTTCTTCTTTGATTCGTTTGAAATTTATGCTACTAGCAATGGTATCAAAATGCTTCTTCTGTTTCAATGACATGGTCATTTGCAATTCGAATTTGATTGAAACGAAATTGAGAAATTAGCTTTGCCAAAACAATGTCAAGCACTGAGACTATTGGCATTGTAGGCAATATATTGATTTGAGGATTTTTGAATTGATTAACAGTTTCATCAACTTCTGACTTTTGGGAAAGAGTATTGATGACTGGGGACTTAGTAGTGATGTTGGTGTCTCAAGGACGATATTTGAATCACCAGCTGAAATTTTTGAAAATTGATTTTGAGAGTCACTCTTACTTTCTTGAATATTTTTAACGGAACTTTTGGAAACTAAATAAAGCTTAAAAACAGGATTTTTCAAATCCTTTTTGCTGAGCTGAATAGATTATTTTTGAATATGCTTCTTAATACGATCAAGTTGTTTTCCAATCATACTAAGATGAATATTTGAAAAACTGTTTTGGATGATAATTTTCTTCAAATTATCATCTCCTGGAGTTTTAAAAGGAGTTGCTTCCATAGTTTTATTGGAAACAATAAGCTTGACATTTTGCAAAGGAGGATAGTTTGAAGTAATTTTTGTTCCTACAAAGGTTTGAAGTAATATTTGATACCATTGTTGTAGCATAAATTTCAAATCAATTAAAGAAGAAAATATGAATTTTGTTTTGAATAATAAAATCATAATATTTTTCTTGAATCTGCTTTTTTGTTTCAGGAAAATTTTTGAAGAACCAAAATCTTTTTTTAGAATTTTCTTTTGAATAGAAATCATTATGTCAAAATTGTTTGTTGACAACAAGTTCTTTTTCGAAAACATTGAGTTTATTAGCCATTTGATTTTCTGTTATAGCAGAAAAATTAGGATTAACCGACTCAAATTGTTCAGAAGGAGACTTGGGTTGTTTTTCAATATTTTGCATAAATTTGGTTTTGGAATTTGAATGTTGTAATCAACATTTCTAAAATTTGAAGTTGAAGGAAAATCTTTTGGAAAATTCAAAGTGGAGAACCTCAGTTTGGTTTCAATTACAAAAGAGATTTGGGTGATTCTTCTCGAATCAATGGTACTTTTTGCAGAAGATGTTTTAGATCAAGAATTAGAAAATGAGTTCCTATGAAAAGAGAGCTTAACATGGTCATCAGCAAACTATTGAATGTTTTTGACCTGATTATTTGGACGAGTAGGCTCATGAGGTTGTGCTGGGACAGCATTTTCAAGATCTCATTCATCTAGAAGACTTACATTTTTCTATTGAATAGTTTTGGTGGTAATGGTATTAGATCTGGTCAGATTTGTTTGCAAAATAAGAGTCTCTCCTCTTGTTGAAGAGATCATTTTGATTTTTGAAGCAAATGTTGAATGCATAACTTTAAAATATAAACGATAAATGATTGCTATGGGGATAGATCCCTCAGGTATTTTGTAATTATGAGTTTAGATTTGAAGAACTAGAGATTTGAGGATATTCTTGTCCTTAAGGGAAATGGTTAGATTTGGATAACAATCAAATGATATTAGACCTTGATACAAACTAGACTCTATTAAGTTAAATAGGGAATCAACAAAATCTGTGAATCTAATGTCTCGAAGTGCTGTTAGGATTAAAGTGTTTAGGCCTTCTTTGAATGGCTGAATCCAACTTGGACAAGTTCCAGATGGATAAATTTGAAATCTTTTTCAAAATATTTTTGAAGATTTTTTTTGCGAAAAAAGAGGAATGGTTTCAGAACTTTTTGAGATCTGAATATCTCTTTCTTCTGTTTTGATAACAAAATCATTTTTGAAGTTGAAAATGTTTGATTTTTCATAAATCTCATGCTTTTTGATCTCTAGAATTTTCTAAATATCAATTGCTTTATCAAAATTTTTTATTATAATTTCCTCAACGTTTGTTACTCTCCTAGTTGAATCCTGGGAGGTATTAGACACAGAGTTTGAAGAAATAGATCTGTGGAACACTGGTTCTATAACTACGACTTAATAATGGCACAGACAATCAACTATACCACGACTTTAGGCTATTCCTATGAGGTTTACTACCCTATCACTCTTCAAGACTTACCACTCTAGATCCGACCTAAGTAACAAAGCCGACTCCTGCTGACTTAACCTACGACAAGATTTTGTCATAACATGGAAACAGTATCTCACAACTCTACCCCCTCTGGCTCTAATACTAGGGACACCAGGAACGGACGGGGACAGGGTCTAGACACCTATCAGATCCATGGATCAACAAGGTTTCCAACTGATAAACCAATCAATATATGCAAGCAGTTATACAGGCCGCTATGCCGACCATCTGCATGAAGTATTTTACAGAGATATTTAAATCAAGCAACTATGCCGACCATATACATGAGTAGGTATAAAGGAATTAGGCAAAAAGAAATACTTTAATATATTTCAACAATATTTACAGAATATTTGGAGAATGCATGAAGTGTTTTACAAAGATATTTAAATCAGGCGACTATGCCGACCATATGCATGAGTAGATATAAAGGAAGTTGGCAAACTGATATACTTTAATATATTTGAACAATATTTGTAGAATATTTGGAAAATGTATGGAGTGTTTTGTACAGATATTTAAATTAGGCGGCTATGCCAACCACATGCATGAGTAGTTAGAAGGGAAATAGGCAAAAGAAATACTTTAATATATTTGAACAATATTTGTAGAATATTTGGAGAATGTATGAAGTGTTTTGTAGAGATATTTAAATCAGGCAGTTATGTCGACCATATGTATGAGTAGGTATAAAGGAAGTAGGCAAAAAGAAATACTTTAATATATTTGAACTATATTTGTAGAATATTTAGAGATACAAACTTCAGGCTAAACCTGATACAAACTTTTTGAAGATAAAAAATTTTGAAATCTTTGACAATGGGTGATACTATTAGGGTGTTTGCTTACTCTAAAAGGAAGTATGGTACATTGTTTTTTAGAAGATAAGGGAGGAAGATCAATGTTCCTACCTATCCTATTTATTACAAGGCTTTTGGCTATTTTGAGTTTTTGGAAATTTTTGAGGTGAGAGCTAAGCTCACTTTTAGGCTTTGAAGTCCATTTCTAGACTCTTTGAAGATTGCTTTAAGCTTTGTCTTTAAATAGAAGAGGGCTCCTCCTTTTATAGATACCTGGAAGGGCCTTTTTACAATTTTGAAAAATTTAAACAGTAACTACATCCATGACTGTACAGTGAAAAGTGAATAGTTTCGCTACAATAACTATACTATTTTTTTCCTTTTGCTCCATACTTGCATAGTTCATATGTTTTTGAATAGTGAAGAACTATAATTTTTCTTCTTTTTCTTGTCTTTTTCTTTTTTTTTTGGCTTTTCTTTTTCTTTTTCATTCTTTTTTTAAGAAACCTAAATTCTCGAAGATTTCAAAGTCTAGGTCTATCTCATCCTCTTTCTCTGTGGAGGATTCGACATCTTCAGGTGATTTTGATGTCCCAACTTCTCCTTTTGGCGTGAACTAAGAGAGAATTTTTGCAACTTCATCGAGAGTTTTTGTTGTTGCAATCATAGACTGCATGTTTGATTTTTGCGTGAGGAATTCTGTCTGTCTTTTGTCTTAGTTTTGGTTAAGGCTAAGGAACTGTTTCATTCCTTCTGAAGTAGGGTGTTCTGTTGGTTGAAACTTTTCTCACATCCGAATTTTGAAATACCTTCTGAGAAAAGAAGTATTATTTTACCTTTAGATGTCGAAGTACCAACAGAGAACCCAAGGGAGATATCTTCTTGCATAAAGATTTGCCCCGGGAGGAAATCTTGTTTAATCTGGTGATGGTTTGTAATAGGTTTTGAATAGGTTGTATGCTTCAAGTAGTTGTCCTATGATGATATTCTCAATTAAATCGAAATAGGTCCATCAAGAATACATGCACACACACACACACAGAAATATGCTCACAATTATATATACTTATACTCTATAAATTAATTATTATTCTTATATGGTTTTAAATTATTGAATTATTATTATATATTTTATATATTTATAAATAAACTAATTTAAATAAATAATATTACTTATCTTTGTAAACATATCACACATTCCCACTCAATTGTCACCAAACATCACCAAATCAACGCTTCCAAACATAGCCAAAGGAACCAAAACATTGAAAACGATTTCATTTGGCCAATGTTTCGTCAAGAATTGTACACACCTTTTTGTACAATTATTTTTTGAGGATATCTGATATAAACTACTCACCGTTGGAACACGTTTCTTATATTTCCCAACCAAACAGGACCATTACAAGTTCCCAAAGCAGATTGGATTTTCGTAGAAGCAACAACTAGGCGTGGTTGGAGATAGAGTTAAACAAGATGAACTCCAATTGAGTCGGATTTAAAAATTTTTGAGTTCAAGCTCTTCTTATATCAAAATGAATATGTGTTTTGGAAAAAATGTTTTAATCAAGCTTAAACTTAAAATTTTTGGAATCTAAATTGAGTTGAGCTCGAGTACAAATTTAACTTTATTATTATTATTTTTAAATTAAATATTGTTGTGTTAATTAACCTTGTATTTTGTGAACATTAACAACTTTCAAATGATATTAAAATATATAAATTAATTTATGTCAATATTCATTAGTGAATACAATTATTTAGTGTAATTATGTATATATTAACTTGTGAAACGAATAAATATAATTTTTTAATTAATTTTATTTTTAGATTTGTACATTTAAGCGGAATAGTTGATCAAAAGATATTTTTATTTGAATAAAATTAAATAAAAAGTTAATAGTTATTATGTTTGTGCATAAATATTTATTAATTAGATACATAGGCTATGTGTGGCAAGAGGTTCGTGCGGGAGATTATATTTGATATAAACTATCTTAGGATAAATTATATATTTGATTGTAAGATTTAGATGTTTTGAAAATTTTAATTTATTTAAATATATGTATAGCATATATAATAATGAATGAATGATATAATAATACATAAGGATAATGACTAATTTGTAAAGTATAAATATATATAAATAAGAGTATATGCATATATATAAGTATTGATGTGGTTGAAAATATATATAATGATTAACAAATAATTAGTTAATTATATAAAAAAATATTAATTTAAATTTAAATTTGAATAAAATTTTTGTTAAGTAATGTGTTTGATAATGAAATGTCTGATAGATCGGCCCATGATATAAAAGTTGGCTTCCAAACATAGTGCAAGGTAGATTGTTGACAAGGTTAAAAATGATAATTTAAAGAGCGTTGCATTCATCACCGAGGCACATCTGCGTCATTGACGCCGAACCTATGCAACAGCAGTTATGATGTATATTTTTAAATATTTTTATTTTAAAAATTATATAAAAATATAAAAAAAATTAAATAAAAAATAATAATTAAATATTTATTTTTAATGATTCACAGTTACAAAACAAATAGATTTTGTGACAGCAACAATTAGGCTTATTTAATGGTTGTTCGGCAGTTGTGGACCTTAAATTACATATTTTAATATTTCTTTCTTTTTTTATATCTTATTTTTACTCAATTTCTCTTAGAAATGCATCTAAAAATATACAACATAACTAAAACAAACATGACCATAGCATATATTAGTTCACATAATATTACTAAATATATTTCAATATATCTGATAATAATATTTTGAGTAATATTTTTTAATAAAATAGTTATTCCAATCTTTATGTTTTTCCTTTTTTTTTTTTTAATTTTATTTCCAAACTATCCTAATTTTCTTCACATCTTTTTCTGGCCTTAATTTTGTTTTCTCTTTCTCTCAGTCTAAAATTAAGTTTTCTTGTTCTTTACTCTCACCTTAATTTATTCTCTCTCTATTTTTATAATTTTTAATATATAATTTCAATTTATAAATACTTTTATTTATTATTATTATTATAATTCTTAAAAATATAATTATTTTAATATTTTATTACAACAAATAAAGTGAGTTAGTTTTTTAATAAATTGCACACACATAGAGCATGCAATTTTTATTAATTTAAATTATTTACTTGATATATAATTATGTACTTACACACACAAACGTATCTATATATTCACATGTTTGTCTATATGCTTATAAAGTTTATATTGAATAATTATATCCAACTTAATTCAAATTAAAAATATCAAAAATAATATTATAATATCGAAGACCATATTTTTGCAATCCCCATGGTGGCCTAACCAGCTTTCGGGCAGTCACTAATCCACCATTTTCACCCACAGCTTTTGACGACCCTGCTTGGACAAAAAATTGGTCCAATTTGAAACGTCTGAAACCATTTTTCAGGAGGGTGTTTGGCTAAGTTTATTTTTAATAGTTTATAAGATTATTATCAGTATTTTTGAATTGTCTCGTAAGTTTGTACATCTAATTTAGAAAAACAAGATAATAAGTATCTGAATAGAAATATTAAAATCATCTTATATCATTTTGTTGAAATTTATAATTATATTCAATTATATTTTTTTTAGTTTAATAATGATAAAAATAGAGTAAATATGATTAATATAATGTAATTGAAAATATTTATAATATATATATATATATCTATATATATATAATGAGGTAACTTATAAAATATTAAAAAATAAATTGAATAAAACCCACTCATTTTTAATTAATATCAAAGTTTCTAAAACGGCTATATTTGGAACCCCACTTCCATTCTTTATATAATTTTTTATCAAACTTCATACTATCAAACCCATTAATCAACAAAATGTTCATTGAAATACAAATTCAAAATTTCATTCTTTTATATACAAAATAAATTAATTATTTTTAACTCTTATAGATATTTAGATTCAAATTAATGCCTATATGTACCATACCCATACTTATAATATTTATATTTTAAAGTTAATCATTATCTTTATATATTATTATATTATCTAATTATTCTTATATATTTTATATGAAAAAAAATCAAAATTTCCAATTGAAATCTTACAACATATTAATATCTTAACACAACTTCTGTTAAATATCATCTGCAACAAAACCCCTCTTCCAAGTGTAGTGTATATTTTGAGTGCTTATCAACTATTGTATTAAAAATTTACCAGTTGCTCTGGAGGAACTAATAAAACACACACTTTAGTAATATTAGAATTGGGTTGGGATGAGTAATTATGTTTTTTGTAAGATTTCAATGATTTGAAAGTTTTAATTTATTTAAATATATGTATAAAATATATAATAATAATTGAATGTAGTGTCTAGGAAAAATAACAAATTTGTACAGTATAAATACATATAAATATGAGTGCATGTATATATAGGTATTAATATGATTGTAAAGAAGTGTAATGATTGAAAAATAAAGAAATAAATAATTATATATATATAAGAGAAAATTTGAATGAAATTATTATTTTTATTTTTTAAAAAATGAAATTATTGTTGAGTAATATATTTGGTAGTGAAAAGTTTGATAGACTCTGTGATCATATAAAAGTTGGTTTCCAAACATGGTGCAAGCATGTTGACAAGGTTAAAAATGACAATTTGCATTCATCACGCCGCTATATCTATGTCTTTGATGTTAAGCCTATGTATCTGTAATGAACCCGACTTTCTTTTAGCTTTAGTACAAATTCCGTTGAATCTAACAGACGGTCTTTGTCGGTGCAGCTCTTAGGCTTGTTTAATGGCTGTTCGAAAGCTATGGACCTCAAATTACATATTTTATTAGTCTGTCAGTGTCTGGGACACTAATAATTTAGTGATCGTTACCTCAATTATAAATATATGAGTTCAAATTTTTAAGATGATGCGTGTGAATTTGGCGAGTGAGTTGGTAAAAATACATATTTTAATATTTCTCTTTTCTTTATATAACATATTTTTATATAATTTTTTATAAAAATATATTTTAAAACACACAATACAAGACTAAAACAAACATGGTCATGGCATACATTCGTTACACATATTATTACTAACAATATTTCAACATTACTATTTTATAATTAAAAAAGTATTCACCACATATAATCTTAATATGTTATTAATCATTTATTTTATATTAATTTGATGGATACAGACTGTATTTAAAAGTAAAAATATTAGATAAATAAAAAATATAGATATATTTATATATAATAAAAAAAGTTCACGAGCTTTTTAAAAGAAGTAAAATTGAACTAAAGTTTAGCTTAATTGAGATTTGTATTGAGTTTAAATTGAAGTCACGTTCAAAATATTTTGAGTTCAAATTCAAGTCAGATCTGAAATAGTTTGATTTGAACTAGTTGATTCGTTTAGTTCACAAATCGACTCAATTTATCTTGCATCCCATAAGCTATCATACATATGTCAGATCCTATTGTATTTGTTTGTTTTTCAATTTTTATTATATATTTTTAAATTTATTTTTAAAATTTTTTATAACAATAAAAAGAAATAGACAAAAAAATTTAAATATGAAATAAATGGAACGTGTATCTTTATTTTGTTAAATGGAAATTAATTTTGTTGGAAAACCGTACATAGAATATGGCCGGACACTGCATTTGGTAGACCAATTGGCCACGATAAGTGAGAAAGCAGCCGCCAGCCAGAAGAGGTTCAATCGTGGCTTTCAAACTGGCGGCTCGTGTGCCAATCGGCCGTTAACGGGGTGTCCACGATGACGTACTACTCTAGGCGTTGTTTGGATCCTTTTTTCGTTTGTTTTCGAATACTCCAAAACCACAAATTATATTTACATAAACAATTATTTATCAATATTATTTACAAATACCGTATAGAAAACATACTAAATTAAATTTTTAAAACACATATTTTCCACTTTGTGCATGTGCGTGTTAATATATAAAGCAACATTGAAAACTTAATAAGAATCTTGTCTCCAAAATCGTACTTTTATCCGTGCATAAACATTAACAAGCATTCAATTGCGATGCTGTATTACCTACATAAACAAAGTCCCAGTAGTCGTGAGGGTTTTTATTTAAAATATCTTTTTTTCTTCTCATTTTTCAAAACAGAGGAATATGGCTTTTATAAACCCCCTCGCATTCCCCCCCCCCCCCCCTCATGCACATTCTTATTTTATTTAGTAAAATTTTTTCACTCTATAATTTTTTGTTTTTTATTAATAATTTGATATATTTTATTTTATTTTATTTAGGTACTATTATTTTAGTGTATTCGAAATTTTCTACACAGCAAATATTTTAATATAGCGGACATTTTAAGGTATATATTGTTTGTGTTAAATCATTAGTTATTTGAATGATATTCTGTAATTTATACTTGTTTTGATATTAGAAATAGATAAATGGTGTGGAGTTATTTTTAAAACATAGAATATATGGTGTGAAGCTACTTTTAAAATGTAGTGTATATATATGTTGTTCAGTTAATTTTAAAATTTTGAAATATAGAAGTCTCTCTATCGTCGAGGCAGTCTTATAGGGTTTTTAGTCCGATCTGTTGAGTAGGTGCACTATATTTGCAGCTATGCATATTCTTTTTTGAGAAATAATTTCATTTAATATTACATAAATTTGGTTTAATATATTATGTTGTAATTTAATATATGTTCATATTATTGATATAAAACGACAAATGTTAGAGTTTTCTGAACAATTTATAAGTACATTACGTATGGAGTAATTGTACTTAACATTTATTATCGGTTGTGCGTTATAATATATTTGTATATACTACAGTATGATTTTGATTTAGTCTCTGAAATTGTGATCTTAATTTGATATTCTGATGTAAGATTTTGATTTATATTTTGATTTCGTGTTAGTGAGTATGAACAAATTAATAAAGTATGACATCTTGTTTATTTTGCCTTAACTTTGTAAGTAGATTTAATCTAATGTAGAATTTGAGGATTTTGATTTAATTTATTATATTAAGAAAAATTAAAATTATATTTTTATAATTGTAGCTATGTCATTTGAAGACAATATACAAATTCTTTTGTATTGAGGAGGCATTATCTTACAGGATTTAACTCCTGTGAGTTATGACCGTGGACCGGCTGTAGTGACCTCCATAAGCTATGACATTGAGTTCGATCAATTTGTGACTACAATTTATCAATTATCAGGCTTTGACAGTAGGTGCTACCTAGAATTTACTCTAACTATACATTTAGAGATTAGTTCGACAGACCGGTACTACCTATTAACTGTATAACCAATTTGAAATTCTTGTTGAACCCTAAGAGTCAAATGAACTATCTGTAACTATATCTACAAATAGACTTTAGACATTCTAGTGATTAGCGCGCACATGCCTTGGGAGGTGAGAGCATGGGTGTCTCATCACAACAAGTTTTTCAGTTGGCAATGATGTAGTTAGTCTACCATGAGTGACTGAGGCACTATCTGAGTTCAGTATCTGTGATTCATCTGGTATTCCTGATTTGAATATCAAATCTTATGCTAACTAGGCGACGCATGAGCAACAGATATATGGTGAGACCTCAGATGCGTATAATGAGCCTCCAGAAGAAGCGACACAGATGGATGAGAAGAAGGCGGAAGATACTGAGTATGCAAACTGTTATAGACATCGGACAGTACAAACTGCATCAGATGGAGAGGGTGGTAGAGACAACACACCTAACGAGGATGATACAGTTAACATTATGGCCATAGAGGAGGTGATGACATAGTCAGAAGTAAGCCCTTCGATCACATACCACGCACCAGTGAGATCAATGCCATCTGTTGGGACATCCATGTACCCATCGGTGTCGACTGCTGGGACCTCTATGTATCCATCTGTGCCATTCTTTACCCATGATAGTGGCGAGATTTATTGTGATATTCATGGCACTCTGAGGCCTAGAGGAGCAGCTTACTATGATGAATAAAACGTCGATCTATGCGTTAACATGTATTTCAAATCTAAGGACCACGTGCAGACAATTGTGAAAGATTACTCTGTTAAGGTTGCTTATAGAGAGTATTCAGTGGTGAAGAGTACGCTGACTGTGTGGAAGCTTGCGTGCCGCTATTCTAGCAAGGATTAGCCTTGCTTGTGGCATTCGATTGCTTCATACACTCAAGGCAACGATCTGTGGCGAATCACTCGATATGGGTCTGCACACAGTTGTGTAATAGAGGAGCTTTCGATGGACCATGTGAATTTGGACAAGAATATGGTCGCCGCGCTCTTGAGTGGAATGGTTCGCCATGACCCTACTTACCTAATTAAATATGTTATTCAAATTGTTAGGGACAGGTATATGTTTTACATTAGGTATGGTAAGGCATAGCACAAGTTAAAACGTGTAGTGGAAAATGTATATAACACATGAGAAGACTTAGTGACGAAATTGCTTGTATAAATATCGGTGTTGCAGATGTCGAATCCGGGGACAGTGGTAGAGTGGCAGCACAAGGACACCTATGTGCCCACGTGTAAGATGCTACATTATATGTTTTGAGCATTCAAACCATGCATAGATGGTTACGCTTATTGTTGACAAGTCATCTGTGTTAACAAGACCCACTTATACGTTAAGTATAATCACAAATTAATGATTACTGTGGCAGTGGATGCTAACCAGCAGGTGTTACCCCTGGCTGACGCGATCAGAATCATGTCGAAACAGTAGGATAGCAACGGCGCAATCGAATCCAAATTCGAGAATCCCAGGGATGCAAACTGGGTGAAGAATGCCGACCCAACATGATAGGATTGGATTGAACTCGATGTAAACAGCTACAATCAGCATACGAACACTGATTGATACATCACAAATCACACGAACCACTTCAGACTGACTCAATTTGGGATTGAAATCCACAAGAAATTGAATGAACAATTTCAGGAATTTGAGAGGAATTTTGAATTGATTAAAACTCTGTCTACTAAAATGACTGGTGAAAACGAATTTATAAGTGTTTCAACAACCTTAGCCCACCTACAGTTGGGCTTACTTTCCCTATTGGGCTTATTCTGACTCGGCCAGAATTAAAATAATTCAGAAAGAAATAAATAATAAAAATTAACTAATCCTTTTACTCCTTTGCCTCTGGATCTTTTGCCCAGCTCAGAATGGTCACCCTGTGCTTCTCTTTGGGTTCCTCGAATTTATGTCCTCGTGTGACATCCTCTCGAATTTCATACACCAAAGCGTTGATTGCTTCCTTCAGTCTTTTTGCCCATGCCCTGGTTATTGGTCCGACTGGGATTGCCAAGAGGTCTCCTTTATCATGCTGGACGTCCACGTCACTGGTATTTGTATAAGTTGATGAAGAAAGCTATGAATCGTGGCATTAGTTTTTGTAGATGATAGTAACTTTCATGTGATTTGATGTAGATTTGGAACTTGTCTCATATTAGATCGCCATACAGTTTTGCTGTCTATAGTGGAGATGTTTGATGAGTTCAAACACCCTCAAGGTGCCCATCGATTTTTCCTGAGATGTGTGTGCAAATCTTCTTAAAAAGTTTAAGAATCGCCACTATTAGGATTTATATTGGTACATTGGAAGTCATTCTTAAGTGTTAAAGTTTGAGCAGACAATGGAGCACATCAAGATATTGGAGTCATGTGTGCATGATTTGCTATCCTAAATCGATCCCCAGAAGTGGACGCTTGTATGAAATGGTGGCAAGCATTGTGGTATTCTTACCACAAATATCTTATAGCCGAGTAACGGGTCATCAAAGGAATTAGATGGCTATTGATTTGTGCCATCGTACAGTTGACATTTGATCGTGTGGTTGCATACTTCCATGACTGGCGCACGAAGGGACAAGAAATCGCGGCAAGAGGCAATGATTGGCCTCTATGGCTGAGTAAGTTGTATGCATAGGTAGAGCACAATTTAGTTGTACATGGCGTGTAGTTGTTCAATAGGTGTGATGGAATTGCTCAGGTAATCATAGCCAGTCATCAGGATCATGGAGGTGGGAATGTCTAAATTGTACACTTAAGAGATTGATCATGTTCCTGTGAGAAGTGGGCCCTATGCGGTATTCTACGCTCCTATGTGATGGCAGTGTGTAGGAATTAGGGGCTAAACCCGAAGACTCTTGTGCAGCCTCACTTTTCCACGGATGCTTATATTAACGTGTACATGGGACATTTTCAATTAATTTAGGTCAAGAATTATTGGAATCAATCAGGATTTGAACTTATTCACAATCTCGAGAAGTACGTAATCAGGTGCAGCAACCGCACATAGACTACAAGAGTCCCAAATGAGATTGATTGGGCTGAGCAGTGAGGGCGAAGAGAAAGTCAAAAGGAAACTCGCCAACAACTTCAATAGATACCATTGTCTTCTCAACAACCATGCCGATGAGGAGTTTAGTGCAGTGTTTTGTGATGATTGCTATATTTGTTCAAGTACCATGTCTTACATTTTTAGTCATTTATTGTTATGTAATCTATTGTACTGTTGTGTATTTTGCTTTCAGATAGCAAATACTATGTGTTATAATTCAGCATTATAGCCCTTACTTTTAATAATACAGTACTACACAGTATACTTTACTATTGCAAGCGCTAACATGTTTCAATGTAAATTCAATTCGAATAACTTCCAACCCTAATCACCAATAGCTAATTAGTTCAAATCTTATGTCGACCCTGACAAGTTTGAACCATTATCGACCAACAGTACTTAAACCTTAAAACTTAGAATCCACAATGACAACTAACATGTTTCAATTCAAATCCAACCTTAATTTCCTAAACATTAACTCCCGACAATGCAACAGAATGTTGATGTAAAAAAAACTTCATTTGAACATTGATACCCTAAATCAATCCTTTCCATGTTGTAGGATGGAGCCCGACCCGATTGACCCCACACTATTACATGATCATCGTATCCATCGTTGCAATGAGGCGTGGGTTGGAGACCTCGACATCACTCTTCGATCTAGACACCTCAATTCGCAGATACAGAGTTTACAACTAGATCAGAGGGAAGTAGCCATTCTACACGATATCGACTTCTACAGCGTTTGTATATGTAGTCATCTTTAGATAGATTGACATTTGGTGACTGTTATGGTCGAGAGATGGCGCCTGGAGACTCACACTTTTCACCTCACTGTTGGAGAGGCTATGATTGCTCTTTAGGACATGGCTATGATATGGCGGCTACCTATTTTCGGCAAGCCGGTGATGGGGGTCGATGTTGCCCAATCTGTAGAGGAGTAACGGGTGTGTTGCCAGCAGATTTGGGTTCAAAAGTATTTGGAGCCCACGGGTGGAGAGGTTCAAAAGTGGAGATTTCACACTATTTGGCATGGTAGGACATATACGGAACAACCCATTATAGTCAAATGGTCCTTCAAAGTAGATAGCTCAGCACACATGGGGATTTACGTTGCTGATGTTAGCATGAATTATGTTGCCTGATAGCTCAGGTAATAGAGTCAACTTACATTACCTTCTGCTTTTTAAGGATCTAGATTGTGCATCTCAATACAGTTGGAGCAGTGCAGTGCTAGCACATTTATATAAAACCTCTGTGTTGCATCCATCCGAGGATGATGGACTATACATGGTGCGATTGAGCTGCTACAAGTAGATTGAAGTCCAATTTCATTTCATTTCAAATCACATAGTGCAACTACTGTATTGATGACTCAATCTTTGTTTGGTATAGATTTGGGCTTGATTTCGAATACTAGGCCTATGCCCCCGTTTAGGCACTGCATAGATTGATATCGGGCTGATGGTGCTAAATGACAACCGAGTGCTTCCTCTTGCCCCCTTTAGTGCACAGTATAATAATTGACATTTATTTTTATATCTTGCCCCACATCATTCTCCAGTCGAGCGCATTAACTGATTGATCAATTTCTTGTTACAGGTACACTAAGGTTGTCCACGACCTACATGAGACTACATTTCACTCAATGCACGTGATTTGTGACATTCCAAACTCCGAGGCTCATACCCACGTTTGCATTTATGAAACACTTTAGACTCAAAATCTAATGTCATATGCAGTGCACTTATACATATATAATTTCTATGAACCGCAGTTCATCTGGCAGCCTTACCACGAGTGGGACTTCGCATTGTTGCTGGGTGATAGATTACGTGATCGATGGACATACTTAGATCCGATGATCTTATTCGAGATTGTCAAGCATCACTACCTCGAGAGAGTGGTTGCATGCAGGTCCATACTTGCAAACCCTAATTAGAGACTTTACAGGTTGCATGCCGTATCCCGACAATCGGCATAGGGTAGGGATTGGGGCCTGTATCATACAACATACGTTCATTAGTGGTGGGAGCCAGAGCTTGTGCTCCAGTTTATTCAGCACCCGTACTCCTAGCCTTGCATCGAGGAGGGGTATTAAGACTGGTACCAGTGGATCACACATTGCATTATTAGTCTGTTTTAGTAGTATATACATAGCGGATACTAGCCTGAAAGCGTTGGAGTTTTCGCACACATGGTATGATATCAACCATAATATTATATTTTTAGCACATAAAGAGCATGTATATTAATGCATGATACTCGACATTTTGTTACAAGTCAAGCAAATGCAGCAGATACAAATGTCATGTTACGATGCAGTGGCGTTTGGACAGCTAGAGATCATGGTTTTGCAGCGACTCGCTCGGGATTTCCAGCCTTATAGTCAGGTTCCACTCCGTCAGCACGACATGCTGAGTTCGTCACACCAGACCCATCGCACTCATCCACATGTCCTTCTATGCTAGACGTGGGACCATCCACTAGCATTAGGTGATGAGGGGACCCTTTTATGACGCCTATGCAATATAACGCTTCTTTGATACCTTTAGCTAATATTTTTTTCCTATCTTATGACACGGGAGTGTTGAGAGCTACGATAGTAGCACCAGTCTTGACTTTGATCAGTAGTCGTTAGGACAAGGACGAGACCCACGGCAACGACATAGGCCACGACGATGTGGCATTGGCAACCATTTGTAGGATGTTATAATTTTTGGTACCTTCTAAATTTCGGTGTTTTTTTTTTTTGTACATATTGATTACATGTTTACTGAAACTTAATTATTTTTATATTACATTTATTATTAAATTATAATTTCTATTGTGTATTGTAATTTCTTACTTACATTCTCATGACTTTGAAGCATGTAAAATTTTATCACATATAGCACATTGTTAATGGGATATTAAGATAAATTTATGCACTTTAATTACACAAATATAACTACATAACTCTCATTTTAAATGTCACTTATACATTTAAAAGTCTAAATTATGAGAAATTGTAAAACATACAAAACTTTAATATATAAAAAAATAAATATTAAACCATATAGAAACCTTAAAATATTATCAAAATCAGCAAAATTGATAAATTTGATTATAAAATAATAACCGTAGTATTTTAAAAAAAGTTAACAAAATCAGCAAAATTAATAAATATTGTAAAAATTTAATTATCAAATTTCTATATTTAAATCACATAAATTTTAAATATTATAAATTAATAAAAATATAAATAATTATTAATAAAAATATATATTAATTATTGCATAATTAAATATTTAACTATAAAAAACTAAAAAAAATTAATTATAACAACTTAAAAATTTTTAATATTAAATTTTTTAGTAAAATTTTATAATAAAAACCAAAAAATTAAGTTTAAAATAAAAATAAATAAAAAAGTCATTCTGTCATTTGAAATAGTAAAAATTATAAATAAAAAGAACCACTCTATCATTTGAAACGGTAGAATGTAAAAAAAATAAATAAAAAGTTCATTCCAACGGTTCAAACGGTAAAATTGAATATTTCGAATACAGATTATATATCCGATTATATTGAAAAATAGAAAAAAAAAGTATAAATTGAAAAAAAAAAAAAAGCCTAGTCGTGATGTTATCAATCATTTGTCCCCAGAATATTAAAAAATTCAACCTGCGGCGCGTGCGCAGTCGGCTGTAAATGTGACGGGCGAGGTGACGTACTAGTGTAGGCTTTGTTTGGATCTTTTTTTGTTTGTTTTTGAAAACTCCAAAACCACAAATTATATACACACAAATAATTTTTCGAAACACCTATTTACCATTTTGTGTACGTGTGTGTTAATACATAAAGCAACATTCAAAACTTAATAATAATCTTGTCTCCAAAATCGTACTTTTATCTGTGCATAAACATTAACAAGCATTCAATTACGATGCAGTATTTTATCTATATAAACAAAGTCCCACTGTCTTGATGCCAGCAATCATTTGTCCACAACAATATTAAAAAAAAAAAAAAAACAATATCAAAAATTCAAAATCAAACATTTTTTTCATATCGACTCCTTTAACCTCGTGTATAAATACCAACGAAACGGACAACACTTTCGATATGATATATAAAAAGGAAAAACCTTAGCTATACAAAATTCCAAACATAGCTTATGGTCGCCTGCGTTTATTTAGACTGCGCCTCGGATTACTGTTAGTTTTTAGTTCCTGAACATCTTTCGTTAAAAGTAAATCAAGGCAGCTTTTAAATATTTTCCACAAAAAAAATTATCATATGAACGTAATTAATTAATAATACACTTTCTTTTTTCCGCCAAAGCATTATATATAATCTGAAACAGCGTGCTAGTCGTCAGATTGATAAGCATCAGGCACGGAATGTAAAGCACTTATAAAAGGCAGAAGACAAAGGAGGCGAAAAATAGAGAAAAAGGATAAGAAAAAAGGAAAAGGAAGAAAATGGGAAGTGCCATTGAGATCGGTGGAGACCGGAAAAACACCCATGTTTACATGGTCTCCTTTCCAGGGCAGGGCCATGTAAATCCGCTTCTCCGGCTCGGCAAGCGCCTCGCGGATTTCGGCCTCTTCATCACCCTTTCCGCACCCGAATACGCGGGCAGGAGCATCCGCGAAGCCAGTAACATCAACGACGATGAGCCCACCCCACTGGGCCGGGGCATGATACGGTTCGAATTCTTTGACGACGGATGGGACTTCAACAGCCCCGACCGCAACGATCTCGGCTCCTACATGGCGCAGCTGGAGATCGCAGGCAGAGAAAAACTCCCCCAGATGATCCAGAAACAGGAGCAAGAAGGTCGGCCGGTCTCTTGTCTGATCAGCAACCCCTTCATTCCTTGGGTTTCTGATGTCGCCGCGAGTCTGGGAATCCCATCTGCCATGCTTTGGGTTCAGTCTTGCGCGTGTTTCTCCGCTTATTACAATTATCACCACAATCTCGTGCCTTTTCCCAGCGAACAAGAACCAGAAATCGACGTGCAGTTACCTTGTATGCCTCTGTTGAAGCACGATGAAGTCCCCAGTTTCTTGCATCCCAATACTCCGTACCCGTTCTTGAGAAAGGCCATTTTAGGTCAGTACAAGAACCTGTCCAAGCCAGTCGTTATATTAATGGACACATTCCAAGAACTCGAACACGAAATTATTGATTACATGTCCAAAACTTATCGCTGCCCAATCAAGTCCATAGGCCCACTTTTTAGACCACTCAAGGCTACCAGCAGTGTTACAGCTTCAAATTCAAACGCAGTTCGAGTAGATTTTTATGCAGCAGACCACAACTGTATGGAGTGGCTGGACACAAAGCTGCCTGGCACGGTGGTGTACATCTCGTTTGGCAGTATTGTACATCTCAAGCAAGAACAAGTGGACGAGTTTGCCTACGGGCTTCTGGGCTCCGAGGTCTCGTTTCTGTGGGTTTTGAGGCGGCCGCCGAAGGAATCCAAGTTGGAGCCACACGTTCTGCCGCAACGGTTTTTGGAGGAAGTTGGTGACAAGGGTAGGATAGTCCAGTGGAGCCCACAAGAGAAGGTGCTGGAGCACCCCTCCATCGCCTGCTTCATGACGCACTGCGGCTGGAACTCGACGATAGAGGCGTTGGCAAACGGCGTTCCGCTGGTGGCGTTTCCTCAATGGGGAGATCAGGTAACGAACGCCAAGTTCTTGGTTGACGTTTTCAAGGTCGGGATTAGGATGTGCAGGGGCGAAGCTGAGGGCAGGATCGTTCCCCGAGATGAGGTCGAGAGGTGTTTGAGGGCGTCTACTAGCGGGACGGAGGCCGCGGAGATGAAGAAGAACGCGATGAAGTGGAAGAAAGCGGCGGAGGACGCTGTGGTGGAGGGTGGTTCATCTTATTGGAACATGCTTGATTTTGTGGGCGAGGTCGTCGGTGTTGGGACGACCGAGAAACACAATCCATGAATCCCAGTTGTTAGTCCTTGCAATTATTTATCATAATAAATACTCTACCTACGGTTTTAAAAATATGTATTTTTTAGTCAACAATTGCCTGTATTCAAGATTCAAGTTCAATTGTGGGGTGTCGGGGCGGCTTTTACTCTGGGGCCATATCATGGGTTCACCCGTCCACAATTCCACATTGAATGATTGCTGCCACGGGTTGCCCCACTCGTAAGCTGCGTCGGATTTGATAATTTGATTCAATCACGTTCTTCTATGTAGTGGAATTGTTTAACATCCCACGACACCGTCTTACGACCCAACTTTTCTTAACTATCATGGGCATCTCCATTTTCTTGTATACTTTCAATGTGCTTTACCTTTGACTGATTAGGGTTTGAGAACTAGAGGATAGATTATGCAACCCTTGTCGCATTATTTAAAAATAATCAATCATTTTTGGACATGTAATATGATTATGGTATTTGTTGAGATTTAAAACATAATCTTCTACTAAACCAATTCATACTCTGTCAAAATTTTGGGCAAGCTAGAGAAGAGTAATTTTTTAAGATGTAACAAGGATATAGCAAGTATGCCTCTTGTTTTTCAGTAAATGTAGTGCTGGAAACCGTAGTGCTTTTTTCAGACAGTACAAGGGGTCCAAAACACATGCACGTGCCAGTGGTCGTAATTAATTATTAGCCTGAGTATTGGTTAGAATATATTGGGGGTGATGTTTTCGTTTCTATTACGACTTTGATGATTTTTGAGTGGGCACCTTTTTGTATCTTGACTAATGCAATTTTAGCACAGTTGATGCGGGAAAAACAAAGATTAAATATTTTGTTATACTATATGTATAAGTATTTGTTTTACAGTTGAAGTATATTCTGTACAGAAAGTTTATCGTGACGTATTTGCGAAAGAAATTATACAGAAAAATTATGTCTATTCTATATTCTATATATTGAAGGTTTGTGACGTAGTTCAGGGATCCGTTACATTTTATTTTAATATTTTTTATTTTTATTTTTATTTATTAATACGCTATATTAATAAATTGAGCTATATGAACATTTTAAGTTAAGTTCTAATAGGTTTTAGTATAAAAGGTATTTGACTCAGTTAAAATAGACAGAGATTTGATAATTGAATTCGAAAATTGTGAAATCACTCAATTTTCTCTAAATTTGAGAATGTTCAAATCGATTCAATAGAGTTGGTCATTGTGTGAATCGTGACGTATCAATCGATCTCAGCGTATTGATTGTAGCTGTCTTATCATGCCGATTATCCAATTTTGGATTCACTTTGATTTTATTACATCGGGTCGGGTATTTTAATTCATAGTTCACGTTCTTGAACTCCAATTTAAATTCAAACTATTTTTATTCTTCCGCTGTCCTCCATCTGATCGCATCAGTTTGGCTCATGCATGGCTACACTGAATAAATTTACACATATACTCCCCTTCAACTTAATAATAAAATTATCATTTTTTTTGTCATTATTTTTTCATTTTCTTTTTAAATATTTTTATAATTAAAACATTTTTTACATAAGGTTAAATTAAATATTTTAATAAACAAATATATGTTAAAATTAATATAAATTAAATAATATTATAATTTTTATATTATGTAAATTTATCCGGTCTACACGTAGATTTAGAGTTTGACTCTTATAAGATTACACTAAGTAGATTTATATATGTACTCCTTCTCAACTTCACAATGACAAATTAAAGTTTATTTTCATTATTTTTAACAATGACAAATTAAAGTTATTTTTTATTATTTTTACTTTTGTGTTATTTTTTCTAATTATAATTTTTTGTATTTGAATACACTAATATTTAAATAAACTAATACATACTACCAATGAAATAAATTAAATAATTGTATTAATTTTATGTGTATGTGAGTTACACATTAATGATTATCATAAGATAGGAATGGACAAGACCATCTACAATATTCTAAAATAACGTGGCATGGTGTGGCATGTAATGAATGACGTCGTCTCATGGAGATGTCTTTTTCAATTGGTAATGACGTCTAACTTTAATTAAATGGGTGTCGATTAGGCTTCACAATTAAATCTTAATAAATATAAAATGTACCTGTCGTGGATTACTACACTTACGTACCCTATGTTTATTTTTGGTTGTTTGATCAATAAGAAAATTACAAAGAAAAAGAAAATTTGAAGGAAAATCTGAAATAGAAAGGAAAACCTTTTTTTTCTAGGAGGAAAATCAATTTTTTTAACCCTTTCTCTTCTTCAAGATCTTCACCACCTATATGTTTTTTATTCATTTATTATTTACTTTTTTCTTGTTTCTTAATTAATAAAAAATTTAATTTCAATTTTTTTGATTTTATTTTTTAAAATATTTTTCTTTGTTAAAATCCTTTGAACGAAGTAAATTATAAGATTTTAAATTTCTTATAATTTTCTTTGCCTTTTCTTCTAGCACTACTTTTCCTCAATAAAATTTCCAAACAAACATACTGGTCAAGGGCACGAAGAAAATCATTTTCTGTCCAACGTTCGAATAATATTCTATCTACGGAAAATAAGAATAATACACGAAGCATGGGACATCGACGATGATGGGCATTGTGGCTGTGATTCGATGGGACATTGGCTGTAAATAATAGTGAGTTTTATGTGATGGAATAAGTTTTGTGCGAAAAATTATAATAATGACATTTGTAGAGAGTAATAATGATATATATTTGATATGATAGTTAATTAATTTTTTATGTTGAATGATTTGATATGTGAGTAAAAAAATATATTATATCATATTAACATGATAGGTGATTATATTTGTTAGAGGATGATTTGATGTATAAGAAATGTAAATAATAATAATAATCATCATCATTTATAGTATATTATTATTCCAATGAAAAATTTATGGTCAGATAAAGTAAATTTACACAAATATCCTTAAGTCAAATGCTTGTATTTTTTCTCTTATTTTCTTTTGTCTTTTCCTATAAATACATAATTTAAATTATATATTCTCACAAGTTTATCATTTTTTAAATTTATTTGATCTTTCATCAATATTTATTTTAAATACTTTTTCCAAGTGCAAAATCACATAATTTTATTTTTTTGTTAACCTTTTTATTTGTGCTTTTGGTCAAATTTTCTCTTCTTCTTTTCCAAATTTTTTTTGATATTTTTGATTTTATTACTCTAAATACTATTTTATTTTCTTCATCAATTAAAATATAATTATTTTATAACATGAAAGTGGATAATAGCTACAGGAAAAAGGGAAAAATTTTCACAAAACCGCATTCCTTACTTTTTTTACAAGGCCCCGTGACAAATTGTTGCTAGTGCTACATAAAGTTTTGACAACGAATTTGGGGCATTATTGAAAGTGTCATTGTTCTAGACATAATGTAATATTTTTTAAAATTATTTGTAGCGCCATATTGCGACACTTTTAGACAACTATTTTTTTGATTTTACATCATTTCTTTTGTTAATATATCAAAATTTAGGTAACAATTTTATACAATACTTTTGTCAATTTTGCGGCACTTTTTGAAAGACTAGTAATAGTTTTTATAATTTATGCAACATTTTTTATAAACTCAAATTACCTCCATTATAACACTACACATAAGTTTTAATTTTTTAAATAATAGTTCATAACTGTTGAAATTTTAGAAGATAATTTTAATACTTTTAATAACAGCTTTAGCCATGTGATTTAACACATCAAAACTTTTAATAAAACCAACATATACCAACATATTTAACACATCCACGTATATGTGACATTTCAAGAAACCTAGTTTAGACATCAATTAAGTCCACACGCGGATCAATGATCCACACTAGGCTTTGGAGTGCTTAACTTAAACTACATTTGTATATCTATATCTATACATAAATGTCAACTAATGAAATAGCAGCAATTAACATCTTCATCAGCAGTTTCCGCTCCAATGCCAAGTCTCAAGTCTTCTGTTCTGTACAAAGCTAATATGAAAGATATCATGAGCTCTTCCTCCACTGTTTGCTGGCCTCTGAATTGACAAACAAATACCTCAAGAGCTTCCTTTTTCCATGACTCTGCACATGCTTCCCTACCTTCGTTAACCATCATCCGTTAAACACAATTCAACCCAATCA
The DNA here is from genome assembly GCA_019155195.1 of Avicennia marina. Lineage (NCBI taxonomy): Eukaryota > Viridiplantae > Streptophyta > Magnoliopsida > Lamiales > Acanthaceae > Avicennia > Avicennia marina. The sequence continues at coordinate 3,280,090 of CM032770.1, read as the reverse complement.
ACCACAACAAAATACAACTCCGCAACGGTTGAAAATGCAGGGAGTGAAAGGTTCAGACTTCCTTTAAAATTCGACACTCCATACATCTTATCAAGAAAATATTTTTATAATTATACTATTTTTAAATTTATGAGCCGATTTTGCTTCCTATAACAATATACGTCTAAACAAAAGCTCTATGTCTTGGACATACCCAAATTCGTTGAGGGGCACTTTTCCTAGGCCAAACATGAAGCTCCTCAGTTACCAACAAGGGGAACAAGGTCCCTTCATGAAACTCTCGCGATCGACTGGAAGATTGTGTCTGCGGGAAGCTTTCGGGCTTGGAGGGGTTGTGAAAAGCGGGTTTGTGGAGATAACGCGTGAAGAAAAGAATGTGAAGGTGTGTTTGAAAAAAGTTAAGGGAAAAATAAAGAAAGGAAAGAAAAATTAAAAAAGAGAAAAACATTGGTGATATCATAAAATTAATTTTATTAGAATCCATTTGATCACAATAAAAAATTATACATGGATGGTTTAAATTAAAGTTGTTTTACAGATCTGTTATTGAATGATCCAAAATTTATTTGAATAAATTAAAAAATAATATATTTAATTCCAATTTTTATTTAACATAAACAAAAATTTACAAATTTATATTCAATATTTTATATGAAATTCACTAATTAATTTTTATAATCCTACATGCAAAAGGAAATTATTCACTAATTAATTTAAATCAAATAATTTGATATGAAGATAATCTATACAGAATACATATTCTTAATGACATTATTTAACATTTTCAAAGCTGTTGTATAAAAATGTTGTATAATCAGTGTTACTAAATTTATGTTCATATTTTTAAATTGTTATATAAAAGCATTACTGAATCCTATTTAATTAATGCACAACATAAAACCATTGCATAATTATTACAAAATTCTAATTTTTACAACAATTTCTGACTGTTGCGTGTCGGATAGTTACTTAAATTTCAAAATGTTACAGTGCATTTATTGTAAAGATGACATACTAGGTAATCACAGTCTATATTTGTGGACGACAGAATAATTTTTTGGGGTAAACACTTCTACATGCTTTCAAAATTTCTTTAAGGAAATGAAAGAAAGAAAAAAAGAAAAAAAGAAGTGAAGGCCTAAAAGATAGCGGGGGAGTGGCTGACTTAGCTTGTTTTGTTAATATGGAAATTAGTTCCCATTCATGAGTGGTTGAGCTTCGTTTTTATCCAAATTTAACAATTCATATTCATATGTAGTTTGACAAAAGATGCTGAAGGGTAGAAGACACAGACCTGCCACGACCCACAAAATATTAATGGACCAAACTACTCACAACATTTCAACAAATAACTGAAAAGCTTTCTGTGTTGATGGCCAAACTCGATGAGGAATATCCCTCAGTTTATGCTACAAAGGGCATTCTGCTCACGCCCATGCAATAACTGTCATCACAAGGGACCCCACTTTCTTGGTAGGCTCAACACCACATTGGGAGTTCCAGTAATCAACCTAACATTGAATACCCTCGAAAACCTTTCCAACTCAAACCAGATTAGAATGTGGTCACAGAAATTAGTTGACAAGATATTTTTAAAATTTATAACATCATCAATCGTATTTTAAAAAAAAGTTCATCTTATAAGATTTTGATGAAATTATAACCGTAATTAATCACAAAAGTAAATTAAATATCGTTGTTAATAAAATGTAAACTTGAGAGTACTTATCTCATTTTTAATATATCAAATAAAATAGTTTATAAGATATTTAAAAGTAAATCAGAAATTTTTAATTTATTTTCAATTTCCAATTTGGGGCGCGCTTCATACGGAAATGGCCAGCACCAAGTCAACACTTCCCAACGGAGGTTGAGACAACATGTGTACCATGTGGGTTCAAACCCACACCTTGGCCCCCGGTTCAATTGAAAAAGTTAGCATTGCCGCGTGAAAAGAATCTATATTAAGCCCACAAATTGCATGCCAATTGCTTAAAAAGTTTACTTGGAATATATAAAGCCAAGTATGGTCGTAGCAAGAACTTTTTGTTAATGTTTAAAAAATAATTGCCTTTATTTATTTGATTGCGTTCAATCATTTATTTGTAATTTAACTTGTGCTTATAATGACATTGAATTTATAAAAGTTAAGCACAGTTGTGAACTAGGACTTTGTAACGAGGGTGAATGTTAGATATTTGCAATGAACTCCTACTAATTCAAAGTATTAGAATTTTTTCAATTGAATTAAGTTAGTAGAACGGTAGAAGTAATTCAATTAGAATCTTAGTATAATCTGAGAGGGGCCTACTAAAGACTGTAGAAATTAGTAGCCATAAACAACTAATAAAAAGTGATAATTATAATAACTGTTAATAGAATGTGCTTGCTGGATAAAGAATAACTTGATTTTGTTCGTCGCTCTTCTATTCTTAATATTAGAGATTTGTATTTATTTTAGAATATATAAAACCAAGTATTGCCGTAGCAAGAATATTTTGTTAAATGTTTAAAAAATAATTGTCTTTATTTATTCGAAAGTTATAATTGTCTTTTAACTTTTGGTTAGAGTGGGATTGAATTAAAAAAAAAAGTTAAAGTACAATTATGAACTAGAACTTGTAAGGAGAGTGAAGGTTAGATATTCGCCATGACCTATTCATTCAAAGTGTTAAAAAATAAAAACTTTCCAACTGAATTGAGTTGTAGAGTGGCACGAATAGTTCTATTAGAATTTTAGTTTAACTCGAGAGGACGTATTAGACACAATAGGAATTAATAGATATAGGCAACTAGCTAAAAGTGGTAATTATGGTACGTAATCATTTATAGAGTGTGTTTGCCGGACAAAGATTAGCTTGATTTTGTTTGGCTTTGTTCTACTCTTGATGTTTGACACTTGTATTTGCTTCAAATTTTACTGTACAAATTTTCTTTATATTTTTTCCATTTGCTTAACTAAACCACCAGTGATTGAACATAGTAACTTTATTCTTCGTGGATGCAACTACCCTGATTGCATACGCTATGTTTACTTTGGTTTTTGAATATGTTGTTAGGTGTATTTCTTTTAAGAATTGTGTAAAAATAAAAAATAAAAAGAGATAAATTTAAAAAAATATAATGATTATTATATTTTTTTTTGGATTGAAAAGTGAAAGCTGTGATTACACTAATTTATCAACGATGGCAAATACTTTTTATACTCATTTCCCTGCCCGCTTTTCTTGCTTATCATAATTTCTTCAAAGGACTGGTGCTGTTCAGTACATGGTCGCCAGCAATCATGAGAGTTATCAAGATTATCTTCAACTGTATTTTGATTGATTTTAAATGAAAATATCTTGAGCTCATTGAAAATATAGAATGATATAAGAAGCAACGACTTTTCTTAATTATAACTTATGCAAGATATGTGTGATATCAAATTATTTTCTGCAGAGATAAGTTTGCCCAAGCAATTTGAATTCCTATCCCAATTAATATTCTCAACACCCTTGATGTTCATGAAATTTTTTAGTAGGCTTGTTACTGAAAAGTGAGCTGAATGTTCCACACCAAGACAATTGTTTGTAACACGTTCTGGTGATCCTCAAATATGGTCATAAATTTTTACCTTAATTATCCAAAATTTTTTAACCTTAATCAGCCTGGTGGAGGTCAACAAATGATGAGGCTAACTCCAGAAAAAGATGCATCCTTTAATCCTTAAAATCACGTAAGCTGATCAGCAACCTGTTGATCAACTGTGAGGCGCAGCACAAGGCCGCGTATGGTAATAATTAATCCGGCGGGCGGGGGTGATATCGAACCGCATTCTTGCAACAAGGGGTTGCCGTAACTTGTGAGGGAAAATTAATTATCTGTGGAAGCACCTAAATTAACAGACATATAAGAATTGAAATTTAAGAGCGACCATGTTGAATTACAACTTAAACCTGGAAAATTCTCAAATTTTTAAATGAAGAAATAATCGTATGTCAAATTGAAAAAGATTAAAGTAAATATATTCAAAAAAAAAAATAAAAATCAGAAGGGCAAAGATGCCTTTATACTCACGCGACAAATAAAATGAAGGTGTGGACCTGTTGAAAAACGTCGTGCACAAATGCCTTTTCTGAAAGGAAATCATACACATGGTTTCCTACCCACCCCTCAATAGTCTCAGTCTGGCACCAATCCATTGGTTGAGGGGTCACAAAAATCTACTCTGACAATTAAACTGTCCTATTCGAATAAACTTGAAAAAAATCAGTTTGTCAATTTTTAGCCAAGACCATTAGTGTATCCTTAATCCACGTAGAATTAGAAATTAATATTATAAATTGTCAAATCAAATTAAAATTAGACTTATCACCCCTGACGTGGTGCTAATCGATTTGGGACGCATCAACCCCCATAGTAATGGAACAAAAATCGTAAATTTGCCCAATAAGTAGGAAGATTTTGCATTTTTTTTTTTAAGCTATTACTTGAATCTTAATGTAAACTGATAAAATGGAATAAATAGTTTTGGGTAGAAGAGAAAAGATGAAATTTTCAGACGAAAATGGATGATAATTTTTTAGGTTAATTGTGGACTGCATCGTACTGATCCACTGAGGAACAACAAATATATAATTCGTAGATCACAAAGATAATTCTCTTTTATTTAGTAATTCAAGATTGTGGCACACATAAAATTTATATTTATTTTCAAATCAAACCTAATTTTCTAACTTAAACAAAAAAATTAAACTAAATTCAAGTTCTAAATTGAAAAAAAATAAAACTTTATGGTACCAAACACGACCTAATAGATATTATAAGCAATTCTCTTAACGTAAACTACTAGAATTAAGCTTCTCGGCAACGAAGTCGCCATCAACAGTAGCAAAATAGAATTTTGGCACTCTGAGACATCTGTCTTCCCAGCGGTAGAATTTAAGTAAGCCACAAGTCTCCACCTACGGCACTCACCATTCCGCGTCGCCTGGTCGCCTGGTCAGCCACTTCTACTGTCGTTGTTAACGCCCATAGTTCTATATAAACGATGAGAAAACGCAACTTGCACATCAAACGAGCAAAACAGAACATATTAAATTGTTTATTAGTACAGTTTCTTCCAGGCGTTGTTCAATGAGGGAAGCACGTCTTACAATTTCATAAACTAGCCCAGTACAAATAACGTTGTTTCGATGTCTTTGGAGTTTCACACTTGAGTAAAGTTGTCCTGTATCCATTTGGAGTTTGATATGTTTTGTTCACACAGTACTACTCTTATCCAAGCGCAGCCCATCATTTCCTTATTCTAATTATCATCTCAATTGAAATGATCTTGACATGACCAGAAACTCTCATGATTGTATTTACGAGCTATAATTTAAGGTTGTGTTCATTTTAAGTGTTAAGGTTGAATAATATTTTATTTGGTTTAATAAACTTATTTTTGGATTAAAGAACATTGCATGCTGAGAATGGCTGGTTATTGTAGAATAAATAGTGTATTCTGAAAATAATAACATATTTGAATTATTTACATTTTCTATAAATCTTTTTGAAAGAAAACGGACCGTCTTATATTTTTATTATTAATTAAATTACTATGATAATTATCTTAAACAGTAGAATTTATTAAATATAAGTATCAATTAATTAACTAATCAATATAATTTTTATCATTCTTCAAAATAATCACTTTTATATAGTAACTCATATTTGTATGTGTTTATACTGTAATTAATTAATTAATCAATACTCATATATATTATTTTGTTATCGACTCATTATATATATATATATAATACACACACACACACACACACACACACACACACACGTGCCCGTACACACAAAAAACAAACCATCCCGATTGTAATGCCTGGAATTTTGCGAAATAGTCATTTTTAATTTATTATTTATTTATTTTTTTTTTTTGAGAAAATGAATAGTCAAAATAGAGTCTGTGACGGGCCGGCCCAATTGAAGTCAAAAAATTCAGTTTTGCGCCCGATTTGCACAATTCAAGGTAAAGTGGGCCGTCACCGACCGGCCCAATATTGAAAAACCATCACGTTCCGTAGAGAATCTGCGGTTAGATCATCCCAACACAATCCGTCAGCTGCATCCACTGGGTCGTTGGTGGAGATAAGTTCCTGGAGTCCCGTCCAATGGTGCTCCCGGCGGCTGTTATTGCTGTGATGGTGCCTTTTACCACCTCTTTGCTCTTATCTACCGCCGTCAATTCCGACGAGGACTTCACCGCCGCCTCGAACCTCCGGCGAAGGTCGCCTACAGCCGGTCTTTGCGCTTCCGTCGTCGAGCCTTCCGGATTCCCTTGCTCGGAGCACACTGTATTATCTCTCTTCAAGCATTATAGTCTGTAAATTGTGAAAGTTTAATTAACTGTCTATATCATCTAAAGCTTTATTTTTTACGCTGTTCATTTTCTTGGTTATAGATTTTATTCAAAATTCTATGAATGCTATTCTGGGCTTGTAATTTCGATATCTACATGCCCGTGGAATATTATTTAGCATGATTATCCTGTATTTAGGTTTTATAAATGCCTTTGTAAAACTTTTTAGCTTATAAATGTGGTGTATATGTGCCAAATTGTTCTAGACTCAAACCAAAGATGGATACGTGTTGGGAATTCAACGTGTATCATCTCATTCTGCAATTGCCCGACAGAGGCGATCCCCGGTTTTGCTAATTCATGGACTTTTCATGGTAATTATATATATTTCCCGTTTTTTTTTCAGTTAGTACGGACATAAGATGCAGACAAATGAAGATAATACCTACCAATCTACTTTTTCTTTTTCTTTCATCCTAATTGAAACAGGCAGGCGATGCGTGGTTCATGGATTCCCCCAATCAATCCTTGGGCTTTCTCCTTGCCAACCATGGTTTCGATGTTTGGGTTGGTAATGTGCGTGGAACACATTGGAGTCATGGTCATGTGTCTCTATCTGAGAAAGAAAAGGTGAACGTTAAGTTTTCATTTTTTTTAGTTCTCCAGTTGTCAATGTCACCAGAATTTGGTAACAAAATTCATTTGGCTGTGTTCCTTCATTGAAACCTGGATGATACCTGTCATTCTGTGATTTAAGTGCAGTTTCTTTCTCATTTTTACACTTTATAGTCATTATAGGAGAAAAAGTGAGTTGATATCTTATTATTTTGAACCGGTTAAGATCTATCAAAATGCTTTCCTCTTAATTGCTTTGGACAATTGATGAAATTTTCATCCGACACGCTTACATGCTAACTTTTATAATGCCACTTAGTACCATTTTATTTTTGTGTTCCTTGGATGATCTATGAATCAACACTCGGACAACGCAAATATGCTCAGTAATTTCTGACTCCCAAACATGGTTTCAACATTTATATGGGAATTGGTGTTAAAGAGTACAAATCTTGGTCAAGTTCGATCGACATATGTGGTTCAACACATTTGATGTTTTTGTTACCTCTTACAGCCTGAAAACAGTTATGTGCTATATCTGTTAAGTCTTTGACCATTTAATGTACTATTAATCATGCATGGATATTGTTTCATAGCATGTAGATCTTTTCTTTGCTAGAAATGTTTAGTTTAGACCTGTGTAGCTTCCCTTTGTTGGACCTCCTTTTAAGTGTAGTCAAAACGAAAAGGATATCCATTTTTTATTTCCATGATGGGTGTTTGTTAGTGATCTGCATTTTTACTTCTCTCTGTTTGTTCAGGAGTTCTGGGAATGGAGCTGGCAAGAGCTGGCTCTTTATGATCTTAGAGAAATGATTCGTTACGTATATTCTGTGACAAATTCCAAAGTCTTTGTTGTTGGACATTCGCAGGTTTTCAGTTTCATGATACTTCAAAAGTTTCATGTAATAGAGCATGGGATATTTCACTGAGTTCTTATATGTGATTGTTTTGTGATTTTACAGGGAACAATCATGTCTCTTGCTGCCTTTACCCAACCAGATATAGTGAAAATGGTTCAAGCTGCTGCACTTCTTTGCCCTATATCATACTTGGAACATATCACTGCTCGATTTGTTCTTAGATTAGTTAAAATGCATCTGGATGAGGTCTGATTAGTTCCTCTTAAGTTATTCCTGTTTGGGGATGTTTCTACTCATACTGAGAACAGTTTTTTTATTCTAGGTAATTCTGGCGATGGGCATTCATCAACTCAACTTCAAAAGGTCTCACCGTGCTTGGATCTTTTATCAACCCATTATATATTATGTAGCTATTTGAACTTCTGATTATTTCTTCTAATATTTTCAGTGACTTGGGCACTCACATCATGGATATGATGTGTGATGGACACGTGGACTGTGATGACTTGCTTTCTTCAATTACAGGTCCTCAATTCTTTCCAACTTTTTCTTCTCTCTATTGTTCATTCCTATAGGATAAAAGATGCTTGGTAGGACTACTGAGATCTTCTCCAAAGATACTCTTTATGCTGGCTTGCTGTGTTGCTTTGCGGTTGCTAGCAATTTCAAAAACTATTCACTTGTCAAAAATTGTCATTTGACAAAATATGAATTGGGATATAATGGTGGGTTATCTGGAACTTGGAAGTAAGATAGTTGGATATAGGTGCAGTTTTTGCTGGGTAAGAAGAATGGATGGAGGTTGAAGTGAATATGGAAGTCCAAGCAGCATGTTACGGACCACCGAGTCTGTCTGGAGGTGCTATTTCAGTCACAAAGAGTTGTTTTCCCATTTTAATTATGCGGCAGAGATTCACAATGTGAACTGTTGGTTTGACATGTGAAGAAAAGCATGTGTCACTCAAATTATATCTGCTAAGAACTTGGATAGGTATTATATATGCAAAAATCAAAATATAAAGGGAGGTTTTATATATTCAAAAATCAAAATACAAAGGGGTTATAGCCTGATGTAATTGAAAGATCGAGGAGGCAGTTGGGCTAGGCAAAAGCTTCAGGGGTAAATGGATATAGCATAAAAACATGGCAATTCAGCTGCATTTTGACTTTTTTTCCCCTGGCTGTGATTATTTGAATTGAACTTATTTATCTGTATCATACACTTTAAGAATTTTATATCAGTTAATTTAGCAGTCCTCTGATTTTCGGAATGCAACCTATTTTGTTGGCAAACAGCATGCAATTCTAAAATTAGGAATACTTCTTGAAAGTGCATCTTCCTTTCATGGTTCGATGGAAACTTTCGAATTGAACCTGGGACTAGGTGTGGGTTTGAACTCACATGATGCATACCTTGTCAAAAATCTAATGTTTTGCCTCAACCTCCACTGGAAAGTATTAACCTGGCACTGGCCATTTCTTTATGAAGCACATCACAAATTGTTCTTCCATAATGTTCAGATTTAGGTATAAGCTCAAGTTTCTTTCATCCTTCATTGAATGATAAACAAACTGCAAACTATGTTTCTTGTTGTGTCATGATAGAAACTGATCTACCACAAGTATAATTAGTGAAAGCAATGTTACAAATGTGTTACATTTGTTCTAAATGCCTTGTAAATCAATGTTCCTTTTGGAATTTGCAGGGAAGAACTGCTGCTTCAACAGCTCACGAATTGATTTCTATCTTGAGTTTGAGCCCCATCCAACATCCTCTAAGAACTTGCACCATCTCTTCCAGAGTATGTTATTTCTGCTCTCCGCCTTGTCATTATCTTTGCTCTAAAACCAACTGCAAGTTTTCGTCTTCCTTTTTCAAGACAGTTTCCTCAGGATAACTTGTGTCCTGAATTTTTTGCTCTTGCTTCTAGTGTTTTTAAAGATTATGGTGCATGAATGTGCTTGTCATACGCTTCATCTCTTTTATTTGTGTATATTCCGACACTAAATGTTCTAAACCACTGTGCTTGTCAGTGATCCGCAAAGGCACTTTTGCTATGTATGACTATGGAATGTGGAAAAATCTTAAGTACTACAGCCAATTAAAGCCACCAGCATTTGATCTCAGCTCCATTCCCAGTTCGTTGCCAGTATGGATGGGTTATGGTGGGAACGATGCATTAGCAGATGTTTCTGACATGCAGCATACACTCAAGGAACTTCGACCAAAGCCAGATTTGCTTTATCTTGAAAATTATGGTCATGTAGATTTCCTTCTAAGTGTGAAGTCGAAGGAAGATGTTTATGACAATATGCTTGCATTTTTTAGCTCCTTGGGAAGGGCCAGCGGTTATTGACTGCTTATACGCTTATTGTGTGTTGTAAATTTACATTTTCTTGTATTGTACATGTTTGTAACTAATTTGGTTGGGGATGTGGGGGTGTGCATGGTCTTTTCAAGTACGTCATCTTTAAATAAACATAAAACTCAAAAATGAATGATTGCTAGATAAATCAAGTACTAGTGGCAAGAAAAGAAAGACGTTCGTAGCAAAGTGTAGGAGTTTCAACATAGACAGATATCGTCAGAATATACTGCTATAGATGTATGTATACATTTTTGAAGTTGATAATACAATAGCTCTTGATAATTTGGTATATTCAAGTGTTATTGGTTTGTTGGTTGATAAATTAAATTACGGTGGCATTTTGGTCGCTGAGTGGGGATCGAGTTGAGGTTGGTTTTGTTGGGTTTAGATATTAAAATAAAATTCAAAGATGTGTGCAATATTCATAAATTATATAATAAATATTAGAGTGACCAAAAAAGAAACAAAAACGGAACAAGTCGGCCAGTCTCCCCAGAGCGGTGGTAAGAGCCACCGTCACGGCAATAGCGGCCGCCGGGAGCACCATTGGAGGGGAAGCCGGGGAGATCTCCAACGACCTAGTGGAAACTGACGGTGAGTGCGCATTTGAATTTAATTTTCAGTATATTGAAATTTGGGTATATTTGATTCGTTATTTTAGTGAATTAATTCTTTTTAAAAAAATCCTATTTAAAATTTTAACTTGTGATTATATAGCTTATAAATAAACATTAAATATTTTTATTTTAATATTTCATTATTTTAATTAAGATATTTATAATAATAATAATAATAATATGTTTTTCTTTAACAAATATAAGATAATAATAATAAAAATTTAAAATTAAAATACAACAATCAAAAAAATCAAATCATTTATATATAATAATTCAAGAAAAATAACAAAAAATGATTAATATTATACTAAATAAAATAAAGTTTGCTATTTGGCTCGATACGGCATTTCGAATCCAAATACAGAAATTAAGACGAATAACTAAATTTTAAAAATTAATGTGTATTAAAATTTTGATTTCAATTGAATTCTGTAACGGTCTTTAGAGAACGTGGGCGTGCGACCGAAGTCGTACATTGGCCCACATTGGAAATGTTGATCCACCGGCTTCACAAAACAAACAATGACACACGTCACATTTGACTGGTCGCAAATTTGTGGGCGGCTTGCGAAACGTCAACGTTGGTTTGGTTGGTTTGTTATGGCGTGCGTTGGATGTTATTACTACACAATTATCCATATTCAAAATTCTTTTCTTCTATTTCTCATATATTCTTTAAATTATTATTTTTATATATTTTTTCCTTTGAAAATTTTCTTTTGACAAATCCTTCTAAACTTTCAATATTTTCTTATTTTAAATATTCTTTATACTTTTAGTTTTAACCGTTTTTTATTTATTATTTAAAATAAAATATCTTCATAATTTATAAATGAAGTTGCATACACTGTCTTTTACTAGTAATATTATATAATAATTGAATAATGTGATATATATTTTTGTAAAATATTATATATTTAGGAGTTATGTTCATGTGTGTTTTTGTTATTTTTTTCATTAGATGCGATTATGATAAAAGTGATTCTTTTGAAGAACAATAAAAGCAATATTGGATAATTAATAATTGATGATTATGTTAAATAAATTTGATTGAGCAACTTGATGTAGGACAGCTTCTTGATACTACTATGAAACTCCACAAACATTGGAACAATTTTATTTATACTGGCTTCATTTATAAATTGGAACACCCGCGAACATTACTTTGTCGGCTTAATTGTTAAATTTAGCTTTGTAGTCCTCCCACAGAGCGTCGATGGACTTGCCGAGCAACTCCTGGAAGAAACCGTCGCTGTAACCATCTCTCATCTTCTTGTTGAGTTCAGCCACGAATGTTCCGCCGTTGAGGTCGTTGCAGTAATCCAGAAACCTGGCGGTGACGTCGGAGCGCTGATCCCAGCGGTCGCCCTGCCCCGGCTGCACCCAGTGGCCCGGTACGTAACGCGCCTTCAACCTCACGAAATCCGCTATCCCTTCGATCAGGCCGCCAGGTGCTCGCCCGTTGCCGTTCCACTGCCAAACGTGCGTCATTTCGTGGTAAAGAACGCCGGTGATCTCCCTTTTCACGTCGCCGGAGTAACCCTGAATGTACCTGCAGAACAACTTGCCGTTAATCATTAATTCTTGGTAAAGAAAGCATCTGATTAGACTATATACCTGGCGCTGACATGGATTTCGCCATTGCTAGCATAGGCAACCCCATCCATGTCGTCAATAAAAAGACTAACTCCCGGGACCTTTTTCCTCTCTGAGTCGTTGTCTTGCTGGAAGATCCCCCATATGAATGTTGTGGCGGCGGCCATGGTTTCCTGGCTGTACTGGGCACCAATATCCGTGTTGAACCTGGCGCCGCCGCTGGTGCTCTCGGCGGTGTTGGTCACGCTGTATTCCACGGCAGAGCTGCCTCCAGTGGCTGCTAGTATTACTAGCAGAACAAACACTAAGCTGGCCATTTGTCGATGAAGTTATAAACAATTTAATCTTTATCGATCTGTTGTGCTTGTTAGATGTGCACATTCCATTTTCTCGTCGTTTATATAGAACTATGGCTTTAAATTTGATAATGCTAGCAACAGTGGTTGTCCATTTACCTAGTCAACGTGGAATAGTATCTGGAAATTTGTGGCTTAAATAATCTGTCCAAAATTTGAAAAACTGAAGTCTCAGAAGGAAGGCATTCAATTTCTCTACCGTCCATGGCGAGTTGGTGATTTTGCTGTCTCTTGTGTAGTCTTTGCGGTCAGATATGGCAAACTATAAAATTATATAGTCATAGATTAATTCTACTTATTAAGTTAATCGAATTACGTATTTATTAATAAGGTTATGTTTGATATTATCCTTTTACTATATTACTAAAAGTTTAGGATTAATTCCATTGAACACCTTGAATTTACAATATTATCCTGAATTAGTAAATTTTAACAATTATTCTTGACTAAGAAGACCAAACACATTCAAATATATTTATTAATATATCATTATTTGTTTCTATGGTGTATATCTGTATTACTTATATTATTATAAAGTAAAATATTTAGTTGCACTTTATAAAATTATAAAATTATCCTTAATTATTTTTCTATCATTTTTTCTCTTTTATTCCAACTTGTTATTTTTATTTGTTCTTCTTTCAAAATTTCTGATTCCTATCACCCATCCCTTTTTTTTTTCCTTATTTCAAATATTCTTTATACTTTTAATCTATATTTATAATAAACTATTATTAGAGTAAGGTTTTTCTGATGCACATCATTAATCACACAACTATCTTTAATTTTATTTTTTTAAAATTTTCTATTCTTTTCTCTTTCTCTTTTCTTTCAACTTCTTTTTATTTGTTTTTCTCTCAAAAATTTTTCCTTTTCAAATTCTTTTTATTTTTCTTTTCTATTTTGAAATATTCTTTATATTTAAATTTTAATAATTTTATTTAAAATATAATAATATTTTAATTTGTAAATAAACTTACACACGAGTGTAGAGCGCTACTTTTACTAGTAATGAAAATTTTTTATGGCTTTGCTCATATCACAATTTTGATGAGTTTGCAGACATCAAAAGTTTGCTAAAATAATCATCTTATAACACAAAAGTTTTTGTTTGAATTTAAATTCAAAATATATTAATGTTATATTATATGATTTGTACACAATTTTAGACACACGTTGAGTGTGCAATATTTGCTAGTATAATATAAAGGTTTTTGCCCCTTTAGAACATGAATTTTTTTGTTCAAATTAAAACTTTGGTTTGACTTGAAAATAAATATGAATTTATATAAACTATGTCCAAACGGGCCAAAATTTTAAATTACTAAATAGAAATAATTATTAGCAAAAAACAGAATCACGATATATCCTTTTGTTGTACAGATATTTGCTGTTCCGTAGTTGCTCTTCTATGACAACAGGTGACGTATAGATTTTTTTTTTTTGAAAAATGATAAATAAATAAATTTTTAATATTTTGTGTGTGTGTGTCTATGTATATAAACTTATACAAGTTTAATTGATAGACGGAATGACATCAATATGATTGCAGTCTACAATTAGCCTAAATCTTCACAAATAATCCATTATTAGAATATACAATATCCAGATCTCTCCGAAATTTTATCAAGACCATCAAAATTTCTATTTAAAAGAACTTGCTTGATGGAAAAAATATATTTCCCGACTTGATCCAAAATTTGACTATAATTGTTACCACTTTCGGAAAAATCACATCTTTTTCCTCTAAAAACAACTGAGAAAGATTAAGAAAATAACAAGTTATTTTGCTATTTAAAGGTAATTTTATTTAAAAGAATAAGGATGATTAATTTTGGATAGATTTCATTCTTTCAATGATTTCAATTCAATTGTTCAATTCTTTTAATTATTGTTGATCTTGCTCTGTGTTAGTATATTAATTAAGTGGTGGCACATTATTTACAACAAACATAAATTTGAAGAATCCTAACTTGATAAAATTTTTATGGTAACTAAAATACTTGAAAATGCATCTGAAGAAGTTAAAGCTATTGGAAGATTGCAGCTAAAAAATCTCCAAAAACATGAAGAAGGCATGGATAAAGATGGCCAGAAGTCCAGTCTTGTTACGTCGAATTGTTGCTGACATTCTCAAACCAACATAGAAGAAATTGCCTAAAAATTCAAAAGTTAGATAATCATCATATGTTTGATTAGAAAGTCTTGTTATGTCGGATTGTTGCTGACATTCTCGGACCAACATAGAAGAAATTGCTTAAAAATTCGAAAGTTAGATAATCATCATATGTAAGCCGATTTTGATTAGAAATTCTTGATGTAGTTCTGCTATAAATAAGAGAATGATGAATCCTAGAATGCATGGAAGAGAAAGCAAGATCTTTAGAGTCAAAAAATTTGAGTTTTCCATTTATGTTGCGAAGTCTTTTAGCTCTTGTGTTAAATAAGTCTCGAGGTGAGGAGTTGTGTGTGTAAAGAGTGAGTTAGGCAAAATCTTAAAAGAGCTCACTGTGATAGAATGTTAACTTTAAAGAGAGTTAGGCAAATATTGTTTGATAAAATGTGTTGCCAACAAATCAAGCATTTTATAATTAGAGTATGGGTCAAGTAAAAGATTTTGTAATTGTCACTTTACCTTTTTTACTTAGTAGAAACATTTGATTGGGCAAAGCCCACGATGTAGGAGTTATTGCATTGAATTGCGTTAACGATCTCGTGTTTCATTTTACATTATATTTTTATTCTATATTGTATTTCTAATACTCATTAAAACACTCATAAGTATGTTGTTAATAATCAATTTATCCCAGCACTCTCTATGGTGTTATAGTTAATGATTTAGTTTTCTCAAAATAGGATTCATTAGAAAGTCTTAATTTATTTGAATTGCTTTAGGTAATAGAAGCATTAGTAAGCAATTGGTAAGCCTTAGAAGTTCGTTGGTAAGCTTAGAGAGGTGCGCCCAATTAGGTGTTTCCAGTGTTTTCCCATTTAGATAACATTGTGCTTTTGATATAGTACTTAGTTTATTTCTAATGACTTTTGGATTGAGTGGGGTACAATCTTGAGGACTACATGTCCCTATTAATTATTCAAATTGGACTATTCCAAAACAACAAATAGAAATTACATATTAGATAGGTTCAATAGATTTTAAGACTGCATTTTCTATTAACTCATGAACAAACGGTGTCTGGACAAGAAGAATTTCAATGTACATCTTTATTATCAAAAGTATTAATACAAAAGTATATAGAAAAAGGTTATAGATATATTTATTATGGTTTAATTCAAGTAGTTGTAAAACCTTTTAGTTCATATAAGTGTAGATGCTTCAATTTATTTAGTTGCAAGAGATAAAAAGCTCAAAAGATACAAATCTTCTTCGTTAGCTTTGAGTCAAACAGTAGACCTTACAGATCCTCTAATAAATAATTCATTAGTATTAGATATTCATTCAAAAGGAAATGAATTTGAAAGCCTTTGCAAAAATTTTGAATTAATTTACTGAGTATATTTGAGACTAATGTCATCTCATTTTCAAAATACTCATTTCCTTGAGAAAACACACAAGAACCCTCAATTAAAATTAATTTTAAGACACCAATACCATAACCCGTATAAATCAACCCAATCTCCAACTACCTCTCAAATGCAAGGAGAAATAAATATGATAACAAAAGTTGATTTTCAATATTTAGAAGAAGAATATAATGATGAAGAAAATAAAGATAAAAAGGATTAGGTTTGAACAATTAGATTCTCCTACCCAAAATAAAATCAAACAAGATTGGATAAATAAAATAAAACAATTATCTTCAAACTTTTACTCCTTTGATTGGTTTAAATCAAGTGCTTTTAAGAATGACATAGATAATATTTATTCACTTCCTCAAATAAATGTACTAACAAGTTTACATAAAAATTAGTGTTTAAAGGATAATATAATAGTTACATCAATACACCCCCCTCCCCAAGCTATTAAGATATCTCTACTTATAATAGAAATTTCTGCCTCTCCATTTTAAAATGTACGAGATAAGAATGATCAACCTGACATAAAAGATATAAGAAAAAATTATCAACTTAACTTATACTCAAAAAAAACCAATCAATTCTTGATACTAGAAGATTTTCCTCCTTTTAACTCATACTCAAGCATCCAAACTCCTCTAGACCTCAAAAGCCAACGAATTCCAAGTCTAATTTCAATTCAAGTCCTAGCTCAAATTATAGATCTTTTACCAAGTCTGAAATTGAATGCTAGAGATACTAATGGAAGCAAGTGATCACAAGAGAAGAAATGGGACCAGTGATGGGGTGGGTAGAGGTGGGGGAAGGTTTTTACCATGCTTTTAAATGTGGCCGGGATGGAGAAACCTATCCCTACCCCACCACCTGCATTAATTAAATAATATATATAGTTATATTTGTATAATAAATATAATAATGCATATTATTTAATTAAAATAAATCATAAACTAATTAAAATATATATTATTTTAACTAAAATAAATTACAAATTAAATATAGTTATGTTAAATGTTAAATAATTCAAATTTACATATAATTTTAAGTTTGGTTAATTTGAAAATTAGTTCACTACATTAGTAAATTGATTACTCTACTTAGAATTAAAAGAAAAAAAAAACTTAAAAAAATTAATTTTAAATAAATGTACATTTAATTGTGATAAAAAATATATTTTCTCACAAAACTAATATTTTTTCTTACAATAAAAAACAATAAAATATGAAAAAAACAAATTAATTACAATAAATAAAAGTATAAAAGTTTTCATTTTAATTGATACAAAGATTGAAAATCAATTTTTACTGCACTAAATCAGTTAATTGATTAATACAAGTATAAAATAGTAATTAATTTTTTCACTATAATATTATTAATAAATAAAATTAAAAATTTCTCCCTAACGAGACATCAGTGGGAGAATTTGGACAATTGATGGAGCAAGAATGGAGGAAGCCAAGATAGAAGATGGAGCGAGAGTGGGGGGATGTTTTTAATAATGAGCTGAGGGGTGGGTGAGGTATCATTCGCTCCACTCTTACCCTATTGTTATCCTTATTGAACACTTTATCCTTACAATATTTATAGAATCAAAAGATCTCAAAATCCTTTAAACTATAGTTCAAAGAATTTACTCCTCAAAATGTCATTAGAATATAGACAATTCTATCAAAACTCAAAAATATTATGAATTCATCCTTGTTGATTTAAACTTAATTGAATTAGTTTGTAACTATGATCCAAAAGACCCTAATAGGATTGCCTTGTCCAAATACATCATTAAACATATCTAAAAACTCTAAGATTGGTGTTTTCCTTGCACAGTACAAAAAAATATTTTTCAAAAACCTTCAACTCTAGAGGATATAATTACTGGGATTATAAATTAGCCTGATTCAAAATGACATTCAAACGACCTTTTGATCATTCATGGTTCTTCACTTTCCATTCCAGTTTTTTAAAAGAATTTCCAATTTGATTTTGTTAAATGGTGAATTGATTTTGGTTCAACGAAGACATTCTATCTATTGATGTTAACACATCTCAAACTTCCACAAACTTCCACTAGGAGAAGAAATATATGAGAAACAAATAAAATTCTTTATTGAGTTCAAGGTTCTATGGATATTTTGTTAGAGCTATAAGTTCTAGCAATTTCATTTAAAAGCTTATCTTATTTCAATTGTAAGAGAATTCAAGATCCAATAGTGGAATAATTTTTCAAATTAGTATTGTTCTCAAGAGGTGATCAGAAAATTTCTTCAAATAGGAAAAAAAAAATCAAATGAGAAATTTCTCAAGTTTCAAAGTCATCTACTCTAGCAAAAGATTCAAAGAAAGAAAAAGCATAAGTTGAGGAAAATGTTCAAAAATATCGATTTTCAAACAAGCATCTCATAATGTTGGAAATGATGTCACGTTGCCTAGAATTTGAAAAGGACTTTTATTCAATTCCTTTCAAAGCCTACCAACAAAGTTTAAAATAAAGTTCCAAAGGAATATTCATCATTAGCTTCAACACTAGGATCAAAGTATAACCCATTCGAAGGATTATGCGCTCAAGACTTATTTGAATTATGATCTCAAAAATTTAGCAAATAAACAATGATGGGGTTCTCAGAGGATGACAATAATTCACAAGGGATAGAAATTCATTCAAGCATGTAAAGACTTCACTTTTCAAAAAGAAGTGAAATGACAGAAAGTTCAGCCATTCAATTCCATGTGAATACAACCTCTACATTATTTCTAGAACCGACAAAAGCTTTCGAAGTAAATGTAATATAAAGAATACACAAAACCATGTGGAGTGTCAGAAATAAAAAAATTAAGGAAATGTAAATGAAATTCAAATGTAATGTTTTAACTATATGCTAGTGTTTAGAAGGGCGGGGCAAGCTTTTCTTTGAAAACTTTTATCTTCGTAATTTTTTTATTCTCTTTGCAATAAAAATCATTCAAAACCTTTATATCTTTTACATTCCCAAATAATCCATTATTAGAATCCATCCAAAACCATAAAAATTCCATTTAAATGACTTGATATATTTCCCAATTTGATTCAAAATTTTGACTATAGTCATTATCATTCCTGCAAAAATCAAATCTTCTTTCTCAAAAGACAACTGAGAAAGACTGAGAAAGTAGCGAGTTATATTCCTATTTAAAGTTAATTTTATTTAAAAGAATAAAGATGATTTATTTTGCATTTATTTCATTATTTCAATATATGTCTTATTATAATTAGATTTGACAATTTAAGATATCAATTTCTAATTTCACAAAGATTGAGGATACGCCATTGAAAGTTATGATTTCGGCTAAAAATTGGCATGTCGTAATGCTCCACTTCGTATCCGTTAAAAAAAACGAGTGTACGACGTTTTTGAATGGGTCCACAATTTAATTTGCCGCGTGAGGATAAAGACATCTTTGCCCTCCTGATTTGTTATATCAATAGTTTTCATTTACAATTTTGAAGAATTATCTAGGTTTAAGCTGTATTTGAACACGGTAATTCGTGTATTTCAATTCATAGGCATCTTTGTTAATTAGTTTGCTTAATTAATTGCTGTCATAAGTTATGACAACCCCTTGTACAAGAATACATGGCAAAAATTTCCATCAGAGCTTTGACATTGGGTAAGGTGTCACAGGTTGCCTCCGTTGAACAACGGGTAGCTTTAGGCTGCTTCCATCATTTTGCTGACCTCCACCAAGTGGATTAAGGTCAAAAGATTTTGGATAATTAAACTGGAAAAGTTTGTGAGTATTAGTGAGGTAATTCCGGAATTAATAATGGCATCGATATGGCCGATCGAGCCACTTCCCATAATCCTAGGGTGCGACCTAAGCAAGAGAATTTATTCCCATATTTGAGGATCACACCACCATGCTTCGAACAACTCTATAATAAGTAATCATTAATTAAAAATAAATTTTGAAACAAGTAGGCCTTTATGTCGTTCATCATCTCCAAAATATTGTGGCCTCGGAAGTAATTACATTTCTTTTTACATGGAAATTACTCTTTAAATGGTCTGATAACATATAACTAGGAGCACAGCCTCCATGTTATTACCCTACTTGGCCTTGTACTCACTCTACACTTGATCCGAAGGTTTTCCCATAAACTCCAGACAATGCCAATCTCTATAAACTCATGTTCTAATTCAAATCCAAGAAAACCCACTTACCAAATTATAACATTACTCCAAATGCCAGCCATTATACCGTGCCCACTGTCCCAACCTGTTACCTCCCACCTGGATTAGGGGAACTATTAAGATCATGCTTGTTGTAACATGCATGCATACAGTAAAATGTAAATAGCGAAAATTAAAGAAGAATGCAATAAATTTAGTAACACGTTTTGGGGCAATTAGACATCGCTTTAGAAAAAGAATCCAGTAAATTCAAAAAAATTAAGAAGAGCAATAATGCAAGCTTCCCTTGTCTATGATTCAAGCAAGATTTCGTTTCCACATAAATGCTATATTCCGTGGCTAACTGGTCTAAACCAAAAACCCTTTGACCTCGGTTGAGGTGTTTGTTGAAAACCTCTCATTGCTAACAAGATTTCATTGCCTTTGCCTTGAGCATTAACTCTCTTAGTCATGACAGTGTAAAATGATTGTCTTGGGATATGAATTCATTTCAATGGAGCATACTCATCTCTGCCAAATATAATTTGATATCATGCATAACCTTGTAATATGGAAGATCAACAAATTTTCATATTATTCCGCATCTTCAATAATCCCATGATATTTTCGTACAAAATCAATCCAAATACACTTAGGAACAATTCTAATATTCTCATGATTGATATACAAAATATTTCACAGATGTTTGCATTCACATAAAACCGTCTGCCAATTAATGCCACACATCACCAACAACGATGATTAGATTCGCCTGGTGTAGGGTCGATACATAGGTTCAAAATGGGCGCATATTTACTTCGGGCATCAGAAGGTTACTGCGACAGCTTCCATATATACGAATTCACTGATATTTCCCGATGTTTGCAGGGTCCATGGATTCTACTCAACAAACGTGGTCTGCCGAGGGTATTGGAGCATTGATGGTGACTGTATATGTACCGAACGGCCCCTAGCCACTTGAAGAGACGATGATTGGACAAGAAAAGAGGGAAGAAAAATACGTATGAAGATTATTTCTGACGATTGATAAGTTAATGAAATTTGGGTAATTTGGGTTGACCACGTTCTTAATCAACAAGAACTAGGAGCACCTGTGCAAACTGATCAATTTCTGCAAAGCTATGTTCACTTTCTTGAATAGGATTATAATCTAACTGATTATTTTAAGTGATAAAAAAATTATATAGATTAATTAATTCTTTATAATCATGTGTACTAAAGTTGATTATTTAAAGTGATTACATTTATTTTCTCATTATGATCTTATTATGGATATTATTCAATTATTAATATTAAAATTAAAATAGTAATTTGAATGGTATATATGTAATTCTTAATATTTTGATTATTTAATCATGACTTTGTATAGGATTTTATAGTAGACCCTTATTTAATTAAGGACTTTAATTAATCAAAATAAATATTTGATTAGGTTGGATAAATAATCTTCCCTACAATATCATTCAAAGTGAGTATGTCCTAAAATGATTGTAGACGGTCAAGTTGATTGGATAAATGATTTGGGAATAGAAAAGTCTATGTATGTCCAAATGGATAGGGACTTGCGCATGGAAAAATTAAGGATTTCACGCCCCTGGCAAATATTTAGATTGTGAAGCTCGAATGAATCTTATTTTTTATTCAAATTTTTGAAAATTGCTATAATTGAGTTTTAATTGAGAGGAGACGGGAGCAAAATATCAGTAGAATTATACCAATTAATTAAAAAAAAATTATTCAAATGGAATCCGATTTTATTATCGTTTTAAACGTGCACTACTAATATTGTTAAGCAAGTAAAAAAAATAACTATAACCAAAAGTTCTACTTCTCTGTTCTTCTGAATTCTGATGGTAATAAATATCTAGTATATATAACGTTTGCAACAAGCATAGTTAATTAATATGAGTAATACACAATGAACGATTATTAATTGAGATCTTACAAATGGCTGGTGGATTTTATCGATTTACTACATGCAGTTATCTTCTTCGGATTGTCTTCACATATATGTCCAAGAAGCCAAAATAAAAAATAAAAAAAAATCATACCCATAAATGTAAATGAAAAAAAAGCACACATTCGAAGTCCAATGGAACGTCAAACATGAGACAACAATGAAATAATTTTCGAAAATTCTTTTCCACATACATGGGCAACTGCTCCCACGAAACAATCCATGTAAAATATCATCAAACTATTTATTCATATATTATTATGATATATACATATGTTTTAATCATCAAGTAACCCAAAAAAGCCTACTTATTATGACGAGGCTTATACTCAGCCCACAAGTGGTCAACAATGTTTCGCAACAAGTGTATATAGTGATCGTCACTGTATCTATCTCTCATCTTCATATTAAGCGCAGCAACAAACCCAGGTTTCAGCCCTTCGCAGTACTCCAGAAACCTGGCCGTAATATCGTAGCCCGGATCCCATGTCCCCCTGTCCAGGTTTTGCAAAACCCGGAGGGTAGTATTTCGCCTTCAGGATCGTATAATCCGCTATCCCTTCAATCAGGCCATTCGGCGCATCACCAAACCACTGGAAAACGTGGTCATCTCGTGGTAGAGTAATGAAGTGAATTCCCACTTGAGGTTCCCTGGGTAGCCCTCCAAGTATAATGCGCTGACGTTTAAGTGGTCGCCGTAGGTTATGGCTTCTGCCCCGTCGTACTGCTGGATGAATATCTCTGTGTCTTTTTTCTTCCTCAGTGCGCTGCTTGACCATGTCCCTGATGAAATTGCCGCCACTTATACGTACGTGGCATATTTATCGTACAAAATCCAACACAACTAAGGCTGCTTAATGTTAGAAGTTTAGTTAGATTCATAGACCTAAAATGAGCAAGATTCAAGAGTATAACAAATTCATAATCAATTAAAAATTTATTTGAAGATGCATTGGGAGTAACATGGATAGTTTCAATCAACTATTTCAATCTACTAGAACAAGACTTTCATGTAAAGATGAAATCAAGATCCTAAAAAACTTATTTACGTTAAAAATTAACTTGGAGCCAATCAAAGAATGTTGAAGCCCTGCATGAATTAGGACTGCACACATTCTACAACTATGAATAGTGGCTCATTCCAAAGTGTGTAAAAAAAGGATTGAGAATGTGGATAGACTCCATTCTTCTAGCCATGAGAGTGCTAGAACTTTTTCTTATCTTTATGAGTATTTGAGAGTGTTAACAACTATTGATACACAAATCAGTCGAGTGATTGAGAGTTGAACTTAAAGGTAATTAAGTTTAATACAAAAAAAAAAAAGGTGTGTTGGTGCAACCTTGGAAGGTGTAGAGTTTGTAGGGTGAGGTTTAAAAGTTGTTCACTATTTTTTTTATTATACTTTGATTGTAACAGTAAAATTAATTTGATTTGGTACTCGCATGTTGTTCTTATTGTTAGTATGTCCGTGTGCTTGTGAATCTGTTTTCGCACATTTCCCTAAACTGAATTAAATTTCAACATTTCCTACAACTCCACTGCAATTTTTAAAGAGGTTTGTCTTTTTCATCATTTTTAAGGTATATGGGACCCCGATTTGAGCTTCGAAACGGACTCCTCCGGGGAACGTTTTTGCATCGTTGATGGCTTTGTATTCGACAGCCATTGTGGAGGGAAACTGTGATATGATCAGGATTCGCAACAGAAAGAAAAAGAGACAGGAGTTTTCCAGCGATGCTGCTGCTGCTGCTGCTTCGGCTTAAGTACAGAGGAACTAAACAGGAATGTGTATCGTGAAATTGAATTAGAACGGATTACTCATTTTGCTGATCAAGTTTGGCCATTGATAAGGACCTTCCTCGAGCGCGGTCAAAATCCATTTTAAAAGCCCTATTAATGAGTTATGATGAACTACTCCACAGAAAGCAGAATGGAATCTTGTTGTAATATTCTTTATTATATAAAAAACCTGGTTCGATTTATTACAATTTTGGGTGAAAAAATTCAAGTTGGAGCGAATTATTCCTTTAAAAACAAAAAGATTGGAAAGTTGTATTAATCTTGATTGTTAAATAAAAATTTCACCTTGAAGGTTTATTATGATTTTGGACATAAGAAATATTTAATCAGAAGTGTAATATTACTTTGCCTTAGGATCAACGCCTTATTTGATATATACAATATGTGTATATATATTCTTAAATACCCTTCTTAAATATACATATATGTATATCTACGCGCACACACACACACACACACACACTATATATATATATAAAGTATGAATGTTTTTACCAATTATGAAAGGACAAATATATCCTTAATTAAATACTTATCTTTATTATAATAAATAAGGTTATTTAGGTAAAAATAAAATATTATTTAAAATATTTATTTATTAGTGGTAAAAGATCAATAGAGTTTTAATATATTTGAACTATTTATGTAGTTATCTTTAAAATATGTAAAATAGAAACTGTTGAGTAGTAGGAAACTAATACAAATTAAAATATTTATAAATTAAGTAAAATTAAAAACATTAGAATCCTAAACTATTGACACCAGAAATAAACTTAAATTCATAATAAATAATTATAATTGCACAATTGTATTTTTTAAATAATAATGAATTCGCTAGAGAAAATTGACTTCATAGCTATGTCACATATTAAATAAAAAAAATAAGCATGTTGAAAATTTACAGATATAAATATCAATTGATTTTATTAAATTATGAATGATAAAACAAATAGTTGTAATAATGTGTTGAAATTTTAAATGAATAATAAATTTCATATGCAAATACATGATTATTCTCTTAACAAGTGAAACTTTTATCATTAACTGTGTTAAACGTATGATAATTCATTTTTTAATAGTTAATTATACTTAATAAATATTATAGAGAACAAATAGCAAGAAAGTTACAACAACATTATAAAATTTTAAATAAATAAATTACATATATAAAAACTCAATGTTCTTATGAAAAAAATAATATATTATAAAATATTTAAAACTATTGAATTTATGACTACCAACTATATCAAATATGTCATTATTGTATAATTATATTTTTGAAAGCATAGCAATAAATTCATTGGTATTCATTGACACCATGACTATTCACTTAATAAACATATAATAAAATAATGTGAAAATTTTATAAATCTAAATATTAATTAAATTAGAATATGACAGAAGAACCACATAGCAAAATAAATAAAGCTAAAATTAATGAACTAAAACTTTGAACAAATAAATAAATTTAACATATGTTACAAAATGTTTAAAATGATTGAATTTTTTGCTATCAATTTTATTAAATATGTTGTGAGATAAAATTTAAAAAAAAAAGAAAAAATTTATTATATAAAGAACACTATTCTTATACAATATATTACAAAATACTAAAACAAATAAATTTTTGACCATCAGTTTTATTAACTATGCGATAATTCTTTAAATATTATTATTTTTATTTCATAGGTAATTATGTTTTGTAAAGTACCATATAAAAAAAATATTAAGAAACATTGTGTTACAATAATGTGCTAAATTTTTAATTAGGTAAGTAAATTATACTAAAAAATCAATATTCTTATGAAAAACAATGTGTTATAAAATAATGAAAACAAAAAAAGTTTATGACTATCCATTTTGTAGATATATTGAAAGTTTTTTATAAATTTTTAGCTTATTTCAAAGTTAATTATTTGTAATATAGTACCATAAAAAAAATAGAATAACAAGAACAAGTACATTAACTTTAGCTTGTAAAGCTAAAATACACTATTTGATTAAAAAATATTAATAGATTAATGTGAATATAACACTATTAAAATATACATATAAATAAACTAATTAGTCTCAACAAATTATGAATGGAAACTAATGATAAAATATACAAAAGATGTTATTAATAATTTAAAAATATTGTTCAACAAAAAATAAAACATAAAAAATAAAAATAAATATTAAAGAATTATATATGACTCCAAGTATATTAGTGGAAAAACTTGAGGTAAACTTTATTATAATTGCAAATAAAATGAGTAGACATAATGTATAACAAATATATAAATAAATACCTAAAATGTGTATTTCTTATAGAAGTAAACTAAAAATTAAAAATTAGTAAATAAATATTATTTGATAAAGAAAAAAAACCCTTCAAATAAAATGCTACAAAATTTGACAAATAAAGATGATCTTGAACAAATATATGTGTATTAATAAATTTTAATATAAATGTCTTGAATTAAAACTAATAATATATTCAATATGAAAATTTAAGTTATAAAGATGAAAACTATGCAATGAAAATGAAATCAAATTTAGTAATGCATAGAAAAAAAATTATTTTAAATATTTTAAATGGTTATATTTAAAAACTGGTGAAATGATAAGTTAAATTCAATTTATTTAATATTGTTATAAATGACTTTACTTAAAGTCTATGCAAAACAATAGAGTTTTAATATAAATAATTTATTATAGAACTTCACAGTGCATTCTAAATTATTTAAATATCAATTTTAATTTAAAATTCGAACAAATCTATTCAAAGAATTAATAAATTTTAAATTATAGTGTATCAATTTAAAAATAAAATATTTTGGTAAATAAAATTTAAAAAGGAGAAACTTAATACTATAATCAGATAATAGAAAGATTATTTTCTGTCAAGAGTGAGAAAAACTAATTTTTTTCCTTTTGTTAAATTGCTTGTAAAACTCAATTATTTTTGTCTTAATATAAAAGTGTTTTTTATATTGTATACATTTTAATGATAAAAAATATATTTTATTATGTTATCATAAAGTAGAAGAAGTAATAAGCACAGATTGTGATTTGGATTAAAAGTCGATATATTAAACAATATTTAAAAGTAGTTTTAATTTGCTTCATATCACTAAAATATTAAATAAAATTTGAAACAAAATTATTTTGATTCAACTCTCTCTTTATCCACTTGAATAAGGTATTTTGAATATCAACTATTATTTTGAATACTAATCAATCACACCAGTTGTTTTTGTCTAAAAATAGGCAATAAGAGAAATATATGCGAAGTGTATATCAATCTATATTGAATTGACGATATAAAAATAATAAAATCCAATTTGACTTGATCAAATATGAGTTTCTTATATATAAAAAAAATACTTTTTTCTTCGAGATAGTAATTTCCATCTAATAAATTAAAGGGTTCCAATATAAATGTAAGAATTAATGATATCATAACAAGATCATACTCTTCTCATTTGTTTTTTGACTTTGCAATAATTTGGAGAATTTACTTCAATCATTGGGATTTTAGATACAATCATATATAATATAGAAACCACACTTGAAAATGGTGGATAATTGTACTCAATTTCATATGTAGTGGTTACTAAAACCATTGAATTCTTCTGTTTAATTACTGTCTTGAAAAAAGAAGCTATATATTCTTATATGATGATTATAAAACGTTAGTCATTTTTAACAAATACAACAAAGCCTGTATATAAAAGTACAATATAAAATTAAAATTAAAAGAAAAATAGATGGATATGAATTTATTTTAATTAAATATCATCAATTTAATCGTTATATTTGTAAGATAAATTTTGTAAACATAAATGTATTCCAAAAAATGCAAGAGATATTCATTTTTTAAAAAAAAAATTAGATCTCTAGCTTATAAATAATTATTCTCATAATAAAAATAAATGCATTATTTCATTTATTTGTAAAATTTAAAATTAAAATTAAAATTTCTTTAACTTTTCTCAATGATTTTAAGACAAAATATATGATCGAATAATATTCTTATCATTCAAAATTTAATTATAAAAATTACAATTTAGATGACATTTTTCACAATAATTATTCTTAGTTAGATCAAAAGATACTATTAAAAATTAATTTACTATTAAAACTCGTGATCTTTAAGTCTAAAATTTAAATTTTTATCAACTTTTATATAACTTATTAAACTATTCTTAAAAATAAGACAATAATATCCTTTATCGTATGATAAGCAAAAGAAAGTAAATACACTGACTCAGTTTCCTAAACATAACTATGATATATATAGATATATATATATATATATATAATTAAAATGCATTAATATTAAAATTTTGTAATTTAATATATTCATATATTATTGAATGATATATAATTTGAATGATATATTATTCATAATATTAAAAAATATATAATTTGATTGAATGATGATTTGTTTCTTTTCCTACCTGCCTGTTAAACGCCCAATTCCTTCAATGAGACTTGAAGCCCAGGTCTCCCACTATTTTATTTTTTAACAATTTGAGTCTTTTTTATTTTTAATTTTTTAAAATATTCTATAACCATAATTAATTTACCAATCAATGCATATATATATTATTTATATATGTATATATATATTATTTAAATAATTTATTTACAAAATACTTTTTAATTTCATATGATGGTTTTGATTACCTTAAAACCAAAATGAAAATGGTGGACCACGCTTCTCTTATCCTGCGCTGCGCAGCAGCTTATCATTCCTCGAAACCCTCCGTCAAAAACCCTCGTTTCTCCTTCTTGCCGCGCAGAGCAGCAGCAATGGCTTGGCGTGGTTCGCTTTCCAGATCTCTTTTGTCCACCGCTAGGGCTTCCGCCTTCCGCTCATCCACGCCGCTCTCCGCTCCACGCAGACTGCGTCCTCCCCCCGTCTCTTCCTCTCGTCTCAACCCCCGCCGCCTCTCCTTCTCCAGTCCAAGGTCTTAATTATGAGTCCTGCTCTCATTTTCACTTGTTTCCTTCGATCGTAGGCCAAGGCAATTAACTAATCCCATGTTCGAATGTGTTTTTTTCCTTTCAATTTTCTTTAGGTTTGAAAACGTAGATTTTAATTTTGAATCCGATTTTATTTATTTTAGGACCTGAGGAACACTTCTGCTCTCTGTTGTTCATTTATATGTTTGTATTGTCAACGAGGGCCGTATGTGTTTTTTGGAGATGTAGAAAGCTTTATTTGCTTCACATTCAGGGATTTGAAACCTAATTTATTATGTTCCAGTGGCTGATAAGAAACGTTCCACCGAACTCTTGTCCATTCCTTTAGTACCTGAACGTGTTGTAATTATTGCCTGTGGAAAAATGATTTAATTAATGGAAATAATGAAGATTGTCCAGTGTCTTTGGCTGACTCGTTTGCGTTGTGATACTTCAATGCAGGACACTGGGGGAGCTGGGATGCGCTCATTCGCTAATGCCACTGCATAGCATGGTGGTGGGAACACGGCTGACGTCTCACTTGGCTGTCGATGTGCGAGCATGCAGTGAGCTGTCCCATGGTACCTTCCGCCGTTCTTGTCAGGATCGCTAGTAGTTTATTTGTGAGTCTGATACCATTTGTCATTAGGATAGTAAGGCGATAGACGTACAGAAACTGAAGACTCTATATCTTTATGAACATTTCTTCTCTATTTCATAAAACCAAATTTGCTTCCATTTAAAATATTTTGGCGAATTAAAAGGTGAAGTAGTTTAACTATTTTGTAGCACTAACAAAATTAGGTAATTAGAAAAAGTTGGGATTGTTGGGATCGTTTGGGATGAATAGAAAAGATGGATGATGTCGGTAGCATTTCCCAAAAATCAAAGGCAGGACATTGACACTACCTTGTTGGTTGATTTTTCTTTGAATTTAAAAGTTGATGATCTAGTGCAGATTTTTCTGTTGGTCCTGCACGAACAAAAAGAAACCTAGTGTGATTTTGAAATTTTGCTTGTTTTCGAATACAATGAACTCTCTATCTTAGATATACTTGAATACTGACGCGAAAATTTAGGATTATACTTATATTCTTTCACTGCAAAGTTTTTTTAAATATACAGACATATGCACGCAAACGTACGTTTCTTTCTGACCTTTGTACATAGCCTTTATTTAAAGTTCTGATTGGTTTCATTGTCATTTTCTGATCAAATTAAATCTAGTGTCTTGGCATCACATATTGCTATGTGGGTGGATTTGTGCTTATAATGTGTCAGGTTACATGTAGAATTTTCATCGTGCTTTTTTATTTGTTTTGCTATATTACTATAGTGATTGACAGCAAAGGGAATACAAGTATTTTAATTGAATTTGACCGACATTCATCATTACCACTGACATAGTACGTGTCATACTTATCAGCACACACTGGCGGCCAAATCTTACTAATTTCCCAGAATTGAGCAGAGCAAGTATTTAGTGACTCTACCCATTAACTTAGCGGAAGAAAATTAGACAAAGAGATCACTCGAGTGTTGGGGGCTTTTTTTGTCGCCTTTAGGGTGTCTTTTCAGCTCCACTACGTTAGTGCTCGTGAAACAAGTGGCCTTACAAGCTAATGCTCCTTGAAGTGATAGACAACTCAGAATTCACGAAGTATATCACTGTCAGAGAAACTTAATGTTCTTATAACTTAATTCCAAGTATGACAATTTGTCAGTTCTTCCTGCAGTTTTCATCCACGTGGTTTAGTAACTGTGCAAGTTTTACCTTGTGGCACAGGTACCTGAACATATTTTTTTGGATCACCACTGTGGGTGCTCGATGATTTGGAACTTGGTTAGTAGGTGTCTCGTGCAGGAACCTTCCCTTTGGG
Organism: Avicennia marina; assembly: GCA_019155195.1. Lineage (NCBI taxonomy): Eukaryota > Viridiplantae > Streptophyta > Magnoliopsida > Lamiales > Acanthaceae > Avicennia > Avicennia marina. The sequence continues at coordinate 3,249,049 of CM032770.1, read as the reverse complement.
AATAAACAAAATTATCAATAAAGATTGGCCTTTGCATTTTTATGTTCTGTAGATGGAACTTTGGTACTGATAATTATAACCAAAATTTTAGACTTTTCTCTGGTAGCTTGAATGGTTGTGTGGTCATCATACCACCGGCACTTGGAGATTGATTTTGATTGTAGTGCTTTTACTTTTCGCATTTATATTTTTCTTAGTACTTTCATCCATTGTTATGCACTATTCTAAATTCATGCACCCACAATCCGATGTTTGGGGTATGTACGTTTCTGAAAATGAATTTACATTCTTGTGCAGAGGACCCGGGGATCCCTCCACATCCTCCACCCTATTATCAAATTTTCATCTCCATCCTGCTTCGTCCCATTATCAAAATTTTCTTTTGTACCCCATTCCATCCCCATTATCGAATTTCTCTCTGTCCCCTCCATCCTCTACTCTCGCTCGTCTCTTGGCCTGCTCGTCCCTATCTCGTCTACTCTGCTCTTTCATCTCTATCCTGTCTCTTGGCCCGCAAGACTTAGATGTTATTTTTAAAAATTCTCAAAAAATAAGATAATAAGGTTACATAATTTAAAATACGTTATTTACATAACAAGAATACGATAATAAATGGAGTGTAACCGTTATAAAAATTGATAAAATATATATATATATAAAAACAAATAGAGGTGTTCAAATTGAAAATTCAAAATTTATTTAGCAGTGCAATCGTCTTCCTGTTCAGTAAGTAATATGCTACTATGGTATAATCTTCTTTTGGAAATATAACAAATTGTTGAATCAAAATTAAAATATTGTCCCATATAAAAGAAATAGAAACACATTAAATAGTTGTGTTATGTTAAATTCATAAAATTAAAATTTTTATTTATCATTTAGTTTATTCCACAAACAAGTGTAGATTCTTTATTTTTTTTCGTCGTTGATTATTCTGATAAAATTGGTTTTGTAAAATTTGACAATCTTTAATTATGAAAAAAAAAATAATTTTCTGACTATATATCTCATCACAGTAAAATTGTTTTCAAAATTAAATTCTTTTTATAACATTTTTTATTTTTAGTCAAGTGATCAAAGTACTAACAAAATTGATTATTTTCAAATTAATCAAATATGAAATTATATACAAAGTTAATTAATTAACATTAAACATAATCAATTGTTATAATTTTTTTAATTAAAATAGTAAATATTATTTGATACTGGCCCAGTGCCAGCCTGCCTGTTGCCTTCCCTACTTGTTCTTGGTCTTTCTTCAGCTGCTGTCTCTCTATGGCCTTTCACAAATGTTGCCCATTCTCTGGCAACTCATTGTTTGAGTCTGTGAGTCAAATGCTAGCCATTGTTAAGATATAAAGTTATTTAACCATCTCCACTCATTGCATAATGAATTTTGCCAGTTAAGAGGCAACCATTGTTGGTCTAGCTACAGAACCAAAACGACTCGTAGAATTGCATTTGCTTGTAAGCAAATAACGATCAGCATTAGCCAATACTCTCTCATGCAGTCGTTTCTGTTGATTAAAATTGGGAGTTACATTAAGAGGCATATCTGTGTTTTCAACAAATATTTTTTCCGTGTTGGGTTTTAACATGTTAACAATGTATTCTTAATTTCATTAGCACCCTTCTTATAGGAAAAAAGAAATGTTTGCCGTTTGAGTAATGCGTGCCTTTTAAAGGTGCTACTTGTTATTTAGTATTACAATTTTTTTTTATTTCTTTTGCATTTAATTATCTAATGATGATGATGGAATCAAATAGAATATTTTGCTAAGATTCTCCCAGATGTTGAATAAAAATTACTTCTGAGACCTAATCTTTGTGTTTTTTGCGCTTCGCTCCCAATTTTAATTATTATCTAGTACTTTATGATATTACGAAATATGCACGAAGTTTGAATTATAACGATTCTGTGTCTAGTTGCAAACTAAAATTGGCAAGATGAAAAATATATATATATTAGAAGTTGGAGAGCAATTTTTTTAAAAAAAAAAAAAAAAAGAAAGAAAGAAGAAAGAAAACCGATTCTGCCAAAAATGGCATAGTTGACAAACTTACAACAGTATGCATTTAGAATTAAAAAGTCAGGGAGCAAAGTTTTAAAAATAAATTTCTAATCAAGGGATAATTTATCCCTAAACATAAATATGCACAGACTAGTCTCGAATAGATAAGGATGAAGAACAGGACAAGAATCTGTGGAAGCAAAATAATGGAATCCCACCAATCTAAGTACAGTGTTTAAAAAGAAAAGTCCATGCACACCTGTCATTTCTAGCTTGTCAAGAACATGCATTCAATTGAAAGTTTTGAGCTAATTTACTGTGTGGGGAAGACGGAAAACTTGTTCTAGGTTTACATGGCCAATAATTTAGGGGCCACACGGAAATTGTGTAGGCCAAATGGTTGCTTAAAGAAACTTATCCCATGGCTAAGTCGACCACAAAAGCACAAAGCATCTGTTTTTAACTGGTCCTTTCATAGGCTGTTTACTTGTTCCCACCATGGGGCATACTGGTAATTTGGTGAAATCCAGGTTTCTTGTTAATTTCCCAACAATTTATGGGGGGAAATTGAGAGAACAAGGAGCAACTTGCTTGCCTTTCTCCAGTATTCTCGATCCCACATAATCTTCAGGAAAGTTTGACAACCATAAGTTCTGGTTTGGAGATTCCCCTAACCTAACCTGATATCCCTTTCTTTCTTTGTTGGCTTTTGAACAGAAACTACTCTAAACTCAGCTTCCGAGTCAAGTAGTTCCATCCAGCCAGAAAAGTGAGGTACATGTGTCATCCTTATCTACCTTCCCTGGCCACATCATGTCCCCCAAAATCAACGTCACCTCATTTTGTGCCAACACTTGCTATTCCTGCTATTCCTGCAGTTACTGTGCTTTCTTTGGCATCAATAATCAAGAGTGATAAGTTACCTCGCAAAAATCCGTACGTACATACAAGTATATTTATATCATCACAAACTTAGTGTCTTTTCGGAAGCAAGTGCCAGCCAAGTGCAGATGTTTAGGGTGTAGAGAAACTAGACCTATACCAGTCACTCAAGTTTCGTGTTTCAAGCTAAAACATGTAGACATGCATTTGGCTAGTTTGTAGAACACCAATTTATAGTTTGATTACCATCTGAAGACCTTTCAGATAAAGCTTAAATAAAAGTGTTGAAAGTAGGTAGTGCTAATAAACCATGCTACTTGATTTTAGTTTAATTAAATTTAAAATTATTTTTAAATATAATGAAGTTCAAATTCAAATTTAAATAATTTTTTAAAGTCTAATCTCACTGTTTAACTCAATTTCTAAATTGATTTTGAATTTTATAAAATTAAAATGACTAAAATTTAAATAATTGTCAAGGTCTAACAGCAATTCGATCTCAGCTTCTTAAACACCCCTACTTAAAACAGTCACAAAAGATGATGTGTCCACCTCACAGAATCAAAGTGTGTTCATGCACACAAATAATGTATATACTGACACAGGCTTTCGGAACTGCAACACCAACCGAATAAATTTAATAACTCAAGGCTATGTAGGAGAATACATAAACATACTGGGCACATAATATGAGAAAACTCAAATCAAATTACAGATGCGCATTACATGCCCAAAGGGCAAAAAGCATTGCCAAGCCCCAGCAGGGAGACACCCACCTAGACACCCATGTTTTCAGATACAAGTAAAGAAAACTGGTTAAGATACACACAAATCTTCTTCTCCTACTTTTTATCACCATTATTGCCAAGTTTCCAGGCCCCACCACTTTCAACACACTTTTTGTGTATCAGAATCAGATAACCCCCCAAATGATATAATTCTGCAACCACTAGCTCTAACATCTATATTCTAGATCAAAGCTTATCATTCACTCGCATTTTATTACAGAGATAACACATTCTAGGTGGGTTCCATCTCATTATATGCTTCAGAGCTTTTACAACTCACTATGTCAGCCCAACAATGAACTTAGAAAAATGTTACCACACAGACCATGAATAATAGCCGCAATCATCTCTCGATATTTGACCCAATATGGTCATAAATAAATTCATATAAAAGTCTTCTCCAACAATCAGACAAAGCACATACATATCTGAAAGTGGGCAGAGATCATGGCAGGTAATAGAAAAGGACAAAAAGAAAAACAAGCATTTGATTTATGGGCAAATCGGATTGCGGTCAAGTGTCAATATTAGGTTAATTTTTACTCATTCAGTGAAAACAAGTTCAAGTTCACGTGGCTTCAGCAGATAAGAAGGAAAATGGGAAGTGGGGAATCTCAGAGGCAACAATGAAAGATGACGTAGGCATTCCCCTTTGGGACGACCAAGCATCCCTTGGTGGGGGCGGTGAGTAGACATACCATAAGAGTCTGAAACGTCTTATTTCACACTGCTTCATTTTGCCAGTCTCACTTAATTCCATCCTTTTATATAGAACAAGTTTAGGAGTCAAGAGCATTTCAACACCAGAGGTTACTAAGAATCAGCAAGAGAAGACTTGTCTGTACGGAAGCAGCTGGAAAAACAAAGATGCAAAGTAAAGAAAGTAGCGATCAAGGAACTCCACACCAAAATCTGGGAGGGTGGTTGAATTTGAGCTTGGGAATGGATCCATCCCAAGCAGCCAAAAAATCTGAGGTACAACCAAGACCTGCTTTAACCAAGATTTTCTCGTGCAACTTCTGCATGAGGAAGTTCCACAGCTCGCAAGCATTGGGAGGACACCAGAATGCTCACAAGAGGGAAAGAGGCGCCATAAGATATCACCAGTCTAACAAAATGGTGAAGATGATGGCCCTACCTATTCATACTTCCATGGTCAGATCACTCGGGGTGCAAGCCCACTCCCTCGTGCACGAACCAGGCACAGATGCAACTATGCTTGTGACAAGATTGAACGAGTCTAATACAGGATGTGGAATAGCTTGGCAGCCCAGCACCCTGGCGGAAGCAGAAGAATTTATGTGGCCTGGAAGTTTCCGATTGGATCTCCAACAACAGGAACTGAAACCATCAAATCCCAACATGCTGGACCTGAATCTTAAGCTGTAAAGGGCTTCTTCCTCTGTTATCTCGATTCCCAAATTAGAAATTTTATTGTAACCTACTCTTATGCTTTCTAAGATTTGCCAATCATTTAAGAGTCACTAACTAAAGGTCTGGAGCACCAGTAGAGAATTTCAATATAGTTGCACTCTCATTAATTAGAAGCAAGTTCATGACTTATTATATGCTTTGCCGTGAAGAACATCCAAGTCTTCATTTATGATGTTCTGACAAAAACACAAGAAGTTACTGCCTTTTCCTAGATATTCTCTGCCTCAAGCACATGAATCATGCACTTTAATTGTGTCACTGAATCATACGCCTCAAGCACCTGACAACAATAAGAAGTTGCTGCCTTTTTATAGACCAAGATTATGTTCATAAAAGAAAGAAATAGCAACGTCTGTTGCCTTACAGTTTTATTGTTTTACTCGTAATACTGAGCACCACCTAGGGAAATATAAATTATGTGCCGTAACAGCTTCCATGATCTACAGCTATAATCATCTTTACAAATAAATAGTTAGAATGCACTTATTTTGGATTTCTGAAGGCTTTGAAAGAATCTCCAGCATAATTTTTTCTCCAGGCAGTGCTGACAAGCTCCTTATAAGACAAGGAATTTCGTACAGGACTATCCACACCAACTCATCCTCAGGCAACCAAAATCAGCAAAAACAAACGAGAAGATTTTAATCAGTCATTCCCACAAACATACAAGTAAGCAAATAAGCAAAAAATGCATAATCAATTCTAGGTGAACGCACAAAGTTAAAAGATTTGTAACTTAAAGATTGGAAGTGCGAGGGGCAGAGTCACCAACATTTTACATGTGGCATACAAGAAGCCACAAAAAATAATTTCAAGTTCTTTAACAAAGAACTTGATGAGGCTGCACTGGCTTCAATTCATCCACTTATTTTTCCAAATCAGGCTAAAAAAGCATGCAAGACCTTTCATAAAAGCGACAAAAGAGGGCTCTAGGTGAGCAGTATATCATAGGACTAAAATAGCATGTGCCGATCCTCGGTTCCACAATCACCCTCTTATGAATAACTTCTAGTTTACAGAATTGTCAATGACCTACCAAGTTTCATCTGATGCACCATGACTGATGTATCTAGTGAATTGTGTAATACAATAAAAGATTTGCCACTCCATTGTTTTTTGTTTTTTAAACAATTAAAATATCACGCAAAGTCCATACCAAGCAATGTCTATTACAAATAATTTCAGTTTTCAACCAAAGTCATTCTTTCTTGTTTATGTCTAGTCTTGATCTATTTGATTTTCTCAATATTTAGAGGCTTAGACCATGTTTTGCTTTCCCATTTCATGTGTAGAAATCCATAAGAATTAAATTATGAAAATCATATAATGCTACACATCCAATGCAGCAACTGGTTCTTTCAGTCACCTACACATAAAAAGGTGTTTCTAAATATTTCACATAATGTCGCTTTGACAATTTTAAATATTATTTATTAATAATTTAGATATGTGTTCAAATTTGAATAGAATATTATAATTATATATTCAAAAATAGATAAAATGGGAAAAAAATTCAGATGGTATATTTAAATATTTTTCATAAGTTCAAAAATTATAAGTTAGTGGTTATGTTCAACTAACAACATCTCCTAATGGAATTTTCCAAGAAAAAAAAATTGACAGAATTGACTCGACAATTTGAAGTCTGTGTTATACTCAGTAGTTATTTTTAGTAATCAACAAACTCAACTAATTGCCCTTATATTATTATTTACTAAATGGCATAAAATAGTTTGAAGGTTTTCCAATAATTAGATTTATTATTCTAATTACAAATTAAATTATGGCGGGAGAAATATATTTTTGCTGAAATAAAAGGAGTTAATATGTTCTTATTCTTATTGGTAAAAAGACATGAAAGTAAAATAAAATTAACATGCAGCGACATTTGCAAAATGGGATTCAAGAACTAAACTAAAGCCTTTGATTGCTTACCAAAAAACAAAAAGAAAATCACAAGTTCAGTTTTCAACATATTTTTTCTTCAAACATATGTATTAGTGAATTTAGGAAAAATATTTCAAAATGCTTTTTGCACTTATTTTCCATAATTATTAAGAAAATACATGTCAAATTTGTAATAATAATAGTGGTAGTAATACTAAGAATATTAATAATTATAACAATAATAACAACAAAAATAAAAGCAATAACTGAATGAATACATTACAATAAGGACAATATCTAGATTAATAAAAATATTAATAACATTGATATAAAAAAAGTATTATCATGATGTCAAATACAAAAATAATAATATTGCCACTTCAAAGTTTATCAAATAATTACACTATTAATTTTTTTTCGTTTATTATAATATTTTTATCTTTATACAATTTTATTTTTTTATAAATATCAAATCAAAAACCATTTTCATATTACATATTTCATGAATATTCTATCTCATTTTGTCCACTTTATCTCAAAATAAAAACTGGAGTGGCATTCGATTTCCATGCCCAATCTACTAAACGATAGGTAACACAAAGCAATGCTTGTAGAACCACCTACACACAAGGACGCGCACACAAAACTGGAATGCAGTTACTATCGGTCTCAGAACAATTATAGAAAGACTGTATCAGGCTAGGCATTTTATCCGACATATTTAACATTTCCTATCAAAGCCGACATGAAGAGAGAACGAAAGAGATAAGGAAAAATGAAGTTCGTGGCTGAGGAGATTTGATTACCCGAATTATAAGATACTTCCCCCCGCAGAGAATAAGGGAAACCGCCATTGTTACCGGTGTGTCCAGGAAAATGGGAACGCAGATGATTCCAGAGTCCACTCAAAGATACATTGCACAGAAATTATTGGGCCTGGATCCAATGTATATATTGGGCTAATCCGATAGCCCAACTTCTGACGTGGCTATGTTAAGGTTGGATGGGATAGACGGACTACCCCTCCAACCAAATGTCCAATTACAAAATCCAAGACTACTTGGACCTCGTAGTAAGAGTTCTGATTAAAGGCCGAATTACTCGGAGTTATTGTTTATGCACGTGTATAGCACATGTGTCTGTATGTATGTACTTTTTCATTGGTGTAAATTAATTATATGACAGAAGCTTTTCTAGAAAAATAATAAAAAAAAAGCAGGCGTAAACTTAACATAATTAATTTTTAAATGAATGAGATGGCATGTTTATAAATAACCCTCTATTTTTCTTATCTATTGCATAGGAGATTAAAGAAAAGTGGATATAATTAAATTTATTAAAGAGGATAGTTTTGGAAATCAATCAAAAGATTAAGAAAAAATAGTTATTATATATAAATATACATAAGTATAATTTTTAATGACATAGATAGTTTGTTTGTTTGTTTCGAATAAACCTTCTATTTTATTTATTTTTTACATTAGATAATAGAGGGAAATGGTTATAATTGAATGTTTTGAAAATGATATTTTAAAAAATCTATTAAAAGGAAAAAAAAAAATGGGTCTAGTACATTCTCAACAGTATAGATTATGAGAAACTGAATATAAGTTTCAATAAAAGTGTGAATGATTTTTTTAATAGCTCATTCATGTTAGCTTTTTATTTTTGCCAGTGACCCATGATGAATTCTTTAATTGTCCTTAGTTATTATTGATTAATATCTTTCTCTATTCACATTATTGACCATTCCCTTGTCAAACAGTCTAGGCACGGATATTACTAATTAAATATGTTTTCAAACTTTTACCAAAACAAAGAAGTTTCTACTTTCTACCAAAATAATGCAAATACCTAACAACATGGTCCCCTTTTACATAGGCTTACGTGTAGCTAGCAATGCTTGTCGGGGTGAAAAACAAGTTGATGTCGTGCAAGTAAATATTTGTGATTAATTTCAAGAAATTGAATTATTCTAAGATGTCTTCTCACGATCTAAAGTTTTAAATAGTGTTGTTGGGTTTGGATTCTTATGGTGTGTGGTAATTGCACACAAGATGTTGTGATTGTTAGTTGAACAAGATCTAGAATAAACATGCGGGAATCATTCAGACGACGTATCAGAAGAAAATTTAGGAAGACAAAGATTTAACAGGGTTTCACGGTCTTAATCTATGTCTTCAAGACGTAGTAAAATCCTCTTATTTTCAAACTAGGGTTATAATGTAGTGCAATTTTGAAATGAAACAACCCATTCAGTACAATTTTACAAAATCAACTCTATAAGTAGCTGTGTCGCGAGCCACGTGCAACAAAACCAATTTGCTTTCTTCTTGATTTGGGGTCTTCTAATCATGTCTTAATCGAGGGGAAATATAGTAAATCGGAAGCCTTTTTCCTCCTAATGGGAAGCTTGGAAATGAAACGTGAATTTTTATTGTTATCCATAAATATAGCCAAAGGTGGTGGGGTCATACACGACAGTGACAAATAAAAGCTGGAAATGAGATGAAATATGAAAGCAGCAAGGGTACATTGCATCCATCAAGTATATAGATTTACCCTCGATGTAAAATCTGTACTTTTTTTATGGTGCATGAAAACTAACTTTTGGGGACATAATCTAATTATAAAAACAATCATATTTTTAAATGAAAAATAACTTAAAAATTATTAATTAGTAAATAAACTACATTCACTAATACTTTCTGCGAATCCCCATGCCACTTTAATACCCACTCATACACCTAAAAACTTAAAGAAAGAAGACTGCTTTGGCAGAAAATGGATTAAATTGAAATATGTAAATTTAAATAAATATGTAGAATGTGTCAAAAAATACTCATATTAATAGTCTTAGGAGGCCAAAAAGGCCAACGTTTGTCGGCTGCCAAGCACTTGGTACCAACGAGATTGTGTGTTCTAAATTTTCTAATGAATAATTTGTAAATATTTTTATAAATAATTTATAATATCACTGCCTCATTTACTTGTGACGACTCGAAACTACCTAAACGTTGTTGTAAAAAAATAAATAAAAATCGAGCAACGTATGAACTTTGTAGGGCGGTGTTGATGGACCTGACGACAAAACTATATATGCTACCACCATTTTCAAAATAATTTTGTATGCTGTCAAAATAATCATTTTTCTCTCCTTCTGTCTTCTTTTACACAGTTTCTAGACTCCCACTACAGCTTTCATCTTCAATAAACCATACATTCAAACATAGAGTCAACAACTAACAAGAATTGCATATATCAACAGTAGAACAGTTCATCATCTATTACTTGTCATCACGGAAACAAAAAGATAACGAAGTCTCCCTCCCCCAGAAAGACTTGACCCAATCGAAAATCAAAGAAAGCTGTGTGCGACTACCATTATGCAATAATGCTTAAATTTTTGTAGTTAGGCCTAAAGACTAAGAATGAGGGTGGCTGCGGAAATTTTGGTTAGGATGAAAGATAATGAAGTCGAGAGACTGGTGAGAATGGGGAAACCCACAAAAAGTAGTAGTTTCACAGCTAACACCCTAGGGAAAAAATTGAAAAAGCGAGGGTCAGAGAGAGAGAGAGAGAGAGAGAGAGTGAGAGTGAAGCTTCATGCCAACAAAGTAAAAGTAGAAAGTAATTAATTCCTTTGAAAAAGTAATTTGGACCAGAAAAAAAAAGTGAGAAAAATCCAAAGCAAAGTAAAACAACGTGCCGTAATTCGAAAGAGTTTTCTCCTTTCTCTTATTTCATGCTTGTTTTTGTCTTTTTGATTGTTTTTGGTCAATGTTTTCTTTTATGGTGACATTACAGAGTAGTTGTCCGTAATCTAGAGTGCACATGATTTATTTAATATTTTGATTAAATATTAATTTGCAATCACCACGTCTTGTATTAATCACACTAAATATTTTCTTTCCGTTTATTTCTCGGAAACATAATTTTCTTCTTTTTAATTATTTTTATTCCGTTGTACACTGGCTCCTAAAGTGCTCAATTAATTTCTATTTAACCACTATATAGACTTATGAAACGCTACAAAATATAGGAAATAAGTTGTCATGAGAAAACAAAAATAAAATAAAATTATGTATATGCATGTTGCGTTTGTCTCGGTTCGTCTTATCTACACCAACAGCTAATTCAAATTACATTGACTGAGAAATATGAATTTTCATTTAGCAATACTGGATCGAATCGGATCAAAACTTTGCTCAAACTTATGTATTGAGTAATGAATTGAAATTTTCAATTCGATTCGATTTGATAATTATTAAATTCACTACAAGATATTCATTCATTAACAAGAAATTTTAGTAAGGAAAATAAATTTGTTTCTAATTAGAAAGGAAAATAGGAAGAAAAAATGGATTTAAATCTACCAGTTACGAAACGAAAATTAGAATCAAAATAATTCATTGCTAATTTTACAAATGAAATTTGTTGTTAATATTTACTAAAAATTACAAAATTTAGCAATGAAAAAAATTCCTTTCAAAATGTACATATCATGTACTTTTGTAAATACTTTTTAAAATATAAATATAATATTAAAATTCTTTATGAAAATTCTAATTTCTTGGTTTTACATATTTTACAACGCTTCTTTTTTAGCCTGTTATATGATTCTGATTAGATTAATTGTGATATTCCACTATTAAAAATCTAACTATAACTTCATTTATTTTTAATTAATTTATATTTTAAATTTTTTTCTAGAGTCTAACTAAGGGTATAGTACCAAAATGCTTATATTTATGACCAAATTATCCTAAAAAAAAATTATTTTGTCACATTAACCAAAATAATTGATGAAATATTTACATCACATTATTGTTTATATAATATGACAAAATAAATTTCCTCACAATATTACTTATATATTGTGATGATTCTTATTTTTCTTATAATAGTATATATCAATTGTCAATAAAAATTTATTTATTAGTTTAATGTATTATTATTAATACTATTGTTAAATTGTTTTTAATAAATTAATCAAAAACAATAAGTTAATTTAATTCAATGTGGCTTTCAAAAATTTAAAAAATTTATTAGAAACAACGTCAAAGATAAAATTCATTGTTATTAATTTCATGAATTTAAAATATATGAATTGTTAACCAAAAATAAATGTAGGCATGTGGCTTAATGGTAAGCTCCTATCCCTTCAAATCTATGAAGTCTAAAAATTAGATACTGAAAGAGAGAAAGAGCAGCTAAAAAATTATTTATTTTAAATAATTTATTTTTTGCAACAATTTATTCTTGCTAATAGGGATGAAAAATTTTGTTGCTAAACTTTCTTACTAAATTTAGTAAGGAAATTTTTTCTTACTAAATTTATCAACGAGCAAATCACTCAGGAAAAAAAAATTGTTGCTAAATTCCTTGATTGAAATCGGCAAAGAATTTCCTTATTTTGCAAGGAATTTCAATCCTTGCAGAACATTGAATTTTTTGTAGTGATTTTTTTAGAGGTTCAAATTCCATCTTTAGTTAAACCAAATTTTAATTTAAGAAATATATAAAATATAGCATTCATATTCGAGTTTAAAAATTTTAATTGCAAAACTGATAAATAAATGTTAAATATTTTTATTTTAAACATAAAAATATTTAACATAAAAACTTATCATCATAATAAAATATTTTTTGATAATATTTTTTAAACACAAAAACTTATATTATCATAATAAAATATTCCTATATAGCAAATACTGAGTAATGATATAAAATTATATACATATATATAGATATAGATATAGGAATTAAAAATATGAGATTTTATACTAAAATTTCAGGAAAAAAAATAAGTGGGAATATTATATATATACTAAAACATTAATATACATTTGGATTTTGACTCGATTTAATACACTGGACACAAAAATTGAAACCAAAATATTCCGTAGCAACCTTGACTGTAGTAACTCGTGAAGAAGATACAAGGCAAATTATATATACTAAAATTTCAGAAAAAAAAAATAAGTGGGAATATTATATATATACTAAAACATTACTATACATTTGGATTTTGGCTTGATTTGATACACTGGACACAAAAATCGAAACCAAAATAATCCATAGCAACCTTGAATGTAGTAACTCGTGAATAAGATACAAGGCAAATTATGATCAAAGGATGTTTGCAAGAGCTCAGTGGACATGTTGAATTGTCACTGCCCCTAGACTCTTTCACATGCCCAAAAGTCGTGTGAATGCACTTTGATTAGGAAGTATAATTAAATCAAAAGAAGAATTGTTGAAGTGAAATATGTACATTTATAGCTAGTGATATGTATCAAATAAATAGAACGTGAGACAAGTCCCAATTTGAAGTTTCGATCAACCTTCCTTTATGCCTCCACATTGTTCTCGTTTTGTAGTACAGTACGACCAAACCAAATTATTTGGTGGACCATTTTTAATTACTTGTTTCCGATTCTTTAAATTTGTTGGAACTAATCAATATCAGAAAGATGAAGAAAGAAAAAGTGCAACTTCTTTCTAAATTGGATGGATAGACCCTTTTGATCTTGTTTGCATTTTTTAAATGATTAAAGGTGGAATTATTAGAAGGAAGAAAACCTAATTGTCGGTCTGAATATTGGGCATGAGTCTATTATTTTGAGAGAGAAGAAATTGACATATATGTGCCATAAGGGCTCCAGTGAAATAAATGTCCCGTTGAATATGTAGTGATTTTAATTTCTTTACCTGCTTGGTTATAACATTATTGATACATATCCCTAAATTCCTAATTTGCTACTATTGTCTATTTCTTTGGGGCGGGGATCTCTTGTTGTCCCATGGACAATAAATACATAATGAGAAATTAAGAATTATACGCAAAATTGGTGTTAATTTAATTTAGAGGGTGTTAGGCTGAGCTTCTAAACTTTTCAAAATACTTTATAAAATGTTTAGAAGCTTACAAACTCTTTAAAAATATTTGATAAATATTTTAATGAAATAATTTATAAGTTCTCAAATTAAATGTTTGGAGCTTATAAGCTCCTTATAAATAAGTTAACTTTTTTAAACTTATTTTTAAATATCTTATAAATTATTTTATTAATATATCAAAAATTATATAAATATTTTCTATTATATTATATTGATAATATTTAATTTATATTTATCATTATTACACCACAAAAATTATAAGAAACTATAATTATAAATTTCAACAAAAAACACTTTCCGAGCTTATTTTAAAAATAAGATGTGCGAGTTTGTAAGTTTAAAAAATATTTAATAAATTACATGATTTTATTAGTTATTTAAAATAAGTTTAGCCAAACACCCTCTTAATATGATGATGACTAAAAACAAGCTTCTCGTATACAATGAAGAATACTATTGCTTTAATTCCCATGAAGAAAAAAGAGTAAGGTATAGAAATTCTTATAATATAGTCATAGATGTATTCAATCCTAAGCATGAAATAAATAAATAAATAATGAATTGCAATCTCTTAATCACGAGTATTTCAATACATCATTTTGGGCTCACAAAGTGTAACATGGGAGAACAAGCAAGTATTGTCCAAACATTGATAATGAATCCATGTGAAGGATTTATGAATTTGCGGGGATACCAAGCATTAATTGGTATAGTTCGATTTTCTACAATTTCTAAACATTCAATCTCCAATGCCCGGGTTCAATATTTCTGTTGCATGCTATAATAGCTGTCCACGAAGAAGAGAGAGAAAAATACATATATATGATTATTAATGGTGAACATCAAAAAAAATTCCGTCACATTTCAATCACTTATTTGTGAGATTTAAACTGATTTCTAATAATATCATCGACCAAATGACCCATAATGTCAGAATTCCATGAACTAAATTTGATAATATCAAGAGATGCAGCTCGGTTGATGAAGAATCAGACATGCACATAAGATTCGACATTCAAAAATAAGAACATCTCAAACTAAAATGCCCAACATTTTTTTGACTTATTTATTTAGGGACTTTCTACGCATACACCGTCAATTAATGGTTTCGACGCTTGGAATTCAGCTATGTGCTCAACCATTTATATTTATATACGATATTATTAAGAATTTTTACTTAATTTTATTGCTCATTGTTTATTTACAACATTACCCTGAATTAATAAATTGCACAATTATCCTTAGTATAAAAAGACTTAAGCACAATCAAATATAATTACTAATATATTATTACTTCTTTTCTATATTATATATCTATACCCATTTAATTATGAAAGTAAGATATTTTAGTTGAATATCATAAATTACACAATTATCTTTAATTATTTTTATTTTTTTTATTCTTTTTTCTCTTTTCATTTAATTTAATATTTTTAATTGTGTTTTTTCCTCTCCAATAGTATCTCTTTTCAAATTCTTCTTTTTTTTCTTATTTTAAATATTATTTATATTCTTAATTTTGATAATTTTCTATTATTTAAAGTATAGAATTTTAATAATTCGTAAACTAATTGGCACATGTATAGAGTTTGCCACTTTTTCTAGAATTAAGAATATAAGTCTAATTTAGTCGGACAATGTTTAATTATTAAAATACATTAATTTTTTTATCAATTTTCTTTCCGCTATATTCTTTTGATTTTTATTTATTTTTTTAACATCTCTTAGGCCTATTTTTTTAATTTATTCTATTTTTTTTTCCATTTTAGCGTTTACTAAATTTTATAAATGATATAAAATGTATATTTTATTTATATTATCACGTTATTTATATCCATACAACATTAAAGTGTTCGTCAATTTTAATTTATTATTTCTTTTCTTTTCTATTTTTGGTCTTATCTTCTTTTGTACATGTAAAATTTATATATATAAATACCATTTATGTATCTAATTTTGTGCACGCATTGAATGTGCCTATTCAAAAACCTTCTTTCCCATAATATAATCAGATAAATAAATAGAAAATATAGATATAGATGGTAATTCAATTGATTTTTGTTTTTAATTTTTATTGTTTGGTAGTAGCTAGGCTTTGATCAATTAATTGCAATAATCAGCCGCCCATCCAACATTTTTCCATAAATACCTAACCCTAAGAAACTAAGGTAAATGTGGAAAAATAGAACTCTTTAAGCTGCAATTGACATTTGACTTTTCACGCACATACGGCTGTATGTATATATGAGCTGGAAATATAAAATTATCAATCAATCAATATATATATATATATATATATATATCTCAAGTCATGTATATATAGCTGGAAAGTGGGGCAGACAGAGGTGTTTGATATGAACAACACAGTGTTTCGTGCATGACGGGATACGTCGTTGTCGCAACATTTTATTTCTTAGAATTTGTCTGATTAAACAAATTTTCATATTTTAGATTACCTTTACTTCAAATTTGGGAAAAAGCTAGACTTATCCATTGCATGCTCTTTTCTTTCAAATTTAGCCTTTCCATTTTTTTCTTATTATAAAACACACACTCATGATATTTTTTTAAAATTTTCTCACTATCTATCTTATACTTTTATATAATTTTCAATAAAAACATAGCTAAAAACATTTACATAAAAACGAAAACAAACACAACCTTAATCTAATAATTATATGTTCTCCTCAAGTCAAAGAGTGCCAAATTATGTTGTAACAAGAACGTGTACGTTGTACATGTCCCACGAAAAGGAACTGATGATCACCCAATTTTGCTGGTGCGTACAAGAATTGATCAACGTGATTAGCATAAGTACCATAATCTAATAATTTTATTTGCTGCTCATTTTGTACGGCAGTTGATTAACTTTGGCGGAAGAAATGTATTTTTTTAATAATGCATATTGCACGTGAATTACTTTGTTTGCATCCGCGACAAGTAGTCAAGGACATCGTATGCACGCAACCATGGCAGATGTCCCCAGGGACTAATATATGTAGTACAACCAAAATTTGCATTTTTTTATAAAGTATGTAATATCATAAAAGGTATAATTTGGTCTATAATAATTAGCAGTCGCCAACACACACGTAGCCAATGTTAATGAAGTGCATTATTTTTGTTATTTTACTATATTCACTTGAAGTTGTGTGTGTGAATGTATGTAGCTTTTATTCAATTCGCTGAACCTAAAAATTATCATCAAAATTAACAAAAATTTAAATCGAAGTTGGTTAACAAACTACACTGCCAGTTTTGAACTTATGCTTGTGTTGCAAATTTGATCATCTTCCCACAATGAGTGAAGGTCACATGCATACGTTGGGTATTTAATTTGACTAAGAAATTGAAATGGGTTTGCTACTTATCTGTCAGGGTTACACCTAAATTTAAAAATCATGCGCATTTAAAGAGCCAACTATGCAAGCATGTGTATGTGTGTTCCCTGGTTAAATCAATCAAAGATTATTACAGTTAAACGACATGTTGTGATTTTAATATGTTGCCAGTCGGTTGCATTATTAGGGCGGTTATTATTATAATTAACTAGTCGTATATATTATCCAGTTGATGATATAATTTGGTCCTGTCTAAATTAAACTATAGTTACACTAGTTGTACAGTTGAGGAGATTCTATCGGAGTATCTTTTGTATGTAAGCAGGAACCTTCATGCAGCAGATCTATCCCTTGATCAGTGGCTGCTATAGATGGTGAAGGTGATCAGGAGTGATGCTTATTAACAATATTCTACTATAAACAAGATTTTCCTTTGCACGACATGCATCTGCAAAACCAGCTACCCTTCATTAAATTCTCGCACCTATATATCTGTGCCATGCTACACAATTATTATAAATTATCTAGACATACAAATCAACCTATGCAATAACAAGAATTTTTAATTTGCACAAACTAAATTTGCATAATTATTCTTATGTTAAGTACATATATTTTTTAATTACTTTTTTCTTTCTTATCATCAAACTTACAATTTATATTTATATATTTTCTCAAATTTTATTATTTTTCAAATTTTTTTATCTTCATCATTTTAAAATTTTTTTACTCAATGTAAAATCCCATAATTTTCTAATTTCTAATTTATTTTTTATTTTTTAAATTTTTTTATTTGTGTTTTCTATCAATTTTCTCTTTTTTTTTCAAATTCTCTTGGTGATTTTTATTTTATTATTTTAAATATTGTTTATAATTTTTAATGCTACATAATTTTTTAATTAAAATGCAACAATTTTATAATTTATAAATAAATAAATCTGTACACTTATAAAGTATGCAAATTTTACTAGTATATTATAACCAAACTACCCAAGCTACCTAATTAACGTGGTTTACCATTAATTACAAGTATAGCAGGTCATTACATATACTCCTAATTGATGGCCAACTTTTTACCCGAAAACTTTAATTGCAGCAAACATGATAAGCATTTGGAATTCTTTCAAGATTAATTTCCCATTTCGACAAATTTGATAAAATTTTTCTTTTTGTCCAGAATATGCAGGTCTACCTAGTTACGAATATCAAAGCAGACTGTGCAATATGAACGTCCTGAACATGGCCATGCCTTGTAGGTATCATTCTTGACCTTTACCAACGCAGAAGGGCAGACATTATCCTCACTATGTTGTTATAGACAAAGCATGGGTCTATTACATTCCAAGCCAGGAACACCACAAACTCAAAACGTAATTTGCTACCAAATTATACATTCATTCTGGAAGTTGCCAAGCGCCCCCGGCGGCCCGTCGCAGTCGTGGACCAACAAAGTTACCGGAAAAGGGCCTCTTGGTTGGCTGACGCACGCCACAGTCCAAGCTCCAAACCCCGGCCCGTGATAGCTGACGAGGTCCTACGGGCTCCACGCACCCCCCGCTTTGGAGACAAGAGGACGTGCCTGGGCCCTGCCTTGTCGCCCTTTAACACTGCACAGCATGTTTACGAGATTGCCCTCGGCGTGTCCTTTTTACCCGGTCGCCCCTTACGCGTCTGACTTTCTTCTTACAATGCACGATTTTTTGCCCCTGGGCCTCCGCATGACGTGTCGCGTGACGTAGCACACATGTTCCCCTCTATAAATATCAGCTCCCCTTCCTCCACTTCGCCACCGCCTTACCAAAACTAATTCTCTCCTCGCTAGTCTCCTTCGATCAGACAAACGAAGACTCTCTCTCCCCCCTTCCTCTTTCTTTATCTCTGCATAAAGCTTTTTATTCCACTGAATTAATGGCAGTCGATTCGATTTTCTCTTCTCCACTGGGCCCTCCGGCATGCGAGAAAGGCGCAAAGGCATTGCAGTTCATCGAAGAGATGACCATAAATGCTGACTCGGTTCAAGAAAATGTCTTGGCCCAAATCCTGACTCGAAATGCCCAGACTGAATATCTTAAGCGTTACAGTCTCAATGGAGCCACGGATCGCGAAACCTTCAAATCAAAACTGCCTTTGGTTACCTACGAGGATCTCCAGCCATTGATCCAAAGAATCGCCAACGGCGACCGTTCTCCCATTTTATCTGCTCACCCCATTTCGGAATTCCTGACCAGGTAGTTAATCAGCTATGAAATGGTTGTCCACGTTTGTTGTTTTAATTTTTTACAAAACGCATAACGTAGAAACTGATATTTCCCCCTTCTTGGACAGTTCTGGAACTTCAGCTGGTGAAAGAAAACTCATGCCAACTATCAAAGAAGAATTAGATCGTCGCCAGCTTCTTTACAGCCTTCTTATGCCAGTCATGAACCTGTAAGTCTACATAGTAAAAAACGAGAATATTTTCCCTTTTTTTTTTCGAATTTTGAGAAAGAAGACATTTTTTGCTTGACGGGCGCATGATTTTGTCTTAACAGATACGTGAAAGGACTGGACAAAGGCAAAGGGCTTTACTTCTTGTTCATCAAGTCCGAGACCAAGACTCCGGGTGGTCTCCTGGCCCGACCCGTCCTCACAAGCTACTACAAGAGCGACCACTTCAAGACCCGACCCTACGACCCATACAACGTCTATACCAGCCCCAACGAAGCCATCCTTTGCCCCGACTCCTTCCAAAGCATGTACTCTCAGATGCTATGCGGCCTTTACGATCGCCAGCAAGTCCTCCGTGTTGGGGCGGTGTTTGCCTCCGGCCTCCTCCGAGCCATCCGGTTTCTCCAGCTGAATTGGCAAGAGCTGGCGGAGGATATCCGAACTGGATCCCTCAACCCGAAAGTGACCGACCCGTCAGTCCTTGAATGCATGACCCGAATTGTCAAGCCCGACCCGGATTTGGCTGATTTTATTGCCAAGGAATGTTCAACTGAAAATTGGGAGGGTATAATCACCAGAATTTGGCCCAACACAAAATATCTTGACGTGATTGTTACAGGTGCTATGGCACAGTACATTCCAACTCTTGACTACTATAGTGGAGGGCTGCCAAAAGCATGCACCATGTACGCGTCTTCCGAGTGTTACTTTGGGCTCAATCTCAACCCCATGTGCAAGCCTTCTGAAGTTTCCTACACAATCATGCCTAACATGGCGTATTTCGAGTTCTTGCCACATGAACCCAGCTCGCCAGGGTTCTCTCCCGACTCGCCAGTTAGACTGATTGATCTGGCTGACGTTGAAATTGGCAAGGAGTACGAACTCGTGATCACGACTTATGCTGGGCTCTGCCGGTACCGAGTTGGCGACATTCTTCGGGTCACAGGGTTTTACAATTCAGCCCCACAATTCCAATTTGTAAGGCGAAAAAATGTACTCTTAAGCATTGACTCCGACAAGACCGACGAGGCCGAGCTCCAAGCTGCAGTGGAGAAGGCTTCTCGACTCCTGAAAGAATTCAACACAAGCGTGGTTGAATACACAAGTTATGCGGACACGAAAACCATTCCAGGTCATTATGTTGTATACTGGGAGTTGCTAGGAAAGGACTCGGCCAACTCGCCCACCGACCATGTGCTGGAACAATGCTGTCTGGCCATGGAAGAGTCGCTCAACTCGGTGTACCGTCAATGCCGCGTCGCAGACAACTCAATTGGGCCACTGGAGATCCGAGTCGTGAGAAACGGCACATTCGAGGAGCTCATGGACTACGCAATTTCAAGGGGTGCGTCCATAAATCAGTACAAGGTGCCCAGGTGTGTTAGCTTTACCCCAATCATGGAGCTTCTTGACTCACGAGTCATGTCGACGCATTTTAGTCCGTCACTACCACAGTGGACTCCGGCACGACGTCGGTAAACGGGATAAACTAGGTCAAGCATGGAGAAGTTAATTAATATGAAAGATTCCTCGGGTGAGGAAAGTAGAAACGAAATAAGTCCGAAAGCTAGGTTTTGTATGGTTCAGTTAACCTGTGAAAAATGATGGGACGTTTTGAGGCTTGTTCAATGAATTGATCCTTCCTGTTTCTTTCGCTCTATCAACTAATCAAATCATTTTGATTTGGCCGACGAGTTTGGAATTTTGATCTTGGTTTTTCTTTTGTGATGCTTGGTGTTAACATCGCGACGACAAATTAGCCCTCTCAGTGCCCTAAGGATGAGGAATTTCTCGGCACTAGAACTATGCAACTATTGCACGACAAAATACTAAAATATAAAGCCTGCAAATTAATGCTTAACTATCACCAAATTAAAGTGCTAAAATATGAATGTGCGTGTGGGTGCGCGCGCGCTTGTGAGTATATATATATGGTCTTTCCAATGTCTTAATTATTTTTGGTTGGAAACTTGAAATGTATAACTTGAAATGGTGCTAATTTACGTATAAACAGCTTTTGGATTATAAGAATCAAAGGACCGATAGGTGCACGCACACAGATTAGCGAATGAAAAGTAGAGATACGCGTGTGTGCATACCATGTGTTCAGCATAGCACGTGTGATTTCCACCGTACGTGGGTTGTTCAATTTTTTTTAACAATTAATAAATCGAGATGGATGATCAATTATACTGATCTATCTGTGTATTAAAATTTCGAGGATAATTATTTTACCCTATGCTTTAATTCGTACTTGTGCACGATAGAGTGTCCGCGAATCGAGATTGAGTTGCATGATAGATAACTAATTGAATTTGACTAAACTCAATTTTATACATGTCAAACTCAAGTTTAAACTTGAGTTAAACAGTAAATTTAAACTAAAAAAAATCAAAGTTTGAATTCAAATTCGATAATTAAGATGCAAAAATAATTTTAAATTTAATTGACTTGAGCTGATTCAACTAACATAATGGGTTGTAATAGATTTGCCTGTAACCAATATTATATTTTTAAGTAAAATGGGGTGACTTATTAATAGTTTCTTGTAGGAAAGATCTTTAACATTGCAAATCAACCCTTCCATAAATACTCGTCACGCATTTTACTTGGAACTTTGGGTTATAAATTAATTAAGGTTTCTCTCAATTTGATTTATACGGACTTGGCATTCTAAAATCTTACAAATTCTAGAATGCTCATTCATAAGGATGAAATTTTAACACTATCCGTTTATTTAATCAGTAATTGAGAAAATCATATGTAAAATAACTACATGTTGTGTGTTCCATCACTTTCAAATAAATAGATAGGATCTCACATGTTCATGCCCATCATGAAAGAATTCAATGTACTACTATAAAGTTCAGACAAAGGTTGCTGCAGGCAAATTAAAGGCAAACATGCCAAAAGCTATTTCCTGTTAAAAGTTAAAAAGCAAAGATAAGGTGGATGAACTCATGAATCGCGACACTCATTTTACCCGTTTTATTTGAGAATAATTTGACCATTTTTGATGACTCGTTCTTGCAGTTGCCGACACGTATGACAAGTCTGACAATTGTATCCCATTTTAACCTTACTTAGGGTTTGATTGATCACTACCAACACCTCCCGTATCACACACACACACATGCACGCACACACAATCTTCTTTCTGATCAGCCAATACTTATAATAATAATGATTAGTTATACTTAACGAGAACGAAATTAAATGCTAAACAAATACAGATAAAAATTTTAATTAAAGTGCCTTGCAGCTGTTTAGATCTTGACAGATATAGTATTATTACAGAGAGCATGTGGCAGCAATTATTAAGAACTAATTTCCGGCAAGAACAAACTTCACGACTGGAAAACCGAAAACCCTTCATTTCTGTACGTGGGGAATTGTATTTTTGCAATCCCCACTTAATCTAAATCCTTTATCTAGTGTTTTTATTTTCCTATAATTTATTTAATTTCTGAAAATATATGAGAAAAACAAGGTGTGCATTTTGAACTGTGTACCCTACTTTTGGGCGCCAGCTAACCGGCAAGCAACTTTAATACTGCCGGCCACCTAATTTGCCGTCTTTCTCCGAGCACTTGCTTTTGATCATTGCCTGAAAAGCATTTAAATTAGCGTCCCTTTTGGCTGTCACTAATCTGTCTTCTGCTTGTTCATTGTTTCCGACAATCTTCTCAGTATGGTTATGAATCCCAATCATACGTCGCTTTGTGTAAAGACAAAGTGAGCATATCAAGCCGATGTGATTAGCCTCTCCTTAAAAACGTAATTAGTGCCTTCGATCGCTTCCCATTACGAACGTTTCACCAAGTTTAATCAAACCCTACATTCTCGTCAGTTCATAATTAGATTGTACTTAATTACTATCAGAAATATGATTTTGGTGGAATGGTTCATCTCAAGTAACATGCCATTTTGAAAGGAACGGTTTGTCATTTCAGTGGGTTATAATAATGCGACAATACTGCAGAACGGTTTTGTTGACATTCTGATCAATCCGTATGTCGTCTTATAATCTCTCTCTCTCTCTCTCTCTCTCTCTCAGTGCTAACAAAGCATTTTGATAATAATTTGAGATATGTTTAATGTATTGTTAATTAGTTCACACAATTGTGTGTGTGTGTGTGTGTGCTGAGAAGATATTTAGTAATACATAAAATCAACATTAGTTATATTTATTTAGTGATATTTTTCTTACATTAATAATTTTATTAAATAGTAACAAGAGTTCTATTTGAAAATGTTACAAATGAAAATTAGTGATATAAGAATGCATATAAATTATGACCAATGGCTTATACATGTCTAGCTAGCAACAATAATTTTATAGTAGCATCGATAATGTCGATCGTAAGTTGTGATAATACAAGTGTTATCAAACTGTGACAATAAAAACTTAGATATAATTGCACTCTTTATTAAGTTTGTGAAAGTTATTTTCGGGCAAAAATAAATACTATTTCGTTTATTAATTTGCATGCCCATTGCAAGATGGACATTGTCGTTGTGACATGTCGCCACTGAGTATTAATTTTGTAGTGCTTGGTAACGTAATTAGCCAAAGGAAAATATAAATGAATCAAGCTCCAACTATATAAATCAACTCCGTGCATGAGTCATGACAGACCAAGTCGAGAAAATTATCTGTTTAAATTTGACAGTTTCATCTCTCAACTTAAAATAGATAAAAGTCTATGATTAGCATGCAGGAATGAGATAGGAATAAAATGGTGATTATCATACTTATTCCTATTCCTACAATTTGTATTATTAATTATTGGAGATCATCATTCAATTAGAAATTAGCATTCACAGCTTCATAGTTTTACTCATTTCCACACTGATGGGAATGACTTATATTTTATAATATAAAAATAATTTCATTAATTTTTATATTTACAAGATTTGTATCAAAAAATATTATATTACTAATAAGTAGTTTAAATATTAAAAATGAGATATGTGAAAATAGAAATATATACAACACAAGTTCACCTAAAATTAAATATACACATGTGTCTTGCCAATATATATTATCTTAGTTTTATTTGTAATATAGCTAAAATATATGCTAAATATGTAACATATTTATTCATATTTATGCATCCACACACACAAACACCTCTAAACAACAATGTATAATTTAACACAATTTAATATATCCTATAAAAGTACAAAATTAATTTTTAGCAATAATAAAAATATTTTCAAATGTAGCATATGTAGGCATACTTAATAAATAAGCATAAAATAATGGATGTATATATATATATATATACACACACATATATTAACAAAATTTAGTATATTACTTGTAAAGGTAGCTAATATAGTATTATCAATTGAATATTTACTTTTTCATATAATGAATATCAATATAAAGTTAAAAATAAAAACTATATAAATATTAATTTTGCAATAAACAAATTAAATATCAATTATACATGTTCGATCAAGTATATATAAATATATATAATTTTTGTATACAGTATAAATATTGTATATCATGTTATATAAATATCATATATTTATTATATATCTAAATATATATATATAATTATATAATAAAAACTATAATAATTAATATAATATTTTGAAGCAATGTTCGTTTTATTAAATATATATATATCTTTGATTCATTATTTTTATTTTTAATTATTATTCATGAACGTAATGGAATAGCAATTTCATTCCATTTCAATTCCTAATATCATTTTATTTCAAATACTAAGTGAAGGCTAGGGTATAGTAAACCATCTGATTCCTTTCTTAATTCTATTTCATTCTTAAGTTTATTCCAGTCACACTTTATTACATCTATGCATACCAATCATGCAATAATATTTACCATGTGTTACATCAGAATAACTAAAATAGAGTAATGTAGTTGGTCTCGAATCTTTAGGCTATGTTTGAAACTCAATATTCAGCATTCACACAACCCATAATCTTTTTACTATCAAACATAATATTCAACAAAATTTTTATTTACATTTAAATTCAATTTTTTTTTCCTTCTTACATATATAACTTACTAATTTTTTTTATTATTAAACATATTCACAATCAAATAAACATTCATACATATACACATACTCACATTTATGTATATTTAGACCTCAATTATTGTCTTTATGCTATACCATATCATATAATTATTATTATTATATATATATATATATTATATACGCAAATAAAACAAAAAAATCATTCTAAGGACACCAAAACCATAATTTAGTCCTTCTCTCCTCGAAAATATATTTAACGGTTGACAGATATATTCATAAACATTCTTCCAAGTCTCGTATTACTTGTGAGAAAATGAAAAAATATACGTATGAGTGGATAACTAGTATTTAATTTTCTTGATATTGCTTGTGCAAATAAAAATGAATTTATAAAACATTTTAATCTTAATTTCCAGTTATTTAAAACTGTAATTATAACATAATAAAAAATGCGTTAATAACTCAGAAAATAAATACTTAAAGCGCATAAAAACTTAACTTAAATTAAATATACAAAAAATAAATAACCGATACATAAAGAGAAAAGGGCAAAAAACGAGGCTGAAAATTACACCTGTGGGGGCTGCTTTAAGTGGCATACATTTCCATCAAACTTCATCGAATGCAACTTTAAACACATGATTATGAGATTCTTATTGTTTTTTCGACTAATACCTCTACTCATAAAAGAAAAAAGATACAGAAAAGTGAGAGACAAATAATTGATAAATTTGATGTAAAGAAACTTACTGAAAGTAGGAGCAAAAGAGTGAGACAATTTTTGGAAAGTGGTAAAGATACCTATAAATTTAGTTTTGATTAAAGTTATCATTTAATCTTCTAAGAGAGTGTTTGGATGAGCTTATAAATTAAGATGTATTAAGAGCTTATAAACTTCTTAAAAGTATTTAGTAAATTTTGTAATGAACAAACTTATAAACTTTTAAAATAAGATATTTTGAACTTACAAACCTCTTGAAAATAAATTGACCTTTCTCAACTTTTTTTTTCAAACATCTTATAAATACTTCTTTATATATATATATATATATACACACTAAAAATAGCATAAATATCTTGAATTATATTATATTATTGATGTCTAATTTATTTTTATCATTATTACACTCAAAATTCATTAGATATCTTTATTCATACACTTTATTAGTTTGTTTTAAAAATAAGATATATGAATTTAAAAACTCTAAATTAAATTTTGTGTATCAAAATTATTTCTATAGTACCCCACACTCAATAAATGGTAATATATTATCTGAAGTAGAGTTCGAGAATGAGTTGTTAAAGAAACCCATTGGGCCCAACAGAATAATCCACACAAATAGACAAGAAATCCAGGAATAAAATACATGGCCCAACTACACACAGTAGACCCACCAGAGGCCCAAACCCGACACAAATGCTGCCGACAAGGAGTTGATCCACGGAGCAAACCATGTGTGGGCTTGGACACGCACATGGCCTGCCAGCCTCTGTGCTCCCCGTCACCCACCATCTATTCGACGTTTTGACTCAACACGTCTTCCTTCCGGTGTTTCTTATTGTCTTGTCTGAGATAGCCGTGGCTGAAGCAGTTATAGCCATGGCCCGTTGGAGAGAGTAGGCGGCGATTGGTTGTTGATGGCAACCTTCGCCTTCGTCCTCTCCCGTTCTCCTCTGCTTCTCTTCCTTACTTGGTGACCTTCGTTAACTCGACATGTTTCTTTTTCTGTTGCCAAACCCAACCAGAAATTTTGGTAAGTTTCGGCGTCTCGGAACCCAGGTTTTTGCTTCTTCTTCATCTTCTTGTTTTGTTTGGGAATTTAGCGCGAGCGACGACAATTCGCGGTCATAGGTTAGATTTTTTTTTTCCTTTGTTGTTGAATTTTGCTACCTAATTTTTATTGGATGCATGTGTTGCATATATCTGTTTTTATATTTGAAGGCATACGAGTGATAGAGAGAGAGAACTCTTTGCTTTTATAGTTAGAACTGAATCGTTTCATAGCATAAGTAGTATCAGTAACTGAATTTCTTGTGGGTGAAAGAAATAGAAAATGAATTTAAAACTTGAAGCCAGTTCTTGCTCCTCTTTTTTTTTCAATTGATTTCAGGAGGGAGATCGTTAGTTGAATGAAAATTTCGTTCTTTTGCACGTAAGTTAGTTGGAAGACTATCCTGACAGAAAATAAGGATATAAGTATCAAGTGTGGTATCAAAAGCTTGAGACCCTGACTGTTTCTATATTTCAGAAATCAGCCCTCTTTAAATTAATACGAGATATAGAGCCCCTGGATTTGAGGCTTATTCAGAAAGATGTACCACCCGCCACTTTTGATGCCATTAAGAGGACTGTTTCTGGTATCTCGGGTTTGCTGCCATCAGATTAATTTCGAGTGACAATCGAAGCTTTGTGAGAACCACTTTTCTATCTGTAGATTTCTTCAATGAAGACAGGGTATGTCTGCATTTGAAGACATTGCAATAATCAGTTGCATTATCCATACATCAAAAAATTTGAAAGATATAGAGGAGTGCCAAAAAAATTGCCCATACTTATACTTGTGATCATTGTTTAGATCAAATGAAATTAGATATACTCCGTCTGCCACCCAATGTGTGAGCAGTGAACTGGTAACCCATTGGCCAATTTTTTCATGGGCACACAATAGATGAAAACCTTTTATTCAGTGCTTCAATCCTTTTTGTAGCACTTTTTTAACTGAATCAATAATGCATGTTCCAAAATTTTATTGGATGTGTGTGAATCTGATATGGAAAGAGCCACAAAATCCTGTTTATGCTAAAGTATAGATGACATGTTTTTTTAATATCAAAATTGCGCACTAACTCTCATTAATATATGGTTGAAGAAGCTGCCTATTCGTCAATTTTTGGCCGATATTTAATCAATTAATTAGTGGCATGGACATATCTGTTCTTTAGGGGGTATTCTAACTCTGTAGGTGCTTGTGGAGGAAAAACAAAACCGTGTCAGATATGATGGCTTCAAAATTTAGGTCTGCGGTTTAATCGATAGAAATACACTAGAGTCTTCCAATGCCCTTTTTAATGGGTAGCATGTGAATTTCTACAAACTTCATTGTGGTGTTATCCTGAAACAGCATTGCATGGCTATGACAGCCACATTATTAGTTGCTGATGAAGGGTCTGATCACTGTAACGTGTTTGAGTTGGCATAAGACACACACTCACTTTCATTATATTTCTCTGATGCATTTCTATGCTTGCGTTGGTATGCCAACATTAATTTATGTATGTCATTGCCAGAACGACAATCTCATTCTCTTTTAATTTATATATCCTGAGGGTTGTGTTTGCATGTTCTGATGCTTTAAACAGGGACCTTAATCACTTGTCTATTTATTGCATCCTTTTTCATGTAGGCACACGGTGTAAAATGCTGAATATAGGCTTAGTCTTGAGAGGAATCTTGAGGTATATGTAAGGGGTAGCGATAAAACAAAAACTAAAGATTTTAAACTTGAAGTGGAAGAGACGCTTCTTGGGGACAAAGGATATAATGGACACTATAAAAATAACCCTAGTCAACATCTGATGAAACAGGAGAAATGACTTATGAAATTCCAGATTTTGGTGAAATGACCCTTGAAGCTTGGCAATACATTTCGGAAGTGCATTCTCGTTTTTCTTCAGTCGAAAAAGTATGTTCTTACAATTATTAAGGTGCTTAATTTTGGCATCCAATCCATATTGCCTGCATCTTTGTTGCATACAAGTTCTGATAATTAGTCTTTGAGAGCAATATGGTCCTGGATAATAAAATGAAGCTCTCATCAAGTAGTAGAATGATGAGCTTAAAGTAACCTAAGAAATACCCTCACAGACATCTACGAGATAGTAGCTGAATTACCACAGCAATGCGTGCCAAGACATTTTTGTCAATAATGCACTCGCTTTCCCACCACATAAGCTGCATTTGGGGACCCTCCATTCATTTGTCTTTATGGTGATGATGTTTAAATGGCATTCCTATTTTGCGCCACTCATTAGTTATAGATTTTTAAGCAAGTGACAAAATAGAGAAACATTATTACAATAACAGAAATGATAAAGAGGTAGTAAAGCACAAGAAATTGGAGAGATGGGCAGAATACTTTGCTAGCCGGAACTACCATACATGGCACGCCACACTCCGCACACACACATGCATGTGTATTTTCTATGTGAATAGGTGCTTATAAAAGTCTTTTCAATGAACTTTTACACTCACATGTAAATATAACTATATGCGTGTGTGTAGGTATGTTCATATACATGTTGTTAAAGAATATTTTGAGAACATTTAGTTTGAGATGTTGAATATTTTCTTATCTAGAATAAGCTTAGGAATATTTAGTTTACTAATTTATAAGATCATTTTAATGTTAGGTTATTGTATATACTTTGTATGATTGTAACCCTCCTTGATACGAATTGGACTTCTCTTAAGCAATAGAATACGCAACAATTCAACGTAGTATCAAAGTGGTAATGCAATCTTTCGTATTCCGCGGTGTATGGTTTGTCGTTTTTCACCAGTCTATTCTATTTTTTTTACCCAATTGTTTGTTTTCTTCCAAAAAAAAAAGAAAGGAAAAAAAGGGTAAACTCCCCATAAACAGTGATACCTTTGAACATCCCAAAATTCGACTTCCTTGCTCGATTTTGTTGCTGCCCATAGCTCTTTGAAACCCTGGCTGTCTCCGGCCCGGATCACTGCATGCGAGCACCTGGAAAACCCTTACTTTGTGCAGACGGACCTTCGTCGCACACCTCTTGTTTGTCCCTAGACTCAAGCCCTTAACGCGCCGCTGCCCAAATTGTGCTGCCGCGATTGCTTCTCCCCAGTTTGCTGCGTTGCATTCCACCACGCACCCCTGTCGTGCAAGTTACTGACTTTGCTCTGCATGTCGCCTGCTCTATAGCATTGCTCTCTGCTGCTGGTGCTCTTTGCTTTCCATTGCACCTGATTTCTCTTGAGTTCCTGTACTTGATTGGGCTTGTGTTTGGACTGTCATAGTTTTGTGAGAAAATGCATATATTAAAAACAAAAAGGTATTGGACTGTACTATGTTCTTCTAAGTTATGGGTATGGAGTTCTGGGCCCCTAGCAGTTTTTATGGGCTGGAGAAAAAAAAACTGATGCATGTCTTCTGTCTTAGGCCCCTTTTTCTTGTCTTGGGCCTTTAGTAATTTCTATCTCAAGTTGGTTGACTAGACACTCAACTTTAGATGTCAACAATTGCTTAAAAGTGATGAACTTTCTATTTTGTTGTACGCCTATCTCCAAGTGTCGTCCTACTACAACGTTAATTTAACCGTCGTCTTACAACGAGTGCTTGTTGCTTTCTCCAATTCTATCTTTTCAAGAGAGTTTAGTAGGTTGAATATTCACAAAGATTTACCATGTTCTACTTGAATGGAAATGTTAAAAAATATTTTGAGAATATTTATTTTGATATGTTGAATATTTTCTTATTTAGTATAGGTTTATGAATATTTAATTTCTGAATTTATTGGATTACTGTTATGTTAAGTTATTTTATATTTTTGTGTATGATTATAATTATCCCTATTACAAATTAATAAGACTTCTCGTTAGCAGTGAAGTGTGCAACAATTCACCACATATAAACACATGCACCTAGATACATAAATGTTAAGTATAGTTGCATCTGTTTGCTTGTTTATATTTATATATGTAAAATATATTGAAGGGTTGATTTTTTTTCCCATTATAATTGTGGCATGTAATTCTCTACTTCATATACTGGAAAATTATGTATTTGAAAGTTGTGTATCAAGACAAGCATCAATCACATGATTTCATCATCTCAGGAGCTCCAAAGTTAAGAGGAAGCGTGCAGCACTTCAGATGCAGCAGTTTGTTGGGGAACAGAAAAATGATTTGTTGGATTACTTAAAATCTTTGCAACCAAAAAAGGTAAGACATACAATATATAACTATCTACAACTAGTAAGAAGTATGATTTAAACTAGTTCAAGAATAATTGAGAATTAAATTGACCTCTGTGTTCATAAATTATTACAAATCAATATATGTCATTGGCAAATTAGACTTCTTGTCCAAATCATTTACGCACACTTTGCTCAGCTATTTGACTTTGCCTCTTTTATACTTTTTATGTACGTGCTTCCTTTCACGAAGTGATCAACCTACTTCTACGAACAGGTAGCTGAGCTATCAGAACCCACATCACCTGAGTCGAGATGCAATCCATTCAGTAGTCCGTGGTGTCTTGGCTACGCTTTCTCCCAAGATGCACTCAAAAGGTCCAGATCAGGGTGACAACAGCACTATAGGAACTTCAGAAGTTGAAACTGAAGAAGATTGTATTGATCTTGTTGAGAAAACTTCTCTTCAATTTCAGCCCCTTATTTCATTGCCACAAGATTATCTGGCGCGCTTACTGTTTCGGTAAGTCCATACTGGCTCCTTGTTCACATTTGAGTGAAGACCACTCAGACAATGAAATTATTTCGTAATAATCTGACAATGCTAGTGGGGGGAAAAAACCGCTGACAAATTACTGTTTTCAAATTGACTCTCTCTTTACCATCTCTATTTTAAACTTCGGAAATTTTTCTACCGTTATTTAAACTGCATGTTGCTCTTTTGCTTCCTGTGCACAGTCCTCTCTTCATTTCTGTCCTTGTTTGTTTTATTCACTTGTTCCAATTGGTAAACCAAGAAAACTAGTTATCAGCATCTTCCCTTCCAAGTTCATACAGGGACATTAATTATTTTTGTTGCATGGCTTTAGTTAACATATGCTTATGATTTAGTTGGTCAAATTAAACACTTGAATTCTTCAGTCACTTTTCTGCTTCCAAGTAAAGGTTTGGTATGTGTTCCATGTTGATTGGACATTATCATCCAGATAAAGCAAGTAAAATGGAACTGGATGCTCACAGGGTACAATTATAATATGTAAGATTGTATTCAACTGGGTGGATGGGGGTGGCAAAATGGACTTCACTTTGTCTATTGTCCCCCAATCTATGCTTATTTTACATAAGTAGAAGACATATCAAGACTCATAAAGAAGTTCGCTGATTTCTGGTTTCGGAAGTTTGGCTCCCTACATCACTGCTTCAAATAAGCCACGTCATTATTTCTATTGTAGTGGAACGTAGACCCATATTGAGCTTTTCACTTGCACTGTACTTGTATATCTGGTTACTCTTCCTGGGTCCTTGCCATTATCTGGCGTTTACCAATCCGACGTGACCAGCAATTCGAGTTTCCTGTTTTGTTCGGTTTAGGTGCATGGGGCTGGAAGCTGGGACTCTACATTAGAGGGATAGAATACCGGTTGGAGCCTATGGAGCTTGTGTCATCGCCCTGTGTGGCAGAGACAGAGACCGATGCTTCACGCAGCCGACAAGTTTTAAGAGATGGGCAGTCGTCTTGGCTTCATATGAATAAGTTCAACGGCTATGGGCTATATTTGATGGTTTCTTGTACGTACGCGCGTGCAAGTTGATCTTAATTATAAAAACCGTAGCTGTGTCTTCAAGATTCGAAATTTAGGCATGTCGATTTTGGGACCTGTTTATTTGTAAGTTTTCAATATTTGTATCCTTTGGGTACATCATTTTCTACATAAATAAATTTTACGTAATTTACTCCTTTAAGTTAACATCATTTAAGCACTTTACCTTATCAAATGAATTTTCAATTAAAATTTAATTAAAAATTCAAACGGTCAATTTATAAATTTTTTTAGTATATTTTTATTATTTTCCATTATTTTATTTGAATATTTTGGTGTATTTTTTTTGTTATCTATATCCATTTAATTAATTTGTGTGTAATAACTAATACTAATATACATTAAAAATATAATCGTTCCCTGTATCTCAATTCCTGATTCCAATATGAAAATGTCATTTAGTGTTTTGCTTAATTATTTAAGATGTGAATTGCTTCAATTATCTTAAATTTAGAAGCAAAGTACGTGTACTTTATTTCTAAAGAATAATGTGTCAAAAACTAGCAAATTTAATAGAGGGTGAAGGCGCTATATGTCCATCATATTTTACACGGAGTAAAAAATTAAAAAAAAATTGTCAAATTATCCTTTTTTCCTGCCATAAATTATAGGTTGTTTATAAGTTTTTTAAAATATCTTGTATTTGAATGCTTACAAATTCATTAAAATGTTTGATAATATTTTTAATGAAATAAATTATTAAATTTTTAAAAATAAGATATTTGAAACTTTTAAACTCTTTAAAAATAAGTAAACACTCTTCACTTATTTTAATATATTTTATAAAGTATTTCATTTGACATGTTAAAGATATAAATATTTTTAAATAAATTATATTAATGATACTTAATTTATATTTATTATTATTATACCAATAACATATAATCATTTATGCTTGTAAATTTCCAAAAAATTTATAAAATCATTTTTTATTTTTATCCAAATAGTTTATTGACTTATCTTTAAAAAAATCTGTATAAATTTATTAGTTTTAAAAACTTCCGGTAAATTAGAACAACTTGTAAATGTTTGGGTGATCTTATAAAGTTCTCAAAACATTTTGTAAGATATTTGACAGTTTATAAATTTCTTAAAAATAACTTAACTTTTCATAACTTATTTTAAAATATCTTATAAGTTATTTCATGTTGTAAATAAAAATATCATAAATATTTTTAATTATATTATATTGATGATATTTAGTCATATTTATCATTATTAAACCAAAAATTAAAATCACATATAATTATAAATTATAATAAAATATTATAAAACAACCTTATTATTTCTATCCAAATATTTTTTAAATTATTTTTGAAATAAAATCTATTAATTAATTTACTTAATAGCATAAGCTCTTAAAAAAAAGTTCATCCGAACACCTCCTAGTCTTGTATTTACCATGTAAGCTCTAACTCGCTTATTGTAACATAACGGGAAATTGTTGCATTGTTTGCTGCAACTCACAGGACAACACACAAAATAGTAAACGAGCAACTCCAAATTATTTACACAATTCGGAGTTTCAACATTTCCTACATCTATGAGATTTCATCTCATTCAAAAAGTTACAATATGATATATATAATATTACAATGTACTTATCACAGTTAAGCTCTTTTTGCTACACTAACATTTAAGTCAATCTATCTATTTACTTTCAACTAGTATTTTGACTTTTTTACCTAGGTTGATGTGCATTTCCTTCACTAAGTAATATAACAAACTACTCGTTCTCAATATACTAGAGGCATGTTCATTTTGAGTGATAATGTAAAATGAATTATTTTATTCAATTTAATGGAATATTTACTTTAATTGATTAAAACACTTGATTAAATAAAAAGTTTGCTATTAAATCATAAAATTATAAGATAAATAATCTTATATAAAAGTCATGATTAAATAATCAAAGTATTAGGAATTATATATATATCATTCAAATTACTGTTTTAATCTTAATATTATTAATTGAATAATATTTATAGTAAAATTATAATGCGAAAATAAATATAATCAATTTAAATAGTTAATCTTAATAAATATGATTGTCAAGAATTAATTAATCCATACAATTTTTTTTTACTCTCTCTTTACAATTATAGTAAATGAACTCACACTATCACAAGTATTTTTGAATGATTAACTCATTCTTTAGAAGACTAGACAAAGTTCTCCCAAGTGTTTGCCTTCTCCCACTCTTTCTCATTTTCTCTACCTTGGAAATTCATCCTTCATGTATAAATTGAGAAATAATCTCAATCGTAAGGAGTAAATCAATCACTTTATTTCATTCAACAACTATCTATCATTTGCAACTCTTATCTTATTAGTATTATCTTGATTGTTTCATTTATTCAATATACTATCTTTCAAATTTCATTTATATAATTTTCAGATCATCCATTTATTCGTGTAAATTAAAGAGAATCATATTGAATATAGAAGGTCTAACTCACCAAATTCGATCTTTTCAATTTTGTTAAGATTTCATATCACAGTCAGCGTACGTTAAGTAAACTAACAATAGATGTATTTGTACATAAAAAATTTAAATTATAATTTTTTATTTAAATATATATATATATATTTTTTATTTATATTTGTGAAAGGCGATCTAATTACTTAAATATAAATAAAATATAATTATTTTTATAATTAGATTGTAAGTTCAAAAATTAGGCTTGGAGGGAGTGCTGGCGTATGGATATAAGCGTTGATGCAAACGAAGTATCGCGGCAAAACTCTCTTTATGCGACTAATGCTTCAGTTGCAGCGCCAGCTTCCGCTTCCCACTTCACGCTCCGCAGCGCCATTCATTTCGCCTCACTTTCCTCCACTCCACTGCGTTTCTGCGAAACTCTGTGGCTCAACCTCTTCAAACAATTCAATTTCCCCTCCCACTGACAATCTCTCCCGCCTCTTACAAGGCCACATCCCGCGCCCCCACCTCCTCCAAGTCCACGCTCGCATTTTTCGCCTCGATGCGCACCAGAACAATCTCATCGCCACTCGTCTCATTGGCCATTACCCTTCAAAATTTGCGGTTGGAGTCTTCCGTTATTTACGAAAACCCAATATCTTCCCGTTCAATGCAATCATCAGAGTGTTGGCCGAGGAGGGTCTTTTCTTGGACGCGTTTATAATTTTTAAGGAATTGAAATGTCGGCCACTTGTGCCCAATGACCTGACTTTTTCTTTTCTTCTCAAGGCGTATTCTAGAGATGGTGTTGATGTGAACTGCGTTAAACAAGTACATTCTGATGTTGTAAAATCGGGTTTTATTTGCGATTCTTTTGTTTGTAATGGCTTGCTCATGGTTTTTGCAAAGGGGCTTAAGGATTTAGTTTCAGCTCGCCAACTGTTTGATGAAATGCCTGACAAGAATTTGGTTTGTTGTTGGACTTCTTTGATTTCTGGGTATGCTAGACTGGGATTGGCTGAAGAAGCCTTGAAGCTATTTATGATAATGCTGAAGGAAAACATGCGGCCCGAAAATGACACCATGGTTGGTGTTTTATCGGCATGTTCAGGCCTTAATGTTCTGCACATTGAAACATGGGTGAATCTACTAACACAATGTTTAAGGGACTTCCACCGCAGTCACTTTGGTTTCGATTATGTTAATACTATACTTGTTTATTTATATGGAAAAGGCGGAAAGGTCAACAAGAGCAGGGAAGCATTTGATGAAATTTCAGATGTTGGGAAAAGGAGTGTGCTTTCTTGGAATGTTATGATGGGGGCGTATGTTCAGAATGGTTGCGCTTTGGAGGCTTTGACTGTTTTCAAATTGATGAAGAATTATGATTGTCGTCCTAATCACGTCACAATGGTGAGTGTGCTCTCTGCTTGTGCTGAAATTGGGGATTTAGAGCTTGGCATGTGGGTTCATGAATACATGAGAAGTAGAGGGCACAAAGGTGTACTGTCATCGAATGTGAACCTTGCCACTGCATTGATAGATATGTATTCTAAATGTGGGAGTTTGGGTCAAGCTATGAAGGTCTTTAACGAGATGAGAGAGAAAGACGTGGTTTCATTCAACGCCATGATCATAGGTCTGGCTATAAATGGCGAAGGAGAAGAGGCTTTGAAACTTTTCTCTGAAATGCACGAGCTGCGTTTATCCCCTGATTCTGGAACTCTCCTTGGCGCGTTATGTGCATGTAGTCACTCTGGCATGTTAGATAAAGGGCGTGAAATTTTTAATGCGGCGACCCAGAACAAGAATGTCACCCCTCGATTGGAACACTATGCTTGCTTTGTAGATCTTCTGTCTCGGTCTGGCTGTATTGAAGAAGCTCTTGGTCTAGTCACCTCCATGCCATTTGAACCCAATAATTTTGTTTGGGGCTCTCTGCTTGCTGGTTGTGTGCTCCACAATAGGTTAGAACTGTCCCAAAGTATTTCCTCCATGCTCGTTACAGTCGATCCTGAGAATTCTGCAGGCTACATAATGTTGTCTAATTCATTTGCCTCAGACTGTCAATGGTATGATGTCTTAAAACTGAGGGGGGTCATGAGGGAAAAGGGGGTCAACAAGCAACCAGGGTGCAGTTGGATCAGCATTGACGGCGTGGTGCATGAATTTGTTGCCGGATCTGCATCGTTTCGTAAAATGGGAAGTATTCATCAAATCATGGAATCACTGTCAAAAGAAATGCGAGTTTCTAGTCCGTAAGAGTATTTTTCATTCCTCGAGATTTTTATATCTATCATCGGTAAACTACTTGGCACGTGATGAAAATCCCCGTTGAAACTATATGCAGTTCCAATAATGGGGGGGATATTACAGATGGGGCGGAATGTTAACTGAAGCTTTGAATGAGTTAAACTATTGGGCATTGCAGCCAAAAGGGAGTTGAAATGTTGTGGTGTGTCGTGGAAACCTGAAGTATCACCAGAGTCAACTTATGGAAGGAACCTTATCTGCAACATTGGCTACTCCTTGTTCGTGATGATGACGAAATATGCAAGTGGCATTTAAAGTTTTATGACAGGATTCCCCATTCTAGCTGACACTGGGTGCCATCCAAGCTGCTTATTTATTGTATATGTTTTATTATGTCATTTATTATGAAATCTTGGTAGTTTGATACCGCTCACTCCATTCTTCCCCTATTTATAAGTCTGATTTGGGGGAACTTGGAGATTGGATATGAAATAGAAGGTGAAATATTAATTTATTTTATATTGTTGTCTTTCAAAGCACTAAGTTGAGAGTACCACATCAATGAAAGGGCATTTTCTGAGACAAATTTATTTTTAAACGTGTTATGTATTCACCTATGGAATGATATGTATGGAAAGTACCTATTAAGAGAACATAATTATTAGAAACTTATAAGATTTTTCAGAAACAACCATAAAAAATTATTTCGATCTGATTTATAGACTATCAAGCTTCTGGAGTTAAAATCATTTTGTTCTCTCGTGAACGGTAGATTTTGTAAGCCTCTGTTTGCGACAGATTCTTCATAAGTTCTGTTGTGAGTTGGGCCGAAATCTCTTTACGGTCTTCACTTCTGTAAAATTGGGCTTAAGTCTACAGTTTGATTTAAATGTCAGCAACCTATTGTCCACAAGCTCACAAATTGCCCCAAAAGGATGCTATATATTTAAATGTAGTGACAGTATCCTCAATCTAAATCCAGATGCGGGTGGGCTTTAGCTCTTATCTTCTTAATTAATCAAGTTTGCAATATTTTATTGTCTTTATAATAGCACTGTAATTTGTTTTTATTAATTAGTTAGAAATCTTTTAGCTTGTGGTTGGATTTAGGCGTGAGAATTTACTGTACAATTCATAAACATGGCACGAATCTAATGCAAAAATATTAAGTTTGGGTTAAACCTTTAAAATTTGGACCAAGTCAGATGGCACTCAAGAATTCAGAAACAAACGGATTGTGTTCAAGTCTACGACTTGTGTCACCATCTAAATTTTCTTGAGTTTGGGTTTCGTCTTCTTAAATTTGAGTCAAAATCAGATCAAATCTGAAAAACAAACAGGTTGTGTTCAAATTAACAACTTATTTATAACTCGATCTTAATGCCACCCTGCTGGAATTAACTGATGGGACAACAAGCTCATTCTGGTTTGTTACTTACAAATGGAAAGATGATCAATCAATTTTTTATACATTTTAACCATTCAAAATTATTGATTATAACTAATCAATTGCGTGCAGAGTACTTATACTAGATTTTAGATATCTAAATATACACATATTCTCCGAAACATTTCTTGAAGATTTCATGGAAAAATTCATAAACTCAAATCAAATCAAATTAAATCAGACCAAATCAACAGAGATTACGTGCGATAAAGTTATGATTATCTTTTCCTAATCTAATATACACTTAACTAATGCCAAGAGATACACATCAAGAGTCTAATAAAGGTTGGCAAACAACCATCCGTTTTGCACGCGCTGAAGTCGCGTGTGGGCTGGGCTGTGTTCAGTACTTGGTGTGAATGAAATCTAAATATGCATGCATGAGATAGGCGATTGGAATCCCTTTCGAAACCCTAAAGAAAGAAGATGGCTCCTTAATTTCTCATCTTCTCTCTCTATAATCCTTCCCCGGAGAGAAACTCTCTCCAGAATCACCTCAGTCGTGGAGTTCGTTTGAGTCATTGCAACTGATAATATTCTTTTTTTTATTTTTAATTATTAATTATTAATTAAAATAAAAAACCCACTTTAAATCCCCACATTTAAAAACCCCAATAACTCGTCGAGATTTCCTCTTAATCTGTTGCCGCTTATCAGTTACAAAATATATGGAGCGCGAGAGTCTTGATGATTTCTTGAGGATGAACCCTACAATCCCAATGCCGGAAACCCACCTCCATCAGCCGGAAGCAGGCTTTTTTCCCTCCGGTAACCACCACCATCAGCCCAGCACTGGTTTCTTGGCCTCGCGAAGCCACCTCACCGGCGTCCCCGAGAACAATCATCTTCCTCAGGACATCAGCCCATATCACCGCCTGATGAATACTAACGTCCATTTGAACCCTACTTATCCTGATACCCTTTACGATGCCCAGCTCGAATCCGAATTCAATCGGCTCAGTCTCTCGGTCCCATCTCGTCCACCGCCCTTCATGGCGGCGCCCTCTGCTTATGACAGTGTTATGGTCAGTAGTGGCAATGTTGGTGGTGGTACTATTTCAAATCTCAGGAACAATTCGTCTGTTGCCATGCCACAAGGGATTGGTTTCCCTTATCCGCACCCACAGTTCTCTAGCGGGGATATCAACAGAATGAGGGTTCAATCCGCGGCAAGGGGACAAATGGGTTTATATATGCAACCCCAAAATTATCCAGCTTTAGGCGATCCTCAGAAATATGATGTATTTCCCATAAATGGTAATTTGAATGGATTGTCGGACTATGAGGTGAGCAATGTCTACAATTCTGGGAGGTGTTTGAATGCAGCTGCTGTCGGGTATCGGCCGCGTGCACATCGAAACGGGTTTCCTTCTCCTTATGAAGTTGGATATGGTGTCAATCAATTGAATTTGAACAGGAGCAATGCCAATTTTCATTACAGGGCCCCGTCCACGAATGGAGTTGAAACGAACAATTCAGCAACCTTGACGTCTGATTGGCACATTAATGGTTCCCCCTTCCGATCCCGATATAGACCGAACTTCACCTCGTTGGAAGATTTGAGGGGCAGGATATTCTTGGTGGCCAAGGATCAAATTGGTTGCCGGTTCTTGCAGAATAAGTTTGAAGAGGGGAAGCCAGAAGATATCCACCTGATCTTTTCTGAGGTGAAGGATCATGTCTGTGAGTTGATGATTGATCAGTTTGGGAATTATCTTATCCAGAAGTTATTTGAGGTGTGCACTCAAGAACAGATGACTCAGTTGTTACTGCTGGTGCTCAACGATGAACGGAAGTTTAAAGATATCTGTATTGATATGCATGGGTATGTATATGATTAGTTAATTTTCTCATATTGCTCATACACTTTAATGTCAACTATATACCGGATTTTAATTGATCTTGTCTTGTATTATTTCTGATTTTCTTTTGGCAGAACAAGAGCTGTGCAGAAATTGCTTGAGAATCTGACAACGGCTGAGCAAAAGTCTCTTGTAATATCTGTTTTGACGCGCATCACTGTTGCTCTTACAAAAAGCATGAATGGCCATCACGTCATTCAGCATTGCCTGAAATTCTTTTCCAGTGAAGATAACAAGGTACAGTGTAGCTTCTACTATAACTGATATACCGTTTTATAAGTAAATCACGATATTTTTTTTCATTATGGTTCAAATCTGTTATTTTTTTATTCATTCATTCATTTTGGATTTTAGATGTCAAGAACTATATATTAAGAACTCGATTGTTTATGCAAAATCATTAGAGTGTATGAGTAGATCTATCTTAAATTTATATAGCCTTTAGTTATCCAAATTTGAGCATCCTTTGGGTTGAAGACAACTTTATAGTCGCTGTACTTTGCAATTTCACTTATTTCTGAGACTGTACCTCTATTTCCTTCTCCTATGTGAACTTAAAATATCCCTGGTAATTTGATCACATTGTTTGGATGTTCAAAATTAAAGGTATAGACCTTAAATAGGCTCTAAGGTGCAGCAGTTGTCCATGATGCTAAAGAAGATCAGCTTCTGTTGGTGGCGTAATATACTTAAGCCCTCGTGCAATCACCAAACAACATTATTGTTGTCCTACAGAAGTGTATATTATATGTAACGATGTCTGCCAGCACATCTACATATGTTAGCACTCAACATCACCAATTCACATTTTTATCATGCGCATTACACGCCATGCTATTTCTGGGAACATTGTGGTCCTGAATCTAGTTTGCCATTGACAATTCCTCTAAACAACTTAATCGTTTGATTGTATTGTCATCTTTCGAGATTAAGAATATCTTCTAGTCAATGGTTCTATTTTTTACTTATATACTGGCTTGAAAATATGTTGAATGTTTTTCACTGTTCTTTGCTGCCTAGTTCAAGAAGCTCCGCATATTTGCAGTCCCAGATTATTTCACAGCATATGGTGCTGGTCTTCTCATTATAGAACCACAAATTCATTTCTTACACAGATTTGCTAGCACCGATTTTGTTCATTGAAAATCATTATTTCATCTCATTTGCCTTCGCATGTTCCAAGAAATAATGTAAAAGCTTTTAGTACCCTAACAATGTTTTCTCTTTTTTAATTTTAATCATGAATATATCTGATATTTCTTTTCTGTAACTTATTTATCAGCATATCCTCAATGTGGTAGTTGACAACTGCCTTGATATTGCCACTGATAAAAGCGGATGCTGCGTTTTGCAACAATGCGTAGCGCATGCCCAGGGGGAACCATGTGAGCACCTTATAGCAGAGATTACATCAAACGCACTGATTTTGTCCGAACATCCTTATGGGTATATGTTCTCCCTTTATTTAATCAATTGGATGCAACTGAATGTGTGTAAATCCAGTATTCATTCCCCTCTTGGGAGCGTCTGGTAATAATTTTTCAGAGCTTTCTGGGTTATTATTATTTGTTTCGAATTCAAATGATCTTGTAATTTGTTTTGTTTTTAAGGAATTATGTTGTGCAGTACATACTGGGCCTTAAGATACCACAAGTGACAGCAGATATGTTAGCACAGTTATCTGGAAACTACGTTTCCCTCTCCACGAACAAATATGGAAGCAATGTTGTAGAAAAATGTCTGAAAGAATCAGAGGGAGATCAGGCGCTTAAGATAATTGAAGAGATTATTTACAGTCCCAACTTTTTGGGGGTCCTTCAGGATCCTTATGGAAACTATGTTGCTCAATCTGCACTCACAATCTCTAAGGTATAGACCTTTTGAAAGTAGCATTCATTGTTTCTCTAATCAGTTTCTTATAAGTACTTTTTCCAAAGCAATGTTTGGTATCATTAATTTCTC
This sequence comes from Avicennia marina, assembly GCA_019155195.1. NCBI lineage: Eukaryota > Viridiplantae > Streptophyta > Magnoliopsida > Lamiales > Acanthaceae > Avicennia > Avicennia marina. The sequence goes on along the minus strand of CM032770.1, from coordinate 3,205,871 downwards.
ATTATCAAAAATCACAAGATCATTTGTTGGATTCAACCTGTTGTCGCCTGCAGGGAACAGTCCGCAATTCTATAATTGAGCTGATCCTGGTTAACTACGCGTTTTTGCATAGCCATCCGCACGGGAAAAGGGTTCTTGCACGTACCAAAGGAAGTAGCAAGCTACGTGTATGATTGTGTATATTCATCCATTCAAGGCCTTCCTTTTCCCCTCCTGGAACAACAACCCAATCTCCCTAACCCCGTTAGTTATTTTCCCCTTCATGTTGTCGTACGTCAACTCTTAATGTGTTGCTGCTATTACTGTAGTTGGTTGTCTGTGGCTTTGTTCTAACTTAGGTCGTAGAATAATGTATTTTCCTGAGACATTTTTTCTTGTGTGTGGCCTTGTTATGGACTATTGCAACGGGAAGTAGGTAATGGTGGGAATTACTTCTTTTTATGTGTCTGTTCACGGGGAATTCTATGGAATAAGTACCACTCATGCATTAGATAATCAGCACAAGGTTGAATGTTGTACGGCCAGACTCAATTTCAGGGTCATTTGGGAAAATTGTGATACAAAAACTACATAAACATCACGGTTAATGCTGATTAATTATGGAGAAACCAACGTTTATCAACACCACCCTTGATCCTTTGTATTTATCATATGGCATGAGGTGACACTCTTGAGAAAAATAAGATACATGTCCAGCATTGTTTTGTGCTTTAATGGGAAGCTTTAACACAACTATGAAACTCTTACCCACGATCGAAGTCTCAGTTTTTTGAGAAAAGAACTCTGTGATTTGATAAAAGAGGCGTTTCAAAATCCCGTCTGTTACATAAGACGTCGTGTTATGCTGACGAGTCGGAGTATCTACACACGAAATTTCGAAAGCAAATTATTGTTAATCGTTCCTTTTCCCCCTAATAAATGCATAAATACATGCAAGATGTGCAGTAAATTGAATCTTCATTTGGATACATCAGTTACAGATATCTTCATCTTGATCCTTATTCTAAATAAGAGAGAGAAAAGGGCATTCATTTGTATTAGAAATAAACCTTTATATTCTTGCACTTCACACGTACTTCTAAATTGTATGCACCATCCACAAAAGCAAATAAAACAAATATCAAAACTGTATAATAGGCATATCAAGTAGTGGTAGCACATATCATGCTGGATTTCCTCAAAAAAGCCTTTCTGCAGGGAAGCACAAAATCAAAAAATTCTATGACACCCTTAGAGTACACAGGCACCATTCAAGCAAACAACAAGCATCAGATGATCCACGGGTATGACTATAGATCTGCAAAGAAATTGTTTGAACTGCTCAAATTTTGCCCTTTGCTTGCATTTTTTCTCTCGGACCCTGCAAACGCCGCCAAAGGTCAAGCGAATTTATGGCAATGATGAGACAATATAAGAAACAGATTATTGAATTATACAAAAATCAAACGATTCTTGAAGTACAAAGTGCATAAAGCCAATGACAAAAGTATTAGGCGGGCCCATGTTTTCAAAAAAGTAAAACCATGTCACGTAAAACAGATACTAAAAAATATAACAATATCCAGGACCTATCCCAGGTCACTCATTATCTCAAGTCAGAGAACCTTACAAACAGATTATTTCACCCATGGGTAGTTATTAGAATCTTGATTTCAAATTGAAAGCATTCCCTCACCCATGCAACATATAAACTTTCCACAAACGGCAATGGGCATAATTAATATGTCAAAGAAATCACAAATAACCAAGTTGGCAAGTCCTCAAGATGGCTACTGCCACGTATGATGAGAGAAATGATTTTCAGAGTCTTGTCATATTTCTTTACTATAAGTTCCAAAAGAGAGTATCAAAAATTATATGCAATCAGTTTATCATCTGACTGCAATTATCTATGTGCACAACCTTTTCAACCCACATTATGAGTGCATTCTCCAATAACAACAAAATTAAAGTGAGCAGCTAGAAATGATTGCATCCAAAAGCTGAAGACAATAAATTTTTGAAAGGAAGTGATATACCGTTACATGGTTTTGGGGTACTATTATCAACATCCATTCCATCACTATCGCTGTCAGATGCAGAACCATTTGGCACAGCATTCCCAGACCCTTGCAGCAAGTCATCTAGATCCCATAGCTGTCATTCACAAGAGTCAGTTTGTTGACAACATAACGTAAATTAAGACGTGTAAGATAAAGCTTTAAAGCTAGACAGAGAAACATGAGTCTTTCATGTGTGACGAAGAAAGATCATGGACCTTTAATGTCTGATCATGTGATATGCTGCCAAGGAACTTTCTATCATGAGAAAAAGCTGCAAGATCAAATTATAATGGTAAGAGACAAAACAAAATACTAAAGATAATTAATTCGTTTGGAATGTACGAAAAAGCCAAGTGAACAATCATCTCTCTGGCAAAGAGAGGAGAAATCATACCAAGACGTTCCACAGGGTATTCAGAATGCTCAGCAATTGGCTGAATTATTCTGTTAGGCAATACACCTACCAAGCTGATGAGTAAATATGGAAGTTAATACTAAAAAGTCGGAATCATTATTAAATTGGAGTAATAATTCTGCATAAAAACTCTCACCTGATTATTCCATTCTCAGAACCAGTTATTACTCTGTCTTCATCAAGCTTAAGAAATAAAATTAGAAACAGAAAAAACAAATTGAGTTCATAGAGTCCAATCACATAAACACTTGAAAATGTTCAGATAAATCCCACAAAAAGCACAATAGTCATCAAAACCACTAACCTTCAGCAAGGCATCAATGGAATTGGGAGAGAGATCAACAAAACGATCGCTGAAACATTTAAAAGGTGTACCATAAATATCAATGTTAACCTTGATCATTTGATGCAAAACAAAGGAGAAAGGAGTTCTCTATAGTCTATACCCTCCAAATAAAATTTAAATTTCTAACCTTTTCACTGGGCAACAAGAAACCTAGAAGAAACAAAATACCTGCAATCCTTAAAAAATCCCCATGAGTACAACAAAAGGGTTCCAGTTTGTGTTCCACATATAACCTTCCTACCATTCTAGTCACAAAAAGAAAAGAAAAGAAACGTTAGGCAAATCTCGAGATAAAATAATCTTTACAATTTTACAACCGAAAGAAAACAAAATATATACAAAATACGGAATATAAATCTTTGCCATGAGGAACAGTGGCTTTCCTCCTATATCTGCAAACCAAGCAGGGACATCAAGTAAAAAGAAAAGGCGAAACAAAAATGCCTTGTACAGAAAGTTAAGGAACGGGACAAGACAAATGCACTCAACAATTTTGAGATACTATTCATCCTTTATAAGAGTAGATAAAAATCACCAAAACAACAAGAAATTAAGGCTATGTTTGTTTTCAAATTTTAGTGTGTGTTTTTAGATGTTTTTATTTTGAAAATTGTGTAAAAGTAAGAGAGAGAAAGAGATAAAATTTAAAAAGTATAATAATTGGGTGTATGTTTTTTGGCCGCAAAATTTGAAAACAAACATAGCCTAAGATATTAATGACTACCAAACATATCCATTTAGGTATCCCTTTAGATATGATAAAATAGCAATCAGAGCAAGTGTCTTTTAGCTACAAGCTGATCTTTCCTAATAATCTGGTAAAATTCATTTTTGCAGTTCTAAGGGGCAGAGGAATCCAACCTTCATGATCACAACAGAAAGCAGTTCATCCTCAGAGAACTCGGATCGAGTTTGAACCTGCATCAATGTAAAGTAAAAGAAATTCAAAAACTAAATTAAGTTGCTAATGACATTAACCAGCATGCAAGTAAATTGATTAAATGCCAATAGTCATAAAGAGATACCTTGTTGCTTCTTAAATTGCAAACAGATAGAGTTCCATCCCCACTGAGGAAAAAGATAGAAATTAGAGTAAGTATCTACAGGTTAGCATTAAGTGTGGACATAATAGACCAAAATGCAGAGCAGGTGAAAGTCTCTATCACAAATGAAAGATTTCGATCTATGCAAAATTCACAAAGTCTATGAATTGGATCTTTAGGAGAAAAATAATAACAATGAGGAGGAGGAGGGGACGACATCATGGAATCTTATCAATGCAGCGCACTAAGCAATAAGTTTGGAAGTTGAATCAGTCTCCAAAGTAAATAAAATTAATAGACAAACAAAGCTCATATCTTTCTTAATTTTCATTTAAATGTTGACAGCAGGTGCAAAATGTGAGAAGCCAGAAGCTCATAGAAATATTAAAAGGAAAATAGGCCATGGCTAAACAAATATACGAGTCGCTAAAAGGAAAAACAAGTTCCAGAGGCTGGAAATCAAACCACAAAGACGACCGCAGCTGGCAACAAAATCGATTTTTGTAAATACTCATAACATTTCCAAACTCCTTGCCTCACAAAACAGAGATTTACAGAGAAATATGCATAAATACGTTATAGTTTTTGCGTGAACGAACCCCAACAAAGTTGTGCATAATGCCAGCTAGAAGAATTCCAAGGGCAATTTCTAAAATTCAAAAGTGTGGACCTCTGTCCAAACTACAACATCTAAGATTTTCAGAATACAAATGTCCACACATGGAGAAAGAGAGGGGCTACCTCGTTCCAATCAATTTCATGGAATCTGAAGCAAATGTCATATCTGAAATGTATTCTTCATGAACATGAAAAGAGTTAGAGCAAGAACGTTGTCGGGTATCCCATACCTGCAATATAGATCAAAAAAATCAAAATCTCTCAGGCAACCAGTGAACAGGCCCAGACACTTAATTGATCACCCAAATGACATTCCTTCAGCCTTCCAAAAAGAATTATAGCATTCCCTCAGAAAACATAGAAGTTACCAGTAACAATCCACATCAATAACTGAAACTTGCGTACAGAACATAAGAATTAGGATCGGCTACCTTATATTAATGTAAGACATGTCACAAAAGGGTAATACCAATCACAAATGGAAACCAACTTCAAGTGACATAGATTTCACCTTAATACAGCCATCGTCATCTCCAGAAGCAACGGTTGACTCTGTCAAGTTAATAATTCGATTTACAGCAGCTCTGCACACATGTCACCTTACTCTTTATACTCAAGAAAAAAAAGAATATTATAACACAATAGAAATGATGCATACAAAGAACAATTCATCCCTAAATCAAAAAACATTTTTTTTTGGCAACCTACCCATGAGAATTCTCTAGACGAGTAATTGCTGCACCAGTTTCAACATCTGTGGCGAGAATGGAACAATCTGGAGACCCCGTAACTATAGCTGAACACAAATTTATTTTCAAAGAAGAAAAAATAAAACAAAAGAACGCGCTTCCTAATATTAATGAACAATGATATAATTCTATAACACTAAATTACCACGGCCTTCATTAACAAAGCGGAGAGCTCTACATGATTCGGTGTGAGCATTCACTTCCAGCAGCCTAACAATCAAACATCACCAACAAAATTAACAACGCCAATGCATTATATGTGAATATTGCACGCACTGGTGAGCTGTACCTCTGCGGCGCAGTTTCGTCAGCATAACCATATCTGTGCAAAACAAACGAAAATCACCATCAGCATAATCTTTGGGTTTATAAGTTGCCTTTAGATTCGAGCGAAGTCGAGGGGTTGGAATTGAACTTACAAAAGCAGGTGGCCTGAGATGAGACCGGCAGCAACTAGATTACTTGAAGGATGAAAATCGAGGTCAAACGGAAGTTTCCCCAAATCAATCTCCATTGCAATAACTACGACGAACACCGGTCTTCTTCTGCTTCGTCTCGCACGCTTGTTATATTTCTTTATATAACGCGTGAATCCTAACCAACATCAAGCCGCCATTCACATCAGGAATAGAGCACGTAAGGATGTAGTTGTTTTTGTTGTCGAGATCGGGTTGGCGTTCCCCGTAGCGCGCCCGAAATTTCTCAATTTGCAGCAAAGGCCGCTGTCATAAACCCTAAAAGCAGAGTAGGGCTTTTGAACACGGTAATTTGCTTCCGGCCTGGCCCGGTTCAATCGGTTCGAATCAGGTGTTCAGACATGGATAGCTGCGCGCCGGTGTCGGGCGTATTTGACAAAACCCGATTCTACTAAAACCACCCACACCTTATAACTTCAGAGGCAGTGATTGGAATCAAGAATGTGGCAGAAATGTGACACTGATTTCTTAACTATTTCTATGCCTACGATAAAGGAAGGAATCGGCACTGAAGGAATTTTCATTTCTCTCTATCCCACGGTTTTACTCATTCCCTCGTTGTTAAAAAAGACTTATATTTTATTTTGTTAAAATAATTTTATTAATTTTTAAATTTACAAAGATACGTATCAACAAATATTATATATTATTAATAAATACATTAAATATCAACAAATATCGTATGTAAAAATATGAATATATGTGCATTACACCTAAAAATAAATATATACGCATGTATTATGCATATATATTATCTTATTTTTATTTGTAGTATAACAGAAATATGTGCTAAATATGTAAAAGATTGAATCATATTTATGCATAAATACACAAACGCCCTTTGAACGACGGTGTATACACACAAAGTACCAGCAGTTGAGTACAGATTTATTATATATCGAAATTTATTATAGCCACCCACGACCATTCAGAGCCTGATGAGTACAAAGTTGAGCATTGTCGAACGCTCCCAGTTGGAGCTTTAGATTTGGAGGAACTTGGGGAAGATTCACCCTCGTAAAAAATAACCTCTGCTTTGGCTAGCCTCTCTTCTAGTTCCTCCGTGCTGAAATCATCAGTGCCACCAAGCTCGTCAAGACCCACCTAATTTGCATGCAGAAAATAATGGCATCAAGAAAGCTCTATCTTATTTATAAAGCCTCAACACCAAGATGACTAACATTAAAAGATAAATTACCACATAATCATCCACTTTAGCATTCTTTATGAGAGCAAGGATTGGAAGAACAACAATCCGGAGCTTCCCACTCAAGTATAGACTTTTCTCAGCATTAAGTTTCACAAAACATGTCTCAATATGTTTCTTTGCCAGTGTGTCCAAATGCTAGTCCATGACCTGCAATTAAGCTATGTTGGAACATCCATAACTTATAGACTATTCTGTAACAAGAAACTATTTGAGCCAGATGGCTCTTCAAATCCTTAGGTGTATTGATAATATTATACGTAACAATGTGAAAGAACATTAATGCTCCAAATTGAGAATCAACAAAAAAAAATGACCTCAGATTCCCTAATCCAGGGACCTGAAAATAAATAAAACCAAGCAAGAAAGTAAAACCCATTCCACAAGCTCTGAAAACCCAACAGAAATCAGCAAATATTCTTACACTACAATGAATAGAAGGGTTTAGGCAAAAGATATCTTACAGGACAGGACTCAACGTATGATTGAGGTGCCTGCCCATCCAGAGACTTACAGAAATTAGCACACATTCTTACACCACAATGAATGTACGGATCAAAGAAAATGATGTCTACATACTGATTACAGTCAACATTAAAAAGCAAGGAGTCTAGCCCTCCAACTATCAATTATTGTGCATAAACTTAAATACTATACATCTCCGCTAATATCCACAAATTAGAAAAGAAACCACTGCAACGCTAAATGCAACAGAAATCCAATCCATACAGCTTCCAGTTATTCTCTCCAATGCTACTTCACATATCCAAGACATCATCAGCTTTCAAATTTACATCACACGAATACTCTTTTCATCTAAACAATCACCGAACAACAAACATCATAGTCAGTAACATACAAAAAACACCCTTCCAACAGGTCAATTCATCAAAAGCAAATTCACAAATTACACAAATAGATCACCAGTGAAAGCCGACTCAATTTAAAAAATGCATTAGGGCACATTTTTTCTAATGCCGAAAGAATACCTTGCAAGGCCAATTTTCGCGGTAAAAAAGGCAGACGACACGTTCGCTAGCCTTGACAACAGAGAAAAAATTCCTTCTCGCTGGGGATCTCCGAGTACTCGCCGTGGCCGAGGGAAACCCAACGGCTCCTTTTCTCTGCCATTTTCTTCATCTGTTGCAGCCTCCGCTCTCTCAACGCCTCCAAATCGTCCAAATCTAGCCGATCCAACGCCGCTATCTCCTCATCTATCTTGTCCTCTACGGCTTTCGCCACCGTAAGCACTTGTTTCTCTAATATCTGCAACAATTACAAAACAAAAAACGCTTCGCATTATTCGGATACATAAAACATAAAATTGAAAAATGCAAGCGGCATACCTCTTGAAGTTTTGGATTATCCATGGCTGAATCGAGGGCAAAGGATACGAATCTTCGCACAAAAGATTTATTACATTTATTTTTTTAATTATATTTTTATTATGTAAATAATTCAATTATTGGTATAAGACTAAAATACTCTTTTGAATTATTTACAAAAAAAATAATAACATATTAATTATTTTACCACAACTTCTAAACAGATTACTTATCTTATAATTTTATAATTCAATATAGTATCATTAATATATCAAGAGCTCTAATCAAATAAAAAGAAAATGTGATTACCTTAGATAAAATTATCTATTCTATATTATCATTAATAGTGAACGTGCCCATCTATATGCTGATGATATGGTTTACTTGAATTTAATCAAAGAGGTATCCAATCAAATTCAATGTTGAAATTTTTGGTTTAGTGCGTACTACTAAAATTTTAATATATCAAAATAGCACACTTAGTATCAAGTCAATTTTTTTTTATTTGATTCAATATATTTCCAAAATACTTTTGGTTGGTTGAATATGACCTTTCAATTATAAAATTTTATTAAAAAATAAAAAGCACGAATTTTACCACTAATCAAATAATAAATGTACCAATAATTTAACACAAAATGAGCTAACAATGCCCATAAAAAACAAAAAAAGAAAGATGAATAAATATAAAAAATGGTAATATTAATAAAAAATAAAATTTGACTTTCAGTTAGATTCAATATATCAAATCTAAATATAAAAGTTAAACTAAAATTCTAAAAATCATGGTATCAAAATATTGCTTTTATTTTGGTTCTATTTAGCTTTGTCGAATCGTGAGCATGGTTCAATGACCAGAAAAATGTTTGTTTTCATTTTTCATACTCAAAAATATATATTATAATTATTATATTTTTTAATCTCTCTCTCTCTCTCTCTCTCAATTTTTAATAAATATTCACTTAAAAACATACCTTCAAAAACAAAAACAAACATTGCCTTAAGATATCTTAATTTAAATGGGACCCTTCTTAATTAGTACTTACCAAATGTCTATTTATACTGTATATTAAGAGAAAGACGCGTCTCAAATGATCGGTGTTAATTTACAAAAATATTTCCTTCTTTATTTTTTTATTTCCATTTTTATCTGTATTTTTAATTTTTCCATATTATTTTGTTGTCATTTCAAATCTTTTAATCACTCATTTTATACAAATTGTTTAATATAATTTTATTCTTTATGGCTTAGTTTTATTATTAAAACTCATATAAATGAATGCATGTTTTTTTATCATAATTTTAATTTTAATAACTAGTTTTTATTATTAAAATTCTTAAAGCATGATAAAAATTTATATTCTATTATTAATATTAAAAAAATATTTACGCATAAAATATGTATTTTTATTAAACGATAAATTATAAAATAATATATATATATATATATATATCTACATATATGCAATTTCAATACATTTATATATTAAAAATAAAATTGTATGTATAAATTTTTTTTTGAAATAAAATGCAGTATTTGCCATTTCCGTACCATAATATCTCTTATTATTTAGATAGAGAGAAGAAATAAAGAAGAGGATAAAGGTTGGGCATCCGGGCTTTGTTCCCTCCCGTGAAAGCCTTATTGCTAGCATTGATATTCCCTCCATACTTCATAGAAAAGCACAACAACGTACCCACTTGGGCCAGAGGTTCTCTTCTCGTGATTTAATAATAGCTCGTTCCAAAATTCACAACAGTAAATTATTATGATGTTCCCAAAAACAGCCATTAAATATAATCTTCATTAATAACAATCACCAACAATATTACAAAGAAATTTAAGGAAGACAAGAAGATAAAAAACCTCTGACCGCCCGCCCAGCCCTCTCTCATTCAAAACACCCAAACACACACCTAATTAATCAACACTACCTACTCATCAGCATGCATGCATGCATATGCCCTCCAACAAGATCACGGACGACACTGAAACGAAGGAAGAAGGAGGAGGAGGAGGCCGCGGGCAAGAAGAAGTTGCTTCAAGGGCATTTGGGCTTGCCCTTGGAGTTGCGCATGTCCCTGTAACAAGGGCACTGGTGCTTGTTGCCGTAAGTGCCAGACGGCACGCACCTGCACCTCGCGCAGCAGATGCCGCAGTACTTGAGGCACCTGTCCTTCACCCCTGCCCTCGCGCACCTCATCTGGCAGCTGCGCCGGCAGTACACTGCAACATATATGGACATATATTTCACCACACATAAACGTGTATATGTATAAATAAAGGTTTGATACCAGCCATGCTAATGATGTAAGCTACTTACGAGTCCTGGCCATCGTGGGCTCGATCAGAGTGCCGCTTAGAAGGACGAAGAGGAGGAGAAGAGAGGCCACGAACACAGGCTTCATTTGCTTTGCCTTGGTTTACGTACGGAGAGTGTTTTTAATGGGGAAAGGTGGAGTGAGACAGTGAGTGGTAATGTGACGAAGGAATCCGCAGAGACAGCAGACAGGTATTAATAGAGCGGTGGGCGTGGAGTAAAGGAAGGCTCCTCCTGCAGTGCCGCGTTTGGATTTCAGTTTTCCTTTTTTCATAATTATAATCATAATCATTATTTCATCAAATTGGATATTGTTATACAGCCAAATGCAAATGACTCTCATGGCCACGAGATTCGATGCTGGAACTTGCAGCCAAACAATATATTGTTGAATAATGGAGAAATGGAGAGGCGGGACTGGACACGAGGTTTCTGAGTGCACACGCCAACAAAGGTACGTATTGTTTATGATCGTTACAGTGATACAACATGGGAAGGTTTTGTCTGTGAGTGCGGGAATGCCAGATCCAATGCATTCATTCAAATTTATTTATGTCTATATGAATAATAATGCATAAAAAATAGTACACATGAACTTTAGCCCCATTCGACCAACTTTGGAGGAAGGTTCTCGATGCTTGCTTAAGAAATATGACGCTTTAAAAATAGTAATCCGTCCGGTTTAAGTTTCTTGCCACAGTGGAATGATTGGATTTGTTTGGACAACTGAAGGATAATTGAATAAATACTATCGTGCATAGCATTTAGGAATCTATCACCTCTCACACAACGATGTTATCAATCAACTTGCCACGAGAAATTGTTGAAATTTAGGCCCACTTATTATTTAAAGTGTCAAGGGCTGAAGTTGGGGTGTTAATGAGTAGAATATTACTCTATTTATACCCATAAAACATTACTCTTATCCAAATCCAAACTCTATTTAAAATAGAGTATAGGCATACCCATACCCAATTCATAGTATAGGCATAAGTTTTATCCATGCCCATTCATGCTAATAGATAATTACACCCAATATTTATTTATTGTTGTCAATGAGTATTTTGATTAAAATCATGTTATCTTTTTTTCTAAATCTAGTATAAATAAATAGTCATAGTTATTTTAACTTAACATATTATGTGACATGCTTATGTAATTTTTTGACTTTAAACTTAATTTTATTTTATTACGTATTTCAAAAATTTTGTTTCATTTATTTTTGATAAATTTTTTTCCCAAAGTAAAATAAAATATTAATTTAATCTGATATGAATTTTGTAAGAGAAAGTTGAAAAAACAAATAAAAACCACACGTGGCTCTTAACATGCCCTAAGTTTTGTTCAGGAATTGATGGTGCTAGCAAATTTAAATGGTTCTAACCCGACTTACTGATGAGTGATGACCAGGTTAGAAATAATTGAGATCCTGGTACCTATGGCCAGCGTGTTGAGAGATCTACTATAAGTCTAATATTACACACACACAAACACACACATAAATCCTGCTAGGGAGGAAGTCAAAATATGAATGTATTCATTTGTTGCGGGTACACATGCGCCCGTACCAAGAATATACAGAAATATTGGAATGTAAAAATGAATGCAACAGAGGGATTAAAATACACTTATCTTTCCATATTCCTACAATTCTTAATTGCTACTGCTCAAAATTAATTATTTTCAGGAGATAAGATTAGATAGCAGTGATACTTTCATCATAATTTTTGTTTTCAAAAAAAATTTTGTTTCATTTATTTTTCATAAATTTTTTTTCGAATGTAAAATAAAACATTAATTTAATCTAATATGAATCAAATATATTGCTCAATTCCATTATTTTATTATATATTTTTACATAATTTTAAAAAAAGAAATAAAAATTTTGTATTACAATCGACCTTTTGAAATTAGTCTAAGTGATAAAATTAAAAAACCAACATAACAAAATAATTTTTTCAAAGTTGACCTAATATAACAAATTTTACCCATATTAATACTCGATGGATTCAATATTAATTGCATTGGGTAAGGTATGGATATTTTTGGGTATAAGAAGTATGGGTATGAATATTATAATAACAATTATTTATGGGTACGAGTATGGTAAGGATTTAACACACCTAGGCTCAGATATACACTTCAAAATCAATAGCAACACAGAACAGTGGCAAGAAAACCATGGTACCCATAGCCGTGTGGTGGTGCCTTATTTCACCACCACACGATCCCGAATCAACTTTTGCAGGATCAAATGTTAGGCACATTGCGTCTGACCTGCCAACGATATTACATGGAAAAGACAAAAACAGGAATGGGATAGAGTTATGATGTTCTGATCTGATCAAGTCAATTTCATGATTATAAGTTCATTCCATACCAGACCGATCTCTCGCAGGGCTATATAACCCCCTCAAGCGATCATTCGAGCATATCTAAATGAACGCTATGTTTACATACAAATCCTTACACAGTTCCATTCCATTTAGGATTAGGAATAGGCATAGCCAATCATTACTTCTTATTCCAATGAACGACGAATCTAGCAATGTTTACAAAAAAAACTTACTCAACTCTGAGTTGGCTAATGCATATGCTGAGTTGGCACACTTCGCGACTGCTAGGTAGCAATACTAACTTAACACCTCAGGTGGATGGGTAAGTACAATGATGAACGTTATCATGCCTAATGATGTAGTCAAAAGGAAAAGATTATATGCCAACAACCCCAGCCACATCTATTTGGGTACGCAACAGAAAATGAATGCGTTCATAAGCCATATGGTTAGAACTGAGAAAGTTCTGATACATCTGATCACACTTGCAATCGGATGAGATACACCAGCATCATCAATTGAATCTTGTTATCAAGTGCCAAAATGATTATAGGGAGATAAGATAAATACACATAACAACTAGAAATCATCTACCCTACTTCTTACCTGCAGCAGGTTGAGTACACGGGATACTTAGCTGCCAATATCCAGTTAAAACTAGCATCAGTCATTAGCTTGCACCAACAACTTGCCTGAATCACTGATAGAAACTATTGGGAGTCATATGATCATTAGAAAATTTTGTTCATGTTAAGACAAATTACAAATGAGAGCCAATTCTGGAGAGTATCCATTACTCAGACTACTCAGAAACGGTTGACTTTTTAATCCAGATGCAGTGACTCACCGGCAATATCCAATTTGGATACAACTAGGACAAACCCCTTCAGACCAACCATGTGATGTATTTCCTACAAGTGTAGAATGTCCATCTATCAGTAATGAGATAAATCAGATAACAATTTATGTAAATTACATTTCAAACAAAAAAAAAAATCAGGAATGTGAACAATGCACAGAATAAATAAGAAGGTGAAATGATGACCAGTTTCCATGACAATTCAGGCCACAGGCATTACAATGCAATCTCCAATGCAGAGAATGAACCATCAACATTCAGCAGAGGCAATGCACACATCACAAAACCCAAAAAAAAATGTCCAACAAGAGAGAATTACAACAAAAGTTCAACTCTCCAAACTCAAAAAGACCAAAGAAAAAACATAATTAGTAACCAATAAACTGTTGCTCAAAATAAAAGTTAAGAACAATAACCTTAAGATTCTGTACTCAAAAAGAAATGGATAAATACACAAGTATGACTGCATGGAAGTCTGATTGCACAATTCTTTCAGTTGAGCTATCCAGGCCATATTCTTCAATTATGTGCATGGTGTACAACCAAATATATTTGCACATATGGTGAGGACTGCACATTGTCAACCTCCCATTCCAGTAACAGAGCGAAATTGTTGCTTGTAAGAATGTGATTTCTCATGGTTTTTAGATTCCAGAAGGTTAACCTACAATTATGATAAAAATGTTAGATGTTCTGGCTAACTGATTGGAAGGGATAAAAGTTACCAACAGATGAAGAAAAAAAAGAAGGAAAGATTCAAAGCACAAACTATACCTTAACAATTTCCGAATTTGAGCTTGGTCGTATAGAGGCAGCTAAAATACTCATGTTAAAATCCTGCAATCAAGATAAGGAAGGATCATCTAGTATATATAGAAGACACTTATTAGCTTAATTGCTGGGATTCGTGGCAGTTGTTGTAAAATCACAAATATACATTTTTCAAACTGGTGCATCATGACCACAAAAAGATAAAGTAGGAAATTAACTTTAGTTGTCATACAACTAAAATACAGACTAGGTTAAGTCTTTCCAGCTCTAGTTTAATGTTTTTGTCAAAAGAACTAGTGTAATTACAGCATAAGCCTGACACATAATTCAAATTTGATCCTGCAACATGATAAGACAATGTAAGCAATAGTATATCCCTTAACATCATATCTAAAAAATCTGTCAACATTAACTGAAATAAGAAGTGTTACAATTAAAAAGTGGTAGTTGTCAACTCCAAAGTTTACATAGTCAACTACTCCAAAAACGTGACTTGATGTTGGCCTGAGTAATCAGAAGAGTAAATCTATAACAGTGAGGAGGAGAGAGAACCAAGAGCAAGATCAGCTTGGAGAAAATTACCCGGAAAGGATCACCCCTCAAAGATTGAACAAACATTGATGCTCCTGCTCCTTTACCCTGCAGTATAAAACCAAATAATTCCCATCAGATTATAGATGTTGTGATGATGATAATGATGACGACGACAACAATACTGATAGTTATGTCAGTGGTGGCAATTACAATTATAAGCAATATAACAAATTTCAACCAAATAATATTTGTACCAATTATAAGAATTTAGTTTCAACTAAGTACTAATAATGAGCTCTAAATCACCTCCATTTTAGCATTGTTATCTCCATTTTCTATATCAATGACTATGGCACACTCAGTGTCTGTACAAAATTTTTGAATGAATTACAAATTTTATTTACTAGAACAGACCATAGTAGAAATAAGATTAATTTAAAATTAAAAGGATAAGAGAAAATAAAAATAAAAATAAATTAAAAAAGTAAAGTTGATGATATAAGAAAACATTAGAGAAAAAGTATAGAACATATTAAAAGAGAATGCAAAAAAGAAAGATGAATATAAAATGAATAAGGGTATTACAGTAATTTATTACTATCTAACCAAAATCAAGCCCTTATCCTTAATATACAGTATAGGATAGAAAAAAGAAATAAAGGAATTAAAAGAATAAATTAAAATTAATGAAAGTGGAAGTTGAGTGAAAAGAAAATATATAAAGAATTAAAAGTATTTTAATAATTAGATATTGTGCAAACAAACTATCTAACATCCTTAATATGCAGTATAGATGATAAAATACATTG
Organism: Avicennia marina; assembly: GCA_019155195.1. Taxonomy (NCBI): domain Eukaryota; kingdom Viridiplantae; phylum Streptophyta; class Magnoliopsida; order Lamiales; family Acanthaceae; genus Avicennia; species Avicennia marina. The sequence goes on along the minus strand of CM032770.1, from coordinate 3,190,020 downwards.
TGTACGCCCGCATGAAGGGAAATCATAATGCTATGCCTAACTGCCAGTGGAGATTGACCTTCTAGATTTAACCATCTTCTTTTTTGTTTGCCAACTTTAAGTCATACTAATAGTAGTTTCTAAGATAAAACGCCCACTGATGGGAAGAAGGGATGAAAAATCCAGAGACCTCCAATGGTACATCCCTAAGCCGTCTCCCTGTATTGGCACAACAAATGCGGACCACATGTTCATCACAACTTCCACTTATTACATAATCTCTTCCACTCATGTAGTACGAGCGTGTATAGTTTTGAGAACTTCCAGTAGAAGCTATACCAAATTCCAGATGAAGCCTTCCATCAACAGCTAGTAGTTGTTTTACCTGGAAAATATATGCACGCTTTAATCATATAGTGAGAAAATAGCATGTCTGGTAAGTGGTGGTGTACTTATTTTGTTTATGCGTGTGTTCACTTGTGAGATAACTTAGCAACAAACACAGAAACTTTCCCACATTAAAAGTAGCATTTATAATAGATTGGCACCATCCTTAACTAGCACATAAATGTGTTAGTTTCCTACTCATTCCTTTTTCAGTTACAAAAGCCATATTAAAATCATCAACTTACTAATACTCATTTTATGTCATTTCAAACAACCCTTTATCAGCTAATAAGTATGATCTCCTTCACCAAACTGTTCCATCAGACAAAATCATTATCAATCCATTTTCACAATAATCCAGTGGCAAATTAGCTCATCAATAAAGGCATATTCACATTCTTGTATTTGTCAGATACACATCAATCGTTATGCACAAGGAATAAGAGCAACAGTCCCAAAAAGACCCTCAAATAAACTGTTTCCTGGGAATGGAATACATGAATAATGTGGTTCTAACTCCCAAAACCAAAAGTTACCTCGTTGTCAACAGCTGAAACGAGGAGATAGTGATCATCAGGGGAAAAGCAGACCATCACATTGCCTCGGGAGCTTGAAGCAGTATAACAAGGATGGTGTGGTTTCTGTCTTATATCCCACATCTTAACATCCTGATCAAAAGAGGAAGTAGCAAAAATTGCAGGGGAGTGATTTGAAAACTTAACTACATTAATATGCTCTCGATGCATATCAGCAAAAACTTGCAAACGTCTTCCACTGCCAATATCATATAAAGCAACGTTCTTTGAGTATCCACTTGCAAGAAATAGTTCATCTGTCGAGTTGACATGAACAGAAGTCAACTGGTCAAACTCATCAAAGGTGATGGGACCATGAGTATGATACAGTCCTCTATTTGTGGTCGGCATTTGCTGTATGTCGTACAATCTAAGCGAACCATTATCAGAACCAGCAATGAGCTGAAATTGAACAAATCTATTAGAGTTGGAAAGGAACAAACTTAAAATATGGACATTTCAAGCTTTTTCATTTTTGCAAAATTTCACATCAAGAATATTAGCAAAAAAAGTACCACCATGTAAAGGCTCGTCAGCTCCAGATAAACTAATCATCATGACAACAAGAGTGAGGGAGTCTTTAAAATTCAAATCATTAAAAACATTTTCAAATAAGCAGCGCTCCCACATATCTTGCATCTTGTAATTGCATGCTGATCTTTTACATGGGTTGGTGATGAAGCAAAATATGTTCAGAAACAAGGACTTCATTGCATCAGCAGCATTATTGGAGTATAATAATTGTTATAGTCAACTCACCAGATTCTACTCCATTCACTGCATCAGAATTTAAAAATTATACTGTGTATATTTTTGTTTTAGAATTATACAATGTACACTGTATTGAGGATTGGGAATTAAAGTTTATCCATCCTTACCGTCAAGTGTATCTGTGCAAGGGTGGAAGAGACCCAGAAGTTCATAATTGGGGCACATGTGTAGGTGTTATCAAAAATATCAGTTAAGAAACATGGGGAAGTGGCATTAAAATAATTATAGCAACCAAATTATCGATTAAACAATCACTTGAGTTTCAATGATATAAAAAAGCATGACAGATGGACATATAGGAAATTGAGGGTCACCCATAACAAATACAAATAAAAAGCACAATGACAATTACATACCTTAGAAGGATACTCTTTCAGCCAGCATAATCCAAGGACACTATTCATAGCTCCAAATGATGGAATGTAACTAACAATCTTCTCGCTTTCATGGTTTATAACGACAACTTCACCATCCAAGGTTCCAAAAACCATAAGGCTTGAGTCTGATGGATGATACTCGAACTGTCTTGGACGAAAATTTCTTCTTTCATCTCTCAGCCCACTACCTGTAATAGACAAAGGACGTAAGGTAGGCCACGCAGAAGATCCCATTTTGGCAGCAGATATTGATCTGGAGTAGAAGTACTGAGATTTTCTTGATGAAGAAGAGAACTTCGTTCTGGAGGCATGAGCACAAGGCAGGTTTGCTCTTATCTCACGTTTCTGCAACACACTAGTCACATTCTGTTTATTATATCTATTGTATGGAAGACATTCAAAATGGCGTACGAAGATGTCATTAGCTCTTTCCCTGTCCACCTTTTCAATGGGCAAATTGTCAAGAACTTTAAGGTTTGGCAATGAAGCTATCATGTAATCCCTGTAATGTTTCTCATAGCATATTGGAGAAGCATGGCGAGAAATGAACTTCTTTGTGGCAATAGAAGTCATGGTACTCAAGTTGACCAATCCAGGTGAGAATGGGTCATCATCTTGCATGTCCAACATTCCAGAAGAGATCTGCTTTGACAAATGATGAACAACACTTTAGTGTAGAATATATGTATTTTAAGTGTATAAGAGAAAGAAGAAGATGAAGAAAAGGCATTCTTAATTAGCCAATCCTGGAAGAGCATCAAACATGAAGAAGACATATTTGGAGTAAATATCATACAGTCCTAACTTGAAAGCAAAGATTTAGGATAGTAGCATGGTAACACAATTTAGGCATGCTGAAATCATTGCACCATGCCTCCCCAAATATAAACATACAAATACAGGAAAATGAGAACCAAAGAGAGAAAACATGATAGTTTCAATACCTCATTCTGCAAATCAGCCAGTGCATCCCAGTCAAGAGGTATATCGGGCAAGGGTTGCATCAAATCAAAATGCTGATAGTGACCTGAAAAGTCAACTTCACTGTCATCTGAAGAATCCTCATTTGAACTTCTGACATCCTGAACTATACCATAATTGCCCATATCTTCATCACTTATATTTATCTGTACACGTGGAAGAACTTCATCACTTGGAGAAGATAATTCTCTGTGCAAACTCAGGTCAATATGACTTGAACCAATGTTTTCATTGATTTCGCTTCCAGATGATGCAGAAGAATACACCACGTCACTGTGATATATACAATTTTGAAATCGAAGTTCAACCAGTGAAGGGAGCTTCACTAATGCTGCACTAGTTGTCCACAGGTTTGTGATTCTTGTTCCACACAGAGAAAGGAATCTTAAATTTGGCATACATGAAAAGCAGTCCTCCCGAAAACTAGTAAGGGAAGCACTGAAATCCAGGTTAAGCGTGTGCATGTGCACAAATTTTCCAGCCATACTAAGCTTTCGGAAATGGGATGACCTTAAATTTAAAACTTGGCATGCTAAGCCTCGTTGAGCAAGATCCCTGGCAGAAAGATATAATGGTGACATCATATAACTGAATTAAATTATGCAGGCAGCACAGAAAGCACTGATGGGATACAAAAAGCATATTCTCTGAATCTGTGGGTTCGTGTGTGTATAAGGGAAAAACTTAAAAAGACAAATATATTACTTCAGAAGAAAGGATAATCATCTTCAACAGTGTGCAATCCTTTCTAAAATAATGTCACAGCAAACAAGGCAATTGAAAACCTAGCACAACTGTAGAGGATCACCAAGGGACCTTAGAAGCTCACAACAATTAATGTTCATTTTCCCGTCTAAATTTTCATGGAAACTCAAGAATTTTGATCTTAAAGGGCTGTAAAATCATACATCCAGTCCCAAGCATAACAACCATGAACGAAAAAATAGAAATGAGTGGGTCTGGCCTCTAAAAACCATTGCCACAAATGAAAGTCAGCTGAAACTCTCCAAGGAGGAATCAATAATTTTCAAGCCAAAATGATGCAAGGGCAAGAAATTATAGCACTTGAGCAGCAATCCATTACCAAATAAATTTTAAGGGTGAAATAAATTGGGAATGAGTTAAAAGGCACAATTACATACATCAAGAAATCCTTCCCAAATGGGATGTCACAGATATCAACCACTCGAAGCTTTTTTCCGACAGCATGCAGCAATGATGAAACATATTCCCCACTCAGTACACAAGCAGATCTATTTACCATGTCAATTGCATCAATCTCAGAAGCATCAATTTCCTTTAATAGATCAACAAGTGAGTAGAAATCAACATCTTTCAAGTCATCCATTGAGATCATGAGATTAGGTATCTCATGGCGGGCTTTCTTGATCTTAGCCTGTATTTAGAAGATTGCACGTACAGGCAAACTTAGATATTGGATACCATCAACAGATAGAGATAATCATATGTTTAAAAAACAAAACTAGAGTGCAACTCATTTAACGTTTCAAAAGATTGAGGTCCCTCACAATTAAATTTTGTCGTATACAAGATTAAATGTAAAGTTCAAGAAAATTCACATAAAATAGATATCTTTAAAAAAATACAAATTTTACGAAATGGAGATAACAAACAAAAAGTACTTAGAAATAGAAAAATGACAATTGTAAAAAAAATATGAAACTTAAAGACTAGGAGGAAACTTTTTTTCATGATATCAAAGTGATTCACATCACAATGCCTCCAAACATTTTAGAATGCTTATTGATGCCAAGTTACATGCCAAGTAATTCAAAAATTAGTGCCATGTATGCAAAGTTCCTTTGAGCTGGAAAGTTCATATAAAAAAGGCATAAATTTTTGAGCAAACAATTTTGATTTTTGACCCAAACATTATGTTTGAAGGAAAAGATTGTCACAGTCATAAAAAACCTTGAATAATGCTGCCACAATTGCCTTGTTTGGTATAAATCCTTGCTGCTTGCAAGCATCAGAGTACCTGAAAATGGTTCCAAAGCATAAACAATCTAGCTCATGTATCTCTATATCAAAGGTATGCCATGGCTTTTCATAAAGGCAATGAAAAGAAATTAGGAGAATGACAGCGTATGAGTTTAATGGAGCCAGTTCTCAATCGTGCACCAGCATTAAATCTTGAAGTGCACAACAAGCTTGCATAAATAAGTACCGAACTTTTAGTTAATCATTCAACCAAATGAACCAAGTAAAAATGGAACTGAATACCAAGTGGCAAAGTATATTCTAGCTACAGAGCAACTGAAAGAAGGCATGCCCCATATCACACTCAGCTTCCTAGCACACATTTAAAATTGTAAAAGACGGAGATGAATGACTTGGATCCTGGTAATAATCACATTCCAATCCGCATTTGACTAGTCACCATACAGTCAATTTCTTCAAGAATAGAAGTGTTCAGTGTCGCTCTTGCTCTCTAATATTTTAATCAATCAAATTAATTCATTTCATTTGGTAAAAATCAAATCCTTGGTTATAAACCCAAATTTTTGATATATTAAATCGACAATTGCTGCAACTAGTGGAGATTAAATGGTTTGGAATTATACCAACAAACGAAACTGAAAATGCATTCTTCGTCATAATCTTCCCTCGCTAAAATTTATCTCATGTCATTAAATAATTAAATTTAAATCCTCAACAAGTTCTGGTCAAATGCTGACATAATATGCGTACGATGGCTGCACTTATCGTTATAGGATCCATACGATTAGTACTGGAAATTATTCCAAAAACAGAGCCAGAACTTGAACTGCCAACTGCTTCTATGAAATCTCGGCCGGAATTGTTAGGTCAGTTGTTCTTCATAAACTCTAGATGGAGGAATGCGGAGTAGCGATTATAAACTGACAAGATAGCAGAAGGAATCGAAAATCGTTTTCCCGCAATGAAGAAAAAAATATATAGACATTTTATCAATCAACTACTGGAATTGCACACTCATTTCAATGAACTAAAAAACTATTTCCAAATAGAAAATCAAGTGAAATTAAAGGCAAATCTTGGGACAAACGCAAACCTTTTCTCCAAGGTGCCGATATCGGTAGGCATGGCGATGCTTCTTGATTGTCTTTTCGAACGAGAAATCCAGATGTCCTTTTGAGATTGTTGATATCTCAACCTCAAAAAGCCCACCGAACACGTATCGAAATTGACATCAGAACCGAATTTAGAATCATTTATCCCAAATTTAGAATGAGGTTGTTCATCCTAATAAAAACATGTTATTTCAAAAATGAGATATAAAAATATTTTTATTTTAATTTTAATTTATATAAATTAAAAAATAAACATTACATATATAAATTATTTATAAATTTAATATAATATATTATAATTGATAAAAATAAAGTTAAGCGGGTGATAAAAAATAATAATAATAAAATAAAATATATTAGATGATTGAAGAGAAATTTTAAAAAAAAGTACAATAAAGTAAATGAATGATAGAGGACAAGATATAAAAAAAATAACAAAATACATAAAAAATGAAGAAAAACAAAAGTTCTTTTATAAGGTTAATTTAATAATTTGACATTTAATTAAGTAAAGTATGAGCATTATCTTGCAGAATGTACGTATTATATATTTATTAAAATAATATAACTTATATAATTTAAATTCAATATATAGAAATTAAGTTCAGGTTTTTCTGAAAACCTTCACCGATTTGATTGAATCTTAAATTTTAAGACCTGATTTTTAAATTTTGATTTCAATAATAATAAATTAAACAATAATAACAGTTTTTATTTTGATTCTTGATTCCAATACTCTATCAAGAACAGGAAAAACATCGTAAAAATTCAAAATAGACGTTGCGGGAGAAATTCCTTTTTGGTGTCTATGTTCTGTACCTGAACAAATAATTCATATGTCAATATTTCATTCACAAAAATAGAATACGATGACAAAACAGAACGCACCGTGGAGCCTTCAATCGAAGATCCTAATCAACCAGTAGGCTCTAATATGGGTTCAAGTTGGGCTTCCTCTGATCCCGTTCACGGACAATGCCTTGGTAAAAGCCCAAAAGGACGTAGAATTGACACACGCATATGTAAAATTATAAAATTATTATTATATTAAATAATAGAAATAATATTATTTAAAAAGAAAAGACAAATAACTTATAAACGTATAATTTTATATTATATAATTAAAAAAATAAATATATAATTTAATTTTGTATAACTACAGTAACCTTCACGCCGTGTGTGGCTGAATGTTACCACAAGATTTGACTGCCTAGTGACGCCGTAATAATGCACTTCCTTTCTCTTCAGTCTCCTGTCCTGTCGTCCCCTCCATTCACCGGACATGGACAGCCCACCTCGGATAAAGAAGGAGATCATTTCATGTCGTGTTTTCTTGACTTGGGTCCAAAGATGAAAAATGGAGATCGGTCTTGTCTCCATGGCATCTCCTGAAAACCGTGACTCGAATGCCGATTGGCCAAGTAATTTTTGTCATAATTTGTCCCCTCATAATTCACCATGTCCTATTTACGAGAGTCGTGGGTTAGAGACTGTAAAATCTTTAAGACAGTGACAGAACCAGAGAATGCAGGAACTGAGTGAGCGGCGCATGGCAAGAAAGCCTGTTGAGTGTGTAAAGGGAGAAGCCAATTTCATGTCGTAAGCCTGCAAGCCAAGTTAAATTACGGTTTTATGAAGTTGATTGTTTTCAAATTTTAACGTGTATTATTATAAGTTTTTATTTGAAAAATTATGTAAATACATAAAAAAAGAGATAAATTTAAAAATTATAATAATTAAATATATATATTTTTTTAAAATCTATAATTTAAAAACAAACGTAGCCTTCATAGACATCAATTATGTTCATTTTCCGTAAATGCTTGTGAACAGTATGAAATTGATAAATGTGTGTGTAATATTATGGGATGATTGGATTACGTGATAATGTATGGAAATAATAATTATTTTAAGTGCATAGAATTAAAGGTAATTATTATATTTTAAATATGTATTTGTATGTGTATAATAAAGAGATCTTTTTCAATATTGGGTGTTGTGGAGTTATTATATACATATGGGAAAACAAGGGTAAAAATTTAAAGCAAGCAATTGACAGTCAAGTCAATAGTAAATTTTTAACTTAATAAAAAAAACTCAAATTTCTAAAAAAATTAAAATGTAACTTTAATGGGTCAAAATTATTCAAATACTTTCTTACTATTGTGTGTATGTGTGTGCATTATTCAATAAAAATATTTTAAAGAAAAGTAAAATTCTAAGATTTAAGAATTTAGTCAAAATCTTATGAATTAGTCAACAGGATACTCTTTATATTATATATTATATTTGAAGCAAACAATTGATAGCAAACAATTAGAAAATTTTTAACTTAATAAAAAAATCAAAATTTTTTAAAATAAAAATTGAACTTCTGTGGGTCAAATTAATCAACTACTTTCTTACTATTGTCTAGATATAGATATAAATATACATTATTTAATAAAAATAATTTTAAGAAAAGCAAATTCCATCAAAATTCTGAGATTTGAAAATTTAGTCAAAATTGAATGAATTAAAACTGTACATTATATTCGAAAGCAAGCATTTTGATAGTCCAACCAATAGAAAATTTTTAACATAATTAAAAAACTCAAAATTTTTAAAAATTAAAATTGAACTTTAGTGAGTCAAATACTTTTTTACTATTATATAGATATAGACATAGATATAGATATAGATGTATATTATCCAATAAAAATATTTTTAAGAAAAGCAAAATTCTGATATTTGAGAATTTGGTCAAAATTGTATGAATATATACAAGGAAACAAGTTTAAAAATTGAAAGCAAACAGAGCAAATTGCGTGTAACTAACTATCGAACAATGACTTTGATCAAACTTTTTAACAATTTTATAATTAAATTTAAAGACAACAAATTATTTTATACACCATGATAGAAAAGATAGCATGTTAAACACTTGTTGGGTGATCATTACCAACTATATTATAGATTTAAACAAGCTAGTTGGCCAAAAATATTTTCATATTGAATTGCATCACCAATCAATTGAAAGACGTTATTTTGATAAATTAATAAATGCGTAATGAACAAGCAAATGGGATTTATCTACCCGAATGTGCTTTTTTGTGGGGGCATTGTGAAAATTATTATTCAAACACATCATAGTACCTGCAGCATAATTTTACAAGGACACGTATGCTTGTGCTTTTCACATATAATTACAAAAACAAAATGATTCTAAAATGGCAAGGAGGATCCTTGGCATGGAAGTAACAATAACAAGTTGTACTTTTTGTCCCCTTTTCTTTTCTATTTTATTTTTATTCTAATCAAGCCATACAACGAAGCCCTCGTGGAATTATTGATTAGATTATTAGAAGTAATAATAATACATTTTTTTATCACTTCAATATTATTGAATTGTTAATAACAATACATCACGGACAAATTTCGCAATATTTGTTTGCAGTTTTTTATGGTCGAAAAACACATACGAATCAACATATAATATTCAAAATGAATTATTCCTTTTGTACAAACATGATTATTTAAAATTTAATCATTATTTATATTTAAAATTGAACTGCACGCATACACGCACATATAATATATTAAAAATTAATTATTACTTTTATGGACGGCTACATCATTTTATTGTCGTATAATATTATACATATAATGAAAAAAAAAAATCAAACAAAGCACACACACTCATTAATTTTACACTATTTATAGGCTTCAACACAAAAAAAAAAAAAAAAAACTAATTTCAACTCTCATATACTGCAACCTAATTCTTATAATTGAGTTGTTTTTATTTTCAATAAAATTTATTGTAAAATTACCTATATTAGGTATTTGATTTAGGGTTCTTTGTAAAATTTGTTTTAAGAAAATTGGGATAAAAAAGAAAAAGCAAAAAAAAGTCTATTTGATAGTTCATCTCTTACTAAAATATTAGATAAAATATAATATTTGGAAGGGATGTAATGAAATCCTTTCCCTTTCCACAAGGCAATTCATCCAAATAATTCATATAAAAATCTTTTCAGATAATTAATTAAATGCTGACCCACTTATTAAATCAATGTGATGCACAGGTACAATCACATCGTCAATTTCAGACCGACAGCTAAGACAAACAAATTGACTTACATATTTTCTTGGCTGGAAGATAAGGGTTTGTACGCGAAATTCCAAATAAATACAAGACCAACCCTGTAGGGTTTTTTTTTATTAAAAAAAAGTCTGTTTTTAATTACTTATTAAAAAAATGACTCAGTACTTTATCAAAACAATTAATTTTTTAAAAAAATAAAATATAAATACAAAAAACTACCTGTTAAAATTTAAAAAAAAAAAAAGTAATTAATATGTCTGGCCGTGTTCCTGGTCGGACATAACAATAAAAAATATATACGAGTCTCAAAGTCAAGAAACGGAGGCTTTGAGGACACGCAAATTAAAAAAAGAAAGCCAAACGCGACCTTATTCCAATGAGATCCAGACGAAAGCCTTCTTCCTTCTTCTTCGACATCAACAACCGCGCCTCTCTCTCACCGGTGTCATCGCCACGTTGCCACACTGCCATTGGAGATTTCCCTCAAATTTATCATTGTAAAAAGAAAACCCAAAAAGAAGTGGGAATGTATGGTTTTAAAATTTCTTTCTTTGTGTTTGAAACTTTTAGTGAACCCCAAATTTCTTGCTTGTAACCGTTTTGGTGCAAATTGTTACCTAGAGTGTGGGATTGTGGACACAAATTTTGATTTTGAAACACTATATAAGTTTAAATTTTTAATTTGTTTCATATTTAAGAGTAGAATACTTGCTGATTTATAAAATTAGAATACCTACTGGTTTGTAAGTTGATTAGCATTCTATTTTTAGTTTTTGATGGTGTTTCTTCGAAAAATACGGTATACGAAGTGGGGATATGTACTGAATATGCAGTGTAAACTAGAATATTTTTGTCATTATTAATTTACATGGTGTGACTTGAGTTAGGCGTTCAGCGAATACTACGACAGTTTAAATGTAGAGAATGAAGTTTCATAAGTGTTAAATTTAAAGCAAATTAAAAGGATCATTCTTACTTCATTTGTTCAATATTCATTCCATTCTTACTTCATTTTTTAAAGAAGCAGACCATGTTTTTGTGAAGAAATCAAATATTAAGGTATGGTTTAAATATTAGATGAAATTGATTATTCTATATGTTATTATGCTATGTATTATATGTTAATATACTGTTTACGCTTGTATTATGCTATGCATTATATGTTTATATAGTTATGTTATGTGTTTTTTGTTTTACTACAGTATTTTATTAATTTATTGATTTTATATTCACCCTACATGACTTATAATATTTTATGTTAAGTTGTCATTACTATTAGTAGTTGGGCAATATTGTTGTTTTAGTTTTGTATAAATAATCAATTATAGCAACAATTACTAGAAGACTAAAGAATTTTTATTTTGTAACTAGTTATTAGCTAAAAGTAATTGTATGTAGACTAAAAATCAAGCATTAATATGAATTAGTTAAGATCGTTTCACAAATAATTGGTAGATAAAATTAAATATGTTGAAGGGTTTTGTTATAAAAAAATTATTCAAAAATTAAGTACCTGAAATATTTTTATTTTAAATTAATTAATCTCTTTATTTTTAAGAAAAAATGTAAAATAAAAAAATTGTTTAGGAGAACAAAAACAAATTTCCAATAATTTGTATGATACCTTACAAAACATTGAAAACAAACTTATGTGTTTATGAAAAATTATTTACAAGTTACAATATATTTAAAATACTTTATACAAATTTCTAATGATCAATTCTTAATCATGAATTAATTAGTTACATACAAGCAGTAAAAATAATTCATATGCATTGTATGTTTAAATAAGCAACTATTTTAAGCATCGAAATATTATTAATAGTTCAATTTTGGTACTAATATTGTGTGTTAGTTATATTATTTCAATTATTAAATAAGCCTCAAATATTTTTATTACATTATAAATAATCTCTTTATCATTAAGAAATTAATAATGGAAAATAAATAAAGACATGGTTTAGGAAAACTAAAATATATTTCAATTAAATTTGATTGGAATGATTAGTTATTAATTAATAAAAGGATTTCTACCAATTAAAGAAATAATAAAAATTTCTAGGAGGCATGCAACAGAAAAAACTACCAAGCAAAGAATTTATAAAAATTGCATATAAATATTAAAAAATAATGCTTTAAATTATATATTTAATTCATACTTTAATCTATATTTTTATGCAATTTATATCCATTTTAACTCATAATTATACTATTCAAATTATTTTTTTTAGTTTACTATTTAACTTGACTTGATAATTTTTTGTAAAAATATATTAATTGAGGGAGACTGTATACAGCTCGTCCTATATTGGGACAGTCATATTTTGCGAGATGAGAATTCCTATGGATATGATCGACAATAATGGGAATTTGATATTATAAGTCAGGACTTGAGTCTGCTACATTTGTATGCAAGGGTGTATCAATTAACTGGCGTTGACTATTATCGGTACAGCCTGATACTACATACTCTATTTGTACTTAGTTATGGACATGAATATTAAAAACAATTTTAATAGAGTTTGATAAGGAGCGTCACTTGAGGTTTTGTTTAAATCCTATTAATGAACTACACTTTTTGGAGTTGTTTGTGAAGTTTGAGGCATTGACATGGAACTAGGGGAGTCAAAAATTTTTTAATGAAGTAGATGAGAAATAGAACGAATATATTAATGAATTACCCTTAGTGATATAAGCACTTGCGGCAATGGAGGCTCAGAACAATGTGGGGGTGCAGGAGTGCAGTGTAGGACTAGCTTTCATGATGAGCAAATCGCGAGAGGCGAGATAGGGAATGCAAAGACAAAGCATTAGTTTGAGCTGACGTAGCACGATAAACCACCGAGTATTTATGGGAAGCATTTTGGCCTAGATTGCAGAGCCATATATGCCCCTCAACATAAATGTTGGTACGTACATGATGCCTACATGGTGCCTATATGACCCATGTGATTTCTTAATTTAGTTCAACATAAACTTTTGGATTTATTTTAACACAATCAACAAAACTAAAAAATAGTACGCACAACACCTCCACAACCAGCAGGCTGGGAAATATGTCAGTATTCATCGTCTGCCATTCAATTTTAGATATATACATTGGAAGCATGTTTCTACCTAATTGGCAAGTGCTTCTTCTTCCTCTCCACGAGCAGCATATTCGCAAGCCATGAACTGGTAGCCATTGTACTGCAAATGCATGAGCATTCTGTTGTGCTCCTTTCTTATCTGATTGAAAGCTAGTAGCTTCTCTTCAAGTATTTCTCGTGATATAGTTACCACCTTCCCAATAGGGACAACAAATTTCAACTTCTCGAATCTCTACAAAAATTTTATACTGTTGACATTCGATATTACCATTCTGCCTTCTTTATAACGATATAAGTAGCAGAGTATTTCTTATTTATATATAAATTGTATTTGAAATGGTCATCAATAAGTTACGATCTCCTTATTGCTTGAAAGATATTTTCATTAGTGTAATGCATTTTGGATGCTCAAAAAAGCTCTATTGATGATTTTTGGCCAATGATGACACATGCATTTATAATAAAAAACCATACACTTGCATTCAATACATGGTCATATCAACTGCTCGCTGTTACTTGTATTGTCCTGTCAAAATGACCTGCTCCATTGCATATTGGAATGAGACAGTTGAATTCGTTTAGGCATATAAGTTTTAGGTTCACTAATTGCCCAACTCTACCATAGTGGCCTATCTCATCAATAAATAGATTCTCAACTTTTAATGTCTCGTCACTTTAGATTGCGAGGCATGTGCTATTCAATGTGTTGAATAACATAGTGTAGCTTTATACATTGTTTTATCTTATCAACGTCAATATCCTTTTGCAGTATACCACACTTATTACAGCTTCATTGATATCAATAGATGGGAACTACTCAATTCTCGACTGACGAGTCCTACCATTAAATTGATTTAGTAGATGAGGTTCTCAACTTTTAATGTCTCATTATTATAACTTTATTCTCAAATGGGTTATGAAGACTACTCCATTTTTGACTCACAAACCCTACTGTTATTCTAAATTATCATATCAATAAATGGGTCATCAACTTTTAATTTCTCGTCGTATCAGACTGCGAGGCATGTGATCCTATTTACTGCATTGAATGACACATTATAAATCTATATATTGTCTTATTCATCAATATCAATACCGCTTTACAACATGCCACTCTTATTACAACTCTATTGATATCAATAAATTGGAACTACTTGATTCTCGATTAACTAGTCTTTCCATTAAATTGATTTATCTCATCAACAGATGGATTCTCAACTTTTAATGTCTTGTCATATTGGATTACGAGGCATTTCAATTTTTACAGCATGTCATACTTTTACACTTTCACATACAACTCTATTATAGTTTCATGTGGTCAAATGAGTGCCCCTGCCCTATACATATTATGGACCATTTTATTTGTGTTGTAATCATCATCTCACATACAACTATAAATATCAACCTTATTTTAAATCCAATTCTCACATAGAAGGATACATACCCTTACCCAGAAATCATTGTATTTTGTTTATAAGCATGTGAGAGGATGATTTTGCACCTCTCATTGATGACGACCTAATTGTATACTAATGTGGTGTAAGAAGTGAACGGATACATACAGTAAAGGAGTCTAAGGTAGTAGTTCATGATCTTTGAGCCTTAGCCGTGAAGATTCCAATGTGATGGTCATCGTTGATGCCTAAAAACTTAATAGAAATATGCAAAGATATTGTCCAACAAATAAAATAAGAAAACAATCAAACACCAGCATAGCGCTTTAGGTATCAAATGCTCCGGTTAATTAACATGGTTGTATTCGCTTAAGGCCATAGACTATCATGCTGTAAATTTTTAAATGTTATCATCTGTTTAAAGTACAAATCAAATTATTACATGATCAATAAAGATGAATATATGACTGTCATCTAATGTTAGCTATACATGACTCTCCATATGTTATGTTTTCTTTAATGAATATGTTATTATTCAATTATGTATGTTTCCATATATGTCATCATCAAATCACCATCTAGTTTCACTCTCAATTACTAATGAAATTAATATTGTAATGCTTGATAAATCTTGCAACATTATATTAACTTTATAAAATTATTATATTTCAAATATTAACAACAAAATTTTTTAATACCATAAAGTTTCCATAAAATTTCAAATAATGAAATAAGGAAATATCAATAGAATTTGGGAGAAAAAAAAAAGAGTTGGATAAAATACACAAACAAACAAGTTACAAAAAAAGCTGTATAAACAAATAGTGCATAAAGATTTTAAACACAAAATAATGAAATATCAAAAGCATTTAACAAATGATACAATTTGCACAATATAAATATAAATTCTATGGTTGGATAAAAAGAGAGAAAAGTGTTGAAAAATAAAAGTAATTAGCATAAGGATAATTGTTTAAATTTCCTTTCTCCAAACTAGATTTATTATTATTATAATAATAATAATAACACATTATAGATAAATAAGAAAGAAATTTTCAGTATTATAAAAAATTTTGTGAACAATAATTTATTATTCTACATTATTACATTTACAAAAGCATTTTTGCAATAACGTGTTATACATATTAATAAAATTAAACGTAAAAATGGTATCACTTATTTTAATATAAAAATATTACTCTTCTATTTATATTAAAATTTATCAATTCTAATCTGGTTAAATTTCATTGCAATGAAAAAACTCAAAATATAAAAACTCTAAACCTCTTATGAGTCATTTTAATAGAATCATCGCTGAGGTATTATTTTGTAAATTAATTAATTATTTTTTTTTTTGATAAAGTTAAAACCAACTTTAACTCATTATTTTTATTTGACGTCACCCCTCATTCAATTTTTATTTTTTTTAGTGTTAATTAAAGCCGAGACCAGAGATCTTAGCTTTAGTTTTATACATATATATATAAAGTCGGCATCTGGATCTGGGTTTTTGAAACCGTAAACCCAGATTATGGCATGGGGACGTAAATTTAAAACCCCGAAAAGGTGAGTCATGTTTTTGATGTGTGATAAAATTAATGCCAACAAGGGGAAGTAACTCATCCCCTCGCAATTTTATGTAATATTTCCCACATATATATATGCATATGTTCCCATTTTAGACTAAAAATTGCAATGAAGAAATTGAAAGAGAAGGTGGCAGCTCAAATGCGGACAACAACAAAAGAACACAAGGCAGAACATGTTTGACTGCTCATGTGATATTCATTGTGTCCCTGTTAGAACTGGACTGGAATCATCCAACTAAAATCCATGCACAAGAGTTAATCAATATTATTATGACCTCTACCAGCCAACTTCTCTCTCCTCTTTCAGCATGCTCAAGAATTTTCAATTCCAGTAAAATTTGCACATTTTATGTGATTATAGACTAACTGTATTTTAATTAATACAAATAAAATTATTGAATATTAAATAATATAAAGAATATTTAAAATAATAAAAACAAAAAGAGAAATTGAAAAAAAAAACAAAAAAATTGATAGAAAGTACTAATAAAAAATTGTAAGAGAAAAAAAATAAAAAGTAAAAAGTGAAAAGAATAAAATAAGACAATTGTGTGATTTTACATTGCAGTAAAAATATTTAAAAAATGATGAAATATCAAAATACTTTTAAAAAATAAAATTTGAGAAAAACCTATAAATATAAATAGTAAGTTGCATGAAAATAGAGAAGAAAATTATAGAAAGAATACAAGTATTTAACTTAAAAGTAGTTTTTAAGTTTACTCTATGGAACTAAGAATTTTTATTGGAATAATGATATAGTGTAAGAACGTGTGTGTGTGTGTGTGATGAAGTAATGGTTGCACATCTCACCTAATGTGTTAAATCACTCTTCTCTTAATTTGCATCTTCAAGAGTTCAATTCATTATATTACTTAGTTCAATCAACAATCTCTACAAAGCATGTATAAGAAATTCAGAGAAGCTTAATCGTGTGACCTTAAATTTGAACATTGCTTAGGCAACTTCTACTTTTCTTTTTTCCCTTTTTCCATCAAGCCAAACAGGTATACCTAGCAAATTTTAACTTTAGCCGAACCCTTAGCTTGCTGAAAGTGGCTGTTTAAGTCGAGTTTTTAGTTGAAAAAAAAAAAGACTGGTTTTAATATAATTCCATAATAAAATTTGAAAATTCCATATATAAATTTTTTTTTGGAAGGAGAATTTAGATTTATCCTCATCTCGTTTAATTTTAAAGTGACGCAAATTCAAGATAAAAAAAATTGTGAATAAAGAGTCATAAAATTAAAATATTGATAGACCTAACTCATTATTGATTGATCTTCATTAGTCATTTCATCTTCACGTAGCATATATATCGACTTTTAGGTGGGACATGTTCCCATGTTTATTCCCCTCGTTTCCCGTAATCTTGCCCAGGGGGAAGCTTTCCTCTTTGTTTATTCAGTAAAAAACATGGCAAGTAGTTGCATGACACTCTCTCATCGACCAACTTGAAAAAGTTTGTGCTTAAAAAAAGAAGTTTGGTTCCCATTGCAAATGCACATATGCTTCGAATCATATATGTTGATCACTTTAAAAGTAATTAATTATAATCGAAACATATTATAATTTAAAATATTCGATACATTTAAATTAGTATGCAACAGTATTCCTTTTTTCTTTGGTGGCTAGTTTGTATACAATCAACTTTAAACAAATGGGAGTTTTTTAAAAGATACTGCAATGATTTGATATATATTATTTTAAATAAAGGCATGTGTTCAAATTTTTGAGACGATGTATTTGAGTTGGGTATGAGAGTTAATTAAAAAAAAAAAAACCCTTAAACAAATGGCACGTAATTTTGTTAATTGATTTGGGTCCATAAGTGTAGGCCTCTTTAAACCAAGATTAAGACAAGCTTTTAAGTTACCATGCATCGTGGGTGGTGACCATATCTTAGTACCACGCACATCAAAATATGTCACGACGTTATACATAGCCTCGTGGAGGAATTAGAGTATGCTTTTATTGATTTATTGGCCCACCACAACAAGAATCTTACAAGGTTGAAAAAAATATGCAGTATAATTAATCAATGACATTATAATAGAACTAGATTAAACTTAATCGAGGATTGGCGGGAATTTGTGGACATACTCGGATGCAATTTTGTTATGGAGAAATTTGTCTTGTTTAAACGTGAAAATTTAAAAATAACATAAAAATAATAGAAAGAATGAGAGGAGAAAAAGGGTTATTTTTTTTTAAGAATGTTATGATTGGAATGGATGGTTGTGTTTGGTTTCATTTTCTACAAAGTATTACACATATTTTAATTATTACGTTTTTAAATATTTGCTCTCTTTCTCTCATACTTTACATCGTTTTAAAAAGGTGCACTTAAGAATACACTTTTGATTTTGTAAACAAGCATTACTTGTGTATTTTCACAAGATGAAAAATGTTCAGAAAAAAATAAATGTTAATTTTTTAAGCGCTTGTATTATTTATGCTTGATTTTTATAAATAAGGTTAAAAAGCTCATAGATGAATAAATAGAAATACATGTAATCCTTACAAGATCCAATTATTAAGATTAATCACATTTTAGCCACTCAACGGACATCATAATAGTGATAAGATTGTCAAAATAAGATGGGCGAAACCGTACCGTTTGTCATGAAAATCTCACTTAAAAGTAATAACTTCGTCATTTAATAAATATCTTAAAATATTTTTTGAATTCCTCTTTTTATTTATTGATGTAAAAATAAATAAATAAAATAGAGGTTTTAGCAAAAAGACATGGTCTACTTTATTTAAAAAAAAACTAATTTATGGAGGTGAAACTAATACTTTTGTGGTATTGATTTCTCTTTTAATGTATTTTTAGTTTTTTCTTTCATTTGTTTTGTAACTTTCATTTGACTTTTTTTCATTCATTATTTTTCTCTGGTAAGTCATTCCTTTAATTTTTATTTTAGATAATTTCATTTATTTTATTGTTAAACATAGTCTGTCTAAGTTATTAATTATCAAAAAATTTTAAAATTTGAAATAAATTTTAAATTAAAGAATGTAATTAAATAAATATATTTTTATTTATATTTGCATAAATACTAATAGTTGTTGCTGTGAATGAAATTTTCAAACATTAATTAGTTATTAATCCTCGAAATTTATTTTATTGCCCTTCGTGCAATCATAATTACTCGTGGCAAAAAAAAAAAAAAAAAAAAGTGAAACTCATGTCAACCAATCATTCTCCTTTATTTCCATACGTGTGAACGGATGACAAACGACGTTAACATTTAATTCCGTAAAATGCGGGGCAAAAGATTATTGATAACAAGAGATATCCACAAGACCAAAAATGCTTTTATGGTTAATTAGTATTTGAAAAATGTAATCCTTGACTAATTTTTTTCATGATCATCCAATATTTATATAAATCCATTATCAATATAGGCTATGTTTGTTTTTATTTTAAGGTATGTTTTTAAGGTGTACTTTTATGAAAAATTGTTTAAGATAAAAAAAATTAAAAATATAATAATTATATTGTTTGTTTTGTTGTTGCAAAAATGAAAACAAATTTTTGTCACAGTGTACTATAATAATAAATTTTCAAACTATCTTTTGTTACTTACTATTTAATTCTCAACATTTCCAAACACTTTTTTATTATCTTTTCATCTTTCTGTTAATCTTTCATATATTTTTAAGTTTAAATAATTTTATTGTTATCATTAAAAATAACAAGTATATGTTATTCAACATCAAACATATTTTTTCAATCTTGATGTAATATTTTAATTAATTAGTTAATATAATTTTAATCTATTTAATAATATACAGATAATTGACTATGCTTGTTTTTTTAACCGAAATAAAGTACTTATTTCATCCATTAAATTTTTTTAAGGTTATGCCTGTTTTATCAAAGTTTAGTGTGTAATTTTCAATTTTATTTTTTTAAAAAAATATATAAAGCTGAATGAGATACCCAAACAAATAAAAATATTTTATGTTAGAAAATGAATAAATAATAGTCTAAAGTTTATATATTATAAACATGCAGAAACACACCTTCAAACGATATGTTTGCTTTTAAGAATTGAGTGTAAGAAGGAAAATACAAGAGAAAAAAGAAAGAAAATGAAAGGAATACACAAAGTTACATATATTGTTTGGTTAAGAATGAGTTTAATATGGAAAGTAAAATTAAGAAAAGAAATAAAATTAATCAAAATTTAAATTTATCTTCTTTTTTTATATTTTAAGAAAAAATAATAAAAAATTGACAAAATAATAAAATTGAAGAATTTTTTAGAAGAAGGACCAGAGTCACAGTAGAATTTTTTCTTTCCTGTAAAAATTTCTTTATTTCTAATAACCAAACAAGCGCGCGTGATCTCAATCGCCTTGCCCCCCAACACCACACTACTCCGCTGACAAGAGGCGCAGCAGCACAAAGGGCACGCACCATCGTTGGGCAGTCGCTTTCATACTGTTGTTGCGCTGCTACTCTCGTAACTCACTACTTTCTCTCGCTCTAAATAGCCCCGCGTTCTTCTCAACGTTTCCCACTTCTCCCCCAACAATTTCTCTAACTAAATTACACCAAATAACTCTCTTTCCATAACACCGAAGCTCTATCGTGTGATTTAACGGAAAGCCCTCATGAAAAATGGTGTTTGCCTCATCATGTAATCCTCGTTCATGTTTCATGTAACACTGATACAGTCGCAGGGGTTAGCGGGAGAGAATCTGCGTGGTTGTTTTTCCACACATACATATACTGGTCGTTTATACACAGACGTCTTGGTGTTACTTAGGTTGTGTGACGGCAAGGAAGATGGAGAGGAGGCAAGGGTTTTTCTCGGCACTGAAGGAGGAAGTGGTGAGGGGGTTGTCGCCAGGAAAGTCGCGGGCGAAGAGTCCGGTTCGGAGCGGGTCGCCGATGTCGAGTCTGCTCCGAAGGAAGAAAGTCATTAAAAGGAACCCCGAGACTTTGATAGCAAGATCGGGCAGCCTGAGGCCCGTGGGAGACACACTGATGCCTTTATTAGAGGGCCCGGATCCGGACGGCGAGGAAATCGGTGAGTCGAAGCGAGTCGCTACGGGGATTGGTCAGTGGGTTCGAGGCCGGCTGGCCCGGACCCCGTCGGTGGCTGTGAACGAGAGTTGGCACGGAAACAAGAAGTCTGATCTGAGGCTGCTACTTGGAGTAATGGGCGCGCCACTTGCCCCAGGG
Organism: Avicennia marina; assembly: GCA_019155195.1. Classification (NCBI taxonomy): domain Eukaryota; kingdom Viridiplantae; phylum Streptophyta; class Magnoliopsida; order Lamiales; family Acanthaceae; genus Avicennia; species Avicennia marina. The sequence goes on along the minus strand of CM032770.1, from coordinate 3,168,514 downwards.
CACGTCTGCACCACAGACCCTCTGCCTCATCTCAGTATAAAGGACACCCCAATTGTACGTATTGCTCTCTCTTGGCGTGCGTCTAGTTGTTAGAAATTTATTGGTGATTAAGAGTCTTATTTCTCTTTTGAGGTCCATTCTCTTGTTTGTTGATAAAGAATTGATTTTCGATTGAGATTTAGTTTGAAATTGAGCCGATTCTCACAATGTCTGTCTGCTGATGAAAGATAGTAAATTTCTTAAGAAAAAGATTCGACACCAAGTCTTGCTCTGACAACGGAGCCGAATTTTTTGACTCACTTGGTTTAGCGTGGAAAATTTTGGGAATTATTACGTTATTCTCGTCAGAGTCGAAGTACTCTTGTTTGCATCCACAGTATGCCTTATTTGAAGGAAGAGTACTTTATGTTTGGAGTCTCTTATCAGGTTTTTGCAATATTGTAGGAAACATCATCCGCGCAGTACATATTGCAACAGTATATTGCTGCTTCGGGAGGGCTAAAAGTCCAGAACGCCATTAAGAATGCTTACGCCATGGGAAAGTTGAAGATGGTAATTTCTGAGTTTGAAACTGCAACAAAGATGGTGAAGAACAAGAATGCTTCTAGAGCTGTTGAATCCGGGGGATTTGTCTTGTGGCAAATGAATCCCGATATGTGGTATGTGGAGCTTGCTGTGGGAGGAAGCAAAGTCCACGCTGGCTGCAATGGCAGGCTGGTCTGGAGGCACACACCATGGCTAGGTGCACATACCGCGAAGGGACCAGTTAGGCCTTTGCGACGTGCCCTTCAGGTTAAGATTTGTGCAGATTTCTGTTGCCTGTGTTTCAGCTAGCTTTTGTTTTGCCAATTCTTCTGATCTCATCTAAATGTTGGTGTTTGATTTCACAGGGACTTGATCCAAGAACCACTGCTAGTATGTTTGCCGATTCCATTTGCACTGGGGAGAAAAACATCAATGGAGAAGACTGCTTTATTCTGAAGCTCGTTGCTGACCCTCAGACACTGAAGGCACGGAGTGAAGGACCAGCCGAGATCATAAGGCATGTCCTGTTTGGCTACTTCAGCCAAAAGACAGGGCTTCTTGTTAACATGGAGGATTCACATCTTACCCGCATCCAATCTAATGGTGGGGACGCTGTATATTGGGAGACCACTATCAACTCCTCCTTGGACGATTATCAGCCTGTTGAAGGAACCATGATTGCTCACTCTGGACGATCCGTGGTGAACCTTTTCCGATTTGGAGAGATGGCAATGAGCCATACAAAGACCAGGATGGAAGAAGCCTGGACGATTGAAGAGGTTGCATTCAATGTTCCTGGTCTGTCTCTGGAATGTTTTATTCCACCGGCTGACTTGAAATCAGGTCCTATCGGCCAAACTTCTGAACTCCCTCAGGATGAAAGGGGGAAGTCTGCAATTGCTCTTTCTTCACATCGAGCAAAAGTTGCAGCGCTTGAGAGTGCCCGTGATAGTAGCATCAACAATGTGGCATGGAAGGTGGAAATCTGATCAACTAGGATCAACTTATGGAAAATGTTCATATGGGTTGGCAGTTTCTAATCGACTAACACAGTAAAAATAACAAATTTAGGCTCAGTTTATGCAGCAATTTTAGTAGTTGTTGCCATGCCTCAACTAACATTTGCTCAAGAGCATGGTCGCTCAAGGGTTCTTTCTTTCTGAGCCTTAATGATTTTATACTTGTTACAGAATCCAACTAAAGGGGTTGGAGCTCGTTCCTGGTTGCCGGATTTGGCAAATGGAAGCAGATTTTTTAGTTAATTTCCCTGTTGATGGAGGAAGATGGTGGAACTTTAGTATTACTATTGGCGACACCAGTGAAATTTTTATAATTCTATTTCACTGACTTTTCCCTGCCTAGCATATATGGCTTTGGCGGTTAGAAGGAGAATACTGCCAATTTAATGGGAACTTAAGGCGTCGGTTCTGTAATTTTAGTCTCTTTTTTTGTTCAATTTCTTTTTCTTAGTTGTTTGTTTGATGTTTGAAGTTTTTCTGTGTTTACTTAGGAAGGAGAAGGGAATTTCCTCTGTAGGTTGGTAACGGAGGAAGCCAAGTTAGCAAATGAAATCTTGTTAAGTTTGCTGACCTAACCAAATCTTGTGGTTGCAACCAAATTGTAGCTGTCTGTCTTCACCTTCGGATACTGAATGCTTATGTGCTGTAGCAAATACAGGGCAACCATCTTTCTGTTTTTCTCTTTCTAATGCGAGTCTTTGTAAACTGTAATATATGTGCAGCTTGCTTTGAAGCAGTGCTATTTATTAAGAGTTCGGCTGTCAAATCCTCATTAAGCTTATGATGCCATATTGTGCACCATGTAGGGGTGGCTTGAAATCGCTTTAATAATGTGCAGCTGTCCGCTTTTTTCGTATTTCTTATGGGCTACTTTACGTTCTAATATTTTCTTTGATCCGACCCTTGGACTCGGACCAACCCCATCATTTTGGTTAAAATTAATGTTTGGCTTTGATGGGGTTTGGTGGAGTCAAGTCAAGAGGAGACTATATTTGCCTCGTTTAAAGCGTTATGAGCAAACATCAATGTCATCACTGCACTCAAGGCACGAGTTGCTGGTGAAGGTTTGCCCAAACCCATGTGATTTCCTCGTCATTCTCTGCTGCTCCTTCCTTTTCCATTTCCTTTCCTTTCTTCCTTCTTGGAGCGGTGACTTTGTTTCCCATGCGGTCACCTGCTTTGACATGTTCTTTCCCGTTGGGCGATTTCTCTCTTCCGTTTTGCTGGTGCCATTATGTTGGGAAGGTTCAACCTTGTGGGGGGGGGGGGGGGGGCGGGTCTCCCTGGAAGGCTGAAAAGGGGAAAATTACATTTTTTTAAGTGCAAGATAATTTGGGATTTGTTTGGATGCCAATTATGGTTAGACGGAAAATTAGGAATGATATAAAAGTAATTGAGATAAAAAGCATTATTTTGTTGGATGGTATTGTTTGGAATTATAAATTTTGATGGGGTGAAAATGGAAACGAATTTGCATCCAAACATCATTGATTTATATATTTATTATCATGATTTAGTGTTTGTTCAGCTAATCTTCAATAAAATGGATTGCGGTCCTCAAGAAAATTCAATCAACCGTCTCATTTTTAGGGGGGTTTTGAGAACTCTGGATCCACTAAACTACCTATGGTCTCCTATAATACCATTTTGCCTTCCAATAATTATATGTCTTCATTATTTTCTTCTCTAAATTCTCATCATTTTCACTTTATGATATCAATTTCAAGTGAAGCTACTGCTTTTAGAAAGAATTTCCCGCGACCGGCCAACTTTCTTTCGCCTTTGTTAAGAGTGTGTTTGGTTTTAAAAATTTAGAGTAGGAAGAAAAATGACTGAGAAAAGAAAAAAAAATGAAAGAAATTTAAAATGTTATGTAGTGTTTGGTTGAAAGGACTTTAAAAGGGAAAGAAAAATAAAATAAAATAAAGCAATAATTTAAAATTGAAATTTTTTATAATTTTGAGAAAAAATAATGAAGAAATAAATAAAAGAAAAAAACTTGATAAAATTTTTAGAGGAAAATGAATTTTTCTCTCCTAAATTATAATTTCTCTCTAATTTTCTTTTTTTTTTTTTTAGATTTACTTTCTTGATCAAACAATAAAATTATTTTTCTTTTTCCCCTCAAAATTCCAAGAATCAAACATAGTGCAAAGGAAATACGGACAATGGTGAGGCGTTCCAACATTTTGTTCAATCGATCATCAATTAATGGATTGTGGTCCTCAACAATATTAATATTTGTAGGGAAGATTTCAAACAACAGAATCTGCTAAGACTCACCCCTTGAGAAGGAAGTGCAGTGTCCTCTTGCAAGGAATAGTGCCGACGGTACGATGATTCATTCAGTGTAGACCCACCCGAGGTAAGCATGCTGTCACGTACGATATCAAGCTGGATATGCAATGAATGGCTTTGAGCAATATAATTGACAGGTTATACGCATGTGTAATTAGGTTCTCCTCGGACAAAAATTCATGGCGTAGTTGTTCATTATCTGTAGTTACATTACAATAAGCTTGACGTTTACAGTCATGCACCATTCATACCTAACAATTTACATTCTTGAATAAACAAACACAAGTTACCAGCAGAAGTCCCTTTAATAATATATGATCGTGTACTGCGTTTTAGTTTAACAAAAATATCCCATCTTCCACCTTCTTTCGTAGGATGCCATTGTTATGATTCCAGTGTTGAGTTCCTCAGCTAACCTGTTGTCTTTTTCTCAACCAACTCGTCCGATATAATAACCCCAATTTTTTAAAGAATTCATGCTTGAATTTCATGCATGTTAAGCCCAGCTTAATCAGCTCCATGTGCTAAACATAGGCTACATAGGTCAACAAGTCCTTTTAAAATCTCATTACTAATTTGATTTCAATTTTAGCCCACTTACCATTAAGCTCTGTAAAATTACTAGGGACTCGCAAAATTCACTGAAAAATTCATAAAATTATAACTTGGGAAGAACAAGAAGGACTGTATTGCAATGCATTGACAAAATAAACCAGAACAGAAGTGATGGAGCCAAGGATCAAAGCAAGATCATGCTTGTTGGTCATAACTTGGTCCTAGAAATGCTTATAGTAATTGACGACAACAAAACTAAACAGATAGCTTTAGGGATGAAATAATAAGCATTAACAGGTGGAATCTCGCATGTGTGATAGGAGTACAAAAGAATCTTGTAAAAGACAAAAAGAAGTAGTAATAAATTTCATAGGGAGACTTAGAAAATGTTGTCAATTTGCTTGACAATATTTAACAATTCAAGGTGCATATGCTAGTTTATTAAGTTTTAAAGAATATTATGCAAAGGAAAAAGGGATGTTCTCTCAAGTTAATATAAATTGTATTGTCTGTAAAATTTTCTGTAGAAGAAATGTTTGAGATATGGTAGAGTGGCACATTTGTTGGGATCGTACTGAGTCTAATTATAAGCTCTGATTAAATTTTATTGGGTTAGATGATAAGTTCAATCAAATTGGGAGCATTACCTATGGATAACGTCTGTTGGACCTGGAGCGGAACTTAATGAAATTGGAAAGAACCGTCTACGGACCTATACATGAGCACGTATGTTGTTTGGCCAGAGGAAAAGCCTAATTAAATTGAGGTATCATCTATAGATAACGTTTGTTGGGCGTAGAGCAGAATCCAACGAAATAGATGAAAACCGTCCATAAGCCTGTACATGAGTACGTATATAAGTGGGCTTAACACTATATATTAACTCAAAATTTTAAGATTATGAGTCACGAGTCAAGTATCCCCTTATATACAAGTCACTTTTTTTTCCTTTTAATGTGGAATTCCACTTTCTCTAAGTAATATTTACTCTAAGTCATATTTGTTTTCCAACAATCTCCCCCTTAAATATGAGTTTCTTCTACTTATTCTCCCTCAATCAAAAACTTCTCTAGCATCTCACAATCTCGCTAAGTTGTTCATTCATGCCCATTAATTCCGTGAGCCTTTCTTCGATGGAGTATGGTATTTCCATGTGATCTCTGAGCACACTTGCATACCCATCACTTTATAGGACTTCCATAGGATATAAATCTCCCATACAATCACTGAGCACTATCTTCATATTTGTTCCAAGTTGAACCATGATATCATTTGTTAGGTATGTGGCGGGCCAAAATACAAACTCTAATTGGATCTCATTGGGCTAGAGAAGAAGTCCAATCAAATTAGGAACATTACTCATAGACAACGTTTGTTGGACTTGGAGCGGAACCTAACGAATTTGAAAAAAACCATTTACAGGATTCAATGTGGGTACATATAGAAGTGAGTTTGACGCTATATATTAATTCAAAATCTTAAGTATATGAGTCATAGACCAGTTATCCCCTTACATACAAGTCACTTTTTTTAACGTGGAATTTCACTTTCTGTAAGCCATATTTGTTTTCCAACATTAATGGAAGGTGTGTTAATTTAGGTTTCTCTGCAATATTTCACAGCCCTTAAAACTCTTTATCTACAGTATAGAGCCAACGTTACGCCGCTAATTTAACTTAGGCATTTAGGGCTTTTTTTTTCTTTTAGTTAGGAGCTCAAAGATTGGATTTAGAGATGATAATAATTTATAACAGTCTGTGTAACGAAATCTACGTATAATACATAATGAACAAAAAATGGAAATTGATTCAGATCAAGACCCCTATAGCGATGATAAAAAGAATTTATTGCATCAATTAATGTTAATTGACAACTAGTACCAAAAACCACACCACTAATTCACTGTCCGTACACGTACAATTCAACATTAGGGAATGGGAGAGATCCCCCAACAGAAAATATATGATTAAAGGAATAAACAAAGTCAATTATATATATAATATTAAATATAGATGTTGTTTATATATGTGTGTGTGATATTAAATATAGATGGGACCGTGTTAGGTACGCATTCTATATGTTTGTTTATAGAATAATAATACAGATCGTGATACGTATATTTGTCAGTGGTTGTCTCGTCACCCGCTAGCGAATGGAATTTGTGGCCATAATAACAAATTTTGTTACATTTTATCAAATTATTACATTTTAATTAATAAAAATAAAATTATTTAATATTAAAAAAATATAAAGAATATTAAAAATTAAAAAATATCAAGAGAATTTAAAAAAAGAACAAAAAATTTGAGCAAAAAATACAAATACAAAATAAAATAAGACAATAAGAAAATTATATAATTTTACATTGTGAAAAAATATTTATAATAAAAAATAATAAAAGATTAAAAGAATTTAAAAAACAATAAATTTTGAAAGAACATATAAATGTATGTTTAAGTTGAATAAAAAAAGAGAAGAAAATAATAAAAAGAATAAAAATATTTAATATAATAATAGTTACCTAAATTTATTATATACAATAAAAAATTCTTAGTGTAATAATAATATAATGTAGATAGATATGCTATAATCTATATCATCTAATACACTAAGTAGATAATCTCATGAATTCTACGGTGGAATGTGGATGTTAATTCATTTAAATTCTAGGGGACTTGTTTCCCACATCTTCATGTTTTAGGAGAAACAGCCTAGTGTTGGGCTTTAAGATTTTTGTTGTTTTCCATAACTAGTTTCCTTGGCCCAAATCTTACAACCATTTACCAAGAGAATGCATGACGAGAGTCATCTACTATAACAAATAGGGAAAAGCTCATCACAAAACAAAGTTACCATAAATATTTTGCAAATATTTGCCCAATAAATGTAATCAAATTTCGGGATAGAAAAGACCGACTACGTAGCCATTAGAATTTCAATTATCATAATAATTTTTAGTTGCCAATACAAAAGGGCCTTAACTATTGGGCTCCAATGAAATCCACATACTATTGGGCTTTAGCCCACATACGAACGTGATACGTGGCAACTGAGTAAATAACGAAAAGAGAAATACGGGTAAAGTCGAAAAATGGCGCAAGAGGCGCGTTCTGAAATGGGAAAGGAACCCTTTTGCCACCTTATTTCGAAGTCTTATCTTCGTCTTTCTCACGCATTTCAAAATTCCTCTTCGCATTCCACATTCCGCTGCGAAAATATCGACGCACAGATACCTAGCTGAAAACATGGCGATGCTTTTGGGTGTATCTTCGAGTTTCCTGCCTGCAGAGACACTGTCGTTCGGAAAATGGTCTTCTCCTGCCACATCCAGGATTATTCCTGCTAACCTGCGCGTCATGCGATCGGCGACGATGTTTTCCGCTTCAAAGCCGGCTACGGAGACAAAGAAGCGCGAGCCGAGGGGGATAATGAAGCCGCGTCGAGTCTCGCCGGAAATGCAGGCGTTCCTTGGCGGTGTATCTGAGATTCCCCGCACCCAAGCACTCAAACAGATTTGGGCTCACATTAAAGAACACAACCTTCAGGTATACGTATGGTCTGAAACCAAGGCCGTGGGTATCTAGGCTCTGGTATTCTTATCTGTTCCTTCCGTTATTGTCGTATCTGATACTTATTGCTTGTCAGATGTGGGTTCCCTTTCAAATTTAATTTGGTATATATTGGACGGTTTACTTGTGAATATGATAATTTATTAATGTTGAGCTTTTGCCCCATTTGCACCGTGTCTATGTTTTTGCGATTGTGTCTGGACTGAAGTTCAATTTATGGTCACTATGTCTTGTTTTTGTTTTTCTTCCCTTTCCTATCTGTTGTTTTACAAAAGGTTTCTATACTAATTTTTATTTCAATTATATATATATATATATATATATATATATATCTCACAATTCGTACTTAATTTTGTGGATAAAGCATACGGTGGAGGAAACAAAATGCGTATTACAGCTTTTAATAATTTTATAACGTTCTATATTGACACATTTCCTCTGCGGCTTGAAATTACAATGGCGTTCATGGTTTTTGTTCCTTTCTGTTCATGTTTCTACCTAAAATATAACAAAATCTTTGGAAATTTTTACATATTGGGATCAAAGGTAACCACTTTCGAAAATTTCGTGGAACGCCTTACCCATTTGTTATTTGGACTTTATCTTCAGACAGTGTTTCTATTAATTAATTGAAAGGTTATGCTTAAGATGCTCCAGATATCACTTGATTGGCATGTGCCCGAATAAACGTGTCATACTGTTCAGCAGTCGTCTCAAAGCTAACTATCCCTTTCTTGATTTTACGAACCCTATGCTGTAATTGCAATTATTTATGTTAACTCATACTTTATTTTTGTACATATTCTTGTCAGGATGCAACGAAATGAAGAAGTAAAATGGTTAGTTTCATGAACATTAATGGTACAGAATCAGTCAGTAAATATCTTAGCTAGCTTTTTGTTGTCAAATATCAATATTTCCTTTGAATTGTTTTTGCTTGCAGTTTACTTCCAGAAAGTTTTGGTAAACAAGGGTTTTCAATATATAAGACTTCCATCTTCTTGAATTATGAACTAGTTTGAGTATTAGTTTGAATCAATTGCCAGTTCTAGCTTCCATAAACTAGACATCTCATATAACTGTTTCATCATGCCTCACCCAATCTTGATTGAAATACTTAATTCTTCATAAATAAGTTGCTTCTGTTAATTGCAGGATCCTGCAGACAAGAAAGTCATTATCTGTGATGAGAAACTGAAGAAAATCTTTGGAGGAAGGGACCGTGTTGGGTTCCTTGAGATTGCTGGCTTGATTAATCCACACTTTCTCAAGTGAGAGAGTGAACAACTGCAAGGACTGCGGCTTTACATTTTCAAAGGAAAGCACTCTATTTTGTCAATGAAGTTCCCGCTGGCGAATGGTATCAGTATATCAGTCTTTAGGAAACACTAGCTCTTCTTTTCCATCATATGTAAGCTTCAAAGCTCGTCGGGGACCTTTTTGGACTCACTTGTAGGCTTTGAAGTGCTATGCTTGTAGTGACAGCAAATATCTGCATTCTCAAAATCCAAGTTACAGAGAATTGACAGTGCTTTGTGGTTCATCTTTGATTTCTCTACTGGCATCTCCTGTAAAATTTAAATTCTTGACTGAGTTTTGGTGTAGTACTGTTGGCTGTTCCCATTCGTGAAAAACTTCAGGAATTTCCTCAAAAGAAGTTTCAGGGGATGGCTAGATATAAAAGCGATGGTAAAATAGCTAATGCACTGTAGTTGGCATTATTTTGATCATTGTTCGATCAGCTTGCTCATGTTAACATTGATGGTTTGCCCCGAGGCGTGGATGGGTTTCAAAATAACAATCTAGATTGTTTTATCTTCCACTGACCTGCATTCATTGAGTTAAGATATTGTATAGAGGAAATTGTAAACTCCCCGGACTTGGTAACGAGTGATAACTTGAAAGTTCTAGGACCACGCTTTCACCACACGGTTCTGCATGCATCAGTGCGTGACCGTGTTGGCATGCAAGGGGGGTATAATCCATCTTGTCCGAGTTTGATCCCATTGTAATTAGATCCTAATATTATTTTGAGTTAAAAGAGTAGAAGGAAGAGTAGTTGTGCTGCACAAACAATTAATTTAGGAGTTATAAAAGGTACAATGAAATGAGATGGAAATGCAATGAAACATTTTAAATATTATTTCCAAGTGCATGATTGGTAGGATTTAAAATTATGCATGATCATTAAATTAGAAATCGCTAGTCTTATGAAGGCGTTGGTTTACCTGTTTCTAATTTATTAGGAATAACTTTCTTCTTGTTGTCATTTAGGTTTCTCCTGCTATGTTTAATAAAAAATTATCACTATGTTTGGTTTCTTATTAGTTACTGTTTAATTAAATTTTTTTACAAATAATCATGAAATTCTGTTTACTCTAGTTACTATCTATTTCGCTTCATTTGTCTTCATAATCATGAAATTCAGCTTCAATTCGCCTATTTTTGTCGAGAACATGAGTAATAAAAAAGGTACAAGAAAAAAATAAATAAATAAAAATAGGGGGGGGGGGGGGGGGGGGCGCTCTGCAAATAATTTGGCCTCATTTTTGTCGCAGGCAAGGGAAAATATCTTCTTGTCTAAGAGGGCGCCTCCGCATACGGTGGTAGCATTTTGCAAACCTCTTCCTTCACTCTCCACCCTCTGTGTAAGCGCCAATGGCGGAAAAACTCGCTCTGCCTCTTCTTCTCCCCAACCCTCCTCCCCCTAAGCCCTTCTTCCAAGACCCCCACCTCCACTCCTCCCCCGCTGTACCTCCTCCCTCGCCGCCCCCCTTGACCCCTGTCTTTCAAGACCTCCTCCAACACCAGCAAAACCCCACTTCCCCTCAAAGCCCAGTCGACCATCCCGCCTCCGTCCCCAGACAACGACGCCGCATTGGAAAACACCGAGACCCCAACAAGGGTAAGCCTTGGGTTCACCACCGCCTCTCTTCTCAAGGTGAGCTGGCTCTTCAGTCCCTCACTGATACTCAATTCGACGTTGAAAAGCTCGACGAAGTGTTATCTGCTTTGTTCAATTCTCGTTATCAGGAAAGTGAATTATCAGAAGATTGTACAGAGGCCGTTCTTTCTGATATCTTGGGTATAATTAAGGCTTTGGGGTACCATAAAAAATGTGACTTGGCTTTAAGCGTTTTTGAATGGATTAAAAAACGTAGGCATTCGGAAAATTTGATTAGTGGGTCTGTTGTGGCTGTGATCCTTAGCATGTTGGGGAAAGCGGGTCGGGTTTCTACTGCAGCTTCTTTGTTTCATGATTTGCATAAAGATGGATTGGGTATTGACGTGTATGCATACACTTCTTTGATAACTGTCTTTGCACGTAATGGGCGATATAGGGAGGCTGTAATGGTTTTCCAGAAAATGGAAGAGGAGGGATGGAAACCTAATTTGATCACTTACAATGTGGTTTTGAATGTTTATGGCAAAATGGGCATGCCATGGCATAAAATTATGGAGGTTTTTGATGGAATGAAGAGAATGGCTGTTGCTCCTGACGCTTACACCTATAATACCATTATAAGTTGTTGCAGAAGGGGCTCTTTGTGCGAGGAAGCCAAAGAAATGTTAGAGGAGATGAAAGTAGCTGGATATGTGCCTGATAAGGTTACCTACAATGCCCTGTTGGATGTCTATGGAAAGTCTAGGAGGCCTAAGGAGGCCATGGAAGTTTTGCGGGAGATGGAAGTTAATGGATTTTCCCCCAGCATTGTGACTTACAATTCTCTGATATCTGCTTATGCTAGGGATGGTTTGTTGGAGGAAGCAATGGAGCTCAAAGTTCAGATGCTTGAAAATGGAATTAAGCCAGATGTGTTCACTTATACCACACTGTTGTCAGGTTTTGAGAAGGCTGGGAAGGACGAGTATGCGATGAGGGTATTTGAGGAGATGCAGGGTGCAGGTTGTAATCCAAATATCTGCACTTTTAATGCTCTCATCAAGATGTATGGAAATCGTGGGAAGTTCACGGAAATGATGAAGATTTTTGATGATATGAAGGCACGTGGATGCAAGGCTGATATTGTTACTTGGAATACTCTGTTGGCCGTGTTTGGGCAGAATGGGATGGACACGGAAGTATCTGGTGTGTTCAAAGAAATGAAGAGATCGGGATTCGTGGCGCAGAGGGACACATTTAACACCTTAATCAGTGCTTACAGTAAATGTGGAGCTTTTGAGCAAGCAATGGTCATTTATCAACGCATGTTGGAAGCAGGAGTCACTCCCGACCTTTCCACTTACAATGCTGTTTTGGCAGCACTGGCGCGGGGAGGGCTGTGGGACCAGTCTGAAAAAATTTTTGCAGAAATGAAAAATCGGCGTTGTAAACCTAATCAGCTGTCTTATAGTTCCTTGCTCCATGCTTATGCTAATGGAAAACAAATTGAGAAGATGAGGGCTGTTGCTACAGACATATATTCAGGTGCAGTTGAACCACATGCTGTGCTGCTGAAAACTCTTGTTCTGGTCTTTAGCAAAAGTGATCTGCTGAAGGAAACAGAGAAAGCCTTCCTAGAGCTAAGAAGAAAAGGTTCATCTCCAGATATTACTACTCTGAATGCAATGGTATCAATATATGGCCGGAGGCAAATGATTGACAAGGCAAACAAGATCCTGAACTTCATGAGCGAAAGTGGGTTCACACCTAGTTTGACAACATACAATAGTTTGATGTACATGTACAGCTGCTCTGGAAATTTTGAAAAGGCTGAAGAAATACTGAGGGATCTTCTGTCAAAAGGAATCAGGCCTGATGTCATTTCTTACAATACTGTAATCTATGCATACTGCAGAAATGGTCGGATGAAAGATGCATCAAGAATTTTCTTGGAAATGACAGAATCTGGTCTTACTCCTGATGTTATCACGTATAATACATTTGTTGCAAGTTATGCAGCTGATGCAATGTTTGTGGAGGCTATTGATGTGTTTCGGTATATGATCAGGCATGGTTGCAAACCAAACGAGAGCACATACAATTCCATTGTGGATTCGTACTGCAAGCTTAATCGGAGTGATGAAGCAATAATTTTTGTTAGTAATCTTCGGAAACTCAATCCCCATATTTCCAAGGAGGAAGAATGCAGATTATCAGAACGGCTTATGATGAAATAATTGTAATTCCTTTCTGTGGATTGCAGAAGCTTTTTGTTTCTTTGTGCTTCTGTTACCACCCCTATCAGCAGCTATATCCTGGTTCTCTTTTTGAGAAACCGAATGGTGAAAAAACATTATCGCACGTGGTTTCACCAATGCCAAGACATGGGATGAGATTGTAAACCACTTTCTCAACATGTAGTGTTTGAACTGCATGCCTTTTCTCTGGCTTGTGAAGGTGATGTGTTGAGTCTTAGAAGACTAAATTGTGGGACTTGGAAAACTAGAATATGTCGAGGTATGCAATGCCTTTAACATTGAGTATATATAGTTGCAGTGAAAGGGGTGTATTATTGTCTCAAAATCATTTTGACATTGTATCATGAAACATTTTGTACAAGCACCAAATTGTTATGTAGATGTTCTTATAGAAGAAGCTCCTTTCAACAGTTTACATGCCAATGAGTAAATTTAGCCATTGTGTATGTAGATTGGAGGATGTTGGGTTTTTGCAGTTTCCTGATGTTGGTATTTGGCACAGAATGCATCTCGTGAAAGCATACAAGATCGGTCCTTAGAGTTTTCTTTCATGTTATCCTGTGGTGTATAGACTGGTGATGGTTTCTTATGTTTGTTTTTGCTATTTGCTATTGTTGTAGTATTATTGATGGACATAATATTGTGATATTGATGTTGGTGTCAATTCAACAACTACATTTTTGTAGATTTTACTGATTTGTTCTTTATTTCATTCATAACAAATCATCTATACAATCTTGTCTATGTCAAAACCCAAATCCATCATCTGAAATCCATTATAAGTATAAATTATCCAAACAAGTGTGATGTGTTTGTTATTTGAATTTGAAGTCATTAGCTCTAGAGTCCTTGCATCCAAACACGAGTTCAAGGTATTTTGTCATGTCTTTAGTTCTTAATATTCTCATGCATGGTTTTATTAGATAGATTTTCATGATTTACCAATTATACATCAGCATCACTAGATATGATATGGGGCCTCAAAATATGATATATGCTGTTGAACTTGATTGCACCCTCCTGAGCATCCATAAATAGTTATAAGAACTAGGGATGGATAAAATGCAGAAGAGGTACTAGCTGATTATTAAATTATTTCTAATCAAATTTAAATTTTGGTTTTTTGTTTGTTAAGGCCGTTCATTGAACTGTTATGACTGATTAATTCGATCTTTCTCTTGGGAATTTACTGAAGAGTTGAGGCTGATGACTGACCACCTCACACGTTGTTAGGATTGCCCAAAGATGTACAGCTCACAGAGGCGCACATTTAAACTATTGGAGGCTGGCCATAATCACGATATTCTTCTCCAGTTGCCATGCATCTAGCCGGGGGGGGGGGGGTGTCCTTTGTAAACATGAACCTGATAAAGACAATTTTTTTGTGGGGCAAATGGATGTATTCAATGCCATGAGTTTGGAACACAATTCTTTGACGTGGGTTTTGGAGAAGGGACTGGAATTAGCTTTATATAGAGGTTTTTTCCTACTTTGGTCATAGTTAGGTTGTCAAGCAGTTATCAGCATTATTTTTTCTTCTTTCTATGGATACTAATCAATTCAGAACATGATTTTAGAATCAACACAATTACAAATCAAGTTCAAATTCATATTTCTCACACATACAGGAGAGAGAGGAAATATTGTTGTAGATTTTTTTACAAACCAAGCATGTTCCACTTGTACATCAATCGTGTTTGACTCTAACGAGCTTTATGGACATGTATTTGACTTAATCGAAATGGATAAACTAGGCCTTCTTAACTTTTGGTTTAGATAATATTAGTATTTTTCTCTGTTTTTTTTTTAAGAAATTCTTGTACTCTTGTTAAAAAGTTAGTACTCTTTATTCTAATTTTGTTTAAAATATTTATCTTATACTTCCTTCAAATATTTTATCTACAGGTGATAGTCTTACCTCAATCCCTCACTTATTGCTGTGTTTTTCTTTAAAAAAAAAAAAAACACGAGTCTTTCTCATTATTGCGACGCTTATAAGGGATTTGATAGACATGAAGATTCTATAATTGATGAGGTTGTCACAACCCTACAGAGCAGATGATTAATGACGTATGATGTTGAGATCACAGATGGTTTTCTCCTGCTGGTGGGGCTCCAACTCACGATATTATCATCTGCAATAATTTTCCACTTTGCTGTCGCCTTTGTCTGAAACTGTCTAAAAACTCGGGGTGAAACGTAAGAACAGTGTAGAAAAGAAAAGAGATAGAGATAAAATAAAGTTATTTTGTTAAATAGTATTTGCTAGTAAGGTAGGTTTTAATGGGAGACAAAATTGTGCATAATTTACATTCAAACTTAGCTTTAGTAATTTCACTGGTGTATATATATATAATAATGATAAAAGTCAATATGTGCATAAGTAAATAAAAAATGCTTTTGATATAAATTTTCATCATTTATAAAATACAAAAAAGGGTAAAAAAATTGAAAATAGAAAAAAAAATAAAATCAAAAGTGGAGATTAAAAGAAAAAATATAATAAAGTAGAATTGAGGGACTCTTAATGTATATATGTGCACATAAATATGGTAATAAAATTCTAGAAGTGTAAATTAGATTTCATCCTCAAAATTTATAAAATGTTAAAAAATCAAATAATTAAAAATAGATTAAAATTAAGAAAAGTGAACATAAAATATATAAAAAACTAAAAGCATTTTAATAATCAAATTTTATGCCACAAAAATTAAGCCATTGGCTTTATTAAAACATAGCGTGTGCGCGAGGATGGGTGCAAACTTCAAGAAAATAACAAAATTATAATTTTTGCCAAACCCATATACTTAAAACCAAATTTACTAAAACCTATTAGTATTAGAAATAGCAATCCAGGAAACTTTTATAGCGTCAGCTTTACAAAAGCTGGTTGAAATCTACACATATCTAATTTCTCATACAAAAAAAGTTCTTGAAAAAGCTTTTTTTTAAAAAATAAAATAAAATAAAATAAAGCAGTCTCTTTGCTTGCAATTTCTTTATTTCATGTGAATGAATTTCATGTAAATTGGCGAGATGATGCACACACCCACAATTTTCACGCTCACGGAAAATTATATTATCTCTTTCATCAGCAAAAATAGTTTGGCAGACTGGAGACAAAAGCTAAAAGTGATTTTTCTTTGGACTTAATATTAATCAAGACTATATTATCTCCATTTTAGCACGCAATCTCAAATAATTTAAGTCCAAAATTTTGTCTCTACGTGGGGCAGGCAATACGAGCAAGCTTATGTGCTCCCACAGTTTAAGCTTCTTCGTTTGCTCTTACCCATTGGTGATGATTCATTTAATTTAATCATATACTGGCTAAGACTGATTAATCAAATATTATAATTAATAGCACTAACGTCACCTCAAGATTTGTTTCATCTAAAATAACATAAGAAAATCAATCTCAATTATAATAATATCCCTTCACAGAAAACATGAACTTTTATTCTTTTGTAAACCATAAAATAAAGAACCCCATTTGTCTTTGCCCACTCCAGAATATTTTCTGTTAAGGGGCATTATTATAATTGAGATTAGGGGCCTTAATTAAAGTATTATGAGCAGGGCTCCTATTCTTGATTTGGGTAAACAAAAAGTAGGCAGGCCGTATCTTTAAGTATATAATGTGTATACATATTACACATTTATTAAATTAATATAACTTATACATTTTAAAAAATTTAAATGAAAATCAAACTTGGGGTTTTCTCTAAAACCCACTACTTGAATTGGAAACTTGGTGAATTCTAAATTTTTAAATATAATTTTCAAAATTTTATTCTAATTTGATTTTCAATTCTAAAATCCTCTTTCCAAACAAATGCCAGATATTACATATAACAGACAAAGCTAATCAAATTTGAATTTTCAACTAATGTCTTACAATAATACCAATCAATCAACAATCAAATCCTAAGCAAAGGAAGAGCCTTCTCAAGATGCTCGTTCTTGAGACTAATGTACTCTTTCACTGTCAGGGCTCGAAACCGTGGAAATGGAAACCTAGTCAGCGGTGCAACAATGGAATCCGCAGGAGGGCCATAGAAGTAGGCAATGGAGAACCTATGCCTAGTTTCATTTGGCACGACACGATGATACACCGTCGGGAAGCGTGCGTTCGACAAAATGTGCATGAGATCACCGATGTTGACAACTAGGGCTCCTGAGACAGGAGGGACTGGTATCCACCCCTTGCCCTCTTGGAAGACTTGGAGGCCATTTGTGTCGCTTTGATGGAGGATTGTGAGGAGCAGTGAGTCCGTGTGAGGAGCTAAGCCGACGGCCCGGTTAGGGTTTGGACAGCTAGGGTATGAATTTAGTTGCAAGGCACCCTCAGATCTGTATAGAGAAGCTAAAGAAACCGTTTCTTCGTCTTGTTCATTCACTCCCAATGCCTTGAGGATGAGAAGCAGGATTTTGTAGGATAATGACTTCATCTTCTTTTGATAATTGTCCATTGCATCACTGCAGAAATTAGAGTGAGTGTGTACTGATTGATGCGCGTAAACGATCACAAAAGATTTGATCTTTTGAATACCTTTTAATTATCAAGCAATCCAATTAGGCTTTGTTTCTTCTTTTCTAAATAATAAATTGTGATTCCCTACTGAAAATGTTTAATCTGTGTCCTCAAATATGATTGAAGTGATAAAATTTTCCCCAAAAAGCAGTTAAGTGAACTCATGGACTGCGAATTGGATCAGTAGAATAATGAAAATTAATGTAAAAATATTATCTATGTTGGCTGGCCAAGTTTCAAACTTTAGGTTGAAAGATTCAAATGACTATATTCTTGAAACTGAGGACAATAAACTCCAAGATTAAGGGAAACAAACTTACGAATTGCAAATCTCAAGAGACTAATATATATATGTGTGTGAACATGCAAACTCAATCATTGAATTTTCTTTCCTATCATTCAATTGTTTTTAAAGACTTGAGGTTGGGGGATGACTTTTTTTTTTTGTGCTCAAAGATTTTAATTTAATTTATGTTTTCACAGAAAATAAAAGAATGTTTTGGTACCGCTTCTGCAATTCTTCTCAATTTTCACTCTCTTAACAAGCTAAATATATAAACGTGTCAAATGCAATTTTAAGCTACAAACATACGCCATATAGTCAAGCAACGACACACACACACACACACACACAGAGAAACTAGATGAAGCAATAATTATCATTAAGGTGAGCGATGCTATATGTATACGTCTAGGGTCGATATATGTATAATTAGTGCACGTCCTTACCAAAACTCTTGACAGTGATGTGACCAAAGCTGTTGAGCGTGCTCAGCCGCGGACCCCATAATGGTGAACCCCTCGTGCCACATTGACTTGGCAAAGAACGGCGATATCCGAGCCACCCCATAGCCGGTGGCTCCGTTGGGCAAACGCAGAGCCTTCAGCTTCCGTTCCGCGGGAAGAGCAAAGAGCCGCCGGGCACGTGCCTCCACGTCATCCACCACACTCGACGGAACTTCGTGGTTGGTCACCTGAAACATTCCCCACCTCTGGCACGCATTCCCCACCAGCTCCACAACGTTTGGGGCTCTTAGATCGATAACAGGGACGCTACATGCACGTGCTTCTGCTGACAAATCGTCTGCCCGATCAGCCCAAACGTGGGACTCGGGCAGCTCTCGAATGGAGTGGAAATCGAGAGGGATGATGTGTTTCAGCTGGAGATGGGTGTCCCCGTAGGCTTCCGAAAGAGATGTGGCTGCCATTTGTGTTCTGTCCTTGGAATTGGAGAACCAGCCTTTTATGCATCTCTCTCTCTCTCTCTGTATGTATGTACTTGTTTGTCCGAGTTGAAGATCTTAATTAGCATCTGATTTGATATTATTTTACATTTTTCTTCGGTTTGATTTGTTTTACATGGGCGGCCGTGTGGACAGAGTGTTGTCGTCAAGTCATTTTGGAATTATTGAGGCTGTCGTGGCACACGCTTAGAAGGGCATTTGCATTTCACCCTTGGCGTTCATACACCAACTGTAACAATGCCAGGTACTGTGATTATGTGTGAAGATTAATGCATGATTAACTCGAAATCGGGAGTGGTGCCCGAAGGCTGGTAACAGGGGAGAAGAGACGGGTTTCGAAACACGACAGAGATGAAGGACGAAAAGGTTACAGTTGATTGGTGCATTCGGGCATTAATCATGTCAGAGATAAAGGACGAAAAGGTTTGGGACATTGATAATTTCAAATCAATATTTCTTAAAATATTACTAATAATTTTTGTCTTCAACAAAGAATCCAGCATAGCCAGAAAAGGTGCTGTCCCATGTCCTAACCGTTGAGAAACGGCATATTCCCCCTATTCATACAGCATTGAGAAATTCTCACTTTTCCTCCAACACTGATTTTGGCAAGCAGCTAAACTTGGCCAGTATTCCCATGGTTCTGATTAACTGTTCAGAATATCCATCCACATGGCATCAGTATTCTTGCACCCAATACCAAGAAACTTGTTGTCAGAAATCCATGAAACTTCCAGGCACAGTTTTTAGAAAGTTGGTATCCTCCAGGTAGATTGGTGTGGTAACATGCGACAAAACATGAAACAATGCTCTGCTGTTGTGATAGAAAGCATTTACGCGACTTAGATGAGAAATTTGTCAATCATCAGAGCCAAAACCTCCCATCGTTGGATGTCATTCCATGCAGTTCCCTCATTACAGCAGTGCCCGTCCGTATCAATGTCACCGTAACATATGTGATTTTCTCCCTCGAATGGCCTAGCTGCAGATTTGGGCACATAGGCTGTAGACCAATGTTCTCCATTTGATCCAGCTGAAGCTATTATTTCAAATGCCTGATGTAGATCAGAGAGATTGTGAGGCTACTAGCGACACGAATACTAGGGCAAACAAAATTGTAATACTTATCAGCACCAAGGCTCGTGGAAGGACCAACTTCACAGCTATATGAAGTACCCTGAGAGAGGGCATTTTGGCACAAGCAATCAACAATATAAATTACACTTACGAAACGTAAACGCAACGATTTATGCAATGCAGCAATAGAATTATCCTCCAGATCCACATATTGGGGGCGGGGAATGCACGACAATAAAAGCAAAACAAGGTCATCCACCCTCACGTTCAGAATTGTAGATTTTAAGCTTTGCAGACACTTCAAATTTTTTCTTAAGATGGAATAGTCTCTTGCACCGACAGGGTGTTTGAAGGGGCTTATTTTGATGTGGGACCAAGTCTTACTGCCATTAGATGGAGCAAAGACTATATGGGGATTGTTGTCAAAGAGATGACATGATTACATGAAGAATTTGGTGGAACAAAGATGAAAAAACTGACTTCCCTTATGGAATGAATACTATTGCGGGTTGTGCCAAAAATGGCAGTTCTCGAGTTTGAACTCTATTACTACCCTAAAATATATCTAATAAGAAGACTCACTGGAAGAGATATTTCTCACATACCAAGGCTTCCAAACTTGCTATGTGACATCAATGGCAACAACTGCCAGCATCAAATGTCAAAATTCTCACCAACACAAATTCTCTTTCCGAACAACCCATCTTCCTGTGCCCCATCTTTTCCAAGCAACACATGCCACAAATACTAGCTACTCTAAAGAATATGCTGTAATGGTCCCTCCCACCACAAACACCTAAAGGAAACCAATCATGACAATCCGAGACATGAGGACCCCCCCGTCAACTCTCATCACCACCCTTTGCTCTGATGCAAAGTACAAATGTATGTGACAGGAATATGATTTTGAGTTGAAAGACATCAAAGTTGAACAGTTCAATCTCTTAACTACTTTATTGTGTTGAAATTTGACAATTTTAATAATGTTGAAGCAACTATAAACGATACACATCTCTATTAATTTAAACTTTTAGATAAGGTAGTCATTCAACCTAGTATTAGAGACTAATAAAAGGTACGAAGTTCAAATCCCAACTACCACCCATTTATTAGAAAAAAAAAAATCCACATGTTAGGCTTTGTAAAACTAGAATCCCACCTGCATGCGAGGGCATGTGTTGAAGCAATTAAACTGACTATGATACTCCACCTCTAGAACTTAGTTTTTAAATGAAGTGGTCATTCAACAGATTCAAAAAACAAACTTCTAATTATAGCTTATTAAGTGTTTATTAAAATACTTGGCAAATAAATTAACCAAAACTTCAGATATTTGCATTAACAAAAAATCAAGTTGAATGGTCAAAAAGATGAACATAAAATCTGGCTGGGATAATAAATAGCAACCATAGGTGACATTAGTTTTTCGAATCCAAGTGACCAAATAAAATAATTTGCTTCTCATTTCACATATGGCAACAGAAATTTAGGAAATTTCACACTTAATTAGTTCTATGTTACATTATCAATAGAATATCCAAAAATATGCAGAAAACGGACCTTATTGGTATGAACTGTCATAGGCATGTCTTCTCAGCGACTCATCTAATGTTCTTTGTCATTGTCTAAGAGGTAATAGATCTCTATGGTTCTCTCCAGAGGTTCAACAAGTTATTAGCTGTGTGAGGGTCTTCTAGAGTAGAGAGCACTCTTTTTTTCTCTATACTAGCACCACAGGAGTACCCCTCTTCTGTCCTGTCTAGGTAGCCTGTAGGCAGAACTTTAGTGAGATCAAAGCTCAAGTGCTTGACCACCAGAAAACATTGTCATTTGAACACCGGCGGATTGTACTCCCTGCAGACCGTCATAAAATTAGTAGAAATTACAGCTCATCAAGTTTGTCTTAAATTTGACAATTACTCAATTCTTAAAATGATAATACAGAACCTGAGTCCTGAATTAACCTGGGTGCAGTAAAAGGCTCCAGTTCAGAAATCCCAAACCACACTTCCGCTTTTCAACGCACATGAACACCCCTGCAGGCTGTCTCCCGCCTGGAGATAGTTCCAGTTGCTTTGGTTGAGCTCAAAACTCCAGATCCTTTAATTCAGGTCAAAGATCTTTCATTAGCAGCAGTCTGAAATATCAGAGGACCCATTTGTGTCTCTAAACCTAGTTCGTGGCACTTGATAGCCGGATGGCATGACTCGATTAGTATGTGGAAATACCACAATATGGGGCATGACTTGACTATTGCACTTGATATCATGCCAACGTGTTATGATATAACATCTACACAATAAAATATAAGTCTCAAATAAAAATTATATAAGATCATTATAAAAATCAACAGTTTCTATGCCAAATGATAGTAGCCAAATCAAATCAAAGTCACAATATTTCATAAACAGAACGCAAAACATAGTGCAGTTTCCATAAAATAGGAATTTGAGTAGAGCTACAGTAGAAACATGACTGCTACCGGATTCCTTTAAAGTGTATGTCACTCCATTTATAATCAGGTTTGTGTCATCAAGGATTAGATAAGTCCATTAGAATCTCACCAATCAATAACATTACCAACAAGATCAGACTAACTGTTTGCCATTCCTCTATCTAAAAACCAGAACTGTTAAATAACTAAATTTCATTCTTGGCCTAGCAGGCTTTTGTTCAATCCACCAATAACTTTTGGAATACCAGAAGTAATTGTGAGCTGCAGTCTGTATCAAGATCTGAGGAACACACATCTGATGTATGTTATCTTCTTAAAGATTCAGCTACAGCCTCCATCAGACACCTACCCCTGCCTTCTTCAACATTGAAGCCACAGGTAGAAAATGTGGAGCCCATCCCAAGACCAAAAAGCCCTCCACAATCCTCACTATGCATGAATATATTGGCTTCAATTCTTCCATTGCATTCTATAAAATACCAGCGGATTCAATTCAAGGCTCCAACAAGGGTTTCAAGAGATTCGCTGTCAGCCTTACTACTCTGATTAAGAAAAGTAATGCATTAACTTAACCTCAAGTTGGCTTTTCTCTGAATACTATCAATCAACTTCTGTGCACTGAGTAGAGCATTCTCTGGTTGATTACAATGCTTGGCAAACTCCCTCGGGTCTTTACATGTCTTTAAAATATCAGACATCACCTCAGCTCTCTGTATTATAGATATTTTTCTTTGCCGTGAAGAATTTTCTCCACCTTTGTACGTGTCAGGCAGCTTTGTAGAGTGAGGGACTGAAGCCATCAGATCATGAAGTTTCTGTGCTGTTTCATTCATCCCCCGTTTCTCTAAGTCATCAGTCATTCTCCGATATGTGAGATTTTGAGGAACGATTCCTCTACGAAACATGTCATGGAACTCACAAACAGCCTCATTATACCTACGCATTTTCCATAGTAAGTGGATCAGCATGGTACTACCAGCCAAGTCCAAGTCAAATCCCCTTGCTCTCATCTCCTCTATAATCTGTGTTGTAAGGTCCAGCTTCCCCTCCTTGCACAACATTTTCACCAGAAGGTGATATGTCTGTCGGTCTGGTTCATATCCAGATCTGATCAGTTTGGTGTAAAGGTCCAAACCCACCTCAGTTTTGCCTACCTTTGAGAAGCATTTGAAAAAATAACTGTAAGTTGTAGGAGTTGGCAAACATTTATTATCCATCATCATCCTAACAATCTTGCAAGCCTCCACAAGATCCCCTGCCTTGCAGAAGCCTTTCACCAGAGAATTATAGGTGGATATAGTAGGACCCAGTTCTAAAATTGAGAATCTTTCTAGTAACCCTAGTGCCTCTTTAAACCTGCCAGCTTCTCCTAAGGCATCTATTATAGGATTGTACACAATTGCATTGGGTTCAACTCCTTCCACTTTCATCTCATTAAGCAACTCCATTGCCATGTCAGGGCGCCGCATTCGGCACAATCCTTCAATAAGCGTCCCGAATGTCACAACAGTTGGTTTCACACCCTCCTTTTTCATCTGTTCCCAAAGTCGCATGGCATGTTTCAGTTTTCGTGATCGGCACCATCCATTAAGCAGTATATTATATACCCTGACAGATGATAACAGGCATGGATCTTTTGCCCTGCGTTTATCACAATACTTTGCGGCTATCCGAAGTTGTCCTTCCTTGCATAAAGAATCTAACAGAGTCACAAACAAATTCTTTTCGTTGTCTGTATCATGAAAGAATTCCAAACTACATGCGTATTCAAAAGTTCGAATGGCTGCAAATGGAAGACCTGGGTGCATAAAACAAATATGAAACAAGAATACAGGCCAAAAATAGAATAAACATAATGTTAAGCACGCAAAAACGGATACATGGATTGAAATCATTTTTGCCAGAAGATTATATCCAGAAGCAAGAAAGTTCCTAAATAAGTTTACTTCAAGGTACAGCATAAAGATCGAAACATAATGCACTGTGAATTAATAAACACATCAATTCACATACAATAAATAACAAACTCCAATTATTCTCTTAAGGTCCAATTGATTCGAAAATGGGGAGAAGAGCATAATATTATAAGCATAAGCAGCCCATTATATGCTTTGCTTGGAGAAATAGAAAGAACGTCTACTACCATAAAATCCCAGAAAATTCTAACATAACTGGAAAAGAAAAAAAAAAAAGAGAAAAAGAAATAATACCTGCCCGTGCATATCTCCTAATCATTATAAGAAATGTATCGAAATCGGGCCTTTTGCTCGGATCTCCTTCAATATGATCAAGAATCAAGCACCAAGCTGAGTCGAACATCCGGGCCCTGCCAAGAGAATTGACCATGGCATTGAAAACAGGTATGGAGACCGAGTAACCGGGGTGCTTCTGAGCCCAATTGAAGAGCGCGAGCAAGGGTTTTGGAGTGGAATCAAAACGGTCCAAAATTTCAAGTAAAAGATTCGAGCTAGGATAGATTCCGGCCGCGGTTAGCGCCTCTTCAAGATCCGCGCCAGGTTGGAGATTTGGGTCAGACAGGAGTTTGGAAATGCGGGTGAAATCCGAGAGGGCGGAATTTCCGTTTTGAGGGGGCGGTCTCGGAGGTTGTGCAGGATTTTGCTTTACGAGGGGAGGAATGGGGATTGAGAAGGTAGACTGTGGGGAGAGGATTACGCGGCTGGCGGCGGGCCCGGCGGCCGCTAGAGAGAGAACGGGTCGGCGGATGTTCATTGGTAAGGAATAAAAGCGAACTGTATTGACAACCCGAAAAAATCATTCAGTCACCATTACCGTCGAAACTTGAGCAATCCGAGGGAGGAGTCGTGCGTTGGCCCAACACAGAAACAAACTGATTTTTAAAAATAAAAAGCCTCGTTAAAAACCCACTGGGATTTATGAATGACCCTTCTCATGTGCCTTCCGGAATTCAAGTTAGGTAATTTACAAGAAATATCTTCTTGAATAATATCCAGAGTTAATATTGTTGAAGCGAACACGGGCGTGCCCAACAATCATGATTCATGGGCACAGCAATGGCGCCGAAGGGCTTGTCTTGGACACAAAACCAGAAACTTCTACCCAAAAAATAAAATAAAATAAAATAAAAGGTTCTCCATTAGGTATTCATCATTACCACCAGGTCTGCATATAGAATACACAGACTTGGACACTAACTAAAAAGATTCGAACATATTACATGCGGCAAATTTGCAATTAGAGGACAACTGTTCTTGTACAGAGACATGTGATGGAGAAATTTTTAGAGGAGAATAGTTGCAATTTGGGCTTGAATAGATTGGATGGGTTTGGTAAAAAAGAAATAATCTTGATATAATACGTTGTTTAAATAAATTATTAATAGTTAGTAGATTCGTGGCTCAACGAATAGAAAAGATTTCATTTTTAAATTATTATAGGCACGTGGTAGCAGGAGAGAAAAATTTATAGGCCTAATTTTTTTGAATTTTTCTTCAAGACTGACAACATATATATTCCTTTTAGAGTAAATGGTAGATGACATTCCCTCGACGCAAGGTATCCTCCAATTGTAGTCAAGGTCATTCGCTTTTAGCACAATATTACCAAAAGAAAAAAAAAAATAATAATAATAGGAGAGGACAGTTTCTATTGAACAAAGTTTTGATTAGTTTTTCTCTTTTTTGGTGATAACTAAATATTATAAATATAAATTTGACGCCAGCTGTTGGACAACTTCTGTGATGCTCAAAACATGTCAAATTCTCGTCGTATTCAAGACATGCAGACAACTTGGTTCCTCGTCGCACAATTTGATATATAATTCTCTGATGATTGAGAAATGCTAAGGCGAAACCCAGTATATTCTGTTTTAATTAATTAAATTGCTTAAATACGCGATTTTTGATTGCAATGGAACTGTATGTGCAAAAATGTGAAGTTGTTTGGAGCCGATTCTTTGTTGTTTGCACAATGCTAAATTGCTAATCTATTTCATAACCACATTTTTAAGTTCCTCTAAATCATCGAATATGCTGTTTAGCATTATTGGTTTCCGTCTTCAAACTCTATACCGAAATCATCAGTTTATGCAGTGCGTTGAAGAGCTTCGGCGAGTTTTTGCAGCCATAGTGGAGGTAATCTTTTCAGGGCATTCTATCTTGGTTTATCACTGCCAATTTTTTTTTCTGCATGCAAGTGTCAGTTAGCACTTATATTGTCACACAAGTTACTTGTTAAAATATCGTTAAAAAATCTTGATAAAAATTGAAAGATTGCAATTCAAGTATTTTTATAAGTTGAAATTTGAAAAAATCTTGAAATATATGAAAAGATGAAGTTTTGACTATTTCTTAATTCTTAAAGTCATGAAAATCTGTCCAAAAATGTCTAACGTGAAGTTCGTTTAAATTATATTTTGACAAGACAAGAAAAGATAATATTCCCACTAGAATAAAAAATTGTTGTTGAAATTTAAATACCAACCAGCTCATCTAACAAAAATTTGACCATGTAAAAGATTTGAATGCTTAGAGTAATAAAACGTCTACATTTACACATATATTATAATCGTGTTAAGCCCTTACAAGTGATTGTGAATTGTATGTTTTATGTTAACGTATAAATTGAGGTGAAAGGAGTGTCGACATCTTTTCCTCTCTCCTTCTTTTACTCACACACTACTACTTGAGCTTTGATTCCAAGACCTCTTGAATGAGATTTTGGAATCAAAAGCCTTGGACCCTTGAGACCCCACTTCTCTTTATTTATTTATTTTTCTAGTGTTGAATTTTGTCCTTGATAACTAGAACATTCTTTATATATTATTATGGAGTTGAGGGTTTCTATTTATTTGATTTAGGACTTTGATATGTTCACACTTTTTTCTCCTTACAATCTGTGTTAAATTCCCATTTTGCCGTTCCATGAGCCAATGCGATCGTCCCCCTTCGTTTATTTTCACTGGCGACGCAAATAATTGAAATTGCCTGTCACTGTTGAATTTCCCATCCCAATTAAATACCGTGCCCTAATGAAATGTGGAAAGAGGAGTGTTTGGTTTTCTCTTCTGTTTAGGATCACGTGTTACACGCATCGTCCTGATTCGCAGATAATGTTTTTTATGTTATTCACGTCGTCCGTCTCGATAACTGCTCCCTCATGATTCGCGGGATCGAAGCAGCTATCTAAATATCCTCAGTCTCTCTCTCTCTGCATCGCATACCCCTTCAAGCCCGAAATTTTACGCTCTGAACTCATACGTGTGGAGTACGAATCCCGTCTTCTTTGAGTCTGCAAAATGAGCTGGTGGTGGGCTGGAGCTATCGGCGCTGCTAAGGTGATTAGTGCACTAACTGTCGCAATCGTCGTAGACGTTGATATGCTTCTGCATATTTTGGTTTTTGTTTATAATATGAATGTTTGGATAATTGATGCAATTTTGATGCGTGCCCAATTGAAACAGAAAAAATTAGAAGATGATGATGCGGCCCCAAAGCACCAGAGCGTAGCCCTAATTGTTGGGGTAACCGGAATCGTCGGAAACAGCCTGGCGGAGATCCTGCCGCTTTCCGACACTCCCGGTGGCCCATGGAAGGTGTACGGCGTCGCCCGCCGCCCCCGCCCCTCCTTTAGCGACGACAACGCGATCAACTACATACGCTGCGACATATCCGACCCGGGCGACGCACGGACCAAGCTCTCGACTCTGACGGATATCACCCACGTATTTTACGTCACCTGGGCGAACAGATCCACCGAGGCCGAGAACTGCGAAGTTAATGGCAGAATGCTGAAAAATGTGCTCGACGCGGTAATCCCTAACTGCCCTAATCTGAACCACATTTGCTTGCAAACTGGGAGGAAGCATTATATTGGGCCATTTGAGTCTTATGGCAAGATAGAAACACATGATCCACCGTACACCGAGGATTTGCCTCGTTTAAATTTCATCAATTTTTATTATACCCTAGAAGACATTCTGTTTGAGGAGGTGCAGAAGAAGGAGGGTCTGTCTTGGTCTGTGCATAGGCCGGGCAACATATTCGGGTTTTCACCATATAGTATGATGAATTTGGTGGGCACCCTTTGTGTGTATGCAGCTATTTGCAAGCATGAAGGTGCGGTTCTGAGGTTTCCAGGTTGTAAGGCCGCTTGGGATGGGTACTCGGATTGCTCTGATGCAGATTTGATTGCTGAGCATCACATATGGGCGGCAGTGGATCCTTTTGCAAAGAATGAGGCCTTCAATGTTAGCAATGGGGATGTGTTCAAATGGAAGCATTTCTGGAAGGTGTTGGCGGAGCAGTTTGGTGTGGAACAAGGGGAGTATGAGGAAGGGCAGAATCTGACAATGCACGAGTTGATGAAGGATAAAGGTCCGGTTTGGGATGAAATTGTGAGGGAGAAAGGTCTGACGCCTACTAAATTGGAGGATATTGGGAAATGGTGGTTTGCTGATGTTATACTTGGAAACGAATGCTTCTTAGATACCATGAACAAGAGCAAGGAGCATGGATTCCTGGGATTTAGGAATTCAAAGCATTCGTTCATTTCTTGGATTGATAAGGTGAAAGCTTACAAGATTGTTCCTTAATTTGATATCTGTGCTTTCTGTGCTTGGTGAAATAGCGTACGTTACGTAAGTCTTTGTGTGCTTCTATCTCACTTTCTTCTTTCCTCGGCTTGTGGTAGTTTGTTGAACATCTTTTCTTTAAAAGAATGGGAACTATGCTGAAAATGAAGCTCTTACGGACTGAATCTTTATTCTGGCTCGTAAATCATAACGGGGTTATGACAATGTTATTCCTTTCATGTTACTGTAAGAAAGAAAGGAACCAGTCAAATGCTTTTGCAATGCAGTGCATATGTTATATTGTTGTTTGTGATTGTCAAATTCATTGTGGGTTGGTTTGCTGTCTTCTTCCCTAGTTCTGCTGCTTACTTAGATGAATTTTGGTTTGGCAATGAAATTATTTATGAATAGAATTTCTAATCTTAAGCCCCGTTGGTAGAATGGCCAAGGCCATATTAGCACATGTATTGTTAATGGTGAAATTTGTTTCCAAGTCGGTCATGGCACCATGGTGTGTTTACCAGTTTCCATGTCAAAAAATAAAGTGGGCTAGGAGTTCCCAACTCCATCTTCCCATTATTTTCTTAATGGATACTTGAGGTTGTCCAAGGGATTCCACAAATTTGATGGCAAAACCAAGAAGTATACTTGTGTCTAAACCAAATTACACAAAATGATGCTTGCCATTGATTCTACAAATGAGTTTTGTCTTTGTATGATTGCATAGTGTTCAGCTTCCCATGGTTTGAACAGAAGGTATTTGAACGATGGATGTCCCAAAAAGAGCTGGCCTCCTGAAGAGGAAAGAGTAATCAAGTATAAAATGTCAATGAAAGAATATCCAGTCGGATCTTGGTTCAATTCAAGTTGGAAAGGAAGTCAAACAGCATTAACCAACGAATTGGCAACATAAGAGTTTTTTTTCTTTTTTTGATGAATTTGATAATATTATTGTTTATTTTATAAGTAATAAAAAATATATCCCAGGCCTTAAAAATAAAAATGAAAATAAGTGACAAAAGCACTTATGTGAATAGTTTTGGAAAGTACGATTTTATGTAGTTCTCTGCCACACCAGTCCCCTAAACAAAGAATTACATCCAACAGTAAGTGTTGATTTTGTGGGCACTCAGTATTGTGTTGCCGGTGGGAACAAATTAGTCATCCTGTGAAAACCATGGGAATGGGATGTATCTATTTATTTGTATTTTAATTAAAGAGAGTCGTTTCGTGAAGTTGAAGGCGCCATTTACCAAATACAAACATGTGTGCCTAGTTTATGATTTGTTTGAATACATAGCCATTAGCATTCTAAAAGGATAAGGCCATGGAATTTCTTCATCAATGTCTAAAAAGATGTGCAACCTTGACGTGGAAAATTCATTTAGCATATGGTTCTTGAACATCCAATTGCATGTCTAGGCTGAAATGTTACCACCACGAAACAATCAATTTTTTCTACCATAAACATTCAACTGGGTTGGCAGTGCACAGTTATGATTTCGTTACCATACACAGGCAATGAATTGCCTGAGTCTATTATTTCCACGTGGAAAAATAGACCACCCATTTTTGTATACTGACGGATTGTTCAGAACAGATATTCAAGGCTTCTACATCCGTGTCAAGGAAAGAGACGCTATAATTTTCATGGATCAAGAACAGTAGGTTGCACAAGTTCCCATCACAGTAATGAGTGGAAGACACAAATCACCCCCCATCTACAATTTGCTCCCAAGAACAAATAAATCATGGACAAGAGCTTTTGTTAACCTATTGAAACAAAAATAAAAATTTGCAACCGTCTGAATAAACATCCATTGTGGTGAAGTTCAACGATCAAAAACACTCTGATAGCAAAAACTAAGAACAGAAGAAGAAAAGGTACGGGTATTTGATGTCAGAGCCTATACTTCAAAATTTGCTGCTCTAACCAAAATCCTTCAGTACCCCAATTTATCTACACCAAACCAGTATAAAAGACAAGCTCTTTTCTACAATCAAGCATTTCTACTTGCAGCACTGTTAATATACCACTCTTGTTGCAATTCCTCATTGGGGAATATCCTGTCACCTGTATTCTCTATGGCTTCATCTGAATTATATGAAAAGATATCAACAGGAGATGCAGTACGGCCAACAGTACCTCGTTTACGAGCAGATTTAGAAGAGCTTTTGTGATGATCCAGATAAATCACAATGACAGTTATGTCATCGTGGAAGTGCCTTCTGACTCCCCTATCAATTTTCTTGATATCTTTGTAACTCACTTCTCTCTTCTTAGCAGCTTCCTGAAGAGCAGCCACTACCAACCTCTTGGCTATTCCCTGCAAAAAATTTACCATCCTAGTTTCGTTAATGCATGTGTGAACAACAGAATAGGCATAGTATTAGATTTAATACTAGTTTTTTCATAGTAAACAGATGAATCATTGGTATCAACTACATTTCAATAAGAAATGCAGCATAATTACCTCACTCTGCCACACCTTAGGTGAAGTGCATTTTCAATTTTTCAATCAATGTCAATCGATGAAAAAAACTAAGTAATGTCTGGATAAAAAGCTAAAAATTGCAGAAAATACAACTACAACAGCATCTATCATGA
This sequence comes from Avicennia marina, assembly GCA_019155195.1. Taxonomy (NCBI): domain Eukaryota; kingdom Viridiplantae; phylum Streptophyta; class Magnoliopsida; order Lamiales; family Acanthaceae; genus Avicennia; species Avicennia marina. The sequence goes on along the minus strand of CM032770.1, from coordinate 3,136,938 downwards.
AAAGCAAACAGATGATATCTCAAGCTAGAGTGGGGAAACTTACAGCTCTTGGGTACTTTGACACTATTTGAACAGCTTCCTCATCACCAAGTTGTTCCCAGAGACCATCAGAGGCAAAAATTACAAACAAATCTTGAGGTCTTAGCTTTCTAGTTACAATGGAAGGTTCAGCAGTCAATAGTGGACGCTTCATGGGAACAATATTATTTGCATATTGTTGGAAAATTGCGTCTCTGTGAAACTCGGGTTTCTTCAGATAAACATCGCCAATTGATCTTGACACCTGGTGAAAAAAGGGAAACTGTAAGCTTTTTCATGACATTTGACTGGATTTTATCAGAAACTGAAAGAAAAGAAAACCAAAAAACATAGGAAGAAGGAGAAATAGAGACGCCTACAAACTAACTCTTATTCTCACCCAGCTACAAGCATACCTTATTGCCTCTAAAGCACATGGAAAGAAAGAAAATGAACCCTAAAAGCTAAACGAGCTTCACTGAATTATAGCCATCAGGCGCTTCAAGATGGCCAAAAAGAAAGGTACGAGACTATACTCCACCAGAATCACAACTCTTTTGCTCTATAAGATCTTCATGTATATCTCATGTGCAAAAGGCATGCTACCTTGACTTCAGCAACATGAGACAGGCAATGCAAGAATGTGATTCCTGGAAGAGTAACGAAGACATAATTCTTTAGAACAAAAACTGATCGTACGCCCTTGATGCTGCCTCTCGTAAAGAATAGGCCAGATATAAGTAAAAATCAAGCAAGCAGAAAAGGACAGTAAAGAGAATTAGTAGACATGCAAGAAGAATAAGATGTGATGCTCGCTCTGTCTGCGGGACCAATAAATATAGAAAGATACAGGAACCATAGGAAAACTCATATGAAAAGAAAGCTATAACTGTCACAAAGGAAGTAAACATACAGAAAGGAAAAGCTGTGAACTGCTCTCATTAGTCAAATATCATGAAGAAATAGATGACATATGGTCAAGAAAGGCATACCCATCGTAGTTTTTCCTCTATGAGGATGGTAAACGCAAAATGTAAGAAAGATTATTGTCAATAAACACAACAGCATAAATGTCACAACTAGATTCTTAGACAATTCTAAGGACAGACTAAATGATTAGAAAATTTTGAAAAGCTTTTTGTTCTGTAAATCAATAATAATAGTTAGCAAGTCACCTGAATTATTCCCTTGATTCTCCAAACTCCTCGGCAATAGACCACAATAGGTGAATCATCAGGATGAAGTGCTTCGACCTCTCGCCTCACATTTTCACATGAAACATTATGATCTGTGGACAACCTTTCTGCCACCAATTTTTTCTCTCCATCAAAACCAATCCTTCCAAGAACAGCTCTCGAATCTCCTAAGTTTGCCACATTCAATTCGCCATCTGAAATCACGCCCACAAGGCAACACGATCCCACTGAAGCAACCTGTGGTTTGTCGGGCAATGATCTCATTACAAACTGCATAAAATCCTCTTCGGTGGCACTGAATGCCTTCTTTATTACGTCTGCCGAAAGTCCCCCTTGTGCTCTAGAAAATTCTGCAAAAAATAACCTAACATGACTAAAAGGGATGGCAAGGTAAAAAAGGTCATAAAAAAACTGTTGCTTCAACAAATTGCCATTCAAGTCTCTGTGTCTTCAAAAGTTGGAAACGAATTTGCCCTCGCGCATACTCGTAGCAGTCATTTCCACAAAACTTTCAATCAAACAAGAAACGGCGAGCAGAGTGTAAATCAAACTACAACAGCAAATAAACAAATAATTCATTTCTTAAAAACAAATTTAAGGTATCCTCGCACCAAAAAACAAGCCACAAACCCCACAAAAAGAATATCTCAAACCTGGAAGAGAGCATTAAAAAAGTACCGCGAATATAAGGAAAAAGGTGGCGATTAACAAATCTGGAGGCCTCAGGCCCACCGTGGCCATCGTAAACTCCGACATAGGTGGCAGCCGGCGACGTAAAAACCTGGCTCTGATCCTCTAGGACGGTATTCGCCTGCACCACCGCCATCGAAAAGTCGCCGGAGGCGTGAGGGTTCAAGTCCGCGTGCCAAAGCAACCCGTCTACGCTTCGCGTCCCCATACACCAAGAACAACACTGCGGCAACATCCTCCTCCAACGCTATCCTAGCCACGCCCCCGTATTTCAACCCCACTTTTTTCTTACTTAACAGAACAGTTTGATACCTTTAAGGCCTGGGTTCTTCTGTACGAGGATTTCCGTTTTGCTTTGTGGGATGGGAGATGGGTTTGACAAGGTTTTATGCAAGGGCTGGTCGAGACTGGAATGCCCCCACGGCAGAAAAACCGCGTTAAGAAGAAAAAGCATGGAAGTAAGAAAGAAGGAAGTGGGCTTCGCAGCGCTCGTAATTTGACGACCACGCGCTTTCATTTTCTTTTAATTTAACAATAACAATTAAACTAACAATTTATGCGTATTGGATAAAATTTAAAATACATGATACACTTAGCGATTGCAATGACAAGATAAGAGCGACGAAAAGGCTGGAGAAATAAATAAATAGTTATATTAAAAATGTTACTTTGAAAAAAAAAAATTTGAATTTAAAGAAGAGTTGCCAAAGAGATTAGGAGATGGGAAGATGAGTGTGAATAGAAGAAAAGTCGCGAGCCATCAAAAAATCGTGTTTAGCAATTCTATGAATTCATTCTTATTTTTCAATTCACATAATATATTAAAGAAAGAGATTGTTTTGTATGCATGTATTATTATTATATGGATGATTTAATTTTATAATTTATCATATAATAAAAATACGTTACTTTAAATATAATAAAATTAGAAAATTTTATTAATGACAATAAAGTGTAAGTTATTATGTCTTAAAATCTATAACATTTATCTAAGATGAGAAAATAAGAAAAATTTATGATAAAAAAATAGAGTGAAGAAATAAATTAAATAGAACTTAAATGAAAAGGACAAAAAGGAGAAAAACACATAAAAGAGAGGTACTTTAATATGTCTACCTTAAATAGCAAAAAGTAGTTGTTATAAGAAGCTGATAGTTTAGCCAGCCATAATAAATATTATGGATACAGATTTAAATAGAATATTTTATGAAATACGTTTAAAAGACCAAAATCTATTACCCTAAAAATATCACATTTTATAATAGAGTATAGATAAATAACAAAATAACAGCACTACATTCATTAAGGAATTGATCACTATATAATTTGTTTAACTTTTTTCAAATTTTCAAAAGAATATCCACATTCTAAATATAAACAATTTAAAAATAATTTTTTATCTGTTTTATATATCTATCTGTACTATATATATTAAGACTAAAATAAAATTTGTGTGCATAACATATATTTATTAAATCATTCTTAATTCTTTACACACACACACCCGTACTCTATTAGTTCAATTTTTTTATTTAGTTGTTTTATCGTTTTATGAATGATATCAAATTTACATTTTAAAAAAATACTATCATTTTATTTGTAATATTGGAAAAATACCCTTTTTTACTTTTTATGAAATTTTGTGTTTATACTGCTTTTCTTGAGGAAGAAGGTATTATGGGATTATATAGTAAAAAAATTATTCGTACTTTGGACACGTTATTCGGGAAGTAACAAAATTAATGCTTTTAATAAATATTTAAATATTGACGTTTTCTTTGCGGGGAAATATGTGAATCTTGACTTGAACCTTAAGGTAATACTAGATTTCCTTTTGTTGGGTTGATATTTGGAAATTGTCTACTTGGTGGCTGTGCATTAAACTATTAGGATTGTGGACTTTGGACGAGGCTCACATTTTGGTAACTACGTGGATGTGACTTGGATTTACAACATTAGGATTTAATTGCTTATTTTGTGTTGTTAATTTGCAATTTGGTTAGAAATTTGAACTATATTGTTGTCGTTATCGATGGCATTGATCCAAACATTGTTTAATATTCTTGAGGATTGGTATTGTAATAATTGAACTCTGTTTTGACTAATTGAAACTTGAAGGCGTATTTGATGAAGAGAATTATGCGTATAAGATTAAACCAACTCCAAGTAATTGTAGCTAATTTTTTTTGATAGAATCAACGCCATGTTAATTTTTGGAGTGTTTGTGATTTGAAATATTTTTAGGACTTTTTCAAGTTCAAATTTTTGTGTTTTTATTTTTGGTTTATCTTGTTTGTTTTTTCAGTATTTCATTACTTGGTATAATTGTTTTGTTTGCTTATTGAAGAATAAATTGCAGTATCGATATTAAATCAATGAATTTTTATTTAAGATTGAATACTTAATAATTTTAGAAGATCTAAATTGATCAATCAAGTATAATTGAATGAATTAATCTAAACTTTGATTTAGTCGAGCAATAATAATCGATCAAAAAATAAAATTAGATAAGTTAATTGAGAATTCGGCTTGATGGAATGAGAATCGAACCGATCAAATACAAAAATTGATTGAATTGAGTAACACCATGTTGGGTTCTTGGAAATTAGAGAGGAAAAGAAAAGAAAATATTAAAGAGTTTAGTTAAGATGAAAAATTCTATGAAAAAAATTAAATGAAAATTATAGTTTAGAGCAGGTAATTTATTTTCTCACAAAATAACGAGAAAATTAAAGAAAAATTATTTTAATTTTAATTCTTTTTTAAAAAAATTTCACTAATTCTATTTCTTTTATTATTTTTTTCAAGTTATAAAAAATTTCAATTTTAATTTTTTTTCTTGATTGAAATCTTTTAAACCAATCACTGTGTAAAATTTTTAATTTCTTTTATTTTTTTTTTCTTTTCTCTACCATTTTCCTTTTTACCATTAATTCCTAAAACCAAACACACTATAAATTTAAGCGAGACATTGATTGGTCGAAGATAAATTATCTTATCTTGATGGAACCACAAGTATTGTCCGACAAATTTTCAAATGAAGAGTTTCCCCCAATTTTAAATGTTCAACCACGAACTTTTTTTAGCCAAAAAACTCCCTCAAAATGTTTTTCAAACATAGCCCAATTGTCTGTGAATAACAAATACTCATTGGGTGCTAATTAGCTCAGTTAAATAGTAAAAAGAATTAAATAAAATCTTTCCAAAGACCTTTTTTCTAAAAGGATGTTTAGTCGAGCTTGTTAAAGAGTGTTTGTTAAATTTTTTAATAAAAAAATTCATAAGTTATAAAAATAAAATTTTTAGAATTTATAAAGCCTTTAAAAATAAATTAATTTATTTTTTTAACTTATTTTAAAATATTTATAAGTTATTTCATTATATATATAAAAATAACATAAATATTATTAATTATATTATATCGATGATATTTTGTTCATTTTTATCATTATTATAATAAAAAAAATTATAATCGTTTATAATTATAAATTTTAATAAAATTTTATGACACTGATTATTTTTATTCAAATATTTTTTAATTTATTTTTCAAAATAAAATCTATTAAGGAGCATCTTATAAGTTTCAAGATTTTACATGCCGTAAAGAAGAAGTTATAGCCAAAAAGCCATCCAACTTATTCAAATAGAATTTTCATATCGGAAAGCACTTTGCACCAACACTTTTCTCGATGGACGAAGTAGACAGGAAGAAATGAAAAAGGAAAAGCAAGTCTTCTCGAAGAAAAAGTTTAACATGATTACTAACTTCTTTTACCAAAAAAATTGTTTTGAAATTGAGATTGGGCGTCTTCAATATTACACTGACATTCATATAATAAAGAGAGTATGTGATGGTAATCCAGACTGACCAGCGATGGTGACCCACCTGTTTCCACCTTAAATTCCAAAGAAAAATTGACAAACTCAGAGTGTCTTGGGTGGAAACAACGGCCCATGTTTCACTGAGTCCAACAGATGACTGCTACCTAGAATAAAACTTCATCAAAGATTATATAAATGTTTAGTTAATAAACAATGTCTTTCATTGCTGACCTGTGCACATCAAAGGGCTTAGAATTCCTTGTCCAAAACCCTACAACGTTGATTACTCACTCGGGACTGACTGCATGCCCACAATATGTAGACCATCATAAAGTTGCCCCTCTAGAATTCCACGACTCCGTAGAATGCGTGATAGTGACTCCATTCAATTTAAAGAATCACATTTGAAAAACTTTATTTATTTATTTATTGATTTAGTGATTTACATTTTAGATGCTTGAAAGACACGAAACTCCTATAAGGGGGACCAGTACAGACCCCAAATGCAATCCCCCAACTGTAGCAAACAATAATTGATTCGCAATTGCAAGAGGAGCACAGTCATACGCCATTAGTTGGTTGAACATCATCAGCTTGTAAAATATCTAAGAAGAGTGAGGGTGGTTTATCATGTACTAATATAGAAAATTAATCAAGTTTTGGACCAGAAACACGCTTTCCTACAGCAACTAAGAACACCTTTCCGGCCACCTATGTTTGTTTTAATATTTGGTGTGCTTTTTCTTTTAAATTGTATAAAGATAAAAGAGGGGTAGAGAAAAAATTTAGAAAGCCTGAAATGTGTACTGAAATCATAATAAAAGCAAGTGAGATGACTGCACTTTTAGGCTCAGAAAAAGCAAAGTCTAAAACTGCACTTTAGACATGAGAACCAAAAAGACAAGTCTAGAAAGACTGCAAGCTTCACATTTATTCAGCCATTTTCAATAGCAACCGTCCAAACGAGAGCATGATACATCAGAGGCTGGTTAAAGTGTAAGTGCCAATCCCATGTGATTAACATGTTCACTTTACCAAGAAATGCCAAGATTTGCACTAAACATATGCACGACTGTCTCAATTCATGGAGCCATTAAACCAGTGCTCTTTGATTTTGCTGATCAATTTCGATTATGAACATGAAATGGTAGAAAGAGATAACAAACGGCAACAATTAATTTGGACTGTAAACATGTGGAAGTCAACCACCTATCCATTCCAACACAGGACCAAAGACACAAAAGAATAAACATAGAGCCACAACAGCTTTATCCAAGCTATGTAAGTCTGCCGCTATGAATGTTTGAACTGATTGGCCGCAAGAAAAGAGTGAAAGATTTTTCCAAGCAAGTCAAGCAGGCAATGTCTTCGAGGGTAGGTTTCAAGAAATTGTCGCATCAATATCTTTTTCCACTTAATGCTAGAATGCTAGAATTGAATCGTCAAACGATGCTACGTTTGTTTTTAAATTTTGTAATTTAAAAATATATATTTAATTGTTATATTTTTAAATTTTATTTTTTATTTTTTTAATTTTTATATAATTTTTAAGATAAAAATATCTAAAAATGTATGTCGAAATTTGAAAACAACCATAACCTTAATTTTTTACTTACTTTATAGGCGATGTGCATAATGCATTGCATGGATTGTTCAAAGCAAATTCCCAGTCTACCTTATTAATCAATGACACGAAACCAAACTGCCGGCCCACGTAGATTTATCCTCTGCTAAATCCTGCCCAGGATCCCGCCTCCCTTATTCAAACCCCGGGGTTTAGGCTGTGTGTAGAAGGGGTGTTTTGGTGATGGTTAATATTTAGTGAGAATTGTTTTAAGACAAGTGATATGTTGAAAAAAGATTTTGATAAGATAGATAGTATTGTTTAATTGAATTTATTTATTTATAAGTATATAAAAAATATAATAATAATTAATTTTGTATATAACAATGTTTGTGTGTGTATGTATGTATGTATGTATGTATGTATATCTCTAACTGTAAATATGTATAATAATTAAAAAATAATTAACTATTTAATAAGAGAAGAAAATTTAAAATTTAAATTTAAAAAAAAATATTACAATGTAAAATGATTGTTTGTGTGGAATTTAACAAGATAATGGAGGTTTAAAATGGGCAACCAATATAGCCTCAACATTCACATCGTGCTACAAGTCACGCCAAAAGATTGTAAGTGCAGATCATTTATTGATTTTTCTTAATTTCAAAAAGTCATTAGCGTATACCGTCTGGCGACGGCGTGAACGAGAAAAATGAACGTAATGAAGCTAAAAATCAAACTTGGGCACGACAAGGACGTGACCTGATAAGCGTTTCAAACGGCTCAAGTAATGCTATTTATAATATAAAATTTGTATTATTCATAAAATTTATAAAATAATAAACGAAAGAAAGAAATTTGAAAAAGCAAATGAACATTAGCATAAATTACAATTGAGGAAACTGAATGAAATAAATTAAGATGGAATAAGCGAAGTAAAAAGAAAACGTATAAATAATTAACAACTTCTTATTAACTATGCATTATGAAATTAAATTTTCTTACCTTTTTAATATATAGTGTGTGTTTCATCACGTTGTAAATTGAAAGGTTGACCTTGTTGACTGATCATCGGGCATATTTAATCTCTGTTCTCTTTACCAAAATTTATAATAAAAGTGATGAGTTCAAATTCTGGGGGTATTTTTATTGAAACTCTGTTAGCTAAATGCATTCTGCAATTAAAGATTTTCCTAAATAATCTTCTGAATATTTTACACGTGGAGGATAAAAGTAATTCAACTATTCAAGTCCGTTTTTGGATGTTTTTAAATAATTTTATCATTTTATTCATTGACACATCGTATTTACCAAAAAAATAAATTCAGTAAGTTGAAAAGTATAATTGCACATTTACAAGAATGAAAAGTTTAGTCGTATTATTCATTATTTTTTCACCATCCTGCGATATTCTTCAAATTAGTGATTATGCAACTCTATAGGTGTGTATAAAGTAATTAAAATTATTTTATAATATAATAATAATTATATGCAGACCACATAAATATTAAAATTTGTTTTATCTAGTTCAATAGTAAAACAAAAAATTTATATCAATATATTTTATATTTAAATACAATCTAAAGATTATAATGATTTTATTGTGATACAGTGTAGTTATATATGAGTGCATGACAAAAAAAATTCTAAAAAAATTAAGAAATAAAAATCAGCAGATAAAAATGAAAGTTATTTAATAGAAACAACTTATTTTCTTCAATTTATTTCATATTGGTTAATTAAAATAGAAAATTTTTGATATGATTAAAATTGGTTATTAAGAATATATTTGACAACACATTAAATGACTAAGTTTAAACTTGATATAATATAGATAAAGAAATCGATGAATGTAACTTAAAGAGGAAAAAGGAAAAAACAATTAAAATAAAATGGCGGCGTCGCATTTATTCAGAATGGTTGCACTGTAATGTACTACACTCGATCTACTGGATAAGCCCTCCCCACTTGACCGTTGGGAGTCGAAAATTCTGCATTCTAACGGATAGTTTCTTTAAAAAACCAAATAGAACAAAAAAACCCGAGGCGATTTCAAGAATCACATCTCTTTCTCTTCTTTCTTGTAACATCAATTCGTGAAAACTCTCTCCGACTTTTATCAATTTTTTATATTAACGACGCTCCTGATCTGTTTTTGTTTGATCCCACGTATCACACTTAAAAGAAAATAAATCACTTTAGTTTGTTATTTTCTTCGAAATTTTGGGGAAAAGAAGGATGGATCTTGGTTGTATTGACATGGGTTGTCTTGAGAAGCCGAGGAAGGAAACATCACTTGAGAATGAGAGCAGTCCAAAGGAGACGTCTGCTTCTCGGCTTGGAAAGGTATTCTTCCGTGTTAGTGATCCTGTAATTCTTTTTGCCCTACTTCTGGGATGAAATATTTTTGTCGTGTGATCCGTGATTTAGTCCAAGTCTGCGATTTCTCGATATAGGGTATGTGGTTTTCTGTTTTCATGGTTTGATTAGAAATGGGCTTTATATCCTTGTGACGAATTAATAATTTTTTTGTACCGTGGATGAGTATTCGATTGCAAACGGTAACCGGGAAATGAGGAATTCAATTGGTATGACTAACATTTGCATGTGAATTATGAAAAAATAAAGTTCTTCCTGGAGCCTGACTCATCTTGTTTCATAGTTGCATTGGCAATTTTTGAAATATAATGCAGATTTAACTGTTGAGTTAATACATTATCTATCATATGGTTCTCTTGGCCTAAGAAAAAAAAAGCACAATTTAGAATGCTTTAGTGCTTGTCAATTGTGCATAATATAAAAGGGAAAGAAGTGCCGTTTCTGGTGTTCCTTTACTATCAGTGATTAGACTAGGTTTTGTGTTTGTGGAAGAGTGGGTAAAAATTATAGAAGAACTATTAGGTTGCAGGTGTGATATAGATACAATGTTTTTGATTCTCTTAATTTTCTTCAAACGCGATAGCTTCATATTAAGCTGGAAGACCTTCCAGTTAGTATAACTTCCGACCTGATAAAGAATGTAATGTATCTCCTTCTTATTATTATAAATTCATTTTTGATGCAATTCTCATCACTGTACTTCTAACGCCTGTGGAATTGGTTGTTTGTCAAACCAAAGATTCTTCACTTAAACTCGTGGATATCAGCTGAACTAGCAGCCATAATTGTGGATGTGTCTGAAAATGAATATGCGTAAGGAATGCCTATGAAGTAAACATACGTATGGTGTTCTTATGCGAGGATATGTTGCAAGTTAAAAAAGTGTCATGAAACCTATTGGAGATTCTTTGTGCTCATTTCCTCGCATGATCTTGGCTTCACAACTTAACATACTTTGAGGAAACGATAAATGCTTATGTTGCGAATCAAGTATTCTTTTCCATTTTGGATGTGACATGGACCAAAACCTGGTCACACATTCTTTTAGGAAGAAATGTTAAAATATATAATAGAATATGTGATAAGTATCAAATCTAGCCACACATTTTTTATGAATAAATATTAAAACGTATGATATAATATACATATATTCATATGCATGTATATCTAAGAAAACAAGGGAGATGCATCACTTTTCTCTCTCCTCTATATAAATTGTTCAATGTCTAAAAGAAATCTATGCCTTATTCTATCCACTATTTACTTATTATTTGGGCAATTTAATTATTCAATATGATTTAGAAATACAAATTCAAGAATTATATTCTAACGTGGACCAAACTTAGCCACACATTTTTTAGGAAGAAATGTTAAAATATATAATATAATAAGTCATGTGGAAGAATCTAACCACACATTTTGGAAAAAATGTTAAAATATATAATATAATAATATTTAGATGCATATATCTATAAAAGGGCAAGGGGGATGCATTGCTTTTCTCTCTCTCCTCTATATAAATTGTTCATGGTCTTCTCATTTGAGAAAGATAGTAGAAAAATATCTCTACCTTTTTTCATCCAGTATTTACTTGTTATTTGAGCAATTTACACATATTTTGTATGCAAAATGTATCATTAGCGCTAAAAAAAAAGTAAATAATGTACAAAAAGGGTAGAGATTTTCTTTTGTAATCTTTCTCAAATGAGGAAGACAAGGAAAAGTTTATATAGAGAGGAGAGAGAATAGAGAGGAGAGAGAAAAGTGATGCACTCGATCCTTTTGCAGATACATGCATCTAAATATATAGATATATATATTATATTTAATATTTTAACATTTTATGCAAAAAAATGTAGCTAGGTCTAGTCCACATCACTTATTATATTATATATTTTGACATTTCTTCTTAAAAATATGTATCTAGGTTTAGTCTACGTTAAGATGTAATTCTTGTCTTTGTACATTTAAATCATATTGAATTGGCTATGTTTACAACTAAAGATTTGTAACTTTAAAGTAGTAGTCACAATTGTTGATCTATTTGAATATGAATGTGCAAAAGAAATGGCTGAGAAAATAAGCATTTCTTTGGTGTTCTTTGGTCAGGATGTAGTAAGTGAGCTTGCTTCCTCCAGGGCCCTTTTCTTCACAAGTTCCCATAATTTAAAAATTGTAAATGCTTATGTCATGAATTAAGCATTCCTTTGGCTGAGTGACATTGGCACAAGTATATATTTTCTGACTGTCACCACAGTATTTGGCTGGGTCATAGAACCAATGCATCATTCACAGAAAAGGATTTCTTAATTTCACGAAATGGTAGAGTTTGTGCTGGTTTGTTCCTACTTTTTCCCATGTGGTTCTTTGCTTATAGCTACATTCCTGTGTTGTGCAGAGTAATAAAGCAAAAGATGCTGCGCGCTCTAGCTTAAGTGCTTTAAACAAACTAACATCTCAAATCGCTAAACCTCCCCGTCGGAAAACTTCTCCCATTAATTGGTTCCCCCGGAAAAAGGTGGAGCCCTATTTGAAGAGGAAAATAAAAATGCTACAGGTATGCTACATAAACTGTGATCCATGTGATGAAAAGATTTTCTTGTAATTGAGGTTTGATTAGTGCTGATCCTTAACACAGGAAGTGGATGGAATGCATTCAACTCTTGATGAAACTCTTAGTGATTCAAATCCACACTACTCGAAAGTATTGAGAGAAAAGATTGCAATTAGGGAAGCTGCAGAAAAAGCAATGGAGGCTCGAAAGGCTGCAATGGTGGAAGCATCTTGGTGTCGTATACTTGGAGCTGCCAGGTAACAAGTTAACTTCTGGATGGGTTCATATGAAGTCTATACTTTGCTAAAACATAGATTATTTTCCTCCAAAGGATTGAAAGTAAAGCAGCAGAAGATCAGTTGTCAAAAGCAGAACTTACTGCTGCTGAAGCTTTTGAAGCTGCAAGGGCAGTTGGCGTAATCATGAATGATACACCATACTCTGCACAAAACCAGTACAAAATAGAAACATCTGCTAATGGAGTATCTACCACCCATACTGTTTCAGCAACTTTTGAAACTGCATTTGAGGTCGATAAACAAGTAGCTCGTGCAATTAAAGCTGCTTTTATCAAGCTTGCCAGTTGCCCCTCAATCAACAAAGATGATTTTAAGGAATTGTTGGGCAAAATCAGTGAGAACCCTGATACAGATGAAAAGCATAACGATTTCTCAGAGATCACTTCGGAATGTGAATCTGATGCTGGGTCAGAAGTGGAAGCCAGACAATGTACAGACAGTTCAAATTATCAGGATGCAAGTAGCTGTTGTGAGGAACTTGGTGGCGCAAGATTGAGGAAGCACAAGAAAATAAGGGAGTCAGATAACTTCAACATGGCTAATATGGTAGATACGATGCTTGGTAGACTTAAATGCTTAAAAGAAGACGAACTTGCTTCTCTTGCCACAATAGTTGCCACTAGTGGTCTAAATGCTGCTTTGGCCAAAACAGAAGATAGCAAGCAACATGCTTCAAGCACTGCTGTCGAAAATACCGAGAGTCTGGGTAGTCTTAAAGTCCCAAGTAGAACGTCTCTAGGTAGGAGGACTTTAGGGAATTCATTTGCACATGCGCGAGCAAGGGGGACGGGTGATACTGAACTTCCAAGCCTAGACAAATTTCTGGTCAAGCGCCTGAGTAGACTTGAAAGAGAAATACTAGAAGCCAAAAAGGCCAGAAAAAATGAATTTAGCGATGAAAGTGAGCGGAAGCTAGATACAACTGATGATGAAAATCTTCTTTCCGTTGAAAATACAAGTTCAAGGACTGAAGTGAAGCTCAAAGAGGAGGGCACCAGGATTCCTGACTTAGGAAGTATGCTAGTGAAACATTCTTCAAAGCTAGATACAACTGATGATGAGAATCTTCTTTCCGTTGATAATACAAGTTCAAGGACTGAAATAAAGCTCAAAGAGGAGGGCACCATGATCCCTGACTTAGGAAGTATGCTAGTGAAACATTCTTCAAAGCTTGAGAAAGAGGTTGAAGAAGCAAGGACGAATGGTAAATCATCTGGACTTGACAACCGGAAATTCCAAAGAGCACCTAAGGTATCAGTTGGCAGTGCAAAACAAGATGTTGCAGAGGTTCCTAGTCTGGATAAAGTTTTGGTCAAACACTTGACAAGACTTGAAAGGGAGGTCCAAGAAGCAAGAAACAGAAAAAAGATGGAGCTGACTGACGGAGGAAAAGTCAACGATTCAATACAGACAACCACTTTTCTAACAGACGCAACAAATTCAGAAGAGACATTATTTAGTTCTGATGGAGATTCCAAAGGCAAAGAAAATTTGGACCTGAACAAAATTGAGAATCAAAATATTGGCGCAGATGTTCGCCATGGAGACGGTTTATCAAAGACAAGAGAAGCCTTTGTCGTAGAAGATCAAAACCGTAAGAGCAAAGAAGGAGAAAATAAGATACTTTCAGAACCAGATCATTTGTTGCAAAGAGAAACAAAGGAAAAAGTATCTTCCAGAAGTGCTGTTCGAGCTCAGAATCACTTGACTAAAGACCGAGGAAATGTTGGGGCAGAATTTGAAAGCTTGGAGAAAGTTTTAGTAAAGCATGTCTCAAGGCTGGAAAAAGAAAAATTAGAATTTCGTGCACATGAGCAAATGCAAATAAAACCGAAGCGCAACCACAGAGAATTGGAAAGCAGCAAAGGCAGTTTGGACCAAGTTTTAGTAAAGCATAAGTCACGGCTAGAGAGGGAAAAAATTGCTTCTGCTGAGCAGCAAGTGGATAGCACAAGACATTCAGTCTCCCGTCTACAAGCTAGGGAGAAAGAGTTGCAGGCGGCATGGGGAGGCCTGAGCTTAGGAAATTCCATGAAGCCTCATGTTTCTAGACTTCAACGTGAAAAGGTGATATCCATTTTTGCTAGATTTTTGCATAAAACTAATTTATCATTTTAAATGTTTCCGCATTGGCATTAACAAATATGAGTTTGCTGTCTTTTTTGCACATGTTTAGGCTGCTTGGCTTAAAGCCGAAGAAGAGGAAAGGAAGAGGGCAGTGGAAGAACCATGAGGTTCAGAATTTCATCTCCACATTTTTATATTCTTCCTGTCTCAACCACAAAAATTGTAAATGGAAGCAACACAATTTGTGACTGTGGAAGCTTTCTCATGCCTTGATTCTATTGTCAAAACCATATTTGTTCCAGCTACCTGTTTATAATGCAATGCACGTTTTTGCGTCTAAGGAGGGTGCTTACATTTGCTCTGAAATGCAATAATACCTGATATTTCATTCTATTTTCTACTCCTCACTCTTTGACCACGCTGTGTCCTTGAAATTCCAAATAATTCATCTTGTAATATTAACAGAAATAATGCCACTGAAATTGCCATCCCAGAAAGAAGAGTCCTTGTTTGTAGCAGAATTCTGATACGAAATTTTTTTATGAGTGTAGGTGTAACCATTGTACAGATGTGTGTATTCATTTCATAGCCCCTCACACAATTGCTGTGGGCTTGCTTTTACATTCTCCCGACTCAAGCGCAATAAAAGAGTCACGTTCTTTTGTAGGCTTCTTTGATCTTTTGTAGTCTAAATGCAGTGCGTTTGGATTGCTGTTGCGGGAATTGCTTGCATGCTTCAAGGAACAGACTTTCTGACCCCACTAATATTGCACTGAGATGGGATCCAACTCTTGTAAATCCTTAGTACCTTGTTTCATGTCACTTGTGACTTTAACAGCACGTTGTTCGATTGCAGCATCTTCTGTCTTCTTTGTCATTTATGGCAATTATTGCGTTTTAATTGCATCTCTGTTCCTCGTTTGAGTTCATACTTCCTAGGATAACTCACTCGTTTGCAGCACGTTGGGACTTTTCATTCAGTATTTGTAATGCTCCAAACCCCGTGATTAATTTATCAACTACTTGTTTATATGCTTTGTGCATTATTATATTGATCTCAAATTTGTATCGGTAAGTGAAGACCACTGTCTTTCTGCAAACTAAGATGTTTACAAGAACAGAAAAGGGGAATTATTGAACGAAGTTCAATGCTTTTCCTGTGTAGCTTTATGTTACTCTTGTTTTAACTAATCATCACTGAAGATGTTAATTCCGATTCCTTAAGGTTCTTCCAAAGTTGTCCCACCAATCATCGAAGGCCAGAGCATAATTTTGTGCTCTCGTGTGTTCAACTTACTATTTGTGATGACAGAGGGATAAGTTTCATAGATGTTTTATGCTTTATATTTTATATTTTATAAATTTAACCACATAAATGCTTATCACTAAATATATAGATTATAACACCCCTTCATTCTTTCTATTTTCTATTTTCATTATTCTTATTTATATTTATTATTTCCTCCTTTAGATTTTGATTTAATTATAATCTTAGTCCAGTGCTCTTTTATTTTTTCTAATTTTTTTTTTTGTAAATTTTATAAATATATGACTTTATTATTTTTTTTAATTTCAAATTTATCCACACGCATTAAACTAATAATTTTTTAACATGTGGAACGGAACATTTGGGCAGAAATTGTTGATGTGGTGGTCCTTACGTGTTAGGTTTGGGACACGTGTCAAAAACTAGTGGCTGCCAAAAAACTCTGGGAATCCCTTTTTCTGGTTATGTTAAAAACCAAATGGAAAGGAACATTCAACCCGCGAAACTGGGGGACTCTGTGACACGCGGCACGAGAGATGAATAATACTCTATAATGTAAATAAAAAATGCCATAAATAAACCAACAATTCTTATGTGGTTTACAAATCTCTTTTTCACTTTTTGAATCTTCTTTCATGATTATTATTATTATTATTATTATTATTATGTTAAATTTTGAAAATTTAAGGATTATTGACTTTGTTAATATTTATAAAAAATTAGTACTGGAAGCAGTCTTTGTTACATGTGCAAAAATTAAAGCATAAGAATACAAATAAAAAATCAAAATCAAGTTTTACCATGCCTTTCTCATTTTCTTATATTCTTTTAATTTGAATGCAAATAGCTTGTAATATTCACAGCGCTGGCAATCTTCTTTTTTAAGGGATTCAAAAGCCTCCCTATTTGTAGAAGCTTTATTGACTTTTCTTGTTGAATTTGGAAATAAATAGATAGTTGAAAAATAAATTAAACGATGAACACGAATAATTTTTTTTTTGTCATATTATTTTTTTGACAAGTTTTTTTTAAAATGATTGACTATATTAATTAAAAGTCTTTTTTCAAAAAAATTTAGCAGCAATTTTTCTAAAGGTTTTAACCATTTACAATAGAAATACATACTAAGCATTATTAATGAAAAACTAATAAAACTTGCATACTTTATACATATGTAAATTTATATATATAAATTATGAAGTTATTTTATTTTAAACAATAGATATAAACTTATTTAAAAAGTATAAAAATTCTTCTAAATAAAGAATAAAAGATTAAAGGATTTTGAAAATAAGAAAATTTGAGAAAAATACGAACAAAATAATATGTGTTGAAAAATGGTGAATAAATAAAAGAATTTTAAAAAAATAATTGTGTAATTTCTTATCATTCTTTCAAAAATCGTATTCTTTAATAATATAGTATAAATATAAGTTAAAAATACAATATATGAAAAGAGAGAAAATTTGATAGTAAAATATAAATAAAAGTAATTAGTTAGAAGAAAATAAAAGATAATAATAAATTAAAATAAAATAAAAAAATGTTTGAATAATTTTTTTTGAATAATAATACAATGTAGATGGTCTTAATTTTGATGTTTGTGATATGAGCGTGCACATCACTCGCACGCTGGCGATTGGGTGTCGGGAGCCCGTCGCTGCCAGGCACCAAATTTCCAATCACGACCATTACTTCGATCCCGATATATATGTTTTTGTTCCACAAAACCTCCGCCCTCGAAGAACCTCGCTCCGATTTATCGCCGGAATCCATGGCCGCCGCTTTATCGAAGAACTGTTTCTTGAAAACCCAGCACCGCCGGCATTCCGGATACTACTTATGGAAGAGGGCTATCAACTACTCCACCCGGAACGCGGTTTCATCCTCATGTACTAATACTGTTGGTAATCAGCTCCACCAATACAAACCGTTTTCCTATTTTACACTCCCCATTTTCCGGAAGGTCAAAGAGGTTGAGTTTTGTGCTCGCAGCAGATTATCTTCTCATTTCTCCTCGAAGACATCAGTGCCTCCCCCGAAATTCAAGTTGGTGGGGTGGTACTTGAGCATGCTCAAAACCCGACCCATTGCCACCAAAAGCGTCACTGCCGCCCTGATATACACCGCGGCTGATGTATCCTCCCAGGCAATGATAAGAAAAGATACCCTCTGTTTCTTATTTTGATGAAAATTAATACATTTCCCTGTTCTTTTGATTTGTTGTTACCCCCAATTTTGGCTAATACGGCAAGACTGCCCTTTTTTGTATATCTCATACGAATCGATTCTTCTGCAGACGATTGTGGGGGAGCAGTATGATATGATAAGGACTCTGCGGATGGCTGGATATGGGATGCTGATATTGGGGCCTTCATTGCATTATTGGTACAATTTTATGTCTAGGGTTTTTCCCAAGCGTGATCTTTTATCCACGTTTAAGAAAATGGCTTCGGGGCAGTTGTTATATGGGCCTGCAATGACCGCTATATTCTTCTCTGTGAATGCTGCTTTACAAGGTACCGCAAGTATTCACTCAGTGCATCCGCAACTAAATAAATTCATGTTAAATAGATAGCTTAGATTTTGTAACACTTTAGAAAGTATTTTCTTAGGAGAACCTTCTTGCCAAGATTGATTACCTTTGTCACACGCTATATTTCAATTGATGTGCTGTGATTCGGAAAGAAAGGATACTTGGATACACGGTATAATTAACAATATTTAACCACGAAGGTAGTGGAAAGGAAGTTGATGGCTAAATTGCAGGAAAGAGTTAAGGATATGTTTAAGTTTCTGGTTTGATTGATGAAGATATGAGACCGACAACTCCTCTGTTTGAGGGTCTTGCAAGAGATTGCAATATTTGCAGTTTCACTGGGACTTGGTAATTTCGTGTAATGAGAAATGGGGATTCTGCTTTTTATGGTACTGGATTTGTGATAATTCTATCAATTTTATATGGAGTAGAGTAGTGATTAGTGCCAGTATGCTCCATTCCATGATCCTCTCTGTTCTTGTAAAACCGCCAAAGGAACTTTTTGTTTTGAAGCGACTTTGATTCTTCACATTTTAATGGGTGTTATCAGTATATTGTTAGCATTTATTTTAAAAGCTGGAAACACTTTATGTGAATGCGAACATGTTATCTTTGTAGCTTCTTGTCATATTGTTATGCTTGGTTTTTGTGGATGCATAATAGAATACATTTTGGTTTTTAAGAAAAAAGGATTTTGTTTTCTTGTAGACCACTGATCAAGAACTGTCATAACTCCGATTCTCAGGGGAAAATGATTCAGAGATTGTTGCCAGATTGAAACGCGATTTGCTCCCAACAATGATAAATGGCATTATGTACTGGCCAGTTTGTGATTTCATTACATTCAGATTCATCCCTGTTCAATTACAGGTGAGGTGCCATATTTCAGTTTTGTTCTCCCTCGTGGTGTCCCTTGTCATCATTTCATTCACAGGATTTATTTATAAATGAAATTCCTTAAGTGTTTTAGTACAAGACAGGGCTTACAGTAATTCTGGTTTTAAATTTGGCAGCCACTGGTGGTCAACTCATTTTCGTACTTGTGGACCATTTACGTGACTTACATGGCAAGCTTAGAAAAAGTTGGTGCAACTTAATGGGTTTATCGGTCATTGAATGCACGTTACTGCATTATTCCTGTGTTGATTCTTCTGCTGCGTGTCTGCATGGGAAGTTCAATGGATCTCCAAAGGGAACTCACTAAATTGCTTGACCGTATCCATCTAGTGATTGTTGCAGAAGCTGGACCAAAGAGCTTAGAATTGCACACTGTTTGAGTAGTTGTGCCAGGGACTTCTATATTCTTAGCAGAAATTAGTGGTGGAAATGACGAGTTACCAGAATTTTTCGGAAATGGCAGTTGTTCGTGGTTTATCCCTCGTATTTGTTTAGTAATGTGACAAGACTAGGTTTGCGGCTTTGGATCATTATCCCTGTCTTGTCACTGACTTTAGATGCATATTTGTACTCCATAATGTGAAGTATTTACACAATTTCCCTGTTGTAACTAATTTTTTGACCCAAGGTTTTCCCAATGGCTTGAGGATGTACAAATTTGGATGGGCTGGATTTAGCCTCAACTGTATTGGGATGTATTATAAATGGACAATGTCCTGCTGAGTAGTTATACTTGCTGCAAGGATCGTCGTGTTCTAGTGGAGAAACAGAACAAAACTGACGTTTTAAGATCTCTCCTAATGTTTTGAAGGATTCTGACAAATTTAAAATGAAAATAACTTCGAACCTAATCTGGGCTTAATTGTATTCTGGATGCAGTTTTCAGTTATAGAAAGATCGGTAGTAATGACCAGAGTCGGTGCCTGGAGTTAGGATTTTGCCGCAGAAAAGGAGGAAAACAAGTAAAGAAACAAATTAGCACAAATTACTTTCGTGTATATTTGTATATGCAGACTACTGTTGCTTTTTTGAATTCAACAGCCGTAGCAAGCTCCTTGGCTCAAATTAGTGGATAATAACTGTACCTTGCACCAATGTTTGTCTGACAACAAATCACTGCAGCAACGCATGTTACAATTTTCAATTTCCAGTATCTAGTGAAGTAAATTTGTGACTCAAAGTCAAGGTTTTGGACCCTTTTCAGTCTTTTTTAACTTTCTCAGCCAATCCTGAGATTCAGGATTGGTGACATTATTATTGAGTTAAATATCAGCCTCACACTTACTGCAGAAACCAGAATGAAATCTTGTCAAAAGAAATCAACTGACCTCGTATACATGTGTTTGTAAAATCAAACCAGCATTAACTGCTCTGAAGCATTGGGCAGTAATGTTCACAAATTACTTATGATCTGCTTCAGATGTGCTCCAAAACTCCCTGCCTAAGCCATCAATCTGGTCAGGTCTTTTACCCATCCTTTTAGAATTATAAGAATCCTAGACTTGATCATGAAGAAGTAACGAAATGAAGGGAATAAATCCGATAAATCTCTCTGGCCACCATCAACTTTTTATCCCTTGGAAAATACAAGTGGTCATGAGATCAATTGCTCACTTCATTGGAAAAATTATATTGTACAGGATACAAGTAGAAAATATCATACCAAACTCCAAAGACAGTGAGACACCAAACAGTGTGAAATGTGTAAAATTGCTTCTATAGATCTTCCTCCATCCTAGCAACTAAAGCTTTTAACATCTATTATTTGCAGCCGGCTACTTGATTTCCAGCACTGTTCACTACCCATGACTTACTTTCTCTGGAAATTCTTGTGGATCCCACGTCAAGTCTGGCAGATGTTTCAGACCAGGTGTGGACATCAGAGGCTATTTGAATCCCCTTGTCCAAAGGGTTGCTTCCAAATTGTGCAGTTTACTCCCCTGAAGCATAATGGCAGATCTTCGCGAGTTGAATAGGCCAATCTTCTCCAAGTATAGAAGGATTTGACTCCACTGCAACACGAAAGTCCAGCATACTTAGATACTTCGGCTGAGGAGGTCTTCCTGCAAGTCTTTCATTCAATCCAGATAACGTTTGATTATTTGATTGTCTCCCAAGAAGAGGATCAGTACAATGTGATCCAGCAATTCCCATACACGGCTCTATTAATCTCTTCAAATACACATCCAAACTACTATTTAACAGGTTAGCGCAATCTAGAGAGATTCCAACTCCCTCCAATGCCAACTTCTTCTCCAGACAACTCTTTAAAGATCTCGTATCAGGTAACTCCAAAGTTCTTTGACAAGTCTCAGCATAAGTGTCACTCCTATAACCATAATGATGAGCCTTACAAGCATCAACCATGCTCACTGAAACACCAAAGGGAGCACTAACAGACCTCCAGCTCGGAGCAGGGAGGCTCTCAGAAAACTGTTCAACCTCCTCCCCATCCTCCACTGATGCAACATCAACTGGAGGCCGGCTGCAGAGGGAATGCAATTCAGTTGCACTTTGTTGCTCTTGTGTTCTTGTAACTGTTTCTTCACATGTGATGCTAGGGCTCTTACCCAGTGGGCCAAGAGGGCTTGGACGATCCTGAAACTTGCGATCCCTCTTGACAGGAGACCTACACTTGCGAGGAGACTGAGTCAATGCATCACCATAACGTGACTGCAGACAATTCATCTGGTAACCATTTTCAACTTCAACACCAAATCCTTCAACTTTTCGGGCCTTCTGAGGGGGGACTTTAGCCTGACAAGCATTTTGGAGGATAGACCGAATAAGCCTATTATGAAGCCAAATATTTTCTCTTCCAACTGTCTGTATGCAACTCTTGTCAAAGTCGACCTTGCTAAGCTTCAAACTAAGAAATCTCCTTAGCTGGTCGAAGTACTTTTCTGCTCTTTGGTGCCCAATCTTCCGACAGATAAGATCTTTCAGCTCCAGTGTGTTCGTGCGCGTAAAATGATGGTTGGCTACCATTGCTAGCATAAACTACACAACATAACAAAAATAATAGATCCCAATCAGTACATCAGTAAATGCATACAGAACAGTAGAAATCTAGAGACACAAAATCCCCCTCACCACCACGCACTGCATTCAAATCCATAATCTACACACAAACATAACATGTATTACTTATTTTCCAAGTTACAAAACTAAAGCAACATAAACCATATATGGATCAGCTTAAATGAAGGTTTGCAAGAACTTTTTTCCAATTAAAGAAGGATTAAATTTTTGGTTTCGGGGAGTACTACGAAAATTTATCAACATTGACAAGCAAAACCCTCAAATTTTCTGATAAAATAAAACATTAGATTCAATTTTTCCTGAAATATTAACTTCAGAATTCCTGCGAAAATTAAAAAATTTTCACTAGTAATTATGGCAATCAATTCAATACAAAGAGATTTGACATTAGGATAGAAAAATACAAAATCCCAGAACACAATTGCATTAAATTAGATCAAGAAAGCTAAAGAGACGGGAAGAAAATAGCAATCTTGAATCATGATCCGAACCCAGCTCGCATTCGACGACGAACGAAAAACCCAGAAACTAGATTGATGATCCGACAGAAATTATTAGAGCAATAAAGAGAGAAAAATTGACCTGGGTTCGAAGAGTAGAGATCGAGCGTAGGGTTTGTTTTCTCTTTACTTCTTTGTTTCGGTACGCTCCTCTGGTCGACGGCCTCCCAATTGTTTCCGAGTACAAGTCAGTGCGTAAAATGTCAATTGAGGGACAGAAGAAAGCCAAACATGGAATGTCTAATGCAACCCCCAGACCTGGTCTAAGCGCGAACACCTTTTAAAAATCGCACAGACAGTAGTCTTGTTTTATTTGTGAAACGTGATGTTCATACGTTGGGGCCTAAGGCCATGTTTGGTTATGTACTTCGTTCCCCAACTCTGGGCAATTTTTGGGAACCCCCGAAGGCGCCCAACGGCGCTAAAATTTTTTAGGGGTGCAAAAAGAACTCTCAAGAATCCGGGGCAAACGCGGTGACTAAAATTGGCCACGTGTATTTTCAAATTTAAAATAAAATTTAAAAAATATAATAATCGAATATATATTTTTATACTCCAAAATTTTATTACAAGTGTCTGCGTCTATGAATTTAGAATGCATTTTCGCGTATCTTGAGCAAGCCCTTGGTATAAACATTAGTTTATTTGTCAATGATTTGCAATACTCGCACCACCGGAACTACATGCATTGGCAAGTGCAAGTGCAAGTGCAAGTGCTTTGGCGAGTTTCTCTTTCTTCATATTCAGCAGGCACAAATTTTGTAGCAGGGCAAAGTTGACGTTGTCGGCCAGTTTGCTGTCTAAAAGAGGGGTGCACACTCATATACAATGAGAGAGTTCTGATTGCCCAAATGGGCACTGGGGGATCTATGGGTTTCCATGGCCTTGTCGTTATGTTCAGAAGCATGACTGATCATATCCTTTTTGATGCGATCCCAAAACTCCGCGGACCAGTAAAGAGTTTATTTCTGTGCGAATTTTATTTTAGTGAGCTTTTAGAATGTTTTTGGATCCATTAAGACTTTCTATGATTTGGTTTATTGTGCTCGCTATAAATATTTCTTTTATTTGACTTGTAATATAAGTTTTATGTTTGCATGGTTTTTGAAATGAATATTTTTTTTTTCATTTTTTTGAAATTTGTTGAGTTATTCTAAATTTTATGAATTCATTAGATGGAGTTCTTTGGGTGAGATGTTTCACATGAGTTGTGGCACGATTGTTGAACGCAGCTAAACGAATTCATCGCCTCTGTTGCATCAACCGACAGTAGAGCCGCTAATTTGAAATATTTCAATTTATTTTCGTGTCTTTTTTCACTTCCGTCACTTTCAAAATGATATCTTTTATAGTGAATTTCACATTACCATAAAAGAATCATCAAAACTTGATAGATTTCTAAACTATTAAATTGGCTCAACAGTAATTATATACAAATATTATCTATGAATAGAGTGACAGTGTGTACGTGTTCAATGTAGAATAAAAAAAAGCTCATTATTCAATCAATGTATTCAATTTAAAATAGATAAATGCAAAAACAAATAGAATACATTGAATTATTTACCAATAAAAGAGAAGAAACAAAAGGACAAATTATAAATTGTTTAAGGATTATTTTTCTCAAATTAGTATGGAAAAATAAAAGTAGAAAAAGAAGAATCAAGGAGGGAAAATAATAATGCATTTGATTTTGTCATATTCTACAATTTTTCATGTGAAGAAACACATAATTTTTGTGCTAAGATATACATTTTATCACAATTAAAATGTATGTTCCAACTCAATTAATTTTTTAAAAGTATTTTATTTTAATTTTTATAAAGTAAGCAAACTAATAATCTACTTGAGTAATTTCCAAATTGACCAATAAAAAATTATCTAGAAGTTAATAGCAAAATACTAAATGCAATTAATTACAAATTGGACAATTGATTATAACATAAATAATATATATATATATATATAGAGAGAGAGAGAGAGAGAGAGAGAGAGAGAGAGGTGAGGTTAATCTTAAGATATAAGACAAGTTTTATATTTGAGTTGTTTATTTAAATTAGAGTTTCTTTGTCTTTTTCTTTTTGAAATTTGCCAAGTGACTTCAAATTCTTGTGAACAAATTAAATCAAATTATTCAAGTAAATTCCCCGCTTCCACTACCATATCCCTTTCACGAGGATTTCACTACATACATTCCTGTACATGGAGAAAGCAAGGCAGTTCAGTAATGTCCAAAAAATTGGAGAGAAAATGACAGCTTCCAAGACGAATTCTACCTTTCTATATTCATTTCCAGGTGCTCTCAGCGGTAGCAGGTATTGGTTTCCATCTATTTCATGGTTCTCTCTTGTTTGTATGTCGTCCTCTTTTGTGCTTCTGTGAGTGAGAGTGCGTGTTTTTGCTGTCGCAAGAGTGGCGGCATGTGCTTCCTCCTCTAATGACTCTCACCATGAGAATTATCCACTGAAACGATGATGATGAATCTGATGCTGACATGAACTACCCATTTGTAGTTGAGACGGGAGGAATAAAGAGCACTTTCTTGTAAATTTCTCAGATTCTGAAAATGCATTTCTACTGCAATTTTGTGAGCCCCCCCACCATTCAGATATCAGATACTTGGCGGGTCGTCTTCGAAGATAGCGAATCTGTTGTGAATAATGACCCAAGATTGCATTACACAGATCTGAAAACTTCCGTTACATAGTCTCCGCCATTGCTGTTACCAGAGGTTGATCCTCGGCCCCTTCTTACAAAATATTTTATCCTGTGTACCTGAATCATCATTGGACCATCTCCAAGTCAAACAACGTGATGTGGGATTATGCAAAGTGATCGCTGTCACAGCAACCCATCACATAATCAAGGCTTCTTGAAAGAGCAATCAAATGGAACGAAACTAGCAGTCTCATGGATTGAAGGAAGAATAATGACAGGCCTCGAAGCAAGTATAGAAGGTAGCATCCCTGTCTCGCTCATTCCCCGAAGCTGAAAGGTTGCATATTTTTGCTTCGAACAACCCCACGCTAGACCATGCGGACCACTTCAACCAACGTACACGGATCAATATTGTTGAGAAACAAATATGAGTTATCTCATATCATGGGTCAATTTAATAATAACAAAGTTATCTTTATTAGTATTATTATTGTTAGTATTATCATTATCATTATTATCATTGTTATTTTATTTCCTTTTTAAATTATAATATTTTTTTTGTAAGTATAAAATATATATTTAAATAAACTAATACATGCAATAAATTGAACAATTATATATTGATTTTATATTATTAATTTAAATACATACCAAAAGTGTATCAAAATTGACAACAATGATGATGACGATGATATAACAAAAAGAAAAATACAATGGGCCCGATACCAAACAACCTCATTTTAGTGTCCTGTTGCTGAAGTGGAGCCACTAACTATGTTGAAGTATTGGTTAACTAG
This sequence comes from Avicennia marina, assembly GCA_019155195.1. Lineage (NCBI taxonomy): Eukaryota > Viridiplantae > Streptophyta > Magnoliopsida > Lamiales > Acanthaceae > Avicennia > Avicennia marina. The sequence continues at coordinate 3,110,649 of CM032770.1, read as the reverse complement.
TAAAATTAGTGTACTGCAAATTTGTTTATAATTTATAAAATTATCATATTTTAAATAATATAAATAAAATTGATTAAAAATTAAAAGTATGAAAAATATTGACACAATTAGAGGAATCACCATAAACGAAAATTAGATGGTTAACATAACAGGGCGACTACAATCAATACTCTATGATTGATTGATTAATATGCTTTAATTGAATCGATTTGAGTTGATTTATAAAAATTTAGAATTACTTGATAAATTCAAAAAATTGAGAGAAAATTTCATTAATCTCAAACTGAAAAACGTCAACACTTTGAATTTGGTGAAGCATAAGCAATATTCATACTAAAATTATACTAAAGTCCTTACTCTAAAGTTCACACGGTCTAAAATATAATAAAATCTAATAATAAATAAAAATAAGAATAAAATAAAAATGCATGTAGCTTTAATCCCAATAATTACTTTACCCTAAAATAAAAATAATTATATAATTTTACAATTACAAAATCATATTAATTTAATAATATAATATAAATATGAAAAAAAATAGCAACTGAAATATGGAATAGCATTGGACACCAATTTTTGTCTAATAAATTATACAATTGGACACTTTGTCATTTTAGTCCCCGTAAAAAGATAAAGGTTGATTGGATGCAATTTTTTTTTATTTGAATTTGTATATATAATATACTTATAACATAATAGGGTGATCCAATAACATCTCGTTTTTTAGTTTTATTAAAACATATTAATTTTTGAGTATAAATCTTTATAAATACGAATATATGTATTATATATGTCTTAATTTGAGTGTAAATAAATATAATAACTAATTTTTGAATGTTTGTAAACTCGAACACACATATATAAAAAAGAGAAAGAAAAGAGTGAGTTCAAAATTTAAATGAAAATTTGATTGAGTATTAAGTTTAGATTAATAAATTGGGAAAGGTTAAAAATATTGGAACAAATATGGTCGAGATTTCTGTTATCATTTTATTTATCATTATATTTTATATACTTGATTTATTTTCGCCCACTTTCCTCCAGAAGACTAATCAAGAAACGACATGTAAAATGTCGTTTGGGAAAGTTTTGTTTATGAAGCAATTTTTTGACGTGGGGCAAGTTTTAAGGAAACCCGTTGAAACAGTCGAGGGTTTGAAGAAAATTGTAGTGCTAATAAATTAAATGGTTCGATTAAAACTTGATTGAATAAAAATATCTTAAAATTTGAATTTTTTTTTTCTAACTGAATCTCATTATTAAATTTAAATTTAAATTCGAACTATGTATAATTAAATTGATTGGGGCATTAAACTTGCTGCTCAATCCGTAATTCCATTGTAGTCTCCACTCAATTTTGGTTACGTGGTTAGGCCCAATCGGAGAGAACTGAGCAATTGAACAATGATGTGCCTTCTGACTAGTTTCGATCACCCCTAAATCCAATCGACAACAATGTCCGAAAATCCGCTGGAGCTTCTCTTCCAAGCGTTTGGCAAAGTTTCGGAGTGTGTTCAGACCCATCTCTCTCGCTTCATTCTACGTCCTTCGTCCTCACTCGGCACAAACCAGACCCCACTCGTATCTCTCTCCTCTCGCTCGGCCCTCGATCCTCACCTTGTCCAACCGGTGGAAGTTCTTCAAAAGGTGCGTCCGTCCCTTATCGGGTTGTTTAGATATATTACGCATGCCGTTTTTTTCTCTTATTTTGTGGGCCTTTTAGTTGAATGAACTTCTGCGCAAAGCATGAAAGCTGTTTGATACAAGTCCGGAATGGACGTCCTTTGTCAAATGAATCGCTCCAAATAGGAAGACTCGATTCTTCACCAAATTGCAGCATTATATATGCGTTTGCTGCTTTCAATACCATGCCGGCTGTTTAGATGCAAGACTAATCGTCATGTTAACTGATCAGATAAGGCATGATCCCCTTTTTTTATACTACTTATGCGTGTTACAGGGGAAGTCTTCTGGTCCAACTACAAGAGAAGAACTTGGAAGAGCCACTTGGACTTTTCTTCACACTCTAGCTGCTCAGGTTTTTCTCGTACAATTTCTCCCTCCCAGTTTTTGTCTGGATGCTTTGGCAATTGGAATCATTTATTCCCTCATAAAAGGCCATTAATTTTCAATTTCTCTTTTCCTTTTCTCTATGCACGCACGTACCATCATCTTGTAATCCCTATTTCTTATGTTTTATAATAAATACATTTTGGGAGAGATATTGATGTTTAATATTTGTGTTGACGTTTCTTTTTTGCTCCCAGTATCCTGATAAGCCGACTAGACAACAGAAGAAGGATGTAAAAGAACTGGTATGATTGTTTTACATTGTCCGAAGTTGGCATGTATGTTGGAGAAATAACTAGCTCTTATTGTTAATGTCATGTTGTTCCGAGTTCTGACCATTGCTGCGGCAAAGTTATGTTGCAGTGATCTTTTGTGTTGAGTAATTTTGTTGTCCTAATACAAGTTTCTCTTATTTTATCTGGAATTTGCCTTGAGAATAATGCTTCATCCACGTTTTGTTCTTGGATGCTAGTGCTGAAGTCATAACCGAAGAAGAGATTATTTTGAGGCCACCTGTGATTGAATTATGTTTTTCATGTATCTATTCATTCTGCAGTTCCAAAAACTATGTGACAGTCACATTTCTGCGCAGATGGCAATATTATCTCGCATGTATCCTTGTAAAGAATGTGCAGATCACTTTAAAGAAGTCTTAAGGTGCACGCTTACTTTCATTTACCTCCCCCCTCTCCCCTCCCTCTCCAAGCCTGTTAAAGGCATTTTTTCCAAGCTTTTTTTCCATTTTGCAAATATTGGCAAATTGGTTTCTAATAATTGACATGAGAGTTGGAATCCGAGGTTTTTGGCTAGGTAAACATTTACCAATAGATTCATAATATTCTTTAGTTTTTATTACCGGCATCTTTTGGATGGTTTTTTGTCTTGATGCTTGGAGAAAAAACTAATTGAAACCCAAAAGTATTATTTTATGGCTTCAAAGTACATATTAGATTGATTGACATTTCCATATATCCAATGCTATGCAGAGCAAACCCCATACAGGCTGGATCTCAACACGAGTTCTCACAATGGTTATGCCATGTGCATAATGTGGTTAATAGAAGGTAACCAATTTTGAACCTCCTCTGTGGAATCTTTCATCTCTACATGCTATGTTCAAGAATCATTTGCTTTATCTTCTGAACTAGGATTCAACCTAATCTCTAACCTTACAAAAGATATCTTAACAGTGAAGGTGGTTTAGTTAACTAAGTTTGACAGTTTTCTTGCTTGTATAACAACAGCCTAGGCAAGGTTGTATTTCCCTGTGAAAGAGTTGATGCACGATGGGGCAAGTTAGACTGTGAGAACCGGGAATGTGATCTACAAGGGACTTCAATGGATTTTGGCAATGAATTGAAGTGAAAATTTTGCAATGTTGATCTCATGAAAAAGTCTGATTTATGCCAAATTAGGTCAGATTCAATTAACCACACCAAGACTTTGCATTTGTTTTGAACTATATCAGTGTCTTTTTCAGTTCATTAACATGTATAAAGTGCAAAAAGGATAAATTTTTAAATTGCATATATCAATGCTCTTAAGATGATTTATGGCTTAATTTATGATATTATTAGTTGGGACATTTTATAAGATATTGAATTTTATTTCAAAAGTAATTATTAAACACTTTAATAAAATAAAATTATAGATCTTTCGCTAAAGCAGTTTGGCCAAAGAAACCCATTATGGTTTGTTTTTGTTTATTGATCCAAATAAGTTAAAATTTAAATCTCTGATGAAGAAAATTGCGGTCATGAGTCTTCTATTCTTTACTACTTAGGAGAAGTTGTACAATGAAATTAAATGGTACCATTTTGGACGTTTCAAGTTCAGTCATAAGTAAGTTCCATTAGCATGCTTTATGTTAACTGGATGATTGTATCTTCAGATACGAATTCTATAAAAGGATATACATAGGCTTGAAAGATATATTTGTCCTGGTTTTGTTAAAGGATTTTTTGTTTGAGTAGCTAATGCGTGAGTATTTTCGAGGGCAGGCACCCATTTTTGGGTTTTCTCTTGAAATTCGTTTTTTCTGTTTTTGGTCTGACAATATTACATTATAATATTTTTGTTTCACTCTCTTGTATCTCTTTCGTCTCGACTTCCTTCTTTGTCTTTTAAATAAAGATCCCATTTGAATAAAGTAACATCTAACTCCCGCTTGGAAAACTATTGAAAGCAGAAATTGTGGACAAAAAAGTTCTATTGTTAAGTTTGAGTTGTGCTCAGAGCAGTGCGCTGTTGAAAGAAGTTGCGTTGAAAAGTATAATTTTAACTGTTGAAATACTTTTTCAATATAGAACAAACCTTCTTTTGTATGCAGAAGGATGTGAAATAGCAGATTGTGAATTGGCAATGACAACAAAAATTCTGAAAAATTAAAAAAAAGGAATAGAAGGATGAAAAGGAAAGAGCTGTGGGGGTTAATATTTGGTGTTTGTAAGGAAGCAATAGCGCGACGGGAAAGATACTTGTGCGATTGTGAGGATACCTAGTGTTCACAATGTAATATGTTTTGTATGCTTGCTATTCCAGTAGGTTGTGGGAAAAGAGTCATGAAGAGGGCATTAGAATTAACATGATAAACATTTATTTGTAAAAGAGTCATTTCTGACCTTTGTTTGGGTAAGAAAAATTTATTTATCAAAGTCCAAAGAATGGAACCAAGCTTGTAGTGGGGAATCTGCTAGTTTGAATTGGATTTAAGCCAACTTCTCTCTCATACACACTAGTCCACATTATTATTTAGTTCACGACAACCCCAACAAGTAAAATAATGTAAAGTGGTTAAATCTTTCTTTTTTCACGTGAAATGAAATTTTATAGATATGCTCACTTATTTGTCAACAATCTTGAGATTCTAAATTGCATTGTTTACAAGATTATTGTCAAATGATGCTCTTTATAGTCCTTGAAGTCCAATATGTGAGTAGTTAAGTCATTGTGTGTGGTTTGAATTGAATTGGCTCAACTTATTTCCCATCCGTCCGAGCCCATATTTTTATTTAGCTTATTGTAAGCTCACCAAGGTGTGAAATAATATAAAATGGTTGAAGATTTGTATTTTTTTATGTGGAATAAAAATCTGTTGAAATACCCATTTATTTTCAAACAATCAAGAGACTTAAAATGCAGACAATTTGTTTTTAAATCTTGGATTTTTAAATATTTAATTATTCTATTTTTAAAATTTTATATATTTTTTTAAATTTTTACACAATTTTTTTAAAAAATATTTAAAAGTATATATGAAAATTTTAAAACGAACACAACCGATTTCTTACAAGATTATTGTCAAATGATGAAGCAGCATTATAGACCCTAAAGTCCTATATGCAGGCAGCCGACATTACTTAAAGGAAGTATTGTTGCAAAGCTGAGAAGCAAAATAGTTTAATAGTTAAGGTACCATGATCTCTTTTGCGTGCGTGTGGTTTGGTCATTCTCTTAAATATGTTAAGAGACCACTTTTAATGGCTGTGGGGCTAAAATAATTACTTGCATAACAAACATGACTTAATGACGGATGTGTTACATTTGAACTGTTGACAGACATTTAAGTGTAATTTAAGTCACGGTATACATGCCTTGCAAATTCTCCAACCACCACTAACTATTATTTTTAAGGTAATTAAGACATCATTATCATGACCAACAGGGACAACAATGGTGGTCTCACTGTGGGGATTTGCTCTCTCCATTTTCATATATGCCATTATTACGTATAGTGATTTAATGGGTTCAAGTAATCGTGGGTGAGAGACAGAATCCACTCTAAACAAAATTTATTTTATTCAATATTGTTGGTGAGTCATTACCATACAAATTAGTTAGATCAGTTTGAGATGGCCCTCCTAATTACTTAGTTGTTCATATGTCGAAAATTTGTTATTAAATCCATACCAAGCATATGCTTATTGTTCCCTAAATAATTAAACTACCCCGTTTGTCCTAATTAATTTAAATTTAATTTTTAAAACCAAAGCAAATGTTTTAGATGCAATAAAAAGATGATGTATGCGTCTATTTAATGCCTACATATGTCCGTATTTTTTTCTCATAAAGGAGTTGTAATACAAATAACAACAAAAGTCAACGCCATATCTTCATAATAGATAACTATTAAGAGACCAAGAATTCGAATAATCCCTTCAACTAAATTTAATAATGTCAACGATATAGGGTCTGTTACATATGTCAAAATATTTTAGTGCTCTATGATGTCAGTTGTGACGACATAAATTACGGTTGCAACTTATGCAAATGATTTATCATCTTCCATATATGCATTAATCTGTAATCACCTATCACTTTTTCCCCCCCAGAATACTTATAAGATAAGACACATTTTCTAATAGTAACTATATTTCCAAGTTGACCAAAGAATACATCTGTGTGTGTGTGTGTGTGTGTATAATTTTGAATTTAAGTATATGTTATTTCAAATTTTTACAGACAAGTTGTAACGTGATCCCGTTTATCAGACACCTGTATGGTCATGTCCTAAATTTGCCCAAGACATTGAACATGGCAATTGTGTCCGTATTCATTGAAAACAGAAACAAACTTTATGCAACCATCTAAAAAGACAAGAGTGTTGACAGACGTACACGTATATAAATGATTTCATCGTAGAAATTAATTTTAGTGACTGTTGGTCCTTTTTTTTTACCGTGTAGATGAGTTCTATACATGTGGATAGATACACCCATATGAGATGGCAATTAATTAGTACGTAGACAGATGCATACGAGGGACAAGGAAGAGACACGTCCAAAGACTATGTTATGAAATACAAAAAGGACGATTTGATAAATCAATGCGCGAACACTATTTATGCACATAGTGTACAAAGAAAAACAAAAGTTGCATACAATAATTAAGAAAGAACAGTCGTTTATAGAAACCAAACAAGAGACGAGACAAGACAGGGAAAGAGTGAATCCGACGGTGCATCCTAATGTCCCAATGTTCAACTTTGTTTGTGTTGCAACCCAAATCCCTCATTTTATATATGCCCACAAAACACTTCCCTCTAATTTTGTAATTTATCTCCCAAACACACACTCATCAGTGCAAATTAAAACCACACTGTATGTGACCTTTGATTTCTGCCAGTCTTTCCTCGGGTAATATCTTCCTTATTTTTCCTCTAACTATATTCTTATGTACCGTATCAGTGTCATTTTTTTCTTATGTGTATGTATTTTTGCTGTTATATATGTATATACACAAAATTTAGCTACACATATCAATTGTTATTTTTTCTTTGAGTTTCTGATCAACAAGTTGGTATTGGATTGAGTAAATCTATTTTTCATCGTCGGTCGTGCCTGGTAACATTTTAATGTGGTTCCTTCGTCGGGTTGGTGCCATGTTGCAACTTTCATGTCACTATTTTTGATGTTATTTAGACATAGATGTCACATGTTGTGTTCAATACATCTCAAAATTTAGACACATACAGTAATTATATTAAGAAAAAACAGGTTCAATACTTGGCGATTTTTTTAAAAATGTTCTTTTTGCTCGTGACTAAAATTGTTGGACCGCAAAAGCTTCAAAGTTGAGTAAAGGACAGTTAATTGCATTCTCAAGCATAAAGTGATTTTAGGCTGAAATCTTGGCAAGGAACGAAGAATGGCATAGCTATGAAGGCAACGTAACACCTTTTCATTAAATTACAATTAGAAAAAAGAAATAAAAGGGGAAAAGTAAAAATATTAGCAAAAAAATAAATTTATCATTAAGAAGGGTATATGTGTGAATTATTTAGCTAACCATTATTTACAGGCCAAAATCTTAATATGAAATATATATTTATAAAAATTAAATAGTTACCTACCTTAAATATTTTAACTAATGATGAAAGACTCATATTAGGGTATACTTATCCGAATATAGTTTTTTATACTATTTTTCTCCATTTACTTTGACTATTATTCCACTTTCTTTTGCTATACTTTCAAAATCTGTAATTTCAAGAGTATTTTCAAATTAACTAATCTTATTCTCATATAATTTTAAAATTGAAGGTCAAATAAATAGTTCTACTTTCTATAAATCAAAATTGGAACTTTAAGATTGAAGTCATTATAACATTATAGAAGAGTGTGTGTGTGTGTGTGTGTGTAGGCACGCGTATGGCAAGGATAACCAAACGTTGTTTATTGTTAGCTCTTTGTTGATTTCGATTTTATACAATAATGATGAGCCGAAGTCTGATAGCAGTGTGATAACTCCCAAGTTTAAACGTGGGAGATGGGACAGCCCAACCCCTTCAATCTGTAATGGAGGAGACCATAACAGAAGGTCATGTTGCCACACTAGAGCAGACACCATCAACCTAATACAAACAATTTCTTCTACACCAACGCGGCAGCTCTTGAGCATCCTTACAAATTGATTCTTGATTAATTACGACTACACCCGCGGTTACGGTTAGCGTAATAAATTCGTCCCAGCCGGGCGAACGTACGAAAAAACTCCCGTCTCCCCCAAATCTCATGCCTGAGCACACCCACCGTCACTCTCTCTCTCTTTCTCTCTCTAAATTCTCGCCGGAAAGTCGGAACTTTTTCTTTCGATTTCGGCATCTAAGGTAGCTGCGCTGCGGTAAAGCAGAGCGACGTTCATGCGAAGAAATCTTGGGAAAATGTGGAATCTTTCGATTGCCCATTATTGTTTTTTGAGCTACAGTGGGGTTTCTTGATCTTTCTTGCAGGTTCTAATGTTGATGCTTCAAGTGCTTCTGGGTAAGTCTGCTTCTTTCTGCGAAAATCAAATGTGAGAGGTGAATTTTCGCGTGTGCTGTGTGTGCTTGTGTATGCGTTGTTCTTGATTGTGATGATGGTGGCTGCTGTTTCCGGAGCAGCTTCAACAACCGACCCACAAAATCTCAAAATCTCGACTAACCAAGACGAGCACGCCACGAGACCGCCATTGTTGCCTTCCGAAAAAGATAACGGTAATGGGATTTCAGTCAACCAAAAAAAGCCTAAAACAAGAATTGTGTCTTCTAGATACATGTCCCCTTCAACTTCCACTTCCACTTCAAATTCATCCTCAGTTTCCACATCTTCCTCTTCTTCTAGAAGGCATCCGTCGCCTTTGGTTTCAAGAAACTCGAGTCCTGTCTCCAATACGGCTTCTTTGGGCTTAAAGAGGTCTGTTTCGGTAGACCGGAGGCGGCCTGCGGCTGCCAGGCCTTTAACACCCGACCGTGATTCTAAGCCAGGCAATGCCACCGATCTCTCATCTGCCACAAAGCAGCTTGTCACCTCTACTAGGAGTTTGTCTGTCTCCTTTCAGGGAGGAGCCTTTTCGCTGCCCGTTAGTAAGACTAAGGTGGCCTCACCTTCACCAAATTTGGCTAGTGCCAGGAAGGGAACACCAGAGAGGAGGAGGACGAGTACTCCGTTGAGAGGGAAGGCTGATGTGGTAGGAGATCAGGTAGAGAATTCTAAGCCTGCCGATCAGCATCGGTGGCCTGCTAGGAGGCGAATGGCAAATCCCTTGTCGAGGAGTTTGGATTGTAGTGACACTGGTGGGGAGAGGAGAAAGCTGATTGAATCTGGGAATGCAGTTCGTGTATCGCAGCAATCAATGATTGATGAGAGGAGGCCTTCGCTTGATGGTAGGTCGTGTCTTGATTTGGGCAATTCAGAGCTTCTAACGGTGGTTCAACATGCCCGTGATGGAAATTCAGTTAATAATGAGGCATCGGTGCCATTTGATCTCACTGCATCTGATTCAGATAGTGTCTCTTCTGGGAGTACTTCGGGAATTCAAGAATGCAGAGAGACGTCCCAGCGGCAAAATGGGCCTCATGGAATTCTCATCTCAGCTAGATTTTGGCAAGAAACTAATAGAAGAATGAGGAGGCTGCAGGATCCAGGCTCAGTGTTGTCAACAAGTCCTGGCTCTAGGCTGGTTGCACCACCTAAATTGAAAAGGAATACCACCGATGGTTTGTCATCATCCCTCCGGACAATGTCATCTCCTATTCGTGGAGGTATTAGGCCTGCATCACCTAGCAAGCTTATGATGCCTGTGGGGTCATCTCCATCCCGGGGACATAGTCCATCTCGCATCAGAAATGCTGTTAGTACAATAACCACTAATTTTAGTGAAACACCCTCAGTGCTTAGTTTTGCTGTTGATGTTCGGAGGGGGAAAGTAGGGGAGACCAAAATTATTGATGCGCACTTATTGAGACTTCTATACAATCGGCACCTGCAGTGGCGCTTTGTAAATGCTAGAACTGAAGCAGTGTTGCTGGTGCAGAAACGAAGGGCAGAGGTGAGATGCTTTTGTTGTTACTTTTTAATTAAATCACAATTGTTGACTTGATAAATGTTATGAAATGGTAAGGGAATGGCTTGCTTCCATGATAAATGTTTTGATCTTGATCACTCTATAGGCGCCATGGAATGATGAGAGATTATTGAAATTATTTGCATCTTTCTCTTGAATTCTGCTCTCATTCTCTTTATTATGTACTTGCAGATAACATGTGGCATATAGATTAGCAGGATATAGTACTTAAGTCTTTTTCCATTTTGATACCCTCCTTCATATGCGGCATATATCATGAATGCAATCACACAGTCTACTCTCTAGGATAACTTCCAATATATGAAATTTATTTTTTGTTACTGATGTTTTTACGTTTGAATTTGTTTGGTAGATATTTTTAAATGTAATATTAAACTCTGGTAAGAGGAAAAGAATTTGAGAGGTGCAAATGATCATGGCCAAACTTATTTTGTTTTACATGTAATCATCCACCATAAAGAGTGATGGAAATCTGAAATCCTTGGAATATGAAGCCGACTAGGACTCTAGATATTGATGTAAGTTGTTTGAAGGATAATATCTGGTGTTTGGGCTGCAGACTGGCATGCTCATGTTTACTTTTTATGTTCTCTGAAATGCTAGACCATTAAAATGCCAAGTATTTAAGGCTAGAATTATTTGAGGTTTAATTGTCTTGGGCCTTGAGTTTGGGGAAACACACCTTTTGTAAGGATGAAAAATTAGTCAAGGGGATTCCTACCTTCTGTGTTCAGGGCTCTATTTATGTCATATGAATAAAAAATTTAGATGTACTTTCCTCTTCAATTGTGATGAGAAGTAAAGTTTGGTTCTAGCTGATGAAAAGTTATGATGTCCTTCCTTAGGAGTTTAGCCTGTGTAATTTGTTGACTTTATTGAGCTGAACTGTGTGAAATATGCTCCCTATTTGTCTTTTTGAGTTCTACGTGTCCATCAATCCATTTCTTGCTTGAAAGACATGTACCTGAGTAACAAAACTTGGCCACCAGGGTTTCCTTAAGATGCCAATCCCATTGTTTTGAAGAGTATTGGAGTTTCTCAGACTTCTGTGAATTCTAATTCATTGAAAAAGATATTCCATTTAATATAGCAATTACTAATCTATAGATTTGGTTGGGATTATATCATTTGGTCAAGTTTTTCTGGCATTTTTCTTCAAGAAGAGATGAATATATATCCTCCTTGAAAGATAAGCTCGTCTTGCCTTTTTCTGCTGTTTTATTTTGTCTTTTGTCCAACTTTATTACTTTTGACTGGTATTTGGTGTTTGCTGTTTTTAGATTTGACATGTCTGTATCTGGGCCTACAAAAAATCCAATGTCTTTGTTTTGGCTTTATTTGTTCGCCCAATGTTAATTTGCTTTTTAGTTTTCCATTGATTTATCTTTAATGCATTCATCAAATAAATGAATTTCTTGGGCATAATATTTTTCTCTGTGATGTTGTACCATGATGATTGATGTGTTTGAGCTGTGCATAAAATTTGTCTCTGCCGAGCGACTCCATGAAATTATTATTCTGCCTTGTGAAATCTCATTAGCTAAGTCTTTTGCCTATAACAGAGAAATCTATGGAATGCATGGATAACAATCTCTGATCTACGAGACTGTCTCACCAAAAAAAGACACAGATTGCAGCTGCTACGGCAAAAGTTGAAACTGTCCGCCATTTTAAAAGGACAAGTAAGCTCTGATGCGTCCATCACTGGCTTCAATTATTGTAATATTAAGTTCTTTAGAACTTTCTGTTGCAAATTATTGCATGATATGGCATTTCAATTGCCCTAAGGATTTGATTTAGGACATCAGACATTTGAAGTTTTAACTGTACTAAACATTATCACAATGTTGGGTTTTTACACACACACCCCCAAAAAAAAAAATAAAACAGGCAGCGTCTGTGTAATATCAGGTGATTGGTGAAAAAATTGTTAGCCTCAGTTGCTGAAAGGAATGTGAATTGCACAACATTTAGGGTATGTTTTCATTTTTCTTGCGTGTTTTAGAGGGTTTTATTCTTTTGAAAATTGTATAAAAGTAAAGGAAAGAAAGAAAATTAAAAACTTGAATGATTGAAGTGTGTGTTGATGTTGTAAACGATAACAGCATCCAGTAGGGTTGTTCACAGCTTTGTGCATCACGCAGACTAGTAGTATGCATGTGCTACCTGATAAAAACCAACAGAATGAAGGGGCAATGTATGTAGTTCTTGAGTTGATAAACAGTGATAAAAAACATTAAGATAAAAATAATTCAAGCTTATTTAGTGGGATTGCCTATTTTAGGAATAGTGATCACGCCTCTGGAATATGCTCAATAGAAGTTCTGTTTGCAAACATTAAATCTGAAATTTCCATTCAGTTTTCAGTTGATGGTAAAGATGACTCTTCTATAGTTTCTTTGCTAGTTTATTGAGCAGCACATTGTTTATCTGATAGATGCATTTCCATCAGCTTGATTTAGATCATCCTTTCCGTGAAAGCACATGGGCTAACTTCATGTTTATCAATTACATATTTTCTTTTGGATTAAACTCCTAATAAATTTGTAGTGTTCTGTTTGGTATGACAGACCAAATTTGCCGCACATTGTGTAACGGTTTATCAGTTCATTGACTAAACAAAAATTTTGCTGTATTCAAGTAATACTTTGTTTTCTATGAGGCTTTCTTTGTACTCTCTCTATACATCTATTTGTCTGTATGCATCCAGAAATATATTGTCTTCCACTGTCATGTCTGAAGTTCGTCTGTTTTTTTTTTTTTTTGAATGTAGATGACGACTTTGGAAGATTGGGCGTCTATGGATAAAGGGCACTCAATTTCCATACTTGGAGCTATTGAAGCTTTAAAGGCTAGCACTCTTCGTCTTCCAGTCATTGGAGGAGCAATTGTATGCACCTGGCTGTATATTTAGTATACAGAAAAACTTCTACTCTGTAGTTTGACCAAATGAATAACTACAAACTTTGACAGGCCGATGTCCAAAGCTTGCAAGATGCTATTGGTTCAGCAGTGGATGTTATGCAGGCAATGGCGTCCTCAATATGCTTGTTTCTGCGAGAGGTAATCTCTAAAATTAAGATTCACAGTGCTCGGTTGAATTGTTTACCACTCAAGTAGGAAAAATAGATTTACATTTATGCATATCAACGAATATCGGGCGAAAGCTCTCTGTTTTAAGGGATTACCTCTGCTGAACAGTTTCATGTGTTCTCAGGCCGAGGAAGTGAATTGTTTAGTGAGTGAACTAGCAAAAGTGACCATAAAAGAGCGAGCTTTACTTGAACAATGCAGAGACCGTCTATCCTTGTTAGCAACCATGCAGGTAAAATCCACATCTCCTCTCTTTCCCTTTCCAAATGGTCTTCTGTATCATTGTTTGGTGACAACCATATTTGTAATGTAATATAACAGGTTAAAGACAGTAGTCTGAGAACGCATATACTACAACATAACCGTGTATGAAACAGCAGGACATGACCTGTAGAACTGATTGTATTTGACTGTCAACTCTACATGCTAACACCGTACTGAACTTTTAGATCTAATGGAGGCAGCATTGAAGGTAATAATGAAGGACTGAATCACTAGCTGTGGCTTCTCATTAGGCATTTATGTAACACGCTGGTTTCATAGCCCTGTATCCCAGGTATCCAATATTACAGGAAATGATCTTTTTTTATCTCACCAAATGGCCTTATACGTGGAGAATGTAGACCTGCATGTATATATGTGATATTCTAACTGCACTTTTGTCATCAAGCAATTCTTGTTCGATACCATTTCATGCATTTCAGCCTCTCTACTGTGTGCCGTGTAGTTGAAGCAGTCAGTTTAGTTATGTATGAGTCTTACCATAAGGCTGGAATTAGGACTGCATATGGTTGGCCTGGTCTTCGTTGTATATCCTTCCTGCTTTGGCACATTATGTTTTGTGGGTTGCTGGGGCAATTTTCTGCTGAAAAATACCTTTTCTTTGTTGCCACATTTTATGGTCTGAGAAAACATTGCAACATAATTCTCTGACAGTGAATTTAAAGGTGGGATTGAATGCATGTTTAGGCAAACTTTGCCTTCAATTTTCTAAGATAGATACCCTTAACTCTACGTTTCACGCGACAGTTTCATAAGAAATCGTATAGAATAAAGAGGACTATAACAAAAGGGCTCTCTGAAGCTGCAAAGAAAGCTTTACATACCAATGAGCGGCGCATGAAAAAATCCGCAAGGTCTATATTTTGTACCAGATCAGACTTGTAGAGAGACAAAGTGGGACGTGGCCCTCAAACCAATTTAAACAGATACTAACTTTAAGCGTATGTTTGTTTGGGTTTTTGGAGGTGCGGTTTTGAATGTATTTTCTTTAAAAAAAAAAAAAAGAATAAGAAGAAATAAAAAAATTTAAAATGAATTAATTGAAATGTGGGTATTTTGTGAGGCTAAAACAAAACCAATGGCCAAATTGAATGTACCAATTCCAATTTTAGAAATCTACCTCAAGTATGCAAATGAGGTGGCATTGAGAAACAAAGAAGGTTCCTAGGTGAAGATGTGCGCGCGCGCGTACATACTAGTAGATATAATAAATTAAAAGGTATTTGCAATCTTAACTTGGCTGGGTAACAATTACTTAGTAAAATTATCTTTCTACATGGAGTGATCAATCCTAATTTTTCAGGTAAGTGACCTCATTAACTCTACATGATCAAACTTCTTAGAAAGGTTGTATACCTACTTGTGATTCTCCTGAAAATAGAGTAGAAATTTCATGCAGAAAGCTTGTATTGGCAAAAGATTTGAGGCAGAAGGGACTATGATCATTTGTCACTCAAAGTCACGAGAGCAACTGACTTAACTAAATCTCACATGCCAACATCTCTTGATCTCAACTAACCATCCGCATCGACATACAGTGCAACCCATGTCCCTTACATCTCTAATATATTTAAGCAACATAACGATGTTTACGTACTTGAATTGTCGAATCTGTCCAAGCAGAGTCCATCCATAACGTATGAAGTGTAGGATCCTTACCATCCAAGAGGTGGGTGCCGATGCAATATTTTAGGACATAGAAGGACTATGCACATACCTTTCATAAGAAGCTACCACACTCATGAGAATCAAGGGACAATCCATCAGGCTAGTATTGTGCACTGGTGCATGATGGCCTACTACAGTATGTGGATGATGCTGTTGATTGGAGACATTGTAGAGACTAGCCCCCCTCCCCCTCTCAGGCAATGTGGCTTTGTAGGTCATAAAAGATTCGTATACTAACATGTTATACAAACATATTCAATCATCACAATTAGTATTATTCCATGTTTATTTGACACTTTTCAGATAAATATATTTGTAGATAGTTTTTCAAAATGACCTATTCCATCATTCATTAACACCACCACTCAACTTAAGCAAGAACAATATTTAACAATAACAAACATATTGTGACAATACAGTAACTATGCCAACACAACCAACACGCTCATGACGTCACAACACTCAACCAACACAAAAATTCAACATAAGCAAGAACAACATTTACCAACAATGAGCAAAATCATGACATTACAACAACAAAGCACTAACACATATATGAACAGTACTACTAGACATTCATGTTTTGTAAATAATTTATTTTTCTTCGTCAGACATGTAATAGTTAGACTTATACCTTGGATGACTGATTATGGTGAAAATTTTGCACCATGTCAATTGAGTTCCACAAGTGTGTCATTTTTTCAGCTAATCTTAACATTTGTTACTAGCATCGATGGGTAAGCATTCGGTTGTTTTCTTGCCTTATAACATATAAGACAAATGCCTTACTTATAAAAAAACAAATCTCTTATTAAACGTACACATGCCACCACACACTCCTGATGTAACAGTATATTAAGTTCATGATCTTATTTTATACCAAGATAGATATTGGTCTTTAAAACTCTAATGACACGTTGATTGTCACATGCACAATACAACCATGTCGTTTCAAACCTAGGGTCTACGTACCTTAACATGATCACGAAGTAAGGTATTAACAATCAAGAGTAAACTTTATGTGTCTACTTCATTCTGCAAATCATTGTTGAAGTGCTTATTCTTTAATGACACATCAACATACATGTATTTTCAATAGCTCATACAGAACAGCATGATACTTGTCGTACAAATATAAAGTGCACAAGCCATACAAATTTTTTAATGCCCTTCTGAGTGTTCATAACTCGTAAACTGATTTTAGTGATTATGTATTAAAATAGTCTTGTATCCATACTTATAATTCACAATGAATAAGGTCTCTCAACTTAATTACAGAGGTGCACGCAATCTTTTACGCCATTCAAGATTACATGCATGAACAAACTTGCCAAAATGTTAGTATGAACAAATCAATATTTTATTAATCAATGTAAAAAGATACATATTACATATTCAACCACAATATCTTATTCCTTATTAACTTTTGGTGTTAGAGCACACATTACTAACAATACTCATATCCTCATCCATACGTTTGCTAGACACACCTAGATTAGTGGGTGTTAGGTCAAAACGAAACTACTATGTACTTATATTACTAGACACACTAAGTGTACTTCCATACACGCCACTCATTTTAGACTCTTCTCAAATGCAGTGCACCTACATGCAATCAGATTTACACTTAAGTTTGGGGTATACATCGCTGGTGCAACGTAATACAAGGTATGGATTCTTCCGTCTATACCCTATGCCAACATGTTCTCTAAACCAACACCGCACGAGCTTGAAGCATTCATTAGCCATGACTTGGCCCAAGCATTAGCATGCATCATGACGCCACAAGCCAGGACTACATAAATGAGCTGGCACCACAAAGACACGCCATAGCAAAGTGAACACAAGGCCTAGAAACATATCCAGGCCTGGCGATACGGCACTGGGGCCAACTGCTGTGTCGGATATCATGATTTGGACCCATGCATAGATTTGTTGTTAGTCATCTTTATTTTTTGTATCATAAAATTCCAAATTATTTTACTAAGTTGCTCGCCCAAACCATATGCATGTGAGTACTCGCTTTCGTTTCCGCGGGGCTCAAAAACAAGCTTTCATTACCACAACAATTCAAAGGAAGCATAAATAGCATATAAAAACAACAAATGGCAGTAGGACGTGACAATCTCCAAAATTTAATTTTACTTGTTGTGAACTATCCAAATTAATTGTATCATTATTTTCAAAACCCTAATCAAAACACCGTAATCATGAAACTCTAACCATTACACCATAACAAAAAACCCTAGACCCATTTTGTCTTTCGATGGAATATCTTTTAAATTATGTGCCATTCTGTTGTTTCAAACAAGAAAATCTAAACAAGAGAATAGGCCATTTTGAAAACCCCTAACCTAATTATTTTAAAACTTGTTGAATAAAAATCAAATGTTAAATTAAAAAGCTAATAAAATCCGGTGGCAACAGGAAAAAAAAAAAATATATATATATATATATATATATAATAATAACCTTCCGCATTGAACAGCTGTCGTGTTCCTGTAAAGTTTCAGTCAGTACTGTAAGGATCCGGGCCAACAGCTAAACGTATGGTAACAGCTATTCATTTTACATGTAAGGCCAAACTTACTGCTGCTTTCTGCTGTATCTATATAAAAGATTGTTACAACATTAGTCAGTAAAATACAAATGACCCTTGATTTTTTTCTTTTTCCCTTTTTTTTCCCCTCAAACATGGTCTCTCAAACTCTCAGGCAAATGGATTGAACCCAATACTACAAAGTATGAGATGTTAGGTGTCAGATCACTAGTCTCCCCAGGGGACTCTTAGCCTATTTGTTTTTCTTAAGGAAATTTGGATGTTCAGCTCCATAATTCTACAATTTAACTTAAACAAATAATTTCCAAGGAATAAGTACTTACAGCATTAAAGGCAGGGATCTACGCTTAAGGTTAATGCCAACAAGGTAAAACAAGCACTGCATGAACGTGCTGACTCATCATTAAGCTCTGGAACAACTCCTGAAATTCACAAAAATAAATATTAGTCAGCCAAGTTTAAGCTTCAATCATTTTCCCAAACAAACTTCAGGAAGTCCATAAAAGCAAGAGATTGAGAGTGAGTATCTCCAATGACATCCCTACTTCTCATTATCTTACCAATGACCATAATTGTTCACAATTACCATAAAACTATGCATAGAAACATATCTTCACACAGAACATCGAGATTGAAGAATACTTTCTCTAATGGAGAAGTGGTATTCTCTATTGTATATGATCAGAGCATCTGGAAAGCCACTCGGAGATTATTCAACACCTTGTATCCTTTGGCTGCTCCAAAACTCATTACAGACAAAAATTTGAGCCTAGCTACTGGAACAATTGCTGGAAATTAAGAAAATCCGTTCACGATAAAAATTACATAGAATTTTGGAACTTGGAAGTGTATCAGATAAGCCTGTCAAGGTCATAGCACGCCCATCATTGCTTAGGGAAGAAATGACAAGGGCCCTATACTGCCGCTTATGGGTCTTGGAAGGACATCAGATCTAAAATATGTTATTCAATGTACAAGGGCGCAAAATAGGCAATGCCATTCAACAGATATTTGATATTGCTAATCGTTATTAGCAGACACAAAGGTCTTTCTCTAGCCTACGACCCTTGATAATATCCACAGACTGTCTGTTTCTCACTGGAAATACGACAACGAACAATCGGACTAGCTAAACGAAAATTTGAAGCCAACTTGGAATCTGGCCAAGTCATAATATCAGGAATGCGATAAGTGAAATATCAATGGAAGAAGCAAGGATAAAGTATTTCATTGGCTTTCCACAGGATCAGCTGTTTGTAAGTATACTAAAATACTAGCAAAGAAGGGAGCAGTGATAGAAAAAAAAATCAGGAAATTCAGTATTGGGCAATATAGCCGTTGGAAGTAGACGGTAAATTTACTGCTGGGCGCTCCCTTGGGAGTTTTTTAATAGTTTATACTAATTTTTTTATCCATCTATTAAAATGTGTCGATTTAAAATCGTTTAAAAATTATGAGGAGGGTGGGCTCGTGGGTAGGTTGGGGGGGGGGGGGGGGGGGGGGGCGCACAGGAGGAGGTCAGGCTCACATTTTCGTTGCACGAATTCATGAGAAAAACATTTTCGTGAATTAAAACAATAAAAATGATAAATATTTTGATAATTTTATTGAACTCAACAAATTTTATGATTCAAAATCATATAATTGAGACAAATTTTTAAATAATTTTAAAATTGAAATATTTTAATAAATAAATAAATAATTTAGTAAAAACTGTTAGAAGCTTCCTTTGGCCTCATCCTCCTTGCGAAAATACATCAAAAAGACCCCATAACATTTTGCGACATCAGATTTGACGTCCCGTTATCAACTTTTTAGTAACTCAAATTTGCATGCAAATTTTAAAGATTCAAAGTTTAGTCCAAAAATTTAAGAAAAATATAAAATTTAAAAAATACAAGAGATAAAAGATATATATTATTTTAATATTTAAAATGTTTGAAAAAATTGATTTGAAAAGATGCAGATTTACACCAAACATTTATATATCATTATAAAATTGCTTGTGCCAGAACATGGTATTGTGCTATTTGACAGGTATATCACACTGGCATTTGTTAGGCTCTGTACTTGTGCTCTTCTGTTAAAATTACTTGGTAGTAAAACATTGCTAATCCAGGGAATTTGTCTGTCTTTTATCGCCACAACAGAGATTGGGTGTCTTGCATAATAGACAGCACCAGCACTCATCTCCTCTAGACTAAATATGTTACATATGCCCGATTCAAATAAATAATCTTGTAACCATATTACTAATGCCATTAAAAGAGGAAAGCCCTCAAACAAAAACACACCAGCAACATCAAATCCTTCTCCCCTCCTGATTAAGAAACAGAGTGCCTCCCTTTTCTAGTTGGTGTACATTTTGCTTCGTCGTGGTTAGTTGAGCCAAGGCTCTCCGATGAGTCCGAGCCACTGTTCTCAGCAGTCCCCCCTTTGTTTGACCATATCTTGGAGAAGATTCTCTTCGACATGATCAAGCCTTTCATTTTACTGATGGCAGCCCTGTCAGCATTGTTAGCCTTACTTTCTCCGCCATTTCTGTCCTGCACGGCTCCATTCCCCAATCTTAGAGCAGCCAACTCTCCTCTAAGGGCTCTGAGCTCTTCTGCTGAAGCTACAGCATCCCAATCCTCATCCGCGTTGGTAGTTGCTGACCTTGAGCTTCCATGTGAGCCGCAGTTCAGCTCTTTAATGGCTTTAGGTAGATCTGGGGTGCTGCTACCAGACGAAGCAGCAGCACGTACTTGCTCAAAAAAGAGCACTTGGACAACAACGCGTAAAGGGAGTCTCTCATTTTGCACCGCATGCATGCATGCCTCAGCGGAGAGCTTCTTGCAGTCCATCAGCCTACATATTCTCTTCCTCTCACCCTTGCTGATCCCAGGATGCTCCTACACCCAGACCATAGATCAGTCGGTATATTTAGCAAAAGCCAAGCATCATTTTTGAATGTGCATGTCTTTATACTCCAAAAATCTTGTTTGTCTTTTTGTTGTTTTTTGTGAACATGATTGAGTACATAGCTTGAGCACAATTTCAGTTACCAGAAGTGGACAAGTATGGAAGTCACAAGACCTTTGTGAAAAAATAAGTATGAATCGCATTTTATGAAGTGCATAGCATAATTAATGGAGGAATTTACCTTGAGATATGCATCTATGGCCCGATATAAACCATCATGCGCAGGACGTGGAAAGGTAGAGACCATCTCTGAGACGGCAATGAAAGATGAAATGGGTAGATTTGGATCCTTTGCAACATCTGCAAGGTACCCATCGATGAGCTTGGCCACCATCAGCTTTGAAGCTTCAGATAAGATTCCAGGCCTCCTTATCTCCTGAATTTCACCAATGTTTTCCATTTCAGTTTCAGCATTCTCATCTTGTTTCACAAATTCTTCAAGTATTTTCTGGACTATACAAACATCATATATCGTTGCTTCCCCCTTGCTTGCTTGAATTAACAGATCATTAACAGAAGCCTCCTCCAACTGCTGCCCTACTTTTTTAACCAGCTCCATTTTTACGGATTCCAGTGAATCAGCTGATATGGCAGCTTTCAACAACTTAAGCAAGAAACTACATGAGACACTGCCTTTTTCTGCAGGCAGAAGACACACAATTGTATCCAAAATAGAGCGGAACTTGGACATTTCATTTTGCTGGACTACGTTTTTGCCAGAGCCTGGTAATTTTCGATAAGCATAAGCTTTTAAAGCTTCTCCAATCACTTCATTGGATATAATCCCTTTGCTTTTAATGGTCAGAATAACATGCTTATACATATCTATTTCGAGCTCACATAAGTCCTCAACCCACCAATCAGTTGGTATCATTCGGCTTCTGGCTCCATTCCAGGTGGGATCATTCCAATTTTCCTCGGGAATCTTTCTGCGGTTATAGGTATAGGACCAATCCACCTTGGAAATATCAACTGAGGCCTTGGAAGCAATAGCTTCAATGCAGTGGCTGGTTAATTTTAGTTCCTCAGATAATGGCAAAAAGGATTTCGCAGTCTGAAGAACTATAATAGAGTCCTTCCAGCTCCGGAAAATGCTAGTAGTGAGAAAAACATCAATCTTATAGATGAGGTTACCTTTCTCAATTGTTTCATGCATTTCAAGATACTCTGCTGCACATCGTGCTGCAACAACATTATAAGCATTTAGGGTAACTGTCATTCCATAACAGAACTTGGCACATATTTCAAAGGCACTGGAACCGCCTGGAATATCATGAATATTGATCTCATCATCATTTCCCTCATCAGCAGAAGAAACCAACTTCTGCAAGCGCGCACTTTTAGAGAGAAGGGGAAACTGCAGATTTCAAGTTATTAGCGAATCAGTAAGGAAAACGATATGCACAGCTTCAGATCATCGGTTTAGTAGAATGCCAACAACATTAAAGAGTACAGTAGAATGCCAACAACATTAAAGAGTACACTTCTCGAGACTTGCTCTGATCTCACTAATTCATTCTATCTAGATATTGTTTCTTGGCATTAATCTACTAAAATGTTTTCTCAAGATTAGAGCATTAACAACATGAAGATTCTTCAGGCCCAATACCTGGGAGGCATTAGTTACTAATTGCTGAACTAGCCCAGATGTGACATCGTCATACCTTGTGCAGATAAAACTTCACATCGCCAACATGTACAACAATATCTGTTGCCAGCTCACTAGCCACATATCTGCAGACAAAAGTTTTTCACTTTTTGACAACATTCTAGGGCAGTAAATATAACTGGACACATGTGCACATGGAGATTGATTACAAGACATTGATATCAAAGATAAAACCAATAATTTAGAGGATTCTCGATCTTGTGAACCTGAGATTATTATTAGCATCACCATATTTACAGGCCTTCTACTTTTTATTGAATCCAATAGAGATGCGCCACAATCACTCCAACCACATTACAACAATTTAATTTTATCGTTTATCTCTTTAGATGGATGGGATGCTCTGTCAAAAAGCTAGACTCGTCCTAAAGGTCTTGTAAGCTTGAAATCAGATGTCCCATTAAACTATTCAATCAACTAGACACCAGAACTTTTAAAAATAAGAGAGAAAATAATGAAACAAAAAAAAGCACTGTTACATAACCAAAACAAAAGAATAAGGTGAAAAAGAAGAGGCTGAAAGTTTCTTTGAGTAAGAAGATGGACTTGGAGGAACGATCAATGAAGAACAATTCAGCTAACACATAAATATATAAACATATATGTAATATCTTATGGATCTTTCATAAGCGTGAAAGTTCCATAGAAAGGTTTAATTCACATGAAAATAATGACCTCCATAGTAGCTAGTGGAATTCGGTGAACAAACTCAAAATTTCATTTTGAGACAATGGTGACCTGATTCTACAAGAGAGTGCAAGGTTTCACACTT
The DNA here is from genome assembly GCA_019155195.1 of Avicennia marina. Classification (NCBI taxonomy): domain Eukaryota; kingdom Viridiplantae; phylum Streptophyta; class Magnoliopsida; order Lamiales; family Acanthaceae; genus Avicennia; species Avicennia marina. The sequence goes on along the minus strand of CM032770.1, from coordinate 3,087,228 downwards.
CCTGAAAGTGACGAAAGTTAAAATGGGCTCTACAAATGCAACTGCAACTAGCCAAGAAATGTCATTTTTATCCGAATAGAGAGGTTTAGATAATTTCAGACACCGTTGTGGGTTAAAGAAAGTGAAAAACATTGAACAACAAAAGCAAATTTATCAAAGCAGTGCACCACTGCAAAGTCATACAAACAAATAACAATCATTTCAAGATGATTAATTAAGATCTAACCTTATATTGTTTCCATCAGTCTGGAAGGAATCGGGTTTCGATCCAAGCTTCATAAACTTCATCCTGCCAACTTAAAGATCTGTTTCTCCTGACACTTCAAAACAATGCTTACACACTAAACTAAACACAGCAAATGCAGTACCCCAGATAAACTTTCAGGCATCCCCAACCATCCCACAGGTATGCAATCAAGGAAACTAAGCCCGGAAATGGAAAAATGTAAAGGGCCTAGGCGTGGGGACCAAATATCTGAATAAGGCAAATTTCTTAAAACTTCCAGAGGAAAATGATGGGATCTCAAAGAAGTGAAGGATATATGCCGGTATGACCGAATCTTGACAGCAACCAAGGCAGAAATAATTTGCACAGAGAGAGAGAGTAGAGATGGAATAGATAACAGTGGATGGGGTTTATAGAGATTTCAAGTCTCTAATGAAATAGTTCACTTGAATGGGAAGAGAGCCAGATAAGGGGGTGTTTCCCAGGTCGGCGGCAAAGCCCACAGACTCCGGACGCACCTAGTCAGCCCAGGGGACACTACCAACGGGGTTGCACACTAAATTATTCCCGAATACCAGTGGGAGATACCACTAGCATACAGTGTGACTCCTCCCCACCACCTCCCTCTATTTCTTTATCTTTCTTTCTTTCTCATCCTCCCTTTCTTTACTCTGTTTCTCTGATTCTTTAATTATATTCTTAGCAGAAAGATTTTACCCAAAAACAGAAATTAAAAAAAAAAAAAAACCCAGTCCTCTTAAAGCTTCAAGTTCCAAACCTCATAAACAAATCAGAAATACATCAAACATGTGCACTATAATTACTTTGGCACAGCTCAAAGTCTTAAAGGCCTGCAACGGAAAACAGCATCTCGGTATCAGTTGAATCAACCACCAAACAGGCGGACAACAAGCATCTCTCCGTATATCTTTGCCAAGGCTGTAAGATATAAAGAGAGGATCAGTGGGCATACAGATTAGTAAACTCCATTATTAATAGTACAACCTCATTTATGAGAAAAAATAAAAAATCAAACATCAGCGACCAACAAAATCTCAGAACAGAAAAAGAATCACTTTTAAAAAGACGAGAAATCAGACCACTGATAAAAATACAGCATGTGATGTAAAAATCACTCAGAATCAAAATGAAGAAAGATCAAAAATTCATCCGGGATTTTCACTCAACCAACAGAACCCGAAAGCCACTCTCCATGTAAACCCCAACAAAACCCTAGGCTTACTAGTGGAATAACCAGGTTGTCGAAGCACAAGAAACCCACCACGAACACTGCACAGAAACAGAGAAAATGTGAATCCGAGACTCATTCAAGAAATTCGCTCTGCACGGACACCAACAAAGAGAGGAGAGTCCAGAAAATGAGTTGTGTAGTCTGGCACCATGCAGAATGCATAACAAAACACACGCTCAAACAGCCACGATTAGGCTGCCGAGTGCTTACCTGTTTTGCTAGAAGAGGCAATGCAATTTTTCTCGTCCCAAAACCACCCTTCCCCTTTTTCTTTGCAAAGACAACAGTAAAGGCGAGAACCGGTCCAAAGATGATTCATTTAGGTAATGAGACATTTTTATGGAGAAAGTGGGGGGACACTTGTAGCATTCCTTCTGAGAGAGTGCGAACTTTGAGATTGGAAGATGGATGTTGGAAGTGATTGAGAGCAAGACAAGCACGCCTCACTGACACTCAGCTTTCTTGCTTGCACCCATCCCATTCCAACGTTCAGCGGCGAATTTTGGCCCATTTCTCTTTGTCATTCACGAGCCTCGAATTTAATAAAGACCAATAAATAATCACCACCACACTATTTATGCATCATTTGATATGAAATCAAATTTTATCATTCGTCAAGCTGTGTGTTTGCTTCCAAATTACACACTATCCATTCTTATTTATAAATATTATAAATCAAATATTTTATCTCATATATTTTATTTAAATTTCTCTCTCTCTTACTTTTTTATAACTAATTAATTATTATCAATTACTATAATTTTTTTACTCATTTTTATTTTTATTATTTTAAAAATTTATATACTATCAAATCATTCAATTATTATTACATATTAAATATATGTGAATAATTTTTTTATTCACTCAAATCTTATAAACTAAATATAATTTTCATTCCAATCAAATCATTCAAATTTTCCTTCCCCACCTTAACTTGGAAAACAAAGATACCCGTAGTAATTTACCATATTGGTTGTAGTTGATGTTAAGACTGTAATAATTCGGTATTTTGCTGGAAAAATATGATTAACAGCAGATCAATAGAGCCATTGCACCAATTAATCTCGAATTTAATGACAAGTGGAAAATTGTTGGCAAGTATGATGCAAAAAGCTACCAAACATGTGTGATCATGAAACCAACCCCAACTTCTCGAGCGATTAGGGGATTGATAATGTTTTTTGATAATATTTTTCAATAAAAGAGAACTAATATTTCCAAGACCCATAAAAAAAACCTGATTAGGTTGTGTTATGAGACAAGATTCTTTAGAATTAATTCTAGATTTCAAATTCAAATGAAAGTAGAGCAATGTGGGGATGTGCTACAGCATATTTGGGGACAACTCATATTGCACTATAACTGAAGAATCTCTTAATCCAATGAATTTTTGGTTAATTGATAGGGTTAATTACAAGCTTATGTTTGTTCTAGTTTTCCACAGTGTGTTATTTTTATGTATTTTTTTCTTAAAAAAATTGTATAAAAATAAAAAGAAAATTTTTTTAAATATGATGGTTAAAGTGTGAACATTTAAAAAAATATATGAAACGAGCTCCCTACAAGTTGGTGTGATAATCATATACATCCTTCGTTAAAAAAAAAAAATTTGCACGTTTTTCTCCTTTTAAATCATAATAATTACATATTTATAATTCTAAATATCTATTTTTTAATTTGTGTTTGAATAGTATATTTTAACTCAAAAAATATCTATAAGTGTTTTTAAAACATATACTTTAATGGAATCCAACACAATTTATCAAATTGAATATAAAATACAATGCAATTTAAAAGAAAACAGTTTATTTGAACTTGCTGCAATATTTAAAAATTTGATGGGTGTTAATTTTTTAGTACGAATGTTTTATATTTAACATCATGAGGGAGGCATTTGTAATTTTAAAATGAAGAAAGGTACAGTTAGTAATTATATTACTTTGTAGGGAATTAGATGTAATTGGTCCTAATTATTAACTTGTAAAAACACCTAAGCATACAAATTTATTTATAAATTATAAAGTTATTATAATTTAAATAAAAAAAGATTAATTAATAGAAATATAAAAGCATTAAAGAGAAATATATTAAAAGAATCCGAAAAAAATGAGAAAAAAACAAAAAAAATAACAAATTGAAAAAGGAAGAAAGAGGAAAATAAAAAAAAAAAACATATTTATATAATAGCATAGTTAATAATGTAGTATAAATTCTACTAAATTAAGTAGAATGGATCTGAAAGTCAAAACCTCATAATTTGAAATGGCAGCATGCAGTATTGTAATACTTAAGATAAATGATTGTACATTATTGTTCATGTGAACGTGGGTTCACTGCTCCCATCAAACCTTGAACTGCCTGAGCAAATAAAATACACACAACAATCTCTTTTTCTTTTTTCTTCTTCTTTTTTTTTTTTTTTAAATCTTTGTGACTTTATGTTGAGTACAAGGATTCCAAACAAATTGAATCCGATACAAACTTCACTGTAAAATTTATTATAAATATTCTATAAACACACGTCACAAATGTTGATAAACTTATTAATACAATAGAAATTTAATATTGATTCGTAACAAATAATATATAAATATTTAACTTAATTTATTCAAACTTTAGCATAAACATAAAAAAAATTAAGTCAGAATTTCTTATTTAAATAAATTGCATTATAATTTTTCTATATAATATGTGCGTGAATGTGTGTGACAATGATAAATAATCTTAATTTTTATATAATTAAAAATGAATCCGCAAGATTCTAAAATATTAAGTTGTATACTCTTAATTCAAGTTGAAAAGAAAATATGGCGATCGAGATAAGAAGGGTATCATTAGTAAAATATTAAAAAATTAAAAATAGTTATTATAAGTGTAAAATAATTACAAAAGAATATTTAAAAAAATCATTAATTAAAACACCAATGGGTGGCTTAGTAATCATACGGATTATTATGAGAAAGTTATCGTGGGAACGTGCATGCAAATAGCTGCTTATTTATTCTCATTATTCTAATTATAAGGCCAGGAAGGCAGTAGATTTTTATTATACTCTACTAGAAAAATATAAAATAAAAAGTGGATTTGATACATAAGAAAAAAGGTCAACCAACTTAACGCCCTTCCTCATCCCATATCTCAAATTCACCATTTATTTAATAAAAAAATTAGAAGCAGAAATTACGACGAAAAGTGCCTTTGGAGATATATATTTGTTGATAAGTGAAAGTGCCTAACTTTGACTCCCAACGAGTTAATGGTTGGATATAATTGGCATTAAATAATCCTTCATGCTAACCTCCCAATTATTGCTCCAACTACAGCTGTTTTTAAAATTACTTTCCCATGGTTACGTATGGCTTGCTACGTACTCTCTCTCTAATTAAGCAGACCAACTCGATTAACGATATCCATATTGGTTTAATAACTTCCTCCTCTTCTTTAACAAAGCAACATATATTATATAAGTTAATTAATGGAGCTAATCATCGTGTTAAGGTGTCATTACCACAACACTTGCCACAAACCACTGGTGGTTAGCGGTGGCCCGTTGTTAGGGTTGTGGCCACATGAAATAATCAGACGGGAAGAGGTCAAAATAGAAGGTCACGGAGAGCACATTTTTATTTATATCTATATTATATTATTATTTTAATAAAAAAATTTAATTACACAAATATCTTCATGCAAATACTTTTATTCTTCTATCATTTTCTTGTTTATTTTGTCTAACTTACGATTTATATTTACACTTTCTTTCAATTTTTATCATTTTGTAATTTTTTTGATCTTTATAATTTTTTTATTTTAAATATTTTCACACAATGTAAAATTATGTATATTTTTTATTTTAATTTTTTTATTTTCTCTCTAACTTTTTCTATTTGTATTTTCTTTCGAATGTTCTCTCTTTTCTAATTTTTTATGTTTCCTTATTCTATTGTTTTACATATGCATTATGTTTTTAATATTAAATAATTTTATTTTTCATAATTAAAATACAATAATTTTATAATTTATAAAAAAATTTCCACATGCACAAGTGTTCAAATTTTACTAGTTATATTATTATTTCAATAAGAATTTTTTATTGAATTATGTGACTTTACACTACTATCCTTATGTTTAATATTTGAATTCTTTCTATTATTTTATTCTCTCTTTTCATTTAACATACCACTTATATTTTTGTAAATTTTCTAAAATTCTTTTATTCTTTATCATTTTTTATTTTAAAAACTTTGCACAATGTAAAATCATATAATTTTCTTATTTTATTTTTAAAATTTTTTGTTTTCTTGACTTTTTTATTTGTATTTTCTCTCAAATTCTCTCTCTCTCTCTCTCTTAAATTATGTTGATTCTTTTTTATTTTATTATTTTGAACAGTCTCAATACTTGTTAATATTAAATAATTTTATTTTTATTAATAAAAATATAATAATTTTATAATTTATAAATAAATCTATACATAAATAGAGTGTGCAAATTTTAATAATCACATATAATTTTATTTTAAAAGTAATTTGCCAGTTATAGTTTTCTTTCATTTCTCAAAACATATGGTTTGTTTGGTTTGTCATTACAACTGGTAGGAAAATTTTGGAATATGCTGGGTTTGTTATTAAGGTGGATAGGAAAATTTTGATAATTTGAATAGAAAGAAAATTAAATATGTATATACATATATAATATATATAATAATGATCAAATGATATAATAATACGTAGATTTGTCAAATAATAAACATAAATGTAAAAAGAAAAATTACAGTGATAACAATTAATTTAATTGTGAATATCCAAAATGATTAAGAGAATATTAGTTGGTTATAGTTATGATTGAAATTTTTTTTAATTTGAATTTGAATAAAATTTGTATACTCAAATGTTTTATTTGTAAAATTTTTAAATTATAATGAATGATCAAAAATTAGAAAATAAACACAGCCATTAAAATTCAACTTCAATCATAATATTTAATCATTTTCATATAAAAACACCCCACTCAAAAACACAAGTTTCCGTAAATATTTCATATGAAAACGGCTTTATTTGGATGTAAATTTTGTAAGGATTGAGACGATGAATTTTATAAATAATATAAAAATATGGGAGACAAAATAAAGAATTATTTTAGAAATAAAAGTACAAATTTTATTGGCTATGCTGGAACCCATTTTCAACTCCCAACATTTTTTCTAATTTTATATTTCTAAACATGCAAGCAACAAAATTATCGTGTCAATTCAAATTTAAAATTGTCATTTCTTTACAAATATAATAAATTAATTATTTTTTAATTATTACACATATCATACTCTAATCAATATATATAATTATATTTATTTTTATTTATACTTTATAAAATAATAATTATATTTATATCTTATATCATACGATTATTATAATATTATATATATTTAAATAAATTAAAATTTTTAAAATTTTACGAATAAATATATTTTTTATTCAACGCAACTCTAATCAGACATCACTAAACATCACTTCGTACCAAAACCCCCTCTTCCAAACGTAACGACTGGGTTGAAAATGATGGCGAAAGCCATGTGATTTTTAAATGCTTAAAAATCGCCATAAACATGCGTGTAGCCAACGTTAACTGTGGAACACAAAAGAGCGGGGTAAGTCTCTGTCAACTAGGTTCCAGTGACATTTAATGGAAAGAGTGTCGCGTCCTGCACCCATTACCTACCTCCATCATCTTTCTACTTTTACCATCATTTTACTCTCACCCTTACCTTAAACTTTGCATCGCAATCAATCAAAGCCACCTCAGCAGCTGCCAAAACTAAAATTTCACTGCAACTAATTATTACACTACAACTGGTTCACAGTACATAGTCTCTAGGTGCTAGTTTTTTCCCATATTAATTGCTCGTCTTTTCGTCCCATCAACAACTCCAAACCAAAGCAAAATATTTATTACACTTGTATTGTAATTATACAAATAAAATATCCCATCACACGACTATATTTTGAATGGTTTACATAAATGTGGAACACTTCATCACCCCCTTATTACAAGCAAACGCCGACTGGAGGGAATGCAGCTCCAGATTCTCCCAATTCCAGTCCAAGTTTTTTGGCTAGCAGATACAAATGAGAACTGCAATTGAGGACTCCATTGTTGTTAAACTTTTTCACTGAGTAGCTTTGAGTCACACGCCACAATCTTGATGGAATCAACAGTTTCCGGGCCTTCCTCGCTTTTTAGCTGAGCATTTTGCAATAGGAATGTCCACACGTTGTCGCAGAATCTGTAGGTGTGAAGATGTCCCTGAACAAAGCATGACGGTGATATTAGAAAGTATCAAATGTGGAACGGCAAAATAACGTCATAGCATCAATTGGATTAATATTGGGGACACAAGGAAGAAACAGACATTGAAACACAAGGGTTAAGGTTAAGGAAATAGAGCAGAACAGTTGCGAGGCACGTGCTTTAGAGATTAGAGAATACCGTCCACCAACGAGTAGAACACATTAGAGAACACAAAGTAAAATGTTAAATTGCTAAAACAAAACAGACAAGTAGCTAGATCCACCAAACAAACACCAGAGATTACATAATTTCATTAGAATACTTCATGTAGACAAGGCAATCGTTATAATAGCCAGGATAATAATAAGGAAGAAATTGTACAAGAATGAAAGCTGGGAAGGCATCATATAAGAATGACGGGTCTCCAGTGGATGATTTTTACTTTTAATTGAAAGATTCTGAAACAGTAAGAATTCAAAACAAAAAACAACAGACAAAGAAAACACTAGTGAAGGGAAATTTTGACTGGAAAGAGATTTCAAGATCAATGCACCATCTTGATCAATTAGAGTACATCCACATTAATACAGAAAGAATAGAAATGCAAAATCAGCTAGCTTTTAGTACCCTTCCACATTTATCCATTAAAATTTTACCCAATGACTTCAGCATATTTTTTATAGTCGTTTACTTTCATGCTTGCTTTGTTGAGATATTTGTGTCATCTGTGTGGATATTGGAAAGATTTTTCCAATCTTGCTGTAAGCTATTCTGAGCCATCAAATTATAAAAGCAAGACGTGGAATGTGGAATCAGATAGACTTTGATTAGTAATTCAACAAGTTCTTGGCCTCTAGTATCTGATTGTAGCCAAATTGGGATATATGACTGTCTTCCAAAACACCAAGTAGTGCAACATTCAATAGAGATCTGTGCCTCTGCTAGGAGGTCCACGTAAGAGCTTAGTGATTATGTTTCTTTTAAGATATTAAATGCATGCAGAAGTATTTCATATTCCCACCAATTTATTGGCTAATGCTTTCTGATCGAATAAACATGAGTACTGCCAATTAGAGCTATGGAGCATGACCAATCAAATAACATTATAGCAAAGTAAAAAGGCACAACAAACTAATTTGTAGGAATAACGTGGACTAACAAAAATACAGGCAGATGTATTTCAAAATTAATTTCCATATTCCATATGCGAACTCCAATTAGAAATCATTTTGCCACAATCCCGGAGATATAGACAAGGGAAAGCCTTAGCAAATCCTTTTCAGTAAAAAAGGACATTTACCTTAACGGAAACCTTGTTCTTCACCTCACTTTCCAAAGCTTCAGTCATCGACTGCAATCATGGAAGCAAAACATCTAAAATTAATTTTAGTGGAAAGCATGTATGTAGGATGCATTAATGGTGCACACCAACAATCATACCCCCCCACCCCCGGCCCACCCAAATGCAATAATATATAGATTGGAAGGAAAAAACAAAGGCTCTACCGTGAGAGTGTGTAGCCAAACACGAATTTCCATTGATTCTTTTAGCATAGGATTTGAGCAAGGACAACACCAAGAAAAGTTTTTCCATTTGGTTTCATATGAAACATTAAGCCAATTCCTGAGTGACTACAGCTTAAATTATTCCTTGTCAATTTATACATCTACCCAACTATTTTATTCCCTTTCCGTGATTTTATAATTAAAAGGTTTTCAGAAATAATACTTGATGCAAATACCAGGGACAGTGATTTTCACTTATTTTGATTTTCATCTTCACTATTTTTCCCAACTAAATATCAAGTCCAAATTGGGCACGAATTTTTCATTCGATTTCAACGTTTCGACTGTCAAACAATAATTCTCCAGTTCAAACTATGTTCACAATATACACTTTCCATGGTAAATACATTTTTTAACATCGCTCGAACCTGCTTAACTTAGCTTAACCGAGTGATGATTATCAGAAATAGAAGAAATATTTAAAAATTATTGAAGGACAAACCTTGTCAAACTGAATAAGAACTTGAATGGCGAGTTCGGGGCTGAGATTTCCCCCAGAAACCATCTGATCCAGCGTTTCTGTCAAGCACATCCCGATCGTTGATCTCCTATACAGCTCGAAAGTAGCCATTCTTCCCCAATAGCAGTAACTCCCTACACAATATGCAAGATCAGAGAAAAATCAACTCCTAAAAAAAATCCAATAGATCCAAATCAACCAAAAAACATTTAATCATACAGAAAATTATGTTTTTTTGGAAAGATTGATCGACAATATTCTACGATTCAGAGGTATACCGAGAAGAGTTCTGTGACCGCGCTGATGCAGAAAGACGGATTGATAACGTTGAGGGAGAAAGAGAGGGAGAAGATTCGGGGCCTTTTATACCCTAGATTTCGGAGTTGGAGGATTATATAGCCGATAAGCGTTGGGCGGTGCCCATAAAGACCATATTACCCTTGGATGTTTTTCCTTATTATTAGTGTTATTCCTAGTAAAAATTGCAGTAAATTTATTTATAAATTATAAAATTATTATATTTTAAATTATAAAAATAATTTATTTAAATTAAAAGATAAAAATATTTGAAATAATAAAATAAAAAATAATCAAAAGAGTTTCAAAAAAGTTAATTTGAAAGAGAATATAATTAAAAATATTAAGTTAAAAAAAGAGAGAGAGGAAAGGGAAAGTGATTAAGAAAGGATAGAAAAAAATAAAAATAAGAATAATTATATACTAAAACTCTCTGTTAACCTAATAATAATACAGTACAAATAAGTCAAAAGAAAAGATGAAAAAAGTAAAGGATAAAAAATGATAAAAATATGAAAAGAATGAAAGTAAGGATGATTGTATAATTTGATATTATGCGATCAATAAATTTTATTTAATTGATAATATAGTATAAATTATTATTATTGTGGGTGTTGTTATATGTTTTACTTTCAAAATTGAAAAGATACAAGATATGTAACAGTTAATAATTTTTATTTGTAGTATACATTACCTTATTCAAATAGTTATTTTTATACTTTGTAAAAAATTATAATTAAGAAGAGGAACACAAAGAAAACGTGTAGAAATAATTTTGTCATTATAAAATATAAAAAAAAGCATGCATTTAAATCTACATAATGTCTAAGAGTCAAGCAGTTTTTACGACTACTATATATCAAAGACATGTTCATTTTGAATGATAATATATAATAAATTATTTTATTTAATCTAAATTAAATGTTCACTTTAATTGGTTAAATTAAAACTCTTGATTAAAGAAGAATTCACTGTTAAATCATAAAATTGTAAAATAAATAATTCATGAAAATTATGATTAAATAATCAAAGAATTATGAATCACCCCCCCCCCCAAAACACACACACACATATCATATTATTAATTGAATAATGCACATAGCAAGGTTATAGTAGGAAAAAAATACAATCACCTTAAATAATCAATTTTAGTAATCATGATAATTAAAAATTAATTAATCATATAAATTTTTTATCATTCAAAATAATTATAAAAATTATAATCTTATTAAAGAAAGTAAGCATGTCCCAAATGCTAAAGGCCTGACAATGACTAGCAAGTATACACAATCAATGTGTGTGTATAAAATTTAAAATACAATTTATCATAAATTCATATAGAGTCGTGCTTTTATTATATAGATATTTTAAATTATATACACAAGTATTTATTCTATAATATATCACTTAACAAAAATGAACTACTTTGAATATAACAAAATTATATAATTTTGGTAATGACAATAAAATATATTATAATATTTTAAAATGTATTAAAAATCTTCTTCAAAATGAGAGAAAAATATATATTTAAAATAAAAATTAAATAAGAAGATATGCATTAAACAAAATTTAACTAATAAAAATAAAAAGGAGAAGATACAAAAAGGAAAGAAAAATAATAAAACCATATAAAAGAAAGACATTTCGGTATTCCAACTATAAGTTGCAAAAAGTAATTATTAGAGTTAAATAATTTAACAGTCATAAATAATACAAATAATTATTAATAGAGGCATTTTAGATGAATTTGGAAAATCTGTTAAAATGATGCCCCACACTTAATAGCATAACATAAGCTATTATTGTATAATTCTAAATGTAGATGAACTAAAATATTATTTTTAAAATTTTCCCTTTTCATCTCATTTTTTACTTTCTATTTCTCTTTATATCTCTCCGTAATAATTAGCACTTGATTTTTCTTTCATTATCTTTATCTTACCTCTAATTTTTCCTCCTTCCTTTTCAAGAATTTTTCGTATGAATTTAATTTAGATAAGTTTATATCATTATTTATTTTTTTAAATATAATTTAGTCTTCAAAATATTTAATAAAAATTATATATATATTTAAATTAGTCACACGTCAAAATGTACAGTTCAACAAGTCCATATATATACTCACATGCGTGCATATATTGGTGACGTGCAACCGCAAATCCTTACTAATGGGCTTTGGGATTTGTTGCAATACTAAGTAAGTTCTTGTCGGCCCAAGATTGAAGGGCCATCTAATAGTGGGCCCTTAGATTGGGCCTGCTCAGTTGTTGACTTGCACGTCGTTTGCTGGCTCGTTGTTACCAAATGTTGTCGTTTTAAGGCTTTAGCCCATCCTCATTTTTATCACAAGAAAGAACAGAGATAATCTTTTCATGTATAAATAATCCTTTCTAAAATAATAATAATAATAAAAAAGTCCAAAAACTTAGTAATTTACAGTTATATAATATTACAATAATAAATAACAATCCCCCCTCCCCCAAAAAAGAAGTGTTTTTGATCATTTCATTTATTGCTTTTGATTTTTATAGTAAAAACACACATTATAATCATTATATTTTTAAAAATTTTTTCTATTTCTTTCTTGGTTTTAAACAAAATTTGAGGAAAATATACTTAAAACACACACCAAAAAATAAAAATAAATATAGCCATTATTTTCTTAGTCAAAATAGTTTTTACTCTCACAATGCCAGCAAATATATATACATTCACTGAAAATAATTTATTTTTAAAATTAATTTATGTGTGCATATCCCAGTATTTTCGTGCAAATATCAATTTTTCTTTTTTTTAAATGTATGTGTGACTATGCGTGTTTCGACAAATATAAGCATGGTTTTAAAGTAAACATGACTGCACATGTAATTGGACTTAAGTATACGTACGTACGTGACCATCAAGGAGCTAGAAAATTTTGGAAGGTTGATCTAATGCTTAAAAGTAATTACCAATTTAACAAACGAAAGGAATGAGAATTATGTCTAAATTAATATTCTTAATATATTAAGAATTTTGTCAAAAAATGGACCACTATGATGGAAAGACAATATTTAGTTGCTTTAATTGAAGTGGTATAATATAGTACAACATAGATTTTACTGAGGAGTTTGCTCAAACTATATTTGAAATAGTTTTATAAGTGACATTAATATGTCATTTTAAAAACATTACGTATATCACATAGAATAATAAAATGTATATTCTTCCAACTTTGAGTGCCATCAATTCTACTTGAAATCCACTGAATATTTCTTTTCCAAATAAATAAAATAAAATTTTGGGAATAAAGAATTTTTATTTACAATTAGAGAGTTAATTAATCAATCAAGTTTTAACATGAAAATGAATGAGGAAATATTGTTACATAGGGAATCAACAGAAAAAAAAAAAAAAAGAGCTTATAATAATTAAACATTGCAACAACTAAAGGGGACAAAAAATTAAACAAGTTTATGAAAAACTTCAGAAATTAAAGTTAAAATTTTTTTATTTTAATGCTCTCTACTAATTAATTCTATTTTAACACTGTGTAGGCAAGTAAAATTTTTAACCAATTGAATATCGCCATGTGGCATTTTGTTGTAATAAAATATTAATTGTTGATTATTTATATTTTATGAATTAAATTAAATATAATTTCAAAAATTAAATAATAAAATAAATTAGTATTGTACTACAAAATTGACTATCAAATCAAACTGCGATACATGTCAAAATTGACCAATTCAATCGTGCACTTGTCAAATTTTGTAAACTTAAAAGAAGAATATTATTAATTTGACAATTAATACAGAATCACTCAATTGAAAGAAATGATATAAAATCAAATATGCTCAATCAACCTGACACTACCATTTCACCAAACATTTATAGCAGTAAAGCCTTCTCTACCACTATAAATAGAGGTGGCTTTTACACATTAAAGGACACGAAGACATCAAGCAAAAACACCAAGAAGACGAAAGAGAAGAACATAAGTTGCATCAAGTAATAGGCAATCTAGAAAGCTCAACGAATCCTCTCTCTAAGTTCAAGACTGTTCTTCTAACATTCGAAGTGTTCTTTACAGAAGCTTGTCAAATTGCAACGTTTGATCTACGTCCAAAGTACTAAACCAATTGACTGACATTATGAAAGATTTCAATTGAAATTAAGATGGATCAAAGTTTAAATGCTCCTCCAACTCTAGCGAGAGTCTTCAATTAACATTTAAAGCACCCCCCATAATGTTTGAAACATTTTTCAACAAAGTTTATCAAATCAAGGCGTTTGATCTAGATTCGTCTTATAAAACCAAGAAATCAACATCCCATAAAACCTAAAAACTTGACGAGCTTTAAAAAAGATCAAACCCACAAAAGCTTTAACAAGTTCACAAGAACATTCAAATTATCTAAGTTGAATGAAGAACTAGACGACGAAATTAGAGAATAAGATTCACAAAGTTTCATTCAATTTAAATTGTAATCGATTTGTATAAATTTCTTATTAATAGAAATGTAATTGCAAGAATTTTGTTCTACACACTAATCATAAATAACAAAAAAAATTTTAAAAACCAGTATACCTTTTTTTCTTAATCTATGGTTGCGTATGCGAAGGGAATTGATTATATGAAGCTAAGGCTGCATTTGTTTCCTAATTAGGATGGAGGAAGGAAATTTAGGTAGATATAAAAATTATGTTTAGTTTGCAAAATTTGTGTGGGTAAAAATTTACTTTTTATATAGACTTAATATGTAATAATTAACAAGTGATGTGATAATATATAAGTTTATATAATAATAAAAAATGAACGTAAGTAGAAAATTTATAGGGATTGATGATGATTTAACTATGAATATGTATACTCGTTAAAAAATTATTAGTTAATTATAAAATATAAAAAAGATAAAATATTGAATTTGAATAAAATAAATTTGTAAAATTTTGAAGTAGTGATAAATAATTTATAAAATGGAAACAAATACAGCGCAAGAGTTCCAAAACTATTATTACTATTGTCGCCGCACTTACTTGCGACGAAAGCAAGAAAGATTGCGTTGTCGACGCAAAGGCACAGGGATTGATCCCTTGCTTCCTTATTTCCACGTGTAAAATGCGTGCAACATGGGCGAGCTTCGTCATTCTTACCTGTAAATCGCCTGTTGTACCTGTGACCAGTGATCACGGTCTCCATTGACAGATAATAATCACTCACGCAAACACACACACACACACACACACATCCGTTGACATGGACGATTTCAAAGTTCAAACTTGAGGGGATTAAGGACGATTAGCTGAATCAAACACGCACAAAGTCGAAGACTGCGTTCGGGGCTTCCCCATAATTCCTGTCCAAGTAATGACAGTCGCCAGCTTGGACCACACGTATTGTTTATCTAATTTTTATCCTCTTCCTCTCTCTCTCTCTCTCTCTCTCAAACACGATTCAACTGACATTGGGTTATTTCTCAGGTTTTGTTTGTTTGCGGATTTTGATGGGTACGAAAATTGGCTTATTTCTAAGCCTGTGTTTGTTTATACCCATCAAACTCCATACAATTCAAGTATATGATTCAAAAAATTTTAATTTATTCTCTTGATTTTATATATCTAAATATTTCAAATTCATTTAGTACGAATATTAACAATCATGCAGTATCTAAATATGTGTGTGTGTTTGCAAATACACGCTCATGTTTGTATGCATTTATATTCTAAAAATTAACTATTATTCTTGCATACTATTATATGATTCCATTATTATTATATTACATATAAATATACAAATTTAAATAAATTCGAATTTTCATCACTCAAAATATTTACAACAAAAAATATTTTCAATACCTAGCAGAATTTCCATCATTTTTGTCTCCGAATAAAATTACCAACCAAACACAACCTTAGTTTCGTGCACGCCCTGAAAAATTGTGAATATATTCCAACAATAAGGAGGTGGTTTTGCACCAGAATATTTGCCATCACAGCTTGTGGTACAGCACAATAGTAGGCATGTGCCACGTGGACTTCGTTCTTGTCAACCACGATTTGGGTTTGGGTCTTCAACATTCAATTGGAAAAAAGCATGAAAGCATCTAAGCAATTTATACTAAGAATTCATGAATAAAAGAATTCATGAAAGAATTCAATTGCTAATTTTTCCTATACAATCAATCTATTCCACACGACGGACTTTCAACTGAGAATTTCAAGAATATGTAATAAAAGCTACCCTTTTTTTTCTTCTAACATTAATTCTTTAATGCAATGGCGGAGGGCAGGGCGCTGTCCACTTCTTCGTCACAGTGAAGTTCTGGAGACGGAGGCAGGTTTAAGTCGATATTCCGGGCGATCTGATCGTTGGCGGCCCCGCCGCCGTTGGAGGAAGTGGTGCGACTCTTGGCAGCGCCGCCGCCGATCACGCCTTCGTAGTGCCTGCGCTTGTGGCCGCCCAGAGCCTGACCAGTGGGAAAAGCCTTGTGGCAGATGGAGCACTCGTGGAGCCTGCCGCCAGGGTTCAGGGCGGAGACGTGATTCGAGGCGGTCGGCATGGCGGTGGACGGGTTGCTGTCGTGTGAGGCGGTCGGGGGCTTGGTGCGGTGGCTGGCTTTGTGGCCGCCGAGTGCTTGGTAGGACGGGAAAGCCTTGTTGCACACACTACACTTGTAAGAGTTGTTAGCGTGCGGCGGCGGTGGCGTGGCGGGAGAGGATCCTTCGTCTAGTTTCTTGACGTCAACGTCACGCGAGGGAGTCTTATCTTCCTCTTCGGAGGCAGGACTGGCGGCTGCGGCGGAGGAGGAGGAAGGGTACCAACCGCCGCCACCGCGAGCGAGCATGACAAGGCACACGGCCAGATACTCTTCTTCCGATTCAATCGGCCGTGCCCTCTTTGAGCGCTTCGACTTCCTCCAGGAGTCGGCGGGACGAAGCTCGTCGTCGTCGAACCGGCGGGACAGATCGAGCGGCGGCGCCACCGCGGCGGAAGAATTCAGAGCGTCGAGAGCCATGAAGAGGCGACAGAATCAAGACAGGGAGCGGGTCGAAGAACCGGTTTTCTATTGAAGAGGTGAAGTCAAAGAAAGTAGGGGGAGTGAAGGAAAGTATGAAGCGTGGGTTTATATATATACACAAGCGGGGTTTGAAGGTTCGCAGTTGCGTGGGGAGTGGCGATGGCGGTGGAGGAGATGTAAAGGATTATTATGTAAAGAATTTGATTTGGGTTGTCTAGTGTAATAATTTAATCCCATCACTGTGAGGATTGTGATTGGATGAACGGAGAATAAATTAATAAATTTATGGAAGAAATTACTTGCAATGAGTTATTGGTTGGGGTGGTGGGAAAGAATAAGGAAGAATAGATTTGAGGTCAAAGTTGAGTGGGAGTGGGAGTTGGGCAACACTTGTAATTAGGTTCATGAGTTGAATCGGTTGATTAGGTGGTGGGTTTCTTTTTGGGGTTTGTGTGTGTGTGTGTGTGTGGTGTGAGGGAGTGGAAACTGGAAAAGGGTAATAAGTAGTGTGTGCGCGTGTGTGAGATAGGCATTCAGCAGTTGGGCTTCTTTAAAGATCCTTTTTTTTTTCCGAGTCAAAACAAAGGCACTTATGCCTTGTTTTCACCACTACAAAGAAACCATGTGTATCGCCATCAACGTGCGGGGATAAGTTCGAAAATAAACAAGAATGTAGACATGGATTTTAATTACACAAATTTGCATTAGTTTAGAGTTTAGCTATCCATTTTTCATGCTCTAGCAGAAAGCATAGATGGCGATATCTAGTATTCAAATAAGATATATATCACATCACTCATCCCTTGAAATCCAATAGCCCTCGGGCTGTAGTTCTTTTCTTTTTAGATATGCTTGGAAGTTGTTTCAAGATTTTAATTTAGTTAATACAGATTAACTATCTTTTCTCCACTATGAAAATTTTACTCGGAAATATTTTTGTTTTTTGTAGGCACGCTCAGTCACGTTAATTTGGTTTTCCGCATATCCCAAACTGGATTTGTATAATATGCCATAATAAATAAAACCAACAAATAGTAATAAATTGGCTCGAATAATTAATGGGCAATTTGATAATATTTATATCTCTAGTAGTTCAAATTCAACTTTTCTACGTTCAGTTTGAAAATTTCAAGTCTTCAACTTCTGATTCAAGTTTAGAAAATTACCAAATTAAAGGTGACACTCGAAGCCAAAGCCGACTTAAACTCATACATACGTGGTCAACCTTAATGAGGTGAATTTACCACCCCATTAAGCACAAGTGCTTGGGGATTCTGTGCAAGCAATGGGGAATTACAGTAGATTGCGAATTTGGGATTTCCTCTCTGGTTGGCCAACAAGGGAGACACCTAAGTTTCCAAAACAAACCACCGGAATCGATCGCCACGTTTCTGATTTTTGTTGGGCCTCGCTCTATTTGTTAGATTTTTGTAATTAATTAACTGGGTTTCTTCTTTTTAGTTAACACTAATAATAGTTAATAGATAATATTGAAGCGATAAAATGGCGTGGCCACGACGTCGTTAGTTGGTGAAGAACAGTCGTGGAGAGACGGAGAAGCGGACAGGATAGCTGATGGTTTACTTCGGCGGCAGGCAAGCAGCCAAATTGTGTGGCACACGGACACGTGCATGGGTTCATTCGTGAGAGGAAACCAAACGGGACACGTGGCGATCGTTGCTGAGTTTGGTTGCTACTTCGGACAAGTAAAGACCAAAAGGTGAATATCCCCAATCTTAATCAAATTATCACTGGAATCATATGATTGCTATATCGTATGAATACCATCACTCATGATAGATCAATCAATCTGTCATTTTTTTAATGAAATCAACCTACATTAAAATTTAAAAATAAAAACTTTAGATTTGTTTCTATAAATTTGCTCTAACTCAAGCTTATCAGCTGATAAAGTTGCTACAGGACGGATGACTGGATAAGGGTGAACGGGTGATGGATGCATAGTCCAATCATGCACGCATTTATTAATAAGAACGAATATCATTATAATTAGGTTGAAAAAAGGATGGATTGGGCATCTAGGGAGTGAGCTACAGGCCCATATGTCAGACATAAGGCATGACCTCACTCAGTATCAAAGGGTTATAAGATTTAACAGAAGTTTGCTTGTGACTTTGTCCTAACCACTCACTCATATGAACACGCAATTAACCTCCTACCAGACAGTTGGTTTGGGCACGGATCGTGCACATCATAGTTAGGCACAGAAAAAATTAAAGAGGTTATCACTTAAATTTATTTGGTGTACAAATATTGGCCCATTAAAGTGAGGTGACCATTTTTATTTAGCGTGATCAGGATCCAAAAGACTTTTTCATGGCAGGATTTGTTGACGTTTGAGGAAGTTGGGATTATAACAATTCACTTTGGTAATAAAAATTACGTACTACATGAGATCGTGTCATCAACCAATTTTGTGATTATTTAGGTAAGGGATTGGGCACTATGTAAATTAGTATAATTTGGATGGTTAAAGTAAGCACAATAGCAAATTAAAGTTGAATAGAAACAAGCAAAAATATATACGCCACTGCAGTGATTTTGTCTGCGCACAAGTCTTTTATAATTTTTGTTAGAAATACTTGGCTTTCTCTCAATTCAATTTCCGGAGAAATATATCGTATGTTTTTTCAAAAATAAAAAAGAAAGAAAAAGACTATAAATAAGACGACACACACTTTTTCGAGAATCAAGGACACAAATTGTTACATGGTTTTGCATACTAAGATAACAATCATTAAAGTTAATTTTAATTATCTTACACGAATAAGTAGATATTAAAGTACCACAAAATATCCTTACGTTTATAAAATAACTTAATAATTTGAATATTAATAAATATCCTTACACAACACATGGGTTACACATGTAAATTCATTGTTCCAAGCTCACATCTTGCTCTCATTTCCAAGTTCACACAGCACATGAGGCCACAAGTGCAAATTCATTTTTCAAGTTTTTACACAAGCCCTTACTCTTATTCTTATTTTCCAAGTTCATACACAAGTCCTCACTTTCATTTTCCAAATTCACGCACCAATCTTCATTTTAAACATCGACAGACTCTAATACCACAAATTTCATGAGCTCTAATTCATCTTTAGAAAATTAGTTACTAAAGAGGAAGGCAGACTTGATTTTTAAATTGATCAAAAAACTTTTGTCCAATTGACATAGCACGTGAGTCACGCTATGTTTGGATGTATGCAATTGTTGAGAATGAAAGTTAGAGAGAAAATTTATTAATAGTATAAAAATAAAAGAAAAAATTTAATTTAATAGACAATATGTATCAGGGGGTATTTTTTATGAGACGAAGGACTTAATATCATGGCTTTCAAACAAAGTGCTTACATTTGTTTTCAAGTATCAAAAGCAAGCAATCAATGAGAAACTGATTATAACAATCAATCTGCAGTCCACAATTACACATAATCACAAATGAACAAAAAAAGGGGACAAATATTACAAAACCTGCTTAGTCTTGACACGTACTTGTTCATGTGGCAGGATTTGGTGGGGCTCTTGGCTTTGGCTTGGCTTCTACTTCATTCACGCTGTGAACAAATATAGCATCCGGCTCATGGCTGCAGAAACAACAGACGTTATATATATGAAGCTTAAGGTACGGATATGCTAGACTGTGGGTGAGCCGGTCAGAGGCTGGAGAGATTGATAGAGATACAAAGAGGTTGAAAATCAAGCATTCTTACTGTTTGTCTCCCTCTTCATAAGTGTAACTGGATGCAACAGCCAGCAGTCTCCCGTCTCTGCTAAATGACAAAGCTGCAATACTTGTTGGGTATTTTGTGTACTTCACAAAGACCAAGTTGAAGCACCAACAGAGAAGACGAAGAACTCAGCATAGCATCATAAGTTTCAGACAAGATATAGGAAATTAAAAACTGATTCTATGTATATATTACCTGGTACAATCTCTTCTTATTATCCCCATCCCACACATTAACATAACCATCACAGCCTCCAGTAGCGAAAGTACCATAGCTACGTGAAGAATTTTCAACTTAGAAACATTAATATGGGAAGGAAAATGCCTCTTTAGCAGAAGAAGATTAATCCTATTGTTTCCACAACCCTGATTTCTCAACTGATGTGATTAAACAGCTTAAGCCAAACTGTTTTCACTAAGAATGGCGATCTCTGGAATGAACCTATGATCAAACTACTTCAAAGTGTTCGCTATTTTGTTTTCTATCATTCCTAGAAGCCAAAGGAGTCTCAATTTAAATCTCTGCCACAGAATTTCTCCTTGTTCCAGCATTGCAGTTTTATAAACAGAAATGGGGTGCAGTACAAAACTCTTTAATCATAAAGTCAAAATCTTTTACACCTAGGTCTATTCATTGGGATTCTTTGATTGGTCAGATCTAGAGATCAAGGAAAAAAGCATGAAATCTGTAGGAACACTTACATTGGGTGAAATGCAATGGCATTCACAGGGTATACAATATCTTTTCCTGCTTCTGATTTTCGATGACATTTAAATGCATACCTACATATAGAGAACCGTGAACAGGGGACAAGTACTTACTTCAGCAAGTGAACCCAAATTATAAAGAATATCCTAAATACACATAAACTGCAGCGTCTGTTCATCTTCCTTCACTATCAACATTTGTGTGGTGAAGGTTTATTGCACCCAAGCAAAATCTATAGAGATAAAGTATCATTTAAACAATAGTGCCGTAGTTTTCTGGCTGGAAAATTTGAGGCCGAAGCCAGTCATGTTTTTTTCACCAGACAAATAATAGTTTTGACATGCAATTTCAAATATACAGGTAGATAACTATGGGTATGCATCAACAGACATACGACGAGAGATGCAAATACGAAAGTTAATTTGTCACTTCATCGTGCCAGGAAACATTCTAGTTCAGTATGAGCATCTTGGAGAGGAGATTCTACACCCTTCTGCATGGTGAAAGTAAATACATACTTTTTTGATTGACCAGCCTCAGAGAGATTGAAAAACTCCATTGCAACCCTCCCTTCCACAGAACTAAGAGCATAACCTGATAATTGTAGTTGCAAGAGGAAATTTAAAAGATTCTTATAAGACAGATAATTCCCACTACAGAGTATTTGCTTATTTAACTTACAGTACTTTCAAGTTGAAACAAAACCATTTTTATTCTACGTGATGCATGAATCAGGGATCTTATAAAATAATTCTGTCTGACTGAGAAAAGCTAGAGGAAGTTAAACCAGAAATAGAAAGACAATTAAGTAGCACTTGTCCCATTAGGATAGCATCGAACACATCTTGTTTGATACTTCAAAGAAGATTCTCTCTGTTGTTCAGGTTGAGACATGTTTCGGAGATCATATACATTTACATGTCTTCCAGCAGTTGCAACCACCAAGCGATTGCCAACAAGAGACATAGAATAAACACGCTCAGGTTGAACATATGTGCCAACAAGAGAACGCTCCTGACTGCTTGCACCTCTGGGGTCCCAACACTTTAAGGTTTTGTCCCAACTACCCGTAATGACTTGACCTAAAATGATGTAAGCCGATTTAAAGATACGACTGAAAATATCCCCATGATTGTGTGATTCTAGACAATGCTGGTCAAAGATAATAAGCACCAGATTTTGATAAACCAACATAAGAATATTGATAGATTCGCAGGCACAGAAATCTTTAAAGTTATCAGCAACTTCACATTCATACTGGATAATCTTGCAAGAAAAATTTGTTTAATGCATAAAATGAATAGTTCAAGACTGACATAATTTGATCTTTAACAGGTTCAAGGGAGAAAAATGAAAATATCATTCGTAAAGAGGTAATATATCATGTTAAAAATAGAACATTCAAACAACCAAAGCAGATCCAGAATGTGAGCTAAATGTCAAAACTCAGAATCAAGTATATGGGCTAATCGATGTTGGAAAAGAAAACATGATAGCTCATATGACTTTTGCATGATATATTTGAGAACTGAATAAGCTATTAACTCATTTCTTCTGGTGAATAAATGATCTTTGTATCATCCAGAGGATGCCATGAAACCATTGCCAAAAAAACCATCGTTGACAATAATGTGAAACTTTGACAAATGCAGTAATCTATAACAAAAAAACCATAAATGTAATTGAAATCCTAAAGTGAGGCCCTGGGTATATTACAAATAAATTAAGAACAAATGCCTTAGATGCCAGCCTCATGTCATCATTGTCTTAATTCATTGGAAACTCTTACAATTCTCAGCAAATCATGAGTGCTGAGGATGAGGTCGCACAAATGAATAACATGCCAATGATTAAGAATGGAAAACCCACCAGTTGAGTACGAATAATCAATGCAACGAACAGGAGCATCATGCCTCCCCAAAATATCCTCCTTGTTGTAGTTCAAAACAAGCCTGAAGCATAAAAGCCCAGATTTCTAAGCAAATTACAGAGGCAATAGATACATAATACTTCAACAAAGACGTGAAATTAAGCATAATATTGCTATACGCTTCAAAACACAGCACAAGTCCAAGACCGGAAAATCATTTCAGAAACACAAAATGGTTAACAGTTCTTGTGAAAAGAACTCAGAAGCTAGCCATGGTGATCTTTTGAAGTTAGAATCTAATATCAAATCCCAAAAGGTAAAATCTCGGAACAAAATACGGATTGCACCTTCTAACAGTGTGATCAGCAGAAGCACTAAACCCTGAGGAATCGTCGTGGAAGCAACAATCAAGCACGGCGCCTCCGTGCATAAATTCTCCCCTCAGAGCATCGGCGCTCGCATCGAACAGTCGAACACTCTAAAAAGAACAACAAAGAGGAAATACAAAGAGTAAAACTCGAATCCACGATCCAAACATGGAGAGTTCAAAATGAAAACCAAACGCGTCGCTATTTGAAGCAAAGTGTAACGAAAACCTTGTCCCAGGAAGAAACCAGGAGGAGGTCGCTGTGGTTGGAGAAACGAAGGCTGGAAATACCGTCGGTGGGAGGACTCGACAGCTCACGGCCGGTTGATGGCGGCGGCGCAGCTGTCATGAACACCATCGGTCAGTGTTTTGGACGAGTGCCGAGTGGAGATCTTCCAAACACGACAGAGAGGGAGTTGCATCCGTTATCTCGAATTCAAATTCGAAACCGCCATGGACGATGCCGTCGGAAGCCTTTTACAGTAATTTGAGTATTGGGCCTAACAAATAAAAAAATGAAGGCCCATTTAGGATCCCTAATTGGGCCAGCTTGAGCAACGGAGTGGGCTTCAAGTGAAGTCCGCAGCACTCTTGTGGTGGTGCCATACACACAGGATCCGAATCTCCCTCAAATGAAAATCGGGAAAGAAGGAATAAGAACTGATGAATTACTGCAACTCAAAATTGGATCTACTTGTTATTTCCATTACTGAATTCTATTCTCGATTCAACTAAAACCCCATGAATTAATTTCCCAAAAATTAAATTTTGCAGCTATTAATTTCTCCTTCGAGTTCTTCGATCTCGAATTGTGTGTTCCATAGCAATCAACCAGCTAACGCAATGGTGGTTTGTAAATGTCGCAAGGTAACTGAATACCTCTACATGCTCACCGATATTGATTCGATCTCAAATATTCTCTGCATTTCGCTGATCCTTAGATCAGATCGATCTTGCGAAATGCAATTCGTTAACCCTGATATCTTTTAATTTCAATTTTAGTTGCCTTATTGACGTGGATTAATCGAGAATTCTTGATTTCTGTTGGATACAATTACCGAGTATTATGCTTTGCCTTCATATAATTCTAGCGGTTCTTTGTTCTTTGTTTTTTCCTTTATTTCGTTCGTTCGTTCGTTTGGGCTCTTCACTCACAGTGAAATTCAATGTTTCGATTGGGTGCTTGATTTTTAATTTGGCTGATCATATTGCATTTTTTTTCTATGAGAGGATGATGGCTAATGAAATCCTGTATAATTTGGGTTTTAGGCCACTAAATTGTATTGCTTCGTCCACAAGGTGCCAGTTTGCGGGGAATGTGTATGCTTCCCGGAGCACCAAATTTGTGTGGTATGACTATTATTCTTGTGCTTCAATTGATTAGATGCACACACCCGTAAATATTTAAAAAATCGATTTTTCTGAATGTTTAGGTGCGCACATATTCTGAGTGGGTAATTGATGGGGAGTATGATTGGCCTCCTAAATGTTGCCATTGTCAAGTAGTGCTTGAAGAGGGAACGGGCCCTCAAACTACACGATTGGGTTGCTTGCGTATGTTTTACTACCCATGCTTCTTTAAATTTCGTATTCTTTTCTTCAAGTTAAATTTAGAAATATTGAATTTGTGTCATTCTAGTTTTAAATTGTAATTGCATTTTGCAGATGTCATACATACAAATTGCTTAATTTCACACATTAAAAGTTTTCCGCCACACACTGCTCCAGCTGGATACGTGTGTCCAGCATGTTCAACTTCGGTATGTTCAACTTCCACATTCTGCAATTTCCTGTTGCTTTTTTAATAGCCTTTTCTGTTTCCTTTTATTCATAAATGTGGTCTTCTTCCTACAAGAATGCATGATTTGACTTGTATTAGGCTGTTTGAAGTTGTGAAGACTGAAGGGTAATGTAATGCCGAATTTCTTAGGCTTTCTAACAGGAGGCATGCGGCATTTTGCAAGATGCTTAAATAGTTTGGTATTCAGAGATGAGCTTTATTAATGATTTTGGCTCTAATGGGAATGGCTATGTTTATTTTTGAATTTGGGTGTGTATTTTAAATGTTTTTGTCTCAAAAATTTTATAAAAGTAAAAAAGAGAAAGAGATAAAAATTTAAAAAGTTTAATGATTGAGTGTGTATTTTTAGGGTCCAAAATTGCAAAATAAACATAGCTAGTATCTTTTTATTGCTTAAACTTTTAATAGATCTGGGATGGATTTGAATATTTTGATGAAATTCGTCAATGCAAACTGAGTTTTGGTAACGGTCTTCATAATTGAACTCTGAATAATAGTTTTGCTGAAAGTATTGACAGTTAGGGGTCTTGATCCTTAGTTGAAATTTTATAATTGTTGGAAGTTTTAAATGGTCACCATTATTGGAAATGATTGGAAGATATCACAATCAGATACTTTCACCCGAGCATTTTAGCCCAGATCCATGATGTAACATATGAAGGTCTTGCTTAAAGCTTCTCATATATTTAAGCCATGTTATTTGGTTGGCCCAGCTTGAAATTGTTTGAGCTGAGGTTAATGTAAGGAACTACTATACTTGAAAGAGGCTTAATATTCTTCATAGTTAAAGCAGTCAAATCATATTCCTATAACCTTATTGATATCAGATGAAGATGATAGATTTTGCCCCTACCTAGCATTGAGAGTCTCAAGCTTGAGTTACAAAATTGGTTACATTATAGGACATCGCATGAAAAATAAGTTGTTAAATTGAGAATAATTTTGAAGCCCTAGCCTATGCTTGTTTTGATATTTAGGAGTGTGTTTTTAGGTGTTTTTGTCTAGAAAATTGTATGAAAGAGAGAAAGAGAGAGATAAAATTTAAAAAGTATAATGATTAAGTGTGTTTTTGTTTTTAAAATTTGAAAACAAACATAGCCCTACTTACAAACTATAATATTATCTCCAGATATTTGAATCAACTCTAAGATCAAATCTCTCAAGAATGTCTTTTTGCCAATGTTATGACCTTTGAAAAAATTAATATATTGGCTTCTTCTGGTTTATGTTTTAATTCATGAGTAGCCCTGTACCTGGTGCAGATATGGCCTCCAAAAAGTGTCAAAGATTCAGGATCACGTCTTCATTCACAGCTGAAAGAAGCAATAATGAAGGTAAGATCTGATTCCTAATTTCACATAGAGCAAGGAGCACCTGATTCTTTTTGCTTATTACAATCTGTTTTTTGGGAAAAACATCCAATACCCAGGTCATAAGACGATTCTCTAATTTTTGATCTGATTATTGATTTTGTGCACAAGGCATGCTGTGTTTCCCACTGAAAAATTTTCCATGAAAATTCAGTTGACAATTGTCATAGATGCAGGCTATGTACCTAAGGAGGAATAAAAACCTAGTGAAACCAACAGAGTGGACATGCTTATTGAGTTGCAATGTACTTACGTCTTGACTTGGCAATATCTAGATTGTGATTTCCAGAAGTTGTACGTGTATTATGTGCACCTTATCAAATCTTTGTTCATTGTTTGAATTGCTAGAAATTTTGTTCATCAGTAATGTGGGTTAGCCCCCTTCTTTATTCTTGTAGTGAAGAGTATATCTGCTTCTGGCAGAAATGGGATTGGTCCTTCTAAACTGTCATGTTTTGTTGCCTTAACACATCTGTCTTTTGTTTTGCTCAAGCATAGGTGGTCTGAGACTTTTGTCTGCTGTGGTAGGTGTCCTCTTCTATTATGTCTGATAAATATGCTCTGACTGTGCGGTTGGGTTATTGTTAATTCAACTGGAAGTCTGACCTATGCTGGGTTAAAAATGTTTCTTGAAATTTGAACTCTAACCATTTCTTGCAGACTGGTTCGGAGAAGAATTTGTTTGGGAACCATCCAGTTTCTTTTGGAACAGAGTCCCGAAGTCCTCCACCTGCATTTTCCTCAGAACCGCTGATACATCCTTCTGTTGGAAAAGATGCAACCTATCCTACAACAGGTTCTGCAAGACCAGCAAGTTCGGATATAGTGGAGATTGATGGAACTAGTTCAGTTACATCATCTTTACCTAATCAGGAACCCAATTTCATGAAAAGTACAAGTCCTACTGGTGTAAGATTCTCGTGGTTTTCTTTCTTTGACATCTACTGGCCATATATGATGTATTTCTGGGTATTTGCTTTGTGGTTTTTCAAACATTTTTTGGTGCCAGCCTGCTGCAACCACACGCAAAAGTGCATTGCAAGTTGAAAGACAGAACTCTGAGATCTCATATTATGCTGATGATGAGGATGGAAACAAGAAGAAGTACTCAAGAAGAGGTGATATTAGTGTATTTCTATTATATTTGCATTGACTTTGCAGTATCATTACTCCAAGTACTTTGAGCATATATCACCACTATGTCCTGGTGTCAATTTTGGCATGTGTGGTGTCATTTGTTTTTTCACAACTCACTTTTCATATTTTGGTGGTATTTTAATTTATATTTGCTTCTATATTGAAATTAAAATATGCAAATTGATTGTTCTTGTTTTATGATTTGACTTGGTGAAAATGGAAAGTGTATATGTTTGGAAATGTGAAAATAAAAGAAAATTTTTTGCATATCACATTTCCATCAAATGATTATGGAAGTTCACATGATGCGACCAAATATTAGTTTTTAATAAGAAATAATGTCATTTGACATTTATATATGGGATGGTTTGGTGGGCAGAAAATTAGTGAAAAAGGCCAGCCAAATAAAAAATGTTTTCAAAACGTAGAAGCACAATTTGAAAGTTGTTTCCAGAAAATAGGGAGTAAAAGAAACTGATTTTGTGAGTTGGATGGTTAAAAATGCGAAAGGGAAACTGACAATAACACTGAACACCGACAATTTGAAAGTTGTTTCCAGAAAATAGGGAGTAAAAGACATGGAGTTTGTGAATTGGATGGTTAAAAATGTGAAAGGAGAATTGAAAATGAAACAGAACACTCCCTTAGTTTTCTGTTGTCTGTAATATTGCTAGTCTTGATGTCATGAGATTAACTAGATTCACTTAAATAGCTTAATGAGTTGTTTTTAAGTTCTACTTATGCATGGTCAATGCTGTGAAGGCTTGAATGTGATGAGGGTCGAAATTTGGATCCAATCTTTTGCCAAAATGGGGTCAGTGGTTGGACTCAGAGCTTTTCCTCTTTTAAAATTCCATTCTTATTGTCTTCCTTAGATTTTTTAATTCTCAAATAAGTATATAAATTAACTTCCTCAAGATGGCAAACCCCTGTTCAATTTCATTCTACCAAACTGAGAGCACCGAAAGACTGGCTTCTATTTTTCAGGCTCCAAGACCTGGAAAGTAACTAGAGATGGTATAAATTTTTCTTGCCCTCGAGAAAACTTTTTGATTGTGTGTTTGTTTTTAAGGCAGACCACTGAACAATCCCAGTACCATACCCCCATATGGTAACCTGGCTTGCGCTGAACTTTAGTTTTCTGCATGAAGTATCATACTTGTAAATTTTGCCTTCTAACCTCTATCCTAGGACATCTTGTGCTGTATATCCAACCAGTTCATGTGTTTGAGTCTCTCTCTCTCTCTCTCTCTCTCTCGCCGACACATCGGACTGCCAGTTTCTGACTGCAGATCGTATCTTATGATCTTTAGTCTCTGAAACAGCGTAACCAGTTAATGGATTTTGAAATGTAGGTACATTTCGCAATAAGGTTCTCAAGTCACTGCTGCCATTCTGGTCTAGTTCATTGCCAACTCTACCAGTTACTGCACCCCCTCGAAAAGATGCTTCACATGCAGATAATGCCTCAGAAGGCCAAGGCCGTGCAAGACATAATAGGCCTTCGAGAATGGATCCAAGGAAACTGCTCTTAGTTATTGCTATCATGTAAGAGCTAAATTTTGAATTGATGTAGTCATAAAGACGTTTGGTTTATAAAACCAATTTCTATTGACATGATCATATGGAGAAAAAACCAGCAGCCATTTGTTATTGAACAGGAAATCCCTGTTCCAAGTTGGAGACAAAAATGACATTATTTCTAATCTTTAGTTCCGACTCAACTCTGAACTTGGATTTGTTTGTTTAACTGTGAGCAGTAATTTACATTATTGTCTTCTCTTGTTGTGCAGGGCCTGCATGGCAACAATGGGTATTCTGTATTACAGAATTTCTCAACGCGGTCTGGGTGAAGATTTAGCCGATAAGGGGCAGCAGTGATCTTGGTTGATGAAGTCATGTTGGTAATTTTGGTAAAAATGCACTGTCATGATCTATTGCTATATTGGCTGCTTGTTTTGACTTTAGGATTCTCCTTGTGGGCGAATTCTGACAGTTCGGTTTGAAAAACTCAATTCTTGGTAAGTTTTTTGTTTGTAGAAGAAATCGAAACTAGAGCAATATCAATCTGCCACAATCTACATGTTTTAGCGTTTATAAGATTCTTTCCATCCTCTCTATCCCTTTCGCTTCTCTGCTCTTTATGCGGCATGCATGCTGTCTTTGTGTCGTTTGTCTTCTGCCTGCACTGTCGCATTTATGAACATGGTTATACAATATATTATTCAGATTTTGAGGCTACTTTGATTGAAAATGTAAATTTATGATCTTGCCTTTAATTAAATGACATGAATTTATACTATTATCCCTGCAAGTTAGCACTATTTTCTTTACTTTTGTCTTTTATTTTTATTTTTTTCCCTCTTTAAACAATGCTTATAAACTATCTTATAAAATATTTTGAAAAGTTTATAAACTCACCATAAATGCTCGCTAATGCAAATCAACACATAATAGCATTCGCAGAATTTCCTTGCGAAGCATCACACCATTTTATTCCAACACATCGTCAAGATCAACCATGAAAATAGAGGGACAGACACCTAACTTCAAGAAGCTCAGATGCAGTCCACATCACATGCTGCCAGTTACTTGCAAACATCAGGTCCTCATTCCATCTCCAACTACAGACCAGATCATGCAAATTCACCTTTAGACAACACAGGGCATGGCAGCAAACACACCTGTCCATTGAGTTGCCACTTCGGCATCTCCATCTCCGGCTCAATTCTCTTATCATTCAGTGCGCTATGGAGACTATAGTAAAATATTTCAACCCATTTGAAGCTGCAACAGTTGTGATCTGTGACAGTAATTTAGAGATACAAGGAGTCGCTGTTCAACCGATGTCTGGAAAACAAGATGTCAACCCTGACGGTGAAGTACAAGTACAATCATTTCGGAACTTCACGTATTATTAAAAAGAATTGACATTGACTTATTTAATACGTACTTCTGCCATAGCCAATAATGTTGACTCTCCCTCCATCACGAAACATGCAATTATGACGAATATACATAGAATAAAAAAAAAATGCACATCGTTACCCGTTTTCAGTTAAGAGTAGGAGGCACAACCTCAACCTGTCGCATGGGCAATATGTGTATATTGACCTAATCCTTTTCCTTAGTGCACCGAAGCAATTCTGACTCCGACATGTTGCACATGAAAAGAAATCTGGGCCATTCTCATTGCACCTACCATCCAGCAAATCATTCAAAAAATGACTGATAGCTTCAAAACATTTGTTGGAGACAGGAGTTCAGTTGCACGAGCCCCCACATCGCCCTTGCAAAACAACAACGATTGAGCTTCATCCTCAAGCATGATTTCCACTTGCGTGTGATTATAGCCCTGATCTCTGAGTCCATATAAGACTGAAAATGCATCCAGTGAAAGTTTTGTAATAAGTGACAATGTATTTAATCTCCCAATTTCCAAAGGGCTAAGAGTTTCTGGCTTTCTCCCCAAAAAATCCCTCAGGGAAAAACAGAAAAAGATAGAAAAGAACAAATTCAAGATCCACTTATACCATCTTCACCTAAGCATGCCACTCATCAACACTTGAAAGTCCCTAGTTTAATCCTAGTAGTAATAAATATGTGATTAAACCAATGAAATATAGGCTCTAAAGTCATGGAAGAAACAAACACTATACATCATCTCTGACCCAGCACATTGTAACATTTGCTAACAAACCACCAATGATGGAAACCCAAGCAACACAACATGCCACAAATTATCAACTTCCAATTTTAATCTAAGGACATGTTTACATTTTTGGATGAGATTATAATTTAATTGATTATTTTCAATAACAAAAAAGTTTGCATGGATTAATTAATACTTAACAATTATGTTTGGTAAGCTTAATTATTAAGGTGATTCTATCTATTTTCCCATTATAACTTTAGTATGAAAATAATTCAATTAATAATATAATGTTAAGATAGTCATTTGAATGATATACAAATAATTTCTAACACTTCAGTTATAGGATTATTTATTGAGCAGGGCCACATTCACTTTAGACGATTAAGTTAGATAAATTATTTTATCAAATCTAACCATATATTAAACTCTTCACAAAAGACAAGACTAATATAAAATAACTAAAACAATAGGTAATTAATCCCACATAATAAATATGATAAAATTAATCCTTCGAAATAATTCCAATAATCCTTAATCTCTTCTTTAAAAGTGAATATGGTCTAATTTTATGATTTTATAATGAGTCCCTATTTAATCAAGGTTTTTAATATGTACTGTATATAAAAAACTGTTAATTTTTTGCTAATTGTGAAACAACATATATATCCTTAATTAAATGTACAATAAATAAGGTTATATAGGTAAAAGTAAAATGCTATTTAAAATATTTATTTTAAATTAGTAGAAAATTAATATAGTCCTAATATATATAAAATACTTTTGTAGTTATCTTTAAATTATGTAAAATAGCAATCTTTTAATTGTGAAAAACTAATAAAATTTTAAATTAACTGTAGATTAAGCAAAATTAAAAAATTGTTAGAATCCTAAAATTTCTGAAATATTTATAAATTCAAATTCATAATAAACTAAAGTATAATTGCATAATTATATTTAAAAGATTACAATGTATTTGGAGGGTATTGACATCATAACTATATCACCTAATAAAAAGAAAATGAAAAAATATGACGAAAATTTTCGAATATAGATATCAAATTAGTTAATTAAACTACAAATAATAAAAACAAATAGATATAATAATTAGCTAAAATTTAAAAAATAATAAATTTCATATATAAAGACATCACTATATATTTAAAACGAGTGAAACTTTGATCATTAAATTTATTAAACACGTGCTGATTCATTTTATATTAATATTTGATTTCATAGTTAATTATATAAAGTAAATATTATAGAGAACAAATAGTAAGAAAAATAGAGTTAGAACAATGTGCTAAAAATTTAAATAAATAAATAAATCACATATAAAAGAAATCAATATTTCAATGCAAAATAATATGTTATAAAATATTAAAAACGAATAAATTTATGACTATCAACTTTATTAAATATGTTATTATTGCATAATTATATTTTTGAAAGTATAACAATAGATTCATTGAAATACATTGATGCAATAATTATATCATCTAATATAAAAAAGCAAAATAAATTTTTAAAAAATTATAAATATAAATTTCTATTAAATTAAAGTATGAAAATAGCGACATAAATAAAGTTATAAAAGTGAAATAAAACTTTGAATAAATAAATAA
Organism: Avicennia marina; assembly: GCA_019155195.1. Lineage (NCBI taxonomy): Eukaryota > Viridiplantae > Streptophyta > Magnoliopsida > Lamiales > Acanthaceae > Avicennia > Avicennia marina. The sequence continues at coordinate 3,053,856 of CM032770.1, read as the reverse complement.
ATTTCATAAATGTCATAAAAAAAATTAAACAAGTGAATATTTGACCATTACTATTATCAAATATATGATAAGCTAAATCATAAAAAAAAATTTTTTATATGAATAACACTATTATAATATATTGTAAAAAATTAAAACGAGTCAATCTTTGACCATCTAAATATGTGATAATTATCTGAATATTTTTATATTTATTTTATATTTAACTTTATTTTTATAAAACATCATATTCAATTAGTAATAGAATATGATACAATAATGTGCTAAAATTCTAAATAACTAATCAAACTATAGATTAAAAAATCAATAATTTTATGACAAACAAGGTGTTACAAAATAATTAAATGAGCTTATGGATATCTACTTTATTAGATGCATAATAATTTTTTATAAATTATATATTTTTCATTTTTGAAGTTAGTTATTTGCAATATAATACCATAAAATAGGTAACAACAGCGGGTATTCTAAAATTAGATTGTAAAGACAAAATATACTGTTTGATTAAAAAACTGTTAATAGATACATGTGAATATAATATTATTATACTACCAAATTTATATTTTTATTGTGAAACAAATGGCAAATTGAAAAAAGGCAATCTTATGAAAAAGATAGTTTGAAGAAGAGTGTGAACAGAATTTATATTGGTAATATAGGTAACTAATCTCAATATATTGTGGATAAGAAACTAATAATAACATAAATAAATAATTACAAAAACAATGTAACAAGAATATTGTTACAAAATAAGACAAAACTTAAAGAATAATTAAAAATATTAAAGACTAATATATGATGGTAAGCATATAAATGGGGCAATTCGATGTAGACTTTGTTATAATTGCAAATAAACTTGGCAAGCACCATGCATTACAAGTTTACGGTAAGCCGATGCATTGAAAAAATATATATAAATACCTAATTAGTGTATTTCTTAGAAAAATAGACTAAATTTTTAAAAAATATTAAAAAAATATTTTTTTGATAAAAAACACTCTTCATGATAAATGCTACAAATTTTGTCAAATCAAAATTATCTTGAACGAATACATCCTTCTTAAAAATTTTTAACAAAAATATCTTTAACTATGATAAATAACATGTACATTGTGAAAATTTAAATTATAAATACAACAGATATTTCTGAAAAAAGTAATTAGAGGCACATTGATGTGATATTTTGAATTAGGAAAACAAATGTAAAAATTGAAATTAAATTTAGAAATGCATAGACAAAAGATTGTATTAAAAATTTTACATATTTATATGGAAGAAGGTGGTGAAATGATAAATTAAAATTCAATCTAATTAATGTTGATATAAATGAATATGTTTAAAATCTATGGAGAACAATAGAGAATTAGTATAAAAGATTTAATTATAAAACTTCAAAGTATAATCTTAACTGTGTTAATATTAATATAATCTTTTATTTCAATAAATATATTTAAACAATTGATAAATTTTAGTTTATAGGGTATCAATTTAAAAATAAAATATGTTGGTAAATAAAATTGAAAAAACTAAAAAGTTACTTCTATAATAAGATAAACTAAAGATAATTTTCCTATTAGGGGTTAAAAGAACAATTTTGATCCTTATATTAAATTGCTTATGAAACTCAATTATTTTTATCTTAATATTAAATATTTTTATATATTATTATTATTTTTTATTATATAAATTACATTTTATTATGTTGTTATGGAGTTGAGAACAATAAACACAAGTGGGAATTTGGATTAAACGGTTAGCATATTAAATAAAAGATAAAGTAGTTTTAATTTAATGTATTTATCTACAATGCTACATAAAACTACAAATTTTTATACGATGATTATAATTTTTTTTAAAAATATAATGAAGTTTATATATAAATTTGGAATATGAAAGTTTAAATTACAAAAAATAATTCAATAGATGTTAATTTAGTTTAATCAAATATCATAAATTTGATCGTTACATTTAAAAAGTAAATTTTATAAAGACAAATATACTTTAAATGCAAGAGCTGTTAATTTCTAAAATTATTTCAGACCTCTATCTTATAAATAACTAGATCACAATAAATAAAAATGTATACTTATTTGTATAAGTCAAAATTTAAATAACATACCCTTTATTTATTTTTCAATTTTATTCAGTGAATTAAAGGCAGAAATTTATAAGACAAAATTATTGAACAACAAAAAAGTTTGGTGCAAGATTAAATAATTTGGATCAAATTGAATTTTGTGGGTTCTATTTTTTAACTTTAGTCATCTGATTTTTCTTTTAAGAACGTTCAGTTTGAAATTTGAACAATCTTTAAAGAAAGAGCTTATGCTTGATATTTCTTGAAGGTTGTTAGGTCCACAGCAACGCTGATGTTTAGGTTTAACATCACGATTTTGGATCAAATGTTGTATTTAAGGACTTTGACGGAGAACGCCTTGAATTTGGCGAAAAACACAACGAATTTCTTTGAATTTGATGAAGAACACGATGAACTTCTTGAATTTGATGAGATATACTTTGAATATTCTTGAGAATTCTAAAGAGAATTTGGGGAGTTTCAAATATTTAACTGTTTCACTTTCTAACTTTTGTTCTTTTTTTTTCCATAGAGTTTGACTTCTATTTATAATTGTAGGAGAGATAAAACGGTCGTATCAGCCTACTGACGTGGTGTGATTTTATTAGCTGTCGGAATTTAGACCTTATCCAACAACTTAATAGAGTCTTCATTTATTCAATTTCTAACAGTATTTTACCACTTGTTGCCATTTGATTAATTTCTAACAGGATTCTACCACTTGTTGCCATTTGATTGACCGATAAAAATATTAATTAATTTAAGAATTGTATTTATTTAAATTCTTAAATAAATGAAAATTGATTAATTAATATTTTAATGTTATATTTTTCACGTGACATTATTTAATTGAGCACTAGATTTTAATGTGTCTACAAATACCCATTGTAAGCAAAATTAAACTTGATACTCAGAGACTCAAAAATTCAAGTCTAAGTGGTATTCGTGGGCAAAATTAAGCCTGTTACTCGAACGCTCAAAAGTTCAAGTCAAAATGGTATACGTAGACTAAGTTAAGCATGATACTCAAAGGTTTAAAAGTTCAAAGTCCAAATGGTACCCGTGGGTAAAATTAAGCTTGGTATTCAAAAACTTAAATATTCGAGCTTAAATGGCACACGTGAGCAAAATTAAGCCTGGTACTCAAGGACCCAAAAGTTCGAGCATAAATGGTACACGTGAGTAAAATTAAGCCTGGTATTTAAAAGCTCAAAAGTTCTAAATCTAAATAGTACTTGTGTGCAAAATTAAGTTTAGTACTCGAAGGTTCAAAAGTTTAAGCCTAAATGCTACACGTGGGTAAAATCAAATCTAGTATTCAAAGGTTTAAAAGTTTAAGCCTAAACAGTATGCGTAGGTTAACTTAAACCTGATATTCAAAGGTCTAAAAATTTAAATTTAAACGGTACACATAGGCTAAATTAAGTTGGGTGTATGTGAACTAAAAAGAAGTTGAAAAATTGAAGCAGAGTTTAAAAACAAAATCATCCACGCCCAAACGCAGCGTTGTGTCCTAACGAATTTTTCAGCCAAACACAGCCTTACTCCCAAACCAAAAATCTGCCCAAACACAGCCTTACACTCAAACCAAAAATCTGCCCGCCCAAAACTGGAAATTCTCTGCCAACACACAGTCTTATGCCCAAAACTGAAAAATCTTCACCCAAACACGGCCTTACCCCCCAAACGCGGCCATCTTATCAAATAATTTTCTTGTCGTTAAAATTTATTATAGAAATTAAATTGAAATGATATTTCTTAATCATTATTTTTATTTATTTAAACTATACTACAAAAAATTAATTTATTATGGAAACTCGGTGATATTAAAATCTAAAATTTAAATTTTTATTAGTTTTTATTCAACTTATTAAACTATATTTAGAAGTAAGACAACAATATTTTTTATCATATGATAAACACAAGAAAGTAAATATATGAACTCAATTTTCAAAAAATAACTAAGTCATATAAACAAAAAATTAAATATAACTAAGTTGAAAAATTATATATATATATATATTTAATATGTAATAATAATTAAATGATGAGATAATATATATATTTATTGAGTAATAAAAAAATAAATATGAGTAAAAAAATTATTAAGATAGATATGAAATTCATTGTGAATAGATATAATAATTAAAAAAATATTAATTAATTATAAAAGATAAAAGAACAAAAAATTTTGAATTTGATTTGAATAAAATTTGTATAATAAAATATTTTAATTTATAAGAGTTTTAAATGATAATGAATAGTTTATCGAAAGGAAACAAACATAGCCACCGGAGCATATCTATACTATATTGTTTTTAATAAAAATTCATACTTGCATAAATTGAATTTAGACAAATATTTTTATGTTTAATACTTTTATTTTTTCTATTATTTTTTTTTCTCTTTTCATCCAATATACAATTTATATCTACGTGTTCTATCAAATTTTATCATTTTTTTAAACTTCTTTTGATCTTTCATCATTTTTTATTTTAAATATTTTCACAAAATATAAAATCATATAATTTCAATTTTAACTTTTAAAGTTATAAAATTTTGATTTTCTTTTAACCTTTTTATTTGCTCAAAATTTCCTTGATATTTTTATTTTATTATTTTAAATATTCTTTATGATTTTTAAGATCGAATAATTTTATTTTTATTAATTAAAATTCAATAATTTTATAATTTATAAATAAACACATAAAGTGCACAAATGTTACTAGTTTAAAAGAATCTAGATAATAATTTAGATTTTGTTATTGTAGAAAAATAAAATTAATTGAAAATTAAAATAACGAAATCCTTTCAACAATGAAATATGTTTAAAATAATTTAAACAACATACTCGATTAAAATATATATTTGAACGAGTTCACGTCAGCTGCCATGCCCTGCCGAATAGCTAGCCGTTAGTTAATCATTAACGGAGGACTGGATAACATGCAATCTCTGTTAGGATTACGTAGAAAGCGTATGTTTGAACCTGGAGTTGTAATGGATTTCGTCATCGCTGTGGGCAACGCCATCCATGTCGTCAACATGACAGGCTAACTTTCGTAATGTTATTGTTGGGTATATATTGGATCGTAACAAAGTCTATTCAAATCGATAGCAATACTTATCGAGAGCACCTATTAAGTTCAAATTAAGAGCAAAACTCGATGATAATATTTGTTAGGCTTGGATAAGAATTCAACCAAATTAGGGAGAATTATTGCAACGCAATGGACACTACCTATTGAGTTTGAAATGAAACTTAACCTGATTGAAAAGAATCGCATGCGTGTATGTGTAAATAAATTTGATACTACGTATTGATTTGAAATTTTATGGATGTTAATTGTTAGTCAATATTTTTAATGACAAGATAAAATAGTTTCGTATGAGTCAAAATTGATTGACGGAATGACGTGATCAATACCATGCAGTGCACAATCTTCCTAGAAAACTATCATCCATTTTCGCCTAAAAATTTCATGTTTTCTCTTCAATCCAAAACTATTTATCCCATTTGCTAAACTTACGTGCTGATTCAAGAGATGGCTAAAAAATGTAAAATCATCATATTTATTGGGCAAAATTACGATTTTTGTTTGATGACTTTAGGGCTGACACTTTATAGTAATTCGACTAGACATTTTACCACATCAATTTCAAATTTCACATAGATGGAGAATTCATTTCTGATTTTGGCTAAAAATTGACGTGCAGTGGTAATTCATTTCGTATCTAACTGATTGTTTAAGGACAAATTAAGTATGCAATAGCTTATAAACACTCAAAATAATATGTTTGAAACTTTGAGCTCTTTAAAAATAAATTAATTTTTTTCAACTTATTTTTAAATATTTTATAAGTTACTTTATTATATATATTAAAAATAACATAAATATATTCAATTACATTTAGTATTGATGTTTAGTTTATTTTTACCATTATTATATCAAAAAATATAATTAATTATAATTACAAATTTCAACAAAATTTTATAAGACAACCAATCTAAACACTTTATAAGTTTTATTATAGAAATAAGATGTGTGTGTTTATAAACTCTAAAAATATTTTAAAAGTTATGTAAAATAAATTTAAGCCAAACACCCTCTTAATTTGCCTCGTGAGGATAGAGTCATCTTTGCCCTTTCGAATTTCTTGAACATTTTTTTCATTCTACTTCAATTTGATATATGATTATTTCTTCATATAAAAAGTTGAGAATTGTCTGGGTTTAAGTTGTAATTTAACATGCTCGTTCTTAAATTGCATTTCTAATATATCTTTGTTAATTAGTTGTTTCCACAGGCTATGTTTGGAATCCATTTTCAATATTTAATATACCATCTAACACATATTACCCAATATATTCTTAAACAAAATTTTTATTCAAATTTAAATCCAAAATTTTTTCATCTAACTAATTAATTATTATTCCATCGTTACGCTTATTCTTAATTAAATTAGTATTTATACACACACACACACACACATATACATATACATATATATATATATATATATATATATTTATACTCATACCAAAGGTTACCTTTCACCAAAACCTCACTCCAAACATAGCCGCAGTGAGTAAGCAAAGCTAAAGAATATATCGTACCTTTGGTTATACGAGTGTAGTATTATTATTCTGCCAACTGACACGGCTACAAAACTACTTACATCACAGATCACATAAGATTGTGTAATTCAACAGCATGAACAGACATTGTTCCACACTTCACAATTATTTTCTCATCTCGTGAAACTCTAGGTTAAGTTTGGAAGGGGGTGTTGGTCGAATATTATGAAATATGTTTGGTTGTAAAATATTTTATATTTTAAAAATTTTAATTTATTTAAATATATATAATATAATAACGATTAAATGATGTGATAATATATAATAATTATTATTAATTTTTAGTGCATAAATATATATAAATATATGTATGTACGTAGAAATATAAGCATAAGAGGAAAAATTTAAAAGAAAATTTTGTTAAATTATACGTTTGGAAATATAAAATTAAATTAAATGTTAGAACTTAGAAGTGAAGGGTGGGTTCCAAATATAGCCTACACACGTCTGTGCAGTCCCAACTCTAACTGTTACTCTAAACTATGTAAACGTTCAAAAGCCATGCAGTCCCCTCGGCGTGCTTCAGAAGTACTTCATAGATTTTATTCCTCACTCTTCCACAATCTCGAGCCACATCAGAGTCTCCGAAGCATTCACAATCAGTTCTTACCCATTCCTTAGGGGGATTGCTCCCTTCATTTGCAATTGTATCCAAACTGTCACTAACCATTTTGACCATACCTATCATCCTAGCAATACCAACATTAGAGTACTCCGTTGATGAGATCCTTTGCTCAACTTGATCAAGATATTTCTCAACGTAACTCAAGAACAACTTTCTGCATTCTTCCTGCAGAGATGTAGCCAAGACAACAGCTGTACATAGAGTGCTTCCCCTGCTCCACTCAGGCTGGTCTTCCCGGTTAGAAGCCGATATTATATCGGCGGTGCTGCTGTCTGTTTTATCAGTACGGCTCGATGGACTAGTTTTCTTCGGAGTGTTCATGGAATTGGCGGGATTCGTCGAAGGACTGCGTACAGAGCTAGGGGAAAGATCGTGAGCAATGGCAGATTTTATCCATGTGATTGCATTTTTCTTTCTTTCAAGTGTTTCCTTGACAGAATGATTGCTGCAGAGTTCAGTTTCTCGGGTTTCAACTGCAGCTGTGCTTGTTAGGGACTGAATTATCGATCTACTACGAGCCAAATCATCTTGAAGTCTTAAAAGCTTTTCAACATTTTGCTGAACATCATCTCCTTCTGCTAAAGGGAACTGTGACAATGTGCTGCCAAAAAGGTGGTTGGAACTGTGAGTATGTAGGTGTCAAAAAACAAATGACATACTTGCTAGTGAACACTGAATAGCAAAGGTATGTGAGTGAAAAGATAAAGACGTCATGAAGATGCATAGTACATGGACCAAAGATGCAAGGAAAAGGCATTGAAGATGAACACAGTCTTACCACACGCACGGGAAGGGAGCTGTAAAAGCAGGTAAACCGTAATTGTGTAATTCCCGTGTTCAAGTTTTCAAGAACTATCAGGGTTAGTTCCCAAAATCTTACACCAATTTCAACTTGGTAAGTCACATCACATATGCAGGGTCACCAAGGCTTAAAAATGCCACAACATAATAGTAGTGGAATAGTTTTTGGAGGCGTCTATTGTCAGCATTATCCTATAACCAGAGGAAATGTTATCAGCCAAAGGATTAACTGACCGAAACACGTTGCTGGCGAAGCATGGCCTCATCAAGACAACTGCAGCCTACCAAGGGATTTATGCTGCAAGCAAACAAGGAAACAAAGTTGTGCCTCCAACAGCAACTATTGCTTTCGGCCTAGTTATAAGAATTTGATTATGAAAGTTCCCTAGATGAGGCCAGCTATGATTTATCCTACCAGTAATTTACCTTAGGATGTTTCAATCATCAAAAAGATCATACAGTAGAGAAGTACTTGATGAAAATGTTGAAACTGGAAATCGACTTGATGTTCCAATTGTTTTGTCTGTAGCCAGAAAAGATAAAACTACATGCGTTCCTCACCTTAAGCAGTTGAGCAATCTCTCCGAAGCACAAGCCTCCTGCAAAGCAGCAGCAGAAGCAAGCAAAGCAACTTCTCTTTGTCTTATGACATCCTGTGGTTCAGGAAATTTATTTTTGTGAGTAAACCAATGAACTACAAAGAAAGTATATTTAAACATGATGTTTCTGATATCACCTTGCCTAACATCACTAAATCTGGTGGGAGGGAGTTCCATAATATTTTAGTTCCTGCCCCCTTTCTTTCACATACTAAACTACACAATGATGAATTTGACATCTGCATGTCGTTTATTTTTGGTGGACGCACTCGGCTTTTGTCGGGACTCTTGAATAATCTCTTTGCATAACCAGCAACTCTTCTCGTAGACGATGAGATCGAATTGTCATCAGAGCTGCCATACTTGACTAACCGAACAGATGAAACCTGTTGATTCCAACGAGACAAGGACGAGTTTTTCCAAGATCAATAAGCTGCAATATTATGAAAATTAATCCGAAGCACATAAAACAAATTATTGAATTAACCAAATTCCAGCAGTTAATGCCAATACCATTCACCAAACATGACGAACTACTATTTGTTCTAATGCATGTAAAACCACCCATATCGATACAAGTCCTTCTCCAGATTCAATCCAACACTAAACAATCCAACATTCAAATATCTTCTTAAGAGAAGGATTCTTGAAACCTTACTTAAGTAGTTTGCAATGTTTGAATCTAGGCTCATTATCTTTATTGCTCTAAAATGTAAGCTTAGTAGTATCCATTTCTGGTCCAATTGCCATTGAAGTCCCTAATTAACAAAAACAGCAAAGAACACTTATCCATGCAAGAAAACAGATTATAAACTAGGAAAAAAGATGAGAAACTAACATTAGCACAACCCCTACGAGGTGGCAGCTTAGTTTCTTGTTTGACAACTGAAGAATCAAAAATCTCCTTGACTCTCAAAATTTCTGATTCATTCCAGCTTCTTCTCTTTGACATACGTGTAGATGAAGCAGACGTCACACCCTCCACATCACTATCATTATCGGCAGAAGCAGCCCTACTTCTTGGCCATCCCACTGCATCATCATGATTGGTTTCCTCAAAATCTTCTGTTGCAAATTTGCACTTCTCCTCAGCCATTTCATCTGAACCAGCTTCCGAGGCGCTCACAGAGCAAGACTGCCCCTCGTATCCACCCTTCAATAGGTCACCTATTTGACCATATGATTTGGAAGCAGAGGAGCCACGCATCAACTTTCTTGGAACGTAAGGGGACTTTCTTGAAACCTTCTTCTCCATGATCAAACCCTCTTCTACCACTGAATCAACGGCAGATGCGTGAAGAAGCTTCACCAATCTTTCTGGTGAAACAATATCTATAGGGGTTCCTTCGCAGGGGCGCCTCCCTGGGACCGGCGTTACACTTCTCAGCAGTGGAACAGGATTGGCCTTTTCCAACTTCTGCACGTATATGAATTGGCCGAGCTTAAATTTGTTCCCAAGAATCATCTCATTGTGCTCTTCTGATAGAGTAACATACAATGAATGACTTAAATCAGAAACCTTGAGGAAAAATCCTCTATTAGGCCATAGATCACCTTCTTCTAGCACGGGGATTATGCCTCTGATTTGCAATAACACGGGCTTCGGATCATCTTCCGAGGCATCATTGCCGTCCATTTTGACGTCCTCCAAAAGCTTTAACAGAGCCCCCGTTTTTAAAGAAGCCATTTTCACCATATCCTAGTTTCTTGAAAAGTATATACCCAATCAATTTGCTACAGACTGTGCCAAAGGATCGAGCAAAAACTACAGAAAACTGAAGGAAGATATATTATGGAATTTTACAGAACTTAAAAATCCCAGAACAAGCTTAATGAAAGCGGAATGAATTTTTTCTTCGGCCAAAAATTATCTACTTGAATCCAAACTCAATATTCTTGTAAAAATTCCACTTCATTAATTGGTGGTTGGAATTTATCCAAAAAGGAAATCCACATGAGATAAAGAAGCTAGTTGAGATGCTTGTGGGATCAGAAAGGACGGAAAAGAGGAAATGGATGTATTGAAAATTGGAGAAATTTCAGCAGACATAGTAAAAGGCAACCAAAAGAAAGCAGGATAACAGGGACAGTCAGCAACCGCCCCTTGATTTTTGAGAGCATGTTTATGAATAAATTGAGCTAGGATGTTTCCAAATAAATTATAGTTTAATTCTTTTAATTCTATCAACATAGCGTAATTATGTAACTCTTTTTTTAAAAAATAAAATAATGTAATATATCTTTTTAATTTTTTTGCAATAAAGGTTTAATGTTGGGAAGCATGCTTCGTTTCCAAAAATTTGTTCACTTTATTGCTATTTAATCTTATCTCGCATTCTTAATTAATATTTTAAAAGTCAAATACAGTGGCTGCATATTTTACTAAATTTATTTTATTTAATAAATATTCGGATACAGAAAGATTTGAATAATGCAAAAACCAATTAATTTAAACTATAATATGTATGCATACATACATGTATATTAAAATGGGAAATTCAATTCCGTGTATCGTAAAATTAATTAATATTTTTTAAAAATAATTAGAGCTATAAATAATGTCTCTATTCAGAAAAAGTTTATCCATTTACTATAGAACTTATTGTGTATCTTATTAATAAATATTTTCTAATTTTTTTGGTACCGTTGGTGGTTTTAATTTTTAAAATTTTACTATCTGTTATGCTGTTTGATATTATTTAATCAATTTCTGAAATATAATATAATAAATGTTATAAATGCCATTTATATAAATTTTCATCGATATTTATTTAATGAACTTGTTTAAACGCTGACTTTCATATTTAATTTTTATACTAGCACGATGAATTGCCGACTGCAAATAAAGTGAACTACATAAATATTTTTAAATTTATATTATACAAAGCTAAAACATTATGTTTGGATGCACGTTCCAATTCACCAAAATAAAAATTCTTTCAAACGTAGCACATATTAAAACAGCACTTTTTATTTCTTTTTTTTTTTTAATCTTTTATTTTGCATTCTAATTGAAAAAATTTGCATCTAAACAAAGCTCAATTGCACCAAAATTACTAGTTTCTATAAATATAATTTTAACCCTTCACACACATATCCATTACACCCGAGCGGAAGATTTCAGGCAAGCAACCATTATGTGATAAACTCATTGCCACATCCAGATTGCAAGAACACAGATCCACTCGTGGAGATAAATCATCCGGGAAATGGAAGGCTTGATTCCGTTCCTCCTCCACGCCACCAAGAAGAAACCAAACAGATACCACGGCCTCTCGGAAAATTCCGGTACCGGGCAGACAAGTCATCTCCTCGGCGGAGATCCCGTCGAGGGCTCCTCTCGCGCGGAGGTCCTCTCCGACCACGATGATAACTTATCGGGTTCGGAGAACGTGATCAACGCCAAAGGCTTCGTCGCCGCAGGTCCTCTGGCCTCTCCTCCGAACGCCGAATATGGCTCGAGAAGCAGGGATTTTACTTGTGCCTCGCGTTACCAAGCCTCAGGCAGAACTTAATTCATTCCGACGAGAAAGAAATAATCAATTGGTTTGAAGGCGAGCGATTTATTCAGGTTTAATTTTTCCGACTACAGAAGCATCTAATATGATTCTTAAAAAGTGTGTTTGCGTTTTTTTTTTGCCATTTTGTTCCCAAACGTGGTTTTCCTTTCAACGTAATAAAATTCCGGGATGGTGATTTACTTAGTTAACATTCAGTTTGATCCGTTGGATTCAAAATTGAGGGCCTTATTTGTTTTTATCTTTTAAGGCTATTACCAATTTGTGGTTTGTATGAATTTCGCAAAGTGAGGGACATAAAAGGGGGGACAAAATATGATTCATTAATTAAAGGGTGTTTTAATTTTTGCAAAAAAGCAAAACAAAGATCCCCTAAATATTTGTGTTGCTTGCTTAACCTTTATTGGCATATTTGTTGGCAAAGTGGGATAGAATCTTGATTCAATATGTCTAGTGTGATAGACACATTAAAAATGTTCAAAATGAAGTAGGACATTCAAATTTCAAGGAAAAGTGGCATTTGGATAATCATCAAAGAGTTTGTTTGTGCATATCTAAATACTGTTACAACATAATTGGCAACATATCTTAATGAGCTAAAGTTGACCAGAAACTATTTATAGGACTCTCAAATTGATCCAAATGAAGAGACTTCTAGGGAAAGACAAGAAGTCCGAAGATTTGAGAAAGAGCAGTCATTTGAAGAACCAGTGTCGAGAGATTGTCGCGGCTGTTCGTGTTTATAAAAGATGTTTTGTGAATCAACTCTTCTGAAGAAAACAAGCCTTTGATATTTATTCAACAAAATTAAATTATTTTAAATTATATTTATTTTTTTCTACACTTATTAGTATCTTAAAATTATATTTAATTTTAAGTGTTACATAAAATATTAGTAATAATCATATTAAGAAATAAAATATTAGTGATAATCATATTAAGGAATAAAATATTAATGATAATCATATTGAGAAATAAAATATTTTTTAAACAAAATAACAATAGGATCAATTAATTGAGATTATTTTATTACACCAAGAGTGAGTCGGATTATTTATTTAAAATTTTAGTAATTTAATGCTAAACTCATGTTTTATCATGGACTAAATCATTAACAATTAATTAATATGGACCAATTAATTAATCAGGCGCAAACAATTAATTAACATGGACAAAGTAATTAATCATGTTCAATCACCTCAAGTGGAAAGTTTTGCAACATATTATAAGGTGGGAGACGACATATCCAATCCACGACGTCGGTAATAAAGATTGCCTCCACAAGTTCTTACAATAACAAATTTTGATTTATAATTTACATATCTAATTATTTCAAGTAAATTTGATTAGAAAAACAGACATACATACACATTGTGATGCCTAATGCTTTGGATTATCACAGAAACGAGAATTATATTTATGAAGAAATGCTTAAACTAATTTACAAGAGCTTGTAAACTATTGTAACCCTTTCGGAAAATATGGAAACAAATTTCCGTAATTAGTCCCATGTTCAAAGAAAAAGTGGAAATTAAAAAAAAATGAGCAACATATAAATGAACAAATTAACTCAACCATAGCTCTAAAATTTGGCATCAAAATATGGGTCAACTCACGAACATACCCATTGAAATTGCTCCTGATTTGAATTGAATGAATACTGATTTGAATAAACACAAATACACAAATACGTATATATGTGTGTGTCTTCCAAAACACATAATTTAATATGGTTTCATACAAATATTTAAGTTATTAATTGTTCACAATTAGTTTATTAGAATGTTATTATTCTTTTATAAATAATTCAAAAGGCTATTTTAATTTCATATCATGAATTGAATTAATTGCATAAAAGACTATAATTAGAAAATAAATATAATCATCTTAAATAGTCAAAATTATTAAATATAATTTTCAAGGATTAATTCATCCATACAATTTTTGTTATCCTTCAAATAATCCTTTAGGTGAGGTTTACTTATGTAGAGTAGATTGTTTATCCATATTAATCAAATGTTGTAAAATTGTAAGATAAATAATTCTACTCAAAAATTATGATAAAATAATCAAAATACAAAAATTCTCTTATAAATAATTCAAAAGATTAATTTAAACTTATACATTAAATAATTTGCATATTGAGATTATAATAAAAAAATAAATATAATCACTCTAATCAGTCAAACTTACATAATTGTTAAGAATTAATTAATTTATACAATTTTTTTTATCCTTCAAAACAATTCTTAATAATGTAAGATAAATTATTAATGATATATAGTTAATTACTTAATCAAGGTTAATCAAATATTTTAATTAAAACCCTTACTATATTAATAGCTTGGTATTAAATTACAAAATTGTAAGATAATTAATTTATTTAGAAGTTATGATAAAATAATCAAGGTTTTATGACTCTTTAAATAATTTTATATTTCAGTTTAACTTTCTACCATTAATTGAATTATTTGCACACGAAGTTGATAATTAAAAAATAAATATAATTATATTAAATAATCGAACTTAATAAACATAATTGTCAATAACGAATTGCTTCATACAAATTTATTTCTACTTCGAATAGTCATTTAAATTATAATCCTATTGAACAACGTAATCGTATCCTAAAATTTAAATTATAAATCCTATGCAAAAAAATAAACATATTCTAAACTATTTACCATTGCATAAAGATTATAGTTGAGATTTATAAAACCTGTCCAGATGTATGCCAAACATATGGTAAAGCTTTCATGGTTTGTCCAATTTTTATATCACGAAAAATGAATTAAGGTCAGAGAATTTTGTAGTATAACCTCATATATGATTATTCTTGATAGAAAGGTTTTTTTTGTCTTATATAAATAATAATGTATTCCCAAAATGCGTTTAGGATTTTAAGATTTTTTTCGTTTTTAATTAAAATATAGTAAAGTGAAGGTTAGGGGATTCCAAATTTCAGCCACCCAAGACCTCTATCATAATAGAAAAGAGTTGATATCGAATAAACTAAGTTTTAAAATAATTTGTACGTCTATACCATATATGTCAAGGTTAAAAGCCTCTTTTTGTTACCGAATTTATCATTACTAGAACATTCTTAATTATTTATATATTTAATTTTTGCCATCTTTCTCAATTTTCGTTTATTCCACTCTCAACTCTCAATTTTAATATTTCATGTATAAAAGTTTATGTGAATTCATTTTGAACAAAGTATATCCAAAAAAATGGAGCAATTTCAATCTTCGAAATGTCCAAAGCCCTTGGCTTCTTTTTAGGATCGGATCATCTACGTAGTTTTTAGGTATCTTTCCTACTTCCACTAGTATTATTTTTCTTTTCAAATATCCCCAACATATAGTGGGTTGATGGTCAAACTAACATATGAAATTCTTTAATTTATATATATATATATATATATATATATATTTGTTTCTTATTGCAATTTAGATGACAAAGTTGCATGAAATATAAATTCAAAAAATTAAGTGGTCTGTGCCGATTATAAGTCAAATGCATTAATCCAATTCCAAACTGGGATCCCATGCCATCATATGAAATTGAGTTATTGGATACTTGGACTAGTGTGATAATATCAATATTTCCCTTAATTCTATCTTTATATGCAATTTCAGTAATTCACAAACCTATTTCAATAATAGAGTTTTCATCCCTGAAAAATTTAGTAATTTATTTTGGTACCTGTTCCTAGTGCTGCTGATTATCATGAGGAAGATTTAATTTGCCAATTTTATTAACGTATATACAAACTTCTTACATTTATCTCAAGAAACAAGAAAATTAGTAAAATATATATAAAACACAATATAATAAGGTAACGACTACAAGACTGAAACTGTCTAAACAGGAATCAGGCATTAATGGCAAAGCTTTTATTGATGTCAGAAAACTTTCATATTCGAAAGTTGATTTTTACGATTCAAGAAAAGATTATGGTACATCAATAATATTTTTAACCACAACCCCAATTCTCAAATTGATTTCAAAATATAATCCCAATATTCATAATGACAGATTTTAAGCTATATCAATAACATGTTATCTATAATTTTCACTTAAAGATTTCTATAGTCCACGACATCTTACTTGGCTCTGATTATCTGCTTCACGTTAGTTCCAGGTGTGGTTCGTACCTCTCTCTCTCTCTCTCTCTCTGTATTTTTCTTCGTTTTTTGTTTTTGGGGGGGTGGGGAGTGGGGTGGGGTTTGTGTCATTTCTCACAAACACCAATGCAGTATTGGCATTTGTCGGACCAAACTATGATACAATGAGCAATAGTCTAGTTAAACGACCTTTCGAGTTAAAAATCTAGACTATGTTGCCATGAATTTCTAATACCAAATAAAGTTAATAATATAAGCTGAAATCGACAAGAATTCGTTAACAGAATGCAAGTTTTGCAACACAATACGTAGGGTGGAAGCTAATATAATTATATTGACAAAAAAAAAAAAAAGAGGAAAATTTAATTGCAGTTTGCTGTATCAAAAATTTTGACTGGTTTTTGAAAAGAACATATCAATTGGAATGTGCTTACCCGCTGAAGGAGATACTTTCTGCTTCTTTCTCTGGCGACTCTGGCTCATTTGATCCCTTTGAATGAACCTGGCACAAAATTACAAGGGTTTAAATGTTGTATGCTAAATTCAAGAAGGGACAGTGGGGAGGAAAACGTGTATGAATTACCCTTGCTTAGGCTTGACAATTCCGTTGATGCTGCCAGACTCCTCGTCTTGTAGCTTCTCAGCAAGATGGAAATCAAAATGTTCTTGTCTTTCTTCAACAAATGTAGGAGGCAGTTCAATCCCACACACAGAGCATTGGTAATCATTCAACCAAAAGATGGGTTCTTTTGGATTTAATGAAGACCTGCCCAGCTCATCATCACTGCAGCTCATTACTCTTTTGCACCAAGCCAGGTTGCTTTCCTCAGTCGGTCCAGGAGATGAATCTCTTTCCACTAATTGATCAACTCCAGTTGAAAACAGATTTGTTGCACCTCTCGCTGTGTGATGATCATCAACCTAATTGAAGTTCAAGAAAAGTTGTGAAATAAAGTGTTTGGGCGGGTGGTGTATCAAAAACTAGTATTTCTGCTGGAAAATATGTTCTGCAGTGAGATAGCTTCTAAAGCTGAGTTTGGTGCTCCAAGAAGAACCGAAGATAAAATTCTTACAGTGTCTTTGAAACCACCAATCTTGAGGTCACCCCTTCGCCCAGATTCTGCATCATTGTGTCGATCCCTCGTGTCAGTGATATTAAGATCAGGCATTTGAAAGGTATCCACAATATCAGCTGATTCAAATGGCCTGTGTGTATCGCTAGGGAAACTGGTCCCTCTGCCAACAGCCAAAGAATCGTCATTACTGTTTAACTCTGAAAGCGCTAGGTCACCCAAGACTCTTCCTGAAACATCCTCTGTGATGATAAAATTAGAAAGTGTTTTTTGCTTAGGGTCAACACCTTTGCCTTCACAGAAGTGTGACATTCGCAACCCTAAAAATAAAAATCAATCCAAAGATCAGTACATCCATATGAGAACCATGTTATGTATTGTACTAGTACGTACAGATACACAGCAAGATTAATCTTTCACATAGATAATTTTTTGATTGAAAGGGGGGTGGGGGGCATAAAATATACATACATAGTTGTCCTACCCATCAATCTGAGAGATGCCGGGAGTTCAGCCATAAGAAGCTTTTTGGTGTGTTTCAGAATATCCTCACTTGAGCAAATATAATTTGGTAGAGTCACCGCCCGAGTTCGAACCTGGAGTTTAAGAATATTCCAAGCATAACTAACAAAAGCAACCCCCTAGGTTGATTCAGCCAGAAACCATTGATAGAACCCTGAAGTGACCATTCTTCTATTAGTTTGTTATTTTGAAAGACAAAAGAATTTGAATCCCAGGTTCCTGTTACCAATTTCATCAAATAACCAGGCACTTGATACTGCAACTCCTTTTAGAAAAGGTTTCAGGACTCAAGTGCAGGGGTTTGCACTTGGGAAACCAAGTAGAATGTACTGGCAAGCCAAGTTAAAGAAACTTTTTCCCTGGCCTAATGCAGTTAAAAAGGAATGCAATGCACAAATCTTACAACTCAACAAGAGGAGAACCTAATTACTAGTCCTTGCCGTTCATTGTGGGGCCCGGTTCAATAATTTAATTGTGAGATAACAACAAAAAGACAGAGAAAGGAACCTGTAGCATAAGCACATGCAGAAACACAATCTATAGAAATAGAGATCACAGAAAAAAATTGCAGGAATTACCTCAAAACACGATGTTTTCAACTTTAGTGTCAATGTTCTTCCACAAAGGCCTTCTTTCCTCATATCAGAGGAAAGATTTTCAGAAAGATCCACTGCGAAGAGATTTGTGCCAACTTAATTTGAGAATCATAATCAACAGCAAAATAAAACATGTTTAACTATGTGTCAGCATGAAATACCAGAGACCGCAAAACCTGTAACTAAGAGTTTCATGTATCATCATGGTTTTTAAACTTGAACTGGACAGGCCAGTTTGACCGGTTTGGCCGGAAACCTGCCGGTTTTCCGGTCTGGGTTCACTAGAAACTAGGATACCACTTAGACCCACCGTCAACCAGTCAAAAACCAGCCAAAACCGGTCTAGAACCGAATTTTTATGTTTTTATTAATAAAAATTAAAAAAATAGCCTATTCAAAATAAAATTAAATAAAATATTGTTTTTATGTTTTATAAAATTTTTACATCATAAAAATTTTATTTTTACGTATAATTTTCACTAACTATTTTTATTTTTACTTTAATTAATTTAATTATTATTTATTTATATATTATTCTAATTGAGTTGTTGCAAATTAAATACTGCATCTTACAATTAATGTTTTCAAATTAATTATGTTGTCTTTATTTTAGCAACTAAATTTTCAATTTTTATTTTTTTTCTTTGAATTTAATTTAGTTTCTTTTTATTTATATAATATATTTTTAATTGTGTTGAATTATAAAATTTTAATGTTACATTCAAAACTTATTATTTGGAGACTTAAATTTATTTTGTAAAATTTCTAGTTAGTCCAATTTTAAAAACATTGTGTATCATATGTATGTTACAATGAGGTCTTTGTCTCAGATAAATTCACTGAAAGATGCCATATTACACAGAGCATGAACTCATAAAATCAGGGATTCAGTAAGGGAATGATGATGGTAGAAACTAACATGCAAAAAAGTTGGTGCCAGATGTCAATAATACATAGACGTGAAGCTTAGTGACTATGTGATAGCAAAATCCTAGAAGCTTACGCAAACTAGGAACTATAAAGCTGCAAAATTACAGATTTGGGAGCAAGTAACATCTGTGAAATCCAAAATCACCAGACACCAAACATAGAAGGGCCAGTCATATGCATAACCACAAGCAAACCAAATTGATAAGCACCAATCATATATTGTTCTTGAATTTCGAAAACAAGTACCATCAATTTCAAACGATTACCAATATAGAAGGGATAATTCCTTAAATGTTTTGAAGAGAAGTGCTAGAAAAGTAAAAAGTTGAGCTCAACTCATTAACAATATAAAATGAACTACATCAAATACAGAAAAACATACTTTGAGAGATGAGAGAAAAAGATTAGCATGACAAAACACTGAAAACCCAAGCAAATTTGGATGACCATTTGCCCATTACCCAATTTCTGATGAAGTATTGTCTCATCTTCAGTAGGTGAAAATGTCCGCTCATTACTCATACTTTTTCTCTGGGTCGCTTCTGGTTTATCTGTCCTCCCAAGCCCCAAACCTACAGATAAGAAAAAATCTGCAAACAAAAAGTAAATGGGTCAGTGATATCTTTCTATCATGTTGCTTTACAAAAATAATAGTAAGAGACTATGAAGAAGTAGGTAACTGATATCTCATTCTAATCAAGTTTTATAATACCAAATGCACAACGAGCAGCTTGCGAAGTGAGAGTGTAGGATCTCAAAATCCTTTAGAAAAATCAAGTATGCAATATTACAATTCTAATTCTCAACAATCCTTGCACATGCTTCCCAGAAAACCTAACTCACATTCAAGATCACTAGAAACAGATCACCAATATGGTGGCACAAACCTGCAGACGTGCGAGAAAAAAGCGCACAGATGAAACTACTTTTCTGCAGCATTTCTTCACACGTCGTAATTCCAAAAGCTCCCTTCAAAATATTTTCAGTGACCTTACCAATGCCACCGATCTACAAATGAAGCTCTTCAACACATGGATGTGAAATTTAAAACAAACACCTTACTAGTGAAAAGGGAAAAGCCGCCCTAAATATATCAATAGGCAGGGAGAAGTACCTTCCTTATAGGCAGTGAGGATATAAATGTGATAACAGCCATGCGCTCATTTGGTAACACAAACTGACCATTTGGCTTATTAATGTCTGAACAAACCTTATTAAAAGGAAGAAAAATATAGGCATAAAATCATAAAAAAAATTAAGGTAACAAGGGAAGGTATACTTATTTCCACAAATATTTAATATGCAGGTGCACATAATGGATAAAGAATGTTAAAATTAGTCAAATGAACTCTTCTATATTAAAGCATAAAAATACACGGCGCTTCTTATAATTCTGCTCTAAAAGCCCTTATCCATGAACTAGAAAAGCAACTTCATAAAGCCAAAAATCATGTGGCAGTTGTGTCTTATGCATGAAATAAATGGTGAAAATAATAATAACTAAACAAAGACCAGCATAAATCCTGAACACCTTAGCAAGTAAGCGATTTGGAGCTAACCCAGCACTACATGTGAGTCCAGTCTCCCGGTGAACACTTTGTCTAAGCTCTTCAGCCACCTTAAAAGGCAAAGTATGGAATTACAGGCATGAATAAGACAAGAAAAGGGTAGAAAAACTACAGAGAGAAAGCAGATATTGATGATGTAAAGGACTAGAAGAATCTCTGATCACACACAGTCCATGTAATAATCATGTTCTAACATACTTCTCCACCAGTCATTCCTTTGTCACTGCAGAAGTTTGTTATGTCTAGATATGCCTCATCCAAGCTTCCAGCCAAGAAGTTTGGATCATATTTCTGGAAAACTAAAAGCACACAAGCATTTCAGAAACTACAGCAATGGGTAAAGTTTATTCCATATAAAATAAAAACCCCAAAGTAAAGCATAACTAGTAACCTTTTCGAGTTAAATTGCTGTAATAAGTATATTTGTTGAAGTCTGTTGGAACAAATATCAGTTGAGGACACAATTTACGTGCAATAAATCCAGGCATGGCAGCCCTAACTCCAAATTTTCGTGCCTGCAAAGAATAATTATGCATCATCAAAGGCAAAAACAATAGATAAGACACATCACATCACATACGTATATAGTTAAACAAGCTGAGCTTTAAGCTCAAAAAATCTTTCATGGTCAATTATTAACCATAATCAGCTATACCAACCTCATAATTAGCAGTTGAGATCATAGACATGCTACCAACAGCCATTGGCTTGCCACTTAGAGAGGGATTACATAGTGTTTCTACAGCTGCATAAAAAGCATCCATATCCACATGTAGCCAAATTCTTGACAGATCACGTGTGGCTTCTAATTCTGCAATCCTTTTATCAGCAATCTGTAAATGATATTTGATTGTCACTAAGCATTGACATATGTCTCAATAGATCACATAAAAAAGCAGTAGAATGCGGTGTTATCCATTCGTCATATCTAACTGATTTCATATTCAAAAAAAAAAATCACAATCAACCTGACTGTATGGTAATGTCATATAGCAATATCGAAGTCATAATAAAGCCGACACTCTCCTTGAATCGGAACTTGAACTTAATCCCATGTGAGACAAACATGTTAAGGCACAAAAATCACACAATTCTAAACACGATTAAATTCACAGTCGATAATTTTTCCTTTCCTTTTTCTATTTAATAGATATAGCAAACTCGGAGATAAAATCTCAAATCATGGATTTTCATAAAATCTATTTTTTTCATCCAACTGCTACAAGATCAACTCCAATTGGACCTGATTTATACCCTTTGATAATTTGAAATATCCAAGGGAGTAAGCTTGGCAAGGTGCGCCTGCATACTCTCGACTTTCCGCTTCATGTAAGCTTCTTTCTTCTCCTCGTTTTCAAAATACTTGGACCCTTTGCTCATCTCATACACTGTTCTCTGCACTTTTTCTTTGTTGACCCCTTCCATCCCTAGTACAGAACAAGACTCCGGAAACTTAATTGAAGAACATTGTAACAAAATCTTCAAAAGAATTTAAATATATATACACAATCTAGTAAATCGGAAAATTTTCGTCCGTAACCTACCGGCTTTGGCGGTTGTATAAACAGTGTTATAGGATTCCCATGGCCGAGCAGAATCGTTCCCGGAAACTGATTTTTCATCTTTCTCCATTCCTTTCCTCTTTTCTTGACGTTTCCAAACGGATTCTTGGATCTTGATGGGAAGCAAACAGGCAGAGCTAGAAGATATGGATTTAATTTTAATTTTAATTGAATTGAAGAAAATAGAGAGGGAAATTTACGAGTGGAGGACGCGCCAACAAGGAATTCTCGAATTACGAGGAGTGAGTGACAAATAACGGCAATTATAACGTTATAAAATTGCAAACGAGATACCGAAGAGTTTAATAATTGCAAGTACTGCCGCGAAAGCATACCATAATTATGCAATTGCCCCGAAGCACACCATAATTATAAGACCCTCAAAAGTTTGCTATAGAATAAGTAGTTAAGTGTCTATTTGCCTTAATTAAAGTATTAAATGAGGCAAACTTGCACGCTAATCACACAGATTTTACCAAAATAATAACGACAATTTATGTCCACCTTCCTTGAGGTGTGCAAAAATGCCCCTCTTATTTGTGAAATTATCATTATCCTCCTAGTTTAATATGTTATATTTTTTTTGTTTTTATTTTATTTTAGTATAATTCTACACAATTTTCTTTCATGTTAACTATATCTTTGATTCATTCATCATTTTAATTTTCACAAACTTCAATTTTAAAATAATTTTATTTTTATTATAATTTATCACAATAAATAAAATTTTATAAGTTATAAATTTTTTCACACATGAATCGACAGTGTGATTATTACTGGTACACATTATTGACTTATCCATACACAAACACACTGTATTTATATACTATGCCAAGCGTGTGCCTGTATTTCTAGAAAAATGTAGAAAATTAAAAATGTATTAAGAAATATAATGATTAGTGGATACAAATATTATCTATCATTAATTATAGTTTATAAAATTTGTGCATTTTGTGTTTATTTATATATTTTAAACTTATCATATTTTTTATAATAAAAATAAAATTATATAAATTTAAAAGTATAAAAATATCTAACATGAAAAGAAAGAAATAGATAAAAATATATAAAAATAATGAATAAAAAATATATATTTAATAAAAATAATTGTGCAATTCGTATTTTATATATATATTATACTATATGCTTGAGGAAGACCCATTTTGAATTAATCTGAACCTTAAAAAATGTCAAATTGTAATAAATCTACACGTTTTTGGAAAAGAATAAAATTTTCATCAATTTTATAATTTTCATGCATATGTTTTTATAATTTGCTAAATTATTATATGAATCACTTTTGTACTTTCATTTAACTACAATTGTATCTTTAATGTGTAAGGATATTTTGGTTCGAATATATTATAAAGTCACCGACCAGTCATTTGAGGGTTGAATTGGTCATTTTCACAAAACCAAATAACAGGCCATTGAGTTAACTCATAGGAGGTCTCTCTATTTTCAGACCATAGAGAGTTTGTGTAGTTAGTTTAAACATGGTGCAATTACCCAAAAATAAAAATAATCTTTACTTATACTTCGATCTAAATGTACATGTTTGGTTGCAATTTAAGAAAGATAAAAAAACGATATTTTGATGTGTGTTATGTTTGAAATAAATAACTTGGATGGTGTAAAATATGAATCCAATATCTTTTTAAAATATGTAGACAAAAGGCGTGCAATAATAACTCCATTTTTTTCTCTTTGTAATCAAAGCATTTTTCGTCCTAATCCTCGTCAATATCCTCATCTCAGGTACAATTGAATATATTTTTGTCTATCTTTTAGTTAGAAATATTCACTATGTTTGTTTTCATTTTTTCTTATTACAAGACACATACTCAATTATTATACTTTTTAATTTTTTTATCTCTCTCTTATTTTTATACAATTTTCAAAAAAATTACACCTAAAGACATACACCCAAAAACAAAAATAAACATAACCATGTGGGAGAATCAATATCACAAATTTACAAACAAAAAACCTAAACATAATACATTTCAAAGTCCCAAAACAATTCAACAACCAAACATCAAAATAAGTCAATGGGTCGTTAATAAGACAAGTTATTCGACTCAAAATTCGATTAGATTCAATAATGTTTGAGCGTTTAATCGAACTGAAATTTAAAATTTTGAGCGTTTAATCGAACTGAAATTTAAAATTAACTATTTTTTTTAAAAAAATATATACCATTACTTAACTCAAATTCTAATTAGATTTCAAATTTTAAAAAATTGAAGTGAGCAATTATTGAGCTCGATTTGCTATTCGAACTTTGACTCACTAACATCGACATATCAATATAACTAACAACAAAACATTCAAATGTTTCATGGGTAAAAACTTCATAATTATATTCCACGATAAGTGTACAAAGATACACACATACACATGCACTATAATGTATGTATGTGTGTATAATTTACAGAGCATCTCCTTATATTGACTTCTGAAGTAAAATGCAATGCAGGTTGTTGGGCCAAATGGGAAGCATGCACAACGGAGATACCGTACGCTTGTGCGAAGGGAAACCCGGTTCATGCATCAATATGTGTGGCAGTGCTGTTGGGGGGGAAACCTTCTGATGGAAGCAACGTGTAGCAGAAGAGCTGGAGGCAGCCGTGTGGCCCTGGCATGTTCTACCGTGAATGTGTGTTGGCCTGCCCTCCTAAAGGGGCCAAGTCGTCTCCCCTTGGTGGTCACCTCCATAGATGGCCTTCCATCTTCCTCTTGATTTTGAAACAGTGATAACACTAACGATAATAATAATGATGATGACGATGATGAGTACGGTTGAGTTGCCAAATAAAAGGCATTTCTTTCATTTTCCGGAAGAGCTCATGGAAGGATATTATATCTCCCTTATAAGAATTCTGTTTAATCTTATATTTCTCATCAAGGATAAGATAGGACACAAAATACAAAATTTAGTTCTTTCCTTTTTATCCAAATTTTCTGAAAATTTTCACTTTCTTACTTTTGGGAAAATAATTGAAAATAAATAATCAGAAAATTGCACTTTCCACTAGGGTTTTTGGGTTGAATACGAATGCGGTTTTCGTGTGGTCGGACCAGAGTATGAAAATGGGGTGTTCTTTACGTTTTCTGATTTGTTTGGTTGCTCAAATCTATTACTAAAACACTGTCTCCACACTTCCATAGGACGCCGTCAGTAATAAAGATTGCCTCCTCACGTCCTTACAATAATGAATCTTGATTTATAATTAACTTATCTGATTATTCCAAGTAAATTTGATTAGAAAAACAGACATACGTACACATTGTGATGCCTAATGCTTTGGATTATTACATAATAAGAGACATATTAGTTTCACTTGCCCTCGGTCCAATCTTCACCTTGATTGGACGGATACTAATTTATTATTCAATTGGTAATGTTGAAATTCATTCCTCGTGCTTGCTAAACACGAGTAGTTATTTTATTTTCATTATATGTATTCAATTCTAAATATTTAATTTAAAACCATTCATTTGCAATCAGTTCACATATAGGTTTGCCTATAAATGAATAATTTCAACTTAATTGAGATTGTCACGCTAAATTCATCTCATTGCTACTAGAAAACATTTAGGAGTTTGGTTTAAATGCTTGTCCAAAATTTGGTTGCAGAGACAAAATAATTTTAAAAAGTAGTTATAAAATCGATAAAGTGTAACCATTTACTTGTTGCTCAGCTTTATCGGATGTTAGGTTTTCAATCATCACCTCTTGATTTCTTTATTAATCATATGCATAATTTTCATTTTAACAATTGATCTGGTTAATAACTTATACCTGTCAATGCTTCAAGTGCAATACATCCTTGAGTACTTGAATTTCCTCAGTTACTTTTCCTCATTTAATGCCTAATTTTGTCCAAAAATTAGAAAAATTCTACTTAAATTATCCAAACATGCAATCTCCCCAGTGCCTGTTGTCGTGCCTGGCAACCGCAATATCCAAGCTCGCGACTGTAGTGTCTCGATCGGCGCTTGAGGTGTTTGATAGCGGTGCGTATTGTTTTTCTCACACCCGATTTCGTGACTGTGGGAAAACTCCTTGCGATCGCCGGGTTTGTTGCCGCAACTGCATACGTGACTGGATCAGGTGACCACTTCAACTTCTTAGGTCTCACGGCTTAATGCGCAAGTACGCTAGTCACCCTCATGCGTGCGCCGTCACGGCGCAATCGTGGCATGATGCAGAATTCGCGCAAAGCTTTTTTTCATTCAAATTTTCCTGCATTACCATAATTAATGGCCAAAACTCTATTATACATTTGTTCTTAAGGTCTCTAGGCACGATTTTATGTATTAAAACCCCTGGAAACAATAACTTACATGTATTCACAATTTTTGAAAATTTCAGAACATGTTTTACTTATTTGTACGATATGTTAATGCGCGCTTCCTAGGGATACAATAACCCGAATTTTAAAACCTTGCCTGAGGGCTGAGTCCTGCGGTGATGAGCAGAGGTATTGCCTGAGAGCAGGTACAGTTCCACTCTGAGCTAGGTTGTCCAAGTGAGAACAGTCTTTTGTGTGCCTAACATTGAAGTGAAAGACAGGAAAGGCGACGGGAGAAGGGAAGAGAAGATGAAAAATAGAGAACCCTAGAGCAGAAAGATAATTTTATAATCAAGATATGCTTAGTTTTCCACTTGTTCTTTTACGAATATATATCCTAACCACACTCTTGTTTATTTGAGCAGATACAACTCTGATTTGGTGGATGCAAAGATTTGCTCTACTTTGGTGCGATGTGTCCTCTCTTTTATTTCTACCCTTTATTCTTCTTTCGAATTTAACATCTGGCTGGGCTATTGTCAGTTGTTTTCCCCCAAAAATTTAATTTAATTTTCCCCATTGCAATTCAAATTCATCTAGGCTGTCTTGTGCTTTATTATTCTGATTATGCCTCTTTCATGTCCATGTGATGGTGTGGATGTTGATTTGTGTGTTGATGTGGATGGTGATACTGTTAAATTTGCAACAATGTCTTTGTATCACCATCTAGAAGCTATCAAGAGACCCAACACAATAATTAGTGTGAGTGTGACTTATTGCACGCCTGTGTTGTTTTGACGAAAGCATAGCAATTGTTGAAAATCTGCATGGGCTATCTGGCATTTAACAAGTAACAATGAAGAATTAATTATCCCATGTCCTATCATGATGTTGTTTCTTAGATAAGATTTATTGTGCTAGACTTAGCTTATCTAACTTCTTTAAAGTAAAAACGTGTAAATGTGTAAAGAATGTCACTAAGAAGTCTGAAATATGGCCAAGTTAAGAGCACGCGAAAGTTTGCAAGGAAAGAATTAGTGATCATCAGAAGTAGTCCTTTGTATTTCCTTACGAGTCCTTTATGGACACTCTGTAGTGCTTTGAATTATTTGGGAAGTAACTTCACTAGAACTTTATCACCCAATTCATATTCCTCAAGGTCACTTTTTCTTGTCAACTGGGTTCTTCATTTTATGTTGGGCCTTCTCCAGGCTGGATCTATTAAGTTAACTAGTTCTTACCATGACCTAACCATTTTTAATGCTCTAGTACTCCTTTCTTCATTAAAGCTTGAAACTAATGTGCGTAGGGTCGTCAGTGTTTGCCTCATCACAAACTTTAATGAACTTCCGCCGATGGCTACACTCCTTTATAAGTTGTAAGAAAATTGTGCCACTTCCAAGAGTTTAGTCCATTGAGGGCCTTAAGTACTGTTGTAGCAAAGCATTCACCCTCGTAATTTCCCTGTCTATTTGAGGGCGAAAACTCGTGGAGAAGCTTAATTTTGTCTCTAGTAGCTTGAATAGCTTTGTCTAAAGCTTCCCCATGAAGTGCAAGCTAATGGTACTAATGATGAATTTAAAAAGCTCCCATAACTTCACTATATACTTAGAGAATGTTAGTATAACTTTTTCGACTGTACAATCCTTAGAGTAGCAAGTGAAAGCTCCATATTTAGAACATTTATCAATGACAGCAAGATGGGTTCATACTCTTCAAACTTCGCAAAGCACAAATGAATTCGAGGGTAATCAAGTTTCATGGGCGTTAAGCTATAGGAAAGGGCTGAAGCAAGTTTGCTGCTTACTTGCTCTCACCCTTTTCTTGTAGGCAAGTGAGACTCACCTTTAGAAACTGCTCCACAGACCCCCTCTTTTGTGGCCAAATGTAGCAAGTGTCCGTTGGTGTCATCATGTAATTTTGGCTTGGATGTCCATCGTACTTAGTGTTGAGAAACTGTTTAATCAAGTCCCTTTGAAAATTTCCCCACTGAGGTGTATCCTATAGGATTTAGTTGGGGTTTGGCTCCAAAATTAAAATTTTAACACTTAAAAATATCATGTACACGTAGTGGAATACAATAGAATAAACTCTATCTATTTTTGTTGCAAAACAAGCGATATATTAAATAAATAAGAGCAAGTATAAAAAGTGTACCTTTACAACGTGCAAGTCTTTTGTGCATGAGTTTTGGAATTATGGTTCTCAAACCTCGACTTTTAGATTGCCACACATTTGAAATATTTGTGACTTTCTTCTAATAGAAAAAACCTTAGGACTAGAAGGAATTTTTGACAAAAAAGTTTGGGAGAGGGAGGTAAGAGATTGTTCTCTCTTACTTGGAGGATGCATGAATTTGACAAAGTGACTAACACTTTAATTGGAACAAAATCTCAATTGGTCCCTTTGCTTCCATTTATGATCTAAGCCTTCTCGTCCGATGACTCATCTCGTGACTCGTTAGTTGCTGTGATGGTAAGATCGAGAGTAAATCCGTCCTTTTCTAAGCCAAATCTTACTTGATCAGGACTTCTGAGGGAGATGATGTAGAGAAACCTTAAGAGATACAAAATGAAAATAGAAAGCAGTGGAAGAAGGAAAGGGCAGGAGGAGAGAAAAAGTAGAGAAAGACAAGTGTTATTCTATTTTCAACGATGATTCTTTCCAACTTTTTCTTACAAATATTTATTACTTGATTTCCATCTATTCGGCTTCATTTTTATTACAGATTATGCACAATAATGAGAATATTAGATTTGCCGAATATTAGATTTGCCCCACATCAGTCCTGATCTGATGCCTTCTTTCCTTTAGCTAGCTGCAATTGTTACATGTTTTATTTTCTGCCCTCTTATTCTTCTCGGATGGCATCCCCCTATTTAATGTATGATAATCACCCTATTGTAATTTGATTATCCATGCGAGGCCTTATCTGTTGTTCCTATTTTATGATTTGTTTGGCTGCTTCATGGCATTATGTTATGCACAAAAATAACATAGCACAAATGAGTGAACTATCTCCTGTTAATTTTTATCCTAATGTAGCAATATTTAATGTTTGCAGGGCATATGAAAATTTTTAATCATAGATTATAATTTTTTTTATCCTAACACTCTTAATTGTTTTTACCAATATTGTAAACATAAAAATTAGCACTAGAGGTTGGCCAAAAACATTTGTCCCTAAGATCAAAACATTTCACATCGAAAAAAAATTATTTGACACTCTACTTCAAGAATGATAGGCTACAGTTATTGAACCGTTGATTTTTTAAAATCATATCAAATTCATCATTATATTAGAAGATATTGTAATCAAATTCGAGACAGAAACTAATAACACCAACAAAAACAATAACAATAATAATTATTATAACACCAACAAAAACAATAACAACAATAATTATTATAACACCAACAAAAACAAATAACAACAAGAATAATGATTATGACAATGATGATCATGGTCCTTTTTTTGTTTGTATTCAACCAGTCTTGGTGATGTTGGATGGTATCTATAATCCTTTCTATAAAATCAGAACGAATATTTTCATGCGTTTAAAAGAAATCCATATTCTAGGACTATTAACGGCAATTTGAGGATTAATTACATTGATTTAGGTGGCGTTTGGTAAGAGAGTTTTGAAACTAGAGTTCGGAATGAAAACTATTATTGCTGTTTGGTTTACTTTTATTAGAATTAAAATTTGAAAATCATATCTAAAAATTTAAAATTCACCAATTTGTTAAGAAGGTGAAGAGTCTAAGGAAATTTTAAATTTGATTCTTATATAATTAATTTAAAATATGTAAGTCACATTAATTTAATGAATATGTATACATAAAGATAATATCTATTCTTTGCTTAATGAAATGTAAAAGTACTAAATCGGCCTTATTTAAAAAAAACTTTTTATTTTTCTCTTTTTTATTTTATTTTTTCTTTATATATATATATATATATATATATATATATTTGTTCTTCTATCTTTCATTTGGCTTATTAAATTACCATTATTTTTATTTTTGAACTTTTGATATCTCTTATATTTCCGAATGTACTTTGTTCACTTTTTTATTATTTTTTCTGTCACCGATTTGATTTTATTTTATCTCTATTATTGATTTTTTTTAAGGTTTTTCATCCAAATTATTTATATACTATTAAATTATACTTTAAAACTTTAGTCTAACTATTTCCCCTTTTTCTTATTTATTTTTTAATGTATAACATTTATTTTTCTTTGATATTCTCGTTTCTTTCAATTTTTTTATAATATTACTTAATTTTGAAATTTTTGTTTTTATTATTTAAAATATAATAATTTTATAACATTTTATAATTAATAAAAATAATAAATTTATAAAAAAAATACATATGCAATGTTTATTTTTTAATTTATATAAATCAAGATTAAAATTGAAATTCTTTTTTATTTTAGATATCAACTTTAATAATGATATATATTCCAAATTTTTATCCAGATAGATATATTAGAATTAATAATTCCATTTCAACTCCAAGGTTGGTCATTCCGAATTCAAATTTGATTCCAACATGCAAATCAAGCACCAACTTAGTTTGCAAAATTGTTGCTAACACGGACAAAGTTGCAAGTTTAAATAATGGGCATTAAATCATAACTTTTTTTAAAGAATCTTGAATAATCAAGGAGAATAAATTAAACAAATCACAAGATTTACGGAGTCAATCAAGACTGAATTTGAAAGATCATTAAAGATTCGGATAATTCTGTCATCTTTCTAGATATAAAAACATTGAATAGGATAATAAATTAACACTAGTGCTTTATATTTGAAAATCTTCAATTCTAAACTCAATCAAACTAATACTTTTTAAAAAATGAAAATATGAGAATAAAATATTTTCCCAGTTATAAAATTAATCAATTCAATTTACGTAATATGTGAGAATTCAAAAAAAAATATCAAAAAAATATCATAAATTAGATTTTTTTTTATTTTTTTATTCTTGTAGATATCAA
This sequence comes from Avicennia marina, assembly GCA_019155195.1. Lineage (NCBI taxonomy): Eukaryota > Viridiplantae > Streptophyta > Magnoliopsida > Lamiales > Acanthaceae > Avicennia > Avicennia marina. The sequence continues at coordinate 3,021,912 of CM032770.1, read as the reverse complement.
ACGAGCATGATAATCTAATAAATAATATTTTTTGATTACTTAATTTTCTGAACATTAGCTAACCATAAAATACGTTAATTAAAATCATATTACTAGAAGTGACCATCTTTGCCAAATATTTACCCGTAATTGATTGACTTGAACCTATATATAAAGAGAGCCATAAGACTTATTTTCGTACCTTCATAATTAAAAATGGCAAAGCTCTTGGCACCATTTATTGCTCTAATCGTCGTCAGTCTCCTCGTCTCAGGTACACCTGAATATTTTTTAATAATATTTTCTTTCTCCAATTACTTTTTAAAAAATATTCTCATTTCAAATTCTCTTCATCTTTCTTCATTATTTGTTTTAATTAGTTTTATATTTTTTCGTTGTTCAAAAATATAATAATTTAAAACTAATACACAGTGTGGTCGTAACGCAATGCAATGCAGGTTGTTTGGGTGAAGGGCAAACCTGCGAAACGAAGGTAGCATCTCCATGTGCGCCTGGAAGTCAGGGTTCGTGCGTCGACTTTTGCGGACGCCGTTTTGGGTTTGCTAAGGTGGTGAGAGCAACATGTGTATCAGATCCTTCTGGTCCTGCCTGTTCTTGTGTCTATGCCTGCTAGCTCCTACTTCCCTGATCGCTTATTATTCTGATTTTGATGTAAAAATCAGATACTATTAATAATAACAGTGGGTGCATATTGTCTGTCGGAATATGTAATAAACAATCAACGAAATGCAGTGTTTGCGTGAGTTTTTGGAATGAAGGAATGCAAGTCGGTTTGATTATTTTGAAGTATTATTTTACCACCTTTGTTAGGGCAAAGGATGTTATTGTTAACCCATTATTTTTATTTACTGATTGAGACATGCTTTATGCGTGTGCATAATCACATAAAGATGAATAGTCATATTTCTTTGAAATAAATTCTATATGATGCAAATATCAAATTAAAAACCAAAAATTGAAACGTGGACGTATTAATATTAAACGAGCATGAGAATCTTACGAATAATTTTTTATTATTATTTTGATTCCTTGGGTCTTTTAGCATTAGCTTATCGTAAAATAATATCACACGTGGAAGAACATATCATCTTTACTAGAAATTAACTATAATTAATTACCTTGAACCTATATATAAAGGGAATTATAACCTATACTATCATTAGCTACACCAAGAGAAACTCTATTCTCTTGGCATCATTTTGGCTTTATTTTGTTTGCTATAATATCCTCATCTCAGGTATATGAACTGAATCAATTTTTGGTTATCCTTTATTTTTTCAAGATCTGGACGACAATATGTATGTGTGTGTCTGTGTGTGTGTGTGTCTATTCATACGAATGTGGTGTTATAACCCAGGAACTGATAACACAATTGTTATATATGTGATACTGTAGTTAAATGATATATTATTAATATAATTATATATGTGATAGTGTAGTTAAATGATATATTATTAATATAATGTGTTTCTAAGAATGATGTCCTCTAATTATGGGATAAAATAGTATTAGTATAATGTGTTTAACAATGATGTGATATGCAGGTTGAATAAAATTTTGTTACCAAGTGGAGGAGATAAAGGAGAGATAGCCTTGCCCTGTGGGAAAAATAGTATAAAATTTTTATTATAAATTAGTTTTTAAAACTAACTAAATGTACTAATTTTTATTCACAAATAGTTTGAGACCTATTTTTTCTATCACTGCACCTTCTCTTCCTATGTTCTGTAAAGAAGCCAAACAAAAAAAAACAGGTACCTCACAGGCTCATGCTATTAGGGCTTCTAAAATTTAGCTCTAAAATATTATAAGTAGAAGATTTATTTTAAAGTATTGTTTGTGCAAGTTATTTGTTTGTTTTTTCAACCAAAATTGGTCCAAAAAATGGATTCCCTAGATCGCATGACATCCTATAGCTCTTGTTTATACCACGGTTTTTCTATGGCAATTAATATATATTAACTACATAAATATATGTGCTACTGTGAATTGATGGAAAAACAGAAAGGGAGAGAACAGAGAATAGATGGGTGGGACAGAAGAATTGATTTGTCTAGACGATTGCACCACGTTTTGTTTGAAAAATGCGTGTGTTATATAGGAAAGGATTCAGACATCTCAACTCCATGAATATTGAAACGTTATGACATTTATTCTTCAATGCATTTTTTATTCCAACATTTACATTAAATAGACAAAGAATTATACGAAATGAAAGATGAATAAAACTCAAATCACACTATTAATTGATCAAAAGAAATTAATACATTAAACTAGATATATCATCCCTTAGCTTGGGTGATCATCAAAACCTTGAAGGCTTGCACTCAGCGGATATCCCCTGAGGAAACCTCTGCACATCAGCACAGTAGTTATAAATCATGTGCCGGTTGAACCCATCTCAACCTGTTTCTCCCCTTAGCTTCCAGCTCCAGGTTCCGCCACGAATTCCCTGTCTGAGGAACACAGGTCTACCCAGAGGTTCCCACAGGGCACCCTTGGATCTTGAAATTCCCGTAATAGGCCACAAATGGAGCCTCGCTCTGATCGGTCTTGACCTGCCAGCCTTGGGTGGCCCAGTCGTCTGCATTCCACAAGCCGCAGTGCACCCTCGTGGGCTGGCTCTTGGCGAAAGGTAGTTGGATACTCTGATGTTGCTGTTTTCCGCCAAGAATCTGAAATTCGTGCCTAGATTAACTATGAAACAGTCTGTTGATGAAAATGGTGAGGAAATTAAGGAGGAGGGTCAAAGTTTACATGATGCGTTGAGGATTCCAGAGAATGGAGTAAGTATGAAAAGCAATAGTTGGATCAAACCAGAGATGGAATTGCTGTTCCTTGTTTCCTTTCCCTTGGGCATTCACGTTTTTGTGGCTCGCTTGATGAATTTCCCAGGAACTGGAAGTCGATCTCGTCGTGCCCGAGAAGACAGCTGACAAGCACAAACAATAGGACAAAGTTCAACGGCAATTCAAGACTAATTCGCAAACTGATCGACTGCCCAATTAGGAAAACTCCGAGAACATAAGAAGAATATGGTGACAGTTTCCAGGGACGAGCTTGAGCAGCATGCCGAACCTCCCGAACAGGTACTCATTCTTGAACCCGAATGACGGTCCAGAGACAGGGACAGGCCCCATCCGCCATCCACTATCTTGGCACGTCCGTCGCCCCACGTGACCTCAGCGTCTCTGTAGAAATCCCCGGTTGAAGGGGCCGCGAATCAGGCCAAGAACACGACAAGTGATAGCAGGAAAAACATTTGCTGGAGCTTTACAATCATTAAGAAAGGCCATATTTTGTAGATATAGTAATTTGCTGAGAAGAATATGAATCTAATAATTCTTGAATGTGGTGCTGATCTTGAATGAGATCTACCCGAAAAAAGGTTTATACAGAGTTTCTACACTCAGGCTTTAATTTGACGTTGAACAATTGGAACCATACAGAAAAAGTTAATATACGTATTGTTTTGATTAATCGAGTGTGTTTATTTATTTATATGGGTGTGTGTGTGTGTGTGTCTATATATATTTTATTTTTAAAAAAATAGAAACTCTGTATAAACCTTTTTTCAAGCTATGTATTCAACTTTATGATATAAAACTTATTTTTTTCAGCGCAGTGTTCGTAATTAATACGGTTGATGTGTGGTTAATTAAAAGATTGTGTTATAGTTTTTTTCATTTGGTTTTAGATCGAACTTAATTACGATACCCAGAACCAAAAAAAGTATAAAAACACAAATTACTTGCTAACTTCATTTAATTGTATCTAATTAAAGACATATGATCATCTTTTATTAAAAAAATAATAATAGCTATGTTTTTGGTTCTGTTCAATATAATAACAATGTATAGCATATATAACCTGTTCTGAGTTCAAAATATTTTACTTTTAACTAGAACAGTTTTCTTTTTTTACGTTTTCCTTCCAACTTTAATTTATTATTTTTTTCATTTCATTCTCACAAATTTGATTTATTTCACTTTTTATCTTTTCTTTTATAATTTTTTTATTTTACAAGCAATATAAAATATTAGTTCTAAAATTTTAAATAATGTATTTTATAAATAGTAATTTTTATTTTGTTGTCATTAGTAAAATTACATAATTTTTATTTTGTTTAAGATGGGCAATTCTTGTTAGATAAAAATTATAAAACTAAATACGCATTCGTATTATTTAAATTATTTATATAATAAATGTACAATTTCACATGTATATATGATAATCTATATTTAAATTCCATATATAGATACACATATACAAGTTGCTAGTTACTAAGAAGTAGTTACTGAGAAGGGCTAAGTTCACGCGTGCACTGTAACATTAGAATAGGTTTCTATTTTTGGGCGTCAAGAAACGAAAGTGCAAAAATGTAATTTTATGATGGTGGACCACTAAGTGATGGTATTCTTTTGAGTAATACTTGGGACATGAGGAGAGCATCATGATAATTGATTTGGTGAGTAAAACTAATCTAATTTTATCTGTTGATTTAAATCTTGTGCCTGTCTTTTCTTATTTTTTTGCTTTTCATTAGTGTGTGATTTAATCAAATTAACAGTCCTATTTTAGATCCCATCATCTAATCTAATTCAAGTGGTCGCCACATCACTTGCACGGAAGATATGCTCTCTGCTTTGGCCTTTTTATTTGATCATCTCTCTTGCTCTCTGCACATTGTGATACAGTAATACTAATACTTAACTAGTTTATAAGAGCTTCTAAATTGACGTAATTTCTGTCATAAAAGAACTGAGCGAGAAAGGATCAACTCCTAAGACTCTGTTTGTTTTTAATTACTAGTAATCTTGCATATGCTCTACGTGTGTACAAAAATTTAAAATTTTCATTTATTTGTATAATAAATTTTTTTATAATAATTCAAGACAGACAATGTCCAAATATTAAACCTATTTTATTTAAAATTTAATTTAAATAATATTTTTTAAAAATACAAATACACTATTATACTAAAAATGATATTCTATGTTTTTACGTGTGACTCTGTGAAAAAAGATAAATAGGTTAGTTGGTATTAGTTAATTGATTAAGAATAGGGTTATAGGGGTATATTTTGTAAATTATGAAGAGATTAAAAAAAAATAGTGATTCTAGATAGTATGTTGTGTATTAATTAAAAATAGGGATATAATTGACAGAACAGTAAATACCAATGGGTGGTTATGATAAGGGTTGGGACTTAACAATATAATACATATATAAATATATATATATATATATATATATTGCTTTATTATTTTAGGAAATCATTACAAGGTGTTGACAATGATGGAATAGCATAGATTTTACACAAATCTCTATTGCATTATATATCTATTTTTGAGAATCTTCGAGTCTTTACTGGTGTAAATAATTTTTTTCTTTTCTACTTATATAGGGTGCGATTGGCCGTGTCTATTTCTCCAATTTTCATATCTTGTATTTTTTTTTTTTTTTTGTTTTTTTGAGATATGACCTGTTTGGCCATATACGTGAGAAAAAAAGAAAAACTTGTGGAAACAAGTAGGAAAAAAATCCTTAGTCACTATATTTGACTAATTCTATACGCCTTCATCTCATTCTTAAAATCTCTCACATTCTTTCTCCTCTCATCCTCCACCACCATATTATGAAATTATTTAATATTATTAAACTGTTATTTAAATTATTGGATAATTTAAAATTTTAAATTAGTAACATTATCAATAAATATTATTTAATTATTAAATTAATAAATTATATAAGTTATTAATTAAATTATTAAGTTATTTATTTAATATTTAAGTATTAATATTACGAAATTATTTAATAGTATTAACCTGTTATTTAAATTATTTGATAATTTAAAATTTTAAATTAGTAACATTATAAAAAATATTATTTAATTATTTAACTAATAAATTATATAAGTTATTGATTAAATTATTAAGTTATTTATTTAATATTTAAGTATTAATATTACGAAATTATTTAATATTATTAACCTGTTTTTTTAAATTATTTGATAATTTTAAATTTTAAATTAGTAAACACTAATGATAGTAATCATGCCAATAATAATAATTAGTGTAATTATAAGTCTAATATTTATAATAATACAATAATATTAACATTAACCATAATATTATTAAAATAAATATTTACAATATTACTAACAATTATACAATTCCCTTCTTTTCTCTACCTCATTTCTCTTAAAAAAAGATTCTCACTTTTTTCTCAAGAATTTTTTTTAATAAAGTTCCCATGCAAACACAAATATACTAATTGGTGAATTTTTTTTGTGTTTTATTAAATTTAATGTAATATAAATACAAAAAATCATATTAACAATATGTAACACATTAATAAAAAAGATACAGTCAACCTAAAAAAAGCAAAATTACTTTTTCTACAATTTTCTCAATTTCAAAAAATATATTCAAAGTTGCGCCACAATCCCCAATATCAATTTCTAAACTAATAAAATGTTTTCTACAAAATAATACTCCTTCTAAAGATATTGAATAATGATTTATTTCTTAAATTATTATACATCTATAATATAATTTTTTACTATTGTATTTAAATTTTAAAAATTTTACATTAGCATAAATACATTTTTATCTTTAAAAATTTAAATTAAAATAATAAAATAGAAATATTTAAATTTTTATTTATAAGCTGTATAATTAAAATATATAATTATACATATAAATTTATATTCTTTATTGTCTTTTAAATAAAAATTCAATATACCAAAGTATCGAATCTACTTATCAAAATTTTTTTGACAAATTATTAATTCATATCTAGAATTTTGCTTCGACGTTCAATATACAAATTTAGCTTACAAAATTTTGAAATACTAAAATTGTAATTGGATAATAGGCTACACCCCATTTTTTCCAAGGATATTGGTCCAACTTAGACCATATCTCTAAAAATGTGTCCCATTTTTGTAGAGATTTTTTCTCATTTCAATATCTTATATTTACCACACTCTTTCCAGTGTTGCCCCGTCTCTCTACCCCACATTTATCTCTTCTCCACATGTATATAAAATATAATATAATATAATATATATATATATATGTATTTATATAAAAACTTTCAATAATACATATGCCTTTATTACATTAATTAAAAAATATACATTCTGACACAAACTACTATTTATCATGTTAACACAAATGTTTATTAATATTATTTTGTCTGTAATTATTATATTATTTGTTAAATATCATATATTTACATATAATATTCTAGAACAAAGCATACTCCCAATCAAAGCTTAAAAATCTGGTTGATTTAACCGAATGGAAAGATGGAAACCCCTATTCCCTAACATTCCCTATGATACATCACCCTTTTCGCCGCCATAGCGTACACCTCCATAGTCCATACTGTACTCTTTTGTCTCTCCAGAGATGAAATAACTTCAGAAATATATTTTAGCCCATCAAAATTTTTTTCTTGGCCCCTTCAACCGGGCGAACTGGCGGAAAAATCTGCTGAAGAAGGTGAGGTTTTCACCAAGTAGTTTTGTTGTAGTCGTTTGAAACTGGGATCAGTTTTGCTGCTTACGTTGTGCAAAATTCGTGATATAATCAATTATTGTATTCACAATAAAGATTATTCTGACATGGGCTAGCTGTGTTGTTGACTTTCGCATCGATTTACTTATTTGCCGCTATTCTTGTTTATTATGAAGTGAATTTTTTGGACTTTTGTACCGTCGGGTATCTGCGCGAACACATTATTTTATAGGTAATAACGTTTAAGCAATTTATTGTCCGTCATCTCTGGTACGTGCTGCCCTTCTTTTATTAATTTAGAACATGGGTTTATTATGAGGTGCTTTTTATTAGAATTGTAGGTCAAGCTGCCAATTTATTAATTCTACATTTCCAATTGTTTAGGTATTCTTTTGGGTTTTATGCACTAATATAAAAGTTTTTTCGGTAAAGATCTTAGTTTATTTTTGGTATTCTCTGATAACTTTGGAAATTTGAGTTACTGTGAAGTAATCGACCGGTTAAATGTAAACCTTACTGTGATGTTGATAAAATGTAAGTGACATAATAAAAACATAAAAAAGGGCATTTCTTTCCTGAATGTCGTGAAAAAAATGAACTGGGGCATTCCGAGAATCGAACTCGGGACCTCTCGCACCCAAAGCGAGAATCATACCACTAGACCAAATGCCCGATCTATAATGCTAATCTGTATTCTGGTTGTTGATTTTGTGTTACATGTTGTGCTCCAAGTTTAGAATACAGAACTCTAGCTACAGGTCTTTCAGATTGGTGATGTGGACGAATGTGCTTTGGAAAACATTGTTTGCTTATGCCCATTGAATCCTTTGGAAATCCAGTAATTGCTTCTTAAGGAATCCACCATCTTTGATTTTTGTGAATTTTGTTATTAGCACATCCATAGAAGTTCAGCAAACAACGAAGCTAGATTTTAGTTTTCAGAATTGCTATAGATACATTTTTTCAAAGATAAAAGATTATAATATTACCCTGCTGGTGGATGTTCTTTAAACCGACTGGACCTTTTGACACAGACATTCTTCCTAGTGTTTTTTTATTCATTTTAGGCTTACAATTACGTGCATATCATTTTTATTGTATACTGCATGATTTAGATGCTCTGGTTGTTGATTTAGTTACAGAAATAGCTTATCAATTTTGTTTCCTATATGCTATCCTTCTCTTTTGGCTTTGTGATGAAAAGATTTTATTTACACTGTTCTAGCTGACTCAACTGTAGCTATCAATTCCCTCATTTGCTAGTATCACAATATTAGATCAAATGCCCAATTATATACTCTCATTGTGGTCTGTGCATATTAACTTGTGGCTTTTGCCCGTGTATCGGTCATTTAAAGTTTAACCATTTATCTTTTCATGTATTAGCTCCGTCAAGTTTTTCTATAATATACTTGTTCAAAAATTGAAACTCATTCACCAGTTACAGGGTATTTCCTGGTGGATCTAATCTTGCATTTCCCCAGCGAAACATGTGAGTAATCCTGTGAAAAATAAGCCAAAAAGGGCACATTTTAGTATTGGTTGCCTTGTTTTAGGGTCACAAGCATTTCCTTGATTTTCTGGACATGGTTATTTCAGTTTGGCTTTTAATCCACTTATGCTCTAAATGGAGTGATGGACAGAAGAAACGCACCAGACTTAGGAACCTAAAACTTTAACCTAACACACTTAACATACCTCTATGAAAATTCTTAATGAATGTTATACAGAGCAACCTATTATTGCAGGTTGGATGATGTAATTTGGTTTTGGAAGTTCAATGGATGTCCAACTCTGGTATATTTAGTCGATTGAATGTTGCCCAAAAAAAAAAAAAAAAACGAAGTGCCTTAAATGGTCAGATAGTTTGCAATTTTATGCTAAACTTCATGAATGTGAGTCATGCCGCTTTACCTGTGTGCAACCAGAGTGCTATTCCTGGTTATATATGATTTAATCTTTGTTGATATGCTCCATGGACAAGTAATAAATGACCAATGTAGTTGTTTGGTTGAAATAATATAAAAAATAGAATACATATGGTAAAACAGATGATTTAAAAATTGTTATGCCACTCAACATTAACCTTGTAGATTTTTTTTGTTACTGTTTTTCATTTACACATTTTCTGCTTGCTCTTGATTCTTTACCTCTTAAACCACATCCACGTGCTCGAAAGTCTGACCTGTTTCTGTTGGTAATTTTATGCTGTTCTGATGTCAGGGGAAACTAAGACAAAGCATTCTAATAGGTTGAGATTTTTTTGTCATTTTTTACATTCTGAGGGAACCAATGCATAAAAAGATCTTTAATTAATTGTGCAATATTTTATTTTTTCAGGTTCTCCCACTCTTTTGAATGCTGCTTATGCTTAATTTACCTGGCGGTATACAGTATTGAAGTTGTGGTTTCAATTTTTTTATTCATTGTTTTTGTTGTGGCTGCTGCTAATGCCAATACTTGCGCTTAGTTATAGCAGTCAAACCTAATGCTTGACTTCACCTGCAATTTTTTCGACTTCTCCAGAAAATCATATTTAACAGTGTCATTTTGAATGTCCCTCAAGTTTTATTCTTGTTTAGCAAAATGGCCTAAAAAATTGTAGGATTAACATATTCCTATAGTTGTATGGGGCATTCCGAGAATCGAACTCGGGACCTCTCGCACCCAAAGCGAGAATCATGCCACTAGACCAAATGCCCAGTTGGTTGTTATTTGCATTCTGCTTTATTAATTTTGATTTTTGTTTCGTTTTGTGCTGTTAAGCTGGATATGTTTCCTGAGACAGAAGGTAGAATGTCTTGATGGTTAGGATGAATTTTGTAATGGCACTTTTTTGAAGCCTACAATGAATGCAACAAGGGCTTTCTTGTTGTGGAGTTTCATGCCTCTTTGTTTTCTTATTTTTCTTCCATCATTTAGATTTTAGTACAGCCTTTTTAAGTCATCATTTCCCTAAGCTTAGAGTTGGAGCCCAAGTAGATCAACCATTATTAGCAAAGAAATTAATGAAGATGAAGAAATGGCTAGATTTATCTGTCACTTATGAAGTTAGCTCATGCAATTGGAGAATGTGCCTATTCTTCCAAAGTACAGCCAATTAGGATTTTGGTATTTGTTCTTGTCAAGCATGAGTTGATTGATTAATATCATGGTACATCATCCTTCCCTTTTTCCTGCAAGTGTAGTTGGGGGAAAAATGGAAACTGGGGCATTCCGAGAATCGAACTCGGGACCTCTCGCACCCGAAGCGAGAATCATACCACTAGACCAAATGCCCATATGTTGTTAAGAAATTTCTTACCTGTTTCTAATAATGTGAGCTTATATATGTCATCTACTGTGCATTCTTATTCAATATTTAATATTTCTGTGCTGACTAAAACAATCAACTTTGAAGGGTACAATTCTTGTAGATCAATACCCTTTTTTTAACTCCAACATGACCTTGCATTTGTTATGTTAGATCCAGTTTGGTTGGTTTTTTGCTGTGTCTGGTAGAGTTTATTTATGTGTTCCGACTTGTGAAGGATTTAGATGATTGGATCTGTGACTAGCGGACCTTGTTAATTGTTTCTTGGCTCGGATGACGTTTTACCTATATCCAGCAATTTTATTTGTAGCTAGGTGCCCTGTATTGAAATGAGATTGCGAGAAGAAAAAAATAAAAAGAAAAAGGTTGTTAGATGGGGCATTCCGAGAATCGGACTTGGGACCTCTCGCACCCGAAGCGAGAATCACACCAATAGACCAAATCGACCAAGTGACCGGTCGCCCTTGTTTACTTTTTCAAATTTATAGATATCTGGCTGAGTGAGTTTTTAATACTCTTAATATCCTACTCTAGGCCTTTGATGTCTATGTCATTTGGCTTTGTTTGGTTTGCCCTTCCTGGCTTGTTGAAAAAATTGTGCCCTGAAGCTCTTTTAAATCAATTGTGCAGTGAAGCAAGTGGGCAGGACAGCTTTCTTGTTGACAACGGATTAAGCAAGCTGTACTCGCACGACAGGAATTGCTTCAACTGCATTAGTCAATCACTCGCCACCAATGGGAAGGAAGCCAAACTTTAAGCCCAGACAGCTAGACTCATGACAACTCCAAACCATTCATTCACGATAATCATTCTTGTACAACAGATGATAACACAACTGAACTATGTCGAGAGCAGAAAAAAACCATGAACTAGCAGAATGCAAATTTTTTGTTCCTACGTCATCTAGATAAGATTATCCTACAAATGGTATGAACATGCTAAGGGAACATGTAATGCTTCAAGCAGCAACTTTAAGACGGCGTTTCAGTCACAATCTTATCACCTCCTTGGCTGTTGACAGTAATGATGTCCTTGAGGACCTGAGCAGCAAATATCAACAGCTCCACCATCTCAAATCCAGCAGCCGAAACAACGTCCGCTTTCATGTACCCGCCATCATTTATCTCACTGGATGACCCATCGGTTGCAGATGACCATGTGACGGGCAGAGAGCTGCCGAGGGCAGTCTTCACAAGGTTTGCTTCAGCAACAATTTTATCTAGAGCATCAAAAGTGAGAGCATTTTCACTTTTCTGCGAAGCTGAATCTTTGACCTGCAAATCCAATGTGTGGCAAAATACACAGATGATGACTTTATTTAGTATTTTTAGCCAAAATAGAAATGCGAGCAAACATAATATGGGTAATCAATCACCTCCAAAAGAGAAAACCGGAGTCTTTGAACTGAAGAAATTAGATGATCCATACTTTCCAGGCTCTCCTTAAGGGTGGCATTTTCAATCTTCATCCTGCATGCAAGATGGATAAGAATAAAGCAAGCACTAGCAATATCATACTATTTTACTGCTTGCAATTCGTAGCAGCAGCAGAAAATGGCACTTTCTTCTACTTTTTAGATTGTATAAGCAACAAGTAATGACATAGGTAAATGTCTCCATGAACCTCGCATAATCCATATGATGATTTGGCTTTTCATGATGTAGATGAGAATCAGCATTACTTCCATCTGAACCCCCAACCCAACGTGTCAAAGAAGTTCTCTTAAGCAGATTTTTAATTTTTCCATCTTTTTCCTGCACACTTCCTTGCTCTCTTCCCAGCTCGCCAGAATGTTTTCCTTGCATGTTGTCCTGACTCATCTTTCTGAAAGATTTTGCAGATCTTCTTACAAATATTATAAGAGTGGGGAGAAATTTTTTGAATGGGAACTGGGGACGAGATACTAACCAACCCAACAAGCAAAACAGCAGATAGCCAAGCAACATTAAAATCCCCATTAATATTAAAAAAATCATTATTTTAACATCATGAAAGCAAGCCAATCTAATAGGAACCAGAGACAATGGTACATCTGCCTCATATAACAGGGTATCTCGTCACATTTCATTAGACAGTACATCACAAGAAAACAAAATAAAAGCTTTAAAAGTGCTGTTTATTTGGGTAACAACTCCTTAATTTAAATAGTTATCTGTTGATATACAAAGGGCATTGAAAATAAAGGAAAAACTTAAAGTGCCAGACACATAATAATGATTTTCATCACTTCTGAGTTCTAATAGTTGGTACGTGCAAACAATAAAATAACAAGTTTCAGCTTTAAAAAAGCTTCTCATATTATCTAATAATTATTCAGTCAAATAATCACATATTGTTTAGGAAAGGAAGGTGCAAGATTAATATAAAAAGGCAAAAAATGGACGAAATGAAATTGCAGGTTCTGCCAGAACTTACAGGCAAATCAAAGAATATTATGGTTAACATGGGAACCAAATGCTTTTGTACAACATGCAATGCTCAACAGTAGTTCAAGTTGACTTGTTATGCAAGGGGCAGAACTCACGGTGCTTCAGATGCCCAGCAAGAAGGGGCAGAAGGGAGTTTGTATAATCTAATAAGCAAATTTAAGGTCTACATATGGCTAAAAGTACACAAATAGCACAAACTGCGCCAACAAATAGATTTAAAACACAATTCTGAGTTGACTTCAAAATCTGTCATCAACTTCAATCCTCACTAATAAAATTTCATATTCTAATCTGTTTTCCAAATTTGAAAGACCAGTGACACTGCTGAAGATCCTATAATGGATAAATAGTAAAACAAACCAAGTACAAGGACCAAAGAATCACTAGAAAAACCAAATTTTGAAAATTAACTGTGATAGAAACTGTAAAGCAATTATTGTAATAACAAGAAGAGAACATACTCTCATTGGCCATCTGAATCACAAGAGACATAAAGACACTGTAAAGCTACACTTGTACAGAAAGAAAAGAACATACTCTTGCTGTGTGTATCTTTCCTGCTTCAGCTGAGCCAACTCCATAAGAGCTTTAACTTTTTCATTTGTAACCTAAACATAGAAAAGATAATCGAATAGTATCTGGTCTAGGTAGAATTATCCGCCAAAGATACTCATAATAGAAAGCAGAAAACTTTATAGTCCATTCGAGGATGGATTCATTACATAATAACATATTCTAACACTTTTTCTCCCCAGGCCTAAAACACTACAGCTATGTTTGCTTTTAAATTTGGGTGTGGGTTTTTAATTGTTTTTATTTTGAAAATTGTGAAAAGTATAAAAGAGAGATAGCATTTAAAAAGTGTAATGACTAAGTGTGTTTTTATGGTGGAAATTTGCAAAACAAACATAGCCCATGTATTTCACCTCACAAGGTTCTCTTACAAGTTGCATGCCTTTTACTTTCCTCAAAAAACGAAAATACAATTTTAAATAATCGAAAAGGGGCATTTAAATAGTATATACCCATTGTCAGACATTAAAAACTTTCTTATTGAATGCAATATAGGTGAATTGAGATTAGACATTCAATATTACCTGCAGTAATTTTCTCTGGAGTTCCTCATTTTTTCTCCGTAAAGCTGCATTAACATTCCTCTCTAGTAGGTGTCTTTCTTCTTGCTGGGATAAAAGTAATAATGCTGCAACCTGAATACAGACATAATATATATATATATATATATATATATTAGCACATATATGATCATAGTTCTTGTAACACTGTAAGGAACAGGTTTTCCAGATAACCTTCTCCTGCAGGGCCAGAGCAAGAGCGTCAGAGGTATCAACTGCTTTATGAACACTAGGAGCAGGCAAGCCAGGATCATCACCCTGAAACATGCAAAGAAAATTGAAGGTTTATCTATCTATATATAGCCATGGTGACTGACAATGTTGAACACTATTCAATAGAAAGTATATAGATCATCTGAAGGTTCAGTGGTACATTTGCATCTAAAAATGTTGAAATCATGGCAATTACATTACCAAATTATTAAACAATAGACTTTTGAATTACAACTTCACAAATTTAGAACAATTAGCAAGGGGGAGCACATGGATTGATGCAAATGAATACATGTACAAGAAAGCACTAAGTAATGCCGGCAACATCAATGAGTTTCCCACTTATGGATGGTAAGCAACATAGTAAGTAACACAAATGAATTAATAAAGTGCTGAAACAACAAACTCTTAATTGAAAACTTAACAACCAGCTTGTTACAAGAAGTTCTGGTGAGGAAAAGATAAGAATGCTAAAATTCAATTTTGGTTGTTTGATAGCTAATAATAGAAAAAATAAAACATGAAGGGAAGCTCCATGTAACTGAAAACTCATTTTTCTAGCCAAATAAATAAATATTAACTCAAAAAATGTTGCAAAGAAATGATTATTAGCTATTAATTCATTGCCCTCCTCTTTAACACTATGTCCTATTATTTCTACAGAGAACCAAATAAGCTTGAAAATTTGCATTTCTTGATATTTGTTTTCATTTCCCTACCATACCACTTTCCTCATCAAAATCCTTAAACCAATTAAAGCATTAAGATGAATAAATTAATCCAATACTAGAGAATCACCACTCAAGTGGTTGCGGAAGGAAGTATAGGGAGGAAGAATAGAAGGTAATATAACTCCAGTTAGGACAAAACACATGTCAGCACAAGCCACAAAGCAAGAACGTGCCTTAGTGATAGAAGCTGGAGCAGAATCAGCACTAATGTGCACATCTCTGCATTCACTCTCAGGCAGTTCCTTGTCTGGTATTAGAGAAGATTTCAAATCGCATTCTCTGCTCAGTTCGAGCTGCCTGATCTTCTCAATCATTAAATCATTAGTTGATTTTAGCTCAGTAAACCCCTCATCAAGTAAGTTCATAATATCAGTTCTGTACTGAGAATGGTGGTGAAGTAATGCTGATATCTGCTTCTTGATCTTCTCTTCTTGAAGGATCTATAAATTAAATAATAAGAAATTAATAACAAACAAATGCAACTACAAATAAGGTGAAAACTCTTACTTTCTTTTTCTCTAAATCACGAACTCTCTTCTTCAAATGAGTTTCAATTTCCAGTCCCTAATCACCAACATAAAGTAGACACAGTCACAGTCACAGTCAACAAAGCCGGAGTAGCAGATACTACGCACAGCATACCTTAAAAGGGGAAAGCTCACCATTCGAAGCTTGTTTTGCAAATTATCCACTCCTTTCCTCAGGCTCTCAATTTCAGCTTCAAGAGAATTCTGTCTGGAGAATGGTTAATCAATAAAATTACCTCAAATGAGAAGGAAGCAGATATTCTCTTTCCAATGCCTCGTAGCAAATATGCCAAACAGTGAATTCTGCTTGATTCTTTTTCAATTTTCTTATTAGTAAATAATTAACAGAATACCATAATATATGAGCAAACATCTCCAAAATGTAAGTAAAAAAGGTACAGAAATATACTAGGATCCAATAGCAATCCACTGTAAAAATCAGAAAACTGCATTAAAGTTCTGTGTAACCTCAGGAAGAATCTTCAATATCCAACTTCTTTGTAAATTAATATAGTCTTACGGCGAATAGCACAAAGGCCCAGACTAGATATCCCTAGATGAATTCAGGACTAAACTAGAACCCTATTTGGGCAGCCAAAGTACTTCATTAATAAAATGAAATGATGTTGACAATAGTCTGGAAGGAAAAATGGAAAAAGATATAAAAGTAACGGAAGAGAATTGTTGACAGAATGTAAAATTTTTAGGGTAACAATGAAAAGTTCTTCCCCTCTGCTTCTTGCAATATGCAGGTCCCAGAAGCAGCAAAAGCATTTGTTTTATACAGGAATACATAGTTAAAAGGTACAATCAAGTATAGTAGCATTTCTGAAGCATTTGAATGAAACTACAGAATGCCCAAAAAGACAGGAGAAGCAGAAGCACAGAATAAATAACAGAAGATTGTGCATAGGAACTAATAGTCTAATAGTTATCTGTATGATTGGCATGGGTCAGATATCAGGTGGAGTTGGAACACTCATTATTAATCAATCAACCCTCAGTCCCCTAGTTAGAAAGTCCCAATAAGAGGGATAATGAATTATTTATCAGAACTTACAATGTAATTAGAGGTGGAAGTATCCTGATCATCTTGAAACCTCCATGTTTCAGCTGCATCACTCATTAGACACTCACATTTCTCTTCCCAGCTAGAATCAGTGAAATCCTCAAGGAAACATTGTCTGATGTGAAAAAATTTATCAATAACCTGTCATAAACAAAATATGTTCTTAAAAAGAGAAAAGGTGAATTGCGATCAATACATGATTATTGTTTTTCATTTAGGACTTGGAAAGTTGCTGGACCATAATGCTGAGTACATATCCTATACAACTATAAATTTCCAAGCTTTGGCAAGCATTATACAGTACAGGATTTATTAAAGATGCTTTTCTTTTTGAAATGTGCAACACATCACATGATAAAGATCGTAAATCTCTTGACAACCACCTTTCTGAAAATCACATTCTGTGCTTCATGCTTTTCTACATTAGTGCGGAGAGTAGTGACTAGTTCTTTTTCTTCAAGAAGTTCAGCAGTCAGCTCTTCAACCCTGTACGAAAGAATTAGAAAGCTTTAATGTGCTGACTGACTATGAGGCTCTTATTTCGTCTTTACCATGGCATGGCATGTCCATGAAGAAAAAGAACTTATATGGAAAGAAGTTATGCATTAAAGCATTAACAAACATTCTTTCAAGATAATTGATTTACTTGTGAATAGAGTCTGGAGATGAGACAAGGTAAAACAAGGATATACAATCTTGTTTGAAGAAAATATAGAATATTACCCAAAAAACCAAAAAAACAGTTCTCCATTGACCCTCCAGTAGACAGAATTCCCATTACCTTATCTTCAAAAAAATTCAAAATCTGTTTCTTTTACACATTGCAGAAAAAGCATGGAATAAGAGGAATGCAAATGGGTTTCCTAATAGTATTTCCCATACTAAGTTCCATTCCTACTGAACACCAAAACAGCACCATGAAATAGGTGAAAACTCCCACCCATGATTCATGTCTTTATGGTCACCACCAGAAGCATTTTAATACCATACATAGTAGTAGTGAAAACAGAATTAAACAGTATAATAACAAACTTGAGAAAACATGGCATAATCTATCAAGATTGCTACACTGTTAGGAATAGGTATTTGGCCTCCGGCTCTAAAACATTTTTAGAATAACTGCAAAAGGACCAAAAATATTCCGTAAAATACCTTTTTTGAGACTTTTTGAGCTCCTGTGGCATGAGTTCTTCCTTCTCCTTAGCCTTTTCAGCCTGTTACATCAAAACAACAAAATTAATCAGAAACCTTGAGGATTAATCAATTTTTTCATGTTAGAAATTGAGAACAAAGAAAGAACCACCAGAAGACCTCATAAGCTTTGCTGACAAGGGAAGCTAAAATGCACCTTAGAACCCAAGCTTTAAGCTACCCACAAAGATCATAGAGTTCTAAATGGACATGATGGACGGAAGAAGTAAGTGGAACTGAGGGAAGGGGATCGAAGGACAGGAAGATAAATGTTTACCTCCATTATTGCATTATCTCTTTCAGCAAAAGCTGCAGCAACGCAACCTTGGAAAAATTTAAGCTGCTTCTCAGCTTCAACATTCTGTCATCGAAAGCAAACATTAAAATGCAGTCTACTAATCATGCATGAAAATTTGACAAATATACCTTAAGTTTTTCACTCTACTAGTGAAGATGATGATAGTTACCAGTTGTATGAAATTGAAATTAGGTATCACATAAACACAGAGAAAAAGTAGCATTATAAAATAGACTGGGTGGCACTCTATAATAACAAGATTTACATGTATTCATGACATGAGAGACAGAGAGAGAGGAGGAGGTGCCAGACCTTTGTGACTTCTGCACTATGTAGATCTGCTAGTTGGCCCTGAAGACAGAAACACGCAGACTTATATTTATTTAAATTGAATAACAGAGAACCATGGAGATGATGCTATGAAATTAAACTGAATCTCACTTTAATACGATAAGATTCAGATAACTCCTCTTGAAGATTTTGATTTTCTCTTACGCTAGCAGCCAGCTTATTTTTCAACTTCTCAATCTCCTGCTCCAACCCAGCAGTCCTGATTTCAGAAAAATCACGGATTCAATCATTTGCTGGGGGAAAAAAACAAAGAACTAATGCATAATTCATCCTCCCCAAACAAGGGTCAAATTAATGACATGGTTTCAATCATAAAACTTAAAATTAAATAGATAACATTTTTTCACCTCTGAAAATGCATTTGAGTTGCCACTCCAAGATAGGCAGGTCCTGCTTGTTGCATACACATCTGTTCAATATCTCTCTGCAGTTCATTACGTTCTGCAGCAAAGATCAACAATATACCAGATTAGTGAAACAAGGCTTAAAATACCAGAAACTTGAGGTCGGCTGCAGATAAAAACAAAATGGAAGACACTGACAATAACCCCATTCATTGTAGCCTACCCATAAACCCCAAGGCTAGTAGCCCTCAAATCCTCTAATGTTCTCCTGTGCAACCACCTCTTCATTTCATACACTTGACTAGTAGAGATATCAAAATTCAATTGTGCAAAGACACTCATTGATTCACCAGTACTATGTTTGGAAGAGGGGTTTTCTGAAAGGATAATGTTTGGTGAGTTGTCTTATGACAATATGTTTGGTTGCACGATTTTGATATTTAGAAAATTTTAAATTATTTGAATATATGTATAAAATATATAAAAATAATTGAATAATATAATAGTATACAGGGATATAAATATTTATAAATAAGTATGTGTGTGTGCGCACGCAGATATTAGTATAATTGTAAATAAATGTAATAATTGATAAAAAAAATTAGTTAGTTATATATATAATAGAAGTAAAATCTGAATTTGAATTTGGACAAAAGTTTGTTAACTAATATGTTTGGTTGGGTAAAGTTTGAAGAGAAGCTGAGAGAGTAAAAGTCACGCTCCAAACATAGCCCAGAAAAATAATCTGTCTTCTCCAGCTCAATTGACAGGCATACAAGTTTATGCAACTACAAGATTTTTTGAATACATGGGATTACTTCTTGAGTTAATAATTCAAACAATGGCAGAAATTCTTAGGGCCACGGAATCTAACTAAGAGTTTCCATTTCTACTGCTCTGGCAACCCGGATTTCTCATAATTGGTTAACGTCAAGAAGAACTCCTAGATGGCCTATCACTTCAAGGGAAAGATTCAAGTTTCTAGTGTAGGCCTAAGAATTCAACGTCACCTTTATCACTACAATAACAAATAATTTCCACTTTCACATATTTAAAAATCAATCAAACAAAGAATATTATATGATTGAAAATGACCATTTTGCAAAATGAAAGAAGATCTAGAAATTGAGGGACTAAAAGCCACTAGAACCCATACCGAGCTCCAATTGTTGAATACGAGCATTTAACGATTCAGTGTCGTTAAATTTTTGATCCATTGCTGAAAAGAAAAAATCATACAATATTATCATCAAACTCGAAAAAAAATTAAGAAAAATTAAAAAAATAACATTCATATCTTCAGTACGCCAGGACTGAAATAATTTCTGGTAGGGCAAAACAACAATTTCAGGAAGAACCGAAGAAAAACGATAAAGATTGCGATTTTAATCGCCGGCCATTACGATTACTGACATGGCCCCGTTAATTTCACAACTACTAACATTTTCAACAAATATCCGAATGGTATCACACCGTTAGAGAATGAATTTCGGGCAGAAAATTGAACCTCATTGATAACTCTGCCAATTGCCAAAACCTATGGAATATACAAGAATATTTAAAAGAAAAACGAAGAAACAGAAATATTCAGCATTAACAGAAAAATCCAAGAAGAGCCACCGGAAAATAAAAGAATTGGAGCTCTAGAACATCGAGTGCCGCTCGTTCTTCCTAGGTTTGTCGATGTTCTCTAGCAGGAGGTGTAATGATTGTGCTCTTCTTTATTTTTATTTTTTATTAAAATAATAATTAATTACTCATAATTTTGACATATGTTATGTGCATGTTTAAATTAATTTAATATAAAAATAAAAATAATTGATTAATTTATTTTATTTATAATATAAATTAATTTATTTAAATATTTATTTTATACTTAAAAAAGAATAATAAAAGACAATTTTTCATTATCAAGTTGAACGATGTCACGTAGACTTAATTGATATATCCATATTAAGATTAAATTCTTAACAGTGTATATATATAAATAAAATATGAAAAAAGAGTATATATATAATTTTTACATTCGAAGAAGTCCAAAACTTTAATTATAAAGTGTAGATAATTTCTACTATAAAATTGTCACGGTGTTTCGTTTTGTTTGAAATTCAACTTTTGCCCATAGCAAACCGGAAATTGCAAAGATCGCACATATTCGAGTCGTAGTCACTACCGGTTTTGGTTAATTTTACTCCCCAAAAAATAAATAAATAATATAAATTAAATATAATATTCTAAATTTATTATATATACCCATGTATATTAATATTTAAAATTTTGATTGTTTTTTCGTTTAAGACCAAATTACTAATCAGATATATACCCACTCCTTTCACGTATATTTTATAATTATACATTAAATATCAATTAAGAAAATTGACATATATGTAATCTATGGTAATTGCCCCATAAATAAAAAATAATAAACCAAATATATAAATTTCATCATATTAAATTATTAATAAAAACACCACCTCGAAAACGCACTAACTAAAACCCTCTAAATATCTTTCAAACATGGCCTTGTACTTAAGTCAATCAGGAATTTTTTATTTTTTATTTATAAAAATAACACAAAAGTTTACTCGCCAGATGAAACTATACAATTAAAAATCAAAAGTTAAAAATAACTCATTGGCTTTGTCATTTTAATTCTAATTTAATTAAATGGTCAAATCCATTTTTATTAAATTTTATGTCTCAGGGTTCAATTCAAAATCACTTTCCAGAATCCAACCGTGACTTAAAATGAAAAAAAAAAAATCAAATTGTTAAAAACTCAGTCTGGCTCCTAATTCTAGTTCATTGTGCGGAACAGAAAACACACCAAATCTTTAGACTGTGATTGGATATATATAAAGATAAAATGTTTTTAAAGTAAAATGAGAAAAGGTGAGATAAAATATTTTAGAGAGATGGAATACAAAAAATGAGATATTGTATGTATATGAATGGTATTTGAAAAATAAAGTAATAAATGCAATGATATGATATATAATTATTAATAGAAATTTGTGTTAATGTGATATGTCACTATTTATGTAAAAAAATATACTTTTTAGTTAATGTAATAAATAAAAATATATTATTGTCTATATATACATATATACTATTTATAATATATGTGTATTATATATATAGGGGGTGTTAATGCATACACTGTACACATGTATTATGTATATTATATGCATATACATACATATAAATATATTAATACACACACACACACATTAGGGGTGTTAGTGAATATATTGAGATATATATTTCATATTATATATATATATATATATATTATATGGTGCTCCTTAGAAATATATAAATGTTTTTAAATTTTATATTATATTTTTTAATTATCAATTTTAATTAATTCTTTTTCAAAATACAATAATTTTTGGATTTTTTATTCAATTGTTAATTGATTTTTAATTAGTTGTTAGAATTAAAATTAATTATATTCCAACTTTTTATTTCATTTTTAATTATTTGTAAAATTAATTTTTTATAATTTATAACGGATATTTAACTATCAAGTTTGCTGAATTTTTTCCAAAATACAATATTTTCCAATTTTATAATCATTTTTACTCATTTCTCCATTTACTATAAAATTGATTTTTTTATAATTTATAGTGCATATTTAATTGTCTAGTTTGCTTAATTTTTTTCAAAATACAGTATTTTCCAATTTTATATTTAAATTTTTAATTAACTATAAAATTAAATATTTATAATATATAACTCATTTTTATTAATCTAGTTTACTTAATTTTTTCCAAAATACAATATTTTTCCAGTTTTTAATTAATTTTTATTCATTTCTCTATTAATAATAAAATTAATTTTTAAAATTTATAATGCATATTTAATTATCTAGTTTATTAATTTTTTTCAAATAACAAAATTTTCCAATTTTATATTTAATTTTTTTATTCATTTAAAAATTAACTATAAAAGTAAATTTTTATAATGTATAATGCATTTTTATTAATCCAGTGTACTTAATTTTTTCCAAAATACAATATTTTCTAATTTTTAATTCATCATCAATTAATTAAAAAATTAATTTTTATAATTTATAATGCATATTTAATTATCCAGTTTATTTAATTTTTTTCAATATACAATATTTTCCAATTTTTTATTTAATTTTTAATTCATTTTTTAGTTAACTATAAAATTACTTTTAATAATATATAACACATTTTTATTAAACTAGTGTGCTTAAATTTATCCAAAATAAAATATTTTCCAATTTTTAATTAATGTTTTGTTCATGTCCCCGTTAATTATAAAATTAATATTTTATAATTTATAATGCATATTTAATTACCTAATTTACTTAATATTATTCAAAATACTATATTTTCTAATTTTTAAATTTTAATTCTTTCTTAGTTAATTTTTTATAATTAATTTTGAAATTTTTTGTAATAATATTTTTTTATAATTTGGAATGCATTTTTAATTGTCTAGTTTACTTCATATTTTTTTTGTCAAAATTCAACAAATTTTTAAATTTAAAATTAATTTTATAACATTTTATTTTAATTCATTTTTTGATTACTTTATTTATTATTTTTTTCAAAATTTATAATGCATTTTAAAATTATTTTATGTATAGAAAAGTAAAATTTTATATATCTAACAAATTCATATAAGATTTTTTATATAGAAAATCAATTTTTTAGAAAATCATTTTCTATAATTTAATATATGATTCTGATTTTGATATTTAAATTTTTTATATGATTTAATAATTTTATATGATTCATATATGGTTATAATTTATTTTTATCATGTTTTAATACGTTAACTTATTTTGTAAATATATAGTGATGTTGTTATCAGTTATTGCTTTCCAATAAATTTATCATAAATTAATTAAAATTGAGCACTTATAATATAGATCATTAATAATAATTTTTACCTAATTAACCCTATTCATAAGAAATATGAGTCACAACTAAAAAAAATCAAATCTAAACATAAAGTATGAACGGAAAACATCATTACATACACCACTTTCGACAAAAATATCACCAACATACTATTATCATCTCCTTGAACAACAACCAAATTGAACCAATGCATAATATCTATTAACGAACCATAACAACATTAATACAATGAAAGTTTCAAAGATCACCTTGAAAACCAACACATAAGCTCATACACGTAGGTGAAAACAAAATTCATATTACATCAATAAAAACATTAGATAATGTTGCTACCACTAACCAAAGCTTGCCTACACAAAACTCATTAGTTGGCATGATAAATGGGCATGGCAACATTTACAACATATCTTAGTAGATGATTGGCACAACAAAGATGAAATATATATGCAAATATACCTCTTTCAACTCTTTCACCAAAAGCCTCAAAGAGGGTAGTGTGCACAAATATAGTATGTGTAACTATATGGACAAAGTGTGAGAGGCTTGTAAAGAATAATATGCCTATTTATAAAAGGGTGGGTGGAAATTTATTCACTACAATACATGTCAATAAAGATACATATATAATTTTAAAATCAAATATCTTGTCAATAGTATACATCGATATATGATTACATATAAAATACAAACTAGCAACACTACATATTACTGACACATGTATCATTTAAATAATAGCAAAAATTGGAGACATGACAACCATGCCACTCAACCCCTACTCCTCCAGCCACCACCCTACATAATAACGCCTGTGTAGATGAAGATTGATGGTCATTGCCACAAAACACCCCCTCTCTCTGCCGCCAAAAGGAACCTCGGTCAAAAACCTCCACCCACCTACAGACACACCCAATAGCCCAAGTTTTGAGAGAAGCCATTGCCTTAATATACTGGTGGAGTAAGGAGGATAATGCGAGAGATTCAAGGAATCACACCCACCGCCGTAAAACTCCCCAAAATGGGTTTTAGTTTGTAGATTAAGAACCAAGAAGAATGAAAATACTGATTTCAACTGTCATTGCGGTAACTTTGATGACATTTTCAACCGTTAAAAGCTATTAGGTAGGTACAAAAAAGAATAAGGAGAGAGAGTGCGAAGAAGGGGTCGGGGAAGAGAGGGGTGTTTGGGGAAAGAGATAGAGGCATCTGGGGAAGAGGAATGGTACGTGGGTGAACAGTGTAGGATAGGTTGAGAAAAATGGAATAAAGGGAATTTCGAGAAATTTCTAGAAATATGGTTCAAAGTAGACTGTATCTCTACAAAAATTGAAACACAAACATAGGATACGAGACATGGGCCACTATCCAATCACAACCGTATATTCTTCCTTTTACTCATTCTTTTGGTCCAAAATGGACCATGTCTCTACCAAAAATGGAACACGAACATGGGATATGAAACATGAGCCACTATTCAATCACAACCTTTATATCTTCTTTTTCCTCATTTTTTTGGTCCCTCGTCTTCATATTTACACCAGATGGTGATGACCATCTGTTTATGTAGTTGTCAAAACCAAGCCCTTTTGTTTAAATTTGGTTGGCACAAGGTGTTTTGACAAAAAACACCTTATACATTGATGCTGTCAAAACACCTTATACATTGATACTTCTTGTCATTATTGAGAGGTTAGATTGGTATATTTAATGAAATTAACTTCCTTAATTTGAATGCATTTTGACCATTCCCACTTTCTGTGTTCTCCCTTACAACTCTCCATTTTTTTTTCATTTGCAAATTTTAGTAGATAATCTGCTCTTTTAAGTATTTTCATCTCATTAATAAATAAGCTTCCATTTTAACAAATGTTCTTTGCACATTTATTATGTATAATTTATATTATGTATGTTTTAATTTTTTAAACACAGGCAAGAGGGAGAGGTTTTCATAGGAAAAGCAAACTCTACAACAACATTCGATAATATCTCCCGACATTAATTCCTTTAGATTCTTACCAAATTTTGCCGACTTGCAGCGAACAAGCAACATTTTTTCTGCAATGAACTAACATGCATCTCAGAAAAATATCCATGAAGTTTGCCAGTCTGATCATCCTTACTACATGTACATTCAGAGAGCAAGTGCATAGAAGAGATGCAAATAACCAGGCATCGAGACTCTAAGAGGCTAATCTCATCGTAAAACTCCATCACACTCGGATCATCTGCACATTCTGTGAAGAACAAAATCAATCAAACAAGAATGTATGCATTAGTGCATTACATGCATCTACAAGAAACAAAATCAATACAATCACCACACAAACGGGTACATAGTTCAAGCAGCTATTTTGTATGGTGAAACGGCAGAACAAGGGGACGGGTAAAGGTAATATTTATACTTATTGCAACTATCAGACCACAGGTCATAATCATATAGCATACACAAATACTGCAAAATGCATGTGAAATCACCTTATCAAGGTGGTGAAGGTTAGTGATGGCATGAAATGGCAGTTGGTAACTTAAATCTAACAGAGGCACAAGGATATGCATGTTTTTCATCTAGGTTGTTTTTGGAATATCTTCGTATCTTTTAAGGCAGCAGCAGAATATAATTTCATTCCAGGTTCGGCTTCGTTTTTCAGTCATTACCAGATATCTTCTCCGTAAGATATAATTTGTTTGGTTTTGGGTTCACCTTTCACCTTTTAATGAGAACAGGAAAATAATCTTCTGGAAATAGGCCAGAAACCTTTTTGGTACCTAGTATCTGCCAATGAGAATAATCCTTAAGCAGATAAAAGATATCATCACCTAGATCACGGGGATGCACTTTTAAGGGAAATGATAGAATAAACAACCAAATGGTTTTCCCAAACCTATTTCCTTCCCCATATTGAAGAGAATTAATACCAAAGTTTGGGATGATTTTCCATATATGGACTTCTCCAAATTAAGCAACATGCAGTTCTCATGGCAATATATAAATACCATCCCAGGTGTGTTTCTTCCTTTCAGCGTCTTAAGTGCTGCCTTGGCAAATGCCTGGGCAGCTTCAGCATCAGCTTCTGCTGCCTCAGCCTCCCGAGCTGCCTCTTCAGCTTCAGCCATTGCAGCCTCTGCTTCAGCAACTGATTGAGCCGCAGCAGCAGCAGCTTCTTGGGGGGTCATAGTCCTCATCTTGGCTAACTCTGAATCTATCTCAGATTTCATCAGGTGATTAATGTCATCACGGTTTATTCTTGGAGAAATTCTTAGTCTTCCTTCCGACGGAAGGGAAGGATTCCTTCTTCTTTCAAACAATGTGGAAGCTGCAGCAACTTTATACTTGCGTTTCATCTGGAAAAGACAAACAGCCTCCAAATTTAAGTCGAATATCTTCAATCCTTAGATCTCAACTATTCAAGAAAACAAAACTCCAATTCATAACACCCAAGATGCATATAGTAAGAATAGGATTGCAAGAATATTAGAATCAAAAGACACCTTAATAAGCTTCCCAGTTGCAGCCAAATGTTTCAATTTAGCAGACAATATCCTCTTGAAGTTAGGTGGTGCCCAGTATTGATCCTGCAGGGGAAAAAAGAGTTGTAAGATTTTTTTTTCGTTTTTAAATACCCACACACCCACCCAATGACAATTGAACTCAAACCCCTAACCTCTCATTTGAAAAGCTGGGGCTAGAGACATTACTCCACACACACACACACACACAGAGAGAAAAGAGTTGCAAGATTTAAAGAACAAGCTTTCGAATTAGGTTCTAGAGGACTGGAACTAAGCCAAGAAATATTAGGTAAAACGACATGAGGAGGAGTCCTCAATGAAATATAATTGCCACATGTCAACTTAATCATTCTAAAGCATTCCGTACAAGCTTGCATAATATTCCGATATCATTATGAATGTGTCACAGTATAAAAAAAGCAGTTGCAATGGTCTTCATAAGAAAAACAACTATACATTAAAATTTTAGGGTCGGCTTGCTCCTACATCTACTTCCATAATGAGATACCTAAGTTCCAACTTTCACCCGATAAAATCACCCTTAAATTAATTATTTAGTAAAACTCACAAGAGGAATGCACTTCACATTGGAAACTATCCTGCAGCCAACAGTGAAGGCCCCTTTAAAGCACTTTAAAAAAGCTCATGGTACTTCATTTTCTGGTTTCTGGCAAAAGAGGTAATTCAAGACCAGAAAGCAATCACGTCACAACTTGCAAATTTAAAAACCCCATAGTTGCTTACATGAAAAAATTCCAAAAAACAAGAGAACAAATTATGAGTTCTAAGTATTTGCATTTCCTACCCACATTGTTGCCCTTGCTCCCAGGGACCTCAAGAAACATTAGACTCACATCAAATTCTTAAACAATTGTTGATCCTTGTTAAAGAATGAAAACATGCATAAACTACATTCATTATTTTTTTTCTTCTTTCCACAATCAAAGGCCTCGGTAAATTGCCTCCACGCCAAATTTTAGAGTTCTTTTAAATATATATGCAGAACTTGCCCATTAAATATGATCAACATAATGTGTAACAATTCCTATATGCCAAAAAGAAAAGAAAATGATTTTTGTATAGTTGGGATACATTTCCTTCAATGGTTCATCAAGTTTCTACTGTGGCATTGTATACTTGAAAAAGATAGGCTATGTTTGTTTTGCTTTTTTCCACCAAAAAACACACACAACAATCATTCATTACACATTTCAAATTTTATATCTCTCTCTTTTACTTTTACACAATTTTCGAAAAAAATACACTAAAGAACACGAATCTAAAAACATAAACAAACATAACCATAGAGTTTTATTGGGAAAACATGATGAAATAAAATTGTGATGCAACATAACGTAGTTGCCATATAGCAGCAGCATTCTTGTAGTAAATGGTAAATGCATTATGAGACTACGAGAACAGGGCAATAGCAAAGCAGATTGTTTTGTTTCAATACATCCTCTGCCATGAAGATGCTGTTGAAGCGGGTATATAACTATAGACAAGAAGCGATTCATCTAGTAAACTTTTAAAGCACCTCTATGTATGCAGCTATGGATGTTTTGTTAGAACCACCAGGCTCCCTCAAGCTGTTTATGGCCTCCATTATGAGATTGTCCAGCCTAGTAAGCAAAGATAAACATCCACTGTCAGCAATCCCAGGCATTTCAAAAATTATTTCAAAAGGCATTAAACAATCACCCCATATTTTGGTCTAAATCACAACTATAATACATAGAGAACTACAAATCCATAGCCAATTATGCTAGTAGGGAAACTTTAAGAGCTATGCATCATAGGAAACTTCCTGAGTGATATGAGGGCATCAGAATGTTTTATCACATACTATTTCATAAGCAGTTGCAACTTGCAAAGTGATTAAAATCAAGAAAGATTCCTCGGCGTTCTACTTCAAGAAGCAAAAGAACATTTGCCTGGCTCATCTAGACATTGGGACTTATTTTTCACAATAGTTCGATTAAATGAAAAATCAAAATATGAAAATCACAATAACGGATTATAAAACATCAATCATGTCTCGCAACTTCAAGTTTAAAGAATTTCCAATTTTGTTAATATATTGTCTAACCTCATGATAGATCTCTTTGGGCCATCATTTGGTGAAGAACCATCAGAAGGAGCGAGCAGTTTGGCATCGATTAGGTCATCATCGCTTTGACTTAAAGCCATAGAGCTCTCTCCATGCTTAGGGGCAGGGTGCATCCTTTTTAGTGCTAACCTTGCCCTCTCCCTTGAACCCCATCCATTGGCCATGACACTCATGTTCCTCCACTTGTCCTAACCAACATCAAAATTCAAATCAATACTATTAGGAAATCAGAAAATTATTAGATTATATAGCCCATGACTCAACAGATATATCATTACCATAAATATACACTTGATCAAAAATCTACCTTCAGATCAACATTGGATCGCAGATATAAAACTCCACTAAATTGTGGGTCCTTAAGAATCGTACGCCATTTCCCAGGCCCATGCTTAAGGACACCTGCTTTAAGAGCAGCTTCTTCATCTGGGGTCCACTTTTGTTTAGGTGCACCCATTAGTTATCATGCACGATTAAATCCCTCGGAAGAGATCTGATTGCACAAAAAAAGATCACAAACAATCAGCTAAAGGTACTATCTCACTGATTTCCCATAATTAATTCAAACGCAAACAGCTCAGAACTTTACTCCAACAGATAATAGACAAAATGCAAGTAGAAAAAGGACAATAAAACAGCAAAAGATCTGCCTTTTTCTAGCATCTACACTATCAAAATTTCACCTGAAGAATTGCATGTCCCATTATTCAAAAACAAACAGTACCTTTCCATGTTTAATTTTTCCTTAATGTCTAGAAACTCAAACGAACTCGAAAAAAATTTACGAAGAAAAAGGGAAACATCGCTGATGAGATTTCAATCAAGATCAGCGTTCTCCCTGATCCAAATCTAATTGAATCAACAAACTCCCACAAAAATTAACCAGTCAACAACGATGGCCTTTACACGGGGCAAAACTTTAAAATTCACGGAGTGGCAGGCATGGAAACCCTAACCCTAATTTTTAATATGCACTGCAATATCTGGAAATTGAATTCAAACCGCAGCTGAAATCAAAATTAAACGAGGCCAAAGATAAAAAACTACCTGAAAAGTGAATATTGTTGCTCTGATTTCAAGATCTGATTGCCAGAATCCGGAAAGCCCCTCTTTTTCCTAATTTTCTTTCGTCTTCGTATTGTGTAACCTCAACTGCATGCTTAGGCATGAGAGGTGAATTTTGTGCGTATTTTCCACGTGGATTGAAGCAATTATTTGATGGGATTATTACCTGATTAATTAATATAAATATATTTTTTGGGTTTGTGTTCAATTAATGTGATATTATGAAGCAGTTGATTAATTGCAAGCATTCGCCTCGGTTAAATATGTCATTTACTAATCTCGTGTTAATATTTTTGATATAATTGAATTACTCAATTTGACAGTACAATATGGGGATATTTTTTAAAATTAGCTTTTAATAGACATTTAAAAAAATTCCAACTATGTATGAATATTTCTTTGTACCACTCAAAAATACATATTACAATTATTACATATTTCAAATTTTATCTCTTTCTCTTATATTTATATATTTAAAAAAAAAAAACACACACACACACCCACCCACCTCAGATCCATAAACAAACATAACCCTCCTTTCTGGTTTATTTTCCTTTTTGGTCATATAAATATGTGTTGAGAAGTTTGCACAAATGACGTGTTAACTATGAATAATATTGCCAAACGTAAGAAGAGATACTGGAAAAATGGAGCTGGTATAGGTCAAAACTTCACTTTGAAAATGCTAACAAGAAACTTTAAAAGTAAGCAGCCATGGCATATAATAATTGAAACAATTCTATTATATAATCAATTTGACAAGTGGTATTCATGTAGAATGCACAAATAAACAACAAATTTTCAAGAAATTTTTGGGGTGATTGGATGGCCATTCATCTTTATAATAAACATGTGTGATATAGTGGTTTCGAAATATTAATACATTTGCACCATTCTATTAATATTTTTCCTTAAATTTTTTTAGTTTACTCAATATTTTGCCTATTCTATCACCACACTTAATATTCTTAAGTATCTTCCACCACCTAATATTTGCAACTATTATTTAAATATAACGTGAATAATTTTTTTCCCACCTATTAATGGATACTATATATTAAGTTAATAAAATTTTGTGGTTGCATGACGTGAAATTATATAGTTGTCCTTATTTTAAGCTCTTTTATTTCTTCTATCATTTTCTTACTACAGTTTCTTTTAATTAACTATTTTAATTTATATTTTCTCTCAAATTTCATCTTATTTTAAAATTTTTCAATATTTCTTTATTTTTATTGTAAAATTTTTATACGTTTAATTTTTAAATAGTTTTATTTATATTACTTAAAATATAATAATTTTATCATTTATAAATATATTAACATGTGTGCCACATTTACTAATTATATTTTTTTACATCACCCTATCACATCATTCTTCCAATCGCACGGGCCAATCTTTACCATTTATCCTTGAATATTGAATTTCAAAGAATCTGTCGAAATAAATTTTCACTGATGAAATGATTTCGTAGATGCTACACCTTGTGTAAGACCAAGTGCATATTTGGATCGTGATGAAAGTGAAATAGTCGTCCAAGAGCTTGCATATGAACTGTAAACAAGCAACCCCGAATTCTAATTGGATGCAAGAATTTATTAATGTTCCACGGACCAAAACTCAAGCCAATTAGATCCAAACTACAATGCCGAAGACAAAATTTTAAATCCAAATTATCTCGAAGTGGGAAACAACATTGTCCCATTAGTGAAAACGGTGGGCAACCTTTGTTCTTGTTTTATCAATTGAATCCATATCCAGAGTTTCGTCACCAGAAGCATGCTTACAGGATGCAATAGCAGCCAAACTGTCCAACTCAGAAGCAAAAGCAATAACCAATGTACAGAAAAAGAAACAGCTACAATCTTAGAATCCGACGCACAACAATTAAATCAGCACAAAAGATTCGCCCCAAAATTTTAAAAATTTATTGATAATAGAAGCAACCGTAGGCATACCATCCTTCGACGCAACTCCAACTACCGCTGGACTTCGGTGGAGAATGGGGAAGAGGGAGATTAGAGATATGTGGGCTGATAGATCACTACAATCTATTAGTAGAAGATGGAAGGACAAAAATATTGACACACGAACAAGAATAAAGTGACAAAAGATGTGATGCGTTAAAGTGAATGGTGCAAGAGAATTTAGTCTGTTGTTTTATTTATTTATGTATATGCATTACACATAGAGTGACAGAAGAGGAAGCAGCCTGAATTTCTCTTGTTGATGCTAGTAGGGTTTGGGTTGGGTTGTTTTTTTTCTTTTTTGGTCAGATAAAGGAGGAGAAGGATGCCGGTGACGGTGAAAGTGGTGGATGAATTGGTGCCTCACCCTGACCAAGAACACAGCTCCTGGGTGTGGATTTTTGTGCTAACAGCAATCCTTCTTGGGGCATATGTTACCCATCTCTCTTTCTCTCTATCACAAAACACAACATGCACAGAGCATACTCAAAAACTCTCATTTTGCAAGCCCATTTAAATGGACGCTGGTTAGTCTGGTTATACAAAACAACATTTCTAAATCTTCAATAATTTAACTCTACGTTTTGCACGAATGCAATTAGGGCACATCAATGGATGATTTTCTCTGTTGAATTCTTATAACAATGTACGAACCAGGCCGTCAACAAAAGTTTGGTTTGGAACCCAACTGTCAGTAGTGATAGGTTGCTCATTTTGATTCATGATTCCATGTATTTATGATTCATTTCCACACCTCTGCTACGTATTGAGATTCCACATCTATATATCAACTTAATCATTTGTTTTCCTATCATTGCTTAAGTGGTTTATAAGAATAACAAGGGCAGTACATGGCGCTTTCCTGGTTGCTTCCATACTACCCATGTTGCTGGGTTTTCTGGGAATTTGTGGAATTGTTGTGAGGTGGATGGTTGATATGAAGTTTTGAGCTAGACTTCTTGTTGTTATATTGTGCAAGGACTAATATTTAAATCAAATTATTCTCACACTTTAGGCTCCTGAGTCCTTTTTGAGCTATGTTTCTAATAATTGTGATTGGACTTAGTTTCTATGAACAAGGTTTCCCTCTAGTATGAAATTTTCTTGATAATATCACTAATCTAGGATAACTATGAATATCCTACGATATAGTGGATTTTCCTAATTAATCTCTAGGTTGTCACTTCTCATTTATTAGTATTCAAGTGATGCCTACATGGAATTTGAGCCATTGAACAGGGCTTTATATTATTCTAAACAAATCCAACTTCTTTCCACAAAGCCCAAATTTGAGGCATCTATTAATTGCATAAAACTTTGAGTTCAGGTGGCATGCACGAGATCTGTAGGTTTCATTATATGTGCTGATGTCAAGGAGTGCTTCTGATAGGGCGATCTTAGATACTTCAGATGGATTCATATTTTCACAAAAACTAATCTCAAACTTGCAAATGATCCCATCATCTCTTTTGCCCCCTCAAGAATCTAAACAACATTCAAAAGAGTTTTAGTACTTTCATAAAAGCATTTTGCGAGTGCTTCCTTATAGTTTTGTTGGTTGATGTCTTATTACTCTCCACATGCTTCGCCACTCACAATTACTTGGCCACCACATACGTGGAAAGATTTGGATTGGTGATCATGGCTCAAATCGATCACAATTACTTGGCCACCATAGAGGTGGAGAGATTTGGGTTGGTGTGAGAAAAGACGATCGGACGGGTGAAAGCAATCAATTTGGCAACTCAACCTGTTTCTAGTGTGACCAAAGGAGTAAGGATCAAGGCTGGACTGTTTGAGGGAAAGATCAACCTTTCTGTTGTTCAAATAAATGACTTCAAGCTTATCATTGGGCTTGATTTTCTAGGAGAGGCAAAAGCTATGTTCTTACCATGTAGGGAAGCCTTGATAATGGTGGGAAACAAACTTTGTATAGTTCTCACAGTTTTCAATTGGCTTGATGAGAAGAGCTTATTAGCTATCCAATTTGAGAAGAGAGGCAAGTGCAATGAGTCATTCTAGTTATGCAACCTTTGATTTGAGGAGATTAAGGAGTCAGGGCAAATTCCAGATGTGGTGAAAAATCTTCTTGGAGAATTTGAGGATGTGATGCTTAACGAGCTCCTTCATAAACTGTTGTCCAAGAGATCTATGGATCATCAGAGTGAACTCTTGTTAGGCACTAGGTCACCTGCCCATGCACCCTACCACATAATGCAACCTGAGCTTGTGGAGCTTCAGAAGCAATTGAGGGAATTGTTGGAGAGCAGTATCATTCGACCGGCGAAATCACCATATACAGCACCTGTCTTGTTCTAAAACAAGTCTGATAAATCTTGAGGATGTGTTATGACTATCAGGCTTTAAATAAGATCAATATGAATAGCAAATATCTGATACTGTTGATTGTTGATTATTTTGACAGCTGAGTTGGGCGAACACTTTTTTAAAATTGATTTGAGGTTGAGATATTGGCAAGTCCAAATTACAGAGGGTAATAAGGCGAAGACTACTGTAGTGACTAAATACGATGCTTATAAATTCTTAGTTATACCATTTGCCTTAACGAATGTACTTGTGACCTTCTACACCTTGATGAATTAGGTACTTCATAGGTTTCTTAATGAATTTGTGGTGGTGTACTTAGATGACATCATGGCGCATAGTGCGGCCTTAGAAGAACATTAGGAGCACTTAAATAAGGTTCTCACTTGTCTCTGAAAACATAAGTTATATGCAAAGCCATTGAAATGCTCATTTGCGCAAAAGACCATCCACTTTTTGGGTCATATTATTGAACGTAGGAGAATTCGAATGAACCCAAAGAAGGTGTAGGCTATTGAAGAGTGGCAACCTCCCAAGGATGTTCATAAAATACGGTCATGTTGTAGATTGACCAATTATTATCAGAGATTTATGAAAGAATACTTTGAGATAGCCAGACCATTTAAGGATCTTATGAAGAAAGCAGAGAAATGAAAATGGTCAGCGAATTGACAAATTGCCTTCGAAAGATTAAAGATAGCCAGACCACAAGCTCTGTGTTAGCTTTCCCAAACTTACAGAAGCCATTTGAAATGGAGACTGATACCTCATATTTTACAGTTGGGAAAGTGTAGACCCAAGACAGATATTCTATTGCCTTTGAGAGTAGAAAGTTGAAGGAGGCAGAGAGAAACTACCTAGCACACAAGAAAGAGCTCCTAGCTGTAGTCCACTACCTTAAGCTATAGCGACATTATTTGCTGGAGGCACCATTCATAGTTAAGATAGATAATAGTGCAGTAAGTCACTTCATGACCTAATCGAAACTTACAAGAAAACAAGCTCAATGGCAAAAGCTACTGGCAGAGTTTAACTTTACATTAAAGTTCTAAGTGGGCTTGAGTAACAAAGCAGTAGACGCCCTTGGCTGGAGAGTAAATCTGGTAGAGTTGAGGATGATTACTGCACTCTCCTTGAGTAAGGTGACTACCTCCTTGAAAGATCAAATACGAGAGTTGTTAATACGTGATCCAGCTACAAAATATTTGATCAAATTAATGTAGCAAGGGAAGTCTAGGAAATTTTGAGTTGAAGAGGGATTGCTATCGACTAAGGTCAAACGCTTGTATGTTCCCAAAGGCAGGGACTTAAGAAAATAATTGATAGTAAAGTGTCATGATACCTCCTGGATATGTCACCCTAGAGGCGATTAGACATTAGCCATCGAGAAGAGGGCAGGACCCAAATGCAAGATGAAGTTAATGACTATGTCCAGTCCTACTTGATTTACTAGTAAAACAAAGCGAATCACTTGAAGTCGAAAGGTTTGCTAAAGCCACTTCCTATCCGAATATGATTCTAGGAGAGTGTCTCGATGGATTATATCACTGTATTACCTAAAGTGTGAGATTTAGGCAGCATCATCGTTGTGGTGGATAGATTCTTGAAGTATGCCACATTTATTGTAGCTTCAAAGCACATGACGGTAGAGGCGACTACATACTTGTTCTTTGTGCACATTTTTAAATATTAGAGACTGTCGAAGAACATTATTAGTGACTAAGAACCCAAGTTTGCAAGATTATTTTGGATCGAGCTCTTCAAATCCCTCGGGTCTAAGCTAAGTATGAGTTTAAGTTACCATCTATAATCTGATGGCCAAACGAAGCACTTCAATTCCATGTTAGATGAGTACTTTCGACACTTTGTGAGTGGCAATCAGAAAAAATAGGTGAAATTGCTGAATGCTGCTTAGTTGTGCTTCAATGTTCAAAAAAGTTTTTCTACCAACTGAAGCCCTTTTGAGATTGTTATCGGGTAGCAACTACTACTCCCACACACTTTAAACTCTCCATAGAGTGCGAGATCTTCCATTGCATAGAGTTTCACTAAAGAGTGAAAACGTAACTTGGATATTACAAAGAGCTACTTAGAGAATGCCTAGAAGAGAATGAAAAAGCAGGTCGACTAAGGACAACACTTAGCAAAATTCAAGGTGGGGGACCTCATGTTGGTGAAGGCACCAGACCTATTGCTTACAAAATGTGTTTAAGGGCGAAACCCTCAATTCTTAGACAAATAAATTGAGTCGTGTCAAGTGGTAAAGAGGATCGAGAAGGTGGCCTACAAAATTGAGCTGCTCTTATGGTGAAAGACATATAATGTTTTCTACATGAGCCAGCTAAAGCCTTTCACAGCAGACCCAATTGACACCAACCATATTAAAAAGACCCAACCATAATATCCATTTGGGAAGGTATTGAAGAGAGTAGCCAAAGAAATCTCGAATCATTGAGTCGTAAGGACCGCCAAGTGGGAGATCCACCTATTGTTATCCACACCACCCCACCAAGACTAGTTGTATTCTTATACAATTAAGAACGACGTGGAAATATGCAAGTGTTTGCGTATTGCACGTATATGCACGAAATAGCAAAGTACATCAATATCATTAGGCTTAATTGCATGAAATCATCCCCTGCGTTACATAACTACACTATGCAAGCTAAAAACTACTTTTGTCATCTTACTAATACTATTTCAAGTTATAATAATTTGGTCCAAATTGTGTTAATTTCTCAGAAAATTAACTTACATTAACTACATTTTGAATTCTTCTTGAAGTTTGAAGGTGGGTTCTTTAATAGGTAAAACCCCTTTTTTCTTGCACATTATAGATTGATTTACCACATTGGCATAGTGCGACCTCACATATATCAATTTTGAGAATGGTTTTATTCAACAAAGTGCGCGGACAAGTCACTTTTTTGAAATACCAATACTTTTAAGATGAATTATATCTGATGATATTTTTTGCATCTTGAATAATATGTGATCCGCGTGATTTAGAGAAAAGTGAGTTATTCAAAAAAAAGAATCGAAACATGTGTATGTATTTGTAACAAGCTAATGCCATAACGGCCACAACGCATGCATGACAAAGTGTGCAAATTTAATTGGAAAAGATTTGAACCCACAAAAATTAACGGTGTTAATGAATTTAACTCGACAATTACTTGAATTTTAATCGCCTTAATTTTGTAAAACTCAAAATCAAATTAGAGTTTAAATTAAACAACGAGATTAAATTCAATGAAATTATTTAAATTTGAATTTGAGCTAAATTTGGTTAAAAAAAATATTGTTAAATTCAATTAGATTCAGGTTGAGTAACTTAACTTATTAACACAATTAGTGAAAACCAACCTCCAAAGTCCTACTTTTGCAAATTTGAATGAGAAAGATACGAACCCTGCGAATACCAACCTTTACGGTTCACGTTAGCAATCCTCCATGAACAAACTAGACTCACGACACATGAGATATGAGGGATTCACCTACACATACCAATTTCGTTTTAAGAGTTTTACTTAAAGTACAATTAATTAAAATAAAAATATACGGGAAAATCTAATTCTACATAAAGTCAATCTAATTTCCCCAACCCCAAACCGAAACATGAAAATCCAAATAGCAATGTCTTGGTCGATAGTCCACACTCCACAGGCAGATAAAATAAATCTCGGCTGCAATCTCCCCTCACACCCACCTTCTCCCCACAGCACATCACTCTCTCCACACGTTCCAGCATTCAGACTGCAACCTTTTCATACAACCTACCCATTTGGAGAGAGCCAGAGAACAAACACCAAGAAGTGGAAAAATGCCCTCACTCACCCACATACCTTGACCGGTCAATGGCCATCTGTATTTCCACCACCAATGCCCTTCTTCCGCCGCCGCTAACTGCCCCGTTTCCTCCGCCATGTCCAACCATTCCGCCGCTAGCTTCAACTGTAACGAGGAATTAGCCGACGATGTCGTCAGATCCGACGCTGAAGCCTCGCCTACTCCTCGATTTTGTTCGCCGTCCGATGAATCTTCATTCATCGCCTGGCTGTTGGATTCGGAGGCTCAATACATGCCCCATCCAGATTACGTCTCCCTCTGCCAAAATCGCGCCGTCCACGTCACCTCCCGCCAGGACTCCATCAATTCCATCCTCAAGGTATGTGACGCATTCGCTCAAAGTTTGAATGTGGTAATTTATTGAGCAATAATGGTAGCAATAATTACAAGCTTTTCATCGCATATAGGTTCATGCACACTTTCAATTCAAACCGGTTACCGCGTCCCTCTCCATCAACTACTTCGACCGTTTTCTCTCCTCTCATACTCTTCCGGTACCTTATTCCCCCGCCCTACCTACAATTACTGGATACAGATTTTTCTGCAGGATTGAAAATTAACATATCGATTGTTTTATTGAGAAATAGGAAACCGGATGGCCATTTCAGCTTCTATCGGTGACGTGTCTGTCTCTTGCTGCGAAAATGGAAGAATTGTACGTTCCATTGCTTTTGGACTTGCAGATGTTTGAGACCACTTATGTTTTTGAGCCCAAAATAATTCAGAGGATGGAACTTTTGGTCATGACAACTCTCGAGTGGAGGCTCCGCTCAATCACTCCCTTTGACTACCTCCATCACTTCATTTCCATGCTCCCCTGCTCCGCCTCCAAGCCCGATTCAGTTTCAGCCTATCACTCCCTCGCTTCCAATATTATCCTCAACACTACCCGTGGTAAACCTCTTAACGATTAAACTTTATCGAGGAGATTGTATTGTTATAGTTTACCCCTTGTTGAAGTTTTTGATTTGTCTGATCTCGTGATTCATGAATGAAAAATCAGTGATAGATTTTCTGGGATTTCCTCCGTCGGTCATTGCCGCGGCGGCCGTGATTTCCGCCACCGGCGAGGGCGTTAATCTGCTCGATACTTTGGATGACAGAGTAGACCGAGTAAGTTTCGGATGTGTTAATTTGGAACATTCCAGTTCGTTCAGATGGGGTTAGAAATTGAAATCTCGTAAATTGAGGTTGTAAACTGAAATCTCGTAATTTTTGAGGGCTTTCGAAAGAAATACTGATTTGGGGTTTTCTCCCGGGGACAGGAAATGGCTAGAAGCTGTCATCAACTAATGGAGGAATACTTGTTGGACACGTGTCCCTCTGAAGGTCTTAAAGTCATTACCATTGAGCCGCCCGCGCCACCGAGTCCCAGCGGCGTACTTGATGCGGCTACTTGCGCGAGCTGCGACACCCATTCCGAAAATCCGGCCACCGTTCCGGAGACGGGATCCGGCGAAGCCGAGCCGGAAGAGAAGCGGCGGAGACTGTCTGCACCGGATGTACAGGAACCGCAACCATAAAAGTATTTTTTATTTTTAAAATCCAGAATCCTTCTCTTTTTTGCCGTTATATTTATTAATTACTTACGGTGAAAAACTTGAAGGGAGTCGCAAATTTTGTCTGAAGATGCTTAATTTTTCCATTGTTACTGCTTATTAGAAGAGCGCGAAATTATTAAATCAATCGATAGTTTAGATAATTTAATCTCCTAGTGTTTTTGGCTTTATTAAAGGGCCTCGTTATGTGTTTGTGCCAGTAAAATCTGTTTGATTGACTGACCAAAGGTGTACTGCCTTTCAAACAACCCTAAATCCTTCTGGACGCCAATAATTTTGGCATGGAGTGTTGTGGTTTTATTTATAAATATATATATATATATATATATACATACATATTATTTTTCCCTTCATATAAAATGCTGGAACCCATTTTATTGATTTTGTTAAGATATTTGATATGTTGTTGAAAATTAAAGTAGTTTGTCTTTTCTAGAATGAGTCGTGAAATCATATGTGGTCAAAATTGACCGTGTGATGCATGAATGATTGATAAGTTTTGAAAATATTGACTATGTTTATTTTCTAATTTTAGAGTCTAAAAAAATACTCATTATAATTTTGAAGTTTTATCTAATTTTTTATTTTTACATAATTTTTAAAATAAAAATATTTAAAAATATAATCAAAATTTGAAAATAAATATAGCCATTACAATTGTGGAAAGAACAATTATAAAATGTATTTTTATTATGTCTGGAACAATTATTATAAATCAATTGATATGATTATAATATTATATATTGAGCAATTGGACATTAGGTGACAATGTTTTTGATAAAACGTTATTTGATCATTCATCACTGGGTGTAAAATTTCGAAAAGGTTGAAAATAGATTGTTAGGCCCCAATTGGAGGGAGGGGCTGTGGGGTAATGCCACGTTGCCGACACAGAGTACGAGGTGGTCCCATCCCTGCACCTGAGTGTCTGATTTGGACGTATTACGGCATCCAACTAATATTTACCCTTTTCCAATTTCCATTCTAATTTATTTTTAACTTATTATCTACTCTTTTGTATTAATTGCGACCTTATAGTTTAAATTTTATTAGGTGCAAAATTAGATTATTTGTTTAACTATCTAACT
This sequence comes from Avicennia marina, assembly GCA_019155195.1. Classification (NCBI taxonomy): domain Eukaryota; kingdom Viridiplantae; phylum Streptophyta; class Magnoliopsida; order Lamiales; family Acanthaceae; genus Avicennia; species Avicennia marina. The sequence goes on along the minus strand of CM032770.1, from coordinate 2,980,419 downwards.
CTAAAAATTATATTTAAAAACCAGATGAGTTAATTCATAAAATTATTTCTCTTAAATTTGTAAATTTTAAAAATAAAAATAAAAATGTGGGATTTGTAATTTGAGAAAAATGGACGAGAAAAACTGTCATGGAATAAATATACACTAATATCTTCTTTTATCATTGGTTAAAATATTTAAGGTAAGTAATTATTTAACTTTGAAAACCGGCAAACAATTTTGGCTACTAAATAATTGCACTAAATAAATTTATATTTATGCAATTTTTCAACTTTCTGATCAAAAGGTTATCTTTTCGCTAATCTTTTTATTTTAATTTTTTTAAATATGATATTTTTGTTGCATAAGTGTAGAATAAATATTTAAATAAATTCATACACATTAAAAATAAAATAAATTAAATAATTATTTTTATTTTTCATTATATTAATTTTAGAACACATAGATTATTTCAAAATTATTAGTTCTTATTACTCTATAGTTGATATAAACTGAATTTTCATTAAAGTTGTGTTTGTATGTAAATTTTGGAGATAAAAAAGTTTGGCATAAAATTTAAAAATTTGTAGATTAAGAAAATGAGATAAAAAAGTGTTACTTTTCATGGATGGTATATTTGAAAGAATTAATTTTTGAGGTTTAAATTTTGCATCCAAATATGTCACTCACCCAGATTAACCAGTCACAAGTATCATCAATCATCCTAACCAACTTAATTTTGGTTATTTTATGCCTAATTTTATTACTTCCATTTTTTATAATGAAATATTATAAACGATGGAAATTTTGATCAAACGCGTACGGTTGTCAATACTTGCATGTGTTCTCGATTATAACATATTAGTACTTTTGTTTTGATTGAATAGGTTATATCTATAATCTATGAATAAATGCCTATTTTGATTTCATAATTTAAATTACCACGGAGCTTTTATTTCATTATATCATATTCTTTTATCATCTTTTAATGTATTTATATACTCTTTTTTTATATTTTCTACATATTCCAAATTATTTTTTGAAAAATATCTCATTTATTTTCAATTTAAAAATATTTTTAGCTTTATTATAGTTTGTAACAATAAATAAAATTTCCTAATTTATAAAAGTCTTTGAACACACATCAAGCGCGTCACAATTACTAGTATATTATTACAAAAATAAGCCTCTTTAGTTGCACTAATGTTGAATTATGCAATTAGTTTTATTTTATTTACTCAATTTTATTTATTCTTTCTTTTATTTTAACCTACTACTTTTATTAATCATTTGATCCTTCTTTTTCTAATTTTAAATATTTTTTATATTGTTAATCCATACATAATTACCTTTATTTTAAATTTTTTCTATGATTTTGCTTTTCTTTTTTCTTTTAATTTATTATTTTTATTTACATTTTCTTTTGATTCCTCTCTCTTTTTTATTTTGACATCTTTTATTTTAATGTTTTATATTTTAAATTTGAAACAATTTATTTCAATAATTTAAAGTAGGTTATCTTTATGATTTACAAATAAATTTGTATATGTATATAGTGTGCTATTTTTAACAGTATACATTGTTACATTATAAATGTTGATTATTAAAAATAGCCACATTTATTAAACCAAATATCAACAAATATCAAGTAACTACAAAAATCAAAGTTATGACAGGTAAGGAAATTAGCACCAAAATTTAGAAATACTGAGATAGTAAGATATAAAACATTATTATGTTGTTGAATAATATTTTTAAAAGTGTAGATTATGTTTGCCTTTTCTCTTCTTTTCACTAAAAACACATACCTTAATCATTATATATTTTAAATTTTATTACTTTTTATATCCTAATTTTATATAATTTTTTAAAAATCAAAAAACATACCTAAACACACAAACAAACTTGCTGAAGATTTCAACAAGAGGGAGTTGGGAACAGTAAACATCCAAACATAGCCAAACAAATAATCATATTTTGCCAAAATCAACTTGAATTGGAAAACAATAATATAAAAGACAAAAGAAAAAAGGCAAAAAAAAAAGGAAAACCATTTTTTATTAATAAAAATGGAGAATAATTAGATATGCATGACGCTGGAGGAAGAGCTGGGGAAAGTGCAAGAGAAGTGGGAGTGAAGAGGATCGGAGTAGGGAGTAGAAACCGTGGGAGACAGCCGTAGAAGACCAATCGGGACCGCCCATCTGTAATCCACTCTTGCCATTTGACGGCTCAAAAACCTCCAGCATATTTTTGTCCCCCCTCTCAATTTTATCACATCAGCTCGTCACTCTACAACTGTACGGCAACAGCACAAAACCGTCGTGGCAAGTGGAGGGGCTGCTATGTAATTTACAATTGCTAACAAAAGTAGGATACACCGCGTGTACAATTTTATTTGTAAATTATAAAATTATAGTATTTTAAATAATAAAAAAATTAAATAAATTTATAAAATATTCAAAATAAGAAAATTTAAAAGATTTTGTAAAGAGAAAATTATGGAAGAGAACACAAATAAAATATTACGTTGAAGAAAAAGGTTTATTTAAATAAATAAATAAATAATACATATTAGTAACAACACAACAAAAGTCCATGAGAAAGTGCTACTTTGTGTTGATTTTAAATTAGAAAGAGTTGATGCTTTCCTATGAAATTTAGAGTTCAAACCTCATACTTATTGTCCAAAAGTTTCATATGTGTAATTCATTTTCCAGTACTTTACCTTTCCAGAAAGAATATAGACCATGTTAGGTTTTAGACTTGTATCATCAAAATCAATCCTTCTAAATATATTATATAGTAAAATAACACTTTTTATTTCTTTTTTTTTTCCTACTTTTATATCATTTTTGTGTCAAATTTTTAACTTTCAAAATTTACATTCAAACAAAATCTTAGCATATTCCAAACCAACTAGCCACATCAAACTCATGGAGGAAGATTCTGGTAAAGCCCAAACGTCTCACAATGCCCTCTATAAATGTGTATCTAAAAACTCCATGAACAAAGAATCTGTTCAATAATGAGAAGGGGCAGTGTCCTGTAACCCAACATCCAAATTCTTGCTGTTGATGAGTCTTGCTTGTCTTTTCTCATGGTGGGACCCATTTCTCTCTTGCACACTGTTGCTGTCCCATGCCCCTCTCTACTCTCCTTTATTTGCCCCCAATTCTCTTTCTTTTATGCATATGATAATATGTGGTTGGATGTATTAAAGCAGAAGTGGCAGTGATGGAAATTAATGTTGGTTGGGAAGTGTTAAATAAATCACAAGACAGGAGGTGAGTCGGACTGATGATGAAGAGATCTATGGCTTTGATTTTCTGTGGAAATTGCCCTGTGAGTCGGGTCCCCACTCCAGCCTGTAACCTCTGTAATACAGGCCCCAATGGACCCTTTAATTACTTCATCATCACATCTCCACCACTGCAGGAACAACTTTTCTTTTCTTTTTCTTTTCCATTGTTTTTTTTTTTCTAGGGAAGAGGTGACCTATCCATTAAAAAAATAAATATAAAAACCACTGAGAAAAAGAGAACTATGGGGAAAAGATTCACTGCATTCCTCAACCAGCCAGCCTATTATCTATAGCTAGCTTTAAAGATAATGATATGATGATGATGATACAAGGGAATATTTGTGTGTGTATATATATGAACGTGTGTGTGTTTTGTGGTTAGCAGCAAGAATTTTGTTGTCATCAATCGCATTAATGCATGAGACATTAAATCAAAGCATGTAGGGGTACGTGGGACTCAGTTCATTTTCATCTTTTAAGCATATGGTTGTGTTGCACCTCATTCCAACCAAACAGCCCTTGGAGGTTTTCATCGCCTCTATTGTGGCTACAAAGCTGTTTATACACGTATAAACTAATAAATGTAAATTAATTTGTTTCTTAAGCAGTAAAAGTTGTTAAAATTAAAAATATAAAGAATATTTAAAATAAGAAAAAAAAAATAGACAAAAAGAATATTAAAAGCAAAAACATTGGGAGAAAAACAAAAAAAATATATGTTAAAAGAAAAAGAGAAAAATTAAAATAATAAAGTCAATGATAGTGGTTTCACTTTATGATGTGCTGTCAAAAAACTTACTTTCATAATAATATAGAATAGATAAATATTAAAATTATAAAAAATACTTAAAATATGGGGAAAAAAGTGAATGATGAGAGAGATTTAAAAAGAGACAAAGTTTGAAAAAAAAAAGGTAATTTTAATTAAAAGAAATGAAAAAAAGGTAAAAGGATTGTAAAGTAAAAAAAAAAAAAAATGAATCGAGAATAAATATATAATTTTATAACGTGTAATTAAAAAATTTCACTTTCATAATAATATAATATGAGTATGTATGTGAATATAATATATAAAAGAAGTAATCATGCACTAGTACTTATATTTGAACATGTTTGATTATTACAATTAAGGGAAATATAGGGTGGTACGATAACTTCACAGCACGTACCCAAATTAAACCAAAACTTTTAACCATACAGCAAACAAACATAAAGTGGCCAGTGTATCAAAGTTGGAACTTTTGACAGAACTTTTCTGCATTATTTGCATCCCACAGCCAAAGTTGGAGCGCAATCTTGGAATTGTGATTAGACGACACAAGTACAAGAAAAGACTAATAAAAAAAATGTAGAATGAAAGTCAGATCCACCAGTAAAGCAATGGGTAATTGGATGAAGAAGAGTGGCAGTTGGAGGCCCAAACAGGCTTTCTCTGCACAGTGTGGACAAAGGTTTGTCTGTCTCAGTGGCGAGTGGAATATCATCACATCAATATTCCAAGGACAAACGAATCCTTGAAATAGATGTAAGGGATAGGACAAGCCATGCAGTACTAAGCATTAACAAAAAGAAAACCTCCTCCTGAGTCCTCTCCTCAGCTTCAGTTTTTCTTTTGGTATGTAGGTATTGTTGCACCCCATGTATGGGTATGGGACTGGAATTTCCATTTTGGTCCCCCACTCCTCCACCAGGCCACCACCTTCATTCTCTCATCCACCACATGCTCTGCTTCTGCTGCATCATCAGTCCCTCTGAGCTTCTCCTTTTAATTCCCAATGTTTCTGTGTCTTTGATCTTCTGTATTTGAAATTCAAAATTCCCTGTTTGGTTTGTTGTCTTTGTAAGTTGAAGGGTGTGCATATTTCTCAGTTTCCAACAGAGGCGTGAGTTGGGTAAAAATTGAATTTTTTATTTACTCAAATTTTGATAAGTTAAATTTGCATGCTGAATATTGAATTGAAAAGTTTGGTGGTATATAAATATTTTTAGTATATTCAGTTATGAAATATTAATTTTTAAAAAAATTCAAAAATAGTAAAAACTAATATATTTATATGAAAAATTATTAATTTTAACTATATAGATTTTAAATAAATATCAAGTATTTTAATTTTAATATTTCATTGTTTTAATTTAATCATGTGAAATTTTTAAAAATTAAATTTAGTAATAAAAAATTCAGCGTACTAAACTTAAATATCAAAACTAAACTAAAAATTGAGTAAAAATATGATAAATATTAAAAATAAAAATGAAATCTAGTATTTGATTTGGTATAGTTTACTAAACCTAAATATGGAAATTAAACTAAAAATAGATTTTTTAAATTTTTAATATTTTGATTTTTTATGTATCAAAATTTTAATTCTAATTCGATTCGATCAATTTACATAGTCGCGATCGCCTATGCTTTCCGACCTGTTTTTGTTGTTAGTCTTTCTTTGTTTTGGGGCGTTGTCTGTAATGTGTTGCACTGTGACTATCTATTAGTGACTATTTATTTAATTATTTTTGCGAATTAGAACAAGTACTAATGGTTTCATTATGTATAAGCCAATGAATACTTTCTAACAGCATCACTTCCTTTCTATCTTTATTTTCCCCATAAACATCAAGACATATTAATGAAGGGTTATTAATTAGATTGCGATTAACATGGTAATTATGCAATAATATGTATTGTAGTTGGGGCAAAATGTAATTTTGTTCCGAAGTGGCATTTTTAGAATAACTATTGAAAAAAAATGGCATTGCTTCAATTGAAAAATGGCATATTAAAGACAACTTTATCTTGAATTGCATGTTTTTGCCATAAATTAGCAAATGCCACATAAAATTAGTATTTTTTTTTCCAATTTTTTGAGGCCAATTTGTTCTTAAGATTGCTTATTGACATGGCATGTGACGTGCATGTTAGTTAGGATAAAAATGCCATATGGCACTAAAATAAAAAACCAAAGTCTTATAAATATTATATAAAATAATATAAATAATAAATTCATTTGTTTCATTATTCAATTTTTAAAATAAAAAACATTAATGTAAATAAATGTAATAAAAAAAATATATTATAAATAATTTTTAATATATATTTTATAGAATTTTATTTTTTGAAACATGAATTTGATAAATTTATTAGCAAATTCTTTTACATAATATTTATTGGAATTTAGATTTTTTTTAAATTTAATGCCATGGCATTTTATCGTAATTAGCATGCATGTCACACACCAGTTCCGACCGTCAAAAAACATGCAATTCGAGGTAAATTTCTTAATTGATCTTAATTGTCATTTTTTGGCAAGAAAATGTCACCCTCGACAGTTAATGAACCAAAATTGCGTTTGGTCCATTCTAAATGGGTCCAATGCAAGGCTTAGTGTCACTTTTTCTAACAATTGGGATTTGAAATCAAGATGTATTTCAGAATGCCAACAACCGAACAGATTCTGAACATTTCGTGTGGGCTATAAATATACATAGCCCACACGAAATGTTCTTTTATATATATATATATTGAAGTGATTAATGGGTCATATGATTTCATCAATTGTCAGTATCTTACAAAGACAACCACATGCGACAATAATTCTGAAATCAAGACAGCATTACCCCTTGAGAAGCTCAAAAGCACATAATTTGATTAGGTTGATGTGGAAACTTGATGCACAAATCAGTCATCAAGAAAACCACCACCTATCAACATCAATAAACACGGTTTTTACAAAAGACAGATATTCATGGGTTTTTTTTTGTTTAATAATAAAACTTTCTTATATTCTTAGGTATGCTTGAATAGCAACCCCCTTGCTATCATCATTCACGCACACACATTTATACATCTCCACCACAAACCTTCCATCCAGTATGATATTGTGGGCTACTTTACAAATGTTGAAAGAATTTCACCGCATAAGCACTACTAATTAGACGCACAATTAAGGTTGATTAACAAGTATGTTTTTAATTGTACGTGTAAAATTCTTGTGGTGTTGGGGCTATTTTAAGTAATCAATGTCTCTAATTCAGACTGATGTGACATGCCCTGACGCATGTGGGCCGTCGATAAGAGCAAAGAGGCCCATTAAGGGTGCCCTATATTTTAGGGTAAGAGGTTGGGCCCTACTTTTTGAACGCATCCCGAGGACAAAAACATGAAATTTATAGACTGAACTTATTCAGACAGAAAATAAAAATTGTTTTGAAATCATGAGCAATAAGATCTGATAAAATTATTTTCCGAGAATGATATTTCAGAATCTATTTTCTTTAAAATAAAAATCTTATTATCTTCCGGGGTTGGGATTTATGTAATTTTGATTTTTGAGGAGTAGATTTTCAGAGTGGACAAAAAACATGGTGTGGAAAATGAAATAACCAGACCTCATTTATTATTTCATGGGGTGTGGGGAAGGTACGCAGGTAATCCGTACAGCGTACTCGGCTTTATACAACAAAAGCCAGTGGTAAGGAGGAGCGGTAATTCGGGTGGGACCCGCGAGGGAGCTCTCAACCCCACGTGGCGCAGCGTTGCAGGTGCCGGCCTATCATTCCTTTAATGGAAGCCACACCCTATTTAATTACCCATATTTTTTTAGTTGGATTTCCCAACAAATAAATTAATTCCATCATGTGTCCGCATGTCTCTGTGTATACAAGACGCTGGCTTTTCAACATAATTTTTCAATATACATACATACATACATATACATATACATATGATAAAACAAGTCAATTGGATTTTGCACACCGTAGTCAAGAGACATGTATGGAATGGCAATTCCTTTTTCTATATGTATTTAATTCAAAGATTTCGATTTATATTATATATCTATTAAAAATAAAAAAATCGTGGGAGTTCAATTTAACATTAAATAAATTGAAGTAGATGGAAAATGAGATAAGGTGGTCTGTGGGTGGAGATGAGGAGACAATTAAATAAATTGAAGTGAAATTTAAAAATAAAAAATAAAAAAAAGGAGACGGAAAATGAGATAAGGGTGGCCTATGGGTGCAGGGAGATGAGGAGACAAGAGAGGCAAGTGATGATGGGGGCATCCAATCAAAGCCAACAAAAACCAATTGGACTTTTATATGAGCTGGAATTTGTTCGGATTCAAATCATTAACAATTAATAATGAACTTATTATGAAACAATCAACAATATTTAATAACAATTTCAGAGTCCTAAACTCAAGTTAAACACATCTCATTGTCAAATATCCTCAGCAATAAAGGACCACTCAAGTAAAAAAAAATTTGGTTGGTGGTAAGGAGGGACAGATTCGAGAGGAGAAACAGTGAGCACATGATGGATCATGAATTGTGGAAATGACACGCTCTATATGTAATGCATCAATTATTTATATTTTGAAATGCATGTGGATGTTGTTATCGATTGGCACATATGTTGGGCATTTATTCATTTTTTTATAACACGTAAAGAGAAAAAAGGCTCAGTAAATAATATAATCAGAACCCCATACGACTTAAAATCGTCTATTTCTGAAATTCTCTTGCCCTCTAGATTTCTACTTTATGTTACATGACAACAATTGTATATATAAACAACAACAACACACGAATATTAAATTAAAATTTACACATTGACAATTGTATATTCTTGACAATAGAAAATTTTCAAAGCCAAAGGTTGTGTCGGATGCATTTGTTCTAATCCCATCAAAATTTACAGTTTCAAATATATTATCTAATAAAAAATAGTTGTTTTTATCTTTTATTTTTACGACCATTGTTAAGTTTACTCGCTCGTTATAATTTCCACCCCAACAAAACATTAAATATTTAAAGCAGGGCTGGCTGCCAATTAAACTTTGACTGGGATGAATTTATGAACCCAAAGCCTCGTCAAACCATCACACTCGTATGCATATTCACCGCACACCGCCACTGCTGCCCCCACTAAAAATATTACCACTTACATAGATAATCAAACTAAAATCAAGTAATTAATTAAGGTGGTAATCCTCGTCTTCTTGCCAGGTAAACACTCTTCTTTAGATCAATGTGTGTTTTGCACCAATTCCCAAAACCCTTCATGTGTCTGATGACATTACAACTCATCTCACCTCGTGTTTTCTCCTCGCCTCATTTCACTATGTCCCATTTCCATCGACGTGGATATGCGTGTGTACGAAAAAAAAAGTAAAATTGAGCATGGATGGATCACACCGTTCTTACTATAACTGCAGAACATATTTCACACAATTTATCTTAATTCAAAATTTTATTTTTTTACTTTATGCATGTGAATCAATATGCACGTACATGGAATTAGTGTATATTTCTATATATAATGGATAAGGATGAAGAAAAAGTGAGCACTAGAACAAGTTATAAAAAAAAAAATAAAAAAATCACAAGCCCAAAACTGTTTATTAGATTAGTAAAATAAAGTAATAAATTAAGACCTAAGGCCAAGAAGAAGAGCATATATATGAGATTGAAATGTGTCCTCACGTGCATGCATGTGTGCAAATCTGCTGGGGAATTCTGAATATCGCCATATGCACACGTGCAGACATGTGTGTGTGAGTGCGTGTTCATTTGGAGTGGTGAGGAAGTGGGGGCATGTGAATATATATATATATATATTTCTCATTTTTATTAAAAAACACATACAGAGAGAGAGTGTGTGTGTGTGTGTGTAATTAAAGAATCTATGCACAGTTAGTCTGGTTCAGTTTAATTTAAATCCCACTAGCAAATCGTAATTATATATAATTGTTCAAGTGCACTAGCATTGCCCTTTTTCTGAGGCAAGAAGGAACAAATTTTTTGAACATGTAGCAGTCAAACTGACTTGAGTTTTTTGACTGGCCGCATGCCACATGTGTTTTCTTGATCCTCTCTCTTCTCTTTGCTTAATAATTTATAATGGGTGCATGGTACGAATTAGTTATTAGTTTATGGTGATCTAATTTTGGGACTCACACTTGGAATATATGATCTCTGTATAGAACAATAGAATAATGTGCACAGCAGTCTGCAGTCGGGGTTCAGAAAGAAAAGGGTGGGATGGAACTAAAGAGAGAGCAACCAACTTCAAGACTGATCTTAAAAAAACAAAAAAGAACTTCAAGACTGATCTATAATTCTAAGAAAATGAAGAGACTAGAATGGAGTCACTTTAGTAATCACGATTTTATTATTTTAGTGTGTACATATATATATATATATATATATTTATTTATGTGTGACAGTGAAATTTTTAAAATCAACTTATACGGCGCGCGGATTCATCTTCCCTTTTAGTATTCAATTTTGTGGAGACAGTGGACCTCATTTAGATATTATACATCCGATCTTAGAGTGGAACGACACGTAGGTTGTTTCAAGGATAAGTTTACGCACTTCAATGCTTGCAACTCGAGCTAACTAGATATCCACATTAATGTGTATGGATAAATCTTTTTCCTGAACAACCAATTTTAAGTGGACAAATTGGAACCCGTAATTCTATTACACTCACACAAGAAATTAGACAACTATTTTCATTATAATCACCATACAAAAATGCTACACTTTTCATGCATTGAAACCTCACACACACACTGAACTTCTTCACAAATTACGCAAATCCAAGCGGTAATGTTTTCCCCACTCAAATCTGCATGCCCCAACAATGCTCATATATGCCGTGAAATATTGGATGCTTTCCTTTAAAATCTATTAAATAAAACAGGCTCACAATTCGTTAAATCCCAGTGTCAACTTGGAAAGTGAATGAGCCACTGATTGGTGAGGGGAGGCATTATTAGGGAAGTGAAAGGGATAGGTGTCCAAATGCAGAGGAAAAGAAGATGAATGGCGTACCCCGTTTTGTAGTGAGCCAACACAGTGCCTCGCTGTCTTGCATGTGAGCCCCCTTTTGCCCTCTCTTCCCACACATACATTCCCTCTTCCTCACCTCACCCTTCATCATATGCACCCATACACTTACATCAATTCATCTCAATCCATTACGCTGCCCAACTGGCACCTTTTTGATCCATTCTTGGAGAGAGTTGAACTGTGTACGTCACGACAAATTACCTATAGGATTTCAGTCTGATTCCCTTTCGTCCTTTTCCCCCTCCATCATCAACCCCACTCTTCTTTAACCTCAGCATCAGCTCCACAGTCTAACAAGAGAGAAAGAACCTCCTTCTCACAGTGTACAATGAATTACCTGTTTGGAAACCAAGAATGCAGCAGTGGGCTTGAGTCAGGATGGACTGTGTACTTGGAACACTCCTCCATTTCTCCATACGCCTTATATGATCAAGAAAAGGATTACCTTCACGGAAGAAGAGATGGAGCTTTTGCAGAAGCAAAAAGATTGGAAGAAGAGCAGGTTGAAGAAGTAGAGGAAGAAGAGGAGGAAGAGGATTTGTCAATGGTTTCTGATGCTTCTTCTGGACCTCCACATTTACTCGAAGAAGAAGGATATGGAGGAAATGACACCAATGGATGCTTTTATCATCACCAGATTGATGCCCCATTGTCTAGAAATGGTCTTAACAAGAAGAAGAACAGGGAAAATCCACGTCGGAGTATTGCCCAAGATCAGTCATCTTTGCTTGATGACACTGCTAGCTCTCCCTTTTTCAACTTCTCCAGCGTGAGTTCACGTTAACATATGCATGCCATTGCTTTCTTCAGCTTGTTTACCATCAGAATCATTGATTTATGCATACCATATACAGAAAACAAGAAACCAGCCTTCGGTGGACAAGGTGTTGGAATACTCACAAGGCTACTCCACAACTCAGTTTGAAGTATGATAAAAATTGATTCCATACCATTTTGTACCGTTCACTGAACTTTTTGAAAGGCGCTTTCCTTTCTAACTTCCAATGGTTTCATTTGCATAGGTGAGAAAGCCATATCAGGAGCATTATGATTTCTTACAGTACTCTTCACCGCCCGGAAATCAAATGCAGCAACACCAGTTGAGTCTCTTTTGTTTTTTGGATCTATTCTTATAGTTTTTGATAATTCTTTGTGTCTCAAATTAATCATTATTAGTGTTTCAATTTACATATTTTTAATCATGTATTTTATTTTATTTTTTTCGCCTGAATTCACAGTGGTTGGTGATATGGCATGAAATGATCTTCATCAGCCCTTTGTTTAGCTGCTTCAGTCTGTTGAAAAAGAGATGGCGGTGAAGTTTCCTAAAGGCAGAGGAAATTAATTGAATCTTGAAAGGGGTTGTGTTTCCCTTTCTTCTTTTGTTCACCCTTTCTTTTGTAGCTGTGAGTGCAGTGGGAAACGGCTAGAAAAAAGACAGAGAGGGCAAGAAATTCTTGAATTTGTTTTTGCTTTGTTGAAGATTAAGACTTCTTGTCTACAAATAATGACCGCAACTTAACCATAAATTTGTTTTTATTGAGATTTTAATTCATATGGAGGCCCCCATGCCCCCTTTTGGTTCAACATGGAAGATCTCCAGAATTAGTGCATCTTAAAGTGTATTTCAAGAAAATTTAATTTGAAACAAGGATTCTCTCTTCAATGGCAACATTAATAATTGTCAGAAAACCTAAGACTTATTAAGTATCATGCAACAATAATGGTCAAACTTAGTGACACAAAGTGGGCCAAATGATGAATTAAGTGATAAATGTATCATGTGAGAGATGTATTCTGGACCACAGCAAGTGCAAGCTGCAGCAAATTCTTTCATTAGCTGTTAATTTGCACGTCCCAGCCTTAACGGGGTTCATGTTTATGAGCCAGCAAATATTGAGCACTGACCAATTCTTGGACTAGATCAATATACTGTGATTCTTACTTGTGCATGACTCCATTTTCAAACCCGGCAATATTTCAAACTAATACAGAACATGTAAACATCGATAGGTGATTAATTATTCATGTCTTGCACCTGCAGCTCTATTGATAGAGGAAGATTTTGATAAAAGAATTGGGTATGTGATGTGGACAAGGCCTGATTATTGTTTCTTTGTCTTAGGGTCCAGACAAGGCTCCATGCTATAGTTATTCTACTCCAGGTAACAAACTGAAACTTTTTGGAGATTTTACATAATGTGGGATGAAATAATGTAGGACGAAACAATGTGACAAGATGAGAAAAAGTTGTGATCCTTGGTGATGGGCAGTCAGAGGAGAGAACAAGGATGAAGAGGAAAAGCCAAAACAATATGTTGGGAAATTTCGTATTCATCTTTATGACCCTTTCCAAGCTGCACAGATCCTGCCTGAGATTTTCCAGACCCAATTACAACATCCCCTGCTTAATTTAATCAGCCCTATTTCATCTCATTTGGAGGTATCCTGGTATTTAAAAGAGTTTATACACTTTCAATCTTAGTCACTTGCCTCCTTTTGAAGTCTGTCTTTTTTTGAAGCTGTCATGAAATGGTAGACTTGGCGTGACACGTAGTTGTCATGTCCTATCTCCGTCATTTTTTCGTACCTATTTCTTCTAGCCGTTCAAGGGTTTCACAGAACGTACATTGAATTTTCAATCCCAACAAGAAAACAAAATATATTAAGAGAGAGAAGAAACATAACAAAATCATAGAATATGGCATAAATGATAAGACTGTTCAACGTTTGCTTTGAATTAAGTTGGACAGGTTCTAAAAGGTATGGAGGAAAACATTTTTGTCCCACCAGCAGCCACCAAGATAATGGCCCCAACCGCTTTGTGTGACAGGGTGTAAGGGCTAATCAATTACCTTTCTGATGGTCAAAATAAAAATTTTCACCTAGGGCTGTTCCCAATTATCATCACAAGTCTCTCTCTCCCTCCCCCCAACTGTAAATAATGGCTTCTGCGCCTTATCCCTGTAGTTTCACACTTTCAAGACCTGTACATATTACTTCCAACATCTGCTTTCTTACAGGCCCACAGGCATGTGTTTTGGACCAGTGTAGCTGAAAGCTGTACTAGGGTTCCAGCTGTACTAGGGTTCCAGTGCATTTGCTGGAAACAGGAGCTGTACACTCAATATGCCCGTCTATCTTACATCCTACAAACTTTACTTCATTCCAACTTGCCCCAAATTTCCAACACAGGATAAATAAGGGGTAAAAAACCCTAACCAGTTAAGGTAAAGCACATTAACATCATTAACCCTTTTTCTGGTTCTTGGGTTTTCAGTCTAGCAGCTGTATTCATGCACAATACACGATAAAGTATGCAAGAAAATGGAGATGGCCAAGATAATAATAATAATAATAATTTGATCAAGATGTGGAGGTTTTTTTGTTTTTTGGATGGAGAGATGCCAGTTCTATTATGAGACAGCTGTAACACCATCACAAAGGGTCATGGCAGGTATTAGCAGCTTGAGGACATGAGTCATACAGGACCACAAATCAACTTGATTATGCTTGAGTCAAATTAGATACAGTGCATGAGGTTGGCTACCTCTCAGCAATCATCCAGTATGCATGGGGGAACCTATATGGCCAGAATAAGCCACACTCATAAATTAGAAATAATTTAGTTCTTTTTTTTTTTTTTTTTTTGGTGTAAAGTTTGAAATCCTACAGTCAAATTATTCAAAGTGCATATTTAACCTTTTTCTAATCCCTAAATCAAGAATTAAATGTCTGATCTGATGATATTCAACCATGTAGATAAATGACATTTTTTTATCAGCTTCTCCACTCTGATCTGTTCTACATCGTCAAGTAAAAGGATAGATTGGGATGAAAAAAACCAGAAGAAACAAATAATAATATGAAACTTATTTTCGCAGAAAATATGAAGCTTCCAATGCATGGAGTTACCGGATGGATCGGACAAGTAGGGGATCCAGAACAGCACACCCCATCCGCTGTAGAGTAACCCTATGGCCCTATTCAAGACATAAACAATTAGAAGGTAAGCAACAAAATCCCTTACACCGATATTGCTGACTGCCCTTAATGAGATGCAAGCCCCAGTAATGAGAATACGGTGGATTATGATCCACTAGCCCTTCCACAGATCCACTTGAACAACAGCTTATTCAATTCCACGATGTTTGTTTACATCCCTACCTTACTTTTTATTTTGTCTAACCGGTAAGGAACGGAATTCTGTTTCATTCACATATTTCCTTCTTATGTTTCCTCCAGTAAAAGTACCTTAGGGACACGAATTAGGTTCCACCTATTGATTTCTCTACTTATTATGATAAATAGGAAATCAAGCAGGTTTCACAATAAAAGAAACATCCTGGCAGCTACAGGAATCAAGGAATTATCAAAAAAAACCATTGAAAGTTCAATTAAAGCACGACAATTTTTTAAAATATGACCAATGGCTCAATATGCTTAAACCTGAATCCTCTTGTGGTACTACTCATACAACTTCCAGTGATGAAATGCTGACGTTCCTTGTCAAGTTAGACTAGTAGTAAAAAATTAATCCTTAGCATCTATAGTGGATCGCGAGACAGCCACCGGGAAATCATGGTGAAACATTCTTTAGGGTTGTACTCTGGAGGGGTGTGTCCTGAACCCTACAATGACGAGCAACATCAAAATACAAATCTTCACCTTTCTTTGCATTAATCAAATCAAAGAGCAGAGTTAAAGCTTTCTAACCTTTATGGTAGCAAAGGTGAGATACGAGCTGTTGTTTCTGTATCTCATTGTGAAACTGTGAAGCAATTTTTATCACCAAAAAAAAGGGACTTTCAGCTTTCATTGCAAGCATTAGGCAATTGAGTTTTGCCAAAAGAGATATAATGAGATTCACATACATACCCTGCAACCAGTCCATTGACTTTTCAAGGTCTCCAATTTTCATCAAGTGTTAAATTAAGGGAATAAATCCATTTTAGAGTGCTGATATAAGGCACCATCACGTCATGATCGCCTCTGCAATGAAAATACTTCTTTATGAATACATTAGTAAACAATTGACAAACATATCTAAATATATCATTTTAATTTTATTATTTCAGCTTATCAAGTTTGAGTGGACAAACTGTAGAGATAGTGTGACTGAAAAGTAATCAAGAATTGATATGACTAACTGGTAAACCATACCCCGATATCCTTTTGCAGCAAGACGCAGATGATACTCGGCAGAAGTATTGACATAAATGTCCACGGCCACGCTTTCATTTGCATCTAGTCCATTTTTCTTTGGTTCTCTGATCCTTAAAATTGAACTTCATACAAGTATATATATATATTTTTTGCAAATATTATACTACTTATTGCCTTCATGGAAGAAATAATGAACGACTTAAATGCCTGCGTACTCAACTTGAACGCCGAAATCCTTGACCTACCTCTCGAACACCAAGTGCATTTCTGACAATTAAATTTTTGCCCAGTTTTCTGATATTAGACAATAGATGTCCTGTACGAAAAGAGGAAGCTAAGCTTAATATGGGAAACTTATTAAGTACACAGACTTATTCAT
The DNA here is from genome assembly GCA_019155195.1 of Avicennia marina. Lineage (NCBI taxonomy): Eukaryota > Viridiplantae > Streptophyta > Magnoliopsida > Lamiales > Acanthaceae > Avicennia > Avicennia marina. Next base: position 2,963,737 of record CM032770.1, on the reverse strand, counting down.
AGGTGGACATTAGGGAAAAATTACACGGCATGGTGGCTTTGAACTTGAGGATGGAAGAATGATGCTAATGGAATTATCATCTGAAACTGTTTGGTCCCTCTTTGCAGAATTGGTTTTTGGACATGCAGGATCCAGGATATAATAGAATTCTATACCATCAAGGCACTGAATGTGGATTGAATGATGTTTTGCACAATTTAAAAAAAAAAAACAAAGAAAGAAAAATTAGAATATCCACTTGCTAGAACAAAGAATAATAAATCTTTGCACAGACTGATATGGTGCCCCTGCAGACACTCTAAAGTTTTACCTCATTGATGACTTGAAGAGCAGACTTGCACTGGAGGTTTGTCACGTTTGGATTCACATACTCCCCCTTACAGCTGTCTTCTGCTTGCTGAAATGGTGTCAATCAGCATTGAGTATCTGAATAGTTGCACTATAGGCAATAGATCCAAAGAATCATATTTGACAAACTCTGTTGTTCATTGTTTGATAATGTCATCATGAAACTAGTTATATGTTCATGTGGATGGTTTGCAAGTAAACAGATGTATTTATGCACTCTTAGAGCTAACAGATGTATGCGGGCGACATACAGTGCCATAATGACAAATGCTGTCTCTAGCTAGATATGCATAGAGCATTTTTTATGGACGTTGATTTGCTTTCCTTCATATTTTTAGAGGCCCAGGAATATCAATCATTTAGAGTGGACAATTAATCTTTCGAGAGCGTGTACATGCTCAATAATTTTATGAGTATATTCATAGATTTCCCAAGTTTCTACTACTACTGCAGTTACAAGCACACTGACCATAATATGTGTTGCACTTCATTAAAAAAATAAATAATAAACAAGAAATTAACCTACCTTCAAATAATCATCTGATATAAGTTCCATGTTGTGAGCATATGGCAAGCTGTCATTCCTAGCCCCGTGTACATAGGTCCCGGGATTACCGATAAAGTACCCCTGATAGGATTTACTTCAAAATATCAGTCCTTTGAAAGATCCTTTAACACTGACAAGGAACACAAATCTTACAGGAACGAGACTGGAAAAGGCAAAATGACGTAACAGAAACAAAGTAGGAAAAATTGTTACTCGTAGAGACGTTTGTGGTAGGAACCCTCTTTCATTACCTGTGACCGCATATGTTTAAAGCTTTTCAATAAATCCTGACTAGGAAAACATGGTGAGAAAAATAACAGATATGGTATATATGCCTACACATTGATATCTCCCAAGCGAACCATTGGAGCTATCTTTCAAGCATATGATTCTTCCTGGATGTATAAATGATTTTTGATAAACCAGGGATGATTCTCCAACCACTGCATTTATCGAATCTGAAGCTTTCAAGTATCAACGTAGATTTAAGCAGCCATTTTAGCATGATCAATAAGAACTGTGTTTCTGTTACTGCATTTACTTACTTTCCTGAGAAAAATGTAAATATCTCTTGAAGATGCTGAATCAGACGTATGATACCCTTCTGGGGAAGTGGCATAAGAAAATCCAGCACCAGCTGGCCAGTCCAAGAATATTATATTGGTCATCTGGAAGATTTTAACGTCATGTAATCTGCATTTTGGTTTGACATTTAGCAAACTCAAAAATAGTGAAGTATACGTGTTTCAAGAATTTGAAATTTGTCCATGAATATGGATTCAGGACCAGCGATGGTAATCTCCAACCAAAAGTTGAAGAATCAAAACTGATTGGGCCTGCAAAGGACACTCACCAACCAAGAGGTTATATCCCATTGATAACTTATAGTATGTAATTGTTCTTGTTATATGCTGCCGCTATTTTCTTTTATATATGTGTATCCACATTATGCAGAGACAAAATAGAGATTCGTAAGCTGCATCTGTAGACTGAAAAGTCGAAGCGCTTTTCATAAATTCTAAAGCTTTTTTAGGTTGATGAACTTTTAGGTTTTCCTGGTTGCCACTTTTCAAGATAGTTGAAGAACAGTCTGATATGGACAATGATCAGTATCTTATTATCTACATTCAATCCACCCAAACCTGAAAATTTTCAATTCTTCCGTATTTCCCCATCAAAGAAAAGTATCATGAAGGAAAATCATACCAAATTCAAAAGCAAGAGAGGAGAAAGCGGAGCATCCAGGGCCACCAGTGATGGACAGCACCAGAGGGTCCTCCTCGGGCTCTCTTTCCGACTCGACGAAGAAGTAAAACATCTGCTGTTCATCACTTTCTCCCACACTAATATACCTGCAAGAAGGCTAAAACAAAAACAATTTAATTCTCAATACAAGCTGCTGCCCTAAAATTACTCGAAAAAGAGAAACTACGGAGGCTGAACCTGTTTCGAGCTTGAAAGGGAGGTCACCGTCAAAACTCGGGAGAGTTTTGATAACAGATTGAGGTTCTGCTGCGCTGAGGAAGAGGAGGACAAGAGTTGCATGAAAAGATAGAGAGACAGACATTGTAATGGCCTCCCCAAACCTGCAACCGTATGACATTGCTCGTTAATTATGATTAAGCATCTGAAAAGCAAATGAGAGATGCAGTTTGCTGCAAAAATAAATTGCCCATCTCCCTTTGTAGCTTCCACTTTTCTTCAGACCAACAAAGAGGGCCATTAATGCTCTATTCAAAACGAAGAACCAAAAAGTACAAAATCAGAATTCAGATATTACGTGCATTTACATTTTATGACACAGGGTAAAATTGTGACTTCATTTTGTCATTGGACTAGGAACTATGGCTGCTCTCAACAAAGTTATAACACCAACGCACGTGAACAAAAACAATAAATCAGTAAACACAACAAATGGTAACGCAAATTAAAGCTAAATTCCTATTATGTGGGGCAAATACTCAGAGAAAAGATCTCACAATATTATATTCAAGACGAACACTCCATTTGACCAAATCTATTTGGTCTCAACCCTTTCCCACGTATATAAGCTACTCCCTTACTTTAAGTGTCTTACTCAACCAACACTTCTATCCACTTAACAAGTGAAGTGCAAAAAGTCATCTATTTAAGTCTTTAGACTTTATATAGACCAAGTTCAATGACTTTTAGTAGTTTAGGATGTTAAAACTCTAAGAAATTCGTAAAAGATATGAATTGCATCATTTCTTATCAAGTTTCTAAGTTTTGATATTCTAACAACAATGTTGATTTTTCCATATATGTTTTCCATTTTTAAGTGAATTTGATAACAATTACCAAGATTGTACTGTTTTCAATAGACCAGCTTGATCCTATGTCACACACATAGGCATTAGACCTGAGCAAGTCAAATCACCAAGATTGGAAATGAAGATTTCAACCAAATCTTCCCTGTTCAGATTTTTTCAAAATCGAGTTGATGTCATAACATTGTCAACACATTTGCCTTTGCGTTACATCATAACATTAATACATCATCAGTTGTCGTGTCATCTGTCAAATTAGTGTTACATCATTACCATATCAACACAAGTCGTTAACGCACCAACAATATTCCCCTTTAATCTAGCCTGGCAAAACACCGTTTAAATTTCCTTAAGAGAAATTTTTTCAAGAATTTATGTTGTCCAAGGTTTTAATGATTCAATAAGTCACAAGAGGTGATCTCTTACTATTGTTGCAACATTGTCAAATTTTCATCAAGTCGTTGTGAAAGATTTAAGATCCAAGATTGTAGCACAGTCAAAACATTAAAAAAATATCTAAAATAAACTACTTAAAATTACAATAAAATCATTCAGAAGTAAGCTACAGTTGTATTTTAAAACAATCACCAACATAAAGATATTTACTAGCTAAAAGAACCAAAAAGTATAAACCATTAATAAACTAGAAATAGAAAAACAAAGTAGTCCATCCATACAAGTCCATTAGCAATAGCAAAACAAATCAAATAAGAACATCCATAACCCAACATTAGCCCATCATCCATCTGCAGTGCCAAAAAGAAAACTATCAATAGAAAACCAGCAAGAGGCCTATACTCCAACATCACCATCTAATCAAGTAGAGTAATTATCCAAAAACCCCCAATACGTTAATCCACTTCCTCTAAATTGCTCCTCTTCAGCACTTCCTCAATATAAATTCTAAGCTCAATCAGTTTGTTTTTACTTTCCCTTTTAGGGTAGAAAATGACAAAATCAGAAATTCAAGGAAGAAAAAGGGTTCGCGTAGGCTTTAAGAACTAGGAAGTTTGGTTTTAGAATATGCAGCGACATGTTGTTTTGAAACTTTTAAAAACTACAATGTAGCGACAACGATAATTTAATTTTAGAATAAGAAAAATGTGATAAATGAATAACTACATTGGTAATAATAGACTTTGATTCATCAATTTCCCCCATTTATCCTTTCAACAAAATAATCAGCATTTTGTTTTTCGAATAATGGATTGAAATCATGTCTGCAAGTGTAATAAATTTTATTATAATCATACGCATGTCAGCATATATATGCTCTATAGTTTGGTGTTTTAATTTTTCTCGTATTTGCAATAAAAGAAATTACGTCGCACATAAAATTTTATAATAAAATATATTTTTATGTTGGTTGATGCTGTTTAATTGTATTTATTGATTATAAATTGAATAACAAATGCAAACTATTTTTTAAACTAAAGTATATAAAAAATAAAAAAGTAAAAATATTTAAGAGTAAAAGTCCATAAAAGTTACAAATAAAATGAAAAGCGTGGAGAATAGAGAAGATGAATGAAAAAAAAAAAAAATATATATATATATATATATATAGAGAGAGAGAGAGAGAGAGAGAGAGAGAGAGAGAGAGAGAGTTAAAAAATAAATTAGAGAGAGCAACGATGTGCAGCTTCTATTATTTTTAAGATTATTGAAAATAGAAAGGAAAAGATGAATATTAATGGAATCGGTTCGTCGGCTGGGCGATCACCGGCCTGGAGAGGGTGGCCTCTGAGGTTTCTCGCTTTGCTGTGGCGAATCTCCCCCTTGGGGCTCGCTCTCTTCTGCATCTTTATGTACGCCTTCTTCTGTTTCTTCATCGATCGCACCTTTGATTTTATCAACTCCACCAACTTCTCCAACTGAGTGCACACACTCATATGCACTCACCTACTGATTCGTTTTGTGCGTGTGAGTATGCGCGCCCTGTTGAAATGGAATATATACCAGAGAAATTTGAACATTTTATGCGTCCATTGATTTATTTATACGTTATAAAATTATTGGATTTTGATTAATAAAATAAAATTATTTAATATTAAAATATATGAAGAATATTTCAAATAATAAAGTAAAAAATATGTAGAGGATTTGAAAAGGAAGAAGGGGGGAAATTTGAAAAAAAACAGAGATAAAAAGTTAAAAGAAAAAAATTGAAAATAAAAATAAAAATTATGTAATTTAAATTGTGTAAAAAATATTTAAAATAAAAAATGATAAAAAAATTAAGAGAATTTAAAAATGATAAAACTTAATAGAGCATATAAATACAAATTGTAAATTGAATTAAAAGAGAGAAGAAAATAACATAGAGAATGAAGGTATTTGATACAAGGATATTTATGTAAATTTATTTTGTACAACAAAATTTTTTTATTGAATTAATAATATGGCGCTCGCGCGTGTGAAGTAAAATATTGATTGTGAATGGATGTTTTCAAAGGCTATCTTTGGACTAGTGCATTGAAGCAGTAATATATTTGGTTGTTAGATTTTTATATTTTAAAAATTTTAATTTATGTAAATTCTTGTATGAAATATATAATAATGAATAAAAAATATAATAGTATATAAGAATAAAATGAGTTTTTAACATATATATATGAATGTGAACATATGTGTATATATACATAGTTATTGATTTGATTATAAATAAATGTAATAATCAAAATTAATTAATTAATTTAATATATATATATATATATATAAGAATACAATATTTTAAATTTGAATTTAAATTAAAATTTTATTGAATAATATATTTGATAATATAAAATTTGATGGGATATTGAGAGACGAAAATATAAGTAACCAAACGTTAGCCAATGTTTTCAATCAAGGCTTATTGCTTAGAAGACTCGTGGGAGTTGATAAGATGTTGCATGAAATCACTTTCTTTTCTACTTAATTTTAGGGAATAATTCAGCAATAAATGCTCATTTCGGTGTAATATATTTAATTAAGGATTTTATGATATTTATATTTAGTGGGAGTCGTGTTTATTATTTCTTGGTAACACAGGCCTATGACCAACGTTTTATATTATGAATTTACTCAATAAAAACATAGGGGGAAATGAGCTCATTGCAACACATTCCATAGTCTTGAATTCTTCTGTTAAAATAATACAAACAGCTAATGGTGTAATTACCTAAATCTTTGGGAATCTAAGCCAACCAATATCATATATACTAATAATTATTTTAGAAAAAGAATTAAATTTCAGACTACTAGCTTAGATTCGTCAGAACTCACAAGAGAATTTTGCTTATTACACTTTTAAGTCTGGATAAACCCAAGCACACCATCAAGCCACAACAAGGTATGATTTTGAAGAAATGATAGAACTTGCACCAACAAGGTGTGGTTTTAAAAACGTGATAGCATTTGCACTCATTGCCAATGGGGAAGATCCAACAACCTTCCAAGAGGCTATGGACAGTGAAGAGAGAGATAGATGGAAGGATACTATCGAGGAAGAAATGAATTCCTCCCACAAGAACAAAACCTGAAAGCTAGTTGAGTTACCAAAGGAAAAGAAAGCCATAGAGTGTAAATGGATGTACAAGAAAAAATCTGCAATTTCAGAAAAAGAATGAGAAAAGTTTAAAGCTCAAACATTAGCTACAAGATACTCACAGAGAAAGAGGATTGATTATGATGAGGTTTTCACTCCTGCAATTAAGCCCACTTCTATTAAGACAATGGTAGCATTAGTAGTTCATTTTGACGTGTATTCAGAGCTTATGGATGTGAAGATAATGTTCTTACATAGTGATTTGGATGAACAAACATTTACGGAACAGCTAAAGGGACCCATACAAGCTAGACGAGAACATCTGGTTTGCAAACTATAAAAATCGCTTTATAGTTTGAAGCAGTCTCCATGCCATATGCTACAAATGATTTGACTCTTACATGATTTGGATTGACTACAAAAAGTGTGAGTATATTTATTACGTTTATTTGAAGAGTCTTGATGATGGTTCCTTTATTTTCTTATTACTATATTTGGATGATATGCTTTATACTGCAAAGAATATGAATGACGTGAATGAGAAGGCCCTTCATGGAAAGGAATTTGATATGAAAGACTTGCATGTTGTGAAGAAAAGGCTTGAGATGGACATTCACAAAAATAGGAATTTTAGAAAATGTGTTGGCTTGGTAAGACTATGCTGAGAAGGTGTTGGATAGGTGTGCAAACCTGTTAGCACTTCTTTAATGAATCACTTTAAACTTTTCCTTGATTTGCATCTATGGACAGAAGAAGAAATCGAAGGAATGTCAAGAATTCTCCATAACAATGCAATGGGACATTTGATGTATGCTACAATTTGCACTAACCAAATTTGCACATATTGTCAGTCAAGTTAAAAAGTACATGTTTAAGCTAGGAAAATATGATTGGGAAGCCGTTAAATGAATCTTTTTTGTATTTGAAGAGCACTGTAAATTACAGGATTCTTGTTAGCAATAAGAAATGTGATCCTTCAATTATGGACTTCGTGGATTCAAACTATAAAAGTGATTTGTATGATAGAAAACTACAATAGAATATGTGTTTACTCTAGCAGGAAGACCCATTTGTTAAAAATCATTAGTCCAGTCTCTGGTTGCACATGGCTATTGCTGAGGTTACTAAAGAAGCTTTATGGCTTGCTAGTTTAATGAAAGAGTTGGGCATTGATCAAGTTGGAGTTCCCATGTATTCTGCTAGTTAGAGTCATTCAATTGGTAAGGGACTGCATATATTATGCTAGAACTAAATACAGTTGAGAGATTTTCCAAGATCAGAGAATTAATTTCTTCAAATGAAATTGTATTGGAGAAGGTGCTGCGCACATTAGACAAGTTCTAGCATTTATCGCACTTGTTACATATTTCAAAATGTTGAAGAAGAGATAGATGCTTGATCCAATGATGAATCATTCTTCTAGATATAAATTGTGATATATGACTCATGATAAAAGCTAGCAAATAGATTAAGCCAAGTGCAATATGAATGGGCCCAGGCTTAAAGGTTGTAGGGGCTGTGGCCCTATGGTACGATACAAGAGTAATTAGTAAATTTGTATCAGGTGAGTTACTTGTATATAAGCAAGCAAGCAATGTATCGTAATCCAACACACTTCCGAATAAGAAAATTTATTGGCACCAGTCCCAAGGATAAATGGCCATTGTTGTTGAAAGAAGGCAATCCCTACAATATCCCAGTAATAAGTGGTCCCATTTATAGTGGGAACAAAGATAGCCATCTTTTAATCATCGTTAAACACTGTTTAGGGTTGAACTCCGGAGCAGTATGACCTGCACCCTGCAAAAACCCCACAACCACCAAAATAAGTGTATATTTGTCTAAACATTTACTTCGCATGTATAACTCAAAAACAGGGAAAAAAAAAACGAAGCGGAGATTTTGAATTTGTTCTTGCCTTCACCGTTGCAAAGGTGAGATAGGTTTGTGGCTTGCTCCGGTATTTCTGTGTATATCTGCAATGGATGAACTGATTTGCAAGATTGATCTTGATTTATCAAGTAATCATTCTCAGCGACATCAAGAAGTGAAAACTTACCCAGCGGCCTGACCGTCCACAGTCCAAGGCCTCCATTCCTCATGGAGGGTGAGGTTGAGACCACGTATCCATTTTAATGTGCTCATGTAAGGGACCATCATGTCATGGTCACCGCTGAAAGGAAGAGGGACATACAATGTTAAGAAAAATAGATGACTAAGTTTTTGGTAATAAATCAGTCTACGAGACATAATGAATTTAATTGTGCCAAGACAAGTAACTAAATCTAAGTTTCAAACATTTTAAGCCACCAAGCAATATCGTCAGGCAAGGTTAGTAGATTTGACTGATCACCTGTACGCCAAGACACGAAAGCCTTTCTCAATGAGAAGTTGATGGTGTTGGAAAACACTCGCCACATCTTTTTCATAGGATAAGCTTTTATTGAATCTTGTCCAATCACTTACCGTTCCCTGAGTTTCAACCAAGAGCTGTGCATTAGTAAGACATCTAATGGAGACATGAATCTTAAGTGGGCATGCATATCTATGTACCTTTCTGATGTGAAGAGCTTCTTGGACAGTCTCATTATTTGCCCATACGTAAGAGGTTACATAATTATAATTCTGCAGAAAGGAAGACTTTGCTAATAAGAGAACTCCTGCACGCGGTGAAAACAGTACTATGCGTATTGAAGTGGATGAGGAAATTGACAGAAATTACGCGGCACAGTAATGGCTCCTCCTGTCCAAACAGGAGGAGGTCGTCAACTGGATCATCTGCTAGGAATGGTTGGGCCCATCGAAAATCATCAGGTTTTGTTGTTATGTATTCGCAATTTGGCTCCAGAATGTGTCCGATTTCGAGAAGCTTCGTACACTACATTTAAGAGAAGCTGGTGCCATAAATATATATATATATATATATATATATGTTTAGGTGACAAATGACGGGATATGTAGGAAGACGTAATCTTACATCATTGAAAAGACGAAGAGCGTATAGGCATTTCACATTGTTCGGATCTGGTTTCACATACTCCCCGTGACAGCTGCTCTTTGCAAGCTGAAATTATCAAGAAACCTGTTATGGTTATGTTATTAGTTACAAAAGAATAGGGGTTGTGAACCTTGCTGCTAGGCCTAAGTTTTAGGTTGAGTGTGAGTTTTGCAAAATTTAGATGAACAAAATTCGACTAATTATCAATTTCGAGTTGTTCATCTAGAATTCGATTCATGAACACCATCTAAAAAGAAGACTTATTCTAGTATTGTCTTATGTATGACAATGTGTGGTTTTGCCCAACATGCTTTCCAATGTATGATGGAATTTGTGGTCATCCAATCCCACGAGTTGGCGCTACCAAGAATCTAGACATCGTAATAGTAACATGTATACTTTCACTCAAATAATTTCATCCATATTTTTGTGATTTGCATTCATGTTTGAGTCATTTATTCTGTCTCATTGAACTTTTATCCCGCAAGACACTAAACGTGGGAATAAAACCATTAACTACCTCAAAGTATTCATCTGAAATGAGAGCCATTCTGTGAGCATAAGGAATCCTTTCATTATAATCCTTGCCTTCATCTGTCACTGAATTGCCAATGATGTATCCCTGGTTCAATTCTCAAAATTGTCAGAAAAACGGCATTAAATTGAGTGAAAGAGACAAATCAGGGTTAAGTTAAAATTTACTTGAAGTGACATCTGCGGCTTAAGTCCAGCTTCATTACCTGAAGTATTAGCATGGGTTTCAACTTAATCATGATGATGAAAAGTTTCAATTCAAATTGTTACGACATACTTTTATTAACTTAAGAGGCCACCTTTGGCTATTTCCAGAGCTAGCATGGGCACAATTTTGCCTCCATAAGAGTCACCAGCAACGTATAGGCGGTTTTTGATGAACGTCGGATGACTCGACAACCACTGCGAATTTCATTTCATATTTAAATAGACAGCGATCATAATTTATCTTACACTGTCATTCAAAGTGAGAGCAAACACGGATGATGACGCTTGCTGCAAGCTTACCTTCTTCAAGAATATGTAATTATGTTTAGCTGCTTTAGTGTCGGATGAAGTGTAACCTTGTGATGTAGTAGCATAGGAGAATCCGGTTCCGACAGGGGAGTCTATGAATATGATGCTAGCAATCTGAGAATACACATCTACGATGTGAACAAGAGTTTGCGAAAATTGAGAGTCAAAGCATGCACGAAATAAAACATGTTAAGAACCTTCGTCCAAGAATATGGATTTATAGTGAGAGACGGAAAGCTTCCGTCAAAGGCTGCAACATCAAAAGCCAATGGACCTACAAATTCACCAAAAATAGATAGACATATATCCGCAACAAATTTTGGGGCTGAAAATTGAAGAAATTCAAAATCTCATGAATTATTGGGTTGAATGATTTTTCAAGAGAAAAGAAAAATAATTACAAATAGAAAAAATTAAGACAAAGAAACTCAAATTTTATGATGTTTTTATTATTGAAGAGAAATCATTTGAAGACAAATGAAAAAAATAGAAATAAGAAATGTTTTTGAAGAAAAAAATAGTTAAAGTAATTTTCTTCTCATTTCTTTCACCAGAAAAAATAAATTTCCTTGGTTTAAATTATATATTTACTCAACTCTTCTTTTGGCTATCATTTTATTTATGAACCAAAACAACTAATTAAAATTTTGAATAGCGAAATCCAATGTCCGATCTCATCTGCAGTCTCCTAGCAACGTTCTTCATGAGAACGACTTTTACGTGCACATAAAAATGTAACGTAGTTTGATGAAATAAAAGGAATATAAATTTAAAAATAAGAAAGGAAAATGGTTATATCTAAAGTTTAGTATTTTTATAATGTGTATAGTGATGGAAAGAAATTCTTTTGAAAAGGAACATCACCTTTGAGATTATAAGACTCGTGAAGAATAGCTATAAACATTGTTAAAATTAGCTTATTTTATGCATGTGTAAACTTATTTATAAATTATCATATACAAATTTATTTATAAATTATAAAATTAGTGTACTTTGAATAATAAATACGTATTTAAATTAAAAGTATAAAGAATATTTAAAATAAGAAAGTTTTCAAAAAGATAAAAAGAATTTGAAGACATAAAAAATTTGATAAAGGAACAAATAAAAATAAATAAGTCAAGAGAAAAATATAGAAAAAATATTAGAATTAAAATTATGAATAGTTGCCTAATTTTAGAATGTACAATTAAGAAATCTAACACATATAATATAACATAAGTAATGGTATAACAGTAATTATATTTAATAGTGTTTAACCTTATTTAATTAAAGATAATAGAGTAAATTTATTAATTAAAGACAATGTTATAATAATTAACAATATATAACCAAATTAACTCTAAACTCTTAATGATACAGTATAGATTCTAAAGACATTTTTATGCTTGGAAAAAAATTATATGATAGAAAAAACAATTTATTCATAGATAGCTTGAAAATTGTGTATATTGGGCATGATTGCACAACAATCTCGTAAAAATACTGTCTAGAAAACTTCTTATAATGTAAGAATGCTTCTCAAAATTCATTTTTTGGTCCATTTTTCATCTATTTAAGAATTTACAATCTATAATAATTTTTTATCTTTTACTTACCCTCTAGTATTGTTTTTATTTATTTTTCTCAGAAATTTTCTCTCTTTTCAAAGTTTTTATCTTTTTTTATTCTAAATTTTTTTTACACTTTTAATCTATATCTATATTATATTGTTATGGAAGAAAGACTTTTCAGTTCTATTTTGTAAAATTATTGTAATATTTTTATTTGTGTATCATTTTCTTATTCTCTTTTCTTTTAACTTATTTTTTATTTGTTTTTTCTCAAATTTTCTCCTTTGTCAAATTCTTTTTGTCTTTCCATTTTTTCTTGTTTATAATATTCTTTATGTTTTTTTAATTCAATATTTTTATTATTAATTTTATAATTAATAAATAAATTACAAACATACAAAGTATGCAATTTGTACTAGTTGCGTATTATATATACATGAATGTACTCAACTTCAAATAAATTCAAATGTTAATCCCAATCAAAATTCATAATTAACAACATTTTCACACAATAAAATCTCAATAGTTTAGCTAATTTGTGTTGTTTCAAACAAAAGCACACTTTTCAATTATTATATTTTTAAATTTTTTCTCTCTTACTTTGACATAATATTTAAAAAAAATACTCCAAAAATTCAAAAACTTATAGACAAACATAAACTCATTATTTTCTTATTCCATCAAAATAAGTAATCATTTAAGTTTTAACTAGTGAATATGTAACATATCTGATTAGATCAGTCAAAAAATATATATTTCAAATTAAATTGAAGAATAGATAACCTTCATAAAATTGATTTTATGAAAATTGACCAAGACTTTGATAATTTGAGATCAAAAATAAATCAAAAAAAAAGTGAATCCCATGTGTAAGTGCTTAGAAGAACCATAGTCTTTCAATAGTCGATTTTTCATGTAATGAACTAGGCTCATTATATAAATCTTAATTAAAACTCGTTCAATCTCGCCCAAATTTGAGCTTGTGTGTGGATGAATGTTGGGAAGCATCTTAAATCAAGTGGATGGTCAAGGTCTCAGACTCCACTTCAACAACTATAAATATGTGGGGGGTTCTAGCATTTGAAGGTCTAGATTCCTCAAGAAATATTTTGAATTGGTGAAATAATTTTTTAAGGACAATGCTTTATTCACAGCTTAAGCCTTCCCTATTTTATTCTACTTTTGTTTCTTCTCTACATTTACATTCCAATAATTTCCTACAAGAAATCTTCTTGTAATCTAAAAGAATTATTGCCTCTTCCACCCCAACACAGGTCCCTACTACTGCTACTGCCCCAGTGACAGAAAATACACACGTTCCAATAGCCAAGCCATTCCCAAATGTGTCTAACATTGAAATATTTGCTAGCAACAACGTTAGGCGGTGGCAAAAACATGTTCATTCCCTGTTGAATATTCATGGAGTTGTATATGCACTAACCATGCCCCAACCTATAGATCCTGCTGTTGTTGAAGCCTAACAACGTGCAAATAAGGTTTGTAGATATATAATTCTACAAATCTTGTCCAATAATCTTTTTGGCATTTTGTGCAGTTACAAGGAGGCTAAAGCCATTCGAGAAGCACTGATCTCAAAATTCACAGTCGAAGATGCCACAAAATAAAAATTTGTCGTTAAAAAATATTATCAATGGCAAATACAAGATGATAAAGATCTAAAAGTTCAAACTCTTAAGTATCAAAAATTCGATGATTCGAAAAATGACAAAATTGTCTTGCTAAAAAAGATTGGTGGTGGAATCCTAATTGAAAAGCTGCCAAAATCATAGTCTAATTATGAGAATAGCCTCAAACGCAAATAGAAACATTCATGATTGAGGAGCTTGTGCAATACATACAAATCAAGGAAACCAACCGTAAAGAGAAAAAGGCTACCAAAGCATACGAAATGATGGGCAAAGCTAACTTAGTGCAAAAGGACATCAAATATGCAAATAAGTGTTAAAATTACATACCCAATCAATCCAACATTAAGAAAAGAAAAGGCTTTTGTTTCGCCCGTGGAAAACCAATTCATTACGCACATCAATACAAGTTTAAAGAGCACATCAATACAAGTTTAAAGAAGATATAATAAAGCACACAATAATACTACTCCTAAGGCTAATTTGACCACAAGATATGACATTATTGTTGCAATCATCTCTTAAGCAAACATTGCAACTACAATTAAAGAAGAGGTGGTAGACTGTGGAGCTATTTAATACAGTTGTGCAAGCATTTTCTTTATATGTCCCAATCGGATATGATGAAGAAGTGGTCTACCTTGGAGATTCCAAAATAGTAAAAATTTTGGAAAAAAGCTGGTTTGTATTAAAATTAACATCTAGAAAGACTTTGGTCCTTTGAAGATGTGTTACATGTTTCAAGTGATCAGGTAAACCTAGTTTCAATAGCTCTATTTAGTAAGGTCGGATTGAGTGCCATTCGAATCTGATAAGATCATAATAACAATAAATAATGTCTTTGTTAGTAGAGGGTATTGTTATTAAGGACTTTTTATACAAAATGTTACCTATGTTAAAGTACTTCATTTACTTATATCATTGATTCTATTTCTTTATGGCAAGCCAAACTATAACATGTAAATTTTAGATATATAAAGAGAATGCAATGTCAAGGTCTAATTTCTGACAAAATTGATGATGAAAAGAAATGTGAAGTTTGTACCGAAACAAAAAATAGTTAAGAAATTTAGTGCACTAGTTTACAAAGAAACTTAATTATTAAGTTTCGTTCACACAAATTTAAGTGATTTAAAACAAATTATGACTAAAAAAGAAAAAAGATATTATGTCACCTTCATAGATGATTACTCTAGATATGCTAAACTTTACCTCCTCAGAAATAAAGATGATACATTTGATATTTGTATATCATATAAAAATGAGGTAGAAAATCAGTTTAACAAAAAAATAAAACGAGAAAGATCAAATAGAAAAAGTAAATATTTATCATTAAATAAAATTTTTCAAAATGAATGAATAATATATAAAACTACACATCCTTACTCCTTTGAATCAAATAGAGAGAGAGAGAGAGAGTAAAAATTTAATAAAAAAAGTAAATTAGAGAGGGCAATGATGTGCTTAATAAATAGCTTCTTCTTCCTCTTAATTAATAAATATAAAATTATTTAATATTAAAAAGTATAAAGAATATTTCAAATAATAAACTAAAAAAATCTAGAGAATTTGAAAAAAAGAAAGAAAAAATTTGAGAGAAAACACAAATAAAAAGTTAAAAGGAAAAAATTGAAAATTAAATTAAATTATTATGTGATTTTATAGTGAGCAAAAATATTTAAAATAAAAAATGATAAAAGATCAAAATAATTTTAAAATGATAAAACTTAATAGAACATATAATACAAATTGTAAGTTAGATAAAAAAAAAAAAAGAGAGAAGAAAATGATATAGAGAATAAAGGTATTTGACATAAGAATATATATGTAAATTCAATTTATACAACTAAAAATCTTTATTGAATTAATAATACAGTATAAATATATACGACAGTAAAATATTGGCTGTGAATGGCTGCTTTTAAATACTATCTTTGGGCGAGTGCGTTGAATTGGTAACATGTTTGTTTGTAAGATTTCATATTTTGAAAATTTTAATTTATTTAAAATTTTATATAAAATATATAATAATGAGTAAATGATATAATAGTATATAAGAATAATAATTAGTTTTTAATATATATAAATATATATATATATATATATATATGAATGTGAATGTAAGAGTGTACATACGTAGGTATTAATTTGATTAGAAATAAGTGTAATAATTAAAAAGTAATTAAATAATTAGACATATAATAGAAAAAAATTGAATTTAAATTTAAATTTAAATTTTATTAAATAATATATATGGTTATGTAAAGTTTCATGAGATATTAAGAGATGAAAATATAAGTAACCAAACATTAGTCAGTCTAGTTGTGGCTAAGTCCCAGACTTTTAAATTTAAAGTTCATGATTAAAATTCTTCACCATCCATTAAAAATGTGAGTTAACAATAAAAAAAAGTGTTAGCCATGTTTTCAATCAAGGGCTATTGATTGGAATAAGTCGTTGGAGTTGAAAAGATATTGCATGAAATCATTTTCTTTTCTACCTAATTTTAGGCAATAATTCAGTAATAAAAGTTTGTTTCGATTATAACATATTTAATTAGGGTCTCATGATATTTATATTTAGTGGGAATTGTGTATATTATTTCTTGGCAGCACAGTCCTTTTTATATTATAAATTTATTTAATAAAAACAGAGGGGGGATGAGCTCATTGCAACACAGTCCACAGTCTTGAATTTTTCTGTTGAAACAACACAAGCAGCTAATGATGTAATACCTAAATCTTAGGGAATCTAAGCCAATCAATATCATAGATACTAATAATCATTTTAGAAAAAGAATTAGAACCTCAGACTTTTAGCTTAGACCCATAGGAACTCAGAATAGAATTTTGTTTATTACTCTTTTAGATCTGGGAAATCTTTTATTCAGAATTAGCATGATTTTTAAATAATTTAGCTGCTGTATTGGCTAAATTTACTTTAAATTTGCTCTTCGGTTTTTCATTGCCCGTCTGAGTAGAGTACGGATGCTAAACTATCTGAGCAAATCACATATTGAATCAGAAACCATTAAAATTAATTTACAATCCAATGTTACAGAAAATAAGATAGATTTGACATCCTCAAGGACAAAATGCCATCATTAGAGGAGGAACGACGGTTGTTGAATGCAACGAAATTTAGTTTAAAAAATAGAGTTGTCGTCGAGAAAAGATGAATCACTAGGGAAGGTTTAGAGTCCCACACGATGTGATGTGAAATAATGTCACAAACGTACGAAATAAATCCCAAGAACACTGGAGAGCCTGTCTGAATTCCAGTTGTCTTCTCCAAACAGTTTCCTGGGAGTCAGACCACAACATCAGGGTTGAATCAAGGCTGTACCGTAGGGTGGTGTTACCTAAGCTCTTTAGGATTTCAAAGTTTATTAAAGAGGAAGGAAGCTGGTAATTAAAATGATTTCTTGGCATAATATGTTTGCTTTAGTTATTTTCGTAGGAGTAAACATTGTATGCTAATCTGTCCCCATCACTCGTTTGTCTCAGAACACAAACAAAACACCCTATACTCGTGTCTACTATACTATTTAATTAAGTGTAAGGCCTCTACACAAAAATGTATTCAGGCCTTAACATTTAAATTACAAAAATATCCTTAGTCATTAAAATTGAATCCCCAAAATACCCTTTAATTTTCAGTTTTCAACTCACCACGTCTAACCCAATTGGCTCCACTCTTTCATTACGTGGTGTCAGTTTCTTCCCCAAGCCTCTTCTTATGCAGTTTCATTTTCCAGCCTGTTTTTTGCAATTTCCCGTGAACCTTCAAATTGTGGGTCTGCCAAGTAGTATAATTTATAGTATTTCAATTTTTCCGTCAACCTTATTTGATGAAGTTGTGCAGTGCTTTTACAATCACAACTTTTATTGAACTATTTGCTTACGTGTTATTTTTATGGTATAGTTAAGTTTCAATTTTATTCTCAGCTAGTATAAATTTATTTTATAATTTATTCCCCTCATAATTTATTTATTTATTTTTGCTGTTGCGTATTTATATATCATAGAAAAAAAAATGGAATCTACGCATTATCCTGTCTTTCAAATTAACCCATTTTGTTATAATTTCTATTCACAGTCACATCTTGCTGTTAGTAATCAATTGATAAATTTCTTGGAACGGGTTGGATAGTATAAAATGAAGGATTAAAATGAAGCAGTTGAGAAAGAACTAAGAAGGGACTAAAGTGTGATGGGAAAATAAAGATAAATCACTAACAAGCAAAGGCATTTAGCCTTCTTAAAATTTATTCATCATCTCCCTGTTGAATAACCAAGAATTACACCACGATTCTTACAAAAAACAGGGGTATGACTGAAAAGTACTTAAGCCAACAATCCACACACTTAAAAGACTTTTCCCAACTAAAATAGTAGGTGCAGTAACTGCACCGAAGCTGGAAGAAAATCTAGGGGACGAGAGAAAATACGTACACATATTTATATAGGATAAGTTAACAAGCCTGACATATATTGAACCATATAGGCAAAACTTGATCGAACGACGCAGAGAATTTATAATTAGGGTTGCTTCTGCTTCTGTGTGTAGATATAATCAAGATGAGCTTCAAGTGTTCTTCTCATCATGCACTCCTCTTCCCCAAGTCCCACGCATCTATCCCCGTCTGCGTCCATCTTCGCTGCTTCACTATCCTAGCACCACAAATCAAACCACAACCGCCATCATCACCACATGTATATGTTCACAACAGTACACGTATGAATTTATTTAACAATATTACAGAGTAAAGAACTGACCCCAAGATGAGTTTCCATGGAAGTAACGTCGTGGTACGCAGGCGTGGGGCGGGACAAAACATGACGAGAGAATGCTAGGAATAGGAGGAAGGCTGTCATGCAAAGGGTGGCGACCTTGGCCATGTTGATTTCTTGATGATCCCGTGGTTTAAGGTGGAGGCCTTGAACTGTAGAAAGACTGCACAAATGCCTGGCCTTAATTATTTTGGTGGTGGGATTCGGAACTTGGAAGAAGACCTATTCTGCAGCTGCGCCTTCTATTTGCTGCATGCATGCATACATATTATGTGCGTATATATAGGGAGAGGAATGAGACCAGTGTGCATACAAAAAATCTCCTTACAAGACAATTGGCTCCCCTCAGTTTCCACTTAGATTCTTATCTTCTATTTACGCGTGTTATTTTCACTCTTTTTTATGTTTTTAATGAATTTTGAAGCAGTTTGTGTTGGGCACTAATTTGTGGTCATCATGGAATCAGAATTAAATAGTTGCATCAAGTTGAAAAGGGAATGTCACGAGATTATGAAGGATGCAAATGAGGGTAGGCAAAGACAACTGGGCAATGAATAGGTGAAAGAAGCTTCTATGGTTAGGATAATGTTTGTGACTTATGGTTATAGTGATATGACTTGACGCGTCGTTTTCTTTCTGTTTCGACGTTGCATGCTTCATAAGCTATCTTCGTCTTATCATCGCATAGATACAGTTGGAGTTTTTGTTAATTACTAAATTGATAAGAATCACAAACTTAGTCGACTTGCAAGCCTCGTACGGCTGTCTTTTGTGTGTGTATTGAAATGAAGAATAATTCTCCACTTTCTTCACCACATTATTTTGCTTTTTTGTATGTTATTGAAAGTTTGGTGCCCGCAAATTGATTAATTAATTACAACAATAAATTAGATGACATTTATGAGCATAAGAAAAATAATTAATCATGTCTTGTTAATACTTTGAGAAATTACGAAAGCATCGGTTCTTTTTTCCAATTAAAGTCTAACAGCATCTTTTGCAAACAAAAAATAAATAACCATCACACGAGCTCTAAACTAAAAGTATTTGATGATTCATAAAATCGAACATCTTTTCACATAGAAGGTTAGCAAGAGTTCAAACAGCAAAGAGTCATAAATTTTTCCATACTAATGATTTGGAATGGTCGATTTGTTTTTATTATTTGGTGATCCAAGCTAACGAGTTACGTAAAAAGTTTTATGTACGTTGCTTCAAAGTGAGATTAGAGTTGAATCGTTTTAATAGTCTTCAAGTTTTAAAATTTATTAATTCATCTATTGGGCAGAAGAAAATTAGCACCAATTATATACTATTAATATTTATTTTTATCTTTTTCGTATTTAACTTAATATCTCCTATAATAGAATTCATACAAATTAGTTTTTCGATCATGTATTATAAATTTTTATTCCAATATATAACTTAAAATAAAAGAATTATTCATAATTTTAATCTAAAACTAATTGAGAAACGAAGATAAAGAAAACAAAAAAAATCTTATCAAACAAAATAAATAAGATGCTGAATATTTTGGAAAAAGATGCTGAATATTTGGAAAATGTACATTACTATGCATATACATATATGTATATTCGTATATAATGGTCAGATTGCCAATTAAGAGCATTGCAATTATTAAACTTGCCATCCGATCCAAACACAATAAATTTTAATATTTACAAACTGCTGTTACTCATTAAAAAATTAAAGCCAAATATTTGTATTGACTTAGAATGGTTCGAACAGATTGATCAGGTTTGTGTAAATGAATTATATGTATTTTATAAGATACTTTAAATACGTTTAACTGACCAAAGGCAATTTTGAACAATTAATTGATTTTTTCAGGAGCTTCTTCTTTGTTCTCATTGTGGGTTCGTACATACACAATGCATTATTAAATTAATAAGAGTTTTCAGCTGCATAGACGTCAAATAATTGAACTCTTTTTATTTAAAATTCTATTTTTTTTTTATTCCTCACTTTTCTTTTAACTTATTATTGTTCTTCGCGTTTACTCTCAATTTTTTCTCTTCTCAAATATTTTTTTAACTTTCTTTACTTTTAATTTTACATATTTTCATACTTCTATATTTGAACGTTTTTATTTTTATTATTTAAAATAAAATAACTTTATAATTAAAAAATAGATTTACACACGTAGAGTCTCTAAATTTTACTAGTCTATATTATTTTTTTTTCATTCCTTTTAGTTGAAAAGTTTTTGGGCCTTTGGTGCAGAAGAACATTCTTCTGCGACCATATATTGTGTTCGCTAGATAGGTGGCCCAGTCCAATCCAACAACAGAAGTCATGGACACGGGTACAAAAAGATATGGGTGACATGATTTGGAAGCTGTGACACTTCTCAACCATCAATTTTCATGTAAAATTTTTGTTAACACTCATTGATTTACGACACTTGAAGAATCAAAATAAATATAAGAATTCCAAATGCTGGAATAGGAAAAAAATTCTTTTGTTCCCAATACATCTATGCATTAACAAATATAATAATATAAGATGATGTGACACAAATATATTAGGGTATGTTTGGTTCCTTATTTGTATAGAAAAATTTTGGTGATTGAAGTGAAAGGAAATTTTTGTTTAATTTATAAAATTTGAGTAAGTAGAAAAATTATTTATATATATATTTAATATATAATAATAATTTGATGATATGATAATACATAAATTTATAAAATAAAAAATTATAAAAATATGTATTTATTTGATTATAAATAAGTACAATAATAATAAAATTATTAGTCAATTATTAAAAATAAAAGATAAAAATTTTAAAATAAAATGTATATAGTAAAATATTTATTTTATAAAATTTTTAAACGATGATAAATAATTCTTAGTTTGAAAACAAATGTGCGAGCGAGGACTGTTATTGTAATCATTTGTAACAAGTTCCAAGTGTCAATTTCCCAAGATTTGAATATTATTCATCCAAAAAACCAGCGAACCAAAAAAAATGCAGGGCGTGTAAAAACAATCTTTACAACCCAACCCCACAAAAAATATATATAAATAAATAAATATATATATATATATATATAAGTAATTAATTAATTCTAAAACAAATTTCCTTTCCAGAGGATTGCATATGCTACATGGTCAGGATCCTTGCATAAACAAAAACCAACAGAGGCTTGTGATCCAGGAGGGAAAGCATCAAAGGGAGCACTTTTTAACTGCTACAGAGAGAGACAATCATTTAACAGAGAACGTGAGAATTTCCAAATGCATGGGTGTAAATACACACACACACACATTTAAATTTCAACTTCTTACAAATCACCCCTGAAGAAGGGCGAGCCGAAAAATGAGCTGTTGAAGGTTCCTCCCCCGTTGGGGAAAAGAGTGAGGAAGCATATCAGGAAGAGCACACAGCCCCAAGCAAACCGGTCGTCTCCCAACTGGGTAATCTCGTCCTTTGCAGGGATCTCCTCCCCCCCTCGGAAGAAGGTGGCAAAGAGTCCCCAAGCCAAACACAGTACACTTCCACTCAACCCACCAATGCCCAGCAGGAATGATGTCGCGAAGGATAATAACGTGGCGGTGCTTCTGCCAAACATGGCTTGGGCGATGCGACCTCCTTCGAGTCTTCCACATGGGAGCAAGTTCAGGGAAGTCACCACCATGCCTGTGCAGGGAGAAGTCATAGTTAATCCTTCCAGTCTTGACATGGATTTATGAATAAGTCAGAGATAAATACAGGCAAATATTAGTTTTGGTTCACAAGGTTCAATGAGCAGAGGAAGAATGGTTAGTTTACTCAATTATAGTAAGGTTTCGCTCATAGTCCCACCTAGCAGTCCAGCAAAAGCAAGGGGATCCACAGGGACTCCGACACCTTCAACTGCATATGGCAGCACGTTCCCGAGATCATCTGAGTATGGCCCAATCACATATTCAATAAACGAAAGAAGAGGATTGTTGTAAAAGAACTGAGGTCTTATGTACCTGCATATGAAGTTCGGCTTAATAGCGAGACGAAGAGAAAGATATACAGAGAGAGTGAGGCAGACCAGAATGTTTGGCAATACAAGTTACTACATTGCAGAGGGGCAAAAGATTGCTTACAGTGCATTATCACCGCCATTAAAACTGCCATCAGCTATAAAAGCAGCAACAGCAAGGACCATCGATGTCAGATATGCACTGGCTGTTCTTGCCACGGGAATATCAAACAGAGCCTTCTTATTGGGCAGCAGAGACTCATAGTTATTCATGACGCCGAGGCATCCAGTCCAGTTGGACGGAACGAGAAAGGATGGACTGAGTTTAACACCATAGCGGGCTGCAGTTACTCTTGTTGCAATCTAGAAGACAATGACATAAACTGAAGTGTCAAATGAGGCATTTGATATATAGAATACACTTAGTGCCGGTCATTATGCCCAAAAAAACAAAAATAACACTACAGTAGTCATCTTAAAAAGTGTGCATTTGACAGACACATGAGCCACGTACCTCAGACATAGCCAAAATGGTCAGGAATCCACCAAACAGAGGAGCAACATCAGTCAGGTAGTCATCAATGGTTGCGTTAGGCTTGAGGAAGAAGCCGCTTGTCAGAGCAATAGTCCCAAAAGTCGTTACGCATAAAGCTAGTGCACTAACATAACCCCAAGGGGTGCTTAGTTTGGTAGATTCAAACTGGAGATCCATCTCAGACTTGGGTTGCACCACACATGCCTTTAGAAATAGCAACAGTGACCAATTAAGTCCTCACGTGTTATGACTTATGAGCAGAGAATATTAAAAACCTACAAAATAATGAAAGAAGCATAGGGCATTCGCAAGCGAACTTCCGAACGCCACTGAGCTAAGGTTATATCGCAGCCCAATTTGGCTCGAATAAACCTTGCATTTAAGAAGGATCTTACATTCAAAGAGAGGCTGTCATGATTTGCCTATGAGACAATAGCACCATCAATGTGCCATATATCCCTTACAATATTGACATTTGATACCTGATGTCCCCCAAGTAAATCAAATATATGAATAAGGAGCAGTATCTTTGTCGGTAACAATCTTTCCAGCTCATATAATCTTTAGCTAGTTAATTGTGCGAGTGAGCGAATGCTCGTAAATGTTAAAGCAGAAGACATAAACTAGAGTCCAAATACCTGCTTTGTGATTTCATTAGTTTTCTCCTCCATAAACCAAACCACTACCTCCCTCCCTGCAGCTTCGGATAGCTTCCTCTCCAACTTAGGTATTACCTCTTCTATTGGTTTCCTCAAGTTTCCAATAAAAATTCCACCATCTCCAAACCTTCTAGCATCCGTCGCGAAAAATGAATCAAACCCGAAACAACTCTTCAACTGCAATTCTCCACCAAAAAAGAAGTATCATAGAATCAATACCTTTTTTGCACAAAAAAATAGAAAAGGAAGAAAATTATACTAGCCAATCGATAGATTGCTACCTTATTAAGATCAAGAGCCTTGAAAGTCTCCTCCGCTTTCTCTAACCTCTCCTTCTCTCTCGAAACACGGTCACGAACCAGACTGTTAAAGAAACCAACAATGGGGTTGTCACTTCTTTCTCGATCAAGCTGTTTGAGCTTCCTATCAGCCCTTTTCTTCTCAAGCTTTATGGCAGCCTCAATAGAAGGATTCCCCATGAAATTCTTAAACTCCTCATCAGTCTTCCAATCCATTTCTTGCAGCTTTTCTTTCTCCTCCTCAGACTCATCAGCCTCGGCCTCATCAGAGATACTCGGCTCATTTCCTATTTGCGAATCTTTTTCCTCGTTTACATCGCCTCTCGGCTCCTCAACAGCCAAGGAAGACGAAGGCTCTGTGGAGGAAGAGGGCTCGTTTGTATTCTCAGCCCTGACACAAAAATTCAATCTTTGGCAAGAGAATTTGGTCTTTTGGCTCAAAGGGTGTCTGGAGAACGAAGAATAAGAGGAAACCGAGGATACGCGAAAAGGGCCTTTGGTGTGAGCCCGTGAAGAATAGGGACACGGAACCGAATGAAAGAGAGCGGCAGCCATGGGAAGGTAAAGAAAGCTGCAGTGACGGTGAATTCATGGCCTGATAGCGCCCGCCCTTTTAGGGAGGAGAAAGACATGTCTAGAAAGTTGGCGGGGCTTCTAGCGGGCACAGGTGTACTGGAGATTGAAGGTATTATTGTTTTGAGTTGTTTTGTGACCAGAGGAGAGTAGAAATTTGAACAGCCCCACGCCAAATCAAAGGCGACACTGCTCACTGAAAAGACGAAATTTTGAGGAAAATGGAATGATTAGTTTTGTGTGGCGGAGGAGCTGCAGCTGGATTTTTGAAGGTAAATTGTTTTGACTGAGACATGAATTATCGGATTTAGTATTCCACGAATGCCGGACGGGAAACCGGAGACTGAGCCAAGCATCCGATTAACTCCTGTAATCCCACCAGGCTCTTCCCGTGAAATCCTCGTTCAAAGCATACGTTATGTTGTTTTGATTTTTTACGGGTGTTTTCAAATTTTTTTTTAATACAATGTTTAAAAATAAAATTTAAAATGCAACAATTATAGGGCGTATTTTTTATAAAAAATTAAGACAAACATAGCTAGTTCTTTGCCTTTTTTTTTTTTACTAAAAAAAATTATATACATTGCACATGTAGTATAAATAAATATTATATTTAATAATTATAAAATTTATTATTCATTAATTATTATATTATTTATTCTTAATATTTTACACAATATCTTATCGTTATAAATTTATATAATATTTTTTTACTAAATACGTATTATTCTTTATTTAAATTTTTATGCTGCCCATGTTAATCAAATTTTTAGTATTTTTATTGCAATTACTGTGTGAATCCATTCATTTTGAATTTTTTAAATGTGATTTAATTTGACAAAATTATAATATTTTACTTGTAAGGTATATTATCTTATTAAATAACATATATTTGCTACTTTTCTTTTAAATTATGGTTTATTTCATTGAGAAATATGTTTTCCATTTAGAAATGTTAAATAAGTATCTAATCATTATTTGTCTGTAATAAAATTATTTATTTATTTTTATATTTCAATGTATTAGTTTATTTTATATTTTTTTTCAATTATAATTTATTGGTATCCAATTATATTTTAATCCACCAATCGTTCTTTAATATTTATGTGCTAATTCTTAAGTTGTTTTAATTTTTTCAAATTAACTTTTTTTTATTTTATTTTATATTTTTAATACATCATTATTATTAATTATAGAAAATTACATTAAATTACATAAATATTAAATTTAACTACTTGTGATACTTTTTTCATGTTTATGAATTTTTCATATTTAAAACGATCTTTTATAAATTTATTTTGTTGTAATATATCATTTTATTTCTCAAAATATAAATTTATTTTTTATATTTTGAATAAGTTTTCATAATATTATATTTAGATGAATCTATTAAAAAGTTTTCAAATAAAACGTATATTTTATCTTTACAATAAAAAGTTTCATATTTTAATAATTGTTTTTCTATCCTTGTCATATTATATTAGAGATAATTAAATTTTAAAATAAATTTAATTTATATCAAATAAATATCATATATTTAAAAAATTATATTCAAATTTTACACAATTAAAATAATTTATGACACATTGTTCATTTTTTCTACAATAGCTATTGATAATAATAACATATTTTGTTACTTATTCGAAATTTTAACTTGATGTGACATTTTTTATATCACTATTTATTCCATTTTAAAAATTTTCTTTGACTAATATTTATTTATATAATTTTATTACATTTTAATTTATTTTATATTCATTGAATGGTACAATTTTAAATTAGTATCCTCCAAAAAATTTATTATTATCTAATTAAAAAACAATCAAGAACTTCACATATTTATAATATAGATAATTGATAATTATAGTAATTATGTAAATAGTTTAGATAATTTAAATTTTTAATAATTTTTTATTTTAATTCATATTTAAATAATCATATAAGAAGTTTAGATAAGTTAGAATTCTATTATTCAACTACTAAAAGTTTTAAATTTTAAATAAAATATTATTTTTACCTAATTAATCTTATGTTTAATATGAGTATTAATATAAATATATATTCACAGGGTGTTAGAAACGCATGCTTATTATTCATTTTCATATTTACAACAATATTTAATAAAATTTTCTTTTTTAAGCAGATCATTTTCTTTCTAATAATATAAATTTACTTCTTATATTTTAAATGTATTTTAATAATATTAATTCAAATGGATCTATTAATAAATTTTCAAACAAATAATATGTTTTATTCTTACATTCTAGAGTGTCATATCTTAATAATTATTATTTGGTATCTATATTATAAATAAATAAACTTTAAGATAATAAATATATAATTAATAAAATTTATATTCAAAATTTGCACGTTTAAAATTGTTTGTAAAATATCAATTTGATAAAAATAAATTAAAAGATATAAAAAATAAAACTATATTAAAAAGATGACAGAGTATAAAATGAAAATAAAAATATCAAAATAAAGGCATTGAATTAATTTGATATTGTGCATCCAAAATATTATCTTTGGAGTTAACATAAATATAAAATATATCACAGATAAAAGAAAATAAAATAAAAATTAATAAATTAAAATCAGGAGATAAATAATTAAAAAGTACTTATAAATAATCATACACTCTGCATCCAAATTTTTTTGCCAACATAATATTTAACTATTTTATCTCCTATTTAAGAATGAACAACACCTCTGAAGTAATTGTTTTAAAGTCTCAAAATATAAAAACTAAAATGCTTTCATTAGTTGTTCAATTTTCATTTCATTTCTTTAATCTTCACTTTCCTCCCCAAACTTTGATTTATTATAATTTTTTATATTCCATAATTTAAACTTCAATTTAATATATATCCAGATCATTTATAAATCTTATCTTCCAAATTATGCACTAATACAGCAACATAAAAACTTTTTTAAACAATGATACGTGCCATCATCTTAATCAAATAACCAAATACATTTCTTCTGCGTGTGAGATGATGACACATGGCATCATTCAAACCATCATAATCTCATTAACTAATTGTTTTTCCTTTTCACACCATTCCCAATCAAGTTGACTTGTAATATTTTCTTCTTTCAAATTTGTTATTTGTTGTTTATGTTCTTAATGTAAATTTCTTTAAATGTATTTTTTACTTTTATTTATTTATTTTCTACTTTATTTCTATGTATATTTACTTTTTCATTATTTCTATAACATTCGTCTGAAACTTCTTTAACTATTTATCTCTCTTTTATAGATTTATCGCGTTCTTTTAATTTTAAATAAATTTTTTACTATTAAAAATAAACTTAATAGAGTAAATTTTTACTGTATCGATCAATATAAAATGTATTTTTTGTAAAAATTTTAGTTATATTTTTAAAGTACGAGTCTCTCCTAATCGCTACTATTGGTCACAAAATTAAATTATTAAAACAGCCCTAAGTTTCCTCCCTCGCTCCCTCTCTCTTAATTTGCTTTATTTTTATCTTTTATATTATTTCTTACCTTTTCCATCTTTTGTTTTTATATTTTTCTAATATAATTTTAAATTTAGAATAATAAAATTATTTAAAAAAACCAAACAATTTTACATTTTATAATAGTATTCATATCCATTTTTATTTTGTGCGCCGTATTTACAACTCTCTAGCAACATAAATCTATACATTATTACGTCAATATAATTCTAGAATTATACAAGATAATCAATACTCTAATTGCTGGAATCAAAATGTCAATCAAGAGAGGCCAATTTCTTTTTCCAAGAATCAATATTATTTAAAAAGGGTTTTGTTTGATGGGTTGGATTGATTAACGTAGTTAAGGTGAGTATTCATTAATAGAAAGCGATGAATGTTTTGAAGTTGGATATAGATTACGGGTAAATGATGGTACGGAACAAATATGTATGAAATAAATTTTAAAATATTTTATTTCAAACAAAGGTTATAGGCTACATACAAATTCAGGATACAAGATTTTAAATCTGAAAGCCTTGCCTCTTTTATCCTGCATCTAGCCTATTTATCACTGCAACATTTTCATTTGAATCTTCACTAAATTCAAATTTCAATTAATATCATCTATTGTCCATATTGTTCCCATGACGTTAAGTCTTCAAAATTGGGTTTGAAACTTCATGTCAGTTCACTCTCTTTGAAAAGTGAATAATTCTTGAATAATTAATGTACTTAGTTCGAATCATTGTTTGTCATTTTCTTACTTCAGAAGTATTGAAGCCATTGAATTACAATTCAAATAGATTTTGAACACAAGACACGCCATTAGATTCTTGTGTCGAGGTTGATTCATCTATAACTTTTAGCATTTTCTTCAACTTTTTCCTTAAATCTTTTGTTGGTGTGGAGGGCTTCGAAAATTGAGAAATCTTCCATTTGATTTTTTTTCTTTTATTTGAAGAATGTTTTTGACATATCTTGGTTAAATTTTTTTTTCTCCCACATCTTGTTATATTTTCTTATCCCCATTCTTTATTTTTTATTTTTATTTCTTTTAGACCCATTTCTCTATCTTTTATTTTCTTATAAATTTTCTCATATAATGTTACATTTTAGAAATTTATATAATTATTAGGATTATCAAGAAAGAAAATAAATTTCCATTTTATTGTACCACTTTTATTCGATTTATTTGTTTTGTGCTATTTATTTTTGTTCTCTCTATTAATATAATTTTATACTTCATTATATCAATAAACTTATACAAGGCTGGAAACACATTTGGTTTTAAACTCGAATAATTTTTAAGGAAATGGCTTGTGATTAATTTTCCTTGAGGGTTGTTAAGTCCTCAACAATACTGATCTTTGAGCTTAACACAATGGTTTTAAATCAAATGCTGGATTTGTTGAATTTGGTAACGAACTCCTTAAATTTGATGAAGAACGCGACAAACTTCTTTAAATTTAGCGAAAAACACGACAAATTTCTTGAATTTGATGAAAAATACGACGAATTTTTTGAATTTGATGATAAACACCGTGAACTTTTTAAATTTTACAAAAAATACAATGAACTTTTTGAATTTTATAAAGAACACAACGAACTTATTTGAATTTGACGAAAAGCATTTTGAATGCTCTTGAGAATTTCAAAGAGGATTTGAAGAGCTTTTAGTCTTCAAATATTTCACTTTCTGATTTCTGTCCTCTTTTTCTATGGGGTTTGACTCCTATTTATAATTGGAGAAAATATAGAGCTACTGCATCAGCCTGCTGACGTGGTGCAATTTCATTGGCCGTCAGAGTTTAAATCATATTCAACAGCTTAATAGAATTTTTATTCCTTAGACTTCCAATAAAATTTTGTCACTTAGAGTCTTCGTTCCTTAAACTTTTAACAAGATTTTGTCACTTAAAGTTTTCATTCTTTAGACTTCTAACAGGATTCTTCCACTTAGAGTCTTCATTCTTTTGACTTCTAACAGAATTCAACCACCTACTGCTATTTGACTGGTCGATAAAAATATTAATTATTTATTTATTTATTTTAAGAATTGTATTCATTTAAATTCTTAAATAAATAAAAATTAATTTAATTAATATTTTTAATATCATTTTACCACATGGCATTATTTAATGCGTAAACAAATTTGGTATGTCTACAAAAGCATACATAAAATATGTCTAAATATACATATACTATCTCTATTATATTATTATGTCAATAAAGATTTATTATTAGACCCTGCACAATTACATGATTGTCTCTATTTTAAATTATTTTATATTTTCTACTTTTTTTTCTTTCCTTTAACTTAGTGCTCTTCTTTATATTTTCTCTCAAAGTTTTTTTCTTTTTATATATTTTTATTTTTTTTATTTTGCTCATCTATCTATTCTATATTCTATACCTCATATATATTAAATGTGCATTAATTACTTAGTATGTTATGGAGTAGATATTTTAAACCCAACGCGTGAAGGGAAAAGTATTTTAGTAAGCTGTTTTTGTTGTCCATTCTAGAAGGCTCGTGTAAAATTCACATAATAGAGAACAGCTCTTGTAATTACAGATAACCCACGAGGCGTTAGAGTCATTTCTCAAATAACGGATGACACATTCAAATTCTACAAAAATTGGGGGCCAAAACGTAATTATGAAATTTCTTAACCTCCTCGAACTTCTATTTCCCCTCTTCCAAGCTATTGCTTACCATTTTAACACACCCATGTATGAGCAGGGAATGGCAGACCTTCCCCAAATCTAATCCAAATCCCCTTTTCTTCTGAGTTACTGGTTCCACCGCCATCAAAGCCTCGAAGCGATGAAGCTCAGACTGAGATCATTCGAATCCAAAGAAACCCTCAAGATTGAACCCCCAAATTCATGCAGTCTCCCCCAACTCAAAGAAATTATCTCTCATGCCCTCCCCAATTCGCCGTCCCCCGCTTCAATTCGCCTTTCTCTTAATCTGAAAGACGAGCTCGGGTCCGATGGCGAAGAATCCCTGCACGCCCTCGGTATCGCCGCTGGTGACCTTATCTTTTACTCCCTTGAACAGCCGGTGAACAGTATGAGTTCCAATTCGCAAATCACTTTTCCCGCGGGAATCGACTCTGCTCCGAAACCAGGCTCCATCAATTCTGGGAGTTCCACGAGTTTGAATACCCCAACCACCCCTGCCGAGGCTCAGAATTCCAATTCTGTGATTTTGGATTCCAAGGCAGGGAAAACCCTGGATTACGGTTCCCAGATGGAGGAAACTGTGGATGACATGGAAGTTGAGGGTGAAGATAGGTATGATGCTGATGGATTTTTAGTGGATTTTGTTGACAAGTCGTTGTCCGTGCCTGGCTTTTTGAGGAAAGTGTTCGTCGAAGAGCTGGACGACAGCGGACGCGATCACAAGGTGATCGTTATTGCGGTGCACGCGGTGATGCTAGAGTCGGGCTTTGTGGGTTTCGATAAGAACACAAATGAGGTAGTCAGTGGCTTTCAGCTCCGTAACAAGTGGCCTTCGGGGCTGTTTGGTGTGTCTCTGTATTACACTCTTCCTGAAAGTCTTAATGTTGCATATGGCAAAGAAACTAAGGGTGTCCTGTTGAAATTTCAAAGCTTAGGAAAATTCATCAATGTATATGGAACATTGGTAAATGGATCGGGGAGTAGAGGCACTTGTTGGGTGCAATTGAATGAGGATCAATTGGTACCCTTTCTGAATGTTGTGTGGGCAAATTGTGGTGTAAAGGAGGCTATTAGTGGGACAGATGAAGCCTTGAACACTCCAGAGAAGGAGGTCTTCAAATTTTGGAGAACTGTTAAGGATAATATAGCATTGCCTTTGTTGATTGATTTATGTGAAGAGGATGGCCTGGAACTCCCTCCCTGTTTTATGCGACTGCCAACTGATCTCAAGTTGCAAATTTTGGAATCCCTGCATGGTGTTGAGGTAGCTAAAGTTAGTTGTGTGTGCTCGGAACTGAGGTATTTGGGATCAAGTGATGACTTGTGGAAACTAAAGTTTTCGGAGGAGTTTGGCGATGAGAGAAAGGAGCCACAAGGGAGCTGGAAAAAGGCATTCGCCACGCTTTGGAACAGGCGGAACAGCAGGAAGCTTGGAAGCAGAAATTTTCCCCCACCTTACTGGCCCGCACCATATTGGCCACAACCTAGGAGAAGGCATCCCAATCTATTCATGGCTCCCCGGGTGCCACGAATTATAGGGGGGGAACATGATATGGTACCGCCTTTGGTTAGTGGTACTTTACCGACTGGGCTTCGTTATTCAGTAAATCATCCGAGGCGAAAATTTTCCCCCCCCTGTGATCTAGGGGTTCGCGGTGATAGGTTTTTTTAAACTCCTTTTAGTTCTATAATTTGATGTTATCGGTACTGTATATAAGTTGAAGTCTTTCTCCCCACGTAACTTTGCTGTATTTATGTTCTTGATTCTTTTTGCTGTAGTTTCTCTTTGTTTACTCTATGTTCAGTTCTATGAAATATTTTTACTCTTAACACCTTTGCCGTATGCATATGTCCTCTATTCAAGGAATCGGCAGTCTTTAGTGCTGCCTCTAATGGTACCGTTTGATTTGATAAAAGATGACAGCCAGAAGAAATTATATTTTGCCATGAATTTTTCTCGCTACGTCCGTGGGAGACCAGATGATGAACCTAAATATTGAGTTGCCTGCATGTAATTGGAAACCAGGATTTGCTTGTCTTTAGGAATTGCGTCTACCTGCAAAATGCTCTTCTGCAGGCTAGAATAGCTTCTAGCTCATTATCGTGGAATTTTACTTGCTTGCTAATATAATGTGGTTCTGCTTTTAATATGCGCAAAGCTGTATAATTTTCAAGAAACCTTGCTTGTCTTATTAGCATTAGGCTGTCTTTTACTACACCTTGTTAGGATACAATGGCTTTGCCTGAAATGTGTAGAATGCCTTGTGGTTGCTGGATGTTTCAGTTGTGTTTTGTTCAAGTGCATGTGAGCGTTAAAGATTGCGTCCGGCACATCTTATCGTTGCCATTTTGTTCTCTTTATAGCCCACTGTCCTTTCTTAGTGCTTAAAAAGTACTATGTTCTCCTGGTGATGCATATTTGACAAATGTTAAATGATGGGCATTGTAGACAGCATGATTGATTTTGCACAAATGGCAAGACTGCACCATCTTGTGGAGTTTAATTGTTGTTTTTATATTGGTGGGCATTGGAGATGATGCCATTTGCAAAATCATTACGCTTCCCCTGCAAGTGAACTAAGTGAGAGAATGCATGAGGGAAGCTCTGTATGGGAGGGATGCTACAGTTAATGTAATTATATTGGAATATACGAAGTAAAAAATTACTTGGTTATTATTGAATTATATGACATTTATTATAAAATAAAATATTTGATATCATCCAAAACCTTTGCAACCGCAACAAGTCTATGTGTTGATTTTTAAGTGTGTTTAGACAATTTTCTTTTTATAAATATATAATTTTAAAGTGTGATTATTTAAGTATGTATTTTATTTTAATAAAAAGTAAAACAAATCACTTCTTATAAGCAGCGGATTTAAATATTCTAAAATGTTAAATTTCGTTAATATATTATTTTCAAATAAAACTATTATCTCGCATTATTTTCGCCTATCAAATTCAATGTCCAAGAGGAGCTTTGTTGAAAGAAAAAGGATGTAGGACTTGGACAAATAACATTTGATTAACTATTTTCCATTTTTCCAAATAATATAAAAAATTTTGTATTCTTATGTTAAATTTTATTTAATTTTACAAATAGTATTTCTATCTTTAGAAAATTTTCTAATAATTAATTGATAAATCTGTAAAGAAAAGTATGAAACCATTATAGTAACTTATTTTTGGTCTCGGAATATAAAGAATTAAAATTTCCTTGGCGTCTATATAATTTTTATTTCTTTATATGTCACTTTGTTCCCCCAATTTTTTTTTTTCTTAACCTTCAAATTTTATTTTATTATATGTTTCAAAAGTTTCACTATATTTTTCTCAACTTTTATTTATTATAAGTTTTACACCTTTCTCCATAAAAATTAATTTGTCGTGTTGTTATCTCAAATTAGTTACTTATATTTTTTTCTTTTAATGTATGTTTAGTTTTTATTTATTTTTCTGCTATATTTTAATATATTTTATGTTTGTTTTGTTTGTTTTCTAATACTCATTTAACATTTTTATCTCTTTTTTAATTTGATGTGTCATTTTAGTTTTTAATAATTTTATTTTTGTTGTTTAAAATAATTTGTGTAAGTTATTAATGATTTTTTAATAATTTTTATCAAACAATATAACTAAATTATACTAATTAATATAAAATATATTTTATCTATACAATTTTATCTATAAAAAAAAATTCTCAATTACACGAGTGTGTTTAGGCCATGTTTGGAACCTATTTTCAATCTTCGTACATTTTATCCAACTATATGTTCAATCATACAATTTATTTAAACTTTCTTTTAAATTCAAATTTAAAATTTTCTTTTTTTATATTTATAAATAACTAAATAATTTTTAATAATTACAATTATTTACAATCAAATCAATATATATATATATATATATTTATACATACCAATTCTTACTTTTATATATATATTTATACTATAAAAAGTAATAATTATTCTTATATATTATCGTATTATCTAATTATTATAATATTATATAAATATATATATAAAAATTAAAATTTTTAATTATCAAAATTTTACAATGAAACAAATGGGAGTGTTTGAGTTTGAGCAATTCAAAGATAAAAATTTTTATCTAACCTTATAAGGGCAGATTGGGGAAAGTTTACGCCGTAGGTTAAAATTTTTTTCAAATCAAGCGATTTGGGTCATTAGTTTGTTATTATTTAGTAGTCGGGTTGGCGAATGGACATATTAGAAATTTTATGTTTATTATTTAAAAGTCAAATAGAAGTATTTTAATTATGTAAAATATAATAATTTTTTATCTACTAGTATATTATATAAAAATAAAATTTTTAGTAATTCAACAAAATTACGACTTATTTTTTTATCTATTTTGCATTCAATTTTATCTCTCTCTTATAATCAATTTTACATATAAATTTAAAAATATTTTATAAACATCAAATAATTAAAATTAAAAATCGACTTAAATATAGGTACAAGTGCATTTTGAATTAACTAACAAATTTGATAAATATACTATTAATTTCATCCAAATGTATAAACTATTACTAAAAAAAAAAGGTATAGTTATAATTTAAATCAAATAAAAATAAAAATAAAATGTACAAATATATATTATTAAACTAATACAAAGTGTCGAGTTGTAGGTCCACCACCGGACTCGACCGGTTTTAATATTTATAAATTATTATTATTTTTTAAAAAATTAAAATTAAGTCGATTGGTTGGGTGTTTATGTACAATTCTATGTATTAATTATTCTAATACAACCCACGTTAAATCATCTCCCACCAAGACACCCCTCTGAAACATTACCGTAGAAATGCTCGTTACCAGAAATGAGTCAAAAGTGAAAAGACTATCAGCTCCCTCTATCATTCCAGTCCTTAAAATTTCCTAAACTTTCAGAATAGTCCCCAACGAAATTATGAACTTCTCCGTCGCCAACCAGTCACAACTGCCGTGAAGCAAACCTCTCCTCCTCCAGCGTGATGGCGGGGACCAGCATCAGTCTTCACCTTCACCCTTCCTCGCCTCATCGCCCAACGCCGTCTCATTCTCGCCTCATAAATTATCGTCCCCCAATCGCCACCCTTCTTCTGTCGCGGTGCGGCCGTTCAACAGCCCCTCTTTTCCATCTCGAGGTCAAATCTGTCCTCAAGTAAATTTAATTGATGTAAGCATCCTTCAGAGGCAATATGGCAGGTAATTGTTCTTTGATGTGTGCAGAAAGGCCGAAATTCGATTCACGAAGCTCGCTCATGGGGTGTGAATAGTCGAGGTGGTATGGTAATGGGTGATTATCTTGATGACATTGATGAAGATGATGATGAAGACGAGGAAGAAGAAGACGAAGACAGGAGTTTGGACCTTCTGATTAAGTTTGTGGAGAATGTGTTCAGAAAGGTGTCCAGAAAAGCACGCAAGGCCGTCAAATCTGTTTTGCCCGTTCCCATCTCCAGCAGACTCGTAAGAATAATTGATGCTGCTAATTAAATTCAGAAATGTTTTTTGAATTTACTGCGCCATACACAGTGATTGGCCTTTTTTCCCCTTTGTTTTCAAATTTCCAGTTTGCCGTGGAAATGATTATTGTTAAAATTGCCAGAAGAGAGTATTGATTTCACTGTTTGAATTATAATTGTGTGGCCGCTAGTTACCAAATTTATTCCTTAGCAATCTTACATTTGGCTACAAGCCGCCGCAGTTTGTGCTTTCGATTGTTGATTTTCTCCGTGAACCTCTAGAAAGTAAATTCACTTTTTTGGTGAAGTATTCTTTCCGTTACAAATGATATTCGACTATTTTTTATGTTAAATTTTTTAATTCGTGCTCTTTCTGGATTACTTGTTGTGTTATTGCACTCTGAAGTGATTTTTCCCTTTTAACGTAGGTTGGATTTGCTGTGAATGGAACCATAATTCTGACATTTTTGTGGGTTTTGAAAGCTTTTATCGAGGTAATGCCTCTTCTTGAATCTTCTACGTATATAGTTTTCGTCTTCTCTGTATGTTTAAGTGTATTGAATCTGTTGTTTACCTTGGGTAGGAAGTAGACACGAATTCTTCGATAATATTTTAACTATAATTACGGAACTTATTAGTTCCTATCCTAGGCTGATTCTAGGTCTGAGTGTTCTGTTATCTATCTGGCTATGCTATAGTTTTTTGTACATTATTAGCGGTAAAATGATAGAAATTATGCTAGTGTCAGTACATTTATTATACGTTTGCTTGTCACGGTTCACATTATGACAGAGAAGGAATAATGGACCATGATCCTTGGCCCTATGGCTGACTGGATTGAGCTACTTAACTCGATTCAATCAAAGTTCGACTCAAGCTCGAATCAAGTTCTGAACAGCTCGGCTTGTTTTAACAAGTCGAGCTTGAGCTTATATGCTCGTCAAATTATTCAGCACAATGTGACAAAAATTACACCCCCCATCAAATTTCCCAAAATATTCCTCCTCTATTGTGGGCTAAGCTCGGCTCGACTTGAGTTCGAAATTATTAAACTTGAGCTCGAGCCAAGCTCAAGTTTTGTATAAGTATTTCGAGTTAGAAC
Organism: Avicennia marina; assembly: GCA_019155195.1. Lineage (NCBI taxonomy): Eukaryota > Viridiplantae > Streptophyta > Magnoliopsida > Lamiales > Acanthaceae > Avicennia > Avicennia marina. The sequence continues at coordinate 2,926,213 of CM032770.1, read as the reverse complement.
TTTAAAAAATCTCAATCAACTCAGCTCGATTATAGCCTTACTTGGCCCAACATGATTAGTGCGGAGGGTTCTCTTTACCGAATGTTTTAATCTATATTTATATTTGTATTCTGGATGATAATTTTCTTCACTGTTAAACTTTTTAATATAATATACCATTAGCTGTTCTATATTACTCGAGCCAAGCTCGAGTTTTGTATAAGTATTTTGAGTTCGAGTTTTAAAAAATCTCAATCGACTCGGCTCGATTACAGCCTTACTTGGCCCAACATGATCAGTGTGGAGGGTTCTCTTTACTGAATTTTTTAATCTATATTTATATTTGTATTCTGGATGATAATTTTCTTCACTGTTAAACTTTTTAATATAAGATACCATAAGCTGTTCTATACCACTCGTATTGACCTTCTGTAGCTTAAACAATTTTTGAGTGGAAAAAGGTTATGTTGGGTTTTCTGCTGAGCAATAATGATATGGTGATGCCATGATGGCGTAAGAAGATCATTGGTTTTCTGCCCCCTCTAGACTTTCTGTTGTTAGCTGGTTTTTCCTAATGGCTGGTTTCAATTATCTCTGATCATGTAAATAAATATCAAGGAACCTAATGTATCTCTCTGTGATTTAAGTCTGATATTTATTCCATAATAGCAATCCGACATTTTCCATTTTCTGCCTGTCAGGTTGTAACATATTTCAGTATGAGTTTAGAGTAGATTATTCGTGTTTTCCTTTTACAAAAAGGCCGTGTGATGTCTGTTTCAGAAAAGCTTTAGTCCAATACTGGTAATTTTTTGGAAACTTAGTACTTCATCATGATCTTCTAAGAAAGCCAAGAGCTTTCAAGCTCTTTTCTTCTTGTTAAACAAGGATGGAACTATAATTTAAAGGGTTCCCTTGTTGCATTTTTTTCAGCAATTAAACGTAAAACTTGCGACATATTACCGCTGAGGGTGGTTGGAGATCAGCCCATGGCCACCCTCTTACATGGTTTGTTTATGCTGTTAGGACTGTTTACCCATTGGCATTTCATCTATTTTGCATAACTGGAGTACTCGTTTTGAAATTCAATATGATGAAAACATTTTCTGGCTCTGTTATTTGGGATAGACAGCTGTAACTGATTGGTGTTAAACCCTTATTTTTGATAAAATGACATAGTTTGCGTCAATTTTGGTGTTTGAGGATGAGTCCTTCGTATGAGGTGCAACTTTTCACATCAATGTCCTAACTGTGGTTGAACTTGGACCAATTTTGACAATACTTTGTTGCATCTTTTTAACCATTAAAGTTTCATGATGATGTTTTCTCAGAATTTAGACCTTTTATGTTCCAGATTAACGACTTCTGATTTGGTTGAGCTCTTGTTTATTATACTGGTTGAAATTTCCCATTTTACATCATAAATAAAGTTTTCTTTGTCTTAACCACAACCCCCGCTTCTCTCGTTTCAGGTAATTTGCAACCTTGGGAGTGTGGTGTTCGGAAGTATTTTGCTTATTCGTGGAATATGGACTGGGATGTCCTACTTCCAAGAAACTCGTAGTTATAGGGAAGATGACGATGAGGCCCACTCATGGACTGGCAGCCAACCTGCTATTTAAATTATCTTTGTTTTGAGAATAAAGATTCAAAGGTATCGAATGCATTGGCATGCGGACTATAAGATGCAAAAGTCTAGTAGCATTGTGAAGTAGTTCCCCAGTTCATCAAGTTAGATTTCATCTATATCAAGCTTAGGAGTCCTACTGTCAAGAGTTCGAGATCACAAATCATTTTTTACTTTCCGTTTTCCAAATTACAGCTCATAGCAGAGAAAATATCAAGTAAAATTTAATAGTAGAGATGAAAGAAATAATACACCAAAGTAAAATTAAGTGGAGAATGAAATAAATGAAATTTGAATTATGTTTGTGAAAATAAATGCACACACACACACACACAAAGAAGTCATTGCTTTTTGATGATTTGTTGATGCTCGTGTCTTCTCTGGGATGCTGATTAATACAAGCATTGTGCTTTTCCACTTGTAGTTTGGTGTTGATTCGAATACTGATTGTGCAGAAACAGCACTTGATTGGGAAGCATGCCACCTAGCATGGTAGAAGATCCCCAGAGGAAGGAATTTCTTTGGGGGCTTGGGCTTCATGGCATGGCCATAAAGATGTTAATGTGCAGCATGAGACCTACAGGACAAATGATTCATGGTTATCACTATTCTCTTGTACTATGCTCAATCTGGAAGCTTAGCAGCTGCCTTTGCCTTCCCTTATGTTTTGATTCATCCTTTTGTACGCACTTTTTTTTGTTCCATATTGAGTATGGACAAGAGGTGATCTTGGGGCTACCCTCCATAATTTTGCTTAATGTTGAAATTAAATTCTACTAATAATGATGTACCAGGCAGCATTGTGAATTTTACAATTCTTGATTTAACTGCTTGAACGAATAATGTACTGTATTTTATCTTTTTTGAAGCCTGATAGTTCATATTCCACCTTGCACATGTTGTAATCAATCAACAAACATTTGGTGAGGCACACCAGAAAGGTACCACTGCATGTGGTGGTTAATAATTGTCGTGTGGATTCGATGCATCATGACTCATTGTGGTTAGATGTTTCGGATTAAAATTTTACTTGTAAGGCTTATGTTTGTAACCCCACTTTCAATTTTAAAACGACATTTTAAATTACACATTATCAAATATATAATTAAATAATATTTTTATGTAAATTCAAATTTAAAATATTCTTTTCCCGTGTATGTAATCATTAATTAATTATTTTTCAATTATTATACATATTCACAATCAAATTAATATATGACATTTATACACATTTTTTTATTTATACCTTACACTATAGTTATTATTTTTATAAATTATCACATTATCAAACCATTATATATATATATATATAAATTATAATACTCATTCTATTAAAATATTATTTTAAATATACTATTTATCTTAAAATAATTTCTATCAAATGTAATATTTAATACAAACCGCTCTCCAAGTACAGCTAAGAAGCCCGTTGGCGTGTGGTTGGGACATTTCATGTGTACAACAAGCCAATGTGCTTGATGTGTACATTTCAGCCCATTGTTATTAGCAAAGGCTGTGTTTGGATGTTAATTTGTACGTGTTTTCATCGTGTAAAGAATTACAAAAAGTAAAATATATTATTCAATAATTTTTTAATTCAACCTTAGATTTAAATTATTACTTCTTTTACATATATACACAACTATTTAAAATTTAAATATTATATCCATTTACAGTCAAAACTGCACACACTCAATTTACATATAATTTAAAATTTTAATTTTATTCATGATAATTCAAAACACTTAATCTTGCATTTTTATTATTAGTTCAATTCAATTATTTTAGTTTTAGTATAAAACATTTATTTTAATAACACATGAATATATTTTAATTTATATATTTTTTTGTTATTATAGTATGTGAAGTATTATTTTATGTTGTTACATTTAGTTAACAAATAAATAGTTGTTCAGCCTTTTCAAGTTTTGAATTTGAATCCATCCATGATCATCCGATCATTAATATTTATACTATATTATTAAGAATTTAAATCTAATTTGAGATACTATAAATTTGAAATATTGCCTTTAATTGAAAGATTTAGGCATACTCAAATAATTGATAGTATACCAATATTTCTTTTTTATGTTATATTTCTACACTTGTGTTAATATAAAAGCAAGATTTTTTAGTTGCATATTCTAAAATTACACAACTATCTTTAACCAATTTTTTTATTTTTCTATCATTATCTTCTCCACTTTTCTCTTTTTCTTTTAACTTATTATTTTTATTTTTTCTCTTCAAATTTCTATCTTCCCAATTTTTTTTATCATTCTTCTTTTTTTTTTAATTTTAAATATTCTTCATACTTTTAACCTTTATCTATATTATATTAGTACGGAAGTAAAGCTTTTGGTAGCACATTATAAAATTACACAATTATAATTAATTTTACTTTTTTATTATTTTCTTTTTCTCTTTTCTTTTAACTAATTACTTTTATTTTTTTTCTCAAAATTTCTTTCTTTTCAATTAATTTTATCTTTATTTCTCCTATATCAAGTATTCTTTAGATTATTAATTTTAATATTTAAAATATAATAATTTATAAAATAATTTATACATGCATAGAGCGTATTCACCACTTTTACTAATACGATTTTTATACATATACTATTACACAATTTCAAATAAATTAAAATTTTTATTCATCAAAATTATATAACTACGCATAATTTTCATTCATCAAAATTAAATAACTACACATAATTTTCATTTTCACCAAAATCTTCAACCAAACATAACCAAAGTTTCTGTCTTGACGTCCTTGTTATTTGAGAATCCCACTTTACCTCGCAACGACAGTTTCATCTTCTTTAAAATGCATGAACAATAAGGCTATGTTTTTTAGCCATCTTTTACATTCTTTTTATTCAAACACAACTCACCAAACGCCATCTTCCAATCAAAAAACACTCCCCTCCCAAACATAGCCTGCGAAATTATAATAAAAAATTTCATCCCAAACTTGTACATAATTTATTAAATAACTAGAGGGTGTCTAAATTACGTTATTGTTATCAAGAACCCTTTTTAAACAAAAAAAAAATTAAAATCCATGCATAATTGTCAAATGTCACTTTTTAATGAAAAGATGCCCAACTGATGCTTGAATTCGAAGGCAGAGAATCCAACGTATCTCAGGTAGGGCGGCTTTTTTCAAAAATACAATACATAACCATGGTTGGAAAATTCAATGGGCCTAAAGAGGCCCAACTCATTTCTCACTCTCGGCCGTCCATTCATTTGAAAAATCTTAACCATGGTTGACCCCCGAAACTGTTGTTCACCCCTTCAAGTCTACGCATATATATACCCTCCTAAACTGCTACTCTTCTCCATCAACAAAGGGCGTCTTGATACACGCCGCTCTGTGAATTCGATTCATCTCATCCGTCTCTCCGATTTCTGCAATCGTCTCGCCTGCGGATTCCATTTCGATCGAGAATGAGGGAGTGCATATCAGTTCACATTGGCCAGGCCGGTATCCAGGTCGGAAATGCGTGCTGGGAACTTTACTGCCGTGAGCACGGCATTCAGGTATATTCTGCCTTCTTTTTCCATTGTGTATTATCGTGCTCGCCCCTAGTAGGGTTCATATATCTGTTTTTTGTTGCAGAACGTGTTTTGATCTGTACGTTAAACTTTCGATGTTTGTGAATATCTGTGGATATTGTTTAGATCCGTACATTTGAATACGGAAACGCTAGGTTTATATCGCTTCTTCATTCATGGATCTGCTTATTGATCATATGCGTGTTCCATTGGGTAGTTTATTCTTTGATTGTTTGATTTCGTTGTTGATCGATGATTCTCGGATATCGTAAAGTAAGAATTGATTTAGCGTATGTGTTTCCTTATTGATCTACGATGTATGTGATTCGTTACTGATAAATTTAATTATTATATTGGTTTTTGACATTATGCTTCAGAAAATGAAAACATAGAAGAGCGATCTGGGCGATCGGTTTTGTTATAGATATTTATGTAGGAGAGAATATTATACGTCAAGTCTTGGGGCTTCATATGCGGCGATTCCCATTCTAGATGTGTGATCTCGTGAGTTCATGGGTTAAATTATGCATGTTACTAATATTCTGATCCCTCTTTGAAAGGTGGTTGAAAATTGATGAACGATTGCGGGTTTTGAATTTATTGGCAGACTTGTGTTATTTCCTGAAAGTGATGGTATTCCCGATTATTCATGCTCAAATCTAGCGCTAATAACTAAACAACCGCGACGAACAATATCTCCACATTAATCTGGCGCTTCTATGAATCTATGATGTATTAACCCAATTCTTTAAGCTTGCCAAGCAGAGGTTTTAATCATCCTGACTATTTTATTTGAACTTTTGATTCAATGGCATATGAGATGCCAATTTTGCTTTTATCTAAATGTCCAGTTAGCAACCTGGAATGCTTTGACAAAGCATCAGCTATGTTTGTTTTCATTTTAATTAAAAACATACATGCACTTTAATTACTATATTTTTATACAATTTTAAAAAAAGTTGACTTAAAAGCACAAACATAAAAATCAAAACAAACATACCCATCATGTTTTGGGAAGTTGCTCCTGACATTGATGATCTGGATTCATTCCACATTTCCGGAGGATGCTTTTGAATCAAATGAGATAATATTTTTATTCATGGTTTGGTTGATTGAACATCCATGATCAAGAAAAGTGGGTTCGCCTAACATTTTCTTTTTCTTTTTATTTAATTCAGCCTGATGGCCAGATGCCAAGTGATACAACTGTGGGAGGAGGAGACGATGCCTTCAACACCTTCTTTAGTGAAACTGGTGCTGGCAAGCATGTCCCTCGTGCAGTCTTTGTGGATCTTGAACCAACTGTCATTGATGAAGTGAGGACTGGAAATTACCGCCAACTTTTCCATCCCGAGCAGCTCATCAATGGCAAGGAGGATGCTGCCAACAACTTTGCCCGGGGCCACTACACAAGTAATTAATGAGTTAACATTTATCAAGTTGCATCTGCCATGATCTAATTGTGTTAGTTCTGACAATTTAGTTTTCAAATTCTGTATCTGTAGTTGGGAAAGAGATTGTTGATCTCTGTCTGGACCGCATCAGAAAGCTTGCTGACAATTGCACTGGCCTCCAAGGTTTTCTCGTCTTCAATGCAGTTGGCGGGGGCACTGGTTCCGGCTTGGGTTCCCTCCTTCTGGAGCGCTTGTCTGTTGACTATGGCAAGAAGTCCAAGCTTGGCTTCACTGTCTATCCTTCCCCACAGGTCTCCACATCTGTCGTGGAGCCTTACAATAGTGTTCTTTCTACCCACTCCCTGCTTGAGCACACAGATGTTGCTGTACTTCTTGACAATGAGGCAATATATGACATCTGCAGAAGGTCCCTTGACATTGAAAGGCCCACTTACACCAACCTCAACCGACTCGTTTCTCAGGTAGAGTCACATGTGCCTTCTTGTCCATCAATTGTACTTTTATTCGTGATTTTAAGTAATTACTGACAAATTGCTCTCGGATTACAGGTGATCTCTTCCTTGACTGCCTCTCTGAGGTTTGATGGTGCCCTTAATGTGGATGTCACTGAATTCCAGACCAACTTGGTGCCTTACCCTAGAATTCACTTTATGCTTTCGTCATATGCACCCGTCATCTCAGCAGAGAAAGCATACCATGAGCAGCTTTCCGTGGCAGAGATCACAAACAGTGCATTTGAGCCATCATCCATGATGGCCAAGTGTGATCCTCGCCATGGTAAATACATGGCCTGCTGTTTGATGTACCGTGGTGATGTCGTGCCCAAGGATGTCAATGCAGCTGTTGCCACTATCAAGACCAAGCGCACCATTCAGTTTGTAGACTGGTGTCCTACTGGTTTCAAGTGTGGTATAAACTACCAACCACCATCTGTCGTCCCCGGCGGTGACCTTGCTAGGGTTCAGAGAGCTGTCTGCATGATTTCCAACTCTACCAGTGTGGCTGAGGTGTTCTCCCGCATTGACCACAAATTTGACCTCATGTACGCCAAGCGTGCTTTTGTTCACTGGTACGTTGGCGAAGGAATGGAGGAAGGTGAATTCTCAGAAGCCAGAGAGGATCTTGCTGCTCTGGAGAAGGATTACGAGGAGGTTGGTGCTGAGGGAACAGAGGACGACGATGATGGTGAAGATGAATATTGAGGTGTGTTGGGACGCTCTGTGTCTTTGTTATTCTTTACATAACGTCACTGCTGATTGACATTTCCTGTTCTACAGCTATGTTACTATTATCGGATTTGAATACTATTATCCTGCTATTTTAAGTATTCCTGTTCATTCCGGATATAGTGACCTTTTGATTTCGCCTTTCTGGGTTTAACACATTCTCCTGCTTGGTTTCGCTGTGCTGTTTTGTACTGCTTGAAGTCCCCGCACCCTCTGAAAAGATTTACCTAGATTGTTATGCATGTATTTCTTGCGTAAGCTTATTCGTTTCTATTGGAAATAAGGAGGCATGAATATTTTGAACGGCGATCGTGAAAACCCAGGAACACAACTCCTAAGTCCTAACTCCTGAAATGGCATTCAGGTTTAAAGTAAAACTTTTGCACGTATACACTTGTTATAAAAAGTGGGCGACAATATGAGACAGTATCAAGGTTGAAATAAATGAAGAACTAGTCTCATAAGTCACAAGAAAATGAAACAAACAGAAATATTTGATCAACAGTGGGAAAGCTGGTGCCATACAACGAGCTCATGTACCTTCACTCGAGAAGAGGAGCTGTTTTATATACTCTCTCCTCTTCAAGCAGCTCATAAGGGTCAACATACTGCGGTGGAGCTGCAGTCGGAGTTATACTTCCGTCGTGGACAAATTCTGGACCAAAATACTGCAACATAGAAGAGATGATGATACTGATGACAGCAAAAATAATACAATATAGGAGTAAGAATAATCATTAATCACGGCATGAATCACTTTATGTCGTAAGAAGATGAATAATCCAATAACAAATGTACGGACAGAAAGTTGCACCGGTGGAAAAAGAGTCTGAAGAATAGGTGTAGATGGCTAACAAAATTAATAGTACTCTAACATAAGCAATAATTCCCGCTAAAAGATAAAAGTCACATTCAGTTACCGTGACAACTTTTACCAACGGAATCAAATGCGCCACTATTTTCCAATTTTGTAGTTCCAGTAAAAACGAAAAGGGTTTAACATTTCAGACCCAAGGGATACTTGCAGCCTACACCGCCCACAACAATGATGAAGGAATGACGAAGTCAATTGAGGAACTCACGTAATGGATATAAGCCTATGGTTATATACCTTGTCGTAGGAGCTGCAATCCTTAGGTGTTATACAAATGGATGCAAGTCCAATGCTTGTTTAAGTATCCAATTCCTGATCAAAGGCTTCTAGGAATGAGAACATTCTGCTAAAAATCCTCACATTGTTACTGAGATTTTAATGTCTCACCATCTACTCACTGTCGTCATATATTGATAATTACTTTAGATCAGATGAACCATCATAGAATACAACCTCTTAAATGAGTGCTTTAACGAAAGGTATGGTAATGTTTGTTTTAGATTTTAGGCATGTGTTTTTAAGTGTCCTTTTATTGAAAATTGTATAGAAACAAGAGAGAGATATAAAGAAAATTTAAGGGTGAAAATATGTGAACAAGCATAGTTTTAACTTTGAAAAGAAAGGAAGACGTTGGTATTCAACAAAATGATATTACAGATCAAGCATTGGAAATTACCAGGTACAAAGCAGAGAAGAATGCAACAGTTACAAGAATCAACGGCCAAAACCCCAGAAAAAATGTTCCTCCCAATGTAAGCAAAAGTTTGGCCCGCGGGATCAAACCCTGCATTAAGGGAAAAGGTCAGAGGAATAGGAATACATCATGATTTAGACAACAAGTGCTTTACTCCAAAATGGGGCAACTTCAAAATTGATTGCTTCAAGATGGAGAATGCTTGCCATAACTTAAGCTGGACAATCTTTCTAACTTATACTCTAGAACTGTACGATGTATATAATGAGTGTGCCACAAGCTCTGGATAGCCACACCAGCATGGCATTACATGTCAGGCTTATGATAACAAATTAAAAAATAACCAAAAAGAAATAGAAAGAATCCACTAAACGAGCAACAGAGGGTACAAAGAAAAGAGCTGCATACATGCAGGTGAACCTAGATATAATTCGGTTTTACTTATGTCAAAATAAAACGATGTCAGAAAACATGGTTAATTTCAAACAGAGACTTCAATAACTTTTTTCATTGAACCAAACAGAAACATAAATTTTCGCACCTCCAGTCCTTCACTATTGAGAGCCATAGACTTTTCCCTTTGATTAGATAAGTTAGTTTCAGCATCGGTTGTCACTCCATTTCTTCTCGAGTAACTCCAGCCTCCATCTTCTTCCTTGAACTTCACTTCCTCATCCCTTCCAATGCTTCTATTTTTTTCCTCAAGCAAAGAAGTGGGTGTCATCCCTCGTCTCCTTAGTTCTTTCATAAATAAAGACTCGGGAGGTTCTTCACCTGACATCATTCAGACATAAAGGTTTTCCTCACGTTTATCGGAATCTGAACCCAGGGAATTTGAAAAACCCAAATCAAGTCTGTGCAGGGGATACAATTCTCAATTCACAACATGCAAAGAGACCCAGTTATCAGTTTGCCCTTACTCTTTTATGGAGCAAGAGGTGACACACACGCCAAATAAATCTAGTACTTTGAGGAACTTGATCTAACGAAATCTAAAAATTGCAATTGCCTCAACCGAAAAATGTCGCGGGGACTCCACATAGGAAGTCATTCCAAAAAGGATCAACAAACCACCCGTATTGTACCTTCAGATGAATATATCAAAGACCAGATGGAGAAAGAACCCGCCTGGAAGGGACACAAACCCTAGACACTAAGTGTAGGCGTAGCTGTTTTCACACGGGGAAATGCCTACACGCTTAATGCAGGTCTAACTTTGACGACTCTCAAACAGAGGGGATATTTTTGTTGATTGCTGATTGCCGATTCAATTAACAATTCCATAAAGTCAAAAGTTCTACAATCTTCAATTAACTCGTCGGACCTTCGTCTTTCCTAAATTATGGGCCAAACCCCCAACGACAGCGGCAATTGACAAATCATAACCTCAAAAAATGGAAAAGAAAAAGAGGTAAAACAACTATTCTGCATACCTTTGCTACGATTATCATCACGGTCTTCAGCTTGACAAGAAACCCTTAACCTCCTACAGCCAAGTACAATTCCCGAATTCTGAAGCCTAAGACTTCGTTTTACTGATGCCCTGGAATTAAATTCTGGGCAAAAACACCCGAATTTCGCCTGGGGATTCGAAGGACTGGATTTTAACAGCTGAAGGTAAGCCATTACAGTTTTAGAGATCTTTCTGCCTAAAATATACGATTATAAAGACTTTCTATTAAGAACCGAATTGCAAATTGAAATGATTAGCAGCTGAACACTTGAGTGGGAAGAGGACGTCACCGCGGAACAGGAAGAGAGGCGTGAACGTGTGATCAAGAATCGCGAAGGGCGCCCCTGTAGGGGTGTCACGCTCACACCCCTGGCGTACTCTATAACAGGCGGGATTCGTGGACTATTTTGCGCGAGATTCTGTGGCCCTAAAGGTCGATGTTTTGGATCAATCAATTGTGGCAGCAATGATGAGCGATAGAATCTCAGCCGTCAACTTATGAGGTGCCGAGGAAATCCAAAACTCTAAGTAGCCCTTCTCCTTGTGTTTGATAAATACAAAAATATATTGGGCAATGTTTGTTTTATCGTTTTCTACTCGAAACATGCTCTTCACCTTTTTAACTATTTTTGCCTGTTCTCTCTTAAAAAAAGACATATCTAAAAAAAAAAAGGCAAACATACACGTGCGTGTGTGCGGATACCGTGCAGAGTTTTCTAGGAGGATCCTTCAAGTTACACTTAATCTCATTGTTCTTTTGCCCTGGTACTTGCATATTGCGAGGGAGTTTGATTAAATTTATTTTTAAAGGATTTACAACGTCGTATAATTTATAAAATAATTTTATAATTTATAAATTGATAGATTTTATTTTAAAAATAATTTAATAAATTATTTAAATATATATATATATATATAATTTTATTAAAATTTATAATTATAATTTTTTAGTGTAATAATAATAAAAATAAATTAAGCATTATTAATATCAAGTAATCATTTATGTCATAAATTAAAAAGTATTTCGGATGCTTGCTTCTTTAAACTTCTTACAATTGGCTATTGACTCAGCCTTCTCTCACACACACGCACGCACACGTGGCAGTTGCACCATCCTGATTGGCTTGGCCTAAAGGCGGAATTGTCTGTCCGCCAACGCGCCCATGCTTGTGATTCTCTGCTTGGAGACATTCCAATCCAATAACTGTATAATAAGGCTGGGCTAAAGCTTATTCAGCGTACAACTACACTCACTTCCAGAAGCGTAGTGGGCCACACTTGAGATTTTAAAACTACATCATAAAGTGTGGGTCTAGGAGTTCAGTTGCACGCATTAGATGGGATTTAAATAGAAGTCTGCATTCAATTTTACTGAATTGAATTTAATCGAATTTTTAGTATATTAAAATGAAAGGGATTGAAAAGCTAAAATGACTTGTTATTTTTGCTTTTTTGCCCTAAGCCCTTTTATTTATTGATTGTTTTTTGTATTTTCAATTGGAAAGAAAGGTTTGGTTCCAGGTTTTAGAGGTTCGTGCTCCCAATTATGCTGTATTTATGAGTTAAATGATGTAAAATATGACATCTCTTGATGATGATGTGGACTTTTTACTATATAATACGTATTATGAATCTAAATTTAACTGGATTATGTTACTTAATCTCCTGGATTGATTATAGTGTAAAGGTAATAAGTTGAAGTTGCACATTATACAGGGCTTAAAAACTCATTCATATCTGACACATTTGCAGAATCTTTGCTCTCTCCATCACGAGTCATAACTAGATAGTTGTGGTTGGTTCCCGAGAATCAAGCAAGTGAGGAATTTCCTTTCTATGATATAGATAACTTGCCCAAATGTTACCCATCTAGTTGCAAAAGGTTTGATGTACTTCTACACTAGTGTGCAGGACATTTTTCTTTACTATGCTTCTTGATAAGTAGGCCAATTTGATTAAACAATTGTCACTTTTATTTTTTTTTTACGCCAATAAGATGATTTTGTTGCAAACTATTTCAGCGTGGTTTTAAGTTATTACTTATGGTTTCATGATGCAACAAATCTGTAACTCCATTTTATCAGAGAGAAAAGAATCTACTTGACTGGAAACTTAAAACTATATTTATCTTATCCTTGAAAACTTGAATAACAAAACAAACCAAACAAATTGTTGCCTAGAAGCAAATGCTTCTCACACACACACACACACACAGACACATATATATATTTTACGTTTGTTCTCAAGTCTACCATTGTGTTGGTGATAAATTAGTGATAGAAGTATACATCTCTCATCTTGATACATAACTTTGTGACTTTTCAAGTGCTGCATAATTACTTTTAATGTTTAGTGGTTAAAGAAAGTGTCACATTTTTTTGCCATGCTCAAGTTGCAAAAACACCTAAAAGGTTATACTACAAAGGTTCTCTATTGCAAAATAACTTAAGTTAATTTGAATGACTTGATACAAGGATAAATTGGATCTCATAAGTATATACTCATAAGTTGGTGTGGCTAGACTTTCTAGAATTTTTATTTCTTTCACTATAGTATAGACAGCCTCATCGTGTTTAATATATTAATTTTGTCAAAAACTAGAATCGAAGATGAAGGGGTCTAAGATTTTTCTTTCTCTTATTTTTAAGCTTTTCTATAGAATGTGGAGGAGAGCAAGGGCATAATCATGTGTCTATATTTCAAAAACTAAGATGATTGTTGATGGCTTATGTAACATGTTGTTATTTTAAGTTGTTAAATGAGAGGATGAGCACCAGCAGTCTGCTCTTGAACCAAACATTGGCAAGTGACTATAGTTATGTTTGTTTTTACTTTTAAGTGTGTCTTTAAGTGAATTTTTTTCAAGAATTATGTAAAAGTAAGAGAGTGACGGAAAAAAGAATTTAAAAATGTAATGATTGTAGTACTTGTTTTCTAACATTAATAATGAAAACAAGCATTGCCTATAATTTCTTAGTTTGTTGATCCTTATGCTTGTTAATTATTTATGGGATTCATTCAACTATGAAGTACAAGATAGTGATGATTAATAAAAAACAAAGATGTCTGGCATCATCTTTCCCCTGTTGTAAGCAATATGAGGACAAGTTAACATATTATGGATATGTTAGACATAATTTTCAAATTTGTGGACACACATTAGAAGGAAGGTGCATGCGTCTCAAAAATATAAAAAGTTGCAAAATATGCTTGGAAGTGTCATTAGTCCTTCTTTCTTCAGCTTGGTCATGCAGAATTTGAAGTAGTGACATAATTAGCATACTCATTTGCTCTATTGATATGATTGAAACTCATGTCAATAATTTTTATGAACAATCTTATTGGGTTAAATGCTTATTGGCATAGTCTACTTGCTTAAAAACGATCCTTCTTGTTCGATTTTTAGGCCAAACTAGTTAGATTCCTAAACGTGTTTTTAGTAAAGCCAAACGATCCACATAACTCATAAGTTTTTAACTGAGTAGTTAAAAGAGAAGTTTTATGTGGTAAGATTTAGTTCCATTAGTTATGCATTACTTTATGTGTATACATTAGGAATATGATGCTGGTAATTTGAAAAAAAACATCTTATTAGAAGTTACTAAGGTTTTTATTTATGTTTCATTGAAGGCATTCTTTTACATCTTAAGTTACTAAAATAAATATATAATTTTTCTGTTATGCAGAAAAATTCTAATTTCATTATAAATAGTTTTTTCTGTGAACTAGAAGGTAAATCTAGAGGTGACAGTCCTAGATCCTCCTGATGCCATTCAACGTGTACGCAATCATCAATAAATGCTTGAGGTGGTTGCTAATCTGAAGTTGCCTGACTACTACAGTATATTGCACACGACAATGATGTGTGTACCATATGAAGTCGTTTCTTTTCACTTTATCTTTCCCCTTCTAGCTTAAAAGTTGCGTCCTTTACCTCACTTAAGTATTGTTTCTGTGTGCAACGCTATTTTCTTCCAAATGGCTTTGAAAATTTATGTTCTTTCTATGTTCTTTGCCTTAGGTAGTTGGTGGTTTTAGAAGATACACCTTCGACATCAGATGAAGTTACTAAAGCAGGATTAGGAGTACCACTAGGGATTTAAATTTCCAGTTTAGCATGGATTAACAAGTTTAAATTGATTTACAAAGACATGAAATCAAAAATTGATCTATTTTTCTTACTTTCTTTTATTAGTTTGGGAGGAGGGGGGTGGGGTGTTGTGCTCATTGTAAAGAAGTATTATTATAGTGTCAATAAGGTGTACTTGCATTAGACCTAATTTTTTAGAACTTGTTAGGAGGCACAACCCTAAAAGTTCTACAACTCATTAGAACATTGTCATAATTTAGAAATCCATCTTTTTAATCATAATTTTAGATTTATTTGAATCTTGTGGCATGATAGTACTGACAAAATTAAAATCTTGGAAGGATAATTTCGTTTTGTCAAATTTGTTATCTGAAGTCATAGATGTGGGCCAATGAGTAAGTTAGGAAATGTAATAGTAGATATTAAGTGTACATTATGTTGTTTTGCTGTATTTAGATTCTGCCACAAACTCAGCTTGTTGCTGATGGGCCTTTTTTTGGTTTGTCAATTCTTCTATTCCAATTGCAAAACTATTGATTGTGGATGGAAGTGAAGAGTCACGTGAACTATTCCTTGTGTATGGTTTGTTTCTCTTCCCAGAACTGGATGCCCCAATGATTTTTCAAGAGTTTGTTAATCATGGTATGTGTTTTCATAAATCTATCATGTTTTTTTTAAGTGTAGCCTATTGAATTTTATGAATGTTTATCTTTATCTATGTTGGGTTCTGTGCTTTTTAAAATTTTTATTATTAATGAGTCCATCAAGATTGTCAAGTAATCATCTCTACTTGATGTAATCGAATGTGACTTATAAAAAATTTCTAGTATGTTCACCTTCCAAAGGGTTTCTAGTGCTGTGGCATCTGTAGATGACATTGATATGGATTGTTTTGTTGCTGGGGAGTTTGAGTCTCGTGCACTGATTTTTACAACATTGTTTCCTTAGCCTTGTTTACCTTTTCACAAATAATATACTTCTTTCTCTCTGTTTCTAGATATAGTTATGATAATTGTAGATTTGGATTTATGTTCCTTTCTTTGCAGTGGAAGTGGAAAATTTTTATAATTTCATTTCATATGGATAAATTAATTATTGCAAAATTTCTTGCACAGTCTTTGCTCGAGGTGATTGCAAGAGAGGTTTGACATCAACTGGTAAAATTTCTTTTTAGTGAATTTTTGGCTTCATGTTGCCTATTGTCCTTGGAAATCGGCACCTTGCTTAAGATTGTAATTGGTGTGCCTGAATTCTTATGAATAGGGGCTTAGGTTGTTTAATATTGACATGATTTGAAAGAAAGAGATTGAAGATTTGTATTATGTTATTGACATAAACTACTTCCTTAGTCAGCATTGATCAACATCACATTTACCTCTTGGCAAGAGAGTACAGCATGTGTTTGCAACTATAACTCATTGATCCATAATTAATTCTCTACATGAATCATATATGTGCCAACTTATTCATTTAATTTGGGCACAAATCACAAGATATTAGTTCTTGCGTATTATCATCTCTATAACTGGAATTGATCAAATAAGCAGCAACTACCTTTCCAATCTAAGTGATCAATTTTCATTTTCTTTCAAATGCTTTGACTTCACAGGTTATGAACATCTTTATATTTAACTTTGATGCTTGTTGCTTGCAAGGTATGGGAAAATGCCATAATATGAGCACATGTTTATAGATTTTCTTCTTAATCTTGTGCAAAGCAAATAGAAACAATGAGCAGCTTCGTGGATGTTGAAATAGTATACATGAAGTACATTATATTGTTTTGCTAGTGGGTCATGACACAGGGTGGAAGGAGCTTGTCTTTAGTTAGAATTTTTTTTCTTTCTTAGTCCCCTTCTTTTAGTTCTCATATACCATTGCTGCTTCTTTAACATCCAATGCTTTGAATATGCACCCCTATCTGCACATAACCCAAAATGCGATAATTTATGTACATTTTTTGACTCATAAACTTGAAGTTTATTAGAGCTTATGGATCAATTCCGATTTTTGCATGGTTCAAAGTTGTTTCTTGCATCTATGTTTTGTTTATTCTAGAGAGGAACAATTGCGAGTTGTCTGTAGAATTAAGTCCTTAAATTCATCTGTGTGGATTAACAAGAAACATTCGTGATTGATGGCAAGAAGACACTTTTCAAAATATTGCGCATGAGCAATGGACATGCACATTAGAACATAACAATGGCTCGTGTTGAATTGGAAAAATGATCACCTTTTTATTTTACAAATTAATTATTAAGTTTTATGTGTCTAATGAATTTTATATTTTTTTTAACTTTGTGTAATAATTTATATTCTTAATAAATTACTAAATTTTTAACAATTTGTCTAAAACTTATCACTTAGCCTATTGTTAAATTAAATTATTTTTATTTTGTAAAATCAGTTTAATAGTATTATATTTGCATATGTAATATTGTATAATTCAAAATAATTGATTTTTTTCAAATACTTCAACCAATCAATTCGGTTATCCAATGGCTTTGGTTATGTTTGTTTATATTTTTTGGGAGATATGTGTGTTTTTTATTTAAAAGTATGTAAAATTAAGAGAGAAAAATAAATAAAATTTGAAATGCATACTAATCGAAATATGTATTTTTTGGTGGTATAAAAAAAACAAACATAATTTTAACTTTTCACTTGAATTAATGCTTCAATTGTAAAAATGCTATACATTAGCTGTTTTTGTGCACGTGCATATAGTAACTATAATAATAGTGAATCAAACATTGAAGATCGAATTTGGAAATATAAGTGGTTTGTGAATTATTTGATGGAATGTGTGTATTAACAAAAGTCACGTGTGCAAGGAAAATAAACAAATAATTTTTGCCTTTTTTTCCTTGCACACGTGATTTTTGTTAAATAATAATTTATACAATAAAAATACATATATGAAATATAATTTGATAATATAGATATGAAATGCATTTCAAAATATTTATATCATAAAATAAAATAAATACTTATATTTTATATCTATGTTTCTATAGCTAAACTTTAATTTAAGAAAAATGTCCTCACACAATTATTTTAATCTATTCTTTTAAGACATGACAGTATAATTGATCTCACTTCCTCACTCTTTATTTTTCTTACAATCATATCTATTGTGTGTGTGTATTTCTTCACATTTTATGCATACACAATGAATTTGCCTTAATTACTAGTTAGATTACAATTAATTCACAGTTCATTCTGCTAAAGAAATTATAATTTTTATGGACAATTTGTAATCTAGGGCCAAATTTTTGAATTTTATGGAAATTCTTGAACTAATATTCAGTGTAAATGTATGTGTTTATGATAATTTATTCTCAAATTATAACATATTATTATAGTAAAAAATATAGCAGTACATTTTTAAGACGTGACGTCAAAAAAAATAAATCCCTTACCCCTCCTTTTGTTTCCCTTTATTTTATTTGTTTGTCATACATTTGCTATTTACAATATAATGAAAAATAGCAAACATAATTGCTAAAGCAATACTAGGATTTGGGGGGAAAAAAAACAGAAAAGAAAAAGTGAAATATCACTGTAGCAGAGAACTCACGCAAACGGAGGGTTTTGGCTGGAAAGGCACCCAACTACAGAGTCCTAACTTCCTCCCTTCTCCTCCCCAACACAGCGCTTTACCCTGTCTCCACACGCCTCTGCTTGCCCGGAAACGCTCACAAAATTCAACCGGTTCTTGAATCTCGATTCTGGAATTGCGTCAGAGTTCTTCCATACTTCCAAAATTCTGGTTAATGTTCTGAGAAATTTGTTTTCCAGGTATTTATTTGCAAATTATACTTGCACGTGATTGCAGGAATTGTTGCCGAGTTCTTATGTGCCACTCTGTGTGCGTGTCTCACACATTCTGCCCTTCTTGACAGCAGGAATCTTTATGCTTCGAGAACCGGATTAGGGTTTTGAAAAAATATTTATACTGTTTGTATCTATACTATATGTATACATAGCATGGCGCTGGCGACAACATCGCAGTCTATTAGATACACCGCTCCGGCGTCTGCCACCGGTGCTGGAAACCTGGATGCCCTCAACCGCGTACTCGCCGGCCTTTGCGTCCGCGGCAAACCCAAGGTCCGAATAATCAGTTCCACTGTTTGTCTTCCCCATCCCCCTTTCATGACGTAGATTCGTCCTTTGTTGAAGGAAAAATTTTTTTGGCTTGAGTCATACGGATTCCACGTGTTACTTGTTCTTTTGGTAATACTGAATTGGACTTGTTTTGCGTTAATCGAAGTATTGGAAACTGCAGCTTGATATGTTTACATTGCTAATTTTATGGTGAAACTGTTTGATTTGTATTAATTACTACTACACATGTGAAGCCCATTGGTCATCTTGCGCACCGGGCCCTCATGCTCAAGTTGTTCCCTTTGTATCACTCACTATGTGGCGTATAACTTCTTTATGGTCTCATAATTTGCTTATATTACTTGACCTTTAACTTACTGGTTTTATATTGAAAGAGCTTTAATTAATTTCCAGGACGGGGCTGCCTCAGCATTGAGAAGGCTTGTAGAGGAACAAGCTCGTGATCTCAGTGGTGAAGCATTTTCTCGTTTTATGGATCAGCTGTATGATTGTATCACTGACCTCTTAGAAAGCAATGAAGTTGCTGAAAATATGGGGGCATTAAGGGCCATTGATGAGCTTATAGATGTTGGAATTGGGGAGAATGCTGTGAAAGTTGCTAAGATTGCTAATTACATGAGAACTGCTTTTGAGGCAAAACGTGAACCTGAAACTTTGGTCATTGCTAGTAAAGTTCTGGGCCACTTAGCGAGAGCTGGTGGAGCAATGACGGCTGATGAAGTGGAACGGCTGGTATGTTGAAGATTTCCCTCTGTTGGTGGCATGATGACATTAATTTTGTGATTTTTTGAGCCGTGCTTTTCTCAGGTAAAAATTGCGTTGGATTGGCTTCGAGGTGATAGAGTTGAATATCGTCGCTTTGCTGCTGTTTTGATTTTAAAAGTATGTACACTCTTACTTGTCTGACTGAATTCTTACAGTTACTAAAAAATTTGCTTACTTGGAAACATTTTGATTTTTTTTTTTTGGGGCAAATTTTATTTCATTGCCCATTGTAGTATGAGTGAGGGAAGAACAAGCCATGAAAGGATTAAGAGATGTGTTGTTAATTTACTGTATCCTATTGCATGAGAGTGGTCCTTGGGTTC
Source organism: Avicennia marina (assembly GCA_019155195.1). Lineage (NCBI taxonomy): Eukaryota > Viridiplantae > Streptophyta > Magnoliopsida > Lamiales > Acanthaceae > Avicennia > Avicennia marina. Next base: position 2,906,075 of record CM032770.1, on the reverse strand, counting down.
GTTCTAGCCCTTGCTTGGAAAATGGTTTCCAGTTATTTGCACATACAGTTGTACATATTGAAGTAAAATGGTTTTTGCTTTTTTTTCTGAAAAAGAATCCTTAGATTATGTTGGACAGCCTGTCTTGTTATTGTTTCAGGATGTGAACTTGAAGAAAAACTTTAAGGGTAGTAGGACTGTCATGACGCGATTTTGTTTGTTGGATTCACCTTTTGACATATTAGTCTATGTCTACATGCAATTATTGGAAGTAAAGAATTGTTGGAAAGAATAGTGGCAGCCTCATAAAGGAAACTAGAAGATGGCTGGAGTCAACAAAATGAGAAAGAATGAGTAGAAAAGGCTTTACCCTTGCATGGCTTAAAGGAAATCAACAACAAACAGTCGTAATTCCCAATGATAATTATATCTATTGGAACAAGAGGATACATATGTACATGCAGGCCTCATAGATTTCTTCTAGGGAAAAGACTTCTTACTTGTAAAAAATAATCGATTCATTCCAAATCTTATCTTGGATGGCTAAGGTCTCCAAACTAAACTCATATAATATTTGTATTTTATTTGAAAATTAATTCTCGTAAACATGAACCCTGCAATTTTAAAAACTGTTTATGTCCCATTAGCCCTAGAGCCTGTAAAAGTTACTACTTATTAAAAACTACTTAAATTTAAGGCTCTTGTGGCACAATATATCATCTTCAAGTTTGCGTAGTTTTGAGCAGAAAAGATTTTGCTAAAGTATCGTTTCAATTTTCTCATAATGATTTTGTTTGGTCATCTGACACCAAAAGATGCATGGAAGCAAAATAACAGTATTATATTTAAACCAATAATCTGTACTTTTTCAAACTATTTAGTCCTCTAGACATTTTACTTGTTGAAATTGATGTGCACCCCTATGCCTTTAGTTTTTGTTAAAATTTTTTAATAATTGTCATAGGAAATGGCTGAGAATGCTTCAACAGTTTTCAATGTGCATGTTCCTGAGTTTGTGGATGCTATCTGGGTTGCTTTGAGGGATCCAAAACTGGATGTTCGGGAGAGAGCTGTAGAGGCGTTGCGTGCTTGTCTTCGAGTTATTGAGAAGCGTGAGACCCGATGGCGTGTCCAGTGGTAAGTGTTCTTTTCTTCATTATGCCAATGGGTAATATATGATCATGTCAGCATTTTGTGTAAAATGAGTTCACTTCCGTGATATGCCCTGTCCCAATGTAATTTATTTACTATCCAAATGTACTTCTCGTCCCATCTTCTTTTACTTTTTCTTTGCTGTAAGCGTTTAAAAATCAAAAATAATAATGAGTACATCATTAAATTGTAGAGTATGTGTAAAAATTCTCGTTGAAGCTTAAAACAGTTAGTAATCTTCAATTTTATAATTACTTGATTTAGTTTTTTCTCTGATGTTCAGAATGTTTTAGATGGTGAGGATTAACTCGCAACTGCAAGTGTATTTTTACCTCTACTCATTGAGTTATATTTTCTGCTTGGTTCTGGAAGATGTTTTTTAACTGAGATCATGAAAGATCCTTTACTTGATTCATTTTTATCTGGTGGCACCTTGGCTGTTTACACCACAGTAAGTCTTAGTTGTGTGGTCTTCTGACATTAAGTATGTTATTTGTGTTCAAAGATTTGAAAGATATTATTTTTGTAATTTCAGATTGTCTTATTCAAAGATCAGTGAGGTCTAATCTTCGGATGTCCTCCTTTTCTTGGCCATTGACACCACAATAAAGTTTTGTTGCCTGGTCTACAATATGATGTTTAGTATAATGTATGTGTTGAAGTTTTGAAGTTAATGGTTTTAAATTTTCATTCAGTAGTGCCGTACTGCAGAGATATATGAGGATGAGATTTTTGGAGTCTTATTTTTCATGCTAATTATTAAATGATTCAACATGTAGTGTGAGAACTATCCTTGAGCAGGTTTGAGCTTGGCTCGACTTGTCTCAAATATGGTTCATCTGTAAATTGAATTTATGATTTAACTATGAGGAAATCACTTATCTGAACTCAATATTGGGCCTGAGGCCCTGATTTTGCCTAGAAAATATATTATCTTTGAAAAAGTTCTGGGCCTATAGTTAATTTTTCATGGGCTCAATCACTGGGCCATATTGTTCTTTCATATTTATATTATGAGACTGAAATTTTATTTGTGAAGCCCTATTATTATCAGATGGAGTTTACATGCATTATCTAAAGCTATGCCTTTTGAAATCCAACTAATTCTAGGAACGAGTCCTTCCAGAACCCTTTGTATGCTTTCATGAGTTGTCAAAATTTCAGTTCTGCCCTCTTATTTTCATTACTTCTGCTAAATTTTGTCTTCTCATGCTATATGGATAAGTAAGCATTAAAACAGCATATATGGGCACTTATGTTTGATTTCCTATAGGCACATTGTTAAAGGTTTTATTTTGTAGTCATCCAAAGCCATAGGTCTTAATGTAATTGAACTGTAAACATTGGATTGTTTTCTTCACTAGCAATCTTGTGCGCTGCTGTTAAATAGAAGTGCAAGACTTAAGAAAATAGTTTTTGAATAAATAAGCCAAAGAAAAGAATAGTACATTACATTGTTTTAGTTTTAACCTTATATAAGCTTGAAAAGTAAAAGAGCTGATAAAAATCTAGAGTAATCTTTGGACATACTGTAGGATTTTCATACTGGAACTTTGGTTGCTCTGAATGCTTATTTATATAATCTTTTTATGTGTGATGTCTGTTTTGAATTTCAGTGAGTATTATGCTGGTGTATTTGTCATTGAAGTTTTTATCAATGAAAGGATTTTATAATGATTTGAGTAACTTGGAGAAAAATGTTTTTTGATTTGTATTTGTTCATGAATTTTTTTTTTCCCTTTTTGGCTATTCTTCTCTTGGATCATTGTTTTGCTTAATAATGTTTACGGCAGGTATTATCGCATGTTTGAGGCTACACAAGATGGATTGGGAAGAAATGCCCCAATACATAGCATACATGGTTCTCTCCTTGCAGTTGGGGAACTGCTGAGGTAGGTTTAGATAATGTAGATGATGAGCTTCCTATCAGCAGAAGTTGTGTGTGCTGTATTGCAGCTTAACAAGCTGCATTTGTTTTCCTTTCCCTTCATTGTTTACAATTGGATTCTGACTTCTAGCTGAAAAATATTTCTACTCTAGATTTTTGGTAGCTTCTTTAGGAAAATCTGGTATTACTTTATTTTGGAAATACTTTCTTTTGTGGGGCTGACAACTTGCTGCAGCATTTTGTGTTTAGTTTTGTTTATTTTGTTCTTCGAACAATGGTGACCTCTTTGGTTATGTAAATTGCTTTTTGAATCTTTCCTCAGAATGATTTCTTGAGATGACAAGTTCACTATAAACTAGTAATTTGATCCTTTTATTTGCTGTTGATGAATGATGTAGTCATGATCGGTGATTTCATTTACTTATTGTTATTATTATTATTATTATTATTTTTTGGTGTAGTCAATGATGCTGCTATCTACATCCACTGAGTAGCTTTATTAGTGATAAGAGCTGGCCCTGCCACAGTGATGTAGATAGAAAACTAAATATTTATTTTGGGTGCTGTAGTGGTTGCTTTAAATTTTTGTATTGGAATGGAATGAAAATCAAAAACCAATAGTATGAATTTTTTTCAACATTTTGGCCTCCATTCGTGGGAACAACCTATCTGTTTCTAAGCAATACTTAGAACTATGAGTAAGGTAGGAAGTATCTGAATATCCATTCTTGTGAGGTATACTGGGGATTAAACTAAATCAAAAATTTTCCATTGTTTGTGGGTTCTCATTGCGAGAGATGATACCATTTGGCAGGAATACAGGTGAGTTCATGATGTCCAGATATAGAGAAGTAGCCGAGATTGTTCTCCGATATCTAGAGCACAGGGACCGACTTGTTCGCCTCAGCATAACCTCTTTGCTTCCTCGAATTGCCCATTTTCTACGTGACCGCTTTGTGACTAACTATCTGGCAGTTAGTATTTTTCTCCTCTATTTATAACCATGCTTAGCTGCTTGTGTAATTAATTTATGATATTTCACAGTTTGCCTGATAAAACTCTCCTTTCCCAGATTTGCATGAAGCACATACTTCATGTTCTTAAAATACCAGCAGAAGCTGCTAGTGGTTTCATTGCTCTTGGGGAAATGGCTGGTGCGTTAGACGGTGAGCTCATCAATTATTTGCCGACAATAACAACTCACTTGCGTGATGCGGTATGAGCTAGATCATTAATTAACATTAGTATTCTGACAGCACCATTACATATTTCTGTTATTTCTGGATATTTGTCTGGCACACAGTAACATTTTTGAGAAGTGGCTGTGTTTTTTGGTAGATTGCTCCTCGTAGAGGGCGACCTTCTATGGAGGCTTTGGCTTGTGTTGGAAATATTGCTAAAGCAATGGGGCCTTCTATGGAGCCTCATGTACGTAGTCTCTTGGATGCTATGTTTTCCGTTGGATTATCCTGCACCCTAGTGGACGCCCTTGTGAATATAACTGCCAGGTCTAGAGAAAGATATCATGCGTTCCTGTTCATTTTTCATTTTCTTAACGAATTGGAGGATTTGACATTGTGATTTCTTTGGTATTGCAGCATCCCATCTTTACTTCCAACCATTCAAGTACGTTTGCTCGAATGCATTTCAGGAGTTCTTTCTCGACACCAACAAGTTCAGTCAAGACCTTCTGTTGCTACTACTCGAACCAGTAGCATAGCTGCCACTGTACAAGTGTCTGAACTCAATGGTTCAGCTCTTGTTCAACTTGCTTTGCAAACCCTTGCTGAATTTAATTTTAAGGTTGCTTCACTTTTGAACCATCTGCTCTTTGTCCCCTTTCCTCCCTGCCTTTTCATAATGGAGATGCTATTGTTTCAGGGTCATGATCTTCTTGAGTTTGCAAGAGACTCTGTCGTGGTATATTTGGAAGATGAGGATGGAGGTACACGAAAGAATGCTGCTTTATGTTGCTGCAAACTGATGGCAAATTCCTTATCTGGCGTCTCTTCTGCCCAGTTTAGCTCTAGTAGGACTAATCGTGCTGGTGGAAAGCGATGCCGTCTTGTTGAGGAGGTTTGATTCTTTACAAACTGTTGTTAATCACTATTATTAATCTCTTGTTAACTCTTTCAATAATATTTTTGCCTCTCTGAACTTTCATTTGTGTAAAATACACAGATCCTTGTATGGTAAATTTTGTAATCCCTGGTCTTTCTTGTAGGGTAACAATCAATTTTGACCATCTAATTTGATTTTTCTAAGATAATAATATAAATTTTCCATCACACTTAAATCCACTCTTTCTTTATTTCTTTGGCATGGAACATCTTTTGAAAGTGGGGATCTAGAAAGGGTTTTACTCTGTTACATAAGCAATATAAAATAGACTATGGTTCTGATGTTTAATAGAACTTAGAAGTCTTACTTATCAGTTACTAAACTGTGAGTTCAACTTTTGTTCTCTCACCACTTCGCTGTTGTAAACTATTTCCGTTGTCCACAATCTCTGCTTTTGATTCCCATTCATACAAATCCACTATTATCTTTGGTAGCTAATTTTGTTTTACTCCAAAAGCTAATTACTTTTAGTTGATTAGTTTAATATTACTGTCTATAAAATCTTAACATTGCTTTTGAGGCTTTGTATATGCTTGTAGATACCTAATAATCTTTTTGATTGATCCAATATATCACAAAGTATTATGTACCGAATATGATGACAAAGAGTTTCATTCCTTTTCAGGAGGCTATATCATTCATGAAAACTTATTTCTATTAACTTTTGGAGTGAGGACGATTTAAACTTACCTATCCAAGTAAAGGAATTTGTATTTTTCAAGAAACCAATGTTAAATAACTTCAATTCTTTTGGATGTTTCACTCTGAATTAGTTTCTGTAATCTTTTGAGAAGGCTATAAATACAGGCTTAGATGGAAAACTATTGAAACTGTATTCAATCCATGATCTGAATAGTTCAAAGTAATTGAACTGAGATACTTCGTACTTCAACCAACAAAAGATGCCTTTGCTTCCTTGTTTCTGTGAGTCTAGGTGTTGAAATTGAGACATGATCTATATGTGTACCTGGTGGGATTTGTCCTCTCATGATTTTTGGTTGGTGGAATTGGTCCAGTTTACTCAGAGAGGCTTCTTTCTTGTTTGAAACAGTCTTGAGCTTTCTCAATGGTAGCATGATGCCGCTTTGGGAGTCATTATTTAATGTGTACCAAATGGCAGAAAAAGGACATACTCACTTCTAGTTTTTTAAATGTTGTTTTATTTTATGATCATTATTATGAATTACGTTATTTATACATCCAGATATTATCATGACGAGTACTTTGCTCTCAGCTGTTCAATGTGGCCACGTACTTCTCGATTAAGTCTAGTATTACAGTTGCTGAACATTAGGTTATGGTGTTTATATTCGATTATGGCTTCATTCTTTGTTGGCTACTTTGCACCCGTTGATCTTCTGTTGGCTTGCTTACCTTTTTGAGATGCTATTTTCCTCTGCAGATAGTGGAAAAGCTTCTCATTGCAGCTGTTGCTGATGCTGATGTTAGTGTTCGGTGTTCTATATTTTCTTCTTTGCACGAGAGTGGAGGATTTGATGATTTTCTGGCACAAGCTGATTGTTTGACTGCGATTTTTGCTGCTTTAAATGATGAGGTATTGTTGCCAGGAATTTGGCATGGTAGCAGTTATGTGGGATTCTGCAAATTGTGGTTGTTAAGGTTACCCTCTATAAAATTTGCCCCAGTTCTATGAGTGGTAGACTTTTTGTTTATCTAAGCTTGAGTAATCAGCTTGCATTCTACAAGGCCTTGCTGCACACTAACCTTTTCGGTGCCCGCCTTTGGGAGGATTTATACAGATATAAACTTTAATATGATGCTTTTGACAAGGAATAAGTCCCATGGATCTGTCGTTTTTTATTGTAACCAAAAACTGCATGATTTTGGTAGCAGCCTGATAAAACTGATTGTGTGTAGACATTTGTTCAGAAAATTTGTGTTGAGCATGCCCTCCGAACATTTGTGTTGTAACACATTCTTGGATTACTAAAACTACTATTTTGTGGTTGAATCTCGACATTTTAATATTTCTATAAGCTATGTTAAAATTGCTGTAAGCTATATCTCTTATTTTACGAATAATTTTTTGAGTTAATTGTCTATGATCTAGTTGCTTTTCTTTTTATGACTCATAAAGGTGGAGACAAGATTGTTCTTGAACCTGAAATTGAGATGCCCTTCTAGGTTTTTATGTTTTTATAAGAATTTTGGCATTCATGCATGCCACAGGAAATCTGACCTTTTTGGTTAGGGAGAAGACTGAACCTCATTGTCCTGTTTACAACTTGTGGCATTTAAATTAAGTTACTAGTTATGACTTTCACTTGGGAGAATATACAGATGTGCGGTTGTCTTGTGATACAATCCCATCAATTTTATAACTTGCTTGATATTTTATTAGGACTTTGAAGTTCGGGAATTAGCAATTTCAGTGGCTGGAAGACTATCTGAAAAAAATCCAGCATATGTACTTCCAGCTCTCCGCCGGCATCTCATTCAATTGTTAACTTATCTAAAGCAAAGGTATTGCTGAGACACTTCGGTTGCTTGACCTTGTTGGACAACTTCAGCTGCTCATCGTGATAACTCTGTTTCATATTCTTGTGCTTCCCATTCTTTTGCATTTTGTTCATTGTATAACTATTGACATTGCTATTTCTGTGAACAGTGCTGATAGCAAATGCAGAGAAGAAAGTGCAAAATTGTTGGGATGCTTAATTCGCAACTGTGAGAGATTAATACTCCCATATATTGCTCCAATACACAAGGTTCCACAGAACTAATGATAACTTCTGTTTGGTCAGTTAGTTGCTTTTGCTTTTGCTTTTGTTACTTTTTTTGATTTTTCAGGCCCTTATTGCAAAACTCAACGAGGGAACTGGGGTGAATGCTAATAATGGCTTGATAAGTGGTGTTCTGGTAACTGTTGGGGATCTCGCTAGAGTGGTGCGTGTTTCCTTGATTTTTTTCTTCCATTGAAGCACTTCATAGATGTGCTAGTTAGTTTATTATTTGTTGTGGTCTGTATGAATATATTATGGATAGTTCCTACGAAGGATTGGACTAATACTTGAATTCTCCATCTAGATGCTACGTAGTTGTTTCTCATTTTTCAGAGACTGAGTATAATAGGAGCATCCATTGACAAAATAGTTTTTTAGTTGTATTAATGTAGTGGAGTGATCCATGAACTCATAATTTTTGACTACTACTTATCATATCTTTATGTATCAACATATCAACATCAGGAGTAGATATCTTTATTGAAGGCAGCATTAGTTTACTTTATATCTATATGTTTTGTTAGCTTTGTATTGTTTGGGCGTAATTTTTTCCCTTAACTTTCTAGCTTGTGAAAAATGGGCCAAATATCTGCATTTTGATAATTAAACATTTTTTATATGCAGAAAGTTGTAGATGAACTTGTAAAGATGTTCAACTAACTTGTTGATGCTTTGTGCTGTTGCTTTGTTCTCTCCTTGTGTTCAGGGTGGCTTTGCAATGAGACAGTATGTTGAAGAACTTATGACCTTAATTATTGACGCTTTAGTAGATGGTGCTGCTGCAATGAAACGTGAAGTGGCCATCACAACTCTAGGTCAGGTGTTACAGAGCACAGGGTATGGTTTCTTTTATTTTGCTTGTTTGTCTACATGTATAACCAGGTCAAGTGGTACAGGGGATAGGGTATGGTTTTTTTCATTTTGCTTGTTTGTTTACATGTGTATCTTTTGTTATATTAAGTATCTGAGGGTTCTAAAGTTGACGCTGGTTGTTTGAGTTATATGACTTCCACTTGAATTACTCTCCTGTAGGAAAGATATGGTTGTTTGGCTGTGAAGTCAGCAGTGTCAGTATATCAAATTTTAGGTTTTTGCAGTACTTAATGGCTCAGAGGGACATGCCATGTAATTTCTTTGGTAATGGAAGTGATTCCTCCTAATATTACTAACAGGTGGACTGAGCACTCTTTTATATGATTTATCTTATGAATATATACATATAAAGTTTATAGATTAACAAATATGGATAAACAAATGCATACAAATTGTATACAAGATGATCAGTGGATGATGATGTTTTGATTCTTTATTGATGTGAGAACCTTCAGACTTTTTACTCTCTTGAATATGTGTCTCAGATGATTTTGGATGATTTTGCAGCTATGTCGTTACTCCATCTAGTTTGCATTCTCAGTTGCTCGGAATACTTTTAAAACTGCTTAATGGTGAGCTAGCTTGGTCTACCAGACGTGAGGTTCTGAAGGTTGCTGAATTCAACTGACTACTTTAAAATTTCTTCAACTTATTTTTTTTGTTTTTAGGCTTAAACTGTTCCTTGGTAATTTCTAGGTTCTGGGAATAATGGGTGCTTTAGATCCCCATGTGCATAAACGGAATCAGCGAGGCTCAGCAGGTTCTCATGCGGAAGTTGCCTGTACAGCTGGTGATCCTGGTCAGCATATTCGCTCAATGGATGAACTGCCTATGGATCTTTGGCCATCTTTTGCTACATCAGAAGATTATTATTCCACTGTGAGAATTTGAATCTTAGATGCATGTTTTTCAGTGTAGTGACTCGATTATAGATTAGAATGCTCCTCTTAGTGCTTCTGGTAACACTGATTTGGTACAGGTTGCTATAAGTTCGCTCATGCGAATTTTTAGAGATCCTTCACTTTCTAGTTACCACCAAAAAGTAGTTGGATCTCTCATGTTCATATTCAAGGTTAGTATATGTCATGGCTGTTCATTGTTTTAGAATACTGATTTTTATTGATGCTGTTGTTTTTCAGAATGCTTGCTCTTTCTTCTACCTTGCTGCATATTTTTATTGTGCATGACTGCCTACTCCTCAGAATCCATTGTTAACTTTTGTTGCTTGTTCTGCGAGATAAGTCAATGGGTCTTGGCTGTGTTCCTTATCTTCCAAAGGTGAGTACATTAGTTTCTTGCATTGCGATCCTACTTATAAGTGCTTCTTTTCTTATTTGCAAGAATAATTTGAAGCGGACATGATAACTGTTTCTCTTCCTACTCATCTTATAGGGCAATTTGTTTTGTAAAGTTAGGTTTAAGCTTGAAGTATTGTAAACCCTAGATCTGCTTATAATGCATCCTCATGAGCTGAAGTATAAAGGTGCTTTGTGAATGTGTGCAGATCTAAAGTCAAACTGTCAGGCAAAAGTGTAGATTCAAGAACAGCACTATCTAGTTGCAAACAAAGTTATAGTGATGGTTTTAGAGAACAGAAAAATATAAGAAAGTGCTGAAGGTGTTATCTTTTCCTATGCCCATGAATACGTATTTATAGGACAAATGATTTACAAAATATAGTCCCAATGGATTCAAATCTGAAGGTATTTAACTCCTAAAGTTAAGCTACCATACTGCTGCTTTAATCCTTAATTGTATGCTAAAGAAACTGCGGTCACTAAGCCCTAAATCTAAGTTCATATATAGCTGTCAACACATATAGCTAAATGAACATGGTGTTAAAATACTTGCCATGTTGTATAGATGTATAGAAAATGATGTTCTTCAGCCGTATGGCAGACAATGTATCTTATTTTATTTGGTACATTTTGAGCTCTGCCACATCTTCTGTCTTGTTGATTGATTACTTATCCTCTTCATGACTCGTCTCACCAAATGCCTTTCTAGTTTGTATTTATTGTCCTGCGCAACTTGTACTCGCATTCGCTCAACATTAATTGGGTAGACAAGCAGTTGAAATTTTAATTAGATCTGCAGGATTTCTGGTGGTACAGAAAAACCCTACAAAAACTTGAACCAAAACTAGGCCTTCAAAATGCACATATGAAGTTGTAAAATGGTTTCTGCTTCTAGTTGCATGAAGTTGAGAATAATGCTTAGCGTAATGATTTTGTAAATGTTGTTTGTTGCTCATACCTTTTTCCTTTTTCCTTTTTCTGAATGAAATTGGTCCTATCAGGTTCTGCCTGATCTCCTCCATACTGTTCGTACTTGCGATGATGGTCTTAAGGAGTATATTACATGGAAACTTGGAACTCTGGTTTCTATTGTCCGTCAGGTATCCATACTTGACCAGTCTCTTCTAGTGTTTTCTAATCATCTTTGCTTATATCTTATTATTCTGAATGTGCAGCATATCCGTAAATATCTGTCAGAGCTGTTTTCTCTAATATCAGAATTATGGTCATCCTTCAGTTTGCCAGCGACTAACCGACCAGTGCATGGATATCCAGTAAATCAGCTTCTATGCACGAATGTGGCATATTGTCAATGATCATGGTTTATATTATACTGAGCACATATACATATCTGCTTATAATACGTTGTTATTGGCCTTTCAATTTTAGATTCTCCATCTGCTCGAACAACTTTGTCTGGCTCTCAATGATGAATTTAGGACACATCTTCCTTCTATCCTTCCATCTTGCATTCAAGTCCTTAGTGATGCTGAGAGGTTTAAAGACTATACTTACGTAGCTGATATTCTCTGTACTCTTGAAGTTTTTGGAGGTCGGTCCTTGTTTTGGCCTTTCTCGGTTTGATCCTTTAATATCTTACATAAATGAGTGAGAAATCTTTGACCTGAATCTGTAGGAACTTTGGACGAGCATATGCATCTACTTCTTCCTGCACTCATTCGAATTTTCAAAGTGGATGCTTCAGTAGAAGTGCGGCGTGCTGCCATCAGAACTCTTACTAGGTTGATACCACGTGTGCAGGTTGAACATAGACCCTAATTCATTGTTTGAATTTTATATCTTTAACTATTATGGTTAAATTATTTGCTTTCTGTTTCACCAGGTAACAGGTCACATATCATCTCTTGTGCATCACTTGAAGCTTGTCCTGGACGGGTCTGATTTACCTCTCATTTACTTGTAATTATGCTATGTGCTGTAACTTACTGAATCCTTGAACCTTTAGGAAAGATAGGACGGATCTAATATTTGAGAATAAATGTGTTTCCAGACTTCATTCTGTAAACCTGGATCTAGGGTTGACTCTTCAGAAGCATGTGAATAATTTACCTAGGAAAAATTGTAGATTTTCATGCCCCTACTTCTTGGTGATCTGTTTGTACACTCTTTCAGTGGTGTATTATCTTATTACAATGTTATTTTCGTACAATTCACCAGGATTAATTAGGTTAATTTCTAGGTATGACAATGAATTTTAATGGTTCTTCAACTGTTTATGATTTGCTGATTCTCTGGGATTTTGATACTTAAGTGGTGCTCGTAGCGGAAATTTGCTACATTTTTGGGTCTACTTATAGAGGGTTAAAATAGTGTGTTAAGTAATAGAATAGATGGATGCTGTGTTCAGAATGTTAAATATAGTTGACAAGTTCCTTATCCATCCATGTCATGGGGTTGGGTGATGGAATGAGGAATTATGAATCTCTTTTCTCGTTCACATGATTCAAGTGTACTTTCAGGGATCGTTGGGCAAGTGGTGGTTTTTTTTGTTTGTTGATAGCAATTATGTAATATTGGTCTGTACGTACCCCTGCTGGCATTAAAGCTGAATCATAATAATTTCAACTTGTATTTCCTATATATATGGAGATCTCTGCTTCTTCAATTAAAGGATAAAGTTTATCATGTTCAGTGTGCTGGGAGTAACTAAGACCTGTAGAATGTTCTGAGCTTCATGTACTTGCTTACTAACATGTTTACTTTGAAATTGTATTGTTTACAAGAACTAATCTGAAAGGGCATTTCAATTACAAAACTTGCTCTAAACCTGCATCTGGTACATCTAAATCCAACTTTAACCTTGGAATGCAGCAGGGAAAAATGGTTCAGATATTACCTGGCCATAATTTGTGTTTTATGAAAAAATTCACGTGTTGTAATCTGACAAGAGGTGATTACTGTTGAAGGCAGAGATCTTAGGTCAAAATGTAGTCTGACTTTTGCTATGCATCTGAATGATTATCATTTTTCTAGTTTATAATTATTGGTTGATTCTTGAAGATGATAATTGCTAGTTTTCTTTCCCCATCACTTAGGCCAGGCATCCATTTTACAGGAAAAATAATGAGCTTAGAAATGATGCTTTGGATGCACTGTGTTGCCTAGCTCATGCTCTTGGGGAAGACTTCACTATTTTCATCGCATCAATCCATAAGCTTTTATTGAAGCATCGCCTGCAGGTACTGTTGATATTTTTAGTTTTATATTTCCTTCATTATTGGTCAAAAAATTTGTCTGTTTTACAAAGCATATTCCGTCTCTTGACCAGCATAAGGAATTCGAAGAAATTCAAGGCCGCTTACAGAGAAGGGAGCCACTAATCCTTGGGAATGCTGCTTCTCAGAAACAAAATCGTCGGATTCTTGGGGAGGTTATCAGTGACCCTTTAAGTGATACAGAGGACCATGATGGTAGATTTGATCTGCACAAGGCCCATCAGGTACATTGATTTTTTCCTCTTTAAGTTATAGATTGGTAGCAAAAATTGATAATCTATATGATCATCTAAATTTCTTGCTCTATCTATTGGTTCCATGAAATATAGTTCTCCAGTTGTTTTGTGTCTGCTTGTTTCCTTTTGACTGAAATGGTGGAGATGATAAAATGTTTATTCATATTTCATAACTTCTCATTATGTAGAAAAAATGAGTCTATTTCCTGTTATTTTGGAGTTGATAGAATGTGTATATTTAGTTCATGACTTCTCATTATGTAGAAAAAATGAGTCTATTTCCTGTTATTTTGGAGTTGATAGAATGTGTATATTTAGTTCATGACTTCTCATTTTATAGAAAATGCAATTCATATTTCCTGTTGATAGAATTCCTGGTATTTCCTACTCGACCACTTTTTTAAGACAGCAAACTGCGAATTGGAGCAATTTGTATTTTTATTGGCATTGGTGTAGTCCGTGCTTTAGTGTGAGTCATTCAAGTTATCACCTTAAGTTTGGTTTGAGACCTTTGCTCTCTAGAATATACTAGCCGATTGCACAGAATCATGCTGCTTTGAAACAGCAAAATTTTCAGTATGTTGTGCTTATGTACTGGCCACCGGACTGCTGTAGTTTCATTTGTGTGGATTGATGAGAATATTTGTAAGCCTTACTTCATAAAGTCATGTTTACAAAGGAATCCCTTGCACTTTTGGGGTTTTCTTGAACATGCGGCGCTGCTGCTCCTTTAAGGTCCGTGGTAGAAGGATAGACTTGTTTGGTGGACAAGGGGCTAATAATTAGTGTGGCATTCAATACTCCATTAGTATGACGAAGGCTAGAAATTTCTATGTGCTGTTTACAAAGTAACGAATTGAGTGCTATCCTTCTCTGGTTTTAACTTAATGTTAGTGGACAGGTGAAGTTAAAAGAAGAAGGATTTGGCTCATTGTAGAAATTATTTGACACGTTATTTTCTTTTTATATTTTTAGCATAAATAAATCAGGATCTATAAAACTGGGTTCTTTGTTCAACTTTTTTAGGTTGATGAATCTCGATTACGTGCTGCTGGGGAGGCTTCTCAGCGTAGTACAAAAGAGGACTGGGCTGAGTGGATGAGGCATTTTAGCATTGAACTATTGAAGGAATCACCCTCACCAGCTTTGAGAACATGTGCGAAGCTTGCCCAGCTGCAGGTTATTCTCATTACTTTTCAACTTATTCCCTTTTCTCTCACTTTTTACTCCTTTAGCTGAAAAGTACAGATGGATGGAATGATTTTCTTTTGTTAGAAATCTAATGCCACATTTCTGGCAGCCTTTTGTGATTTTCTTTCATTAGACATCTAATGACACGTTTTTGGCAGCCTCTTGTTGGAAGGGAGTTGTTTGGAGCAGGTTTTGTCAGCTGCTGGACCCAACTGAACGAGCATTGCCAAGGGCAGCTAGTGCGCAGTTTGGAAATGGCCTTTTCATCCCCAAACATACCTCTGGAAATTCTTGCTACACTTTTGAACTTGGTATATATTACACGATTAATTGAACTTTAGGTTTGTGATGGCTGAGTTGGTGATAAATCTAGATTGATCCTTTTTTTGTATGTAGTGCTTGTATATTTGAAATTTTCAACAGTTAACTTTGTTGGCCTCAGCAGAAAATCACTGGACAAGTAAATTTTTGAAATTTTCTTTGTCAAAGTTAATTTGTATCTAATTACCATGCTAAAAAATACAAATGGATGGTTCACGTTCTATTGGAGATGCTGTTGAAATTCAGAATTTACAGAGATGAGTAACTTTGGGATAGGGACATGAGTTTTATAATCTATGTTGATTTTTAGGATAGCAAAATTGGAATGATTAGACAGTGGGTGATATAAAATCCCATTCTTACAGTGAATTATGTTTTTCTTGAATGTGCACTTGCAGTTATGTTATGTCAATGAGCTCGTGGAATGATTTTTTCAGGCTGAGTTTATGGAACACGACGAGAGGCGTCTCCCTATTGATATTCGTCTGCTTGGTGCTCTTGCAGAAAAGGTGGCATTTTTTAACAGCATTTGCACAAGCTGCATCACATCATTATGCGTCTACAAGTAAAATTTTCTCCAACTCTTGTGTTTCAGTGTCGAGCATATGCGAAGGCTCTGCACTATAAAGAGATGGAATTTGAGGGTGCACGTTCAAACAGGATGGATGGAAACCCTGTTACTGTAGTTGAAGCTCTTATTCATATAAACAATCAGTTACACCAGTACGAGGTCATTACTTAAATGGTTAAGAAGTTCATGTGCTCTTGTTCATGTACTGGGTCTTGAACTGAATTATTTGTCTTGTGTGAAGGCGGCAGTTGGAATATTAACATATGCTCAACAACATTTAGGTGTTATTCTGAAAGAGTCATGGTAAGATTTTCCATTACTAACTTTTAAAATTTGCTTTTGATCATTTATTCTCCCTTATTCCCACCATCCACTGAGCTTGTTAGAAACTAAGGTATCTGGTAATTATTCTTCATAGAAATTTGTTCCAAGAACATGTAGTGTCCACAAGATAATAATTTATTTCACTTATTTTTAGACACTCAAATAAATTTGGTTTTGTCAAGGTATGAGAAACTTCAGCGATGGGATGATGCTCTGAAAGCTTACACTCTCAAAGCCTCTCAAGCGTCAAGTCAACATCTTGTTCTGGAGGCAACGCTTGGTGTGTATTCCTATTTAATTATGAGCTCATTTTTTTTGGATTTGAATAGCTTTTGTATACGAGTTGGTTTTGGCTAGCTGCATTTCTGGATGAAAGGGGTATTGTGTATTAAAAAATGTATCATATTATATTTAACATTCCCAAACTGCAGAATCTTTTGATTAGCATAAAATTCGGATGAAATGTGTATCTTCTGGAACCAGCTAAGAGGCAAATCCGAAAATATGTAATGGTTTTTCGATTGTGACTGGGTTGGTTGTTTGGCCGAGTGGAAAGTTTATCTACCAAATTTTTGGGGTAACTCGTCCCTTTTACATGGCTCAGCAAAATCTCTGAATTACTGAACGTTGTTTTTCACAAGATTTTACTGTTTTATAATCGGTGTTGTGATATCATGAAACTCTTTCATGATAAAATTTGAATTTTTGTGGATTGTATATCTATTTGAATGCATCTTCTTCTGTTGGTATTTTCTGAACTCCATTTGCGGTAATGCCTGTTTTTCTTTTAAATGCATGCTTGCTTTGAAAATGATGGTAATTTGACCAACTCCATTTACATTTATGTTTTTCGGATTTTTTGTTCTTTGGTAATGAGAATATGTTTCTTTTGTTTTGTTAAATCTCTGTAAGGGCGAATGAGATGCCTGGCTGCACTTGCTCGTTGGGATGAGCTCAACAATCTTTGCAAGGAGTACTGGACGCCTGCTGAGCCAGCTGCTCGACTGGAAATGGCACCAATGGTTCGATTTTGGATTCGGATGATAATACCTATCTGTTACATGTTTCACAGTTGATGTTGCCCAATGGAAATAATTCAGCTTCATTTTTCTTAACTACCTTCAACTCATTTATTCATTTGAACTTGTGCCCCTATTTAAATTCCAAAGATAGGAAAAAGAAATGCCAATCCTAACACCAAAGATTTCGTTATCCCACCCTCATATTCTTGAAATTTTTGACAGTACTACGAGGGTGAAGATGCTTAAGTAGGAGGAAATATTTCCTCTACCTCATTCTTTTAATAGGTGTTTGACTTTATTAATCTAGGCTGCTAATGCTGCCTGGAACATGGGTGAGTGGGATCAGATGGCAGAATATGTTTCGCGATTGGATGATGGAGATGAAACCAAACTTCGAGTTTTGGGTAACACTGCTGCTACAGGGGATGGCAGTAGTAATGGGGCCTTCTTTAGGGCTGTTTTATTAGTTCGTAGAGGAAAGGTATTCAAAAAATTTACTGGGTCCATTTCTTTTCTTAAAGTTTGTATCTTACATGTCTCATTGATCTCTTTTCCAATAACAGTATGATGAAGCTCGTGAATATGTTGAGAGAGCAAGAAAATGTTTGGCTACAGAAGTGGCTGCATTGGTCAGTTCTCTTCATCTTTATATATATTATATGTAAAACGAATGTGAAAGATACAATCTGTCTTTTTGTGGGAACATGGCACATATGTAGGATTTCTTTGCTTCTTTGGCCTGATTGATTCTTTTGCTCTTCGCCTGATGTCCTTGTCTCCTTTGTTTTTATTGACGAAATAATCAGACTAGCTGTATAACTGATAAAAGTTTTCCTTTGAGAAGCATTGTTGTTTGCTTAACATTGTACAGAAGCTGGAATATAATTGTTGCGATTCTTGCTGGTCAGGAAATGATTTTGAGCCCAACTGCATCTGTTCCTTACTTACAGCCAGTCTTTTTGTACCTATTTTTGTGCCCTCTGTGCTGTCTATTGTTTTGTACTGGATTGCTGTGTTTTCTGTTTGGATGCCATTAGGACATTTTTTTTTATCTCCCCCAAAGTGCTTCTATTATCATAGAGAACAGTTAAGACTTTTTCCATGTGCCACCAGAGAAGCGAGGAGGAAATTTTCCTTTACTTTCATTGCTTTCTGGCTGCATCATGGAAGTGTTGCAGTGCCTCAGTTTTTTTGAACTTTTTACCTCTATTGCCTTCTTAATTTCTGAAGCATGCCCACTCACAAGTGAACCTAATTCTCAGGCATGACCATATTAGTAGGCATCTAAATCATTGCCACAATAGGATTTCTGTTCGATATTGGTGACACTTCAAAACTCTCTGTCTTACATTATTTCCGTGCTGCTTGCTTCCCTTGGTTTACCACATTGACACTGGTGCTCTTGAGTGTGTATTGCTGGTGTTATGCTAGTTATTTGAGTTGATTGTGGCATGGTCTAGTATTGAATTGAGTTTTGTGTAATTTGGGATCTTTGTTTGGTTTGTGTTAATGATTTGGGGGTGGTGATGAGGGCAGTAGGTTCCAAGATTTGGTTTTGGTGGTAGCATATTCACTCTCTCTCTCAATTGTTCTCTAGCATTTTGCCTTCTTATTTAGGCTATTTACTAGTTGGTGGTTGTTTTGGAGGTTATTGGTGATACATTGCTGAAATTCTAGTGTATTTGTTGTCTTTGGGTTGTGGGTGTTGGTGGAATCAAGGTCTGGTGGTGCTTCATGCTAGTGAATGTCTAAGATTTGGTGGGCAGAAATCATTATAAGGAATAGCTGAAATTTGTTTTCTTCCTAGTTGAATATCAGATTGAACTGGCCATTTAGTTGAGTGGGAAACTGGATGTTAATATAGTAAAAGTGTTTCCTGAGAAAGTGATGGTCTGGTCAGATCTCCAAACTCCAATGTAGATGATGGTGCATTTAATGGTTGTTGATGGCCCAACTTCACTTGGTATGACTGTTTATTCGCTTGTACCATAATTGGAGTGTCTTTGGATGAGAGCACCACACACTAGATGAATGCATGAACTTGGCGCTACTATACTGCATGCATAACTATAACCACACCAATGCTGCCAACCAAAGAAGCAATATATACTGAAAGCCATTGACTTCTTGCCTTAGCTTCTATGAAAGTAAATAACTTATCCTTTCTTCCTGGAGTCAGAATGATACCCATGGTAATTGGATCTTTATAAAAATTGATGTTTCTTAAAGGAAAGTGATGTTTCTTAATCTCCTTTCTCTTATTGTAATGTTCCAAAACTCCTCACTGATCCACAATTGGTCTACTGCATTCTTAAGCCTCGGTGAAGTACCATAGCTCACTTGTAAAGTGGCTGGAGATAATAATCTACCAGATCTTTGCATTTCATTATGATAATGTGTGAAACTGTTTCTGAAACTGGTCTTTTTGCCCTGTTTTTGACCTCAATTTTGTTCTTATATTCAACTCGTTGTTCATAGATTGTTGAGCCTGTAGATGTGTACATAAAAGTTCAAATTTTCTGTCAGCATGAGTCAAGGTCTTGGTTTTGGTTCCTCTCACATTGTTTCCACTAATTAGGTTCTTGAAAGTTATGAACGTGCATACAGCAATATGGTTCGCATTCAGCAGCTATCTGAATTAGAGGAGGTATATGCTCTCATGCCATTTAAGGACTTGCCTTAGCGGCAGTTATATATTAATTGTTGAAACATTATGATCCTAACAAGAGATGTTCAATGCCCATTCAAAATAGGTCATTGATTACTGTACCCTTCCTGTTGGAAACCATGTTGCCGAGGGAAGAAGGGTTCTCATCCGCAACATGTGGAATGAACGCATAAAAGGCGCAAAACGAAATGTTGAGGTTAAATGTTGTTGAGTTATAATTTCTTCTTATTTGACCTTTGTATCTTTTACTTTGGAAACACAACAATTTTCCAGTGGTAAACTATTGCTTATTTGTTAAATGTTGTACAACTGTTGTCTTCTCACTTGTTTGGTCGAAATCATCTTTCTGGAAATACTGAACAATCTGATTGTAAATTCAAGTTTATCATCATTTTCGTGGTCTCCTGCTTGATGTTATTAATTGATTCTCTTTATATTCTTTCTTTTGTGTTGAGAATTGCTTTAGATGTGCTTCATTCTTGTTTTGACTTTGCATGGTGTGTTGCATCATGTCGCAAATGGACATGAAGATTTGAAGCAGTCTATGGGAAATAATGTGTTGCATCTGCATGACGGCGAATCAGACATTAAACACAATTTTAATGAGGCCTAACTTGTCATTTGTGGTTTGATACTCAATTGTTGGCGATGATTTTGACCAGTTTATATCATCTTTCAGGATTTTAGTTCTTTTTGTCTTTTTTTAATTCAATTTGATGATTTATTTGTTAGTGTTGGTGGTGTTGTGATCAAAACTCTTGTTATTTCTAATAATCTGGCCAATTCTTTGTGAATTAAGGTCTGAAAGAACAGTGGAAGTGACTTTTTTCCCATTTCTATCAACGTGTAATCCTTAGGCTTGGAATTCGTAAGTAAAGAGATTTAATCTTTCATGTAGCTCACTTCCAAGGCATGAAATTACTTATGCATTGACACACACACACAAAAGAACGAAATGACCTTTGTATCTCTTTTGCTACACTTGAATTTCAAAAACATTGAAGATAGATAATTAAAAGCAAAAATGTAATGTGGTTCAGCTAGTAGGCCTGCATACATATCCAAATATAATATTTTCTCTTAATTTTCCGGATGGTGATGTTCTATTTATGTAAATGAGTACATGCGATTGGGAAATAAGGATTAAGGAATGATATATGATACTATATCAAATCATACCAAATCATTACACTAATATTTAATCTAAACATTTAGATACCATGAATTTGGATTAATAAGGAAAGTAGATCTTTTATTATTATGATATTTGTAAACATGGTAACCATTAAATATTTGATTTTCAGTACTCTTCTTCGTGTTGAGCACGGGCATCTTTGATTGAAGTGTTCAACTTGACACTCAAACTAAGCAACTAGAAATAGATAGACCAATCATCTGTCTCGCTTATAAGCCCAAAATTAGAATTTCGAAGTGTGACAACTGCAATTCTTTGTTCTTTAAGGTCAGGCTAGAGCATAAGGAAGGAAGCTCATGATGGGTGTGGTAACTTTCTCTTTTCCGCATGATGGCCAGACTTGATGTCAGCTGCAATTCTCTTTTGCTGGTGATGGACATGCATGGTGGATCTCTTTTGTGTATGATGGGCTATTAGTTGTCATAATGCGACGGACGTAATTAAGCAAATGGTAGATGTAGACTAGTAATGCAAGGTGGCGAAGAGACTAGGAATAATAGCGTTGGAAGTAAAACAAGATCATCCCACTCTGAAATTTAAATGCAGTGAAGAGAGAAACAATTGAGAACATAAACGTGACATGGTTTAGCCATTAGGTTTGCATACACGGGCAAATGTCCAAAGAGTTAAATCATATAATGTTTTTCTTAATTTGATAGTGCAAAGACCATCTATTCATATAGGTGAGTACATGTGATAGATAAATAAGGAATGATGCCAGATAAAATCATACCTAATCAATGTACTTAATATCTGATATAAACATTTAGGTACAATGAACTTGGATTATTAATAAGAGGAAAGTAGATCTTTTATTATTGTGATATTTTTAAGCATGTTAATCAATGCATATTTTATTCTCAACAGCAGCCATTTTCTATTCATGGCTTCATACCTTTATCTGTGCTTGATGATTTGAGACTTGTGCTGGCATTTGTCTTTCCTCCCAACCCTAATAGTATTGTTTGAATTCTACCATGGTTTAATACGCAGAACTCTTTAAATTCACAGGTTTGGCAAGAACTTTTGGCTGTCAGGTCACTTGTTCTGCCACGGGTAGATGATGCAGAGACATGGATAAAGTTTGCCTCCCTTTGCCGTAAAAGTGGCAGAATTAGCCAAGCCAGATCAACTTTAACTAAACTCTTACAGGTTTATGATACATATTAATGTATAGCATATGCATGCCATGCTACCATATCACATGTGTGACTATTTGGTGAATTTACTCTTCTGTGTAACACATATAGTTTGATCCTGAGACAACTTCCGAAACTGAACGATATCATGGGGATCCTCAAGTAATTCTAGCTTATTTGAAATATCAATGGTCTCTTGGAGAGGATCATAGGCGCAAGGAAGCCTTTGCCAGACTGAAGGTATGGTAAAACCTATCTTGTGTGTTATGCTTTCAACCCATCGCTCATGATATGTTTTATTTTATTTACTCCATGCTTGCAATTTCTATATTCTAGGATTTAGCTGTGGACCTCTCGAGAACACCAGCTCTTCAACAAACCACGCAGTCTGGCCTGTCGGGGTCCTCAAATATGCCTCTTGTTGCCCGTGTTTATCTTACATTAGGAACTTGGCAGTGGGCGCTTTTTCCTGGTTTGGATGATGATTCTATACAAGGTATTCAGCAAAACTAACTCTCTCTCTCTCTCTCACACACACACACACATTTTTTGTATCTGCACCTCTGCCATCTATGACTCTTTAGAATCAGCATTTAGCTTTTTTGCTAAATGCATTTGGTGATTGGTTGGTATATTGTTTCAGAAATCCTTAATGCATTCCGAAACGCAACCTGCTGGGCAAGAAAGTGGGCAAAAGCCTGGCATAAATGGGCGCTTTTTAACACAGCAGTTATGTCTCATTACACTTTGAGAGGTTTTCCCGGTAAAGCTGCACAGTTCGTTGTTGCTGCAGTAAATGGTTATTTTCACTCCATAGCTTATGCTGCTCATGCTAAAGGAGTGGATGATAGTTTACAGGTAGAGTTATTGTGGAGCTAATTCTTGATTTCTGGCCACTCTATGTATAGCTTTTGCATCATTTTCCCTTTTGCTAAACTGTGCATTTATCTGGTGCTCATCATTTGAGATGTCTTCTGCATCATTCTCCCTGCTGTTTCACTTGGTTGCAACTTTATTAGTTGGTCAATTTAAGTCTCTTTTCAAGATGGTTCCTTAACCATCTCTTTTGTCTTTTGATTTTGTGAATTTTTTGGTTGATGTATTACTATTAATGTTATTTATGGTTGTGATCTGGGATTTCAGGATATCCTTCGTCTCCTTACTCTGTGGTTCAACCATGGAGCTACATCAGATGTTCAGATGGCTTTACAGAGAGGATTTTTACTTGTAAATATAAATACATGGTTGGTTGTTTTGCCTCAGATAATTGCCAGAATACATTCCAATAACCATGCAGTCAGAGAACTGATACAGTCACTATTGGTACAGATTGGCCAGAGTCATCCGCAGGTTAGATTTGAATGTCACATACATAATCCTGTTGTGTTCCAAAACTTTCTAATTGATCACTCTATAATTTGTTTTAAGAAATTTACTGTAACTCTTCTTGCAGTCAATCTTGATTTTCAGTTTTTGTAGATTACTAGGGTTTACTTTCTTTTCCCGCCTAGCATGGATGTAATTTTGTATTTTGTATTCTCTTCAAATTTTTTGCTTGTTCATGCCTGTGGGTATTTATATTCCATTCCACATCTTATCTTGTGGCTTCTTGAATAAATATAATCTTACATTATGAGAGTGGTTTGGGTATGATTGGTATTTGTTATCAAATTACTCGCTTTATGATCCATGAATTGGTGACTTATAATTGAAGATGACAAAAAGTGATTGGCTTATATTTGTAAGGGACTTGGTGTCTTGCAATATAAGTTAAACCATCACCACTTAAAGACACTGGCAAAATGCTACAAAATTGTGAATCAATCTATTTTGGACGTCGTCGTCGTCTTCTTTTTTTTTTAAATTTTGTGAAATTCCACTTGGTCTAATGCCAGTTTGTTGAGGAAACTTTTTATGATTTTGTGTACTTGATGGCAAGCGCTTCTGTTTTTGGTCTTGTGATCTACTTCATTTTGCATGTCTGTTGGATTTTTTGATCTGAGGAACTTTTGATCTGTAACTAATTCCTAGATATCTGTGATCAGATTAGATCTCTATATTTCCTTGCTGTATACAACTATTCTAGTAAGTATAAAATTTCTGATTTTCAACTATATTGTAATCAGAGATGGGAAAAGTTGATTGCATGGTTTTCTATATTCCAGTTGGATGATGAAGTTGGTCTCAACTTGGAATTGAATGCCAAATTTTAATTTTCTTATTTTAATCTCAGTTTTCACTGTAAATATTTCTTTAAAACAGAGCATTGTGTTTACTTCTTCGCATCAAGTACATGGCTTAGATTATGCATATTATGGTCAATGGAAATGGTCCATATGGAGTTAATGTGCGCACACTGTGATGAAATTGTATTGGTTGATGTGCTCTTGGAGCATCATTGTTCTCACTGTACAAGGAAATGGAAATGGCCAGGGTTAAGCCATGTCTTGGTTGTCCTTTTTGTTGCATTGATATTTCTTATTGCTGGATGAGTTTCTTGTCAATAATGATCTTCATAATTATTAGTAGTTTTGTGAGTGCTTGTCTTTTAAGTAAGAACTATGTACAACTGAGGCTCTTGTACAGAATTTGATGTACAAATTTAACCTGGATGTGGCTGAACTTACTATATAACTGCTGTAGATATACTGTTTTTCTTCTGTGCAGCCACTTGAATGCGGCTTGCTGTTCAACGCCTTTTAACCTTCTATTTTTTTATGCTTGACTTGTACAATGTCACATGCAGGCTCTTATGTACCCTCTTCTCGTGGCATGTAAATCTATTAGCAATTTGCGGAGACAGGCTGCTCAAGAAGTGGTTGATAAGGTTCGACAGCATAGTGGTGTGCTAGTGGATGAGGTGAAAATATTGATCCCATAATAATATTATCACTATTATTTACTGTTTATTATCTGACCTTATACGCTTGAAATGCAAAGGCCCAACTTGTATCTACGGAGTTGATCCGGGTTGCAATACTTTGGCATGAAATGTGGCACGAGGCATTGGAAGAGGCAAGCCGCTTATATTTTGGTGAACATAACATTGAGGGGATGCTGAATGTCTTAGAGCCACTGCATGAAATGCTTGAGGAAGGGGCTATGAGGAATAATACCACCATAAAAGAGAAAGCCTTCATTCAGGTTATACATATTTTGACATGCCAGATTTATATATTTAAATATTTTAGATCATGTTCGTTTGGAAAATTAAAGTGGGTTGCATGGCTCTCATGATTCACTTTTGTTTTGCATCTATCCACTTTAGTTTGTGGAAATGCTTTGGTGTTAAAGCTAATTAATAATATTGATCGTTGGATCATTATATCTCGTTTCTTTGTTGATTCTGATTCTTTGTTATTAATTAGATTTTAATTTGTGTTTCAGGCATACCGCCATGAACTTTTGGAGGCCTATGAATGTTGCATGAAATATAGAAGAACTGGTAAAGATGCAGAATTAACTCAGGTATTGTTTACAATAAAATCTGATCTCATTTTCCTATTTCTCTCACTTTACTCTCTTTCCTGTCTTTGTTTTTTGATCTGTTTTGAACTCCTGGCACTTCAAATTGTCAAAAATATAGTTACTGTTGAAGATAACAGCTACTGTTTGTCCTTGATAAGTAAAAATATTGTTCTATTATAAAAGGAAAAAAAAAGATAAATGCAGAGAAAACAGAAAAGCTAGATGAAGAAAAGGAATTTTGTAAGCACCAACAAAAAGCTGATGTATACAAGCTGATGCATCAAGGGACAAATAAGTCAGAACCTATACACCCTTTTTATTACTGAAATCATCAACTGTTCAAATGGTGTGGGAAAAAAAATTTAAGCATATATGCATGTATCATGTCGGGGTTGTCCTTAGCTATCTGTAGCTCATGTAATTCTCTCGATCATGATATTTAAAGTTTGTTTTCATTTATCAACTCACTGTTTCTTTTTCTTGTTTGATTTAGAATAATTGTTCTATGCCTTTGAAATGATATGTTGATTTATATTTATTTCTGCATTATATATAAAGGAAACAGAATTCCAAAATGATGAGCAGCTTTTGAGGTGCTCTCCTGGATAGTGCATTGGGGGTTTAAGTGCTTGCTCAGCATGGTTTCTATTTATTTTTCATGATTTCTTGAGCTGTGTTAATCATTTATTGTGGTTGTGCACCTCAGATTCATTGCTTTCTTAATGCTTTAAGATGCTAATGCATTCATATATTTCTCCACCAGGCTTGGGATCTCTATTACCATGTGTTTAGGCGGATCGATAAGCAACTTCTAACTCTCACCACCCTTGACTTACAGGCAAGAAACAAATTCCTTTTTGTAACTGTTGTCGTTGTGCCTGAGTGACTAAGGATTCTTCTGTTTTGTCAAACTAGTCTGTCTCTCCAGAACTTTTGGAATGCCGTGATCTGAAACTGGCTGTTCCTGGAACCTACAAAGCCGGTATTTATGGAATTTTCTTTGTGAAAAATAAGATTTCTTTAATATGGGTAACTCTTTGACACAGTTGTCATTTCTTTCCTAGATGCACCTGTGGTGACTATTGCATCATTTGCTCCCCAGCTTGTTGTTATCACCTCCAAACAACGACCTCGTAAGTTGACAATTAATGGAAGTGATGGAGAAGATCATGCTTTCCTGCTGAAGGGACATGAAGATTTACGCCAAGATGAGCGTGTCATGCAGGTCTTAATCATAACATTTATGATCATTTTGTTTTACGTAAAAGGTTATTACGAGAAGATTTTATTATGCGTATTATGCTTGTTTCTGCAATGTTAATACCATATGAGCATGGTGTTGTCATTGTTTGTCAACTTGGTTTTCTGAAGAATACTTCTCTACAGCTCTTTGGTTTAGTGAATACTCTGCTGGGGAATTCTAGAAAAACTGCCGAGAAAGATCTCTTTATTCAAAGATATTCAGTCATTCCTCTGTCTCCAAACAGTGGCCTTATAGGATGGGTCCCAAATTGTGATACCCTGCATCATCTCATTCGGGAGTATAGGGAGGCCAGAAAGGTTTTCATTTTTTTAAAAATCCTTTTCTGCACTCTGCTGACTTCATCAAGTTTTATTTTATATCTGTGAGACTGGAGCATTTCCTGATGATTACATTCTCTATTTCTGGTGTTGTAGATCACGGTGAACCAAGAGCATAAGTTAATGCTTGCTTTTGCTCAAGATTATGATCACTTGCCCCTCATAGCAAAAGTTGAGGTGTTTGAGCATGCCTTGCAAAATACAGAAGGAAATGACCTTTCAAGGGTAGGGTATATTCACTATCCTACTGCTTCTCCCCCGTGTCACATGATTATATTTTCTTTCTGGAAATTCTAGGTGCTCTGGTTAAAGAGTCGAACTTCGGAGGTTTGGTTGGACAGGAGGACTAACTATACCAGAAGCTTGGCTGTCATGAGTATGGTAATGGTTTTTTGCTTCATAATGGTCCCATTTCTTTGTAGAATATTATGAGCTTATTGTATTACAAAATCAGTCTGTGGTTATTGCATGTGTATATTTTAGGGAAGTGGTGGGTTTTAGGGTTTAAATCTCTATTTCTTCAATTCCATCCACCCTGTACCCGACTTCAATTGACAGTTCCTCTGAGCTGGGTAGAAATGTTATCATTGTGAATTAGCAGTCACTAGCTAGCCCTACTTTTCAGGTGGGTTACTTACTTGGCCTGGGTGATCGACATCCAAGCAACCTCATGTTGCACCGTTACAGGTATGTGGATGACTAAGGCTCTAATTGTTGGTTGCACAAATTTCAATTTTTTTAAAGAAGATGATGTTGTCAGTGGGAAGATATTGCACATTGACTTTGGAGATTGCTTTGAAGCTTCAATGAACCGAGAGAAATTCCCTGAAAAGGTTGGTGACCGCGCTTTATCGCTTTTTGTTGCATGTTTGTGTTTGTTTCACAGAATACTGCATATCTCTTAAAAAAGAAACATTCTTTGGTGTAGGTTCCATTTCGTCTCACCAGAATGCTTGTTAAAGCAATGGAGGTCAGTGGTATTGAAGGAAACTTCCGTTCCACTTGTGAAAATGTCATGCAGGTTTTGCGCACAAATAAAGATAGTGTTATGGCAATGATGGAGGTGAAAACCAAATCTGTTGTGATATATTTTTGTTACTTTATTCTGTATTGGCTGAATTTATTCCACTACTTGATGAATAGAATGATTTTACAGTTCATCTGTTGCTGGTGATGTGGTGATAACTGGAATATTTTTTTTTTGTTTTAGAATTATTTAGAATCTTTTAGGCACTCCCTTTTCTTTTAGAGACTTCTTTATATCTAGGGGTGGCAATTTCAAACATAATCTGAAAATATGACACAAACCTAACATAAAATTAATGGATTTGGGTTAAACTTGCGTAGGTACGGGTCAAAATGAACTTGATGAACCCTAAAAAATAGTAGAATTCAGGTGAACCACGTATTAACCCATGAATCTCTTTACTAATTTATAATAATTTAATAAATATAAAGAATATTTTAATTAAGTTATTATTTTATTTTTAATCTTCTTAAAATATTTCTAAAGTGGTAAACTCTAACCTTCTAACACTTACTACTGCCAAACTCATTGCCCCTCTTGCATACTCAACAGTCGATAGTATTCTTTTCTACACCCAATAATAGCTGCTGACCATCAGCCACAGTGGTGGGGTCAAGTACCTAAATTATCAATTTTGGGCCAAATTTTTTTCATTTCAACAGCCCCCACCTTTGCTCTTGTATCTGGTGCTTAAATGCAAGTTCACCATTGTTGTTCAGCCTATCAAATGGCTCTGCGGCAAGGTCACCACTGAAACAACCTTGTGCATATGTCTATCTCTTTACGACAAATTATGACAATTTAACTCCTCCCTTCATTCTATTTTATTTATTTATTTATTGAATAGAACATTGTCAATTTGGCCAAACTGGATTGGTGATTTTTTCTCATGACATGGGTTTGTGCATTAGGTTGGGTAAAAAAATTGGCTCGCAAAAAAAATGGATCGGGTTTAGGTTGGTAGTTTGTAAGGAATACTAGTGTCTCAGTCTGATGCACTAACCCCCAACCACAGATAATTGCCACCCCTATTTGTTTCTTGCATTCTATCCCTGTGATTATGCAGTGGGCTCACTCTTTTCCTAATTTTGGTTATTTTCTCAATTATTAAATACTTGGAGCACATTTGTATGTTTCATTCCACCTTCCGCAAATGCAGTGCATGGTTTGGCTGACTAGTGGCTTGAAGTGTTTGCTTGGTTGCTTAGTCACTTTTGCCTGAGTTGGTTATGGCACTGCATAGGATCATGAAGATTGTAGTTCTATTGCAATGTTTGGCGGTGCCTTCTTATTTTAAGCTAAGCTAAACATGGTGCTGTGGTATCTGAATTTTTTGTTTCCACCTAGTGCCAGTGAGGTCAATGAAAGTCAAGGCTGTGTAGATTGAACATGTGTTTTTTAAGAAGAATTGTGAGATTTGACCCTCCAAAAAGTGAAGAAATTAATGACTTCTTTTCAGGCATTTGTACATGATCCCCTGATAAATTGGCGTCTTTTCAACTTTAATGAAGTTCCGCAAATGTCTACTCTCCCAAATACACACACCCAACCCGTTGTGAATGGAGAGGAGTCTGTTCCCAATCGAGAGATGCTTCAACCACAACGGGGTGTTCGTGAGAGAGAGCTCCTTCAGGTATTGATTAATACTTTATTGTAGCTTGCTTGTCAGTAATGCTATATGATTTGAATAAACTCTTTCAGGCTGTCAACCAACTGGGTGATGCTAATGAGGTTTTGAATGAACGAGCTGTGGTTGTCATGGCAAGGATGAGCAACAAACTTACGGGAAGGGATTTCTCTGCTTGTTCTTCCTTGCCATCTAGCTCAATCCAACATTCCCTGGACCATGGTGGCTTGATTTCTGGAGATTCACGTGAGGCTGACCACGGATTATCTGTCAAATTACAAGTTCAGAAGCTTATTTTTCAAGCAACGTCACATGAAAATTTGTGCCAAAATTATGTTGGGTATGTTTTCTGTATTCTAGAAAGTGGTTTCTCTTTCCATAATGCTGAATGAGACATACCAATACAAGGCCTCCTAGTGATTTACCTCTTGAAGCCCAGATATGCGTGGTGGTAATTAACATCTCCTCTGATCCTGATTAAATTGTGGAAAGATTTTAGATTCTCTGGGTTATTTTAGTTAGTATTGGTTATGCTTAGATTGTTTGAACCCAGCAGATTGTGGTCAATATATACTATAGGATAATCAGGAGAATGAAATATGTTATGTATGGATGGATGGCAGAAATCAAACTCCATTCTTATTTCAGGTGGTGTCCTTTCTGGTAGAAGTCGGCTTCAGTGAATCCAAGTGAGCAAGGCCAACATAAAATTATTCTCTCTGTTCGCTGAGCTCCAGCGTACAAATTGTAACGTGGCGTAGGTAGCTAAAGTAATGTAACTTGGAATATTCACTGGCGATATGGATGTGGGTCGACGTTGAAGTCATTCCTAGCTGGGGAGTAAAATTGTTTGTAAATAATTGGGCTTGATCAAACATTCCAATAGTAGCAAAATGGGAACTTAACCGACTGTGACTGCAATTTCTTGTAAATTTGTTGTAAATACTGTTGTATAGATTTCTGAAATCCACACACACACACACACACACATATATATATATATATATATATATATATTTATGAATGTTTAAGTTAATTCTCTGCATTGTGTCTTGCAGATAAATAATATATATAGCTCACCTACTTATTTTATTCTATGTTCTTAGATCTCGATTTCCAGGCACTTGTATATTTTGAATAAGTACTTCATATACTGATCAATTTACGTTTCTAATGATTTGGTTTAATTCTCCAGCAACGATGGATCTGGTGACAAAAACCTTTCTGATTCATATCCCAGCAATTCTAGATATATGGATTATGAATGAAAGAAGAACAAATTTTTTTGAAGAAAAGAGAGACATTAGACAATTGATCATTAAACATGTCAAAGCAAACCAGGCTTTATAGCAGCAGAATCGAAAGATATCCAGACAAGTAATTCACCCATCTGAAGTAATATTAGGCTTGACAATGGCTAAAACTGAAAAAGTAGACAATGGCTTGACATCTGAAGTAATTCACACAAAATGTCCAGACTAGTAGTAGCGTCCTCAAGGAGAGGTGACTTGATGGTTTCTGATTCTGCTTGAGCGCCTGACGGGGGTAACAATTTCCTCATCTCCACTGGCCTGCAAAATTTACAGAATGTGTGGATACCCAAAAAAACTGTGTAATTGTTGGGGGAGATGATGGTAGCAGTCTACTTACACTTCTGATGGGGATCCTCTCGAAAGTGGTGAAGCTTCCATATGATGATGGTGAGCCAGTGGAGTACTCTGATGAAGAATCCAGTGACTCCCTTTTGGAGTACTTCCGTGTCTTCCTCCTCTCCATGCTTTGAACTTCACTTGCACCTCTTAAAGCTGTGTTCTGAAAGCTGCTGCTCATTTCTGAAGGACATGATTCTCCAATTACATCCACCTCTGTTTGCCAGTTCCGGGAAAATGACTTCTCTTGGAAGACAGGCTTCGAGCCTGACAGCTTACTAGAAAATGGATCTGATTGCATCGCCATGGGATGATTTCTCCTGTACTTCATAATGGCTGCAACTGCAAACAGAGCAGCCAGTATGGAAGAAGCACCCACTGCATAACGTCCAAGAAATACGTCTCCTGATGATGGTGACGAACTTTGGACACCTTCACTTGAAGAATCGGCATCTAATGGAGTCTTCTGGTCCAAGGAAGTAATATCAGTGGAAACTGAAAAACCAAGATCATGGGATTTCTCAGTTTCATCTACGTCGTCAGATGCAACTTCAACCACAGCTTCAAGTTCAGAGTCTTGAACTTGTGAAAGAGCAGCTATTTCACCTGCAGAGTTTTTCTGAATGTTTTCTGAATTTTCAGACTCCAATTCAGCAAGCTCGACGCGATCGGCTTGCACTTCTACAGTTTTCAATACGTCCTGTTTGGTCTCATCAGAATCAACTTCTAAATATGCTGCTTCTTCCTTTTCAGATGCGTTTAATTCAGCACCGACATCCCTTTCAAACTCATCATCTTCCTCACCGTTCTCCGCCACATCTTGAGGTTTTATGTCCTCCTCTTTCGTGTTAAATTCCTTCTCTAAGCCCTCATCAGAAAAAACTTCTTCATTCGCTTCTTCCCCTTCAAACTCGTCCATTTCAGTATCAGCCTCCCCTTCAAACTCGTCATCCTCTTCCAGGTTCTCCACGAGTTCCTTACGCATCTCCTTGTTCAGAAACTGTCCCCAATTCCAAGTCTTCTTCTGCAGGCCGGAAAAGTTCATAAATTGCAATGGACCTAGATTTTCTCCTTTTCCGAGCTTGCTAGCTAGCTTAGAGATAAAGGACAGAGAATTGACCGTGAACTGATTAACATTCCTCGCAAGCCTGTCAGAATTCAATTTTGCAGCAGCAGCAAGTCTTGATTGGTGATAGAAGTTACTCACATCAGACAAGCTTAAAGCTTCAAGGGGAAGATTATCAAATGCAGGAGAATAAGTGACGGAAAGCGATACACATGCAATTAAGAACACCAGAACCAAAGAGAAACACATCGATCTAGAAAGAGGCCGTGGTTTCTTTTTTTTCTCCTGAACTAAAATTTCCTCAGATATGTCATTAGCAACTGCTGAATTGACCGGTAACAATTCGTGGAGTTTAGAAGCAGCACATGGATCGTCTTCTATTTCATCTTCCGTCCCTACTACCGTATCTGTTGAAGCCGCAAAGTTCAGTTCTTCTCTATGTGAATCTTCAGATTCTGAAAAGCTTTCAGACATAATTTCGGCCATGAAGCTATCCTCCAGCTGCTTGACTTCGTCTGGATCCATCCCCTTTTCTTTGTTCAAGAAAATCGCAGTTCTTGGATTTGGTTTGTAATGAAGAAACTGAGGCCTCGGGGACAAGTAATTGGTTTTAGGATCGTAAGGAGGCAATGATGGATCGGCATCAAGTGGGGCTATGGAAGGGGGATTGGATGAACAAGAAATCTTGTTCTCTAAACTTGATTCCAGCTTCAAGCTATCAGACTCAGTAACTACCGAGTCTGAGAATGATTCAGTTTCTTGCTGAGAATCTGAAGGAACATCTGAAAAAGTCACTCTTTTTAAAGGCTTGGAAACTGGAGGACCTTCCTTAGCAGCCTGCCTTTTTTCTAAATCAGCAACATTTAAGTCCAAAGAATCCTCAGTTTTCTGACTTTGCTGATAGCCCATCTCTGATTTTGACTCCAGGTCTTCAGAAACACTTGAAGATGTGGAGGAGAAAAACATGGCTTTTCCATCTGATAACGAGATTGAGGTGCGGACGGGATCGTTTCTCTCCACCAACACTTTCTTCTTGGGTGATGGGCTGAACTTTGAGGCTGCAGAAATCGTTGGAGCCATGAAATTCTTGGAACCCTTCGCCTGAGACTGCAATTTTGAAGCTTTTAAAGCGTGATTTTTTTCGACATTCTCCTTTTCGTCGCAATCTTTCAGGCAAGAACCCGTGCCTTCTGTACCCACGGAACGCCTTCTCGCAAACTCTGGAAATTCATCACGCAGGAGCAAATAGTAATCAAAACTCACTCAAGAAAATTTAACGAACAACAGTAAAACTGGACCAATTTTGCAGTAAAATCAAGAAACTCAAAAAAAAAAAAAAAAAACCCGGATGCGCATAATCATTCATGAGAAAAGCAGTAAATTCGAAAACTTGAACCGGAAATTATGACAACATTAGAGAAACTGACCTGAGGGGCTATTGGCGGGTGTGATTGGGTCAAATCGTCTGGGATTTGTGAGAACCGAGGGTTTGGCAAAAGGGTTGCTCCCACTGAAGCTTCTGCGGGTTGCCGAAGTGTTCTCCGAATTTCTTGGATTTGGATTGATGGGCCTCGAAGAAAGAGGGGACGGGGATCTGTTCGACAGAGCCGCCATCGGAGAGTTGAAAGTTTTACAGTGAGCAACGAGAATGGAAGGAATGTAAAAAGAGGATCTTGAAATTGATTTTATGAAGATTGCGGATTTGATTTGAAGAGATGATGCTGTAACGGCTAGTTTTCCAACTAAGAGTGAAGGAGGGCTTTTGTAAAATTTAAATGGTCGATTATTTGACCGTTGGACAAGGCAAAAGGAGCGAGAGCCGTTGGATTTGATTATCATTTTTGTGTGGCTTTTTTCTTTTACTCTTTTCTTTATGCAAAATATATATATGTCAAGTAGTTCAAAGGAAGCTATAGTTTTAATTTATTAGTGGTTACTAACACCTCAAATGGCTAGGTTGAATTCAATTATCCAAAAAAAAAATGCTTACCAAAATTATGAAATGAAGCTTACTTTTAGTAAATTTAATTCTCATTTTTCTCAAGAAAAGAAATATCTAACATGTTTGGTTGGCGATTTTGTTGGTAATGCAAAATAACAAAATTTTGATTCTTTAAATTTTTATTTATATAAATATATAAAAATGTATAATCATAATAATCAAATGATGTCGATAACATAGAGATAATAAGTATGTGTGTGTATATGTACTAATTTGATTATAAATATAAGTAATAATTAAATTTTAAATATTTGTGTATATATAAAAAGAGGAAAAATTTAAATTTTAAATTTAAATTAAATACAAAATTTGTTAAATAGAATGTTTGACAAACTTTAAATGAAACAAATTTAAAATCAAAGCAACTCAAAATTATTTGGATAAACAACAACGGTAAAACCTTCAATTGATTATGAGTATATTAAAATATCTTTGGAATTTAGAGCATCCTACAATAAACCTTAACGCAAAATGAACAAAGAAAAGTAGCAATAATTTTTCACAATTGTAGTCATTTGTAAGTAAACGAAGCAGAGATGAACAAATAGAACTTTGTAAGTCTCCAAATATAGACAAATAAATTTTACATGAATATCCATGAAAGCAATAAATGAACAAAAGTAGTAGACAGTAGCCACTTGTTGAATAAATTATATTTTTCATCGTTATTTAATTTTAGAGCGTGAATTCCAATCACCATGTTTGGGAGGGAGGTTTTATTAAAGGATGATGTTTGGTGTGATGGATAATATATTTGATTATATGATTTTAATAATTTGAAAATTTTAATTTATTTGAGTATACATATAAAATATATAAAAATAATTAGATGTTGTGATAGTTTATATAGATAATAATTATTAATGTGAGCATATGTGTGTATATATGGGTATTGATTTAATTGTCACTAAATAGTAATTAAAAAATAATTAGTTATTTATATATGTAAAAAAGGTAAATTTTGAGTTTGATTTTGGATGAAAACTCATTGAGTCGTATGTTTGGTTGCGTAAAATTTAAGAAGAAGTTGAGAGAGTGAATGTTGTGTTCCAAACATAGCCTGAACAAACATACCTCAAAATCCCAATATTGTCTGATGAATTCAGTCATAAGAAGCCAAAAATGGCAATTGAGATTCCATAAACACAGTTTCTTCGCCAATCAATTGTCTTAAATGCTAATTGCACTCATTTTTGAAAAGATCAGACGACGGATGTAATTTGTGAAATTCAAATTCCCACGTCAAAGAAAAAAACCACTTCAAATTTTTTCAGAGAGGAGCCAGATTTTTGTGGTGTCTCCAAAAATTGGTATGCTAATAAATTCAATGATGACCAATGACCAAAAAAGGAGCACAAGATCTCCATGCCATAAATGCACTCTTCTATAAATACATGCTTTTTCATTCAAAACTCCTAACCATACATCATACTCATCAAATTTCCCTCTTGGATGACCAACATGAGTCCATCAAACCAGGCCCCACCAACAAGGAGGAGCAA
This sequence comes from Avicennia marina, assembly GCA_019155195.1. NCBI lineage: Eukaryota > Viridiplantae > Streptophyta > Magnoliopsida > Lamiales > Acanthaceae > Avicennia > Avicennia marina. The sequence continues at coordinate 2,870,195 of CM032770.1, read as the reverse complement.
AGGCCGTCAGAAGGTAAGCATGGTGAAGATGGAGAACCAGAGTAACTTACAGGTTACCTTCTCAAAGCGGCGCGCTGGCCTGTTCAAAAAGGCCAGTGAACTTTGCACACTGTGCGGAGCTGAAGCTGCCATAGTTGTCTTCTCTCCAGCTGAAAAGGTTTACTGCTTTGGCCACCCTAACGCCAAAGCTGTACTTGACAGGTTCAATGCTGCAGGTACTGCTCATTCCGTGCCGAATACTAGTAACTCCACAAGCCAACTGATAATCGAGGCCCACCGCAACTCAACTATCCGTGAACTCAACTTGGAACTCACCCAAGTTGAAAGCGTGCTGAGGGCGGAAAGAAGGAGAAGTGAAGAGCTGGAGCTGATCAGGAATGCAGGCCTAGTGCAGCGATGGTTCCCTGGCTCACTTGACAAGTTCAATCTGGCACAGCTCCGTGTCCTGAAGGAATCCATAATGGGCTTCAAGAAGTTTTTTGACGACAAATTGCAGAAAGACATGCTTAACCTGAATGCTTATCCGCTTCCCTATAATTACGTCAATCCACCTCCTCATGCAGGCAGAGGAGAAACCCCTGGCTGGCATTTTCCATCAGATGGATCGTATAATGCTCCTTCTCTGTCCCTTGATTTCAATGATATCCCCTCTTATGGTCACAGGCCAACGGGGTTCAGTAGCAGTGGGATGTTTGCTTCTGGAGGTACTAATATCAGCTCGGCTGTTCATCCTGCTCCAAATGATCCTGTGGCTGGTAATTTTCATGATGCATTTGGTCAGGTGCCAATGCTTTTTACTAGTGGGACTAATAGCTATCCATCTTCCAAGCTTCCAACTGCTGATAGTATTGGGAATGGTCGTTTTGATGCGTCTCTCGGATTCTGCTTAGGCTATGGCAGTGGGATGTTCGAAGAAGTTTGATTAGGTTCTGTGTTTGTTCATTTAATTTCGCGGTCTTTTTTGTTTTTAAATTTGTGTAATGCACTCTGGTCCTCAAGAATTTCTATCGTTTGCATCATTGCGCTCTAGTCAAAGGGTTTCATGGTTTATTTCCTTTTAGTTTGTGAAGAAAGCCTAAAACTTATGTGGCAAGAGTATATGCTCAATATCTTGTAACTAGTCATCAAATCAAGTCCCTTGGTATTGGATTTTCGAAGAGATTTCATCATACAATATTCAGTTAAATTTAATTTATGTTGTTCTTTGCTATCTTCCTACGTCGACATATTAATTTGATGAATTAAGTACGGCTAAGCAAATTAAGCATCAATGTTCTATTTGGACGAGGGTGATAATTGCATTAATCCAGCACACACACATGGAACATATTTGTGGTCTCTGCTATATGTGAAATTGAGACGACGTCGCTTCAGTAGCCTTAATTCAGATTTATTTATATTTACAGGCTCTTGAAGTGAATTTAGGGATCAATTACAAGGGTTCACCATTATCGGAATTCTTCTTTCGCATATGCTCGGAATACTATGATTAATTATCCACATTTGAATACACGAATGAACATGCATAGAAATTAATTAATGGGCTGTATCGGTTTACTATAAATTTATGATCTTTCTCGTGGCGTCATTCCATGTAATTAACATTTGTTGATTTATTTCCAAAAGTGAATATAAAAGAGGCAAAAATGACAAATTAATGAATTGGGTAGATTCACGATTTCGAAGTCTGCTAAATATTTGTTACAAACAAGACTTATTTATTTTCTTGCCCAAAGCCTAATTCAAAAGATATATTACAGTTAAATGAGTCTCCCACTTTGTCATATGATTGAATATATGTCATCTTCATTGGGCAAGAATTTTTCACATAGCAACACTGCAATTTTCAACGCGCAATCAGAAAACTGGGCAGTGAAAACTGGATTGCTAAGGCAGTATCTAAAAGAGGCAGAACCCTTTCAAAAACCATTGCTGCTGCTTCACTTCTTATTCACCTTGAACTGAACGAAAATAGTTTGACACAGGAGATCATTTCCAGAACTCCTCGTCTATGTTTTTTTATATTTTGTTTCATTTACATTAGGTATACTTATGTTAATCTAACATACTTTAAACCACAGCAAGAGAGACTTTGGATAGACTTTTCACTGAACAGGTCCACGTGTGCAATCAGGTTAAAGTTTTACATTAATTGTTGTATATTAAATAACTTCTATAAATACTATTATATGAACACATTTTATATATTGTAGGATGTGATACAAAAAATTTCAATAAGACCTCAACAATGTATAAGCATCTGGATCTGAAAGCAGGAATCAATCTAACTCCGATGGCAACAATTTCATTTTGTCTGCGTCAGGGTTTTAAGAAGGGAAGGTTGTATGAAATCAGAAGCAAAATCTTTCAAAAAAAATTATTCATATTTTTGAATTTGCTTTCTCCTTATCATCCATGTAATTCAAAATAAACTTGATGCATGAAAAGTTAAATCAAAATAAATGGAAGCTATAAGATATGAGATTTGAATTGCACGGTATAAAGTTTAGGTTGGAGTACTTAGAAGTTACATTGAATGAATTTATAAGTTTGTGTTAACTTAAGGATAGCTTCAACATAAGTTCAACCGGAACATTACATCCTAATGACAACGGGGAAGAGGATAATGAGAACAGATTGGATACCAATGACTCATATAGCTTAGTTACGCTCCTATTACAAACAATTATTTCTACTCAAATACATTTTACATGCATTTTTAAACATTGAGTAATAGGATCAAATTGTAAATTAATTATTTGCATTAAATGTTTGGTATTTGAGTATAAATGCATTTTATTTCATATTATGCAATTTTGATGATTTAGGAAATAAATAATTATAATTAAAAAACCAAATAAAATGGAAAAATCCTCTCAAAGTCGTCTAAAGCCATGACAAAATCATTCTAAAATCATCCCAAAAAGACTATTGCAAACAAAAGCCATTCTAAATTTGCCCCAAAAAAGGGTCCCAAACAGGTTATCCCAAGAGGTTGTTCCAAATTTGTTTAAAAGATGTTATGTCAAAAAAATCGTCTCTAACTTGTCCTAACAAAGCCATTCATAAAGGAAACCGTCTCAAATCCTTAAAAAAAATACTGTTTCGAATTAAATCATCCCAAAATCATTCTAAATTTATCCCAATATTCGTTCCATAGCTTTTTGATAGTTTGTTTTTTTTTCACCAAAAAGCCATCTCAATCCTGTAAATTTCTTGCTGTGGCTAAAGGATCCAGATGACCAGGATATTCAAATAATGCAATATATGATTACCTTCTCAAAGTGTCCGTCTCCCTCTAGCCTGTTCAAAAAAGCAAGTGTGCTTTGTGCCTTCTCCAGCCCAGAAATTGCCATTGTTGTCTTCTCTTGGACCAAAAGGGCCTTCTCTTTCAGGCATCCTGCATCCAATCCTGTTGTGTAGAGGCGGACCCAATTCTAATTGGACTTTTTTGGGCTAAGCGATAGAGTCCAACTAAATCTGAAGTATTGTTTATGAATAATACTTGTTGGGTTTGGGTGTAGGATCCAACCAAATGAAAAAAGACTACATATAGACATGTGCATGAAATGTACGTGAATGAGTTCGACATTGTTGTATTAATTCAAAATTTTAAAAGTTACAAGTTCCTTGGATCACTCTCCACTTTACATAGCTCAAGTTTCCTATATATTTACCACTTTAAACAACCCTATCTCTCAACTCATACATGAACTCAATAAAACTATCATCAATCGCTAGCGAAGTGTAGCTGCGCATTGGGCATGACTACGATCGTGGAGGCTCGTCGTTGTGCCAATGTGTGAGATAACCCTGATCAACGTGCAGCTGAATAACATGATCAGCTTGCCCGAGGAAAAAAAAGGCAGTGCGAGGAACCGACGTGTCTGAGGAAAGAGGGCCAGGGAGAGGAGGGCACACTGTTTGGGAAATTAATCTAAACTAGTTTCACTTATCTAGACAATGACACATCGTTTAATTAGAGAATTGTATCAAGTTGATATACGAATGTGTCTCGTTGATTTTATTTTGTATTCATTAGAATAAGGGCAATGAATCGTAATATAGTCCATTCACCTGCCTCATAGTATTATTCATGCACAAGACACAGAGCGAACACTATTCTTCATCCTATACTTAGAGTGGGGGATGAATCAAATTAAATGTGGGCCATGTACTAAGGCTAAGTTCATGTTTGAAAATATCTATAAATGCCAATGTAATCTTGTCATTAGCCATTGAGTCAATTGAAGTGAAATAATTTCAAAGTTTACTCTCGGGTGTAGTATACTGTAAATACTATCTAAAAGATTTTTTAATTAAGAGATACCAGAGCTATGTTTATTTGAAAATAAAAAGTTTGCTGATGTGTAATTTATCTCTCTTTCAAGTTCCAACCCTCACTAAAATAACTACGAGAATTGGTGTACGTGCATGAAAACATGATTGGAACATATGATTGCCGAGAACCTGCGAAGAATGGTGTTAGTCTTGGGCAAGCATCTATTTTGAAGAAGGATTAAAAGATTCTCACATTCATCCATTAAGATTTGGATCATAAGAGAGTCAAAAACAAATTTTTACCTCTGCTTAAAGCTCCACTCATTTGAATTTATAAATTCCAAGTAAAGGGTTTTAAACAAATTTTCTATCCACTTAAAAGTTTATTTGTTTTAATTTGCAATTCTAATTGTGCAAAGATCCTGACAAGTTTTATACCCGGCCTGCTTAAGGGTCTGAGGTTTTTCCTCTTTCATTAGTTTCTAATTATCAAGAATAAAATATTTTTTGCTTCAATTGAGCCAGCATATTTATAGGTAAACATACTTCGATTCATAAGAAAATTAATTTAACATGCTCACATCCACACATTTGCGCTTAAAGGTATCAAACGTGACATTGTAAGTAGAAATTTAAACTTGAACATATCTTTGCAAAAAGTCGTAGGTGGAAATATTCACTTAAATGAGAGAAAATCATTTCCTAAGATAATAGTAGCACGAGTCAACTTACCTAAAATCAACTCTAACCACTTCTGCCACTACAGAATGAATATATTTTCTCTGTGTTTGCCTTCGAATTGTATTTCAGAGTTAAATTCTAAGTTGATGGACCAACTACGCTTCAAACATCAAGTCCATCCAACCTCATCTAGTATAGCATTGCCTTATGCCAATTTTATGGCGATGTATTTGTTAGAGGCGTTAAAGCAAACAGTTAAAAGGATTTTCAGCTAGTTTTCTATACAAGCTGAGTGAAACCTAAGCCTCGTATAATGGAGCATCCTTTTAGCCTTTCACCAGCCACCATTCACGACTTCTAAATTCCACATGGCATCAATGGGGAGGGAGGACGTTGCCGATCACTTTTCAGAAAAATAAATGATGTCCAAGCAAGGAATCCCACCCCATAGATGATTCCATGACAACCATAGCTTTGCCAAAAGGTGTTGATGAGGACATTTAGGTCGAGTTACTCGCATGGATTGGTTTGATCTTGTGCTTCTTGAGGTGGGTTCGTATAACCTGAAAGTGGGCCTGTGGAGGAAAATTCAGATGTCCACGTTTTCTTATTAAATTTTGAACCAGATAAAAATATATTCACTCCATATCTATTAAGTTATTAATATACCAAGAACGCCCCTCTAATGCCCATTTGCTGGCTGATGCACTAATTAATAATTTTTATTGATACCATTCACACCGGTAATCAAGCTAGTTAGTGGGTCACTAATTCAACCGGATTAATTACTTTTAGTGTATTAATGATTATATAATTTAAAAAAGATAAAGAATTAAAATTTTAAATAGAAATAATAAAATTGGTAAAAGAAAATATATAAATTAAACTGGATAGATGAAATTATTTTAGTAATTAAATTTTGAGAGCAAGAGCAATTACTCTAGGGATCTCAGTTTTTTAACATATATATAAGATAAGAGACAAGACAAGGTTATACACTAAAAATAAATGTCATATGAAGGAAGCATTATTGGGACATATTCATAGTGCAATATTAAGTAATTCATAATTTGAAATATAATCTATAATATATTATTATTTCAGTAAGAATTTTTTATTGCATAAAGTGAATTTATGCAACTACTCTTATGTTCAATACTTTTATTTTTTTCTATTATTTTATCCTCACTTTTCATCCAACTTACCATTTATATTTATATGCTCTCTCAAATTTTATTATATTTAAATTCTTTTGATCTTCCATTATTTTTCTATTTTAAATATTTGTTGTACTATGTAAAATCACATATTTTTTATTATTATTTTTATTTTTAATCTTTCAATCTTTTCTTTTTCTTTCCACTTTTTTTATTTGTATTTTCTCTTAATTTTCAAATTCTCTTGATATTTCTATATTTTATTATTTTTAAATATTTTTATACTTTTTAATTTTAAATAATTTTATTTTATTAATTAAAATGCAATAATTTTATATTTTACAAATATATTTACATAGGCCTGGAGTGTATAAATTTTACTGGTATTCACTAATTGCTCTTTACAGTGAATAAGTTCCAAGAACGTCTCTTTTAAGTGACATTTATTTTTACTATATATATATATATATATATATATATATATGGGATAAATGGGATAAATCATGAATATTGGTCAATTTAAGCACCACAATGGCTAGCAATATATACATTCCGAAAAAATTTATTTCATAACAGAATAAAAAGAGAGATTGTTTCATCGAACCTTAGACAAATATAAATATGAAAAAAGCTAGCCACAAGTTGCTTCATCAATCAAATTCATTATGACTATATATAATTAATTAAGATCCATTTTGAATAATGAATTAATTAGGATCATTGAGAGCTGTCATATAATTTAATTTTGACAAAACAATACGCCATGAACTGTTACTATGTCCTCAATGCGACCAAACAAAATAAAATTACTTATTTAGGTTAATTTATGTGGCTAATAAAATATAGAATGGTGCTTTTCCTTATAAGAGAATATACGTTTTGAAGGTTTATATATATTCAATGTTCATAATAATAGCATATGGTGATCATGCAAACATGAGAGTTTTTCCAATCTACGATTCCTTGCCAAAAACTTGTCTTCTCAGTAACTCATAGTGCTGAGCTGTTATAGTCCATAATTACCTCCATTGTAGAAATTAAGTAAAATCATGTATTAATAGTTAGTTGTACCACCAACGTATCAAATAATATGCTCAATTTAAAAGAAAGTAATAAGTTACAAAGCCGATAGTTTCATGTTTATTAGTTGTCTTAATAACCAACATCAAATGTTGAATCAGACATTTCTTCTTTTACGTAATTCATTATTGACTCATACTAAATTTTAGCTCATTAAATATGTGAAACAAAAAAGGTTCACCAACTTCACTATTGACAAATGATTCTACATTGAAGTTGACACTCAACACATGAAGTCGTTAAGCAACTTTTAACAGTGTAAACCTCACGAAATCCGTCCGGTAGATGAAAGAGATTTTCTAACTCCCAAATCAGGTGTAAACAGATGAATTGTCTGCTCTCCATTGATGTTACACATACAAGCTTCCCGTATAAATACAGACACATATCCATGTCCTTTTCTAGATCAATATAATACTGAAAATCATCCAAATCAAACCATTTAATCCCACCATCTTCTGCATGCTCAATCATTTTCACAATAATTTTATAAAGTGAAATCTTAAATATGAAATTAGATATCCCATTAATTTTCTTTATCATTGTACAAATCTTCCTCATGACATGATTACTTGACATAGAATAAATTAGAAGGTATTGAACAAATAAGGAAATTTAGTTAGTTGCTACACAGATTTTACAAATTTCGGACACACCCCATCGCTTGTAACCTCACTTTTTAATTCTAATTACACAAACTCACGCTTTCAAGTCTCCTGGTTTACATTAATTGTTGGAGAGATTTTACTCTTGATTTTAATTTTTTTGATTGTGCAAAGACACGACTCCCTCATTTATACGACTCAAATAGAGGTTTGTAATTAATTTATTCGAATGACTAAAAGAAATTATTTAGACTTCTCCAACAAAATAACTCACTTTTAAAATAACTTGACAAAGTAATCAGATATTTTAATAACTTTTTAAGACACCTTAACTCTAAAGAATTTTTTATGTTAAAAATATCTGGAAAATTTAAGAAATAGAGATGGTGGTTGATATTTTAGCACATGCTTAAGAGATGTGTTCACATTTTTCATAGAATTTACATCAAAAAGTGTCTAAGATTAGTCATTATTGTCTCGTACAGTATTGATAAGATATATGCATTTAAAATAAATTTCACCTCAAAGCAGCGTTCTTGGGACTTATTCATAGTTAAATGTATAACTAATTCATAATTTAAAAAATAATATTAACCAATTGCCCTTCATAGTGGATAAGTTCCACTAGCGCTACCATTGATTTGTAATGTATATATGTGTCTAGGATGAATGGATAAGTCATGACTATTAATCAATTTAAGCACCACAATGGCTCGCAGTGTATAGGTTATCACTCTGAAAATTTTATTTTACGACAGAATAAGAAAAGAAAGATTGTTTCCCGAAACCAAGGCAAATAGAATTTACACCAAAGCTAGTCACAATTTGCTTCATTAGTCAAATTCATCATGAATATAATTAATTAATATTTATTTTGATCAGTCAATCAATTAGAACCGTTTTCATTTGTCATTGTCAAATGCTTAACATTTGAGAAAACAGTGGGAAATAACTGTTACCCCTTCCTCAATGTGACCAAACAAAATAAAATTCCTTAATTAGTTTAATTTATGTAGCTAATAAAATATAGAATATTGGGTTTTCCTTATAAGAGAATATGTTTTATAGGTGTGCAGGTATATATATTCAGTGCTAATTATGCAAACATGAGGGTTTTCCCAATCTACAATTTATTGCCAAAAACTTGTTTTCTCAATAATTAATGGGCCGGGGCTAGGCTGTAAATTTTTAACTCAATTATTAATGGTGCTGAGCTGTTGTTGAAAATAATTATCATGAGTGTACAAATTAATTAGGATAATGTATGAACAGTCACGAGTTTCCCTCCATCGGTCAGTTTCCACCCACGTACCTAATAATATGCTTAATTTAAAGGAAATATGTTACAAAGCAAACGATTTCATGTTTATTAATTGTCACAATAATAACCTTCAAATGTTGAATCATACGTTTATTCTTTTCTGTAATTGTTTTCCTTCATCGTATCAATGTTCCATTGATACTTAAATTTTAGCTTGACTTTGTGAAGAAGGTCGACCAACTTCACCATTAAAATTGACACTCACACCTGAAACTGTTTAGGCAGCACAACGACAGAACGGACAAAATCCCATCCATTAAGTGACAGATTTTCTAACTCCCAAATCCCAAATCCCAAATCAGGTGTAAACACTTACTTGCCTCAATCACATACATGCCAACTCCCCATTAAATAAATAAATAATTTTTATTTTTTATTTTTTTAAAAAATATATATATATATATATATATCTATCTATCTATCCGTCCATGTCTTTAACCTTGTCGATATAAAATTCTAGAAATCAACCCAAGAAAAAGATGACAAAGAAGGCAAGCATGGGTCGACAGAAGATCAAAATCCAAAAAATACAGGTCAAAAACCACCTTCAGGTGACCTTTTCGAAACGTCGATCCGGGCTCTTCAAGAAGGCCAGCGAACTCTGCACTCTCTGTGGTGTCGACATTGCCATAATCGTCTTCTCCCCAGCTGGAAAGGCCTTCTCCTTCGGCCACCCCAGCGTGGAGTCCATAATCGACAGGTTTCTGGCCCGACACCAGGATCCATTCCGCCTGCTTGATCAGGCCCGGAGGAATGCTGGTCTCCGGGAACTGAACATGCAGCTGGGCCAAATCCTTAATGAACTGGAAGTGGAGAGGAAAAGGGGCGAGGGTTTCGATACCATGAGGAAGACAGGTGAGAAGGACTGGGAGGCTCCTGTGGACAAGTTAGGATTGGAGGAGATGGAGCAGCTGAGGGACGCCATGGAAGAGTTGAAGAGAACTGTGAGCCTGCAGGCGAGTAGGCTGACGTCCATTTTTGTGACGTCAGGTCGGCCTGCAGGCTTTTTCGATCAGTGCGAGAGTAAACCTAGTCAGGCAATTGTGGGCTCAAACATGAACTGCAGTGCTCCTGTTGGCAGTTTCTTTGGGTACTGCCATGGATTTTTCTGAATCATTCCTTTGGTGTTTTGCTAGTAATTCGCTAGATTATTACATATATTGTGGATGAACTGGTTCGTGTTCTTAATTTTTGGTCGTAATGGGATTTCATACGTATTTTGTGAAGTAATTAAAATTTACTTATAACGCGAAACAAATTAATTAGTGTTTGTATATACATACATGCAAACCATTTGATTAGAAGAATGAATGTAATCTTTGTATTAATATTTTCATACTTAATTTTCTTGTTGAAGCATATAAAATATCATTTTCGCAATAAAAAGGATTAATCAATATTTCAGCTACTTCAAATTAGTTAACGACCTTGATTATAATATTTATGTTTTGCGGAAGGTCTAATTAATCAGATGAGTTGGTACATATTCTGATTTTCCAGGGGGTATTCTTCATTAATTAAATTCTGTGTGGTTCCATCTAATAATGCGAAGTCCGCGTGAAAGAGATGAAATATGAGTTTCAGGATGCAGTGATCTTTAAATGTACGTGGAATAAAAAAATTAAAGTTAATTGTTTTATGAATACATACATGCATGCATGCATGCATACATACATACATACATACATACATATATATATATATATATATATATATTCTTCAAGGCTTATATTTTTACGAACAATGTCATCCTGAGACTTTAAGTTTTTCGAATCTTAAAGTCTTGACAAGTTTCCATTGACATTTCTGGAAGGAAAGAGATCCAGCTATAAGGGTCAGAATTAATATAATTAGTTTTGAATTGGGTTGGATCTTAAAATTAAAGAAACTGGATCGAGTTCTTTATCCTCATTGGTTTTAGTTCTTTTTCTTTTCTTTTTTTTTTTGTGAATTGGGTCCAATTCAGAAAATAAAAATAAAAAAACTTCTATTTCGTTAATTAAATAAACTTTTAAAGGATATAATTTGAACGAACACAACCACTTTTGGGCCTTGAATCCAAATTAAACAAATTTGAAATTAGCAATTCGAATAAAATTAATTATATTTCTGATCGTTTTCCAATTAAACATCAACTTGACCTAGGTCTAATTCAATCTATTTGGATCCAATCATTCAGACCGGAACTGCACCCAAACCTAAATCCACACCCAACTAATTGAGGCATTCATTTTCCAGCAATGTCAAAAACAAACTGAAATGAGTTTGCTTTGCATCAATTTATCATCATTTGTGGTGAATTGACCAAAATTCACGAGGAAAAATCAGGAATTGCGATTCATATTTAGTGGTCATTGGTGAATAATTATCACAATTTATCAGATTATGATATCTAGAAATCTCAATATTTTTATCATTAACTGTCGAAAAATTACTTATCAAAGTTTTTACATTTAAGAAGTCGATTATACTTTTGCAATTATTTGTCAGAGATTTTGTGTATGGTAAATAAGATATTCCATGAAGAACAGGAAATTATTTGAACAAAGTCAATGTCAAAAATTTAGGAAAGGGTAAATTTATATCACCAATGATAATTTATATTGTACACAAATTTGTAACGTATGTAGATCAAAATTATTTCTTACTAGTTGTTGAAATGAAAACAATGATCGCAAATTTTGAGATTGATGGCTAATAGCTGTAAAAAAATGTTTTATATAATAAACATGTTAGGAAAACATTTGTAAGCAAAATTTGAGATGCATCAAATATGTTAGGACACACATTATGCCACGTAATTCAGATATAATTTAAAATTTGCTATCATTTAATTCTATGTATCCTGACTTTTATGAAGAATCCATATATTGTTTCCAATATGCAAGAATATCACAAAAGAACAATTTCCACTTTTATATAATGAAAATTGTGTTTAAATGCATTTATAGTGATATCTATGTATAAATGGAAAAATCTTGAACCATAATTTTCTTAATAGAATCTTATCCACTGATTTTTTATTTGATGAAACTACCTAAAGCTTGTTTAAGATTCACTTCTTTCAAACAAATTAATGTCTAGGTTCTACTCAAAGATTGTAAAGTTTATAAAAGCGACAATTATAATTAAAACCAGCTGTAAATCACACACCAACAATTGTACTAACCTTGGGCTATCAAGTTCTATAATAATAATTATTGTAATGAATTTTGAATTGGCTCACACAAGAATCTCATTCTTAATGTCTCCAACTTGGTAGTAATTAATAAATAGAGTAAACCCTAAATCAGAATCAACTTTATCCTGATTACAAGAATTTAACATATTGAATGCATTTACTATAAAAGAAAGGGGAGACATCTATACTCTCATGCATATGATGCTCCTATAAGTAGCCCTTCCCTTGCATGGATAAAACCCATCCCATATGTCCATCTGCCGTTTCCATCTGATTTCACTAAACAAATCCTTTGTTCTCGCAATGAATTCATCAAACCAGAACAACCCTTCTCAAAATAACCCTACGAAAAAGGGAAAAGGTCGTCAAAAAGTGAACATGGCAAAGATAGAGAATGAGACTAACCTTCAAGTCACATTCTCCAAGAGGCGCGCCGGCCTTTTCAAGAAGGCAAGTGAACTCAGCACGCTCTGCGGTGCTGAAAGTGCTGTGGTTGTCTTCTCCCCGGGAGAAAAGGTGCACTCGTTTGGCAACCCTAGTGTGGAGACAGTCTGTAACAGGTTTCTCAACCAAGACACGTATACAACGAGTGACACCAGCCAATTACTTGCTGCTCAGAAAGAGGCAACAATGAGACAGTACAATCAGGAGCTCATCAACTTGGAGGGCCAATTAGAACTAGAGAAAAAGCGTAAACAACAGCTCGACAAGACGAGGAAGGCCAGTCGGGGTCAAAAGTGGGGCCCGCCCTCCACTGATGAGCTCGATTACCATCAGTTGGATCAGTTGAAGAGGTCTATAATGAGTTTCAAGCGCGACTTTGAAACTAAGGTACAGACCACAACGAATTCATATGTTGAAGGGAGTAACCTTGATGCAGGAAGAGGAGGGACATTCCAATGGACAACCCCAAATGTAGCTAACAGTGGTTTCCCATTTGATTCTAATATCCAAGGGCCTAATGACCGCTTCACCCAATTCGAAAGCAATGAAGCCATGTTCACTAACAATGCGCCACTAGCTCTTGGTGGGTCCACAAGTGCTCATCATACTATGCTTGATGGAGGAAACTCAAATGCAGCAATTCCAAATAGTTCTGGAACGAACGGCTCTGGATTTGTTCCCGCATTTGATCCAAGAGGTGGCAACTTTGGATTCGCCGTCCAATACCCTCCTCCTGCGGGCAGTGGTCCTGATTTCGTACTCCCGTATAGTTATGGCAGTTCTGGTGACGTGGTTCCATATGATGCGAGGACAAGAAGCTCTAGTATGGAGCCACACTACATTCCCAGGGAAGCACAAAGCAATGTTCTTCACATGACTCAGGGATTCTCAGGCAACTATGGTCGGTGAAAGTCTAGGTTTAGAAGGCCATTTGGATAGATTTAGTTTGTGACTTCTGGCTGTTTAAACTTCTGACTTAAACTGGTGTTTGTTCGTTTAGATTTATGTCCACAGTGTTGAATGTTATGAATTTAATTAGATTTTACCGATTTTCAAGTATCTTTTATTCTTGTCCTACTTATCCGCATCTCCCTATTATTAATATCAGTTTAATTTGAATTTAAACCCGAGTAGATGTGGACTGCTAGATGGGGAAGTACATAAAATTAATCTTTGTCGATACATAGACTCCCTTGGTATAAAGTGAACCACTATTTCGTCGTTTTGGCTTAAAATACAATTAATCTAAGCATGGACTTGCATGAGCTCTTAGTAGTTTACCCAACAAATAATTAAGTTGGGCATTTCTGGCCTAAAAAGCAAACTTGTAGTTTATTTTATTTTTGGTCACAACCAACTATACCTAAAAATTCCATTAAAGAGTGTTTTCACGTGGTAAAATCTATTATCATTTATAAGCAAATGTTTAGAAGAACAGCTTGTTGAATACCACGTTATCTGTATTAAATTGATTAAAAAAGAAGTCACCGATTTTTTATCACAAGTTTATCAAAAGTCTTCAGCATGAAAGAATATAATTATCATGCACATAATACAAGTGACTTAATAAGATTTTTTTTTTCTCTTTTGTATTGCTAAATAACTACGAAATAGATCATTATAAGTAGTTTGTATAGAGAAAATCCTCTTGGAAAAAAAATAAATATTACTTGATGTTGATTTTTGATGACATTCACAACATTTGCTCTATATGCACGTTAATACTCTATTTAAATATTATCATAAAATAATTCATCATCTTATATCTGCTATGTTGATAAACTCATCTGCAAGGTTATGGAACCAAATATTTATTTATTTTTTCTGACAATGTTTGTTTTCATTTTTTAGATGTATTTTTTAAAAAAAAATTGTGTAAAAGTAAGAAAGAGATAGAAAGAAAATTTAAAATGAGTAATGGTTATAATATGTGTTTTTTGGGTGTAAAAATAAAAATAAAGATAGCTGATTTTCAAAAGACCTACACAATTATTTAATTCGCATTACATAGACCACCACTACAAGAACAAATTTCAAACATGATCAATGCCGTAAAAACATTTGAAAATAAATTTAAAAATTGCAGATGTGTATATTTTTCAAAATAAACCACACCAAGTGCACTTGCAATGGCATTCAAAGAACGAACATTTAGAGTTTCTCAACAAACAACTCAAGAATATGTAAGCAACACACTGAAACAGGTAAAAGCACAACGATATGTTATAGATCAAATGTACGTTAATTAGGTCCTCTTACTCGTGCAAAAATCAAACAACTTCCCAATAGGAAAGTCGTTCACCGTATAAATCATCTCATATATGATGTTAATATTATTATTGTTTGTTAGAAAATTTGTGTATTTGCCATGAGGGCTTTATAATGAGAACTTATTTATGAGCTATCGATGCATTGAATTTTATATATCTCAAAAAAAAAATTTACAAGCATACTATAGATTAATTTTTATTTAATTAGATTTTTTATTATTAATTAAAATTTGTAATTTTAGTAGCTACATTAATAATAAAACACATGGAACAAATTAATTAGTGCTGCCACTAAATTTAGCATCTAATCTATTAACCTTAAAAGAAAAAAGGAATCAGAAGATGATATAACTAAAAAAAATTAATTATCTCAAGTCAATTTTGGATTCTTAGTTTGTTCCATCTTGTATTTCATGTAAGTGGTATGTACTTGGGACGTGGGGCGTACACTAGAACACAATCAGAGTCACACGACTCCCTTGATCAATTTAGGTTTATATCTTGTAGAAAGTCAAATTTTGCCTAACGAAATTTGTGTCAAACAAAAGGAAAGGGGAAATTTATTATTTATACTTTAGAAATCAAATAAATACAATTGTTAAAATTAAATAATAAATAAATTGATATTTTACTACAAATATGACGGTTCAATTAAATTGTGACAAGTGTTAAGGCCAACTAATTAAATCATGCCACGTGCTAAGTTCTATAAATTTAGAAGGAGAATATTGTTGATTTGACAATTAAATTGTCATCCTTCAATTAAAAGAAATTATACCAAATCAGATATCCTTAACCAATCAAATGTTGTCACATCATCTAACATTTATGATAGTAAGACTTTCTCCACCTCTATAAATAGAAGTGACTTTTACATTACAAAATACATGAAAACACACGTCAAGTAAAAAATAGTCTTGAAAGAAGTTCATACGTTCCCTATCCACAAATTCAAAGCTGTTCTTATAGCATTCAAGGTGTTTTTACGAAAGTTCACCAAATTCTAGCATTTGATTCACAGTTAAAGAGTTAAATTAGTCGATCAACGTTATTTGAAATTTCAACCAACATCAAAGAAGATCAAACCTTAGAAACTCCTTCAGTTCCAGCCGCGTTTTTTAAATAACATTCAAGGTGTTCTTATAATATTCACAACGTTCTTCAACGAGTTTATTAAATCTTTGATATTAGACTAAGAAATTAACATTTTTCAAAAATTTAGTGAACTTTAAAGAAGATTAAATGCATAAACATTTTAATGAATTACAAGAACATTCAAGTCTTTTAAATTGACAAGAGAATTAGAAAATCAAATTAGAGAATAAAACTTATAGCAATTTATTTGATTCAAATTATAATTGCATTTGTACAAATTTTTTGTTAATAGAAATTTAATTACAAGATTTTTGTCTACATGTGTACTCTAGTCCTTACTTAAAATCTTCCCTAATACTTAGCCCGAATTACTTAAATGAAGTCCCCGAACCAAACCTATTGGCGCTTGTGCGTCCAATCATGAAATTAAGAGGGTGTTTAGCTAAACTTATTTTAATTAACTTATAAGATGATGTAACTTATAAGAATGCTTTAGAGCGTATAAGCTTATACATCTTATTTTTAAATAAGTTCATAAATTGTTTGAATGGAACATCTTCTAAGTTCAATTGAAATTTATAATTATAGTTAATTATAAGTTTTTGGCATAATAATGATAAAATTAAATTAAATATTATTAATATAATATAATAAAAGGTATTTATATTATTTTTAATATATACGATGATGTAACTTATAAGATATTTGAAAATAAATTGGGAAAAACTAATTTATTTTTAAAAAACTTATAAATTCTGAACATTTTATTTTGAGAATTTATAAGCTCTTTTATTAAAATTTTTTTCAAATACATTTGAGGGGCTTATAAAATCTTTTGAAGAGCTTATAAGCTTAGTCAAACAACCTATAAATGTTATTCATTTTAGTTTGTCTTTTTTTTTCCTCTCCTTTTTTGGAGAAGAGTGTTAATAAATTAAACTATTTGAATCAAATTTGATAAAATTTAAAAATATTTTTAAGTATAATTGAGTTTGAATTTAAACTCCAATTATTATTATGTTTTTTGAAGTTAATCTCGTTGTTCTACAAAATTGAGTCAAGTTGGAGTTTATTCAAATTTAACTCAATAATGCCCCTGTTACAGCCGTACAATATTGTGCTTATTTGGGGGGAAAAAAATCATATGATTATCATATTGAGGTTTTCCACTTAACTCCCAGTGCTTGTTGGCCATTCGATAATTATACTATTTGAAATTGTACCATCGCTACGTAGAGAATCCTGAGATTAGAGAGTAAAACTCTTGAAACATCATGCATCATTATTTGTTTTGTGTAAGGTACACATTAATAATTAGGATGATGGGCCTCCTGAAATTTTTTTCTTATGTTAAATTTGAAAAAAAAAACAAAAAAACAAACAAACACACGTAGAAAACATAGATAAATTGGTTGGTCTTTCTTCCTCTTCTTCTTCTTTTTTTTCCCCCCTTAATGCCAAAACCCCAAAGATCATGTTTGACGTGGTGGGACATAAGATTTGAAGACAAATAGAGGCAGCCAGCTGCCACCATAGTCGATATGTTTGCCCAACGTTATGCCAGCTACAAATGGGGTCCCGAATCTCCCACTGCCTTCCTTATCTATGAAGCAAGGCGAATACGGGTTGTCAATCGGATTATGGTTTAATAAGAATCCACTTGACGGCCCAAATCGCCATCCACCGAGTGCCCATATTTTAGAATATACTTATGTCTTCGTAAATATTTCTAAAGATTTTTTCAAGAAGAGTAATTATTTTTAGTAAAGATAAATTAATGATAGGTTTCATAACCAATTCAGGAGGGATTCTGTTCGTTTATTGAGGCAACTGATGATAAGAAATTAAGATTGAATTGAAGTCAAATCACCACTAAATGAGCCATTTCTTTATTTTATATGATTTTTTTCCATATAAAATAATATGATGCGTTTTTTTGGTTAAATTTCCGCACTGTCATATAAGGATAATGATGGAAAGCATAGTATGTTGACAATATTTAACTCGATGTTGAAGTTGCCCGTGGTCTGTGATGTGGCATATTAAAATATGAAATTAATATATTACACAGCTATAATGATGGCCTTTCTGTAGACATTTTCCAGAGGAAGGTGAAGTTTGAATCCTGCGTATTAGAGGCCTGAAGAAATGTTTCGGTACATATGAAAAGATAATTTATTGATTCAAATGAGGATAAAATTTTGGATTCCCATTTCTTGCGAGTATATGTTTAATTTTTATATGAGTTGCTTTCAGTCTAGTGATAATTAGTTTTTATAATTTTTATAACTAACCATTATCAATATATGATAAATTAATTAATAAAAATGACAAATTTGAGGTGGGGTACAACTTCAATCATCCCTTATTGCAACTAAAACAAAAACATCCTTAAAAACAAAACGTTGCTGACTAACATTTCTAATTTAGATTCACCATTGACGATATCTACATCTTTCATTTTCAATTCCTAATTTTTACATTAATAATTATTAAATTTTTATTTTCCTTAAATATAATCTTAAAATTCTCACTATATTTGGTTTCTTATTCTCCACTATTCATCCTCTATTCAAAATTTTATAAATTAAACATTTTGTCTTTGAAATTTTATTCAAATTCAAATTTAATATTTTCCATTTCTTACCTTTTTTAATTAATTAATAATTTTTTAATCATTATATTTATTTATAATTAAATCAATACTTATCTATATAATTTTTTTTATTTCATTTATTTTTTATTATTTTATAAATTTATATATTATTACATCATTTAATTATTATTATATATTAAATATATATAAAATAATTTTTTTATTAATTTAAATTTTATAAATTAAACATAATTTTTTATCTTCAATCAAATCACTTTCGTTGTCACCTTCCATCCTAATTAGCAAACGAAAAGGCCTCTATGTCGGACTCAGACATGTCAATTTGGAAGAAAAGTATATAAGTGGAAGGAACAAAACGCAAGAAAAAATAAACAAAAGTGTGGGACCCACAAAGTTCCAGTTGGAGAAGACTAACGTCGAATCCTAGTCTGTATTCTTCCCACCATTGGAATACAAACCTGGCCAGCTGTCGTCAGTAATTTCCTTCAATAAATCCAAACAAGGAAAGAAGAACCCTAGAAACCCCACCCCCCCAGCTGGCCACTCCAATGCATTGCACAAAGCCAATCACAAGACAGCCTTCACTAAACGACAAGTCCTGGTACAAATAGGCATGTATGATGTATGGGATTCCTTCGGTAGGCACTTACCGTACGGTGCCGCCCAGCTCATTGCGCACGCATGTCCAGCTCCTAAGCCCCCCATCCAGCCTGTCCGTCCCCCGAACCTTTGCATCCATTAATTACAATATATACTTATTTCTCTTCCCTTGGTTGAGCTCAAATTCTTCCTTTGATCATCGTCGTTACTGCCATTACAGTTTCAGGAGATGGATCCGTGTCCTTTCGTGCGGATCGTTATTGCGAACTTGGCTTTGAGATTTCCCGAGAAATCTCACCTCTCTTCTCTTTCCTTTTACTGCAAATTCAAGCTCAAGGGGTTTGGTACTCAGCTCTCCGACGACGTTTCGTTTCTCGCGGCCGAAGGCGACGCCGTTGAGAGCAGAATACACGGCTGCTTCGCCCTGCGGAGGGCGGCGTTAGAGAAGTTGGCGGAGAAATCGAGCAAGTTTTCTTGTTTGAAGATTGAGATTCACAGGCGGAGACGTAGAGGGAATAATAGTTGTGGGTTTTTCAAGAGCGGGAGGCTTATGGGCTGCGTTGTGGTGCCGTTGGATCTAAAGAATGTTCTGGAGAACGGTAGGGGTTGCGTGATTCAAAATGGTTGGGTGTCGATCGGTGGGTCGGATGTAAAATTGCATCTGAACGTGAGGGCTGAGCCCGACCCAAGATTCGTTTTCCGGTTTGACGGGGAGCCCGAGTGCAGCCCGCAGATTTTTCAGGTCAATGGGAACGTGAAGCAGCCGGTTTTCACTTGCAAGTTCAGTTTCAGAAATTCTGGGGAGAGGATTTTGAGATCCAGGTAAAAAACTCATGTCCTTTGGTTTTGTTTATTTGGAGTCATTTCATTCAGTAATCAAGGCTGTTAGTATTTGGTTTTGATTCGATACCGTTTAATATTAGAACTAATACCAAACTGATTCTTTCTGGCGTTGAATACTATCTTTTAGGGTTCTTTTTCTAAGGGGGATTGTGTGAATTATTGAGCAGCATTCTTGTAAATGGTCTCTGATAATTTCTATCCTTAATTATGGCGCAGATCTTCGTCATACGAACCAGGCACCTCAACTAGTTGCTTTAGTTCAGTCACATCTGATAACGAGCAGCCTCTGAAAGAGCGAAAGGGTTGGTCAATCACCATCCACGACCTGTCTGGATCCCCTGTTGCTGCTGCGTCAATGGTGACGCCATTTGTGCCGTCGCCGGGCACCGATAAAGTCAGTAGATCGAATCCTGGGGCGTGGCTCATTCTCAGGCCTGGCCACAGCACCTGGAAGCCCTGGGGCCGCCTGGAGGCGTGGAGGGAGAGTAAAGGCGGTGACCGCCTCGGCTACCGCTTCGATGTCATCCCCGAGGGTGGCATCGACACAGCCCCCCTCGCGAATTCCAGCATGAGCACGAAAGCTGGTGGAAAATTCAGCATAGACGTCACCACCGGCCCAACCCCAATAACCAGTCCTAACAGCAGCTTCGATTTCAGCTCGGGCTCAGGATCCGGGTCAGACTTTGGATCGACTTCGGGGTCCGGATCTTGGGCACATCTCCTGTACAGAGGATTCGTGATGTCATCCACGGTGGAGGGAGACGGCAAGTGCAGCAAACCGGAGGTGGAAGTCGGGGTGCAACACGTGAGCTGCACCGAGGATGCTGCAGCTTTCGTGGCTCTGGCGGCAGCCATGGATCTGAGCATGGACGCCTGCAGGTCGTTTTCTAAAAAGCTGAGGAAGGAACTGAGACAACAGGATCTGGTATAGCCCTTTCGGGTCGGGTGGTTCAGAGATGCAATTGGGTCTTTGAGTTCTTGGATCATTTGCAGTGGTCCAACGGCAGCTTTTAATTGGCTGTTTTGTTTCTTACATTGAGTGTACAGTATTGTATGTTTCTACTTTTTCGGCTTTGAATGTATTTGTTTATTCGTTTTGTACACTGTCGAAGGTTTTTCTACTGAAATTTTAATGAAAATTTTCTGGAATCCTCTTGGCTAATTTGAAGTAAAAGATTGGGGTGTGGGTTGGCATACATTAGGCTCCAGGTGGTTGCTGCGTCTGCCAGTCAATTGCTGTGGCGTCTGTGCCCTGTTTTGTACCGATTCAAATTTCAACTAATTATTAAACTGACGCTTTGGAATATTGTTTGGCACGGCGTTGTTTGGAATATGACTGACGTCGGCTTTTTGGCAAAAGGCCTACTTCAATTATCCCGGTGGAATGTTTGGTTGGCAACTCAAGAACGCTATGTTTGTTTTTATTTTAAAATGTGTGTTCTTGCACATACTTTTGTCAACAGTTTCGTAAAAATAAAAGAAAGATAGGAATGTAATTTAAATAATATAATTATTATTATGTTTGTGTTTTATTGTTGGAAAAAATTGAAAACAAACACTGTCCAAGTCTCTTCAAATTGCTTCTTACACGTTCCGCTTTTTCACCCCTAATCTGGCGGTTAATTTTGTTGGTTGATTAAGCTCAGATGGGCCAGACTCCAATATTTTGTTTCTTAATTAGGATAGGATGGGAAAGAAAATTCGAGTGATTTGAGTCGGAGTAAAAATTATGTTCGAGTTACAAAAATTTAGGTTAATAGAAAAATTATATATATATATTTATATATAATTTAATATGTAATAATCGAATGATGCGATGATAATATATAAATTTATATGATAATAAAAATTTGATGTCAATAAAAAAATTATGAAGGTATATATTAATTTAATCTTAAATAAGTATAATGAATAAAAAATTATTAATTAGTTATAAAATATGAAAAAAAATTTAAATTTTAAAAATAAAATATTTAATTTTTAAATTTTTAAATAAGGATTTAAATTAGAAATGACAATAAAGACGGGTAATTCGAGCACGCAACGTGAGGGAAAAGAAATGGGCCAGTGTTGGGGTGGGGGAGGTGTGGGTTGATTTTTAACCCTTGTTTGTGAATGAGGCGGTAAATGGGGGAATCTATTCTCGCCCTATCTATCGCCCCATTCATATAGTAATTAAATAATATATATAATTATATTTATTATTTATATATAAATAATATTATTTGATTAAAATAAATCAAAAAATAATAAAAAAATATATATTATTTTTGATTAAAATAAAATTATAAATAAATTTAGTTATGTCAAATGTTGAATAATTCAAATATATATATAAATTTTAAATTTGATTAATTTGAAAATCAGTTCATTAAATTAGTGATTTGATTACTCAACTTAAAATTAAAAGAAAAAAATCTCACAAAAAGAATTAATTTTGAATAAATAGAGATTTTAATTGTGATGAAATATAAATTTTCTTACAAAACTAATATATATTTTTACAATAAAAAATCATAAAATATGAAAAATTAAATTAATTACAATAAAAAATAAAAATTTTCATTTTAATTAATACAAAGATCACAATATATTTTTCACTACACTAAACTATTTTTTTAAATTATTACAAGTATAAAATAGTATTATTTTATTGTAATATTATTAATGAATTTAAATTTAAATTTAAGTTTTTTAACTCCTAGGCACCAACGAGCGAATCAGAGTAGGTGATGAGATAGGAACAGGGGTGGGCCGTGGGGGAGAAATTCCCCCACCTCTTTGCAATCCCTAATCCAAACATATCCCAATATTTTGCCTAATTTTTTTTTTTCATATTTAAGTGTTTTTTAAGTATATTTTATTAAGAATTGTGAAAAAAAGTTACAGATAAAATTGAATTACATAGTGATTGAACTATGTATTTTTATTCAAAAAAAGTAAACAAAGTCTTGAGTTCAGATACTTTTTAAGAAACAATATGTTTTAATTAATTAGTTAATTTTTCTACGTCGAAAATATTGGCCATGTTTGTTTTCAGTTTTTGGCGTGTATTTTTAAATATATATATTTTTTAAAATTATACAAAAAAAAATTTAAAAAATATAATAATTAATAATTTTTTGGTTTAAAAAATTAAAACATACATAGCCAATAACATTGTATATACTTGAAAACTTCCTAAATGCCTTTGACCCGATTTTGAGCTAAAATAAACATACAACATGAGTTGACTCTGAATTCAAAAATCATCAACTGAACCTCTCCTCAACTCACGCGGTCCAATTAGCCAATCAAGATTGTAATTGGAATCCCGCATCGCATTTGCATTTGGAAGGCTCAGCTGAACAGTAGTTCAACGATCAACTCAAAAATCTTCAACGCTTTGCCGAGGACTTTGAGGCCCACCAAGGACGGCCAATCCTATCCACCCTTCAACTACGAAATATTAACTAATATTTGGACAGTTCGCATCATCTGCCAAATATTCTCACCAGTCATCACTGATGCAACACGAGAGACAGAATTCGGAAAACTATTGCCATGATAACTACATTTAGCCAACACAACAAGATAACGCTGCCAGCGCATATCGGGAATTATTCTCATCATGGTCTTAATCACCTCTGACTTTCAAAAAAAAATCTTCCATGCCCGTCAATTGTCGAACATCAAAGTTCTCAACATATAAGAAAACGCGGTCCTCTAGCACAATCCTATGTGTCCTGTAACTGCAAGGCCAAAATGAAAATGCCCCTGCAGCCCCATGAATCCAAATCAAGCTGATGAAATATGGAACTGAAAACCATCATATGGGATAATCCCGAGACGAACATACTATGCAGCTTGACTTTCTGATCATGTATGAAATGACAAAGAAACCATAGAAAGAGTAAATGTCACAATATAAAGCAAACTAGATAATTGGTCATACAGAGTACAAAGGTAACAAGTTACCCTCAACTCGCCTAAATTCTACCAGCAAAGTTGAAAGTGAAACCTCAACACTGTAGGTAATATTTCACAAACAGACACACACACACACACAGAGGTAAACAGGGATGCTCAGGGAGCTTGATGTTTGGGAAAAATCGAGGATGAAACTTACACTTGAAGGAAATTGATATAACTAACATTACCCTGCTATTAATATCTTCATTCTGTTGCAACATCTTTACTATTAGTTCCTTTGGTTTGTATCTCAGGAAGGTTATCAAGATCCACGTGATCTTCTTTCTCCCTCAAGGAATTGGATGTATCAGATACATCTATAGCATCAGGTTGAACATCTACATGATTCTCAGTCCTCCTAGAGTCCAAATTTTCATCTGTGCCACTACTTACATCTGAGTTCCCAGCCTTGATTTCGTCATCCTTGTCAGATGAAGACTGATTGTTATTCGCAGCTTCCTCAGAAGCCTCGGATTTAATGACCTTTTCTGGCACAGAGGGTTCTGTATTATTATTAAGTGAATCAGAGAAATCCTCAGAGTGTAACTCTGCATCTTTAGATTCAGCAGAACCTGTTGCATCAGAACTAACATGAACACGAACCACATTCACAACAGAACTATTCGTCTGATCTGAAGCATTAGTTTGGAAGTCAGCTCCCTCTGCAGATGTACCCTTAGTGAGAATTTCCTGACTGCGACCTAATTCACGTTTGCTTCCTGTTACATTTTGTGAGGACAAGCCATGAGCCTCCATAGTAACCTCAGACGAGCTGTTGAGCATCAAATGATCATTGAACACTTCCGTTAATGTGTTATTTGGAAAGGAACCATTCACAGAGTTTTCTAAGACATCTAACTTGGTTTCACTGGTTGTGATATTTGATGGGTGGCCATCTCTAGCCACTTCACCACCTCCCACCTCTAAATCTTTCCTGTTCTCACCTTCATTAGTTTCTTCATCGTTATTCCCTTTGTTCTCCTCTTCTAAAATGTTTTCAGGGTTTTCATTTGAGTTTTCCAAGTGTTCATTCTCAGTTTCAGTTGCTGCTATTTGGGTATCATGAGCCACAGCACTAGATGCATCATCTGCCTTATAATGTTCCTCACGTGCTTCATTGACACTCCTATCATCTCCATCATGATCAATATCCTCTTCAGAAATTTCCTTCTCCACCCGACCATGAACATCTTCTAAATCTGTTTCTTGAGTTTTATTCTCAACAATCTCTTCCCCCTCTTCATCATCTACCAGATCCTCTTCTTTATCAACTTCTGAATCTGATTTTTCTCGTTCACGCTCATCTGTTTCATCATCTAGACCTTCCGTCGCTTCATCCTCCTTTCCTTCAACCTTCTTGTCTTCTGCCTCATCTTCTTCATTCTTATTTTCTTCTATTTCTTCTCCTGCAGTTTCCTCTTCTTCTGCCAGTTCATCATGCTTCTCATTCTTAGACATTGTTCCCTCCAGCCGAGAATGGATATCTTTCCTACTGGGTTTTATAAGTTCATCACTACTTGCTCTTTGAATGAAGTCATTTGCATCACTTTCATCAAATTCTTTCTTCTTGTTGTGGGAATGTTTGACTTGGTATATCAACCAAAAGCAAACAGCAAGCAACAAGCAAATTTGAAGTACATGCTTAGCCTTGATCCCTTTCGATCTCTGGCTCCTACTGGGAGACTGTCTGTACATACTGATTTACCAAAGATGTTATATTCACTTATTCACCTTTCTCACTGCTAATTGGTACAGATCCTGCCAATCATTTAAAACAAGGTTCTCTATAAGAAAAATATAGTAATAAAAACTCAAATTAACTCGGAAAAAAACATTTAAAAACTTTCAGACATTTTTACTGAAAAATGCAGCATTTCTCAGTGTTGTGTAAGTTCGCAAGTTTGAACAAGATAGTCTTCAGACATTTTCTCACTGTTCCAAGTGCAACAAACATGGTTATATAATTATACATGGGGTCACACCAGGAATAAAGTTCAAATGAAAGCAGAAATTTTTCTGAAGGAAAAGAAACAACGCCCCAATCTCAATAATGCAAGTAACTTCTGTGGAACTTGGAGATCAGTTCACAATTTTTTAAAGCACATTAGAAAATCGACACCCAGCCACAGATAGAACCCAACTCAATTTTGATCACTTTAATTTCCGTGATCCCATCTGTACTGTAAGCGAACACCATATGACATGTTATTTGTTTCGCAAATCCTGCAGCTTGCATCAAGTGAACTAGGAAAAATGCAAAGCAAGTCATTAACTTCTATAAACTTACCCAATGGGCAGGATGGAAGTAAAAGATTACATCAACCCTCCTCCAAACTTCAGTAAATAGCTCGATTAACATTATGCTAAGCCTCAGTTTAGTTCGACGTGGCCTTAGAAACCCACTCACTCAATTTCAATGGCAAAGCTCTCCTTAGCACACTATCATTTTATCTACCTAAAATTTTCTCTTTGGTATTAAAAATGTATGTACATCGTGTGACAGAATATATGACAAGAAAGAAAATGAGACGGGAGAAGGGTTAAAGATCAGTTCCCAAAGACACTCAAATGGAGATCCAAGACGACTTCAAACACCAGTTAACTAATTAACCAATTGCTGAAGTAAAACCCTAAGGGACTGAAAATGGAATCATTACACTAAATACTCAAAACCCATACAAGAAACGATTCTTTAGAAGCAATAATCAACGCAGATAGGTAAAAGACTTCATAAGTTCATTCAGGAAATCATAATCCAATCCCACCACAAACAATCTCTTAAACAGTGTTGCCACAAAATACCCAATAAATAGCAAAAGAAACTAATAAAGAATATAAACAAAAGGTATTACATAAAAAAAGACATACCTGGAGAAGATCGGAGGGCAGAAAAAACGAGGAGAAGAGCCAAGAACCAGCAACAGTAACACTGCAACTTGAAAGTGGAAAACAAGCAAAAAACAGTTTAGATGGTCTCAAAATCTGAGGCCAAGAAGAAAAGTAGTGAAAGAAGTTCTTCAATCAATTATGCAAAATGCATTAATTTCGGGGATTGAGGGGTCAAGTGAGGTCGAGTTTGGATGAAGATCGAGGGGGCCTTTGACAGTTCCCTCGCACCACCCCTCTTTCTCTGATCTGCTCAGAAGTTTATTGCAAATTTCGTACCCTGAGTAGAATAAGGGAATTGGGACCTTATAACACTCAAATACATAATCCATTTTTCAAATATATAAAATAAACAATAATTTCTTCACCTAATATCATGTCTATTATATATATAAATAATTTTTTCATTCATTCAAATTTTATAAGTTAAATATAATTTTTATTACCACTCAAATTATTTAAATTTTCTTTTCCATCTTTATTTGAAAAGCAACATAGCCATAACATTTTGTCAATTCAAAATATTTTTTATTTTATGTTTTTTGTTGATAATTTTTATCCCTTGAGAAAAGAAAATACAAAATATCATTTAATATAGACCAAAGATGCACATATTTGCTTTCCTTTGTCGTTTCCTTCGTATCAAGGGGACAGGGTCACAGTCCATTTTTTTAATGGTTAATCTAATAAGTTAATGATGAACGAGGGTTGAATGGAGAATAGCCATCCATGGTTCAATTCTATAAATGGCAAGAGGTGGAATTTTATTATTCTACTTCTCTTCCAAATTCTCAAGCAATGCTTGACCTAATTTGGGTGGGAATGAAAGGAAAGCCGATTTTGATTGGTTGGAAAATTATATTTGACAGTAAGATATAAGAGAAAAGAAAGTTTAAATTGATTTGAATTTGAATATTTATATATATATATATATATATATATATTTAAAATATAATAAAGATTAGATTATATGATGTTATATAATTTTATAAAGTATATATATATACACACATAAATGTGAGTGTATGTTTGTGTGTAGGTGTTAATTTAATTTTGAAATTTGTACGGTCATATATATTGTTGGTAAAAATTTGGGTTGACGTGAATAGTGAGAAATTGAGAAATAATTTGACAAATTTTTAATGGGGAGAATTGCAATACGAAGTGGTTTGGACAAGACAGGTGCTCACAAATAATATGAGATCATGCGCTCACTTGATCCTCCCATTTCACAACTAATGAAAATAATAATAATAATCATGCATGAAAACGTTCGTTCAGTTCCAGTACTAGTCCTTGATGATGGAGATGTATTTCATTCATGCGCCTGGAATGTTCTTCTCTATTAAATGTGCATTCAATTGCTTGGTTTGCTTTTCTTTTGACTTGAGAATGCATTTTCCCAAATTTGATAATTAAAATGTGGGAAAAACAAAAACCATCTTCGTAAATTTTATGGACAACGAATGATTCATTAATTTACGTGAACACCAGCAAAAACTCTCTTTTATGGAATCAGCAGGACAGTGTTTTTTACTTTTTCCTTGTAGGGGCTGCTTGTTGACTTAGATCAAGAGCAGTTTCTGTCTGATTCCACTGTCTAGTGCAGCATTCAACTCGGCTTAAAATATATGTGGCCTATCGATATGTGCATCTTGGAAGATCATTGCAGATGAAAAGAATAGATGGAGACTTGGACCTTGTGAGAGAAAACTGCTTGTAAAATTTGACAAATCCCATTGGAAAGCAGGCACCCTCCTGCACTTTGTGTCAGGAAAATGTTGTGAAAAGCCTCACACAGATGAAGCCCCACCACGTTATTTTTTGCCTAAAGCTAGGAAAATTCACAAACTGGCGGATTGTTTGGGGTTGGACAGAAATTAGTCAGTAGGGGACTGATTACAGTCTTGTTGCTAAGTAACTTGTTAGTGTTGTCCATTGATGACTCTAAGCAAACATGTAAGTGCAATTGAATTGGTGGACGTAATGTTGTTTTCAGAATGTTTCTTAGCTCCGAAGATAATTTCTTGCTTTAGGTTATGGAGGTTCTCTACGAATATGTCCCTTCTTTATTTTGAATCAATTTTGATCTAATTGGGTCGGGTGTGTAAAGGGTTGTAATCGATGGAAGGAGAGTGGGTTTTGTCTGAGTGTGGATTAGTTTCAACGAAACTTTGAATTTTACCAGCCCGCCCGAGTCATCTCCTACACTATTACTAAAGGCCCAGCCCGAGTTCTGTGGACAAGAATCTATTCTTTTATCAGGTTTATAACTGGGCTACTGGCCCACATGATAATAAACGAATTTTGTTAGGGATAAGGCCTATTAATGTAGCTTGCTACCTGGGCCTTTGTGCATCAGTCACGGGTTTCACTGTTTCTTGGGCCTAGCTCAACCCACCGGAGAACGAAAAAAAAAAAAAACACCGGTTGTTGCTATTCCAGCATTCAAACATTGGGGGCATGTTTAGGTTTTTTGTTAGAAAAATATTTTGAATGATAAAAAAAAGGTTTACAGAAATTAATTATTTCTAAATAATTATGTTTAGTAAGGTTGACATTTTAAGATGATTATATTTATTTTTCTAATATGACTTTAGTATGAAAATAATTCAATTAATAATATAAAGTTATGGTGGTTATTTTGAATGATATACAAGTAATTTCTAAAACCTTTATTTTTTAATCATGTTTCTCATGTAGGATTATTTATTCTACAATTTTATGATTGTATATCGAATCCTTATTTGATCAAGGATTAATCAATTAAAGTGAATATTTGATTAAATTAGATAAAATAATACATCCTACATTACCACTTAAAGTAAGCATGTCCTGAAGGTTTTGTTTGATTTACATTTTCCACATACTCTAAAAAACACATAAAACAACTCTCAAATGTATAACATTTAAAAATATATTTTTTTTCAATCTCAGCATGTATTTATTACATAAATATTTGAAATTTAATCAACATGTACTAATATAGTTGGGACACATCTGAATGCATCTGTCAAAAAAGTAGAGCTTACATATGTATATAAATATATAAATAAAACGATAAAATAAATATAAATAAAAAATTATGATTGAATTAGAAAAGGAACTTATTCTACAACTAAATTAAAACAACAAATAGGTAGGTTTTTCTTGCAGGAAAGAAGTTATGAAAATGTGGAAAACCGTAGATGGCATTTTTTTTTAAAGTATGTTTACAAATGAACCCTCGTATATTTTATTTTATATTAAAAGAATGAGATTAAAAAATTGAAAAGAGAAAATGATATGGCAAAGAAAGACAAAAACGGGACAACAAGGTTTGTCGAAGGTTGGCTCAAGATCTCATTACTCTATCGTACTTGATTTTACGTTATTACAGTCACGCATGCCTTGAAAGCCACGATGATAAACGCATGCTTGGCATCGATCATCTTTAGTACAACATAACAACCTCAAGAAACATCATCTTTATTCATGGAAATCTGACGCCTGCCATCTTGATTTACATAACATGCTTGCATGGCGCTAGACATGCACTCTCAGTTTGACACAGTATGCTCTCTAATAAGGACGCTGGCCTGCAATATTCCCCTGAGGATAATAGTTGCAAGAAACGAACCAAACCCACCACCCCCGGCAGTAGCAGCGAGCCCTACCTCAGCCGAGGCGGACGGAGTTGTGCCACACCACCTGCGTCTAGTGGCGACACTCTCCTCCAACACAAGAGTTGGAAGCGTAGTTATAATCACGCTTCTCCCTCACCCACATCTCCACCGCATCCTTGGCGGTGAAAAAGCCAGTGCTCCGAGCACAGTTCTCCCCGTATGGCCCCTGCAAGTGCCCAATTATGCATCTGTTGACGTGGTTCTGGGCAAATCATGGGGCCCACCCTTAGCTGCCCACGGGCAGCGTTGTGGGCGTCCAGATAGTCCTGGAGTGAGTTGTGCCTTGGCGTCGATACTGCAACGCGGTTAGAACGATGAAAAAAAGGATGGGTACTAGAGGAAACTTGTTGGGGATTTTCATTAATAGTGACGATCTTACCTTGGCCAACTGGTGTGCAAATTATTGGTGATGCATAAAGGCGTTTCACGGCATTTATAGTTGGGGAAACATGAGTTTTCTGTGTACTCGAGAGAAAAAAACATCGAAGGTTTTATACGTGCTTAATTCATTTCCACAAACATGATCACGTAGGCTTGTACTCTTGTTCTTAGAATATGAACAAATTAATGTGCATATTATCTAAGCAACCTCGGGTGCTAATTGTAAGACTAATAAAATAGATTTGAATAGTTTCATCTCTGTCAAAAAAACGTGTAATTAATTATTTTGTTTATACTACTTACAAGCAAGAATACCATTACGAGTCGAGTCATTCATATCCCTCCATCGAGAAGGGGTATTTTAGTTAAATCTGGAGGTCTTTGGCTACATACACATAGAAATATAAGTGATCCTAGCTACGTAAACAAAAACCCAATTAATTTTGAACCTTGAATCCAAATTAAACAAATTTGAAATTAGTAATTCGAACAAAATTAATTATATTTCTGATCGTTATCCAATTCATAAATGGTACCATTTATGAACACACACGAACACACACACTGCATAGAATGGACGAGACATTTAGAGAAATTTAAAAGTAGAATTACAAAACTGATGTTATTTGTTAATATAAAAAATAGACAAGAGGGTTATTGAAATAAAAATGCTCCTTTTAACATTTAAAACAAATGAAAACTGTTCTGAAAAAACTTTATATAAGAAAGTATCGCAAATTATATTTATAATAGTTTTGTTCATTTTATCTTTAAATAATTATTTTTCTTTATTACATGTATGAAGAGAATATAATTTTGAATAAAAATTCCAAATTATATGTGAAGTTGTGTGTATATATATTTTACACATATATATTAATTGTCACTCGCATACATTCGCAAACGTATCAAGTGTGCATAAATTACTAGTGTGTGTGTGTGTGTGTGAGAGAGAGAGAGAGAGAGAGAGAGAGAGGTGCTTAGCTGACTTTATGAATTTATGAATCCATTTTTAATTAAAAAGGCGATGATTAATCTGTCACAAACGTCTATTCAACGGAAGCATTTGAATCTTACTCGTTCCTCATTTTTTTTTGAAACCAGCATCTCTAAACAAAATTAGTTTTGAGATTGCATAAGTTTTTTAAATTATCATGGTGCATGTACTATTGCAGTAGTGTGATAATTGAGGGCAAAAATATTCATAAAGAGCTAACCAGTAGGTTTTCACTTCAAGAACTGCAATCATTTTATTTTGGATTTTTGCTGATTGAATTACTAGTTTTATAAGTACAATAGGTACAATAAAAGAAAAGGATACGTAACTTCATGTAATTAGAATGCAGGTCGGCTGAAATCGTCAATAGTGCCCTCAGCATATATGTATGGTTCTCTATTGATTGAGTAATCGATATACACACACAAACGCACACATACGGGTGTGTGTGTGTATCTATCTAGAGAGAGATATTTATTTGACAATTTATTATAAGCATAAAAATCCTAGGTATTTTGTTTATTAGATTATATTGGTAATACTCAAATCGAAGAACAATCCAGTCCCAATTTAGGTTCCTTTTATTTTTTTTTCTAATTGGTTTGGAATTAGGTTTTTTTTTTTACGTTGAATTACTATAGAATTAGCACATGGAAAGCTATCCACACTCAAGAATGATATAAATTAATATTATTGTTGTTTTGGCTTTATCCGCGTAATGGCATGTTCACATGTATATTTTAGCAAAATGACATAAAATTATCTTATAAGTATATTCAACCATCCTCAATAACCCTTTTGCCCAACAACTCTTTCTTTCTATAATATTAATGCTTGAAAAAAAAAATCCAATCCGTAGTCAAGAATAAAATTAAGAGAAAGCTATATAGTACGATCATTATAAAAGAAAACTGAAAAGAGAAAAATGAATGGCAAAGCAAGATAAAAATGGGCAATAATAACACAGAAAATATTTGTCAAAGGATGGCTCAGGATCCCGTTACTCGACATATTGTACTTGATATTTTACATATTACTACAATCACATACGTTTTGAAAGGCACGATGATCGTCTTTATCCGTGTAAACACACGCATGGCTTCGATCATCTTTATTACCACATAAAATCCTTACGAGACATATCTTTATCTTCGTCCATGCAAATACACGCAGCTGGCGCCTGTCATCTTTACTTATTAGGCAACATGCATGCATGGCGCTATTCACTTACTAGAGTTTACAACGGTAGGGGATTTTATATAAGGATGCTGGCCTGGAAAATTGCCCGGCGGGTCATAGTTGCAAGACACGAACCAAACCCTCCACCCCCGATAGTAGCACGGAGCCCTACCGCAGCCAAGGCGGACCGAGTTGGTCCACACCACCTGGGTGTAGTGGCGACACTCTCCTCCAACACAAGAGTTGGAATCGTAATCATAGTAAGGCTTCTCTGCCACCCACATGTCCACCGCATCCTTGGCGGTGAAAGAGCCAGTGCGCCAAGCATAGTTCTCCCCGTATGGCCCGTGCGAGTGCTCAATTATGCATTTGCCGACGTGTTTCTGGGCAAAATCCGCCAGAGTTTGGTTCCATATCATGGAGCCCACTCCCACCTTCCAGCGGGCGGCGTTGTGGGCGTCGAGATAGTCCTGTGCGGAGTTCTGGGCTTGGCATGGATAATGCAACGTGGTCAGAACGATGAAGAAAAGGATGGGTATTAGAGGAAACTTGTTGGGGATTTCCATTGGTGCCAGAGTGCTTTAATTACGACAGTTGATGTGCAGATTAATGCATGAGCGAGTGGGGTATTTATAGTTGAGGAGGCACGGAGTTTTGATTTCACTGTGCTCGAGAGAAAACCGTCGAAGGTTTTCAACGTATTTGGTTCATTTCCACAAGCAAGATTGCGTAGTCTTGATCATGAGCAAGGACAAACGTGATGTGTGCACACGTAGATATATTATTAAGTGTTTAGGCCTAATTTGTTTACATGATGTTAATTTACATATGTACCCTTACTTTAAATTCTTTTTCTCTATCTTCTATTTCTCTATTTTTTCATATATTTTGTATTTGTATTTCTCTTAAATTTTCTTACTTCTAAATTTTTTGTTGTTCTTCTTCGTTTCTTCAAATATTGCTTATACTTGTAATTTCAAATAATATTATTTTTATTACATAAAATATAATAATTTTATAATTTATATATAATTTTACTTACGTATAGAATGTGTCGATTTTACTTGTGTGCGCGCGCGCACATATATATGTGTGTGTATTCATTTTGGTTGCATGATTTGAAATTACATAATTATCTTTGCTTGATTTAGTGCTATGTTTTGGCGGAAGAATGGAATGTTTTCAATCTAATTATTAGACATAGATCTATTCTAAAGGGAATGAATTGATGATCATGTCATTTTTATATTGATTATATATGTAGTGTAGGAAGCATATCTTTGATCTGTAATTATTAATAGAAGTAAAATTTTATCACTTGCATATGATCTCATTAATTAATTATTAAAATGAAATTTGAAAAGTGGATGCTGTTTTTTTGACAAATTTTATATTTGGTCTTGTTAATTGAGGCTTGACCGTGTTTTTTTGACATAAACTTCGTAGCGTCTAGGTTAATGAATTCAATCTTTATAAAAATGCACAACTATTTTCTAGGTTGTGGGCATATGTATTCAAACTGTTTGTACGCAATAAATAACGATTAACAACTAACATAAAAATATCAATTAATTTGGATAATCCGAAATTGTTATGCTTCACATGCCAATCCTTAACATTTTGATCAATCTTTTTAATATTATAGAATTAAATATTTATTATACTAAATCTTTAATAATTAAACCAAACGAACTGCAATTAAGACATTACTTTAAATTCTGACTAGAATACAAAGGAGAAAAGAAAACGATAAGGTCAGTGATGAATCAAGAGGTGATATGCAGCATTACTCAATAATTGATACTAACAAACAAGGTCGTGTCCATTAATTTCCTAGTAATTCTTCCATAGTAATATTTGTTGTTACCTCACTGTCTTTAGTACTTGTATGTATTTAGGTACTCTCTTTACCTCTACGTCTCTATTTCCTACAAATTCTATATATATAGTGAGCTTGAAAATGATCTCTTATGTTTGAGGCTAAATTGGATTATTGAATATATATTAATTATATATGTATTCATGAAAGAAGTGGTGCGAAGTCCTGTCATGTTTCCTTCTCAAAACCCTAATTATAATAATGATTAAACGCCAAGGGCTATATGGTGGTGCACTTGAAAAATTAATTTCACCTTAATGGAACCATTTATTAATATCTGCGTGATAAGTACAAGCAAGGTGTTTAGCTGACTTTATGAATTTGTTTATTTATTTTTAAATAAAAAAGGGATAATGACTCTATCACAAACATCTATTCAACGGCAGCATTTAAATCTATGTAATTGTTAGTTGGGTTGATGTTGACAATATACCCACAAATGTTGCAATGAGATTGGAGTCACACACAACTACAAAGTATAATAGTTAAGTAAAATTTAAGGCAACAAAGTTGGTAATGCAGTTCGGAGCAACATTTTCTATGTCTGTGAGGCCTTAGCTAATTAAAATACTTTTACTAAGCACAATTAATAAAGAGTCAATTACAAGATTTAACATCTAATTCATTAATCCAAAATTAGGATTTCTAATTTGTTGATAACACTACTAACACAATAGTATTTACCTAGTCCCTTCTGGAATTAACATTTAATCATAGTAAATTCTCATAAAAATTTTTCTGACACACTCTTTACACATTCAACAAGTAATCTCAATAATCATTTAGCACATAGGCTAAAAGACACAAATATGTGAGTGAAAAACTCGGACTTCTTAGCTTTTATTGCCTCTCCTTTTCCTTTAGGGTCTTTTTTACATCTTTAGTACTTTTCATATGGTGAGGAAATTGCAAGGTCAAAGCCAAACTTACTTCTTGGTGATCAATATGTGCTCGCATAAAATTTAGGCAAATTTCTTTCTATTGTTCCAAGATTGTTGTCAATCGTTTGAAAACACAGGATTGAATTATATTGAACTCTTTACAATCCTTATCCATGTTTCTCAGCTTCCTATTTATAATTTTGAATCTTCACTTCCTAATTGAAATTAGTTTGTTAACTAGCAGCCCCACTCTTACATGAAAATCGTCGGCAACAGCCCGATATTATAGGGCTAGACTCTATTGAGTCTTTATTACACTTCTTTCTAGCTTGAAGATTGTCTTCATCCAATTTCTTTGGATAGATTGAACTTCCTCAGATGCACTATAATTAGAATGCAGGTCAGCTGAAATGGTCACCAGTGCCCTCAGCATATATATGGTTCTCTGATGATTGAGTCCAATATTTTGCAACCACACCAATGTCATTTTCTAATCAATAATGGATGTACACACACAAACATACGTGTAGTTGTGTGTACATGTGTGTGTATACAGTGAGAGAGAGAGATTTGACAATTCAATACAGGTGTAACAGATCTGGCAAGTTTGCTTATTGGATGATACTAGTAAAACTCAAACCGGAATAAATAATACAGCCCCAATTAGGTTTCTTTCATTTTTTCTTTCTAATTGATGTAAAATTGTTTTACATTGAAATATTATAGAATTAGAACATGGAAAGTTATCAACACTCACGAGTTATATATATATATATATATATATATATTTCTTTGTTGTTTCAGCTTTGTCCACGCTAAAGGCTTGTTTGTTTATATGCGTATTTTAGCAAAATAAGATTGAATTTTTTTCATACAATCCATTCAACCATCCTCAATAAACCGATTTTCATTTATCAAAATATCCAATACTGAAAAACAAATCCAACCATGGTCAAGAATAAAATAATTCAAAGAAAGATGGAATGATTTTGAAAAATAAATTGAAAAGAGAAATGAATGGCAAAGCAAGACAAACGTGGGCAATAATAGGTGGTTTAATTATCACGTTGGCTTGTACAAATGTGCATATCATCTAAGCAACCTCGGTTGCTACAGGAAAGACTAAATAAATTTGAATAGTTTAATTCATCTCTATCAGAATAATGTGTAATTAATAATTTTGTTTATGCTACTTCCAAGCATGAATACGAATACCAGTCGTCCATCAATTCCTCCATTGAAAAGGCGTATTTTAGTTAAAATTGGAGGTCATTGGCTGAGTGCATATAAAGACGAAAGTGATTCTAGCTAGGTAAATAAAAGAGTTGGAATATAAGTGTGGAATTAATCATAAACAAGTTATCCACATATTTTCTTTAATTACATGCATACATACATACACATATGTATGTATGTGTATATACAGATGCATACAAACACACACACACACATGTGAAAAATAAATATGTTAGTGTTCTAAATTTATTTGAATTCTTTTAATTTTTCACTTTTATAAATACAAGACTATATCATTTGCCACAATTTTTAAGTATCTGGTGTATTTTCACTAGATGGGAGGCAATCACATATATAATAATATTGACATAAGAAATTGTAGGATAAATTAGATTGAATATTGTAATTTTAAGTTAAATTTAACATAATGATGTTGTAATTCCATTAGATAATTTTTAAGCCAATATTGCAATATCACTAGACATGCATAATATAAAGTAAAAGTAATTATAAAGACACACAATATGTTCACACAATTCAAAACCTCAACTACTCCTATATCTCCAAAATCCTTGCCCAGATCAAAGCAATTTACTATTTCAAATGATTATAACTAAAAACAATCAAACACAAGTCTCTCTCTCTCTCTCTCTCTCTCTCTCTCTCTCTCCTTATTTAAATCAAGTTACTACTTGATCTCAACTAGTTGGTGCACTTTCACATTCTCCCTAATTAAAGTGACTAGGTGAAGCCCTTTTGCACCCCAATGTCTACATTGATATTAAGTGAGATCCTCACAAAATTTGTACAAACTCAATACATCAAAGATAAATGTGAATGTGATGTTTTCCTTATTTTAAGCTCATAATTCTCTCAAGAGAAAGCACGCCTTAGGCTTGCATGACTTAGGCTTACTTAAGCTTGATTTTGCTTCTAAGAAATCTACGAAACAGTTGTAAATCGCTTGGAAATCTTTGGTTAAGATTTTGGTCAAGAATCTATCTTAGTCAGCAGCTTGATGTTGGAGTTGCAACAGCAATTACCAATTCTAGTAGGTTGACTTTTCATATAATGAGAATCCATTGCCATCTTTTAGGCTTCTAAATCTTTCATCCTATATTATGATCTGACTTGATTTGATCAATTTTTCAATATTTTATTCTCACGAAATTCATTTGATATGTCAACTCTTCAAGTTGTTTTATTAGACTATGCTAGTACTGCAGTTCTAGTGTCGACTTTTCTTTTACAACAAAGATTCATATGTTCTAACTTTGTTAATATATCATCCCATGACGTGAAAATAAAGCATACGAATTTTCAATTGATCTTTGGTCAACTTTTAGCTGATTAGGAATGATTTTCATCTACTTTGGAACTTTAATAAATATGACAATGTATAAAGTCCAATATTTCTATTTTACCTAGATAGTTTGACCTCTGCAATATAGAAATATTTGAAGTCCACTTCTTCCAATTTTTGTCAAAATTTATAGCAATATTTCTACTCTTTATTGGTACCACATACGTGTCAACCGACACAAAGTGTAAATAGAAATCATTTTCTCCAATGCAAAATTAGGGCTGAGAGGGTAAACATAAGTTGTTTAATATCATGGGTACTTATATATATGTGTGTGTGTGTGTGTGTGTGTGTGTGTGTGTGTGTAATAACCACCAGCACATATGCACAGTAACCTCATTTAAATTATCTGTAATTACATAATTATAATTATTTTATTTTTATTTTTATACCTTGATTTTTTTCCTTTTTATTTAACTTATATTTATTTTTATCTCAATTTTATATCTTTTTTATTTATTTTTGATTTTTATATGTTTTATATTACATATTTTTATACTTTAATTTTTAAAAAATATATTTCATTGTCTAATTACAATAATTTTACACACACAGTGTAAAAATTTTATTAATATATATTTTGGCCATAGTCGTTGTGGCTATGCTTGGAGCATATGTTTCAATTTTACAACGCCTTGTCCAGCTACACTTCCAAATATACAATTCAATAAAACTTTCTTTCAAATTTAAATTCAAAATTTCCTTCTATTATATTTATAACTAACTAATTATTTTTCAATCATTATACCTATTTATAATTAAATCAATACTTATAGCTATACATACATTTACTCACATTTATATATATATATATATATATATTGGTACCCTAAAAACTAATAATTATTTTTGTATACTATCACATTATCTAATCATTATAATATATTTTATACATATATTTAAATAAATTAAAATTTTCTAATATCAAAATCTTATAACTAAACATATTATTCGTTTCAATATAACTCCTACCAAACATTATTTCCTACAAAACTCCCCTCCAAATTCAACCTATATGTCCAGGCCAACACGTTAATAATAAAGGATCAAAGAGTTGACTTTAACTAAAATGACACAACCATATATTATATTTTCGCTGATTCGGTTACAAGTATTAATACATTAGGTGCATGACAATTGAAAAAACAAGGGCAAGTACCATATGAAGTCTGCTGAAATCACGAGCGCAGGGATTTGCAATCACCAATGTCATTTTCTAATCAGGATTTTACAAATATACATGTAGATATATTTATACATATCTGTGTGTATGTATATATATGGAGAGAGTTAATATTTATTTGACAATTCTGCGCCTCGGGCCATGTTATTTCATTTTTATAAACTATTTGTCACTGTTGAAAAATCTTATTCAAATTCTTTTTCTTTCGTCTCTTATATTTTATAATTAATTAATAATTTTTAATTATTTTACCTATTCACAATCAAATTAACACCTATCTTAATAATTTTTCCATTCACATTTATTTTTCTATTGCTCTATATTAACCTATTAACAATCATATATATATAATTCAATTATTATTACATATTAATACTAACATACACACACACACACACACACACATATACATAAATAAAATTTTTCTATTACACACACACACACACACACACACATATA
Source organism: Avicennia marina (assembly GCA_019155195.1). Taxonomy (NCBI): domain Eukaryota; kingdom Viridiplantae; phylum Streptophyta; class Magnoliopsida; order Lamiales; family Acanthaceae; genus Avicennia; species Avicennia marina. The sequence continues at coordinate 2,829,960 of CM032770.1, read as the reverse complement.
CATAAATAAAAATTTTCTATTATACACACACACACACACACATACATATATAAAATTTTTCTTCCACTCAAATCTTACAAACTAAAACTAATTTTCGGAAGTACGTGGCCTTAGCACATAGGATACTTTCATTTCTTTTCTTGGTAAGTGGTGATCTGAAACATTTTTGTCTTGAAATTAAAATATGAATTTAACTCACGTAGAGTTACGTGCACTCATGATACAATTGAATGATATAATTGAATTGCGTACTGCTGCTTTGGTTTTACACTACGTACGTGGCATATATTTGCTTCCACATCTTAATTAGTAAGAAAAATATCAATTTATTTTGAATAATATATCAAACCAAATGTAATGCTTCCACAAACTAACGTCTCGTACAAGAGAAAATTATTAAAATCTTGAGATTAAATAACACTTCCATCAAAATATCCGACTTTGTTAGGAAAAAGTCCAACGCCATGATCAATCAGAGACAGAGAGAATTGAAATGCATGACACGGAAATGGCGCTTCAGATCGTCTGTCCCAAATAAGTGCCTGTCCCCCGTCCCGTCCAATAGGTGTTTACCACGTGGACCAACAGTAGATCAATAGGGAGTTGATCATCTTTAAGCGAACTGGCCACAAGCTCTCTTTCGGAAAACGTAGGGCCATGTTTGGATGACATACTAATCATAAAAAGCATACACGTCATCCTTTGTTTTTCTAGTCTGACTTTGTTTATCTCTCATCTTCGGAGGCGTATAATTCTATCTGCATTCTCTATCTGATACAAAGTAAAACCAATTCCTTTTCCCCTTTTCGCTCCTGGAATGGTGGGACCATCTTTTTCTTTTTACATCAATGAAATCTATAGAGTTCAACTATCCCCAAGAAGGAAGTTATGGTTTCGGATGTAAGACGACGTTATGTTTTCATTTTTCAGATGGCGGTGCTCACCGACTGGCGAATCTAGCGGCGACAGATATGGATTTGTGCTTTTGTGCGACTGCCGAACGTGTCTGGTTTGTTAATCGATGATAGGCAGCAGCATAGTTTGCATCCCTTGAGCGGCAGTAATCGGGGATGGGCGTTGGTGTGTGTGGAAGGGTCCGGTTTTGTTGGCAGATTGTTTCTTTCAGTTCGGTAGTGTCGAAATGAGGTATCAGCTTGATAGAGTTTATCACCTTAGTTATTGAAAAAAGTTGGATTGCCCACGTGGCAAACATTTATTGGTTGAGACAGAGGGACAGGGGGTGATACATGTAACTATGATTTGAAATGAATTGTGCCATCTAGATATGGCTAAAGATGCCAGTTGCCATAGCTCGATTGTACTTGATATTTCACATATATAAGTTCTATCAGACATTTATTAAGCCACAATGATCATATATATTCGTGTAAATGTGCATACATGGGACAACCGTCTTGACGACGTAACAACGCATAGTGAGATATCATCATCTTTATTCCTGAAGGATACACAGTTGCGCCTGCCATCTTTATTTATGTAATATGAACGTATGGCACAATTCACCCTCAGTTTATCAACACAGTATTATATATATGTATATATATCTCTAATACGGACGCTGGCCTTCGTAGTTCCCCGGTGGATCGTAGTTGCAAGACACGAACCACCACCCGTTGTTGCAGCGAGCCCTAGCGCAGCCGAGGCGCACCGAGTTGCGCCACACCACCTGCGTGTAGTGGAGACACGGTCCTCCCTGACAAGAGTTGGAACCGTGGTTATAGTTACCCTTCTCATCCACCCACCGGTTCACCGCAGCCTGGCCGGTGAACTCACCGCTGCCCTTGGCGAGGTTCTCCCCGTACGGCCGGTTGGTGGAGTGCACCAGGTTGCAGTCGCCAACCCTTTGGTTGACGTAGTTTCGGGCAAAAGCCGCCACGTCTTCGTCCCATGTCATGAGGCCGACTCCCACGTCCCTACGGGCAGCGTTGTGGGCATCGAGATAGTCCTGTGGGGAGTTTTGGCCTTGGCATGGATATTGCGACGTGGTTAGAACGATGAAGAGAAGGATGGGTATTAGAGGAAACTTGTTGTGGATTTCCATTAATGGTGTCGAATAAATGCTATAATTTGAACAATTGGCGGGCAGATTATAGATGTACAAGGAAATATCAAGGTATTTATAGTTTGGGGAAGCACGGAGTTTCTGGTGTACTCAAGGAAAAATATCAGAGGATTTGTACGCACGTACTTACGTGCTTGGTTCATTTCCAAAAGTAAGATTACGTAGTATTGTTCTTTGAACACGGACAAATGTGCACGTTATCTACGCAAACTCGGTTGCTAATCATAAGATTAAATAAATTTAAATGATGAAAACGTTTGAATAGTGTGTAATTATTTGGTATGTTGGCAAGTGACGGATATTATTAATTATATATATATATATATATATATATATAATTTTGAATAATTAATAAAAAGATTGATATTTGTTTATATTAATGTTTTGGCAGTTAATTATGCAAGTAAACCTTGCATGATGTAAAGTTATGCATGTGAACATATAATTGCATTAAGAAGTGATATTTATAAATGGGTTATGAATATGGACACAAGATTTTTAGTACATAATCATTAAAACCTATCTGCGAGTCACATATTCTCTGCACATGCATTGGAGAATTGGTATAATTTGTACATTATATGTTTGTATTGTGAATGTCATGTAATTAGTATGAGATAAGTACGAGATCTTGAGAACATGTGTGTGTGAATACGTCACTAGAGAATGAGTATTTAAATATTAACTTGAAAAATGAAGAAGACACATAAAGTTTCTAATACCTTATTTTGTGATTATGTTAAGTGCGTATGGGCCTTATATTTGATACGACATAGTTGTCTTGTGTGTATGATGGTTAACACGTCATTATATCAATAAGGACCAATGCCTATTTTGATATGAGATAGAGCTAATAGCCCAACGTATCATTATCCAAATACATATAGAGCCATGTATGCATTCGATAAGGAATTCATCTCCTTACAAATAAGTAAGGTGTTTGTCCTATGCGATTAATATTCAATGTAATGAAAATTATTAACTAAGATTGTGTATAATCGAAAAGGAGTTTCAATAGGATATTAGTCTCATTAGACAACATTGATTTGTCATATGACTGACTTAGTGAGTTTGATTAAATTCATAACTATCATTCAATTAGGACAAAACAAGACAAAAGACCTATGCTACGTGGCATTCACAATTAGGAAAGCTCATATGGTTTATCCACTTTATCTTAATTGGACTATCATATGTGTTATAGGCTAGATGTTACCCATATCCTTTGAATATTCTTATTGTCAATTAGGATAAATCAAAAGAGTTACACATAAATGCAATAAGAATGAGTTGTAATTTGGTCGAGGTGTAAATGAAACTTGAGAAGTCACATGATAAATTTAATTTGTTTGTAATTGGATTGAACTAAATAGATTTACCATTATAATTGTTAGTAATAGAAAATTAATTAAAAGTCAGCCTTTAATTTCATTAAAGGATAGTTATTAATTAGATTAATAATTAAGTATTATATGGGCTGAAAATAATTAAAGGTCTGTGTGGTAAGCACATAGAGCGATTTCATTTGTATTCTAGGTGTTATACATAGAAATAAGAATTTTACCAAGTGTACGGGAAATAAATAAATTTGAAAAGTTTCAAATCATAATAAATCAGAAAATTAGCCAAAATTTGTCACCTCTCTCCCAACCAAGAACGAGAAGTTCTCTAGCCTCCTTTTTAGTTCTTTTTCTTATGTAAAATCTCCATACCCAAAGTGTTTGCATCGGACCTTGTGAATTAAAGAGTTCATGGAAGTTTTTTGGAGGCACTTGTTCTCGCCATGTTGACGAACTAAAAGTTGCGGTTTGAGAATTATGGCTTATGAGTCACACTTTTGTCTCAATTGAGATTGGATTCTAAGAGGTAAAATTTTATGCGCTTTCAGATTTATTCAATTTATGCATGTGACAAAGTCGTTGGGGTTTGGTTTTGTTATTTGGCTACATATATTCTAATCACGAGTGATTTTAAAATTGAAAAAAATAATCATCCCGAACCCGTTGAACCTAACAAGGTTTTACTCATCTTATAAGCTAATTACACGCGAATATGGTTAGAGTTGACCGTGTCCAATCCCTTCATCGAAAAGTAATCGTATTTCATAGGCTGGAGGACTTATAATACACACATATAAAATTTTATGTGATTCGAGATAATGACAGAGTGGAATATGCAAAGTTTTCCACGGAATTATTTCTTGGTGCATACAGATGTATGAAGAGATCAGTATGCTTTTTACAATACTGTTTTAAAACCTTTTTAAGTTTTTCTTGAATGTTTAAGATGATATATATGGTGAAGAGTACAGTTGTGTATTGTAATTTAGAAATCATTGAAAACGGAAAACACCTGCGATTCTAACATAAACTTAGCTTTTTGTAATTTAGCCAAATATTTTAGAAAAAATTGTACAATAAATATTTGTAGAAGTCAAAGCAAGTGGCAATTATGAACTGGAAAATTTTGAAATTGAACAAGTCACTACGTACGTAATAATGTATATAAGCACAATAACCCTGTAATAGTTTAAGTTGAGTTGAAAATAGAGACAAAAAATTATTGTAAACTATCATTTATTCTCTATCTATAAGGGGTAATAAAGGCTGTAAATAATTACATAAATAAATTGAAAATATTTTATATTTTTCATAGAATTATAAGAAATAAAAAATGAACTTGAAAAAAAAAGAAAATTTAAAATTGAAAAAAATAAATATATATATAGAATAAATTAAAATTGAAGTGTATTAATGTTTGTCCATATAAATAAAATAATAATTTTTAAATATAAACTTCATATCATTAATAAAACTCATATAATGATAAAAAGAAAGAATGGAATTTGAAAAAATAGAATAAATTAGAGAGTGAATAAAATAAATGAAAATTGAAAAAATAGACTTAAAAGAAAGAATGGTAATTATACATTGTGTAACTTTTTTATATTCTTAATATAGAGCATAGATAGAAGACACCCATTGTCACATATTAGGTGCGAGAATCTTACAAAAACAATCATTTTACGTACACAAAGTAAAAGACCAAAATGCCATTTATATAGTAATATTTTACATTTCTGCTCTTTTTTATATTTAATTTTTTATTCTCCTTCTCAACTAAAAGTTACTTCTTATATTGTCATTTCTCCTAAATCATTTTTGCTTTTTCTTTCTTCTATCTATACTTTATAGTAAGATTTAGAAGTTTACATTAACTACTGCTATGTTTCTCAAGTGCTCGTACGTAGACGAAAATACCCTCTCTGTTCATATAATATTCGTTCCATGTCATGTCAATTAATTTTTTATTCTATTTTTCTCTATTCTCAACTTTTTTCTCTACCTGTTAATTTATAAAAAATTTTAATATTTTTTAATTATTGAATAAATTTATTTTTATTATTAAACATATAATAATTTTCTACTTTATCTTAGTTAATAAAACTAATGACTTTTTAATTATCATGCACCACTTGGTCCATCCAAATATTAAACATTATATATGGATCATGTATTTTCTTTCTTTCTTTTTGTTTTTCTCCCACTTTTCCTTTGCTTTTCTTTGCACTACATGCCTTCACTACCCTCAATCCCTTGGTCCGTTCCTCCATATAGCTTTGCCTTGTCCTTGAATCCTGCCTGGCTGTGCTATTTCGTCCACAAACGGTAACTAGTCAAAGACATTGGAGACAGTCTATAACTCAGGTAAGAACACATGATTGAACGTCCAAAATGCAGGCAATGTTTTTAGAGTGCGCCATGTTGCAATCACCAATCGTTTGGGCTTTGGTTGGCGTAGTTCATTGCAAAAGCTGACGCAACACAGAAGTGTGCTAGGGTTTTGCAATAAGTGCTACATGCAAAAGAATAAAGATTGAAACACGTTCAGTTTAAAAATCACGCAAACACAAGGTTTAGATGAAGGCAACACTGAAAATCATGAAAATAACTCAAAATTCGTTCAAAATAATGATCAACTAGTTCTAATAACTATTGCCCTATTTATATCCAAATCACAAGGAGTTTGGACTTTACTAGGAAAATTACTTTAAATAAATCCTAAAATATAAAAAAAAAACTAATTTTCCTATCTAAATGGATTCTCAAACTTATCTAAATGAATAATAATAATTTCAAAGTAATCTTAATCAAAATAAACAACTAAAATAATAATTCTTGCATTAAAACGATGTCCGGATCAATCTAACATTTCTCGTGGTCAATCTCAGTTCCTATAAATCTATCCGAATCGATCCATCACGCCTAGATCTCAACTCCAGAAACTCTGTAATCTTCCCTCTATCGATCGCACCTCTCCCGAATAGATCTATCTCAGATCCACCCATGCCCATCTGATCAGTTGACCTTACTGGATTGATATTTTCTTTCTCGTATCTTACCAGATTGACATGCCTCCGATTTATTGTTTCAAATCCTTCCAAAATTCATATTTTTAGTCAAAAATTGATTGATTTTATCCAAATTTAATTTTAAAGAATTATTTTGTGTTTTGACGTTCCACATCAAAAGCTGCCTCGTTTCCTCCCATGTCATTTGTCCGATGACTCCCGCCATACCACGGACGTGGTCATGGGCGTCGAGATAGTCCTTAGGAAGTTTCGCCATTGACATGAATAGCACTGCAACGTTTTCAGAAGGATGAGGAGAAGGATGGGCATTGGAGGATACTTCTTGTGGATGTCCATTAATGGAGACGAAATGCTTGGGCCAGTTGGTGTGCAGACTGAAGTATAAGGGAAAGGAGCTTTTGTAGTTGGGGAAGCATGGAATCTTCATTGTACTCAAGAAAAAAAACCATCAAACGCTTTCTACGTACATATATACGTCATTTATCTCCACGAGTAAGATTACGTACTCCTGTTCTTTGAACACGCACAAATGTCCATATATCTACGCAACTTCTGTTGCTTATGATTACATAGCCTAAATAAACTTGAATAATTTTAGCACCATCAGGATAATGTATTTCTAAAAAAAAAATTAGTCTTAGAGAAATTATACTTAAATTTCTTAAATCATCATCCGTGCATGTATTACTGCGGTAGCCATCAGTGAGGTCAAAATCTTAATTAGAGAACTAAAGAATTGGGCTTTCGCTAGGGCCATGTTTAAGGCTAAGAGTTCAATAGATCATAGGATCAAGAGGCTAGGTTTGCTCTAAGGGATTACGTGGATAAGTTGTTATACGTGGGGCAATTGCCTGATATTTAAAGATAAAAGCCCAAGACTAGAAAGAATTTGTTATAAAATGGCAAAAATGTGCGATAAATAATTCAATATAATAGACATAATAAAATGATATATAAAGATAATCTTTTTGAACCCTTTTCTTATCCATCAACGTATGAACATAATTTAAAAGATTTGTTTAATGGATTATGTGTTGGATTGAATTGCTTGTCAACATTTTTGGTATTTTATTTTGGACGTTTATATAATGAAGAATTTTTATACATTAAAAAAACATGGGATTTACAATATATAATAATAATAATTTATACGACCCAAAAAATTATTTTGGTGGATTATTAATCATACTTGTAAGATTAAATTATTTATCAAGTGGTTTTGTCATCTTGTTAGGCCTATATCTAATTACGAGTTTTTATATTTTGAAAAGAGCATGCCATTAGTTGGTTTATGCATACAGTGTTCTGACCGCTTAACGATGATACAGTCTAATAAATTATTATATTTTTGCTAATTCTAGTTACTAATTTTAGTACAATAGATACAATAAAAGGAAAAAACGTGTAGGTCACAGTGTAGGTCCCAATAACATGCAATATGTTTATGGAGTTTAGATATCTTTCCCTGCGTCAGTAAGGCATTCACCCAAATCAAGTAATTAATCCACTATCAAAAGTAATTGCAAGTACATCTAATCAAGAGTTAGACACTGCCCTCCTTAGCACTTCATCTAAGTGAAGTCCATACTTGATAAATTAGTGCACTCTTCTCTTGCTAAGTGAGAAATCGAACTCCCTTTGATCTTAACAATAATGTTAACATAAAGTGTTTAACTAATAAAGTTTCGACAAAACTCAACATAAGAATTTCATTTGTGTGAAAGTATGTTCTCTCTTTAGGCTCCTAAAACACTCATGGAAGGCACACCCATAACATTTGACTCTGCTCTATTTATACCTGATTCTTTCATAAAATCCGTGCAAATTAGCTCCGAAATATCATTGAATGCTTGGTTAAGATCATAATGAAGATTATGTCTAGTCCGCATGTCCATGTTGGAATTCCAAATAGTAGTTTCTTAATCTAGTGAGATATCATTTTGACATTGATCCACTCCAAATTTTTAACTCTTCAAATCTTTCCTAATATTTTGAACTTGTAATCAAATTTGATTCATACTTCTTCCCTTTTGTAGTATTTTCGTCTCTCTTTAAACTCTAATAATTATAGTAAAGTCAAAGTCACATCTTTTCATTTCTTGTAAGATTTTTTGACTTTTATAATAAGGAAATACTTCGAGTCCAATTAACTTTTGTGAAGATATTTTAATAATATTTTTATTTTCAATTTGTGTTGTAAAAGTTCCAACTCATACAAAGTGTCAACCAAGACATGCACCTTCATGCAATTGGATAGGTCGGCCTGAAATCACTTGTGCCCTCAGTAAGGTTCTGCATTGATTGTGTCCAAGAATTGGCACATCAAGATTACACTGAATATCACAGAATTAGTTCATGGAAAGTTACCCGCACTCAAGAATGATACAAATATTAACGTTTAATAAACATCTAAGACTCTTCAATTGTCCTAAAAGTGCGTGCAGTAGCATTGTTCACGGGCATATCTGCGTTTATGAGCATAGGTTATAGGCTGCTATACGTTTTGTAATGCTGTATTTCAATTTAGAATTTTAGCATGGAGTATTCAGAAAATCCAAAGTCTGAAATGCCGTAGTATAGGCCATCAAGAACAGAAGTAGTAGTTAAGATCCGGCAACAAACTAAAACATAAAAATTAAGTCAACTTTATTCTTGGACACAGATTCCACTCAACATCATATAATATAACTCATAGTTATCACTAAGAGTGCAAGATGAGTGCCTCACAAGATAGCTCGGTTAAAGCTCAACTCAAATTTAACATTATTCGAGCTCGAGTTGGGCTTGTTCGAGCTCAAGTTCTTACTCGAGTCAAGCTTGAGCTCATTCTTGTGTGTTTGAAAGCTTACAAGCTGGCTCATGAGGTTTTCTATTTTTTGTTATTTATGTTTTTTATTTTTCTATAAATAATAATTTATTAATGTATATTCAAATGATACGTTTAATTAGATATGATTTTATCTACATGTATATACAATATTTTAAAGTTTAGTTTGAACAAATATTTTTTAAAATTTTAAAATATACAATTCTTTATGAAGTTTTGAAAACATTCAAAATTTTTGTTTAGTTTTAAAAAAAAATGTAAGAACATATATTAAAATATGTATAGATTTTAAATGAAATTTGGATATTGCAAATTAATATAATTTTGCATATTTTATTAACATATTATTGCATAATAATTCATTTATAACTTCATCTTTTATGTGTGTTTTAGAAATAAAATTTTATAAAATTTTCATTAAAAATTTGGAAGGTTCATAATATTGTATACACATAAACTGATAAATAATTTAAATAAACTATAAATATTATAAATTAATACAATTATGCATCCTAGTTTATGTTACTGTATGGTAATTGTTAGACATTTACATATATAAAACACATTAAATTTTGATTTTGATGAATACTTTTTATTTTATATTTTATGAAATTTTAGGTAAAAAAATTGAGAATTTTTAAATTTTTAATTCATATGCATGGCTATGACATAGATGTAGCTTGTCATATCAAATGATACAATTAAAATATACTTCAAAATTTCTAATTAAAATAAAAAAAATAAATATAACTTAATGAAAACAATAGCAAAACCTTAAAAAAATCTTATGAAATAATAAATATGTATTATTTATTAAATATCATATAAATTATATAAAATTTTTAGATAGATTAAAATTATGCCATTGTTGAAAAGTTTATGAAAGATCCCAAAAAATAATTTTTATCTAACTATTAAAATATTTCAAATATGTGATTGAGAACTTTTAAAACAAATATTTTTTTTTCCAAAAATTAATGTGATTTTATAAATTTTAAGTCATGTTTCAAAATATATTTCAATGGTTATTTTCATATTGTTTTAAAATGATGTTCCATTCTCAAAATTTGTTTTAAATTTACCCTCTTAGTTAAATTTAATTGAATGGATATATTTTGGAATATTTTATCACTTCATATTAATCAAATTATTGTAAACATTATTTTTATTATATATTAAAGTTATAAAATAATTAAATTAAATAATATTAAAATTTTAAAAAATTTTTGTGAATTGAATCAAACTCAAGCTCGAGCTTAATACTCAGCTCGAGTTTGAATTCGAATTTTATATTATTATTTCAAGTTCAAGCTCGAATTCAAATCGTTAAGCTCAACGAGCTCAAGTTCAAGTTTGAACTCATTTAGCTACATTCGAGCTTAAACTCGACTTCGAAAAATTTAGAAATGTTCGAGTCGTTCGCATCCCTGCTAATGCCTTGAACGTAAATCCTCCTTTCTCTTCTCCTCCGTCTTCTCCTCCTTCTTCTTTCCTCCGTCTGTGCTGGAGCCGATATTACTAGCTGCACTATTGCTCGCAGTAGTGGAGCCAGAAGCTGGTTTCTTGACCGTAACTTTCTTTTACTTCCCTATCATCCTTTAGCAGTCCTCTCGTCATTGCATCAAAAAATTCCCAATTTTCTCAAACACAAACGGCTTGCCCTTGTACCTCACGCTTCCTTCAGCCTTTTCCCAATCGGTTTATAATCTTTAATTGTAATCCTAATCTCAGGATTCTCACCGAAACCCTCATCAGAAATATAGAACCCTCTGGTGCTCAAGACCCGACTTCCATCAGAATCTTTGGCCTTGGCCTCGCAAGAGAGAACCATACTCAACTCGTAAATACGAAAATTGTCATTCGCTTCTGGGTCCAGCCTGTTGGTTTTCTTTGTTTGATGTAGAAATTCGCTTCGCCGGAAAGAAGTGTTTCCACAGATGGTTTCAGATCATCAATTTCGGCCCAGTGCCCGTTGCAAAGCACTGGTGCCATCGGAACGATCTTCCTCGATCTGCTTCTCCCATTTTCGTCATTCTTAGAGCAAGCTTTTGTACTTTTCTTGGAAAGTATTTTCGGTCATGAGCTTAGGCATATGGTCACTTTTAGAGTTGGCGGCATTAAACGACTGATTCGAAATGATAAAATCATACGCGTGTGACCATTATATTATTTACGAGATAGAGGGACAAGGTGCAAACGAATGAGGGATAAAGTTTTTTAGCAGGGTAATCTTTTTTGGTCTCTGCTCAAATGCCTAACAAAAAGAAGCATGTGGCCGAAGCAAGCTTTCAAATTAAGAAATTATTGCCTAGTATTGCCAAGACTGTCTTACTTGAAGAGTGTTGACTACTCTCCAGATTTTAGGCACATATGCATCCGAAGCCTGTGTTGGTTTTGTAATTATAGACGTTCCAAAAATAAACACTCAATTAATTTTATTTTATTTTTGTCTCTTTCTCTCTATTTTTACACAATTTTTTTAGACAAAACACCTAAAAATAGATACCAATATTTAAAAATAAACAAACCCAAACCTTTGACATGCAATAAATGATGATTAATTATTAGCATAAATATTATCACTTGAAACATGCAAACTCCGAAAATTGAATATATGTCTTGTTTCATGTGCTAATCCTTAAAGATGTTTTTATCGCTTCCTTTGATTTTGTAAGATAAAATCTTATTATGCTAAATATGAAAAATATTTAAACGTAGCAAATTAAGCTACGTACATTCATGGCATTAGGTTTTTTAACTAGATATTTAAGGAAAAAATAAAATGATATATATACAAGACCAGTGAAGAAGTTGGAGGTGAAACAATTTATTTATAGAAGTTGGCTGCTTCTTGCAGATATTAGCAAGTTGCCGCAAGTTTTAAATGCAATAAATTTGTTGAGCCCACTTATAAATAACAAAATTAATATTTGGTCTCATCACCAAATACCTTACCAAACCAAATCTCTGATGGAACTTAAAATACCTATTAAAAATAATTGCATAGCAAAAGTATTAAAGAAAAAGTAAGCCATAGTTCGTCAAACAAAAGAACCATATCTATTGGGTGGGTTAGCTATAGAGCATCGAACAAAAGAATCACTGATTGATGGGCCAAACAAATAAATAATAAATAAATATAAACAATAAACAATGCTACAATGATTACAACGCGGTTCACCTTCAATGAGTTACGTCCAGAGCTTAATCTTTGAAATTGTTTTACTACTAACCAAGTAGTAATATCAAAGAGAGAGACTTCTCCAAATAGTGGCATTCAAGTGTTTTCCCAAAACATTTCAAACAAATTTTCACTATTTTGTCACTTACAAAAAAAATTTCACAATTTTATTTTATCTCCCACTCACTCTAAAGATTTTCTAAACACCAAAAGTAGCATCACACTATTACTCTGTCTTCTATCCTCATTTCCTTGCCAAACCCCTCAATCTCTCCACCCTTCTCAATTGTGTGCATCTGTTGCCTTACATCCCTCAATTTACAGAGGGGAGAAGGCGTCTATTATCATTTTTTTATTTTTGTTTAATTAATGATGTGGGCCCCACATTTGGAGGGGTCTACATTAAATCTCCCCCTCTCGACAAATAGGAGGTATTACCAACCTTGCAACGTGCCGATAGAATTTAAATTTCTCTTTCGGAAGAAACTTTGTCAACTTGTCATCTCCATTGTCACTTGTACAAATTTTCTCCAAGAAAATCACCTTTTCGTTGAGTACTTCTTGGATTCAATGACAGCAAAAATGATTGTGCTTTAACATAGAGTGAAAGGTTGGATTCTTATACAGGTAAATAGCACTTTGACTATCACATTAAAATGAATAGTCAAATTACTTTTAGCCTAACTCTTGAAGAAATTGTCTTAACCATAAGAGTTTTTTGCATGCTTCTATGACTGCCATGTACTCAACCACTATGCTGGATAATGCTATAGACTTCTGGATTTGGCCTTGTCAAGATACTCTACCCCTACAAAAGTCATTAGATACCTGATGTAGATTTCCTCAAATCAACATTTCCAGCTATGTCTACATTCATATATCCTTCGAGCATCAGCTTTGTTTTTTCTGCTCTGCAACAATATCATAGCTTGGAAATGCCTCTAAGATTCTAAAAGATCTACTTAATTGCATTCCAATGTTCTTTGCCAAGGTTTGAGAGATGGTGACTAACAAGTCCAATAGCATGAGCTAAATTCAATTGGGTGCACACTATTGCATACACAAGACTTCCCACAATAGAGGAATAAGGAGTTTTACTTACGTGATTTTTCCCTTCTTCACTTGTGGAATGTTGTGCAATAAGTTTGAAATGTCCAGCAAGCGATGCAAAAATAAGTTTTGCCTTACTCATGCCAAATCTGTCAAGAATCTTTTTAATATATTTTTCTTAAGATAACTAAAGCTTACCATTTTACCTATATCAAAAGATGTGCATTCCAAAAATCTTCTTAGCAAGTCCCAAATCCTTCACGGCAAAGGATTTATTAAACTCCTTCTTCAACTTGACAATTTACTAGTATCTCAATAAATGATCAGCATATCATTAACATATAGCAATAGTATCAAAAATTTATTGTTCTCAAAATGTTTAACAAATACACAATGGCCAATATTAGTTTATGAAAGTCTCATGTATTCATAAAAGCATCAAACCTTTTATACCATTGTCGGGGCGCTTGCTTCAATCTATAGACTTGTTCTCAATTGGTAAATCAAGTTTTCTTTTCCTTTTTTCTTGAACCCCTTTGGTTGCTCCATATAGGTCTCCTCATCAAGATCACAATGTAGGAATGCTGCCTTTATATCGAGTTATTCAATTTCTAAGTTCAGACTTACAACTAGTCCTTAAACAATTCAAATAGAAGTCATCTTTACCATTGGGGAAAATATTTCTTCAAAGTCAATACATTTCTTTTATTCATCAACTTTCACAACTAGTCTTGTTTTGCACCTTGGTTGCCAGCTATTTTAATCAGACATCAATTTGTACACTCATTTGTTCTTTGAGGCTTTCATCTCAAATGATAGCTTTACAAGTTCATAAGTCATATTGCCATGGAAAGATTGCATTCCTTCTCCTATTGTCTTTTTCCGCTCTTTGCCATTTTCACTTATCATGGCATCTTCAAAAGTCTCAAGCTCTCTCCCTTTAGCAAGTGAAGTGTACTCATGTGGGCTATATCTTGTGAAAGGTTTTCTTACTCTCTCTAATCTTCTATGTTATTGTTATGGTTGGGGTTGAAAAAATGTTAGTGCTAGTGGTTCAGGCATTGCTTGTTCTTGTTGTTCTTATCGCTCTATAGGAATTTGACTTTGTGGCGCAGCTTCTCCATGAGCCACTAAAGGATCATTTACAGGGATCTTTGCACAGGAAAATGACTTAGGACTTTTCTCAATGTTAGTATTAGAGAAAAGTAACATCTCTACTTCTAACAAGTTTCTTTTCAACAAGATCCCAAAGCCTATATTCAAATTATTCATATCGATATCATAAGAATATGCATTTCTTGTCTTTGACATCAAGTTTTGATCTTTAATCTTTGGGAATATGAATAAAAGCTCTACAACCAAATACTCTTAAATGCTCATAGGAAACATTCTCACTAGACGATACTCTTTCGAGGTCATCTCCATCCAGTGGAATTGATGGTGGTAGGTTGATTAAATCAACTATTGTTCTCATGGCTTCTCTCTAGAAAGGTTAGGTAATTTAGAGTGTGACAACAAGACTCTGATTCTTTCTATGATAGCCTTATTCATTTTCTTTGCAATAACATTATATTATGAGGTCTTTGGTAAAGTTTTCTCTAGTCAAATTTCATGGTTGTTGCAATACTTTTCAAATGGTCCTCTATATTTCCCTCTATTGTCAGCACAAAGACATTTGAGTTTTAGTTCAATTTCACGTTCATCTTTCATATGAAAACTTCTAAAGGTTTCCAAGCCTTTGTCTTTTGTCTTGAGGACAAAACTCTACACTTTCTTGGAGTGATCATCTATGAAGGTTACAAAATACAAGGTTCCTCCAAGGGTTCTGCCACTCATTTGGAAAAATTAGTGTGTACAAGTTCAATCGATTTAGATTTTCTAGAAAGGGAAAAACTTTTAAAAGCTAATCAACAAGTTTGAAGGTTTGTACCTTTTGAGTCTGGCAAGTATTGTTTCTTTACCAACACTTACATGCCTTTTTCACTCATGTGTCCAAGTCTCTTGTGTTAAAATTCAGCAAATGCCTCTTCGACAACATGAATTTCTTCTTTATTGATTTCAGCTTCAGCAATGTATAGAGTATTTGCCATATTTTCTTTAGCAATCACCAAGTTTCCTTTCATATGGTTCCAAGTGTCATTTAAGAAATGACTATAATACCCCTCATCATTAAGTTTTTCCATTGAGATGAGGCTCAATCTTAAATTAGGAACATATCTCACATCCCTTAGTCTCAATTGGTAGCCCAAAGTTATTGTAATAGAAATATCTCATACTCCATGGATTTTGCAGACTTCACTATTTTCGATCCTTACCTGGTCAGATTCAACAAGTGTGTAGGCTAAGAACTCCTTGTGTGGAGTCACGTGGTAAGATGTGTCAAAATCTATGACCCAGCTAGAATTATGGTAGGATGCACCAAAATCTATCACCCAGCTAGAAACTTGACTTGTTAAATTGACAAATGATTCATTAAACGTAATACAATCTCACCTCTAGTTGTCACTACTACAATTTTCGACCTCCTTTTGGTCCTACCTTTTCCAGTTATCTTCCTCCTTAGCTTGCTCTCTTTTGCAAACTCGATACTCACTTTTGATATGCTCTTTTCTTTTCCAATGAAAACATTCTATCTCCCATCTATTAATTGATTTTCCCTTCATTTTGGTTTGGTCTTCGACTACAGCTTTTTCCCCTTGATTCACACTTTTCTATTACTAGAGCTTGCGTTTCAACATCTGGCCCTAACTCCTTCCTTCTTGTCTCCTCATTGAAAAAGGCTTCATTGACCATATCAAGTGGTAGAACACCATCTCTCTATTGAATTTGTTACTACAACAAAAAGAGTTTCCCAACTGTCCGATAAAGAATTGAACAGTAACAATCCCCATCCTTCTTCACCTATGTTCAAGTTTAAAGTAATACAGTGATTGATTAAGTCTTGAAATTCATTTAAATGTTTTAACATGTTTGATCCTTCCTTATAGCGATGATAGGTGATCTTTTTAAATAAGGAAGCTTTGTTAAAGTCATGTTAGCATTCATACATGGCCTCAAGTTTCTTCCAAAGAATGTCAGCCCAGGCTTCTTTAGATACATGGTTGAAGACGCTTTGGTCCATCCATGCACAAATTTGTCCCACTGTCTTTCTATGCATCTTTTCTCAATTAGCATCGGATTTGTCTTCCAACTTTGCATCATCACCTAATACCGGATTCCACATATCTTAGATAATAAGGTGATGTTCCATACATGGCTTCCAAATAGTATGGTTGGTAGGTGTTAATTTAATCAAAGTGCCTAAAGTGGAGGTAGATTCTTCCATTTCAAAAACAATGATACACCATAGCATGAGACTTTAATACCACTAGTTGGGCCCACTAATAGGTAATAAAAATCAATATTCGATCTCGTTACCGAATATTCCACCAAACAAAATCTCCGGCAGAACTTGGTATACCTGTCAACAATAATTGTACAATGGAAATATCACAGAAAAGATAAGCCACAGTCCATCGGGATAGGTTAGCCACTAAGCGTTGAGCAAAGAGTCACTGACTGTCGGGCAAAAATAAATAAACAGTAAATAAATATAAATAATAAACAATGGTGCAATAATTTTAATGTAGTTCATCTCTTAATGAGCTATGTCCATAGGGTAGGCTCGAGATCGGTTTACTACTAATCAAGTAAAAATACAAGAGAGAAATTTCTTCTAAATTGGAGCACTCAAGTGTTTTTTGAAAACTCCCCGAACAAATTCTCAATATTTTATCACTTGCAAGAAAATTCCCACAATTTTTTTTATTTCCCCCTCACTCTAACAAATTCCCAAACACCAAAATAGCATCACACTATTACACTATCTTCTGCCCTCACTTCCCTGCCAAACAAACGAACCCCTCAATCTCTCCACCCTTCTCAATTGTGTGCATCTGCCGCCTTGCATCTCTCTATTTATAGAGTGTTGAAGGCTGTGCTTCAATAAATGCACCACCCTCTCTATTATTATTTTATTATTTTATTATTTTATTGTTTGATTAATGATGTGGTGGGGCCCACGTCAAAATTAAACATTGGCTGTGTCCATTACTTTCCTTCTAAGTTATATATTTATTCCCCAGGTGTGGTTAGTAAACATAGATGTAAATAATGGCATATGTTTATGAAAGAAGTGCACCACTGATGATCCTATTCCTGAGCTGAGCCTCAGGTTGCTGCGCTGGGGCCTGTCGCTTCACCAGTTGCACCGCTGGTTATTGCCCTTTGGCACCTAACGCACAAAGGGGCAGAGAAGTTCCTCATTGTGCATTTGAATGACTGAAGTTTGCTTGGTAGCGCGAGTACGAGATCTAGGGGGAGTTTGTTTGCTATGTTTGTTATTTTAGTGCTAATGAATTTCGGTGCTGATGCTGTTGGGAACCTCTACTACAACAATGGCCATGGAGTGAATGGCCATTGTGATTTTCTTCCCTTTGTAGAAAATCATTCAACATGTAACAGTTGAACCGTTAGGATTTGTCTTTAATGATGTAATCATGGATGATTTAAGAAGCCAAATAAGAAATGAAAAACTGCTTGATGCGACTTTTTTATATTTTTGGAAATTTAATTTGGTTGTGCCACAAATGCACCAACTGAGATTGTTAATTATCATGTTGTTGGCACATTTGTTGGCAACATCTTAGTTATAGTCGAATCTTGTTCTGACTACAACTTTGTGTTGAATATTTTAATGATCTCCAGATTCAAGTAGAAGGTGGAATTCGTATTAATCTTCTACAAGGAGATGTCATCGGACATCTGGAGCAGAAAAGAGTTCGAAAAAATCAGCAAGAGGCATGGAAAAAAATTAGATTAATATAGAATACTTATAGATAGGTATCAAGGTGTTTGAATCCATCCTAAATTGTTGCAACTGGTGTTTGCAATAAAGACTGAAACTGATTGAAAACCGACTTTGAATGATGAACAAGTTGATTCAAAGAAGACTTCGAGGCTGAATCATTTGATGAGATTCCTGAACTATAAATATTAGACAAGAAGCCAAGGAGTTAAAGCACACATGCAGTCCTTAGAAGATTAGCAGTGTGAGAGCTAAGAATTTTACTTGATGGTCTAATTTGTGTATGTGCTAAGTTAAATTTTGGTGAATCAACTATTGTGAGTGATACAAACTAGCCAAGAGGAAAGTTAGACCTAAAGAGTGATTCACAAGACATTGGGTTAACGTTTTGGTGCGCCCAACAGTTTAGATAGCAAGTTGGGGTATTGAATTTGTATGAGAGAGTTGATTATTTATCTTCACTGTTTTGTTGAATAGTGAAATGTGAAAGATTTCACTAGGTAAAGTGCCCACGGATGCAGGAGTAATATTCTGAATTATGTTAAAACATTGGTGTTCAATTTATTGTTTGTGGTCGGTGTGTGTCTATGTTTGCTTTACAACGTCCATGTATCCAGGTTTGCCAACATGGTTGTCACATTGTTCAATAATAACATATAATCTCCCCTTCCCAAGTATTTGTGAAAGGATCACGAATCTTCATGTCCATCCTTCTTTTATTTCATTTGGCATCCATTATTGGTTATTATTAATTTAACAATGGAATACAGAGTTTATTCCACTTAACACTTTCTTCACGAAATTACAAATTATTATTATTTCAAGTTCTTTTATTTTTTATCTTTTATTCTCTATTTTCTTCTAATTTATGTTTAATTTTATTTTATTTCATATTTTCTCTAACTCTTTTCGATTTCTTTTCATCTTTCTGTATTTTCAATTCTATATATCTTTTATATTTTAATTTTAAAAAGTTATAATTTATGATTTAAAATACAATAATTTTTTAGTCTATAAATAATTTTATACATGCATCTAGTGGGAATTTTACACGTATGTATCACTGCAATAGCCAATTTATATTCAGGCCAAAATATTAACGAACAGCTGATTAAAAGGTTGACTTCCACGGGAATGACACAACCATTTATAATATTTTTGATGATTCGGTTGCTAGTTTTAGGATAATAGGTACATGTAAAGAAAAGGACAAGCACCATGTAATTTTAGTCTGCTGAAATCACGAGTGACCACAGGGGTCTCTCCCCATGACGGCTACATATTGGGTGCAGCAATTATCGCCAATCTCAATTCCAAAATGAGGATTATTATATACATACATACATTATAAATATAAATGGGGTGGGGGGGGGGGTGGCGGGAGTCAAGATTTATTTGAGAATACAATATAGCCAACTTGCAAATGCTTAAAATTTCTGGGCACTGTATTTGTTAGGGTAAGAGTCAGCTGGAGAAGAATACGGCATTAGGAATTACTTTTACGACTTTTCTTCGTAATTGTACAGAGAAACTCTTTTTATCTTGAAGTCACAAATTTATCTCACGATAAGTCACCCGCATTCTCGATATAAGTATGCTGTTGCTGCGGTTCTACCCAACTTATAAATGACGTATATTTGCATGCGGGTTAAAGCAGGAAAAATATTAGGTTATTTTCAAAAATGAATTTAACCGTCACGCTTTTACCGATAAGCATACTCGTAGGCGTGAAAATTACTAAAATTTTGAGATGAAATAACTCTGTTCTATCAAAATATTCAACATCTGTAAAAAAGACAGAGAAATCACACATCATGATAATCTTCTTTATTCACGAAACTATAAACATACCGCGATCATCTCTACTACAAAACAACAACGTCGCAAGATATCATCTTTATTCATGAAATATACACAGCCAGCGCCTGTCCTCTTTATTTATGTAACAATATGCATGCATGCATGCCGGCGCTATTGATCACTCTCAAAATCAATTATACATATAAGTATGTATATCTAATAAGGACGCTGGCTTCCAATATTCCCAGGCGGATCATAGTTGCAAGAGACGAACCACCACCCGTCCTTACACTGTGCCCTAGCGCAGCCGAGGCGGACCGAGTTGCGCCACACCACCTGCTTGTAGCGGCGACAACCTCCTCCAGCGCAAGTGTTGGAACTGTGGTCGTAATTAAGCTTCTCCCTCACCCAGAGGTTGACCGCAGCCCGGGCGGTGAAGTTACAACCACCCTTGGCGAGGTTCTCCCCGTAGGGCCGATTGGTGGAGTGCACCAGGTTGCAGTCACCAATCCTCCGGTTGACGTAGTTTCGGGCAAAAGCCGCCAGGTGTTCGTCCCATATCATGGGCTCCACTCCCACCCTCCTACGGGCGGCGTTGTGGACATGGAGAAAGTCCTGTGGGGTGTTTTTGCCTTGGCCTGGATATTGTAAAGTGGCTGGAACGATGATGAAGAAAAGGATGGATATTAGAGGAAATTTGATGGGGATTTCCATTGGTGACTGAATGCTTTAATTAGGAGGATCGGTGTGCCCACTGACGCATGAGGGAGTAGGGTATTTATAGCTGGGGAAGCAGGGAGTTTTCCGTGTACTCGCGCAAAAAACCATCAAAGGATATTTGGACGTACGTATAGTTACTTGATTCATCGCCACAAGTAAGATTACGTAATCTTGTACTCTGAACATGGACAAACGTTGACGTTTGGTACGGAACCTCAGTTTCTAATATTACAAGATCGATTAAGTATTTTTGAATGCTGAAAAATAATAGATAGACTGAGGTATAATTAGGTTTATGTTAATTAAGCCGCCAGCGAAAAGGGCTTTTGCAGCATTAGGGCTTTGAAAGTTTTATATGGTTTTTGGTGAATGTGTATGTATAAGAGATGGAACAAGAGAGGAAATACACCAAGTTCTCAGCAGATTTTATTCACATCTGTGTATGCGAAGAGATAAAATATGTATTCCAGAATTTGCCGGATTTGTTTACAGTGTTCTTATTTATTTAAGAAAGTTCTGAAGATAATATTGTCATGAAGTGCGTCATGTTTAACCTGTATTCAAAAAATTGTGAGGAAAACAGGAAAACAGGTAACGCAAACATAGACTTAGCATTTTGTGAAGCGAAGAACAAAGTCTACAGCTGTCGTCGTAGAAGTTAAATTATTTGCAAGTTATACCAATTTAGAAGTTGGGGGGGTGGGGCGGTGCCGAATGATGAACTAATAGTTTATTAGAATAATGATAAATTTGGCCTTAATAAACTTGGAATTTCAAGTGGGGGTTGTACTCTATGGCTAGCCAGTAGAATGTTCCATAATATATAATAAAGCAAGGTATAACATATAAACACTAGCCCTGTAATAGTTTTAGCCAGCTAAGACTTGAGATCTATACTATATATTTTAAGTTGACTATGCAATTTGATTGTATAATATGTAATTACTTAAATACCCTTTACATATATATTAATGTTTCATTTTTGTCTTTTAATTATTTTCCCATTCACTTCATAAGTCTATTTAATTTTATTTTTAATTTTTTATTTCTTTAATTTATTCTATATTTTGTGCTCTATATTAAGACTAAAGACATAATACTAAAATGTTATATGTAATACTTTTATTTTCTTTCATTCCGAATTCTCTTTTGATATAATTCTATACTTTGTCTCTTGTTTGTTGTACATCTTTTCAACTAATTTAAATTAATTTTATTTTTATTATAATTTTTTTATAATGAATAAAATATTATAATTTAGTTAAAAGTCTACGTTCACGCTCATGGAGTGTATCATAATTATAAGCCATATGGTTAAAAAAAAATAAGACTTTTAGTTACAAAATTATACAAGTACCTTTCAATTCTTTTAGTTTTTTTGGTCTAGTTCTTTCTTCATTTTTGACTTATTATTTTCAGTTGTATTCTCTCTCAAATTTTCTCTCTTTTCAAATTCTTTAGATATTTCTTTATTTTCTTATTTTGAATATTTTTTCATACATTTAATTTTAAATAATTTTATTTCTTTCTAAATTATCGATAAAAGTACACTTGGATAGAATTCGAAATTTTTATTAGTGCATTTCATTTATAAAATTCTAAACATTGTGGGTTGATTACATTTGTTGTCTCCCTTTTTGGGTTTCTCTTGCTTATATCTTTTACGTTACACAAACACCACCACCCAGCCCCTTCCTCCCAAACCCTCTCACGTAGCTTCACTACAAAAACTTCAAATTAATTTTTGCGACAACCCCGACGCTGAGTTTGCTTTAGTGTCCGATGAACTTTTTAATTATCAGTGTATACGCAGTCTTTTTGTCCTTTCGGTCTTTGTCCAAATACCTAACAAAATGAATAATTTGTGGCCCAAGAAAATTCGATGTCTAGAATACCCAATACTATCTTTCTCAAGTCTATAAGAGCGTTGAATAATATTATCTGACTTTTGGGCACATATGCATCCAAACCTTTTACCGCAATAATTGGTGATTAATTACTAGCATAAATATTATCAGTTAAAACATGCAGAATCTGAAAATTAAACTTTATGTATCATGTGCCAATCCTTAAAATGTTTTTGTCACTTTATTTGATTTTGTAAGATCTATAAATATTTATTATGCTAAATATGAAGAATATTTAAACCTAGCAAATTAAAGTACGCATATTCAGAGCATTATTTTTTTAACTAGAAATTTAGAAAGATAAAAATAAAACGATAAGACCAGTGAAATTGGAGATGAAAAAATTTATTGATATTGACTGATTTTGTAGATATAAACAAGTTGTCCTGTGTATGTGTTCATTACTTTCACTGATGTATTTATTCCCTGAGAGTCATTACTACACATAGATATAAATAACGGCACCTATTCATGAAAGAAGTGGTGCAGAGTCACTTTGCCCGTTTGATTTTCAAAACCTAGAAGAACTAATATTGCTAGGGTATTAGAAGAACTTGAAAGCTGAAAATGCCTTTATTGGTACCATTTAGGAGCACAATTCATCTTTGTATTAAGTGAGAGTAACTGACAGCTGACTTCACAAATTTATTTATTTATTTTTAAAGAAAAAGGGGACAATTACTCAGTTACAAACTACATTATTTCAATGGAACCGTTTGAATCTTGAACTGATCATTAATTCCTCCGTAGTTATTACTTAGGAAATCACTAATATGTCCAAAAGAAGATTAGTCTTGTTGAGAGACTACTGTAATAGTCATCATATTCAGGCAAAATATAAAGAAATAAAGAACTAAGTATATACGTAATTAACTCAAATCCATTCATTATCCTTATAATTATTTGTCACCATCCTCGTCACTAAATGAAAATTAATGGTAATTACCCAACTCTATAAATTTATTTTCTATAAATTATCGGGTATATTAAACTTTTAATTAGATGCACTTCTGCGTGAATTGTATATTCTCTAAAAAGTTATCAACATAATGCAAAATGAATATGGATTTACTCACTAATTTCACAGCTGTAGACACACAAAAATTATAACTTAGTAATCTTCATCTTTATTTATATTTTAAAAAAAGAAAAGAGGACACACACTTGCTTTGCCTTTTATTTATATAGATATAAATAGGGCAATATATATTAGGGATTAAATCCCTGCTTATTCAAATTTTCGCCGTCAAGATAGCACAACGTCACGAGACACCGTCATCTCTAATAAGGACGTTGGCCGGGGTAATTCCCTGGCGGATCATAGTTGCAGGAAACGAACCACCAGCCGTTGTTGCAGCGAGCCCTAGCGCAGCCGAGGCGGACCGAGTTGCGCCACACCACCTGCGTGTAGTGGCCACACACTCCTCCCTGACAAGAGTTGGAGTCGTGGTTATAGTTGCGCTTCTCATTCACCCACAGGTTCACCGCAGCCCGGCCGGTGAAGTCACCACTACCCTTGGCGAGGTTCTCCCCGTACCGCCGGTTGCTGGAATGCACCAGGTTGCAGTCGCCAACCCTTTGGTTGACGTAGTTGCGGGCAAAAGTCGCCACGCTTTCGTCCCATGTCATGGGGCCGACTCCCACCGCCATACGGGCAGCGTTGTGGGCGTCGAGATAGTCCTGTTTGGAGTTTTGGCCATGGCATGGATACTGCAACGTGGTTAGAACGATGAAGAGAAGGATGGGTATTAGAGGAAACTTGCTGTGGACTTCCATTGGTGAAGAAATAATGCTTACTCAGGCTAACTGGTGCAGATAAATGCATGAGGGAGTAGGGCATTTATAGCCGGGGAAGCACGGAAATTTCGGTCATAGTCAAGAAAGATATCTAAGGTTTTGTGCTTACGTAGTTCATATTTTTCCATGAGAATGACGTTAATTACATACGTAGGGAGTTGATCTTTCAACATATTGATATGTATATGCACGCAGCCTTTGTTCTCATTATAATGAGGAACAAGATAAATTTGAATAATTTCATCTATATTAGAATAATTTATAATTTGTTTCATGTTTGTTGATTAGTGATCCTCGCTACAATCCACGAAGGAATGCAATTAGTTCAATCTCTCCCTGTAAAAAGGGCACTCTCTGTTTTAGAAACGGAGGGCCTCGAGTACACAAAATTTGATGTCATGAGAATATAAAAATGAGGAATAAGAGAGAGTTTTCCTTGTATATTTTCTTGGCAGAATATATGATAAGACGTCATACTCGATCGTTTCCGCAAATCTAGTCTAGATAAAAATAGACTAGAAAATTTTCCACTGTGGAATTTTTCCTGTTACTGTCTGACCAGTCTAGTAATGATGACTGTTGAAGCAAGCGTTATCAATAAATCAACCTAACCTAATTTGAAAACAATGAATTTCCTTTCTCACACGGCTGTTCCAAGTGGGGAAGACTTAAATCGTGGAAGACTTAGTATTATCTTTTGGATTTGGTGTTTTTAACTTTTAAAAATAATTTCTGTTGGAATGTTTTAAAGTTTATATTGAAAATTTTGTTTGGTTTTTCTTGTAGCTGATCTAAAGATAAAGGCAAGATAAATTAGAATAAAGAAGAATATATTTGTTCTTGAGTTTTTGAGAGACGAAGAATATTTCAGATATAAAATTAGATGTGGTTACTGAGAAATTTTTAAGACATATATTATTATTTAATGATTGAATAATAATATATCTTTGTTTATACATATATATACAGAGAGAGAGAGAGAGAGTTTATGTTTGGGTGGGGAGCAGAAAAATAATGTAAGTTAGGCTTTTTGCAGCCACTTGGGAGCAGACTTGGCGTTCAGGCAAATTTCCAATTTTGAATTTTCATAGCCGCCCGGTTTTTCCACAGTCTTCCAAACCTTGTCTTTACTTGAAATTAAACAGAGATAGTGAATCGTCATCCAATTCTAGATGAACTTGGAAGGATGCTTCCATGAAGAGGGGAAATGTGTGTGCATATACACATATATCAATCACGCGACACAAAGGTAGAAATTAAGATTTTGAATTATGGACTTCATTGTCTGGAGTTTAGTTAGAACTATAAATACCGAGCCCTGTTATTAAATATTATATTATTATTATTTATTAGTTATTGATCTTTTTTTTTTTAACAAAATGCCCTATTTTTCCTCAAAATTGAGAACGACTCTCTTGTTCTTGGTCATTCAAATTTTGTTGTTCAAGTTGATCCTTATAATGTATCGATCAATTGTGACATAGGTATTGTGATCTTATTCATCATTTAGATTTTTGTATTGGGTTAATAATTTGATTTTTCGTGTGGGTTCTACAATTATCCATGAATCCTTCGACTGATTCGCATCCATGTGCAGCCCACGTTAACACGCGAACTAACTGTCCTAAGAATACTAAGTTATGTTAATTTGTTTTTAAATTTGAGTATTTTTAAATATTTTTCTAAAAAAATATGTAAAATTAAAAAAATTAAATTTAAAAATTATGATAAATAAGTGTATATTTTTTAAAAATAAAATTTAAAAATAAACACAGCTGCCGTCTTAATTGTAGTTTACTTTAAAAGATTATGATGAGATTCTTAATAAATAATTAAAATTCTTTATAAATAATTCATTCCAACAACGTCAGTATTTTGAGCCTTTATCCATCCCATTCAATCGAATATGGCTTACGGAGAGAGCGAGGATTACATGCTTCCATCGTATGGTGTGCCAGACATCTAAAAACTTGAGAGTGTCTCGCATGATGACACAAATGGCGATACGATTGAACCAAATTCTGTCATGACTACCTCGAAAATGACAATACAAAACTTAAATAAAAAGGAAATTACATCTCGAATGACATTTCCATAACTCAGTTTCGAATTCTAATTCTGTTTAAATGTGCTATGAACAAGTCATTCCAAGTATCGGTGAGTCCTGGTAAGCACCAATGCATGCAATCGTCGTGTCTTTTCCCACCAGCCGTGGATGGATGGGCGTCAGCTCTATACTCGCTCATGTGTGTTATGTCCAATATTTAGAATTTAGAGCCTTTGAGGGCCCTGTAGAGGTGCTGGTTTACGAGCCGTGTCTCCACATTTGTTCCATTGTTTTTAGTAGAGAAAAGTTCGTCTACCTGAACATACAGCATAGTACAGTCCAGTTATAGGTTGCCAAGACTGGTGTAACGCGTAATTGAATTCCTCAGCTTCGGATGCATAAGAGGCCATCAAGTAAGCATAACATGAAGTGATTATCAAATGGCAAAGCAACCCAAGAAATACAACGGCGTGTACAAGAGCTTACTTCTTGTGGCGCCAGAGGCCGCAAACGGTGGCAAGAACCATCTTGGTCCCAGTCTCCTCCTTCAAAATGCCTTGGGGATTGCGTTCGAAAGAATAGAATCGAGCCTGGCTTTGCATTTTTTTCCACAAATGATACGTATTCGAAGAAACTGTGGTCAAGCTATGGCAAGAACACATAATTGAACTTCAAAAATCCAACCATAAAGAAAGCGAGATTGAAAGGAAAAGGAAATAGTTCATTCCTCTTCATAACAACGAAAGTTCAGTCATTCCAAAACAGGTTTAATGAAGTTTGGATGGTAAACAACATATTCATCATTTTCACATATCCAACTGGGAACTTTGTTTTCAATGTTCAGAGCATTTGAAAAGTTGAAGCCTAGGATCATACCATGCGTCTTAACACCACATCAAGGCCGGCATCAGGCGCAATTGTAGGAGTCACTGGTACACCCTTCTCAAAGAAAAGCATAGGTGATTTCACAGGGTCAAACTTTGAAGGAGCCCACCACCTAAATCAGAATCAAGGAACTAAATGAGAACCAACAAAAATTGGCTTCACACGCAATGCCCATATGCAACCAAGAACAGCAGAAAAGAAAGAACAATAAGAAGTACTGGGAGGCAACAGCAGCAGTAAAAGATGATGCTGCACTTAACGCCAGAACTATTTAATTAGTCAGAATCATAATTGTTTGCCTTCAAAGTTCACGTCAGTCACTCAGCAAAAGAAGATATGTACTGTTGATATCTGAGGGGATAAGAAATAGATAACAAGCTGCTATGAACCACTTAATTTTAATGTTAAAGAGAGTATGGTTCAAGATGAGCACGTAACAGCACTTGGGTAGAAGAAAGTCTAGATTTTCTGCTCTGACTCAGCTATGATTCTAGACATTATTTTGGAAAAAATTAAAAGCTTAGGGCCAGGATGAGGTATTCAACAAAAGCCGAATTACCAGTGTCCTGTATTGAAGATGAGCATATCATGGAAATTTGGAGCTTCTATCCAAGTTCCTTCAGGCAAATCAACATCTACTCTATAGCCCTCCTTATAACCAAGTGACTCCAGGGTACCCTTGTTATTAGTGGCTGACCATCTAGAAAGCACAGAAAAAGAAAAGGTAATATAATGTTACAAATGCATTGAAACATGAATAGTTGAATTATTCCCCTTTGAATCATAGATAAAACGGGAAAATAAAAGAAACAATGAAAACTATACTAATAGAAATTCAGGTACTAAATGTGTAAGGCAAAACAACCTTGTGGTCTAATTTGTCCCAATCCCCAACAAACAAAATTCCTCAACGCAGCACGACTCCCAAAGCAATTTATAACAGCTACTTCATATGGAGAGGAATAAGCTTGGAAATTGATAGCTATTTTAGGAAATTCATCAGAGAAAACAATTAACATGTAGATTCAACAGACCAACAGCATTTAGCAATTTCAATCCCTCTAGAAAGAAACAGGCAGCAGACTATCAAATCCATATACTTATTCACATTCAGGTACTTAACGCTGATTGTAGGCCATAAAATGTAGAGTGTGTGTATGTGTGTCATTCCATCCAAAAGTTAAAGTGATAAGAAGGACAATAGGAAGCATAAATGAGTCACATAGAATCTCTGCAGTAATTTTTCTCTCTTTTTTTTATCTCAAATCACAACTGCATCCGAGTCTCTTGATCAATATCTTATTCTGATAGGGAAGAAAATGCAGTAATTAAGTTCAATGTCACCTTTTATCTTATGTTTGCTTATCTATATATGTTACAAAAGAATCAAACATCACACAAACTCCACAAATACACATAAACTTCATCTGATGTTTCAGAGCAAAGGAGTGCCATGAAGCCAGCTGGAAATGTCCTAGCAACCGATGCTGCAGCTTGTGCTGCTTCACGGTCATCATCACGAGGAAGAAGGCCCATTACGGTTGCTACAGAAGCAAACTTCCATGGTGCACACGCACCAAGGACTTGTGCTACGAAACTCAAATAGGTGATTGTGCCATCACAAGTACTAAGTTCGGTTTGTGTGAGCCATGCCTTGTCTGTTTGTTCAATCATTTATTGAATTTCATTCCCTTCATGCTTTCTTGTTCAATTATTTAACTGTTTTTCAATTTATGCACATATGTTGGGTCGAGAAGTGTCACAATACTGTCTAGCAGTTCTTGCTCAACTTGTACTTTTTTTTCACTTGTTTTTAACCTCCCAACAGAATGCTGATGGTGTTGTATTCTGGAACATACTTCTCTAAGTTACGTTGAACACACACTACGACTATTAATATGTACAATTTGCGCAATAATAATTTGCTAAGAGATGGAGGAAAAACTCACATACAAAATACTTGTAAGAGTAGTGGCCGAAGACTCCATTTTGGCTTCTAGCAGAAGCATGAAAGAGGAGATGAAGAGGAAAATAAAGAGAGAATCAAGGGATGGCAAAAGATCTCGTGCATGTGCGTTTGCTGTCTTTGCCTTAATCACAATCCACAAATGTCTAATACCACCGATCTATATTTGATGACCCACACATTAACTTTCATCATGGCATTATATTTATGTTGATCTATTATGATTCTTGTCATAATTCCACTTGGGTTGATGTATCTTGGTTATTGTGGGTCAGTTCGATCCGCCCTCGATGAGAAACAATGCATTGGTTGCGACTATTTGGCAAAATCTCAGCTACAATTAGTTGATTCTTTTTATTTTTAAGTAGTGAAAATTCATTAAAACAAAAACTAAATTAAACATCAACTAAAATAAACTTTCAAAAAAAAATTACAAATAAAATAAAATATAAAAACTTTTGAGATGTTTACTTTGAGTTTTTCAAATAATAATTTTTTAAATATGAAAAAAAAAAGAAGAAATTATATGAAGTACAAAATAAATAAAAATACTTCATATGTATTTTTAATAATTTTAAATATAAAAATACTTGATAAATCAAATATATTTAACTAACATCAATTTTTGCAACTGTGGTTGAAAATTTAAACATATTTAAATTTATTTATTTCAAATGTATTTCTTTTAAATGTGTTTTATTTAATGTATTTTATTTTGACATTTAAATTTACTTATTTAAATGTGTCTTGATATTTTATTTTATTTCAATCTATTTTTAATTTTTTATTTAGTTTTTCAACACAATTTTAATTTAATGTATTTTTTATTATTTAAAAAAACAAAATAATAAGTTGAAAAATTAAGATTTTGCCCTATTATGCACATCCCGGTGTATTTCACCGAGTGTGACATCGAGAAGGCTATGTTCTTGTGCTGATCTACCACAGCTCTTCATGCCACTTCGATTACAGCCCACATGGCAATCTACTTGGGTCATGACGTTGACCAATCACTCTCATGCCCATTATCAACATCCTATCAAACTATTCAAAATTGGTCTTAATCTTGACCCAGCTTTAAGTTGGTGAGTAACAGTGATGACCAAAATCGACGGTTCACGTGGCGAGTATAGAACACAGTTGTGGATCATGTAGAAGGCAAATATATATTTCTGGAGTCTTCCACTACTTCCTCTCCATGTTTTTCCAATGTGATCCACACAAATTATTTTTCCTTTTGGAAACGCATCACTACAAAGAGTTTAACCTTTTCACTGGTTAGATTGAAAAGAAACTGGCTTAGCAGCAATAAAGCAAATCTAGTACAAAAACCAAAGAGAATGGAGAGGATGTTCCCCTCAACAAGCAGCCAGAACATTGTGCATGGCATTAGTGGAGAATAGACAATAACATATGCTACAATGCCAGATGCCCAAATTGGAACATTTAGTCTTACAGAGATTTTCAAGACCATCTCATTTAGCGAGCACCTTCCTTGATGAAATATTTCATCTTTTCATTTGCAGCAACAAGTTCTTCTGATATTCCTGGTTCATTCGCAGAATGTCCAGCATCTCGAACCACCCATTAAAAGAAAAAATGTCAAGCAACACGAGTTATGGAGGTGGCAAACAACAAAACCTGTCAACCTCAAGTTTTAGGAGCTGGCTATAAAATCTTCCTGAGAGAACTACAACTTCTTGAATTCTATTGTTGTCCCAATATTTTTTATTTTGAAACTAAACAACTTCCCCGATCATCAAGGGCATCGCTGATAAATTCTATCATACCATTCCCACAGGCATGTCGACATGTCTATACATCATTTCTTCATCAATTACCTCACACAATCACACCAACATGCCAACACATTTTATAAACCTCTATTCAAGAAATTAACTCGCACAATCACATTGATTTGCCAACAAGTTCACACAAATCCATACAGAAGTAACAGAACACAAACTTTGTTAAGAAGGAACTCTATTCTATTGTAATTTGGAAGTCGTTAACTTTTGGAAGTCTAAATCAATCCTCCAATGCGTCGGCAAAGAAGGTTACTAACATTACCAAAAGTAGCAAATATGGCCCCCTTTTGAGTAGAAATATAGGCTTGCCTTACTTTTTCCTCTCTGAATGTGCATCTATCTCTCTGTATCCATGTGTGGGGGAAAATGTGAGCCAGTAAAAAGCTACTTGTGTCAGGAAAAATATAGCCAAAATGATCCCTAGTATTCGGTCTTTGTACTTCCCCAGCGACCCACCATATGAACTAAACGGTTTATAAAACAAAAGTGGGCTAGCATGTGCATATATAACCTAAAAACATGTTAAGGCTTTTTTTGGGGGGGCTTAGGTTTCTTTTACTCTCCTCAAGGGAGGAGTAGTACTCTTTTTTTTTTAATTTTACTCAAAATATGTATTTCTTTCAGATTTTTTAAATATAAGTTGATAAGGGAGTAGTACTCTTTTTTTAAATTTTACTCAAAATATCGTGTACTTCCTTCAGATTTTTTAAATATAAATTGATAAGGGAGTAGTACTCTTTTTTTTAATTTTACTCAAAATATCGTGTACTTCCTTCAGATTTTTTATATATAAGTTGGGTCTTGCCTCAACTCTCCGCTCTTTGCCAAAATATATATATAACCTAAAAACATGTTCTCTATTCACAAAGGTGTTCAATTCTTACTCTGAAATCCGCCTCTGGCCAAGCCTTGTGCAGATCCCATGCTGACATCATAGGACAGCAGACATCATATCTTCCCTACATGAGAAACTAGTCAATTACTTCTTCCAACGCAATCTTGATTTTTACCCCACTCTGAGGGTAACTTCACAACTGTTAAACAAGACTTGGCAAATTATCGGATATTGGACAATGAAAGGAAAAGGTTCTGTAACGATAAAATACATGAAACTGATTCTTTGAAAAGGTAAAGAAAAACTCTTCTTATGTTTGTTTTAATTCTTGAGTGTACATTTTTAAGTGTGTTTTTCTCCAAAATTGTGTAAAAGTAAAAAGAAAAAGAGAGAGAATTTAAAAAGTGTAATGATTAAATATATGTATTTTTGGGTGGAAAAATGAAACCAAATATAGTGTTTGGTTTTGTTGGTTATAACTTATGACAACGGGAAGTTCCAAGCTTGTAATAAAACCCATCTAAAACTCTGAAAACATAATCACTGAAGCATAATCAGTCACTTTGAGGATATGCATGGCGGATGCAACCCAAAGTGAAACCAAAAAATAGAGTGCCATTTGCTAAGCAGGAATCAACAAATTAGATTTGTGCTATTGGATCTCAAAAGAATATATCATTGGCATTTGTAAACACCAATCACAACTACTATGTGAGATGCATTCATACTGATTATAGCATAGAAGACCCTTGTAGAGAAGACAGGTGATCTTTTAAATAAGGAAGCTTTGTTAAAGTCTTGTTAGCATTCATACATGGCCTTAAGTTTCTTCCAAAGAATGCCAGCCCAGGCTTCTTTAGATACATGGTTGAAGACGCTTTGATCCATCCATGCACAGATTTGTCCCACTGTCTTCCTATACATCTTTTCTCAATTAGCATCGGATTTGTCTCCCAACTTTGCATCACCACCTAATACTAGATTCCACACATCTTAGATAATAAGGTGATGTTCCGCACATGGCTTCCAAATAGCATGATTGGTAGGTGTTAATTTAATCGAAGTGCCTAAAGTGGAGGTAGATTCTTCCATTTCAAAAACAATGATACACCATAGCATGAGACTTTAATACCACTAGTTGGGTCCACTAATTGGTAATAAATATCAATATTCGATCTCGTTACCGAATATTCCACCAAACAAAATCTCCGGCAGAACTTGGTATACCTGTCAACAATAATTGTACAATGGAAATATCACAGAAAAGATAAGCCACAGTCCATCAGGATAGGTTAGCCACAAAGCGTTGAGCAAAAGAGTCACTGACAGTCAGACAAAAATAAATAAACAATAAATAAATATAAATAATAAACAATGGTGCAATAATTTTAATGTAGTTCATCTTTTAATGGGCTATGTCGATAGGGCAGGCTCGAGATCGGTTTACTACTAATCAAGTAAAAATAAAAGAGAGAAGTTTCTTCTAAATTGTAGTACTCAAGTGTTTTTCGAAAACTCTCCGAACAAATTCTCAATATTTTATCACTTGCAAGAAAATTCCCACAATTTCCCCCTCACTCTAACAAATTCCCAAACACCAAAAATAGCATCACACTATTACACTATCTTCTGCCCTCACTTCCCTGCCAAACAAACGAACCCCTCAATCTCTCCACCCTTCTCAATTGTGTGCATCTGCTGCCTTACATCTCTCTATTTATATAGTGGTGAAGGCTGTGCTTCAACAAATGCACCACCTTCTCTATTATTATTTTATTATTTCATTGTTTGATTAATGATTTGGTGGGGCCCACGTCAAAATTATACATAGGCTGTGTCCATTACTTTCCTTCTAGGTTATATATTTATTCCCCAGGTGTGGTTAGTAAACATAGATGTAAATAATGGCATATGTTTATGAAAGAAGTGCACCATTGATGATCCTATTCCTGAGCTGAGCCTGAGGTTGCTGCCCTGGGGCCTGTCGCTTCACCAGTTGCACCGCTGGTTGTTGCCCTTTGGCACCTAACGCACAAAGGGGGAGAGAAGTTCCTCATTGTGCATTTGAATGACTGAAGTTTGCTTGGTAGCGCAAGTACGAGTTTTAGGGGGAGTTTGTTTGCTATGTTTGTTATTTTAGTGCTAATGAATTTCCGTGCTGATGCTGTTGGGAACCTCTACTACAACAATGGCCATGGAGTGAATGGCCATTGTGATTTTCTTTCCTTTGTAGAATATCATTCAACATGTAACAGTTGAACCGTTAGGATTTGTCTTTAATGATTTAAGAAGCCAAATAACAAATGAAAAACTGCTTGATGTTCCTTTTTTATATTTTTGGAAATTTAATTTGGTTGTGCCACAAATGTACTAACGTTGTTAATTATCATGTTGTTAGCACATTTGTTGGCAACATCTTAATTATAGTAGAATCTTGTTCTGACTACGACTTTGTGTTGAATATTTTTAATGATCTCCATATTCAAGTAGAAGGTGGAATTCGTATTGATCTTCTACAACGAGACGTCATTGGACATCTGGAGTAGAAAAGAGTTTGAAGAAATCAGGAAGAGACATGGAAAAAAATTAGAATAATATAGGATACTTATAGATAAGTATCAAGGTGTTTGAATCCATCCTAAATTGTTGCAACCGGTGTTTGCAATAAAGACTGAAACTGATTGAAAACCGACTTTGAATGATGAACAAGTTGATTCAAAGAAGACTTCGAGGCTGAATCATTTGATGAGATTCCTGAACTATAAATATTAGACAAGAAGCCAAGGAGTTAAAGCACACATGCAGTCCTTAGAAGATTAGCAGTGTGAGAGCTAAGAATTTTACTTGATGGTCTAATTTGTGTATGTGCTAAGTTAAATTTTGGTGAATCAACTATTGTGAGTGATACAAACTAGCCAAGAGGAAAGTTAGACCTAAAGAGTGATTCACAAGACATTGGGTTAACGTTTTGGTGCGCCCAACAGTTTAGATACCAAGTTGGGGTATTGAATTTGTATGAGAGAGTTGATTATTTATCTTCACTGTTTTGTTGAATAGTGAAATGTGAAAGATTTCACTAGGTAAAGTGCCCACGGATGCAGGAGTAATATTCTGAATTATGTTAAAACATTGGTGTTCAATTTATTGTTTGTGGTCGGTGTGTGTCTATGTTTGCTTTACAACGTCCATGTATCCAGGTTTGCCAACATGGTTGTCACATTGTTCAATAATAACATATAATCTCCCCTTCCCAAGTATTTGTGAAAGGATCACGAATCTTCATGTCCATCCTTCTTTTATTTCATTTGGCATCCATTATTGGTTATTATTAATTTAACAATGGAATACAGAGTTTATTCCACTTAACACTTTCTTCACGAAATTACAAATTATTATTATTTCAAGTTCTTTTATTTTTTATCTTTTATTCTCTATTTTCTTCTAATTTATGTTTAATTTTATTTTATTTCATATTTTCTCTAACTCTTTTTGATTTCTTTTCATCTTTCTGTATTTTCAATTTTATACATCTTTTATATTTTAATTTTAAAAAGTTATAATTTATGATTTAAAATACAATAATTTTTTAGTTTATAAATAATTTTATACATGCATCTAGTGTGAATTTTACACGTATGTATCACTGCAATAGCCAATTTATATTCAGGCCAAAATATTAACGAACAGCTGATTAAAAGGTTGACTTCCACGGGAACGACACAACCATTTATAATATTTTTGATGATTCGGTTGCTAGTTTTAGGATAATAGGTACATGTAAAGAAAGGACAAGCACCATGTAATTTTAGTCTGCTGAAATCACGAGTGACCACAGGGGTCTCTCCCCATGACGGCTACATATTGGGTGCAGCAATTATCGCCAATCTCAATTCCAAAATGAGGATTATTATATACATACATACATTATAAATATAAATGGGGTGGGGGGGGGGGTGGCGGGAGTCAAGATTTATTTGAGAATACAATATAGCCAACTTGCAAATGCTTAAAATTTCTGGGCACTGTATTTGTTAGGGTAAGAGTCAGCTGGAGAAGAATACGGCATTAGGAATTACTTTTACGACTTTTCTTCGTAATTGTACAGAGAAACTCTTTTTATCTTGAAGTCACAAATTTATCTCACGATAAGTCACCCGCATTCTCGATATAAGTATGCTGTTGCTGCGGTTCTACCCAACTTATAAATGACGTATATTTGCATGCGGGTTAAAGCAGGAAAAATATTAGGTTATTTTCAAAAATGAATTTAACCGTCACGCTTTTACCGATAAGCATACTCGTAGGCGTGAAAATTACTAAAATTTTGAGATGAAATAACTCTGTTCTATCAAAATATTCAACATCTGTAAAAAAGACAGAGAAATCACACATCATGATAATCTTCTTTCTTCACGAAACTATAAACATACCGCGATCATCTCTACTACAAAACAACAACGTCGCAAGATATCATCTTTATTCATGAAATATACACAGCCAGCGCCTGTCCTCTTTATTTATGTAACAATATGCATGCATGCATGCCGGCGCTATTGATCACTCTCAAAATCAATTATACATATAAGTATGTATATCTAATAAGGACGCTGGCTTCCAATATTCCCAGGCGGATCATAGTTGCAAGAGACGAACCACCACCCGTCCTTACACTGTGCCCTAGCGCAGCCGAGGCGGACCGAGTTGCGCCACACCACCTGCGTGTAGCGGCGACAACCTCCTCCAGCGCAAGTGTTGGAACTGTGGTCGTAATTAAGCTTCTCCCTCACCCAGAGGTTGACCGCAGCCCGGGCGGTGAAGTTACAACCACCCTTGGCGAGGTTCTCCCCGTAGGGCCGATTGGTGGAGTGCACCAGGTTGCAGTCACCAATCCTCCGGTTGACGTAGTTTCGGGCAAAAGCCGCCAGGTGTTCGTCCCATATCATGGGCTCCACTCCCACCCTCCTACGGGCGGCGTTGTGGACATGGAGAAAGTCCTGATGTGGGGTGTTTTTGCCTTGGCCTGGATATTGGAAAGTGGCTGGAACGATGATGAAGAAAAGGATGGATATTAGAGGAAACTTGAAGGGGATTTCCATTAGTGACTGAATGCTTTAATTAGGAGAATCGGTGCGCCCACTGACGCATGAGGGAGTAGGGTATTTATAGCTGGGGCAGCATGGAGTTTTCCGTGTACTCGCGCAAAAAACCATCAAAGGATATTTGGACGTACGTATACTTACTTGATTCATCGCCACAAGTAAGATTACGTAATCTTGTACTCTGAACATGGACAAACGTTGACGTTTGGTACGGAACCTCAGTTGCTAATATTACAAGATCGATTAAGCATTTTTGAATGATGAAAAATAACAGATGGACTGAGGTATAATTAGGTTTATGTTAATTAAGCTGCCAGCGAAAAGGGCTTTTGCAGCATTTGGGCTTTGAAAGTTTTATATGGTTTTAGGTGAATGTGTATATATACGAGATGGAACAAGAGAGGAAATACACCAAGTTCTCAGCAGATTTTATTCACATATGTGTATGTGAAGAGATAAAATATGTATTCCAGAATTTGCCGGATTTGTTTACAGTGTTCTTATTTATTTAAGAAAGTTCTGAAGATAATATTGTCATGAAGTGCGTCATGTTTAACCTGTATTCAAAAATTTGAGAGGAAAACAGGAAAACAGGTAACGCAAACATAGACTTAGCATTTTGTGAAGCGAAGAACAAAGTCTACAGCTGTCGTCGTAGAAGTTAAATTATTTGCAAGTTATACCAATTTAGAAGTTGGGGGGGTGGGGCGGTGCCGAATGATGAACTAATAGTTTATTAGAATAATGATGAATTTGGCCTTAATAAACTTGGAATTTCAAGTGGGGGTTGTACTCTATGGCTAGCCAGTAGAATGTTCCATAATATATAATAAAGCAAGGTATAACATATAAACACTAGCCCTGTAATAGTTTTAGCCAGCTAAGACTTGAGATCTATACTATATATTTTAAGTTGACTAGGCAATTTGATTGCATAATATGTAATTACTTAAATACCCTTTACGTATATATTAATGTTTCATTTTTGTCTTTTAATTATTTTCCCATTCACTTCATAAGTCTATTTAATTTTATTTTTAATTTTTTATTTCTTTAATTTATTCTATATTTTGTGCTCTATATTAAGACTAAAGACATAATACTAAAATGTTATATGTAATACTTTTATTTTCTTTCATTCCGAATTCTCTTTTGATATAATTCTATACTTTGTCTCTTGTTTGTTGTACATCTTTTCAACTAATTTAAATTAATTTTATTTTTATTATAATTTTTTTATAATGAATAAAATATTATAATTTAGTTAAAAGTCTACGTTCACGCTCATGGAGTGTATCATAATTATAAGCCATATGGTTAAAAAAAAATAAGACTTTTAGTTACAAAATTATACAAGTACCTTTCAATTCTTTTAGTTTTTTTTGTCTAGTTCTTTCTTCATTTTTGACTTATTATTTTCAGTTGTATTCTCTTTCAAATTTTCTCTCTTTTCAAATTCTTTGGATATTTCTTTATTTTCTTATTTTGAATATTTTTTCATACATTTAATTTTAAATAATTTTATTTCTTTCTAAATTATCAATAAAAGTACACTTGGATAGAATTTGAAATTTTTATTAGTGCATATCATTTATAAAATACTAAACATTGTGGGTTGATTACATTTATTGTCTCCCTTTTTGGGTTTCTCTTGCTTATGTCTTTTACGTTACACAAACACCACCACCCAGCCCCTTCCTCCCAAACCCACTCATGTAGCTTGACTACAAAAACTTCAAATTAATTTTTGCGACAACCCCGAAGCTGAGTTTGTAATCCTCAAAAATTGTAATTTTTTCCACAACCTTTAAAACATGTCTTTCCTTGTAACATACTTAGAGATGAAGTTGATCCAATTCCGACGAGAACCAAAAAAAAATGACATCTCTAGGGTCGATGACTAATGCGTTGTTGCTGTTTATGCATTTCATTAATTACGTGCATTCTGTATACACTTGCATTTCTGTGAACTCATTGTGTGTGTGATAAAAAATTATGTTATAAACAAAATTATCTCAATAAATATTTTTTATTTTCAGAGTAATTTAATTATATTGTTTAATTAAAAATTTATTTAAATTTTAGAAAAAAAATCGATAATCCACAGACCATACATAATATAAAATTATATAAAAGGCTTAAAAGAAAAGTAAGGAAAAGTTAATTGGAGGTTAAAGAATAATAAAAGTAAAAACAAAAATAAATAAATTGATGGAAGATAATAAATAAAAGGTTAAGAAAATAAAAAAATGGAAATTATAGTGAGACTGAAAATATATATGTATGATTAAAAGGTTTGAAACATAATGAATGAAACATTAGGAAAGAAAAGTATAAATTTTAACATACATGAAGGTATTTGAGTCTGTATATGTAGAAGATCAAGGTGGTTTTTCTTTGCTAACTCACACCCCCAACTCGTGCACTCATCCCAAACATTTGAACTCATGACCTCATAATTGAGATAATGATTGTCAAACAATAGGTGTGTCTCCCGAGAAATGAAGATTAAGGTGGTTACTATACCACATTCACGCTTTCTATACTGCATAGAAGTATAGATACAGCAATCTTGTAGACAAGTCGAACTTATTTCCGATACTTCAACCATGCATATCCATATAATACTTTACCATACTGGAGGAAGATGTAGAGTGGTAAAATTATAACAAATGCTACAATTTTAATGTTTAATTATTTTTTATATTTCCTAATATAAAATTGTGATATTTAGTCAGCTGTTGAATTCGAATGATCAGTCCATGAAATGGTGGAAGTTGGGCCCAGAAAAGGTGGGAAGACAAAAATGATTGGAGCAAGCCCCCTTTTGTACCCTCTTTCATCAGAAACCACGAGATTGATATCTGCATCTGGAAGGGATATAATCCAAGATTTAGCGACGCTGGAAGCCAAACAAACTAGTGGAACAAAGCAGGGTCAGGTTCTTTGACAGGGTGGCGTAGAAGATCGATTGTTTAGAGAGGTACGATTATGGCGCAGCCAGGATAATCAGAGTTTTAATAATATATCTCCCCTCACCAAGTATTGAATAAGTGGAAAGATTAAGAACCCTTAAGTCCATCCCTCCTTTATTTACAATTTTTTTTTTTTGGCCTATTGCTAACAAATACCAATTTTCGATTCTGTCATCTCAAGAAAGTCAAAACAGGCAAAACTAAAATGTCAACAACAACTGCATAGTGAAAACATTAGAAGAGTAAGCCACAGTCTGTTAAATAAAAGAGCGTTAGACAACATAGCCACAACTCTCTAGGCAAGAAGCAAATAAATAAAAAAAAATGATAATGAGCAATAAAATGGAAACTCTAAATTTAACGTGGTTCGCCCTTGGCAAGCTCTAAAAGTGTTTTCCTACAACTAAACAAGTAGAGTACTAGAAAAAGACTTTATTAGCATGTTAGCTACTGTGTTGGCATATTAAACACAAACTAAAAGAATCCTAACTTGTTAAGGAGTCGTAAATAAAAAACTACAAGGAAGAGTATAATCATATCTGGACTGATACTACAGAGGAAATCACCAGAGTTCTCTGATATGGGTGCATCTAGATTGCTTATCTCTAGTTGATCATCTTGAATACCATCTTCATCTTGTCTCTATACCATTGTTGAAAGCATACTGAATTACTATCAGATCCAAAAGCATTTTCTTGAGGTCTTTCTACACCCTTAATAGTTTGATCTTTCACAACACAACATCACGTCTCCTAACGAATATCCAACTAGATCATAAAATGGATAGCAAAACTTATCTTGGCCATAGCCAGTAACACATGCACTATCATGCTTAACATCAAACTTCGACCTCTCATTCTTTGCATGCACATGTACATAGGCTTTGTTGTTGAACACTAGCAAGTGCTCATCGGAAACATCCTTTCTTGACCACACTTCCTCTAGAGTATCATTTTGAAGAGGAACACTGGATGAGCAGTTCAACACGTGAGCAACTGTTAAGACTACCTAACCTCAAAATGCCTCTCTCTCTCTCTCTCTCTCTCTCTCTCTCTCTCTCTCTATTGTTTGTGTGTAAAACTTAAGACAAAGAAAAATGAAAAATAAGAATAATTAAACTCTTTATATTTTCTACGTGTACAAAAGAGTAACTTGGCTCCCGAATTTATAGTGAGAGGCCTACAAAACATTCCAAAAATGTGACACCCTACTTACCAAAAATGAAGCCAATTAAGACTAGTTGCAATCAATCAAGACTAATCACAATCAATCATAATTAGTCTATACAAGGAATGTAAATAATTTATACAAGGGAAAGGTATAAGAAAATATTTTGAAGATATTTGACAGTCTATTGAACACACTCCAGCTTCTCGCCTATTTGCATTTCTGTTAAGGAAAGAAATGCTTGAATGCTTCCAGCACATGATTCTTAGAGTTCAAAAGGTAAATTCTCGTTTTTTGAGAATAATGGTTAATGAAAGTCATAAAATATTGAGCATTACCAAATGACTTTGGCATTAGTACACATGGGTCTGGGTGTATCAATGAAGCACAGTCTTCATTTTGAAAAAGGAAAACCTTTTGAAAGCAACTCTATTTTACATTCTCGCCACATAATGAACACAACTTTTAAAATGAACCTAACCGGATTCCAATAGCACAAGCCATTTTAGTTTTTGTGTTGAAATGTGAAGGGTGGTTCTGATTAGTGTTGTAAAAACTAACCTAAACTAAAAAGTTGAATCGGTCGGACTCCGACCAATTATAAAAAAGGTTTAGGTAAGACTTAAAAATCGAAATTACAATAAACTAAATAAAACCTATTGAAACCATAGTTGGACAACCAAAACTAGTGAACCAGTCATAATTCCTGAAAATAAAATGGTCCAAATTGATAAATAAATAAATTTTTAAATCCCAATTTTCTACTTCTTAATTCGAGTTTCATTTTCCTCATAGCAATCTATCTTGGGTTTGTTCTCCTCCATAAAGAAACTTTCATGAATCAAACAAATTGTCTATCAAAATCTCTAATAATTTTTTCTTTGACACGTATTGAATATATAGGATCTTATAGATTTCTATTGTACTTTCATTAGATATTTAAATAAGAAATAATTTTTTTATAGATTGACGTTTAATTTATTGAATTAATATTTCTTTGTTTTATTTTTGTGGTGTTTTTATTGTATTAGTGCAATATGTTTAAGTATTAGTAGGAACTAAAGTTTTTGAAAATTAAATTCAAGTATTTTCTTAATTAAATTTAGCATATCAATTAAATTTATAATATAAATATTATGCCATCAGTTTGATTGCAATTGAATCACCAATTATATCACTAAATTTTTTGATTTGATGACCAATCTAATTTTTAAAACATTGTATGGAGTTCGAGTTATTAGGTATTTATAGGCATAACCTAGAATTTGTCTAAGATGGCATGTGAGAGTTATCGTGCCTTACACATTTCCTTGCAACAATTGGTGCAACGTTCCCTTTGCACCGAGTTGGAGGCTTGGCCTTGTGAATTGGCATAAACTTTGTATTTAATTTTAAAGGAGATAGAGATTAAGTGTTGCTTTAGTGTCCCATGAACTTTTTAATTATCAGTGTATACGTAGTCTTTTTTTCCTTTCGGTCTTTGTCCAAATACATAACAAAATGAATAATTTGTGGCCCAAGAAAATTCGATGTCTAGAATACCCAATACTATCTTTCTCAAGTCTATAAGAGCGTTGAATAGTATTATCTGACTTTTGGGCACATATGCATCCAAACCTTTTACCGCAATAATTGGTGATTAATTACTAGCATAAATATTATCAGTTAAAACATGCAGAATCTGAAAATTAAACTTTATGTATCATGTGCCAATCCTTAAAATGTTTTTGTCACTTTATTTGATTTTGTAAGATCTATAAATATTTATTATGCTAAATATGAAGAATATTTAAACCTAGCAAATTAAAGTACGCATATTCAGAGCATTATTTTTTTAACTAGAAATTTAGAAAGATAAAAATAAAACGATAAGACCAGTGAAATTGGAGATGAAAAAATTTATTGATATTGACTGATTTTGTAGATATAAACAAGTTGTCCTGTGTATGTGTTCATTACTTTCACTGATGTATTTATTCCCTGAGAGTCATTACTACACATAGATATAAATAATGGCACCTATTCATGAAAGAAGTGGTGCAGAGTCACTTTGCCCGTTTGATTTTCAGAACCTAGAAGAACTAATATTGCTAGGATATTAGAAGAACTTGAAAGCTGAAAATGCCTTTATTGGTACCATTTAGGAGCACAATTCATCTTTGTATTAAGTGAGAGTAACTGACAGCTGACTTCACAAATTTATTTATTTATTTTTAAAGAAAAAGGGGACAATTACTCAGTTACAAACTACATTATTTCAATGGAACCGTTTGAATCTTGAACTGATCATTAATTCCTCCGTAGTTATTACTTAGGAAATCACTAATATGTCCAAAAGAAGATTAGTCTTGTTGAGAGACTACTGTAATAGTCATCATATTCAGGCAAAATATAAAGAAATAAAGAACTAAGTATATACGTAATT
Source organism: Avicennia marina (assembly GCA_019155195.1). Lineage (NCBI taxonomy): Eukaryota > Viridiplantae > Streptophyta > Magnoliopsida > Lamiales > Acanthaceae > Avicennia > Avicennia marina. The sequence continues at coordinate 2,786,170 of CM032770.1, read as the reverse complement.
AACTCAAATCCATTCATTATCCTTATAATTATTTGTCACCATCCTCGTCACTAAATGAAAATTAATGGTAATTACCCAACTCTATAAATTTATTTTCTATAAATTATCGGGTATATTAAACTTTTAATTAGATGCACTTCTGCGTGAATTGTATATTCTCTAAAAAGTTATCAACATAATGCAAAATGAATATGGATTTACTCACTAATTTCACAGCTGTAGACACACAAAAATTATAACTTAGTAATCTTCATCTTTATTTATATTTTAAAAAAAGAAAAGAGGACACACACTTGCTTTGCCTTTTATTTATATAGATATAAATAGGGCAATATATATTAGGGATTAAATCCCTGCTTATTCAAATTTTCGCCGTCAAGATAGCACAACGTCACGAGACACCGTCATCTCTAATAAGGACGTTGGCCCGGGTAATTCCCTGGCGGATCATAGTTGCAGGAAACGAACCACCAGCCGTTGTTGCAGCGAGCCCTAGCGCAGCCGAGGCGGACCGAGTTGCGCCACACCACCTGCGTGTAGTGGCCACACACTCCTCCCTGACAAGAGTTGGAGTCGTGGTTATAGTTGCGCTTCTCATTCACCCACAGGTTCACCGCAGCCCGGCCGGTGAAGTCACCACTACCCTTGGCGAGGTTCTCCCCGTACCGCCGGTTGCTGGAATGCACCAGGTTGCAGTCGCCAACCCTTTGGTTGACGTAGTTGCGGGCAAAAGTCGCCACGCTTTCGTCCCATGTCATGGGGCCGACTCCCACCGCCCTACGGGCTGCGTTGTGGGCGTCGAGATAGTCCTGTTTGGAGTTTTGGCCATGGCATGGATACTGCAACGTGGTTAGAACGATGAAGAGAAGGATGGGTATTAGAGGAAACTTGCTGTGGACTTCCATTGGTGAAGAAATAATGCTTACTCAGGCTAACTGGTGCAGATAAATGCATGAGGGAGTAGGGCATTTATAGCCGGGGAAGCACGGAAATTTCGGTCATAGTCAAGAAAGATATCTAAGGTTTTGTGCTTACGTAGTTCATATTTTTCCATGAGAATGACGTTAATTACATACGTAGGGAGTTGATCTTTCAACATATTGATATGTATATGCACGCAGCCTTTGTTCTCATTATAATGAGGAACAAGATAAATTTGAATAATTTCATCTATATTAGGATAATTTATAATTTGTTTCATGTTTGTTGATTAGTGATCCTCGCTACAATCCACGAAGGAATGCAATTAGTTCAATCTCTCCCTGTAAAAAGGGCACTCTCTGTTTTAGAAACGGAGGGCCTCGAGTACACAAAATTTGATGTCATGAGAATATAAAAATGAGGAATAAGAGAGAGTTTTCCTTGTATATTTTCTTGGCAGAATATATGATAAGACGTCATACTGGATCGTTACCGCAAATCTAGTCTAGATAAAAATAGACTAGAAAATTTTCCACACTGTGGTGATGATGATTGTTGAAGCAAGCGTTATCAATAAATCAACCTAACCTAATTTGAAAACAATGTATTTCCTTTCTCACACGGCTGTTCCAAGTGGGGAAGACTTAAATCGTGGAAGACTTAGTATTATCTTTTGGATTTGGTGTTTTTAACTTTTAAAAATAATTTCTGTTGGAATGTTTTAAAGTTTATATTGAAAATTTTGTTTGCTTTTTCTTGTAGCTGATCTAAAGATAAAGGTAAGATAAATTAGAATAAAGAAGAATATATTTGTTCTTGAGTTTTTGAGAGACGAAGAATATTTCAGATATAAAATTAGATGTGGTTACTGAGAAATTTTTAAGACATATATTATTATTTAATGATTGAATAATAATATATCTTTGTTTATACATATATATACAGAGAGAGAGAGAGAGAGTTTATGTTTGGGTGGGGAGCAGAAAAATAATGTAAGTTAGGCTTTTTGCAGCCACTTGGGAGCAGACTTGGCGTTCAGGCAAATTTCCAATTTTGAATTTTCATAGCCGCCCGGTTTTTCCACAGTCTTCCAAACCTTGTCTTTACTTGAAATTAAACAGAGATAGTGAATCGTCATCCAATTCTAGATGAACTTGGAAGGATGCTTCCATGAAGAGGGGAAATGTGTGTGCATATACACATATATCAATCACGCGACACAAAGGTAGAAATTAAGATTTTGAATTATGGACTTCATTGTCTGGAGTTTAGTTAGAACTATAAATACCGAGCCCTGTTATTAAATATTATATTATTATTATTTATTAGTTATTGATCTTTTTTTTTTTAACAAAATGCCCTATTTTTCCTCAAAATTGAGAACGACTCTCTTGTTCTTGGTCATTCAAATTTTGTTGTTCAAGTTGATCCTTATAATGTATCGATCAATTGTGACATAGTTATTGTGATCTTATTCATCATTTAGATTTTTGTATTGGGTCGATAATTGATTTTTCGTGTGGGTTCTACAATTATCCATGAATCCTTCGACTGATTCGCATCCATGTGCCGCCCACGTTAACACGCGAACTAACTGTCCTAAGAATACTAAGTTATGTTTGTTTTTAAATTTAAGTGAGTATTTTTAAATATTTTTTAAAAAAAATTATGTAAAATTAAAAAATTTAATTTTAAAAATTATAATAAATAAGTGTATATTTTTAAAAAATAAAATTTAAAAATAAACACAGCTGCCGCCTTAATTGTAGTTTACTTTAAAAGATTATGATGAGATTCTTAATAAATAATTAAAATTCTTTATAAATAATTCATTCCAACAACGTCAGTATTTTGAGCCTTTATCCATCCCATTCAATCGAATATGGCTTACGGAGAGAGCGAGGATTACATGCTTCCATCGTATGGTGTGCCAGACATCTAAAAACTTGAGAGTGTCTCGCATGATGACACAAATGGCGATACGATTGAACCAAATTCTGTCATGACTACCTCGAAAATGACAATACAAAACTTAAATAAAAAGGAAATTACATCTCGAATGACATTTCCATAACTCAGTTTCGAATTCTAATTCTGTTTAAATGTGCTATGAACAAGTCATTCCAAGTATCGGTGAGTCCTGGTAAGCACCAATGCATGCAATCGTCGTGTCTTTTCCCACCAGCCGTGGATGGATGGGCGTCAGCTCTATACTCGCTCATGTGTGTTATGTCCAATATTTAGAATTTAGAGCCTTTGAGGGCCCTGTAGAGGTGCTGGTTTACGAGCCGTGTCTCCACATTTGTTCCATTGTTTTTAGTAGAGAAAAGTTCGTCTACCTGAACATACAGCATAGTACAGTCCAGTTATAGGTTGCCAAGACTGGTGTAACGCGTAATTGAATTCCTCAGCTTCGGATGCATAAGAGGCCATCAAGTAAGCATAACATGAAGTGATTATCAAATGGCAAAGCAACCCAAGAAATACAACGGCGTGTACAAGAGCTTACTTCTTGTGGCGCCAGAGGCCGCAAACGGTGGCAAGAACCATCTTGGTCCCAGTCTCCTCCTTCAAAATGCCTTGGGGATTGCGTTCGAAAGAATAGAATCGAGCCTGGCTTTGCATTTTTTTCCACAAATGATACGTATTCGAAGAAACTGTGGTCAAGCTATGGCAAGAACACATAATTGAACTTCAAAAATCCAACCATAAAGAAAGCGAGATTGAAAGGAAAAGGAAATAGTTCATTCCTCTTCATAACAACGAAAGTTCAGTCATTCCAAAACAGGTTTAATGAAGTTTGGATGGTAAACAACATATTCATCATTTTCACATATCCAACTGGGAACTTTGTTTTCAATGTTCAGAGCATTTGAAAAGTTGAAGCCTAGGATCATACCATGCGTCTTAACACCACATCAAGGCCGGCATCAGGCGCAATTGTAGGAGTCACTGGTACACCCTTCTCAAAGAAAAGCATAGGTGATTTCACAGGGTCAAACTTTGAAGGAGCCCACCACCTAAATCAGAATCAAGGAACTAAATGAGAACCAACAAAAATTGGCTTCACACGCAATGCCCATATGCACCCAAGAACAGCAGAAAAGAAAGAACAATAAGAAGTACTGGGAGGCAACAGCAGCAGTAAAAGATGATGCTGCACTTAACGCCAGAACTATTTAATTAGTCAGAATCATAATTGTTTGCCTTCAAAGTTCACGTCAGTCACTCAGCAAAAGAAGATATGTACTGTTGATATCTGAGGGGATAAGAAATAGATAACAAGCTGCTATGAACCACTTAATTTTAATGTTAAAGAGAGTATGGTTCAAGATGAGCACGTAACAGCACTTGGGTAGAAGAAAGTCTAGATTTTCTGCTCTGACTCAGCTATGATTCTAGACATTATTTTGGAAAAAATTAAAAGCTTAGGGCCAGGATGAGGTATTCAACAAAAGCCGAATTACCAGTGTCCTGTATTGAAGATGAGCATATCATGGAAATTTGGAGCTTCTATCCAAGTTCCTTCAGGCAAATCAACATCTACTCTATAGCCCTCCTTATAACCAAGTGACTCCAGGGTACCCTTGTTATTAGTGGCTGACCATCTAGAAAGCACAGAAAAAGAAAAGGTAATATAATGTTACAAATGCATTGAAACATGAATAGTTGAATTATTCCCCTTTGAATCATAGATAAAACGGGAAAATAAAAGAAACAATGAAAACTATACTAATAGAAATTCAGGTACTAAATGTGTAAGGCAAAACAACCTTGTGGTCTAATTTGTCCCAATCCCCAAGAAACAAAATTCCTCAACGCAGCACGACTCCCAAAGCAATTTATAACAGCTACTTCATATGGAGAGGAATAAGCTTGGAAATTGATAGCTATTTTAGGAAATTCATCAGAGAAAACAATTAACATGTAGATTCAACAGACCAACAGCATTTAGCAATTTCAATCCCTCTAGAAAGAAACAGGCAGCAGACTATCAAATCCATATACTTATTCACATTCAGGTACTTAACGCTGATTGTAGGCCATAAAATGTAGAGTGTGTGTATGTGTGTCATTCCATCCAAAAGTTAAAGTGATAAGAAGGACAATAGGAAGCATAAATGAGTCACATAGAATCTCTGCAGTAATTTTTCTCTCTTTTTTTTATCTCAAATCACAACTGCATCCGAGTCTCTTGATCAATATCTTATTCTGATAGGGAAGAAAATGCAGTAATTAAGTTCAATGTCACCTTTTATCTTATGTTTGCTTATCTGTATATGTTACAAAAGAATCAAACATCACACAAACTCCACAAATACACATAAACTTCATCTGATGTTTCAGAGCAAAGGAGTGCCATGAAGCCAGCTGGAAATGTCCTAGCAACCGATGCTGCAGCTTGTGCTGCTTCACGGTCATCATCACGAGGAAGAAGGCCCATTACGGTTGCTACAGAAGCAAACTTCCATGGTGCACACGCACCAAGGACTTGTGCTACGAAACTCAAATAGGTGATTGTGCCATCACAAGTACTAAGTTCGGTTTGTGTGAGCCATGCCTTGTCTGTTTGTTCAATCATTTATTGAATTTCATTCCCTTCATGCTTTCTTGTTCAATTATTTAACTGTTTTTCAATTTATGCACATATGTTGGGTCGAGAAGTGTCACAATACTGTCTAGCAGTTCTTGCTCAACTTGTACTTTTTTTTCACTTGTTTTTAACCTCCCAACAGAATGCTGATGGTGTTGTATTCTGGAACATACTTCTCTAAGTTACGTTGAACACACACTACGACTATTAATATGTACAATTTGCGCAATAATAATTTGCTAAGAGATGGAGGAAAAACTCACATACAAAATACTTGTAAGAGTAGTGGCCGAAGACTCCATTTTGGCTTCTAGCAGAAGCATGAAAGAGGAGATGAAGAGGAAAATAAAGAGAGAATCAAGGGATGGCAAAAGATCTCGTGCATGTGCGTTTGCTGTCTTTGCCTTAATCACAATCCACAAATGTCTAATACCACCGATCTATATTTGATGACCCACACATTAACTTTCATCATGGCATTATATTTATGTTGATCTATTATGATTCTTGTCATAATTCCACTTGGGTTGATGTATCTTGGTTATTGTGGGTCAGTTCGATCCGCCCTCGATGAGAAACAATGCATTGGTTGCGACTATTTGGCAAAATCTCAGCTACAATTAGTTGATTCTTTTTATTTTTAAGTAGTGAAAATTCATTAAAACAAAAACTAAATTAAACATCAACTAAAATAAACTTTCAAAAAAAAATTACAAATAAAATAAAATATAAAAACTTTTGAGATGTTTACTTTGAGTTTTTCAAATAATAATTTTTTAAATATGAAAAAAAAAAGAAGAAATTATATGAAGTACAAAATAAATAAAAATACTTCATATGTATTTTTAATAATTTTAAATATAAAAATACTTGATAAATCAAATATATTTAACTAACATCAATTTTTGCAACTGTGGTTGAAAATTTAAACATATTTAAATTTATTTATTTCAAATGTATTTCTTTTAAATGTGTTTTATTTAATGTATTTTATTTTGACATTTAAATTTACTTATTTAAATGTGTCTTGATATTTTATTTTACTTCAATCTATTTTTAATTTTTTATTTAGTTTTTCAACACAATTTTAATTTAATGTATTTTTTATTATTTAAAAAAACAAAATAATAAGTTGAAAAATTAAGATTTTGCCCTATTATGCACATCCCGGTGTATTTCACCGAGTGTGACATCGAGAAGGCTATGTTCTTGTGCTGATCTACCACAGCTCTTCATGCCACTTCGATTACAGCCCACATGGCAATCTACTTGGGTCATGACGTTGACCAATCACTCTCATGCCCATTATCAACATCCTATCAAACTATTCAAAATTGGTCTTAATCTTGACCCAGCTTCTTAATCTTGACCCAGCTTTAAGTTGGTGAGTAACAGTGATGACCAAAATCGACGGTTCACGTGGCGAGTATAGAACACAGTTGTGGATCATGTAGAAGGCAAATATATATTTCTGGAGTCTTCCACTACTTCCTCTCCATGTTTTTCCAATGTGATCCACACAAATTATTTTTCCTTTTGGAAACGCATCACTACAAAGAGTTTAACCTTTTCACTGGTTAGATTGAAAAGAAACTGGCTTAGCAGCAATAAAGCAAATCTAGTACAAAAACCAAAGAGAATGGAGAGGATGTTCCCCTCAACAAGCAGCCAGAACATTGTGCATGGCATTAGTGGAGAATAGACAATAACATATGCTACAATGCCAGATGCCCAAATTGGAACATTTAGTCTTACAGAGATTTTCAAGACCATCTCATTTAGCGAGCACCTTCCTTGATGAAATATTTCATCTTTTCATTTGCAGCAACAAGTTCTTCTGATATTCCTGGTTCATTCGCAGAATGTCCAGCATCTCGAACCACCCATTAAAAGAAAAAATGTCAAGCAACACGAGTTATGGAGGTGGCAAACAACAAAACCTGTCAACCTCAAGTTTTAGGAGCTGGCTATAAAATCTTCCTGAGAGAACTACAACTTCTTGAATTCTATTGTTGTCCCAATATTTTTTATTTTGAAACTAAACAACTTCCCCGATCATCAAGGGCATCGCTGATAAATTCTATCATACCATTCCCACAGGCATGTCGACATGTCTATACATCATTTCTTCATCAATTACCTCACACAATCACACCAACATGCCAACACATTTTATAAACCTCTATTCAAGAAATTAACTCGCACAATCACATTGATTTGCCAACAAGTTCACACAAATCCATACAGAAGTAACAGAACACAAACTTTGTTAAGAAGGAACTCTATTCTATTGTAATTTGGAAGTCGTTAACTTTTGGAAGTCTAAATCAATCCTCCAATGCGTCGGCAAAGAAGGTTACTAACATTACCAAAAGTAGCAAATATGGCCCCCTTTTGAGTAGAAATATAGGCTTGCCTTACTTTTTCCTCTCTGAATGTGCATCTATCTCTCTGTATCCATGTGTGGGGGAAAATGTGAGCCAGTAAAAAGCTACTTGTGTCAGGAAAAATATAGCCAAAATGATCCCTAGTATTCGGTCTTTGTACTTCCCCAGCGACCCACCATATGAACTAAACGGTTTATAAAACAAAAGTGGGCTAGCATGTGCATATATAACCTAAAAACATGTTAAGGCTTTTTTTGGGGGGGCTTAGGTTTCTTTTACTCTCCTCAAGGGAGGAGTAGTACTCTTTTTTTTTTAATTTTACTCAAAATATGTATTTCTTTCAGATTTTTTAAATATAAGTTGATAAGGGAGTAGTACTCTTTTTTTAAATTTTACTCAAAATATCGTGTACTTCCTTCAGATTTTTTAAATATAAATTGATAAGGGAGTAGTACTCTTTTTTTTAATTTTACTCAAAATATCGTGTACTTCCTTCAGATTTTTTATATATAAGTTGGGTCTTGCCTCAACTCTCCGCTCTTTGCCAAAATATATATATAACCTAAAAACATGTTCTCTATTCACAAAGGTGTTCAATTCTTACTCTGAAATCCGCCTCTGGCCAAGCCTTGTGCAGATCCCATGCTGACATCATAGGACAGCAGACATCATATCTTCCCTACATGAGAAACTAGTCAATTACTTCTTCCAACGCAATCTTGATTTTTACCCCACTCTGAGGGTAACTTCACAACTGTTAAACAAGACTTGGCAAATTATCGGATATTGGACAATGTAAGGAAAAGGTTCTGTAACGATAAAATACATGAAACTGATTCTTTGAAAAGGTAAAGAAAAACTCTTCTTATGTTTGTTTTAATTCTTGAGTGTACATTTTTAAGTGTGTTTTTCTCCAAAATTGTGTAAAAGTAAAAAGAAAAAGAGAGAGAATTTAAAAAGTGTAATGATTAAATATATGTATTTTTGGGTGGAAAAATGAAACCAAATATAGTGTTTGGTTTTGTTGGTTATAACTTATGACAACGGGAAGTTCCAAGCTTGTAATAAAACCCATCTAAAACTCTGAAAACATAATCACTGAAGCATAATCAGTCACTTTGAGGATATGCATGGCGGATGCAACCCAAAGTGAAACCAAAAAATAGAGTGCCATTTGCTAAGCAGGAATCAACAAATTAGATTTGTGCTATTGGATCTCAAAAGAATATATCATTGGCATTTGTAAACACCAATCACAACTACTATGTGAGATGCATTCATACTGATTATAGCATAGAAGACCCTTGTAGAGAAGACAGGTGATCTTTTAAATAAGGAAGCTTTGTTAAAGTCTTGTTAGCATTCATACATGGCCTTAAGTTTCTTCCAAAGAATGCCAGCCCAGGCTTCTTTAGATACATGGTTGAAGACGCTTTGATCCATCCATGCACAGATTTGTCCCACTGTCTTCCTATACATCTTTTCTCAATTAGCATCGGATTTGTCTCCCAACTTTGCATCACCACCTAATACTAGATTCCACACATCTTAGATAATAAGGTGATGTTCCGCACATGGCTTCCAAATAGCATGATTGGTAGGTGTTAATTTAATCGAAGTGCCTAAAGTGGAGGTAGATTCTTCCATTTCAAAAACAATGATACACCATAGCATGAGACTTTAATACCACTAGTTGGGTCCACTAATTGGTAATAAATATCAATATTCGATCTCGTTACCGAATATTCCACCAAACAAAATCTCCGGCAGAACTTGATATACCTGTCAACAATAATTGTACAATAGAAATATCACAGAAAAGATAAGCCACAGTCCATCAGGATAGGTTAGCCACAAAGCGTTGAGCAAAAGAGTCACTGACAGTCAGACAAAACTAAATAAACAATAAATAAATATAAATAATAAACAATGGTGCAATAATTTTAATGTAGTTCATCTTTTAATGGGCTATGTCGATAGGGCAGGCTCGAGATCGGTTTACTACTAATCAAGTAAAAATACAAGAGAGAAGTTTCTTCTAAATTGTAGTACTCAAGTGTTTTTCGAAAACTCTCCGAACAAATTCTCAATATTTTATCACTTGCAAGAAAATTCCCACAATTTCCCCCTCACTCTAACAAATTCCCAAACACCAAAAATAGCATCACACTATTACACTATCTTCTGCCCTCACTTCCCTGCCAAACAAACGAACCCCTCAATCTCTCCACCCTTCTCAATTGTGTGCATCTGCTGCCTTACATCTCTCTATTTATATAGTGGTGAAGGCTGTGCTTCAACAAATGCACCACCTTCTCTATTATTATTTTATTATTTCATTGTTTGATTAATGATTTGGTGGGGCCCACGTCAAAATTATACATAGGCTGTGTCCATTACTTTCCTTCTAGGTTATATATTTATTCCCCAGGTGTGGTTAGTAAACATAGATGTAAATAATGGCATATGTTTATGAAAGAAGTGCACCATTGATGATCCTATTCCTGAGCTGAGCCTGAGGTTGCTGCCCTGGGGCCTGTCGCTTCACCAGTTGCACCGCTGGTTGTTGCCCTTTGGCACCTAACGCACAAAGGGGGAGAGAAGTTCCTCATTGTGCATTTGAATGACTGAAGTTTGCTTGGTAGCACAAGTACGAGTTTTAGGGGGAGTTTGTTTGCTATGTTTGTTATTTTAGTGCTAATGAATTTCCGTGCTGATGCTGTTGGGAACCTCTACTACAACAATGGCCATGGAGTGAATGGCCATTGTGATTTTCTTTCCTTTGTAGAATATCATTCAACATGTAACAGTTGAACCGTTAGGATTTGTCTTTAATGATTTAAGAAGCCAAATAACAAATGAAAAACTGCTTGATGTTCCTTTTTTATATTTTTGGAAATTTAATTTGGTTGTGCCACAAATGTACTAACGTTGTTAATTATCATGTTGTTAGCACATTTGTTGGCAACATCTTAATTATAGTAGAATCTTGTTCTGACTACGACTTTGTGTTGAATATTTTTAATGATCTCCATATTCAAGTAGAAGGTGGAATTCGTATTGATCTTCTACAACGAGACGTCATTGGACATCTGGAGTAGAAAAGAGTTTGAAGAAATCAGGAAGAGACATGGAAAAAAATTAGAATAATATAGGATACTTATAGATAAGTATCAAAGTATTTGAATCCATCCTAAATTGTTGCAACCGGTGTTTGCAATAAAGACTGAAACTGATTGAAAACCGACTTTGAATGATGAACAAGTTGATTCAAAGAAGACTTCGAGGCTGAATCATTTGATGAGATTCCTTAACTATAAATATTAGACAAGAAGCCAAGGAGTTAAAGCACACATGCAGTCCTTAGAAGATTAGCAGTGTGCGAGCTAAGAATTTTACTTGATGGTCTAATTTTTGTATGTGCTAAGTTAAATTTTGGTGCATCAACTATTGAGAGTGATGCAAACTAGCCAAGAGGAGAGTTAGGCCTAAAGAGTAATTCAGGTTAAAGACAAAACATTGGGTTAACGTTTTGGTGCGCCCAACAGTTTAGATACCAAGTTGGGGTATTGAAGTTGCACGAGAGAGTTGATTATTTATCTTCACTATTTTGTTGAATTAGTGAAATGTGAAAGATTTCACTAGGTAAAGTGCCCACAGGTGCAGGAGTAATATTCCGAATTATGTTAAAACATTGGTGTTCAATTTATTGTTTGTGGTTGGTGTGTGTCTATGTTTGCTTTACAACGTCCATGTATTCAGGTTTGCCAACGTGGTTGTCACATTTTTCAATAATAACATATAATCTCCCCTTCCCAAGTATTGATTAAGTGAAAGGATCACGAATCTTCGTGTCCATCCTTCTTTTATTTCATTTGGCATCCATTATTGGTTATTATTAATTTAACAATGGAATACAGAGTTTATTCCACTTAACACTTTCTTCACGAAATTACAAATTATTATTATTTCAAGTTCTTTTATTTTTTTCTTTTATTCTCTATTTTCTTCTAATTTATGTTTTGTTTTTATTTTATTTCATATTTTCTCTAACTCTTTTCGATTTCTTTTCATCTTTCTGTATTTTCAATTCTATATATCTTTTATATTTTAATTTTAAAAAGTTATAATTTATGATTTAAAATACAATAATTTTTTAGTCTATAAATAATTTTATACATGCATCTAGTGGGAATTTTACACGTATGTATCACTGCAATAGCCAATTTATATTCAGGCCAAAATATTAACGAACAGCTGATTAAAAGGTTGACTTCCACGGGAATGACACAACCATTTATAATATTTTTGATGATTCGGTTGCTAGTTTTAGGATAATAGGTACATGTAAAGAAAAGGACAAGCACCATGTAATTTTAGTCTGCTGAAATCACGAGTGACCACAGGGGTCTCTCCCCATGACGGCTACATATTGGGTGCAGCAATTATCGCCAATCTCAATTCCAAAATGAGGATTATTATATACATACATACATTATAAATATAAATGGGGTGGGGGGGGGGGTGGCGGGAGTCAAGATTTATTTGAGAATACAATATAGCCAACTTGCAAATGCTTAAAATTTCTGGGCACTGTATTTGTTAGGGTAAGAGTCAGCTGGAGAAGAATACGGCATTAGGAATTACTTTTACGACTTTTCTTCGTAATTGTACAGAGAAACTCTTTTTATCTTGAAGTCACAAATTTATCTCACGATAAGTCACCCGCATTCTCGATATAAGTATGCTGTTGCTGCGGTTCTACCCAACTTATAAATGACGTATATTTGCATGCGGGTTAAAGCAGGAAAAATATTAGGTTATTTTCAAAAATGAATTTAACCGTCACGCTTTTACCGATAAGCATACTCGTAGGCGTGAAAATTACTAAAATTTTGAGATGAAATAACTCTGTTCTATCAAAATATTCAACATCTGTAAAAAAGACAGAGAAATCACACATCATGATAATCTTCTTTATTCACGAAACTATAAACATACCGCGATCATCTCTACTACAAAACAACAACGTCGCAAGATATCATCTTTATTCATGAAATATACACAGCCAGCGCCTGTCCTCTTTATTTATGTAACAATATGCATGCATGCATGCCGGCGCTATTCATCACTCTCAAAATCAATTATACATATAAGTATGTATATCTAATAAGGACGCTGGCTTCCAATATTCCCAGGCGGATCATAGTTGCAAGAGACGAACCACCACCCGTCCTTACACTGTGCCCTAGCGCAGCCGAGGCGGACCGAGTTGCGCCACACCACCTGCTTGTAGCGGCGACAACCTCCTCCAGCGCAAGTGTTGGAACTGTGGTCGTAATTAAGCTTCTCCCTCACCCAGAGGTTGACCGCAGCCCGGGCGGTGAAGTTACAACCACCCTTGGCGAGGTTCTCCCCGTAGGGCCGATTGGTGGAGTGCACCAGGTTGCAGTCACCAATCCTCCGGTTGACGTAGTTTCGGGCAAAAGCCGCCAGGTGTTCGTCCCATATCATGGGCTCCACTCCCACCCTCCTACGGGCGGCGTTGTGGACATGGAGAAAGTCCTGTGGGGTGTTTTTGCCTTGGCCTGGATATTGTAAAGTGGCTGGAACGATGATGAAGAAAAGGATGGATATTAGAGGAAATTTGATGGGGATTTCCATTGGTGACTGAATGCTTTAATTAGGAGGATCGGTGTGCCCACTGACGCATGAGGGAGTAGGGTATTTATAGCTGGGGAAGCAGGGAGTTTTCCGTGTACTCGCGCAAAAAACCATCAAAGGATATTTGGACGTACGTATAGTTACTTGATTCATCGCCACAAGTAAGATTACGTAATCTTGTACTCTGAACATGGACAAACGTTGACGTTTGGTACGGAACCTCAGTTTCTAATATTACAAGATCGATTAAGTATTTTTGAATGCTGAAAAATAATAGATAGACTGAGGTATAATTAGGTTTATGTTAATTAAGCCGCCAGCGAAAAGGGCTTTTGCAGCATTAGGGCTTTGAAAGTTTTATATGGTTTTTGGTGAATGTGTATGTATAAGAGATGGAACAAGAGAGGAAATACACCAAGTTCTCAGCAGATTTTATTCACATCTGTGTATGCGAAGAGATAAAATATGTATTCCAGAATTTGCCGGATTTGTTTACAGTGTTCTTATTTATTTAAGAAAGTTCTGAAGATAATATTGTCATGAAGTGCGTCATGTTTAACCTGTATTCAAAAAATTGTGAGGAAAACAGGAAAACAGGTAACGCAAACATAGACTTAGCATTTTGTGAAGCGAAGAACAAAGTCTACAGCTGTCGTCGTAGAAGTTAAATTATTTGCAAGTTATACCAATTTAGAAGTTGGGGGGGTGGGGCGGTGCCGAATGATGAACTAATAGTTTATTAGAATAATGATAAATTTGGCCTTAATAAACTTGGAATTTCAAGTGGGGGTTGTACTCTATGGCTAGCCAGTAGAATGTTCCATAATATATAATAAAGCAAGGTATAACATATAAACACTAGCCCTGTAATAGTTTTAGCCAGCTAAGACTTGAGATCTATACTATATATTTTAAGTTGACTATGCAATTTGATTGTATAATATGTAATTACTTAAATACCCTTTACATATATATTAATGTTTCATTTTTGTCTTTTAATTATTTTCCCATTCACTTCATAAGTCTATTTAATTTTATTTTTAATTTTTTATTTCTTTAATTTATTCTATATTTTGTGCTCTATATTAAGACTAAAGACATAATACTAAAATGTTATATGTAATACTTTTATTTTCTTTCATTCCGAATTCTCTTTTGATATAATTCTATACTTTGTCTCTTGTTTGTTGTACATCTTTTCAACTAATTTAAATTAATTTTATTTTTATTATAATTTTTTTATAATGAATAAAATATTATAATTTAGTTAAAAGTCTACGTTCACGCTCATGGAGTGTATCATAATTATAAGCCATATGGTTAAAAAAAAATAAGACTTTTAGTTACAAAATTATACAAGTACCTTTCAATTCTTTTAGTTTTTTTGTCTAGTTCTTTCTTCATTTTTGACTTATTATTTTCAGTTGTATTCTCTCTCAAATTTTCTCTCTTTTCAAATTCTTTAGATATTTCTTTATTTTCTTATTTTGAATATTTTTTCATACATTTAATTTTAAATAATTTTATTTCTTTCTAAATTATCGATAAAAGTACACTTGGATAGAATTCGAAATTTTTATTAGTGCATTTCATTTATAAAATTCTAAACATTGTGGGTTGATTACATTTGTTGTCTCCCTTTTTGGGTTTCTCTTGCTTATATCTTTTACGTTACACAAACACCACCACCCAGCCCCTTCCTCCCAAACCCTCTCACGTAGCTTCACTACAAAAACTTCAAATTAATTTTTGCGACAACCCCGACGCTGAGTTTGCTTTAGTGTCCGATGAACTTTTTAATTATCAGTGTATACGCAGTCTTTTTGTCCTTTCGGTCTTTGTCCAAATACCTAACAAAATGAATAATTTGTGGCCCAAGAAAATTCGATGTCTAGAATACCCAATACTATCTTTCTCAAGTCTATAAGAGCGTTGAATAATATTATCTGACTTTTGGGCACATATGCATCCAAACCTTTTACCGCAATAATTGGTGATTAATTACTAGCATAAATATTATCAGTTAAAACATGCAGAATCTGAAAATTAAACTTTATGTATCATGTGCCAATCCTTAAAATGTTTTTGTCACTTTATTTGATTTTGTAAGATCTATAAATATTTATTATGCTAAATATGAAGAATATTTAAACCTAGCAAATTAAAGTACGCATATTCAGAGCATTATTTTTTTAACTAGAAATTTAGAAAGATAAAAATAAAACGATAAGACCAGTGAAATTGGAGATGAAAAAATTTATTGATATTGACTGATTTTGTAGATATAAACAAGTTGTCCTGTGTATGTGTTCATTACTTTCACTGATGTATTTATTCCCTGAGAGTCATTACTACACATAGATATAAATAACGGCACCTATTCATGAAAGAAGTGGTGCAGAGTCACTTTGCCCGTTTGATTTTCAAAACCTAGAAGAACTAATATTGCTAGGGTATTAGAAGAACTTGAAAGCTGAAAATGCCTTTATTGGTACCATTTAGGAGCACAATTCATCTTTGTATTAAGTGAGAGTAACTGACAGCTGACTTCACAAATTTATTTATTTATTTTTAAAGAAAAAGGGGACAATTACTCAGTTACAAACTACATTTTTTCAATGGAACCGTTTGAATCTTGAACTGATCATTAATTCCTCCGTAGTTATTACTTAGGAAATCACTAATATGTCCAAAAGAAGATTAGTCTTGTTGAGAGACTACTGTAATAGTCATCATATTCAGGCAAAATATAAAGAAATAAAGAACTAAGTATATACGTAATTAACTCAAATCCATTCATTATCCTTATAATTATTTGTCACCATCCTCGTCACTAAATGAAAATTAATGGTAATTACCCAACTCTATAAATTTATTTTCTATAAATTATCGGGTATATTAAACTTTTAATTAGATGCACTTCTGCGTGAATTGTATATTCTCTAAAAAGTTATCAACATAATGCAAAATGAATATGGATTTACTCACTAATTTCACAGCTGTAGACACACAAAAATTATAACTTAGTAATCTTCATCTTTATTTATATTTTAAAAAAAGAAAAGAGGACACACACTTGCTTTGCCTTTTATTTATATAGATATAAATAGGGCAATATATATTAGGGATTAAATCCCTGCTTATTCAAATTTTCGCCGTCAAGATAGCACAACGTCACGAGACACCGTCATCTCTAATAAGGACGTTGGCCGGGGTAATTCCCTGGCGGATCATAGTTGCAGGAAACGAACCACCAGCCGTTGTTGCAGCGAGCCCTAGCGCAGCCGAGGCGGACCGAGTTGCGCCACACCACCTGCGTGTAGTGGCCACACACTCCTCCCTGACAAGAGTTGGAGTCGTGGTTATAGTTGCGCTTCTCATTCACCCACAGGTTCACCGCAGCCCGGCCGGTGAAGTCACCACTACCCTTGGCGAGGTTCTCCCCGTACCGCCGGTTGCTGGAATGCACCAGGTTGCAGTCGCCAACCCTTTGGTTGACGTAGTTGCGGGCAAAAGTCGCCACGCTTTCGTCCCATGTCATGGGGCCGACTCCCACCGCCATACGGGCAGCGTTGTGGGCGTCGAGATAGTCCTGTTTGGAGTTTTGGCCATGGCATGGATACTGCAACGTGGTTAGAACGATGAAGAGAAGGATGGGTATTAGAGGAAACTTGCTGTGGACTTCCATTGGTGAAGAAATAATGCTTACTCAGGCTAACTGGTGCAGATAAATGCATGAGGGAGTAGGGCATTTATAGCCGGGGAAGCACGGAAATTTCGGTCATAGTCAAGAAAGATATCTAAGGTTTTGTGCTTACGTAGTTCATATTTTTCCATGAGAATGACGTTAATTACATACGTAGGGAGTTGATCTTTCAACATATTGATATGTATATGCACGCAGCCTTTGTTCTCATTATAATGAGGAACAAGATAAATTTGAATAATTTCATCTATATTAGAATAATTTATAATTTGTTTCATGTTTGTTGATTAGTGATCCTCGCTACAATCCACGAAGGAATGCAATTAGTTCAATCTCTCCCTGTAAAAAGGGCACTCTCTGTTTTAGAAACGGAGGGCCTCGAGTACACAAAATTTGATGTCATGAGAATATAAAAATGAGGAATAAGAGAGAGTTTTCCTTGTATATTTTCTTGGCAGAATATATGATAAGACGTCATACTCGATCGTTTCCGCAAATCTAGTCTAGATAAAAATAGACTAGAAAATTTTCCACTGTGGAATTTTTCCTGTTACTGTCTGACCAGTCTAGTAATGATGACTGTTGAAGCAAGCGTTATCAATAAATCAACCTAACCTAATTTGAAAACAATGAATTTCCTTTCTCACACGGCTGTTCCAAGTGGGGAAGACTTAAATCGTGGAAGACTTAGTATTATCTTTTGGATTTGGTGTTTTTAACTTTTAAAAATAATTTCTGTTGGAATGTTTTAAAGTTTATATTGAAAATTTTGTTTGGTTTTTCTTGTAGCTGATCTAAAGATAAAGGCAAGATAAATTAGAATAAAGAAGAATATATTTGTTCTTGAGTTTTTGAGAGACGAAGAATATTTCAGATATAAAATTAGATGTGGTTACTGAGAAATTTTTAAGACATATATTATTATTTAATGATTGAATAATAATATATCTTTGTTTATACATATATATACAGAGAGAGAGAGAGAGAGTTTATGTTTGGGTGGGGAGCAGAAAAATAATGTAAGTTAGGCTTTTTGCAGCCACTTGGGAGCAGACTTGGCGTTCAGGCAAATTTCCAATTTTGAATTTTCATAGCCGCCCGGTTTTTCCACAGTCTTCCAAACCTTGTCTTTACTTGAAATTAAACAGAGATAGTGAATCGTCATCCAATTCTAGATGAACTTGGAAGGATGCTTCCATGAAGAGGGGAAATGTGTGTGCATATACACATATATGAAACTTTTATAGGGTAACTAACAAACACATTATTGCATTACAATTTATTCTTTTTGCGAATATCGCAATAAAGCAATTGGTGGTGATGAGGGCATCCAGTCCAGAACCAAACCAAAACTCACTGAAAACGCCAACTGGAGCAGCCACACTGCCACAAGATTATGAGCCAAGTGGTTCAAAAAAGCAGTGTGTGTATTTCTCCAAGGCATCCAAATGAAGATGGAACTCAAGTTTAGATATTGACCAGTTTGTGCCTAAAGAAGTCAAATTGCTTAGTGTGGTGCAATAAAACTTGACATAAGTTGCACAAGTTGAAGAAACGGCCACCGAATTTACTATTGGAATTTTGATCCTTCGACAGCCTAATTAGGCTTCTGCAGGATGTGAACCGATCGATCGCCCATTTCGTACAATAGATCCCAACGTGATCTTTTTTTGAATTAAGATTTTGAATTATGGACGTCATTGTCTAGAGTTTAGTTAGAACTATAAATACCGAGCCCTGTTATTAAATATTATATTATTATTATTTATTAGTTATTGATCTTTTTTTTTTAACAAAATGCCCTATTTTTCCTGAAAATTGAGAACGACTCTCTTGTTCTTGGTCATTCAAATTTAGTTATTCAAGTTGATCCTTATAATGTATCGATCAATTGTGACATATTTATTGTGATCTTATTCATCATTTAGATTTTTGTATTGGGTCGATCATTTGATTTTTCGTGTGGGTTCTACAATTATCTATGAATCCTTCGACTGATTCGCATCCATGTGCCGCCCACGTTAACACGCGAACTAACTGTCCTAAGAATACTAAGTTATGTTTGTTTTTAAATTTAAGTGAGTATTTTTAAATATTTTTTTAAAAAAAATTAATTTTAAAAATTATAATAAATAAGTGTATATTTTTAAAAAATAAAATTTAAAAATAAACACAGCTGCCGTCTTAATTGTAGTTTACTTTAAAAGATTATGATTAACACCCGCTTATATTTGGGCTATAAGGGATGGAATTATGTTTAAATAAAAATCTGATATAAAATAAATGAAATTCTTAATAAATAATTAAAATTCTTTATAAATAACTCATTCCAACAACGTCAGTATTTTGAGCCTTTATCCAACCCATTCAATCGAATATAGCTTACGGAGAGAGCGAGGATTACATGCTTCCATCTTATGGTGTACCAGACATCTAAAAACTTGAGAGTGTCTCGCATGACAACACAAATAGCGATACGATTGAACCAAATTCTATCATGACTACCTCGAACATGACACTACAAAACTTAAATAAAAAGGAAATTACATCTCGAATGACATTTCCATAACTCAGTTTCGAATTCTAATTCTGTTTAAATGTGCTATGAACAAGTCATTCCAAGTATCGGTGAGTCCTGGTAAGCACCAATGCATGCAATCGTCGTGTCTTTTCCCACCAGCCGTGGATGGATGGGCGTCAGCTCTATACTCGCTCATGTGTGTTATGTCCAATATTTGGAATTTAGAGCCTTTGAGGGCCCTGTAGAGGTGCTGGTTTACGAGCCGTGTCTCCACATTTGTTCCATTGTTTTTAGTAGAGAAAAGTTCGTCTACCTGAACATACAGCATAGTACAGTCCAGTTATAGGTTGCCAAGACTGGTGTAACGCATAATTGAAATCCTCAGCTTCAGATGCATAAGAGGCCATCAAGTAAGCATAACATGAAGTGATTATCAAATGTCAAAGCAACCCAAGAAATACAAAACGGCGTGTACAAGAGCTTACTTCTTGTGGCGCCAGAGGCCGCAAACGGGGGCAAGAACCACCTTGGTCCCAGTCTCCTCCTTCAAAATGCCTTGGGGATTGCGTTCGAAAGAATAGAATCGCGCCTGGCTTTGCATTTTTTTCCACAAATGATACCTATTCGAAGAAACTGTGGTCAAGCTATGGCAAGAACACATAATTGAACTTCAAAAATCCAACCACAAAGAAAGCGAGATTGAAAGGAAAAGGAAATAGTTCACTCCTCTTCATAACAACGAAAGTTCAGTCATTCCAAAACAGGTTTAATGAAGTTTGGATGGTAAACAACATATTCATCATTTTCACAGATCCAACTGAGAACTTTGTTTTCAATGTTCAGAGCATTTGAAAAGTTGAAGCCTAGGATCATACCATGCGTCTTAACACCAGATCAAGGCCGGCATCAGGCGCAATTGTAGGAGTCACTGGTACACCCTTCTCAAAGAAAAGCATAGGTGATTTCACAGGGTCAAACTTTGAAGGAGCCCACCACCTAAATCAGAATCAAGGAACTAAATGAGAACCAACAAAAATTGGCTTCACATGCAATGCTCATATGCAACCAAGAACAGCAGAAAACAAAGAACAATAAGAAGTACTGGGAGGCAACAGCAGCAGTAAAAGATGATGCTGCATTTAACGCCAGAACTATTTAATTAGTCAGAATCATAATTGTTTGCCTTCAAAGTTTGCGTCAGTCACTCAGCAAAAGAAGATATGTACTGTTGATATCTGAGGGGATAAGAAATAGATAACAAGCTGCTATGAACCACTTAATTTTAATGTTAAAGAGAGTATGGTTCAACATGAGCACGTAACAGCACTTGGGTACAAGAAAGTCTAGATTTTCTGCTCTAACTCAGCTATGATTCTAGACACTATTTTGGAAAAAATTAAAAGCTTAGGGCCAGGATGAGGTTTTAAGGAATATACACATCTATAATTCTAGTCACTATTTCAGGAAAAAATTAAAAGCTAAGGGCCTTCCTAATCCAAAAACTACTCATCCACACAACAAACCACAACAAAAGCCGAATTACCAGTGTCCTGTATTGAAGATGAGTATATCATGGAAATTTGGAGCTTCTATCCAAGTTCCTTCAGGCAAATCAACATCTACTCTATAGCCCTCCTTATAACCAAGTGACTCCAGGGTACCCTTGTTATTAGTGGCTGACCATCTAGAAAGCACAGAAAAAGAAAAGGTAATATAATGTTACAAATGCATTGAAACATGAATAGTTGAATTATTCCCCTTTGAATCATAGATAAACTGGAAAATAAAAGAAACAATGAAAATTATACTAGTAGAAATTCAGGTACTAAATGTGTAAGGCAAAACAATCTTGTGGTCTAATTTGTCCCAATCCCCAAGAAACAAAATTCCTCAATGCAGCACGACTCCCAAAGCAATTTACAACAGCTACTTCATATGGAGAGGAATAAGCTTGGAAATTGATAGCTATATTAGGAAATTCATCAGAGAAAACAATTAACATGTAGATTCAATAGACCAACAGCATTTAGCAATTTCAATCCCTCTAGTAAGAAACAGGCAGCAGACTATCAAATCCATATCCTTATTCACATTCAGATACTTAACGCTGATTGTAGGCCATAAAATGTAGACTGTGTGTATGTGTGTCATTCCATCCAAAATTTAAAGTGATACAAAGGACAATGGGAAGCATAAATGAGTCACATAGAATCTCTGCAGTAATTTTTCTCTTTTTTTTTAATCTCAAATCACAACTGCATCCGACTCTCTTGATCAATATCTTATTCTGATAGGGAAGAAAATGCAGTAATTAAGTTCAATGTCACCTTTTATCTTATGTTTGCTTACCTATATATGTTACAAAAGAATCAAACATCACATATACTCCACAAATACACAAAGCTTATAAATCTAAGGGTACAATTGATCAACATGAAGAATGAATGGTTATTGCAATCAACAACTTGTATCTGATAAAACTTAAGCATCTACCACGCAAGTACAGGGCCTCCTACCCAACTTCAATATTCAAACTCTAGGGCGCCCTACTTTATCTTCAGCAACATATCCAGGTGCAACTACAGACTTATCACCTAAAAACAACAATAGAATTGTTGCAACATGCATAGCCATGCATCAAAGAATGCTTCGTCAGAGGGACCTTTCACTTCTTTTTGACAAATACCATGAAAACTAGTGTACTATGCTTACCTACCATTACGAGCCAGAAGATTTGTTCGATGATATGCAATGGTCAGGTTGTACTTTACAAAAGTGAAACCACGGTCAGCTCCAACAGGACGCCACTTCTTTACCTCAGAGGACACTCGTTTCAAAGCACAAAAAAGAGAAACAAACATGTTTCTATTCAAAGAGTCCCCAACAAATCCTGCACTGTTAAAAACCAATAAGGTCTACAAATGGCCGGATACACAAACACAATACACAAGTCCTTATAACAGATTTTTAAAACATTTAATATCAGAAAGAATTTGGGAAATAAAAGTACACGTCTATTCGAACTCAAACAAAAAAAGGGAAAATATACAAACATTACAAATTTTTTTGATGCGGAGTTCGTATTCAATATAAAACTTACCAATGTTGGTATCTCGATAATTATCCAAGAATCGAGACGGATCGAACGGCGGAAGATCACAGCCGTAGGGTTTCCAGCGCCACCTGAGAATATCAATTGCGTTCAATTTGTGGCTGGCAATGCAATTCCATCCCTTGAATATCTCCTTACAGGTGTGGTCGTACCGCTGCGCGGATCTGATCGTGGAATCGTAGATCCACCGCCCATCCGAGTAGTTACAGTTGCCGTTACTTTTCTCAGTCACCGCAGAGTACGTAAACGAAGGTGGAGCGGTTCTCCGAAAGAATGACAGGCACAGGAACAGAAAACAAAGACAGAACAAAGAGAGGAGGAGACGGGAAGCAATTGAAGAAGTGGAAGCAGCGAATTTCTTCGAACCGTAGTGGAGTTGTCTTGTTGCCATCGACGACGGCGAGGAGCAGAGCCGGCGCATGTTAGAACCTTGCGGCCCTTCTTCTATAATAATGTACTCTGTTCTGGTCACAAAATTGACATCATATTTTATCCTTACAAGTCATGCTCAAAATTTTACAATGGAAAAATACAACGAATAATGATTTGCAAAAATTTTAAAAATATAAAATTTACCAAAATTTTCAATCAAATTTACAAACAAAATGATTTCCGCGTTCGTTGTAAATAAATACAACAGAGAAGTAACGCATTACCATTAACGGAGGAGACCGATGAAGCTTCTGCACTAAGACTTGCTCCAGTAATGTCAAGTTTTCCTCTCTTTCGTCTTCTCTTTTGTGATTTGCAACAAATTTCTCAGCATCTTCAAGTTCTGTTTAGGACAACACTGCAGATGAAGAGTTAAAAGTTGGGGAAGGCGAAAAATTGGGACTGGCGGAGATGAAGAGAAATGAGGGAATCAATTCACGGGCACGTGTGTCTCTCCGAGAGAAGAAATTAGATTTTGTTATACATATTAATTAATGCGCTAAAAATGCATAAAATAATAAATATTAGAAAAATACTTAAATTTAATTTCAAGCTTTTTAATTACTATTAATAGTTTAATATATTAAACTAATACAATAAAAATACTACAAAAATAAAAAATATTAATTCAATATATAAAATGTAAAAATATATAATAATTTATATTCTCTTGAAATATTTAATCAAAATATAATAGAATTTTTAAACAATCGATGTATATTCAACATGTGTTTAAGTCAAAAAAAATTATTGAATATGTTAAAAGAGAATTTGTTTGGTTCATATTTTTTTAAATCGAGAGAACAAATTGGAGATATATTGCAAATAAAAAATGAAAATTAAAATAAAAAAAAAAGAAAATTAACATTTAAAAATCTCTTTATTTATCAATTTGACAATAAACAATTTTTGCGTAATGATTTCTATTCACAAGAAAATTTTGAAAAAAGTTTTTGATTTTTCAAAAATTTTGTTGAAACAAAAAGCAAATTTATGACAAATATTATGATTTTTTTAATCAAAATAAAACTCATAATCAGTATTCTATAAATTTACTTTTTCAAACTCTGTATTTAGTAACTCCCGGAATGTTAGTGTGTCAAGAACAACATTTGAATCACTAATTGAATTTTTTGAAAATTGATTTTGAAAGTCTTTCCTAGTCTTTTAGATATTTTTAACAGAATTTTTGAAAAATAAATAAATCTTAAAAACAAGAATTTTTAAAATTTTTTTGTTGAGTTAAATAAAATATGTTCGTTGTCCCAAAGTTAAAACATAAACAAAAAATCCATCATTATCATAAGAAGATGTTTCTAAGAAGAAGTTTGAAAGTTAGACGAAAACAATTTCATTGATTTTAAGGCATTTCTGATTTCTTTTTGGAACTGTTTCAAAGTTTAAAGAATTATCAGAAGTAGTTAAAATAAAAAAAAAAAAAGAAAATTAAGTTTTTCTTTAAGTGAACTGATGTTTAATTCTACACTTGCCCTATTTAAGTGCATAAATATATCAACGAAGAAATGCATGAATCTATCATACGCACATACACAATCCATGCATTCACTCGTGATTCAAATTCTTTTTCAAACATTCATGAATCAAAGTTAAATGCTCCAACATTTATCCCTCGAACTTGATTCTCCTTGTACAAATCAGAATCCGTAACTGGTCTTCCTCTCTTTTCTACAGGACATCATAATTTCTTAGCTTCTCCATCAGGTTCAGATTTGTGGATAAAAAAGACACATTGTGTCTAACTTTTCAGGGAATTCTTCTTTAACCCCTTAGCTTTCAGATAGGCTTATCATCACTTTTAAAGACTCTCTGTCTTTACTTCTCTTTCAATAAGTTTTTGCATTAAATTTAGAGACAATACTTTTTAAAGGATCCTTTTCTCCCAAGAACTTTAATACTTGAAAGCCTCTTTCAATGAAACTTAAAAATCTCAACACAAAATTATATAGCCATACCTAATATATTATAAATATTGAACCTAGAGCAACACCAAACACTAATTACTTTCTCCTCTCCTTTGTTTTCCTTTTTTCCTTTTCTTTTTTCTTTTTCTTTTTTTTTTTTTCACTCATAATCTCATAATCTAATTTACAATTTGAGAAAAATTTAAGAAAATTTTTATACAAATATATAAAAGAGAAATGAAAAAAATTTTAAAATTCTATAAAATTTAGATTATGCCAATGTAGGGGTACACATAGGTGTCGTCTTACATGAACTTACTTTTTAAATTTATGAAAAATATTTAATACGATGTATCCTTTTTTTGTAGCACACGAAGAATAATGTTCTTTCTTTCTAAGCTACTTTCTCGAAGACGTCTGCAATTTATCAGAATCTGTCTACTAATCCACCTGGACTTTCCTCGGCGGCGACCATCTCTAGAACATTAAGTTCGGGTCTTTTTAGCCACTTCAGTATTTTATGTGTAAACTCCGTCCCGCCATTTCTCTGCGTTTCACTCCGTCTGAATTTCGATCAGAAACTCTTCCAACTTTTGCAGATCTTCCAATGATTCGACTCCAGGGAAGATCAGTGGGATTGTGAAATGCGTCGCCTCAACTTCAGCTGAAACTACAGGTGACTGATTTGCTTCATCATTGAATAATGGTCTTTTGCTCTTCCCTTTTTCCTCTCCATAACTGGGGGCGGTGTGCTTGGTGTGAATATGCTTAATATGGCCTTTTTTGGGTCCTTTATGGGATTCTGCTTATGATAAAGGTAACAAGACCAAGATGCTACGCAATGAAAACATGGCTAAACCTCAAGCTGGGTGCCTCTTTCCGGAGTTATGATTTCTTTTTTATATTTGTTACCCATCTTTGGTGTAGTGTAATGCATATTTCAGTCAATCACAAAATGAGTTTTTCCTGAGTTTCCATTTTCTTGTATAGTAACATTAGGAGGGATTTCGGCAGGAAAATGCATTATTATGAGTCTGTGTGACATGTCAACCACCTGATTGATACGTTATCTCTCCAGTTCCACGTCTAATGAATCGCAACGCGATGGGTAAAATGGAAATTGGCTGTTAGATGTAGAAGTTAGGTCCATCAATGCTCTTTTTTGCTTTCATTAGATTGGAAGACGAAGAACTGCACATATGTTGAAATATCTGATGCCCAAGTGATCAGCCTTGGAATTGGCGACACCACTGAGCCAATTCCTGAAGTTAATTACTTCTGCCACGTCAAAGGTAATATTATTGGGGATCTTGTACATTATCATAGTTTTGAATTTATGGGAGCAAGAGTTCCTTGAATGTAGTCTCTGTGTTTTCTGTTCTAATTTCTTATTATTGGTGACTCATGTTTTTTCCCTGATTAAAAGACTTTTTTCTCAACTCATTGTCAACAGTAGATGGTTACGGTAGTTAAGGAACTGAACAATGCAAAAGGGTCAGTAAGGATCTTCACTTCTTTTCTGTCTAATCTTATTTGTATTCTCTCTCAATTCTCCAATATTTTTCTTCGTTTTTTGCACCTGAGCTAGATGTCTGGTTATGCCAGACATTTTTGGGCTTTTGTATGTTGATCTCTGTGATAACAAAGGCACTCTATTTTCCTTTTCAGTACTTGAGGGCTGCCATTGCTTCAACCTAGTATGCAGACCTTGGCATAGAGGAAGATATATTTGTGTCGGGTGGCGCAAAAAGTGACATATCTTGTCTCCAGGTTTTGCTTGCTTGTTTTGTCTTGTTGGTATATTTCAGCAATATACAGGACTTTAGTTAGTAATTCAATGGTGAAATATACAGGACTTTAGTTAGTAATTCAATGCTATTTCACTGATGGCTGTTGTCCAGTGATAAATCAGGGTTTCTTCAAATTAGTTATTGTTTTTCAGTGGCAAGTTCTTTTGGTTCTAATGTGACAAGTGCTGTTCAAGATCCATCTTACCCCGTAAACATCTCATGCTTTTATTTTGTAAAATGAGAGCTAAGGTGTAGTTCCAGTAACAAATCATTATTCATAAGCTAAGTTATTGTTCCAATAACATAAATCATGCTGCGTGAGCTTTACTGCATGAAAAAGTAAAAAGCAAGATAGATTATATTGACATTGTCATCTTATCTCCGTTCCATTTTCAAGTTGTTTACCTCATAGAATCACCTTAGTCATACTGCAGCTTACTAGTTGATAATGATGAAGCAACTTGCCAGCATGCTGATATTCTGAATCATACTATACCTCTAGAATCATGTTGCTAGTTTCTTGAGGTCTAGATGAGTCTAATGCATAGGCATTTTGTTGGTCATGTATGCGTAACTCGGTCTTTGTGATTTAAATTACAATTTGACATCAATGGCGTACACTTTTATAAAAAGAAATGGTAAGCTTTCTTTGGAAGAATTTTTTAATCCCATCTGGGTTCAAAAGACACACACACACACCCTAAAACAAATTTTAAAATTAAAAATGAGTAAAAAATAAAAAAATAGCACCCAAAGATATAATACTTCAGAAATACTTTTTTCTTTTATACACACACACACACATACAAAAACATTCAAAATCCAATCTTTACCTTTACTCAAAAGTAAATCATTACCACTGCTCACATGCATTTACATGTTTCTATATTTGGAAAACTAATCATTAGTTTTATATATTATTACATCATTAAATCGTTATATAATATTATCTAAGTGCACAAATATTTAAAACAAATTAAGCACGCACACTTTTCATATTTACTCTATTTATGAACATTCACACAAAGAACACATTTTTTTTAATATCCAAATAAACGCCTCCAAACAAAGTGTATCTTTTCTTTTTCCCTGCTCCTTTTGATTAGTAGAACTGGTTTGCAGTGTGAGGATCTGTTGGCTGTTCAATAATTACTTTCATCCACTTGTTCATTGTAGCTTTGAATTAGAAGTAGACGGATAAGAAATTAAACTTCTAAATCTAATTGAGCATTGCAAGGTAAATATTATGCTGAAGTTTGTATATTACTGAAAAGTTTTACCTTATTCTTGCCCATTTTGAATTCTCATGAAAGTTTTAGTTGTTTGTAATGCAGGCCTATGTGGATTCAAGTGTCATTCTGGGTCAGACAGGGAAGTTTCAGAGAGAGGTAGAAAAGCATGGAAATATTGAATGCATAAAGTGCACACCAGAAAATGGTTATTTTCCTGATTTATCTGCAGTTACAGACATCACATTTTTCTGTTCTCCCAACAACCCAACTGGTTATGCTGCATCAAAAGAGCAATTAACCAGTATCCTGCCGTGTACAGTTTGCTAAATAAAATGGGTCAATCATAGTCTATGACTCTGCTTATGCTATGTCTGTATCAGATGACAGTCCGACGTCCATTTGGGGCCAAAGAGGTATCTTTGGAGACTTTCTCTCTAATCTTGATTTTGTTCTAGTATGTAATTCTTCTACATTTCTGATATATATTGGTTCTTCCTCACAGTAGCAAATGAGTAAATTTGTTCCTTGATTCCATCTTTCGTTTATCTAGCAATCTTCTATTTTCATCAGTTGCTTTTCAATTTTTTATTATGATCTGTTACAATAGAGTTCTTGTGCTATGAACTATCTAGCATTCCTCACTTTGCAGTTCTTGGAAAAAATTTATGCAGGTGTTTTGTTAAACAGTTGCTAGTATTTCATCTTTTGGCAGTTCATACCTTATACATGGAAAAACAGCAATGATTTTAGACCAGTTGGGTAATTTATTTTATATATATATAATATATAGTGTATATTTTTTCTTGCATGTGTAGGCATTTTTGCTACACAATCCTTGTTAGGGTTGGATACATCTGCTCTAATATGATGTTCATATAGGTAAAGAACATAAATTACTTTGGTTATGGGTATTTATCTAACACTTTGTTCTTCATACCTTGCATGTGCAAAAAAATTCGATCAGTTGCCAAGTTATCTTCAAACAATTTGAAAGCCTGATGTAGATACTCTTTATTCACGTATATTGTTGAGAAAAAGCTTATGATTGTTTTTGATGATTTAGTTTATGTACGCCAAGAAAGTCCCATGTCAATGTTCAGTTTCTGCTCTTAAGTTGGTCAATTATTTTCCCCCTCACGCCAAATAAATATAAATTAGAAGCTTTTTGCATTTTGTTCTGGAAGTGGTTGGTTATGGATTTACATGTATCCGACATGTCCTATTTACTTGATTGCAGGTTGCACTTGAAGTTTCTTCCTTTTCCAAGTATGCTGGGTTCATGGGAATTCGTCTTGGCTAGACGGTGATTCTAAAAGAGCTTCTTCATTCTGATGGGTTTCCTATAGCAAAGGACTTCAACTACACAGTTTGTACTTGTTTCAATGGTGCATCTAACATTGCTCAAGCTGCTGGTCTGGCCTGTGTTTCAGCTGAAGGCATTAAGGTCCGTCTTTTTCCAGAACTTTTATTTTTTATTTTCTCGACTTAGCAGTGTCTTTTAAGAGAACATAAATTACTTATGCAAGAAGGCCCTCCCTTCCCACAACATGGATATAGAAAATCAAGAAATATGAAAACAAAGAGAACACGAGGAAGAAGTTCAAGAAAGAAGAAGAAGAAGAAAGGCTAAGAAATAGGATTTTGGGAGGAAGAGTGAAACCATATTACTGTGGTGATGAAGCATCGGCTGCTCACCAAGAATGTTCTATATGCAGGCCATGCATGAGGTGGTTGGTTTTTACAAGGTAAACACAGATATTATAGTCGACACATTCAATTCACTTGGTTCTACGGTGGCCGTAGCTCATGGGATGTTTTCAGTGAGATTCTTGAGAAGACCCATGTGGTTACCACATCTGGGAGTGGTTTTGGACATCTGGCGGTGAAGGTTTCATCAGGGTCCGTGCCTCTGGACACAGGGAAAATGTTTTGGTAGCTTGTGGGAGATTCAAGCAGCTATACAAGTAACACCTGCCTGTGCACTCTTCGCAATTATTGAGCACAATTATCCCAAAATTGATCTTCCTTCCACTGCTAATGGTCTGTGGACTACAACATTGTCATAATGCTTAATTGATATCCGGATGTTTGATTTTGCTGCACTTTTTGATTGGGATTCTGGGCTCCTACGCGTTTCTCTAGGTTATTGGAAGTGAAATTCGAGTAGATGGCTGAACTGTCTATTTTACCTCCTGGCCGATTCATGAGCGGCCAAACATCTTAAATGAGATTAAAACATGCCTTCATTCAAAAATTATATTTTTAAAAGATTTTTTACTAAAAAATCGTTTAGTAAAATGACCAAATACTCCTTATTCCCATGGGAACAATTCTCATCCTACGGAACTGTTCTTGAATAGGTTATGTTGTTCTTTAAATAATTTATTCTTTAGAATTTAATGTAGATTCATGAGGTTTAATGCGGCACAAGTCCAAACTGGTATTAGGGTTAGAGGAAGCAACCAGCCTAGAGTGCACGACCAGTCCAAGGCGTATTGATTGAATGGCGCAAGTAACTTGAGCTTGGAGGCGGCGGCACATCTACACGTGCAACAAACGCACTCTACTACAGTTGAGTAGGGGACGTCACTCGGCTGTTCATAGCTTATGGGCAAAGAGAGACCCAACATACACGATACCCTTTTAGAACCCAAATTCTACCTCCCATGTGTTCTTTCACTTGAAGCACTGAGTAGCTTTGTTACAGAGGACATGTACAAAAGGGATGAAGAAGAAACGTACAAGCAACACACAAGAAACACCTGTAAACTACTTTGGCCTATCTACATTACAAACTATCTACATTTGTGCTATACTCTTACAGAGGTCTGATTTGCAAGTCGACTTGTAGTGTCCTGTCTGATTGCACCTACTACAGTGGACAGTATGCTTCTCACGGTTTAGATCCTCGACGCACATTCGTTTTTTCTCGGGGCGTCCGGGAGGTCGTCTAAACTTGGGAGGCCTCACAATCTGAATGTCATCATTCATGGCGGTTTCCCCATCCTTCTTCCACTCGATTTTACCAGGAATCGGATGTATTCCTTGGGCATACGCCGCACCATAACTGGCCACAGAAAAATACTTCCCGGTGAAAGCATAAATGTCCTTTTTGGATGAGATAAGGGCTGCAACAGCATGGGGGCATGGCAAACAATACAACTGCCAATCACGGCAGGAACAAGAATGGGTTCTGATGTTCACAATCTCAGATCGCTCTGCTGAAAGAACCTCAAACTCTACCTCATCTGACCGAAGGACTTTATAAGTTGAAGCACGGTTCATTGCCTCAGCCATGTGCTTCTCCGCAGATGGCGTGAGAATCGAAAACCATGACTTGCACTTCATTTGTCTTTCCTCAAATTCTGCCATCAGCTTATTCTGGATTTGCTCAATCACCTGAATTATGGGCAGCTCTCGAGCTTCAAGAATCCATTGGTGGAACTCCTCAATATTTGACGATAGATGACCATAACGAGTTCCTTCAAAATATATCAGTGCCCAATGAGAAGGTGGATATTGTTGTAGCCATTTTGCTGCTTCTGAAGAAGCTTCCTCAAGTTCAAGTATTTTTTCTTTGAAGCCAATAGTAGTAGTGGCATATGCTGCTTTCCAAAGCAGTTGTACAAGCCGTGGATTCTTGAGCTCCCTAGCAATGCTCTCGCTCAAGTGTTTCATACAAATGGCATGACAAGCAGCAGGAAATTTTCTTTTTACAGCATCTACAACGCCTTTCTGCCCATTGGATAAGAAAGTAAAGTTTGGTATAAACTCTGTATTCATTTCAAGAGCCTTCTGTAATTCTGACAAGAACCATATCCAACTTTCATCAGTTTCTACGTCAACAACACCAAATGCCAGTGGAAACAATCCACCATCAGCATCAAATGCAGTGGCTGAAAGTAATGTGCCGAGGTATTTGCTTTTGAGTTGAACTCCACCTATTGCAACAACAGGGAGACAACCATGGAGGAATCCATGTATAGAAGCATAAAAGGAAACAAATATACGATGAAAACGGTTGTCTGCACCAACAGTAAACACCTCTGCAATACTTCCAGGATTGTTCTTTCTGATTTGGTCACAGAATGCCGGAAGGAGGTAATATCCTTCTTCAGAAGAGCCATAAATAGCTTGAAGTCCACGCTCCTTGGCACGCCAGGCCTGTTTGTATGGTATGGTTATCCCATATTGTTCATGGATGTCACGCAGGATATCTTTTGGCTTGTAATTTATGTTGTTGCGCAGTCTTTCCTCTATCAAGTTCACAATCCAGTCTACAGAGGCCTGATGATGCCCAGCATGTGCATTCTTCCCACATGTATGTGTTCCCTCAAGGCTTCTCACAGTGAAAGTAGATGCATTTGGTAGCTTCACTGCACGTATGCGCCATGGACAGCCTTCCGCAGCACATTTAGCTATGTAACGAATTAGATCACTTTTAATAATACGAAGTTCAAAGTGTTGTGCAATTGCAGCTTCTTTGATTGCACTGCGGAAAGCCTTAACATCTGGAAACTCCTGGCCAACGAAAAAGCCGTATTCCTCCATGCAATGGAGTTACAATTGAAGGTGGCCACTTGTTTAACACAACCACCAACCATTCACCTTAGTCAATCCACAATTTCCTCTAAGAACGTCTCCAATAACGATGATCCAAAACAAAAATCTACCATAACATATACAAAATGGAATTACCAATCATTTATGGACCAAAATAGGTCAGAAACAGCATGTGCATAGTGATATAGTAGTATGACAAAATTGGCACCGCTAAGCACATAATTTCACAATTAGACAGCTACAAGAAGATTAAGCATAAATCTTATGCTTGAAAATTCTGGTACTCAGTTGCCACTAGGATTTCCGGAACATGCTGACAGTCATATAACCTTAGAATGTCGAATTTCATCCAGGAATAATTTAAAGAAAGTCAAGAAAAAGTGGAAGGGAAACAACTTGTAAGCAACTTCAGATAATTAAAACCGAAGCCCATCGATTGGACCCAAATTATCAAAAGCAAGGCCTTACCAAGAAAATATAAATAAGAACAGACATTACAGTAACATGCAATGAAGACGTACAATTAAAGAAAGAATCCAGTAGTTCAAAATCACCAGTCAGCACATCTCTCGATTAATACAACTCCCCCGACACATACGCATATTAAAAGAAGCATTCTCGGAAAATTATAAAGATGGTTGAGAAAGGAACAATTTTACATGCTACATGACACAATAGGATGAGAATCATTAATCATTTAACAAATCCAAAGCAAAAAAACTAGATTAGATAAAAAGGAATTCCCGAAATTTAACTGACCTGACGCTATTTACCGTAGAGTGATCGATGCTACTGACCGAGGAACTCAACTCATATTCTATGGAGGAGTTAGGGTTCTTTCGGTCAATCGAGGCTATAATTGTCTGTTCACGGTCCCGCAGAGGATGTGTTTGGGAAGCCCGAAAATTTGTTCACCTCTTTTTCAGGACGTTATTTTCTTGAAGTTTCGAACTTTTCGTTGTTTGCCTTGAAATCAAGGAAAGCGGCATTTTCATATGAAAGGAAAACACGCTTTATGACATTCTTTGCAACTTTCTCAAGCAACGTGTATTAGACTAATTACCCACGCAATCCATTCGGATCCACCATTGTCAAACCTTCGTACCTAACTCCAAACTCCGCTAAGATTGTAAGCCAACCGCGATTCGATTGAATAACTCGGTCAAAACTCGACTCAAGCTCGATCAATGGCGAGCTCGACTCGACTCAATATAATCATTAAATCGAGCTCGAGTATTTTATAAAGATACTCGAATTCGATCGAGTAGCTCGAATTCGATTTTTTTTTTTTGATTTTTTCCAAACATTCGTACACTCTGTAATACACTCAACTCGAGCTCGGGTTCGACTCGATAAACTCGAGCTATAAGCCTAGTGAGCTCGAACTCGAATTGCAAAATTTTACTCAAGCTCGAAATCAATAACTCGACTAAAGCTCCAACTCGAATCAAGCTTGTAAAAAATTAACTCGATTCGACTTGATTCCAGCCCTAAACTCCACCTCATCCCATAAATTCTTTGAAAAGCATTCCTCCACCTAAATCTGGATGCCCTTTAGTCAACATTTCGCTGCAAATTAAAATATTAATAATACTTACCTTAAAAATTAGCATTATATTTGCTTCTTATCTTTTCCGTCTTTTTCAAATTCCGTACAAATAAATATTTTATATCACAAATTTTTTTTCTTTCATATGTATCATTATTTAATTTTTTAATCGATATACATATTTATAATCAAATCTATTTCAATCTATTCTCACATTTATAAATATTTAAAATTTAAAAATTAATTATTATTTTTATATATTATTATATCATTTGATCGTATTATATATTTTATACATAAATAAATAAATAAATTTTATTACTCAACATATTAAATTTTTTTTTTTAAATAAACTACCCATTCGTCCTAAACAACTTAATCTCACGCCAAACATCGTTTGCCAACAAAAGCCCCCCCTTTCTTTAATGTGAAGGGAAAAGCAGCATCTGCCGCAGCTGCACCCTCAGTTTCTTTCACAAGCTTCATCCACAAATTTCAAAATAATATCAAACTGAAACTTAAAAGCATACATCAACAAGAGCTCAGGAGGAAGATGTAAACCGATGGTAAATGATTTGTTATATTGATAGAATACAAAGTTTGAGATGGAAATTCTAATTCCAGTACAAGGAGCTTTGAAGCCAAACCCAAAACATATACAATGTTCCTGAGGAGTCCTCCTGATCTGACCTCATTTCTCTCAAAGAGAAGCCAATGATTGGCCATGCCATAATTGTATGTGTGTAATAGCTTACATATATTCTTCTCACTTCAGAGACAAAAAAAATAATAACGAATAGGAGAGTTGGATTGATGACCTAATTAACAGGGGAGGCTCTGTGGTAGGCTGGAACAGTGGCAGGGAAGAACATTTGTCTGATGCCCTCTGCCTTTAAAATTGGAAAAATAATCCCAGATGCACCCTGTTAAGAAAATAAGGCTATAATCAGAGTTGTGCACTGAAATATGCCAAAAACATAACAAGACAGAAATATGAAGAAAATTGTCATCAACAGAAACGCTAACTGATAGCCAATAAGAAACACACTTACATAGAGCAATCTGGCCCCCAACCAAACCCTTTTTGGTGAAGGGAATGGATGGAATAGACGGCCAACTCCATAGATAGCCACGGCAAAGAAGTGGAGAACGAGGTTTGGAGGGCACGAGTTCAGGCCAGAGAGTAAGGAGACAGGGCCATTAGAGTGAACGCCTCCAAGACTCAGATAGTCGAAACAAGCCTGGCGCATTTCCTTCATTGCTGGATCAGGTGATGCACAGAAAACCTTGTACAGTGCTCCAGCCAACGTATTAATTGTAGATGCCACTGGCTGCAAAAAAGATCAGACCTCTAATTATGTCAGAATTCAAGCCCATACGTCTTCCAACTTATGTGTCAGCTGTTCGACGGGAAAGGAACATTTTAATCTATGACTTGCCTTTCTTAGCGTGTAGAAGGATTCAAGAGACTTGCAGACGGATGATGCATCGTTTAGATTCTTTACAGATCTAAGAAGATTACGAAGGACAACGATATCGGATAGGGCCACTGTCATCCCTCCTCCTGTTAAGGGATGGCGCATGTTGAATGCATCCCCCATTAGAAGTGCACCGGGAGTGGGGTGAGGATTTGCCGGCATGCTTCTGTTTGGCATCGTCCGTACGCTTCCTTTCTCCACGGCAGCTATAAATGCATCGTAAAGCTGAGGAGGAATCTGGTAGAAAGAGCATTCTTTACTGTCAATTAATTTCATGAGCAATTACTTGGTGCAACGGCAATAGGAGCAGATGAAACTGAAAGTCCTTAGGAAATCAAATTTGCAGGTACCTGAGGAGCCACCACTGTCTTCAAATGATTGGCCATTTCTCCATTGCCAATAGAAGGCACCTTCTGCCCCGGGATATCAACCAAACAGCGTATTTCAGTACTGCTGATGGGGTAAAACAAGATTGGTGAAGGGTCTCCTAGTATAACATGGCCATGGTTACCATATGGGAGTTCACAATTTTCCAGGACCAGGCCTACGAAACAAGAGGGAATCTCCACCTACACCGTGTAAAGAACCTTTATTTAGGGCGGTTTAGATAGTAATTGAAAAATAAGAAAGCTGAAGGACAAAACTAACATATTAAAAGTTTTCACAAGATTATTGCGAGAGACCAGTTAAAATTTATTGAGGCATCATATTCACCTTGGAAGTGCAGAGAGAGCGTCTCAAGTTAGAAAAACATCCGTCACAAACAATGGTGAGAGGAGCATAAGCAGTTATCTCTTGACCATTCTTAGTCTTGTATTGCACTCCTTTAACGGTCCCCTTTTCCTCAATAAGCGAAGTCACTGTTCCTTGTTCAAGTCTTACGCTGGAGCAGAAAACATCACAGATGACATGAGTAAAAGAATCCTTATCTGATTAGGCAGTGTCAAGATATATACCTGTCTTACGTTACAGTACCATGAGGTGAATAACAACATAGAAGAATTGAAGAAAATATCTGATTTCAGGTCAAAAACCATATATACTGTTGTCATACATGAGCAACAAAATGCTATCCTGGTCAAGTCTGCCAACCCATTATAGACAATTCCCAAACCAATAATGTAGAGTTGGAAGATGTGGGAACCTAAAAACTCTGCTTACTTTGGAAGAGTGGCTGCCTTTTCTCTCATCCTCTGTATGAACCGGCCATTGTGAAAGCTTCTCCCCGAGACCTCTGAGTCGAACTTCTCAAGGGGATAAGACAACTTGATGCTCTTTCCGTCCTTGTAAAGCGCATAGCCAAACACTCGTTGAGCATCAATATCGCTTACACAATCTGCCGTTACACAAAGCACAACCCACACAGAATCAGCACTTGAAAAAGGGACCATGGACGCAATCAACCCACAATGAAATGCAGTATATTTCTAACTGTTCTAGTGAATTAAGCGTCTGAGGATTTGAATATAGGCAGTTGCAGGTGTCACCTTCAAGGCCCAGCTCAATCAATTTCAAGTAGCCTCCGGGCTGTAGAAGTTCCCCAACTATGCGATCTGGCTCCGTTAAGTCTCTTTCAATCACATGAACTGGCCGTCCCTCCTGCAAATACCAGAAGCAGGTGGATGAGAAATATGCTTCATCGGACAATCCAAGGTCTTAGATTATTATATACAATTGAACAACTAGCAACTTGACCATTCACATGCTCACCTCTTTTACTTAGGCAAATGCAAGGATCTTAATTACAGGTCATTTAACACTCTGGCCAAGCTAATATGTGGAAGGAGAAAACTGAACGAACCCATGAATCTTTCTAATATATTATTCCAGATTAAAAACTGTAGATTAATCCGCAATACCATCCAGTGTTTGCCGTTGTTAAGCTGAAAAACGAGAAGAACTGCCACAGATAAATATGGAAATAATGAATTCCACATACCTTGCCAAAAGTGTGAGCCAGAGCCGCCCCAGCAACGCCGGCGCCGACGATGATAATTTCAGTCTCTTCGCCGACTTCCGGATGGAAACCACCTCCAGCGGCGGAGCTCTTAATGCTTTCACGCTTACGTAATATCTTGGAACCTTTAGTTCTCTTTATCTTTCTACGCAAGTTGTACAACAATCCGAACCCAAATAAAGAAGCAACAAAACCACCAAGAATATAAAGGTCGACTATCACCATTTTCGATATGGGACTAACGCTGTGATGATGATCAAAGCAACAAGAACACTCTTTTGGCTGCTTATTTCTTTCTTTCTTATTTTTCGTATCGTCCCTGCGTATTTGCGTGATTCTTTTGTGTTGGTTTTGATTTTCAAATTGATATGGCGCCCTATATATATAGGCGAAGAAAATATGAACATAGTTCAAAGGTCTCTGCTTGGACTCGCGGAGAACGGGTAGACGCCCGCCATGATTCTTAGTTTCCTCGATGGTACGAACAGAAAGGAACGTGTGTCTGAAAGTGGAAAAAAATTATTTTGTTAAAAATGAATTGAAACATAAAAATTATTGTCCTTTCCGTATTGACCATTATGCCCATTTACTTAAGTTTATTATTATTTTATAATTTAATAGCAAAATTGAAATTTGAGTATTATCAAATTCTAAGTGCAATTCTTATATTTGTAAACTTTAAGAAAGATTAAGTTAATTAAAAAAATTTATTAGTATTAATTTCTTTGATTTATTATATTCGTTTATCCTATGTTATTCATGTGCATGAGACTTCCTTTTTATTTTTTTGGATATATTTTTAATGTATTTTTCTCAATAAATTCAATTGTAATCAATTTTACCTATTATTCAGGGTAACATAAATTAAAATGGTTAATTGATTGGTGAAAGTATACCCTCTTTCATTGTAAAAAATTTATACAATATATGATGACCACTTTTAATCATTTAATAATTTTTTAAAATGTAATCTTCATAAATTTAATTATAGTCATCTTCATATACTATCTCATAAACTAATTCTTTTAAACCTATATTTTAATATTTCATACTTATTTTCATTTTTATTTTTTCTAAAACAATTATATCAATACAATTAATTTATATTAATAACATAAAAATATATTTTTATTCACATAATTTATATATAATTTTTTTTTATTACAAGTGCAGTGAGTTTACTTTTAAGAATGTGCCTAGGAGTCGAGGCGGCTACGTTCCGGAATCGCCAGTTCCAATTCCAAGAAAATGAAGGGCGCGATTCTGATTTTGGCAAACCAACGGTTTCAGTTTCAACATTTTTATTTTCAGTTCTTAAACAATTTCAATTCCAGTTTTTAACGGTTCCAATTACTGTTTTTAATAATTTTGCTTCCATGTAATTATATTTAATTATTTATTCTTATAAATTTTAATATAAAAATAATAAGACAATACATTTAAAAGTTTTAACTAAATGTAAAACACAAAAAAATTTAAAAATAATTTTATTTATTATTATTTCATGAAAGAAAAAAGTGAAAAAATATTAGATTTTCTTTTTATATATAATATACTTATTAGTGTGTGTAATATATTACTTAATTAGTATTATAAAATATTAGTATATATAATACTATATAACACATTATATATGTATATATATTTAGTTTTTAATTTTTATTTTATTTTAATACATATTAATATTAATTTTTTTACGGTTCGGAACTACAACCACAACCTCCAATTTCGGATTTGGCTCCATTTTTTGAGAATTAAAACTGAGATCGTTGTTCATAGTTCTTAAGTAATTCCAATTCTGGTTCCAGTTCCAATTTCACTACGGTCCAAGTCTCAATTCTAAGAGCCACGCATGGTGTGAACGGACATTATTCTACAAAGATGTCCGTGGGTTGAGAAACCAGAATGCAACAATATAATCACTGAGAAATAATTTCTGCACTAATAAATATAGCAGAATTATTTATTATTTTTTTTTCAGTCATTTATGCCGCATATATTTGTGCGTGCGTGTGTGTGT
Organism: Avicennia marina; assembly: GCA_019155195.1. NCBI lineage: Eukaryota > Viridiplantae > Streptophyta > Magnoliopsida > Lamiales > Acanthaceae > Avicennia > Avicennia marina. The sequence continues at coordinate 2,746,322 of CM032770.1, read as the reverse complement.
GTGTGTGTGTGTGTGTGTGTGTGTGGTTTTATTTTATCGTTTCATATTTCTGTCAGAGTGGGATGTCTCCACCTGCTTTTTCAAAGTGAAAAAAGACTACGACCAAAAAATTTCACATGCAAAAGTCAATTATGTGCTGCTGTAACAATTATCAATGCAATTTCCCGCAGCCGCCCATGTCGTCGTTATGCGTGCGGGTACACTTAATTGGGTAAATGTATTTTCCTTACTTTTTTTTTTTTTTTTTTGGGCTCAAAATGCTTTTATTTGTCCAATATCGAAATTGTTATTTGAATCTTCTTCTATGTTGATCCATTGAAGACGTCATGTCTAACGAAAAAACTTCTGATTTTTTTTGGTTTATTTTCTAATTAAGTATCTCGTTAATGTTTCTTCGGTGCGCAAAACAAGCTTTACCACTTTCTAGTTTGGAATTCCGTAAGTTATTTTATTTAAAGAGAAAAAACATATTATACAATGATTGCGCAAGCAAGAACCGTATTTTTGCTAAAGTCGCAGCAATAATTGTATATATGCAACTAACGTAACTGCACCTCAAGTTGATTTCTGGATTTCTTAGTGCTGCGCATTTGGGTCGACCATTGTAAACCCCTTTCTGTAAAATTGAATAAATAATTCTAAATGATTTTGTTAAAATGTCTTAAAAGGATTAATCAAACTCTATGATAGACATGGTTCTTGTCTGTTAAAATGTATATTTCTTTGCGTGTTAATTGCAGTTATGTCATCACAAACAAACACACATACATACCAATACTATTATATTATATTATAGCTAAAACTCTATTTGATCTTTTAATTGATTTTCTAAAGTACTCTTTCAAAATCAACTCAATTTTTCATTATAATATCGTTTTTTCACCATACACTTATATGCAATTTATGTCTATATTATTTGAGACACGTGAGATCTTTGTTTGATTTCTTAATATAATTTTTAAAATACTCTCTTTAGTAAATTCAACTATAATCAGTTATCTCTATTTTATAATACAAAATATAAAATAAAATAAAATAGGTGGATTTATTAGTATAACATACCTTCTTCTTCACTTAAGAATTTAATTATTTTAAACTTATACTTAACACTTTAGGCCCGTGTTTTATTTTTTATTTTTTTAAAAGATTCCATTGACATAATTAATTTATATAAAAAAATTTATAAAACTATGTTTCTTTCAAATAATTTATCTATAAAATATTTTTTTACTGCACACTCAATGAGTATGTCAAAATATTAGTATGTTAATTACCACTTACCTCTTAACAACTTCATTTATCAAGCATCTTTCACCAAAAATATGCACCGCATTCGAAAACACATAAGATGTAATTTAAATAAGATTATATTTGAACAATTTCTTTACAGGAATAAGTATGCATGACTATAATAGTTATAAATAATTATGAATATAGGTGTATATGGGATGAAAGCCTACTGATTGACAATTCAAGTGTAAGTAGAGACAAAGTTCGATGTTTGTAATTGTGTGTACTTATTCAGTAGAAACTTGATAGGGCCACTTTAATCCATTCATCTAGTAAAATCTTGTTGAGAAGCCCAATTATAAGTTTGAGAAAAAATCGACAAAAGTAGCTTTTATATAAATAAATACTCAACCAATAATTTATAGATTTAAAATTTAGAATTAATGTATTGTATTAAGTGTATTTATATATATATATATGCTCACATGACTTCGCACCCAACTAATACTTTTAATTTGATTGAATTCCGTAGGCTAACTCAATAAATTTAACTCAAATTTATAGTTAAGTGCGTTGCATACCCAATAATTGGAGACGACATGTATTGATAAAATTGAACCCAAACCACAGAAATTAACTAAATTGTGATGCAGATCGTGCAAATTACGTACATAACTAGTGGAATCAAGGCTGCAATGACGTCGGGCAGGCAAAGTTTGTTCCAAATATATATGTATTTGATGAAAAAATTTAGAACCCATCTGATGATAGATCTAAAACAGTTGGGAGTTGCCTTTCCTCATGGAATCAAACATTTATGTTGGCAAGAACTCACTAATTAGGTGTGGAAAATCAAAATCAAAATAGAAATAGTGGTAAAAGGAGGTGTGGTCTATATCGTCCCACGATTCTGACTTCTACGTCGTCGTCTCAGTTCAAGAGTCAGATTCAGACTCGGCTGCCGCTCTGCTACTGTGACCAACTCGGAGTAACGCGTGTGGCACGTAGCCGCCACTCAATACACACATATAATAGTAAACTTTTATTATAAAAACAAAATTATTATATTATTTAAAATTTTAATAACAAAAATAAAAAATGTAAATTAAAATTATATTATAGAATTTTATAAAAAAGAGAGAAGAAACTCGAGGTGATAATAAAAAAGATAATAATCAATTTTTTATTTAGAGAAAAGAGGAAAAAAAAAGATTTAAAAAGAAAAAGAAAAATAAAGAAAATAATAATAATTTGGTAATTTAACGATTAAAACCAATAGTTAGATACTATGAGTCCCTCACACTTACTGATATAGTAAAGATGCTTATTTAAATAAAATTATTACATTTTAAATAATAGAAATAATATTATTAAAAATTAAAATTATAAAAAAAAAAACTTAAAACAAAAGGACCAAAAATTTAAAATGTGAGAACATTTGGAAAAACACAAGTAATATGAATTAAAATAAAAATGAGAAACAAAGGATAGAAAAACAATTGAATTTAAAATAAGTGTAAATTTGTTATTTAACATAATGAAACCAAAATACTTAAATTTTTAATAATACAGTATGTGTGTGTGTGTCTATAACATATAATTAATTTAAAAAGAATTTTCTATTTACACAAAGTCAATTACAAAACTACCCTATTAAAGTTCTTTTCTTTTTTTATTATCCTTTTCATTTCATTTCTCTTCCGTTTAATTTGTTAGTTGTGTATTCTTTCAAATTTTTCTCTTTTCAAATTCTTTTTAACTTTCATTAGTTTCTTATTTTAAATTTTTTATAGTTTTAATTTTAAATATTATTATTATTATTATTTAAATTAAAATAACTTTATAATTTATAAATAAATTTGAACACACCTAAAGTGTACTACTTCTATTAGTAACTCATTTTATTATATGGGGGAAAAGAAGGGGGTTTAAGCTCTCATTATCACATGCATTAACGAAAACTATTGTGTTATGGCTTCATTAATTTATTTACTTCTAAATCGAATATTGTTGACAAGAGAGAGATTGTTAAACTCTTACGTGTGTCCTGAATGAGTAGAATAGGATAGATTATGGATCATGAGAGAATAATTCCAGCAACCCCCCTTCAAATCCTTTTGAAAAGAGCACTTTCAACATAAAAATTATTTTGAACTGGAAATTGTTCGGAAGCTGGCCAAGGAAAAGCTTATAAACCACGGCCAGCTTAATTACGTATGGCCCGTGAAGTTTCGGATGCGACAAGCATGATTTGTGCTCTTTTTGCGAGACATGTGACTCACACTCTAGAATTCTAGTTCCGACTTATCAAGCACCCGATTGGTGGGTTTTGGTTTGTCCAAGTTGAGAAACCACCTCGTAAAACAAGAGAAATAGCACCAAATCCACCGGCCCAATTATTGTCCCCCCCAAAAATTTACGTTCCCCCTCCTTGGAGATTTCTCAAAAGTAACAGGCACACGCACATGTATTCTAATAAATAAAATAAATGAAATGGGGGAGATCATGCACATGATGCATTTTGCATTAGTTATCCAATCTGATGTTATATGTCATGTTTTTAATACATAATAAAATTTAATTGATTATCTAAAAAAACATTGTATATAACATGAGATCAAGCATTTAATACAAATGTATGGAGTGAAAATTCCTTATGCTGCACTTGGAAGGATATTTCGACTGGTGGGACTTTTTTTTTTGGGCTAGAAAACATAGCCACAAGTCCACAACAACAATAAAGATGCACTCAAATCGACACTAATGTTGTTAGCACGCACTACACACTACCACTTTCGGAGACTTGACCGACTTGACACCAATGCTAATGCACGCCACTTTGGGGACTTGATCGACATCGGTTGCCCATTATTCCCTTCAACTTTCTAAATACAAGTCGTCTTCGTGTAAAATAAATTAATAGTATACAACACTATTGCGGGCATCTCTCCATGTGTCTAATATTTATTTTTTGTACTAATTAAATTTGATTTGATACATTGATGTTGTAACAGCACTCGTTAAATACAAAAATAGTAAATAAAAAACGGGGCCAAATACACAATATATTATTACAATTTAAAATAATCTCTTTTACATCTATAAACACCGTCGGAAAAAAAAATGAATCTAAGAACAAAAAGTATAAGTTTACAATTTATGTTATACAAAAACGCATTGCACAACACTCAATTTAAGCCAAATTTTCCATTGACCCCAATCCTTGTATGCATCTACAACAAGTTACCTTTTGTTTAAACCTTAATCAAATTACATTTCATTTCAACCTCTATTTGACATGGATGCATCTCTCTCTTACAAGATCTTACTCGTAAATTTCTCAAATCAAGAGAATAGTGCATGATGGCAAGTGGAGGAACTTGTTAGGCTTAGGCACACTTAATTATTATGGAAAGTTAAATGTAATTTTGTTAGTTGTTATTGCAACCTCGAGTGTTGTTTTTTTTCTTCGCATAATCTTGTATCAGATTTGGATCCACGGAATCTCCAAAATGAAAGAATTGATATAAAAACAAAACATCACATGATAATTTGGACAATTACATAATTTGACAATTCACTTTTATCACATAGGGTCAATTTGTTAGCACACAAAGCCAACAGCATTTAAAAATTAAAAGACTAAAATCTGACAGTGTATTTGTTTTGAAATTTATAAACTCTGAATCCTATCAAATATTTTTAAAAGTTTACAATACTATCTCTTAAATTAGAAACACACTGTCACTGGTTGACAAAATAAGACATACAACTTATAAACTTATTATGCACAAAATTTAAGAATTTATCAAGATTTTATGTGTAAGCTAACCCCTTTTTTCTTTCTTTCTTTCTTTCTTCTTCGTTCAAAGAGACTTATAACATGTTGTTGGGTTAGTTAAATTGTTATTGTTGGAAGTATTGTGGAAACAATTAATGTAATGCATACATGTAGCAAAAAATTAAAAATAGAGACATTAAGAAGTATTTATATAATTCAAAGATAACCTTTCTACCTCTACAAAGTCATACTTAAAAAAAGTTTACTATCATAATTGTTGCAACAATAGATAAAGCAAGTCGAATCACCTAAGATCTATTTAAATTCCATTGAAGTGTTTCTTTTAGTGCATGAGCTTCATCACTTTTCCATGCTTGTTTGGCCATTTAAAAATCATCCACTTCATCAATTTGATGATAGAAGCAATCTCCAAGTAAATTTAGCTGATTTCCTTCGGAAGTTTTGAAAATGTTACTTAGCATATTAGTGTAATTAGTGTAACACATTTATGATTCTTTCTTTCATATCTCTTGGTAGATCATCAGTCATTGTTGATAAGATTTGATAATTAACTTCCAAACCATGCCATACTCTGTTGGATATGCTTTGTGGAAAAGTTAAGGTTAACTCCAAATCTTCAAATATATTCATGTATTAGAAAAGTAATCTCATCCGAAATGACCAAACATAATTTTTCCTTAAATTAGTAGGAAATTCAAAAATCTCTTCAATTATGAAAAGAAGAATTCATCAAAAGCTAATAATATTATCAAGGAATATTGTCGTGTAGGACTTGTTGCAACAGTCACTACAATACATAATGACATTTATTAAGACTTCGAAAGAATAAAATCAGCCATGGCACATGCCAAGTAATCATCACATAAGTCATTGGAATTTGTTTTAAATAATAACAACCAAGCAAATCATGACACTAATGCCTATTTGTGAGGACTTAGATGCAGGTTGGTAAAAGAGTTTCAGAATTAGAAATTAGAATGAATCCCATGATTAATATTTGTATTACTATTATCAAAATTAAAATTTTGGGAATCATAGTTAAAATTTGGAATTAAGTAAATCCCTGATAAGCTGAAGGATTTTAGTCAGAACCAAATTTAATTCCCGTATAGCTTATTTAAAACATATTAAGTCACACTAATTTAATAAATATATAATATATATGTACACATACTAAATACTTAAAGACAAGTCTTACTTTTTGCATATCTAAATGTAAAATTATTAGTTAGCCTTATTAAAAAAAATCATGTATTCTCTTCCATTTATTGTATTATGTTATTTTTTTTCTTTTATTTTTTGTCTACCTTACGTTTGGCTTATTCAACTACCATTTTCGATTTTTTATTTATCCTATATCTTTTAATATGTTTTATTCTCCTTTTTTATTTGTTATCCTCCATCTAACTTCTTTTCGTATTTCATTTTATTTTTATTTTTTTGAATTTCCATCCACACCATTTATACTATCAAATGATGCTTGAGGATTTTAAACTAATAATTTTTCTTTTTTTTGCTTTTTAAATTAACGTATAACTTTTATTTTTGGTTGATATTTTATTTTTCTTTCAACTCCTTTTCATATTTATATTTTACTTTCTGATATTATTTAATTTTGAATATTTTTATTGTATTATTTAATTTAATAATTTCGTAATATATTATAATTAATAAAAATATAAAATTTATAAATAATCTACACATGCAAAAAATTATTATCAATTGTCTATTCTTTATTCAAGTCAGCGACAAAATTGAAAAAATCAAATATTACATTATAAAAAGCCAATAAACCAAACATCAACTATAAGAGTAATACTCCCTTCACATATTGAGTCAAATAGATATATTATAATGAATGATTTCATTTCAAATTTGAGAGGAATAATTTCGATTTCATATTGGAAACCAAACACCACCCTACAATATCTATCTTATAGACTCATAAACAATCTCTAACATGTTTCCTGAGACAAAAAAACCCGCTAACACCATTACTTGACTTCTATTATCATTAACTAGTTAGCAAGATGCAAAATATCAAACATACAGCTATAAGAACACTGTATTTGTGCATCTTTGTGTATATTTCACTTTTTAAAAAAAAAAAAAAATAAAACTGTTATACAGCGGTACATTTGCAACCGGGGCACATTTAATGATTGTGAAATTTTTCATAGGTTATGATAATGGTTGACTGTAATTACCAATTATAATAAAATAATATTATTTTGAATAGTTAAGAATATGAAAAATTCAAAAAATAAAAGAGTGATTTGGAAGACGTAAAAAAAATATGAGGGAGAAAAATTATAAAATTATGATAAAAGAGAATGAAAAAAAAAAGAAAGTGATATAAAATATTAAAATAAGGTTAAACAATATAATCTAACATTGCATCACCAAAATCGATAAAAAAAACATTTAATGCATGTGCATAATTATATAAATAAATAAATAAATAATATTTTACATAATTAACAGATGAAAAGCTTGATGAAAATTACAATTAATAACACAATCATGCGACAAGCATGATTTGTGTTCTTTTTGCTAAACATGTGACTCACACACTAATAATCTAATTACAACTTATCAAAAAGCACAATTAGTGGGTTTTGGTTTGTGCAAGTTGAGAAATCACCTCGAAAAAGAGGAGAAATTGCACCAAATCCACCTACCTAATTATTTTTCCCCCTCCTAGAGATTTCTCATAAGCAACTCGCCCGCACGCATGCATTCTAATAAAATAAAATAAAATGAGGATATTATCCACATAATGCATTTTACATTAGGTATTCAATCTCATATTATATGTCATGTTTTTAATACATAATAAAATTTAATTAATTATTTTTAAAAAAACATGACATATAACATGAAATTAAGCATTCAAAACAGATTTATCGAGTGCAAAAGCCTTGTCCCGAACTTGGGAGGATATATCAACTGGTAGGACTTTTTTTTTTTTTTTTGTTTTTTGCGTTACAAAAAGTACCCACTAAGCCCACAACAACAATAAAGACACACTAAAGATGCACTCAACTTGACACCAATGTTAAACACGCTACCCCTTTTGATGACTTGACCAACTTGATACCAATATTAATGCACCCTACTTTGGGAGACTTGACCAGCATTTGTTGCCCATTATTCCCTCCAACTTTCTAGTACAAGTCGTCCTTACATAGACTAAATTAATGGTGTATAACACTATTGTGGGCATCTCTCCATGTGTCTAATACTTAATTTTTGCATTAATTAAATTTGATTTGTAATTTCTTTCATTGTTATAGTACAACTAATTCCCATAGATGAAAGGTTTGAAATCTTCGAAAATGATCTTGAAGGACAGCGAGTCAACAAAGGTTTAAAAGGAATCAGAGTAAAGTCCTAGTTAAATCAAATATAACATAGTTAATTTCTTATTGTCCATTTATTTTTCAAAAATTAAAACAGTTATATAAGTAGATGAGTTCAACAATCGAAGAGTTTAACATTGTCAACAAAGCAAGAATTAATAAAATAATCTTGCTTTTCCTACAAGAAGTATTGTTACCTTCCGAGAAAGGAAGGATATTATAGGGTTTTTTTCCCTTTTTTGGGTTGTAACTAGAAATATTTAATAATTTATGTGATACATTGATACTACAACACAATTCATTAAATATGAAAGTAGTAAATAAAAAATGGAACAATGAACAATATAACAATTACTTTTATATCTGTGAGGCTCTCTTCAGAAAAAAAATCTAAAATTTATCTTATATAATACACCTTGTACAACACTTAATTTAAGTCGAACTTTCTCTTGACTTCAATCTATGTACACATCTACAACAAATTACTTCTTGTTTAAATTTTTAACCAAGCTTTTCTTCAGTTTCAACCTCTAATTGCGGATATGTCTCTCTCTTACAAGATCTTGCTCACAGATGTCTCAAGTCATGAGAATTGAATGCGATGACAAGTGAAGGAAACTTAGTAGGCACACTTAATCAATTTGGAAAGTTCACTGTAATTTTCTTAATTGTTATTGCAATATCCGGTATCATTTTGGTTTTCCTTCGCATATTCTTGTACCACATTTGGATCCACTAAATCTCTACAATTAAAGAACTGATAATAAAAAAAAAAAACTAAATATCATATGATAACATGGACAATTACATAATTTGACAACTTATTTTACCACATAGGTTCAATTTGTCAACACATAAAGTCCACCAGGTTTAAACTTTAAATTTAAGAATTGAGGATTCAATAGGTTGTACTTTTTTAAAATTTTATAAACTCTATATCTTATAAAATAGATTTTAAAAAGTATAAAATACTATCTATTAAATTAGAAACAAGTTGTTAAGTGTGTTGACAAATAAAGCATATAACTTATAAATTTAATATGCCTCAAATTTAAGAATTTATCAATATTTTATGTGTAAGCTCTTTTTCTTTTTTCCTTTCTTCTTCTTTTGAAGAGACTTATAACATATTATTAGGTTGGTTGGACGGTCATAGTTACAAGTATCAACAATTAATGCAATGCACACAAACAAGAAAATTGAAAGCAATACTACATTTATGGAGTCATATTCAGATAAATTCTACTGTCACAATTATTACAATATTGAATAGGACAAGTTAGATTATCTAGCACAATTTCACCTGTCTAAGCCAAATTATCTTTGGTTAATAACTCATTAATGCATTTATAGTTTAACCTTTATAAGAAATAAGTTCATTTACTTTCGTATTGGCCAAAACTTCCTTTTGGTATCAACCAACTTTAATGTTGCGATGTGCAAGCTTACTCTTTTGAAAAATGTTGAATTTTAATTATAGCTTAAATGGATGTAGATGGATGAATCTTCTCAATACGTTGGCCACTCAACTATTTTTCATTTGATATATTTGCTATAAACATCTCTTTGAACTCTATTTAAAGTATTTCTCTCAATGCACGAGTCTCACACTTGTTCGACCATTTAGAAATCATCTAATTCATCAGTTTTGATGATAAAAAAACAATTTCCAAACAAATCTATTTGATTTCCTTTAATATACCTGAATTTGTTACTTGTCATGTTAGAACAATAGAACAATTGGTGCAATAGATTCATAATTCTCTCTTTCCATATTTCTTGGCGGATATTTTTATTGTGATAAGATTTGATAATTACTTCCAAACTATGCCATAATCTACGTATGCTTTGGAAATAAGGTCCACTCCAAATCTTCACATATATTCATGGACTAGAAAACTAATCTTATCCAAAAAATCCAAACATAATTTTTATAAAATCAACAAGAAATCCCAAAATGTCTCCGATTATGGGAAGAAGATTCCATCAAAAGCTGGAAATCTAAGTAAGGAATATTTTCACGTAGGACCTATTATATCACTCACTGCGTTAGATTACCTTAATTACAGAGATTTTATAAAGCTAAAATCGGCCATATCACATATCAAGTAATCATCATGAGTTATTGGAACTTGTATTAAATAACAATTAAGCAAGTCTTGACATTAACACGTATTACTAAGAACTTACAAATGTATATCTTCTAGACAAATAAACGTTCTCTAAAGATACATCATTTGGATCAAAGAATTAGGATTTGGAGAAAGGATTTGAAGAAAAGAATTTCAAATGATTCTAAATATGAGAGATTTGGAAATCACTATAATTACAAAAAAAAAATATAATTTATAATAAGAATAAAGGGAATTGCAATGTCTAATCGTCCAAATAAGTGTGTAATAAATTTGTTATTATTAATTTGAAATTTATTCCTTCAATCCAAACGCTCCTTAAGATATTTTATAAAACAAATAACCCGCTAACACCATTACTTGAAATCCATATCCTTCAATTAGGCGACAATGACTTCTATTATCACCAACTAGTTGGCAAGAAGCAAAATATCGAGACAGACAGCTATAAGAGCACTGCATTTGTATATCTTTGTGTATATTTCAGATTTTTTTTAAAAAAATTGTTATACAGTGATATATTTGCAACCGTGGTACATTTCATGTGTGTGAAATTTTTCATAGGTTATAATATTTGTTGATAGTATTTAAAAAATTATAATAAAATAATATTATTTTAAATAATTAAGTATATTAATTTTTTTAAAAAAGAGAGTGGTTTAGAAAATGTAGAAAAAAAGAGAGAGAAACTTATAAAATTATGTTAAAAGAGAATGAAAAAAGAGAGAGATATAAAATATCAAAATAAGGTCATTATAATATAATCTAACTTTGTATCATGAAAATCGATAAAAAAAAAAAATAGGACAATGCAAGTGCATAATTATATAAACAAATCAATAATATTTTACGTCATTAAGAGAAGAAAAGCTTGAAAAAATAGAAATATTGTATTAAATTAAAATTCAATGAGAAGACTGAAAAAATATAATACATTAAAATTGAGAGTCACTCAATGCTTGTACTACAAATAAAATAATGATAATAATAAAAATTAGATTAAAATAAAATTGAATCAAGCAAATGAAATAAATAAAAATTAAAAAGTAAAATGAAAATAAAATATGCAAAGAGAATAAAGAACTAATAGTATTTTAGCGCATATTTTGTAACCAAAAATCTTTAATATTATTGATAAATTCATACTATTTATTAAATTTGTGAGAAAATCATTATGAATGAAAGAAGGTATTTACTTATATATAACTCACCAATGACAAAAATTCTCCACTACTCTTATTTTTGCATTCTTTTTCTTTTTCTTTCTCTTTTTATTTTTCTTTATTTTATATGATTATATTATTTTATTTTTTAAAATAGCATATGTACTATAAATAAAATAAATTTAAAAATTTTACATTGTACATTTTTTAATTGAATAGATGTAGAGAGATAATATTCAGTTGTCACCGAATCCTTATCATCAGCCCAAGTTCAAGAACGGATTGGACTCAAAACCAAATTTGGGCCGCCGTTGAAGCCTCAACTCCCAAGGCTAATCTTGTCATATGTTTAAATTGCCCCTCTGCTTTCGATGTTATTACCACCTGAGGGGTCCACGTAAGCCAGATCCCAACGGCTACTTCCAGACTGGCCTTCAAATTTTCATTATGAATTCCCAACGCCGTCTCTTCCAGAAAGTCCGCAACGCTCCATCTGCCTCCTAATCCCTTCTTCTCTTTAATTCACAACAAGAAATAGCCGTTTGTGGATTCGAAGGATAATTGCGCAAAAATGGCGGAATTTCAGGAGAATTGTAGTAAATTTTTGTCAGTTTCATCATCGGAAAATCGAGGTTCAGTAGATTCCTCGCATGCAGAAGCTCAAGCAGGAGACGAAGAATTTTATGAGGAAATCGAGGCACCAAAGTTCGTTGACTTCACCGTGCCTGACCATTATCGCCCCGACGACCGTTACTGGTTTTGCCTCCGAGTCGGTTAGTGCTAAATTCTGATAGTTTATTCTCACTCTTTTTTTAAAAAAAAAAATTAATTTTGATACGATCCTGGTTTTAACATCTGGATTTACGGTTTTTTAATAAGATGCCGCATTTATGTTAGTTTTTTTTTAGGTGGATGAGATTTTGTTCGTCGCTGATTTAATTGGTTCCTTTATTGGTGATTATTCGGCTTTGTTCTGGATCCAACACACGGCAGGCAATGAGAACTGATAGTTGGAAAAAAAAGATTTAAAAAATTATGAAATTCACTTAGGAATAGGCAAATATTTGTTCTAATCATTGTTGATTGAATTGGTAATTCAATTACTGAAGTATTAAGAGCTTCCTTTTATTTGTTTGTTTTGAGCTGTTTGCTTTTAGTGACTGGGAGGGAGGTGAGTCTTGCTTTTACTTCTTGTGATTAGTTCGTTTTTTTAAGTTATATTCAATAATAAAATAAGCACATAAAAAGTTATCCCATTTTAGTGCAATCTTGTCCCACACCGGCAATAAGATAAATAGATGTTTAATCATGCAAGTTCCCAATTTTACTTTACCCTTTTAACTCATTTTATCCGTAGTTAGTTGTAGCTGTGCTAGTTTTCTACCTTTTTTTTTTGGGGTTTCAACTTTCAAATATAGCAGCCGGTTACTTAAAACTGGTTTATCCAAGAGTTAAAAGTATGAACAATAATTATATATTCCAGAAACTTTTTAGATGTTCAGTTCCCCGTCACAATTGCTCTCCACATGTAGAAATACATTAAAATATCTTCTTTAACATTTTCAACATCTCTTAATTTTCAAACCTTTCACAACCGGAGCGATGACCTTGTTTCAGGATGTGACCAAAAGCACGAGGAAGAAATGGATTCAGAAGCAATCTACAAGAAATTTGTTCTCCGGGTTAGATCTCATCTGCAAAATCTCTTATTCATTGGATGTTACAGGGATATCTGAATTTTCTTATGCCACTAAACTTTGTTCTTACAGGTAATGGCAGCTAGGAGTCCCAACGTTAGGCTTAGAAAAGCCCTTGAGAGAAATGCTTCAAGGTACATAAATCCTATATTTTGGCCTGTGATTTGTGAACTTTGCATTTAGTGACAACTTGCTTCTACTTGTGAGTCTGTATCAACTATAATTTTTTCTCCAGAACGCCAATAAAATGCCCACTTTCAGCTCCTCCAAAGCCTTCCAAGCCCAGAGTATCAAAGATGGCTATTATTTCATCAATTTCTCAGAAGATGGGCGACAACAAGAAAGGGGTTGTTAAGCCTCTTTTGAAGCCTAGACCTACTACGCCAGTGACCAAGGCCAAGCCAGTTGCTGCAAAGTACCTTACAACTCCGAGGAACAAAAATTGCTTTGCCAATCAAAATTCATTTCGAAGTGTTCAGAATCCTAAAACTACTAAAGTTGAGGTGCGAAAAAGTAGGATGGTTGCGAAGGCACTTGTTTTTCATTCTCCAAAGAAAGCCATCAAGGTAAAGAGTTCAGTAGAATTGCGAACGCCCATCTCAAAATTATGTGAAGCAAGTCAGAAGAAGCGTGCCTTGGGCTATTCTAGCAAATCAACTAAGCTGTTGGGTAACAATCGTTCAACGACACAGTTAAGCACGTGCAAGGCGCAAAGGAAGCCTAAGCAGCTACTTCATTCTCAAACTTGCACCGCCGACCAAGAAACTAAATCTGGAAGGTCTATTAAGAGTAAGAACAAAGAGAAGTTATCACAACAGCCTATGGCAAAGAAATTGTTGAGAAATGATCACTCGGATAGCTCAAAGAACAATGACAGTCACGAAATTAAACGACAGTTGGCTGAGGAAGTCCCAGAAGACTTGGAAGAGGAAGCCTGTATGTCTTCAGCAGTGCCACCTTCAACAAAGAATCCAGATTTGGCATCACTAGACGAATCAAAAGGCGAAGGAAATTGTTTAAACCTTGAAGCAACCAATAATTCAGGATCTCAAGCTACTGACAGACAGGAGAAAAATATGACTGATGAGAGTGAAAACAGTATTTCAGAAAATCGTGGAGAATCCATTATCCAGTTAAATGTAAATAATTCTTCTGAAAGAGAAAGAAATGTGCACGACTTTATGGATGGTGATGATAAAGAGAATGCAGCAGCCTGCGATGAGAACAGGTCAGAGGCATCTGTGCACCTTTATTTTGGAATTTCTCTTTCTTGAATCAGGTCCAACGGTTCTTATAATTAGTATTATGTTGTTTGCAGAATGCATAACAAGGATCTGAAGCATAATGGAAGAAAAATCTTCAGCAGGCATGCAAAATGCGGTCAAGTCGAAAAAAAGGTTTTTAATTGTTTGAATTTTTATCATCAATTGTTGTTTCACAAAATCCGTGTTTCTGATTGCAATCTATGATTGATGGCATAGGTTTCTCAACCACGGGATAAGAGCTTCAAAGAGGGTATGATTTCCCCAGTCCCAGTGATGAAAGCGAAGAAACCCACGCCCACAAACCCTAAGCCTTTTAGGCTAAGAACTGATGTAGGCTTCTCATCTCTGCTGAGCGCCCGTTGAAACAGCTCTAAGAAATCTAATAGCATTTAAATTTTCAGGAGAGAGGAGTTCTTAAGGAAGCTAGCTTGGAGAGAAGAACGGATACCCCAGCTCCTCCAAGTGAGAGAGCAAATTTGAACACACCAGCAGGGAAGTTACAGAGGAAACAAGGGCATGATACTCAAGTAAGCACCTTTATTCTTGCCACTTACAACCTGATAAAAGTGTTCCCATGGTCTAAGAGTCTGTTGAATTTGATATTGTCATAGAGAAATGAAAATAACTAAACAGAAGGGGATGCATGACTGAACAAGGGAACTGAAAACGGATATATGCTTATTTTCAGATGTTTAAGATGCAAATAATTAAAACTGCAAGCTTATATTAATGATAGTAAAATTCGAACTTTTGCAGAAAATGACTATGATGGTAGCTGGTCTCAAGATTCCAAAAGGGAAAGAGAGATCAAAAACAGCAGCTTCAGTGACACCGGAGAGTAATAGAATCCATGAGCGTAAACTGATGAAGTCCCCTCTGGAAGGTAATGCAAATCAAAGATTGGAGAAGTTTAGGAAAATGAAATCTCCTCTTCACAAATCTACAGTCATGCGTCAAGGGTGAGTGTGAATTCCATTTCACAGACATGTTTTAACAAAAGCATTCAGAGAGGATTGATCTTCGATGACATTGGATGGATAAATTTTACAGGCTTGTTCCGACAAAGAAGGAAACGATTTCTTTCCTGAGTCCTGGTCAAAAACTCGACGTGATACAAGAAACTTCATCTGAAGTTTCAGAGCAAAGGAGTGCCATGAAGCCAACTGGAAATGTCCTAGCAACCGATGCTGCAGCTTGTGCTGCTTCACGGTCAACATCACGAGGAAGAAAGCCCACTACGGTTGCTACAGAAGCAAACTTCCATAGTGCACACGCACCAAGAACTTGTGCTACGAAACTCAAATAGGTGATTGTGCCATCACAAGTACTAAGTTCGGTTTGTGTGAGCCATGCCTTGTCTGTTTGTTCAATCATTTATTGAATTTCATTCCCTTCATGCTTTCTTGTTCAATTATTTATCTGTTTTTCAATTTATGCACATATGTTGGGTCGAGAAGTGTCACAATACTGTCTAGCAGTTCTTGCTCAACTTGTACTTTTTTTTTTTCACTTGTTTTTAGCCTCCCAACAGAATGCTGATGGTGTTGTACGACTATTAATATGTACAATTTGCGCATGAATAATTTGCTAAGAGATGGAAGAAAAACTCACATACAAAATACTTGTAAGAGTAGTGGCTTCTAGCAGAAGCATGAAAGAGGACATGAAGAGGAAAATAAAGAGAGAATCAAGAGATGGCAAAAGATCTCGTGCATGTGCGTTTACTATCTTTGCCTTAAATCACAATCCACAAATGTCTAATACATACCGATCTATTTTTGATGACCCACACATTAACTTTCATCATGGCATTATATTTATGTTGATCTATTATGATTCTTGTCATAATTCCACTTGGGTTGATGCATCTTGGTTATTGTGGGTCAGTTCGATCCGCACTCGATGAAATACAATGCATTGGTTGCGACAGATTTTGCTATTCGGCCAAATCTCAACTACAATTAGTTGATTCTTTTTATTTTTAAGTAGTGAAAATTCATTAAAACAAAAATTAAATTAAACATCAACTTAAATAAACTTTTCAAAAAAATTAGAAATAAAATAAAATATAAAAATTTTTTAGATGTTTACTTTGAGTTTTTCAAATAATAATTTTTTTAAACATGAAAAATAAATAAGAAATTACATGAAGTACAAAATAAAATAAAAATACTTTATATGTATTTTTAATAATTTTAAATATAAAAATACTTGACAAATCAAATATATTTAACTAACATCAATTTTTACAACTGTGGTTGAAAATTTAAACAAATTTAAATTTATTTATTTCAAATGTATTTTCTTTTAAATGTGTTTTATTTAATGTATTTTATTTTGACATTTAAATTTACTTATTTAAATGTGTTTTGATATTTTGTTTTATTTCAATCTATTTTTAATTTTTTATTTAGTTTTTCAACACATTTTTAATTTAATGTATTTTTATTATTTAAAAAAACAAAATAATCAGTTGAAAAATTAAGATGTTGCCCTATTATGCACATCCCGGTGTATTTCACCGAGTGTGATATCGAGACGGCTATGTTCTTGTGCTGATCTACCACAGCAGCTCTTCGTGCCACTTCGATTACAGCCCACATGGCAATCTACTTGGGTCATGACGTTGACCAATCACTCTCATGCCCATTATCAACATCCTATCAAACTATTCAAAATTGGTCTTAATCTTGACACAGCTTTAAGTTGGTGAGTAACAGTGATTACCAAAATCGACGGTTCACGTGGCGAGTATAGAACACGCACTTGTGGATCATGTAGAAGGCAAATATATAAACGATATACACACGTATAAACAAGTATTTTTCCCTCTCTTTGCATCTCCTCTCAAGCTTTTTCTGGAGTCTTCCACTACTTCCTCTCCATGTTTTTCCAATGTGATCCACACAAGTTATTTTTCCTTTTGGAAACGCATCGCATCGCTAACAAAGAGTTTAACCTTTTCACTGGTTAGATTGAAAAGAAACTGGCTTAGCAGCAATAAAGCAAATCTAGTACAAAAACCAAAGAGAATGGAGAGGATGTTCCTCACAACAAGCAGCCAGAACTTTGTGCATGGCATTAGTGGAGAATAGACCACTAACATATGCTACAATGCCAGATGCCCAAATTGGAACATTTAGTCTTACAGAGATTTTCAAGGCCATCTCATTTAGCGAGCACCTTCCTTGATGAAATATTTCATCTTTTCAGTTGCAGCAACAAGTTCTTCCGATATTCCTGGTTCATTCGCAGAATGTCCAGCATCTTGAACCACCTATAAAAAGAAAAAATGTCAAGCAACACGAGTTATGGAGGGGGCAAACAAGAAAACCTGTCAACCTCAAGTTTTAGGAGCTGGCTATAAAATCTTCCTGAGAGAACTACAACTTCTTGAATTCTATTGTTGTCCCAGTATTTTTTTATTTTGAAACTAAACAATAACTTCCTCAATCATCAAGGGCATCACTGTTAAATTCTATCATACCATTCCCACACGCATGTCTGACACATCTATACATCATTTCTTCATCAATTACCTCACACAATCACACCAACATGCCAACACATTTTATAAACCTCTATTCAAGAAATTAACTCGCACAATCACATTGATTTGCCAACAAGTTCACACAAATCCATACAGAAGTAACAGAACACAAACTTTATTAAGAAGGAACTCTATTCTATTGTAATTTGGAAGTCGTTAACTTTTGGAAGTCTAAATCTATCCTCTAATGCGTCAGCAACGAAGGTAACTACCATTACCAAAAGTAGCAAATATGGCCCCCTTTTGAGAAGAAATATAGGCTTTGCCTTACTTTTTCCTCTCTAAATTTGCATCTATCTCTGTGTATCCATGTGTGAGGGAAAATGTGAGCCAGTATGTGCGTGTGTAACTACAAAAAGCTACTTGTGTCAGGAAAAATATAGCCAAAATGATCCCTAGTATTCGGTCTTTGTACTTCGCAAGTGACCAACCATATGAACTAAACGGTTTATAAAACAAAAGTAAGCCAGCATGTGCATATATAACCTAAAAACATTTTAAGGCTTTTTTTTGGGGGGGGGTTAGGCTTCTTGTACTCTTGTTAAGGGAGTAGTACTCCTTGTTTTAATTTTGCTCAGAATATTTATCCTGTACTTCCTTCAGATTTTTTATATACAGGTTAGGGGTCTTGCCTCAACCCCCCACCTATAGCGGTGTCTTTGCCAAAAAAAAAATATATATATATAACCTAAAAACATGTTCTCTATTCACAAAGGTGTTCAATTCTTACTCTGAAATCAGCCTCTGGCCAAGCCTTGTGCAGATCCCATGCTGACATCATAGGACAGCAGACATCATATCTTCCCTGCATGAGAAACTAGTCAATTACTCTTCCAACGCAATCTTGATTTTTACCCCACTCTGAGGGTAACTTCACAACTGTTAAACAAGACTTGACAAATTATCAGATATTGGAAAATGTAAGGAAAAGCTTCTGTAACGATAAAATACATGAAACTGATTCTTTGAAAGGGCAAAGCAAAACTCTGCCTATGTTTGTTTTGATTTTTGGATGTATGTTTTTAAGTGTATTTTTCTCGAAAATTGTGTAAAAGTAAGAAAGAGAGAGAGAGAATTTAAGAAGTGTAATGATTAAATATGTATATATTTTTTGGGTGGAAAAATAAAACCAAATATAGTGTTTGGTTTTGTTGGTTATTACTTATGACAACAGGAAGGTTTAAGCTTGTAATAAAACCCATCTAAAACTCTGAAAACATAATCACTGAAGCATAATCAGTCACTTTGAGTATATGCATGGCGGATGGAACCCAAAGTGAAACCAAAAAATAGAGTGCCATTTGCTAAGCAGGAATCAACAAATTAGATTTGTGCTATTGAATCTCAAAAGAATATATCATTGGCATTTTTAAACACCAATCACAACTACTATGCGAGATGCATTCATACTGATTATAGCATAGAAGGCCCTTGGATCCATATAAAAGCAACAAGTAGATGAACCTGCACAATTACAGTGTTGATGTGCTTTATTTTTTCAAGATTGTCCAACAGGAAAGAATCCGTAGGAAAAAATCCTCTGTTGACAAAGTAGTGGTTCTCAATCCTTGCAAAAGCCTGAACAAAGCATAATTAATTCAGGTCTCAGCAATTTTGTTATGCATCACAACTTCCGAGTGGAACTGTCTGGATATCAAAACAACATTGATAAGCTGAATGATCAGAACCTCTTAATGCAAACAATTCCTGAAAATAGTACCTCATCCTCAAGGTTTCAAATATTTATGTTTGATTGTATATAAAATGGAGAGTGTTCAAAACTGAAAATTTTCTCCTTGATTAAACAGCAAACATCAAAAGCCATGAACAACTTTACAACCTTTAGAATTAGTTGAGTTAATAAATGAATTTCCAGTAGATGGATATTATAGAGAACTAAGGACAGCTTCTGACGACAACGACGACAGCACAAGGACCTACATGAGATGCTGCACAAGCATTCTACCAGTTGCTATAAACATTAAGCAGATAATTTGAATTGTATCTACATATTTTATGATGTTGAATCTCCTGGAAATAATGGTAAATTGTTTGTCTAATTTTTACACATCACTTGCCATCAGTTTCTTCGATTTTTATCTGGGAGTATCGACAAGACATTTGCAGATTCTCCTGCAAAGCCTATCCACAGATGTGCTTTGAGCATGGGTATGATACTTTTCTTTGTCTGTAACATAATAGTTGCTTTCTGTAAAAGATTAAGTTTTGTCCATGTGTAATTTTGCATCAAAACAGGTTTATGGCCATTTTAGGAGAATCAATAAATGCTTGTGGCTGATTATTTACTTAATCCCATCTTCAGCATACTGATCAAGAGTGGATCAATAGAAACTTCAAGGTCTAAAGAATAGACAAAACTCACAATGATTTCAAGTCTATGCCGGCTAGATTCAGTCATTTATGGTTCACTGTTTCATAAAGCTCAGCATCCTAAACAACGGACTTAAGATTTCAAACATTCAAAATGAACATCAGAAACCACCTTGACTGCATGCCATTGCACTTACCAAGCAAAATTCATCATCATTCCCACGATTTATGTTAGCTTCATTTGGAATAAGATGAGCCGTCATCATTTCCCATTTGGTCCATGCCCTAGCAGCTGCATACTACAACAAGAAGAAATTTCAGATAAACAATGAATAGGCAGAACATAAACATGCTTGACCTGAACATCACCAAAAGGGACTCGCATTGGACATGTTATTTGCATATTTCCTGTACAACACCCACAACTTCTACAATATGTTGTGGATGATTGCAATAACATGTGAAACACCTCAATAAAATACCATTGCCATTTTCAAATTGGAAATATTTCAGTTATCTTTGTGTTGACTATTATTTGTGGCAACATTGAAACAGCAGCTTGTTCGCTTAGCTATTGAAATTTTAGTACATACAATTTAATACACATACAGAACAAAGACAAACATGGCAATATTGACTAACTATAAAATTGCAAAGTGCGAACTTGTCAGCACGCAAACCTCTAACACCAGAGGATACTTTCTTTAAATTCTAAAGTTTCATGAATGAATGGACTATTGACCTAATTCAAATTACGGCCAAAAATCATGGAATCCCACCCAATCCTCTCTTTCACCTTTCATCGATTGTAATAACAACTTATCCTCATTCATTCAGTCTTCAAAACCACCATCACTACCATTCCCAATGCCACTGCCAACCCTCTTTCTCCACCACCACCCAACAAGCATCATTATGTCAATTAAGACCAGATCTCATCAGATCTGACAAATTCAACCTAGAAGCGACCATGTGGAAGAAATTGGAATGGGAAAGAAGATATTCAAAAGAGGGCATAGAGATACACTTTCAATCATGCATTAAAAGACGGTTTCACTGGTTAATTGTGCTTGTGTCCATGGACGGTGGTAGTAGACACACGAAATTTTGTGTCCAATTAAATAAATGCCACATGAAAAATATGGCATTAAAATATCAATTAAACCATTTTTTTATTTAGAAATTTAAATAACCAAAATTCCTAAAATAAATTAATAAATAAATAAATAAATATTTTAATCGATCAATCAAATTGCAACAAGTGGCGACATCTTGTTAAAAGTTTAAGAAACAAAGACTCTACAAATTGAAAATATCAGTTAAATTATTGGATAGACTTCAAATTGTAATGCCTAATAAGATTGTGCCACATCAACATAACAATGCAAATACACCATCTTCCCTACAGCTATAAATAAGAACCAAACCCCTCAATAGAGGATAAAGTTGAAGCAACTGAAGACTTAAAACAGTGAAAGCTCTCTCTAAATTCTCCCTAAGATTCCCTAGTACATTCAAAGTGTTCATCAAATTCAAGAAATACATCACCAAATTCAAAGCGTTCTTCATCAAACTCCAAATTCAACTTTCGATCCAAAATGTAGTGTTAAGCCCAAAGATCGACGTTATTGAAGACACAAAAACCCTCAAGGAAGATCAAACATGAGTTCTTCTCTTGAAAATTGTTTAAATATCCAAACAAGCATTCTTGAAGAAAGAATCAAAAAATTGAAATTAGAGAATAGAACTCACAAAATTTATTTTGATCTAAGTTATGCAATCTTATACAATTTTCTTATTATTCAAGACTTTTGTCTTACAAATTTCTAACACGCTCAATGGTACTTCTCTACCTCTCATCTCTTCCTTCCAAACAAGCTTCAAATTTTAAGCACGTCACTATAGCTAGCAATAAGGGAAAGTCTTCCAAGGTTACTACCGCTGAGATTACAACAAAGAGCACTGGTGCTGTCACCCGGAATGTGGCAAAAAGATTAGCATATTCTAAACCAAATCCTCTCCCAAAAGCTGTCAACAACCCACTCTTTACAAGTGAAGGCAACAAGGATAACTCTGCACATTTAAGCCCTCACTCCAACACTTAACCTACCTCCAACATGGCACTAATCATAACCACCAATGCCTCAAGTTTAGAGGACTAGATTGCTACATTAACCAAAATCATTGACGGGTTGGCTAAACATGTCTAAGAGTAAGACTCGTGGATCTCAAGGTCGATGGACAATGCTGAAGCCAATCAAGCAATGTAAAAGGCGCCTAAAGTCCATGATGAGACAAAGAATCAACTAAGTAGCTGATCAAAAACCGAAAAAAGTCTACAATAAGAGAGCTCCAAATTTCCTCTAATGGATTGATCTCTGTCAATCAACTAAAAGACTTCATAGAAGACCCCATCAAGAACAACCTTGATGGAGGTGCCAAATCAACCTTGACATACGCCAAGTCTTACTTAGCTCAAATTGACAACTTGATGCTGGCAGGTTATCAACCCCTTAAATTCCAACAGTTCGATGGGAAAAGAAACCTCAAGTAACATTTGGCTCACTTTGTGAAGGCATGCAATAATACCAAGGCATATGGAGATCATCTAGTTAAGAAATTCGTTCGTTCATTAGAAAGAAATACATTCAACTAGTACATCGATCTCGAGCCTGAGTTCATCGATAATTGGAAGCAGTTGGAACATGAGTTCTTCAACTGTTTCTACAGCATAAGGCAGACCATCAACATGATCGAGCTAACAAATACCTGCCAACTGAAAGATAAGCTAGTTATCGACTACATCAATCAGTAAAGGAATCCAAGTTTGAATTGCAAAGATACTCTTTGAAACTTCAAGCATTAAGATGTGCATACAAGGTATACACTGAGGCTATAATACATTCTGTAAAGAATTCAACCCAAAATTTTCGGACAGTTAGTCACGCAAGCTCATGACATGGAGCAAAGTATAGCCACGAGTGGTGTAGGTGGACCACCTGTCTCTGAGTTTTGCAAATTAAAAAACAAGGAAGAAGCAAGGAAAGGGGGCAAACTTAAACAAAGAATCCATGACACTATGTGCAAAGCCCTTCCCAGTCAAAGGAAAGGAAACAGTGGTTAAAAAGAAAAAAACTCCCCAAAAGCTAAAAAAGCCAACACTGAAAGAAATGCAAGCCAAATCATACCCTTTCCTAAACTCAGATGTCTCAGGGATACGACTTGCTAAATGCCAACTTTATTGAGTTACTAGAAATGAAGTGACATGCAGAAACTGAGAAAACTGATGATCCCAAATACTGCCAGTACCACCGTTTAGTTGAGCACCCCATCCACAACTATTTCAAATTCAAAAACAAAGTCATGGAACTTGCCCGTCATAGAAAAATCACATTAGTGGATGATAGTGCAAATGCCAACACTGTCACCCCTGATCATCAAAACAAATGGAATTAATAAAACCAACAACTCTCCTAACGAAGTTAGCTGCTTCTATCAAAAAAGCAAGAACTTATTGAAAATCGCATGACTGCAATGGTTTTCACCAATAAAGACTTGATGTTAGGGTCTCAACCCCACAGCAAGCTGTTGTTCATTACTGGCTATGCCCATAAGCAAAAGATCAACAGAATGTTAGTCGATGAAGGTTTAGCAGTCAACATTTTGCTTTTACAGACATTAAGAGAACTGGAGATCCCAATTGATGAATTCTTAAATAGTCGCTTGATTATCTAACAATCCAATCAGGAAAGGTACAGGGCCCTAAGCACCATAAGAATGAAGCTTCTCATAGATGATATAGAATCAGATGCTTTGTTCTACGTCATCTATGCCAAAACATCATGCAACCTACTTTTCAACTAACCATGGCTTCATGAGAATGGAGTAATCCCTTCTATTTGGCATCAATGCTTCAAATATTACCATAATAGCGTTGTGAAAAGGTGCTTAACAATTGCAAGCCTTTCACTAAAGCTAAATCCCACCTTGCCAATGCAAAGTATTACTTAAACAAGGTTGGAACCTTCGAAGCTAGCAACTTTCAAAAGGAGAAACAAGAAGATAGTTTGGTAAGGAAAGATGAAGCCAACAAGGTACATTCTAAAAGCTTTCCAGGCAAAGAGCTAGTGATTAACAATGCTCTTAAAGGTTTGACATTGCCTCTAACTAGAATTGACAATGAGGCACCTACCCAACCACCCAAAAAAACTGTAAAGGAACACTAACAGACTCAAAAGCTAAGGACTGCAAAGTGCTTCAATCCCAATACATACAAACTCCTCATCAAGGCTAGATACAACCCACAAGAGTAATCGTCATTAGAAAAGCTTCCACAAAAATCCTTAAGTCAAAACCCACGAATGGGACTTTAGTATGAACAGCCAAAAGGTCCAGTCCGGATCGCCATAAAAAGAACTTTTGCCAACAGTATTACTGAGGACTACTCTTTGAAAATTGAGAAAAGGCTAGCACGAATGTCAGTCTTCAAAAGACTTGACCCACTCAAAGGAAAGAAATATTGGAAAGGAGGCATCATTAAAGCCCCAAAGTAAGATGAAAAGCTTCAGAGCATAACCCCTTCTCACATACAATAGTAAACAGACTTAGCTATATCATGTAACAAAATCCTCAAAGCCAAGTTTCAAACTATTGTCTTCACCAACACTAAAGTTAAAGAATATGATCATAGAGAAAGTGTGGGCTCGTCCAATCACATCACTCTGAACGAGGAAGAAGACCCTGCTGAAAAAGATGCTGATACTGCGCCACCCCAAATAGAAGCAAGAACAAAATCTACTGTAGATAAGTTAAGAGAAGTAAATTTGGGGGACGACGACCCTCAGCCCATCTACATCAATGCCGTACTGATAAATGAAGAGACCACATGTACATGGAGCTGCTGAAGGAATTCAGGGAGGTATTCGCTTGATCATACAAAGAGATGCCTGGCTTGGACTCGAAAGTGGTCATACATCACTTAGCCATGAAGAAGAGAGCTCATCCAGTTAAGCAAGCATAACACTGATTCCTAAGCAAAAGGATTTAAGCTATCTAATACATCTTTAGAAGCTACTAAATCTTCTTCAACAACATGCAAGGTCTTAGCAACCATACTATCTAAAGACTCAATAGACTGTATGGCAACAATCTCCTCGTAGAGCTCACCAACTTCCATTGTTGCCTCCCTAAGGGATTCTTTTTCCTCCCTTGAAGATTGTTTAAATATTCAAGCAAAAGTCCTTGAAAGAATAATCATAAGATTAAAGTTAGAAAATAGAACTCACAAAATTTATTTTAATCTAAATTATTTAATCTGGTACAATTTTTCTTGTTATTCAAAAATTTTATCCTACAATAATATTTCTGGGCGATCATCGAAGGGTATGATGGGATGGCAGTGGTGGTGGTTTTATATTCAGGTTGCAATTCTTTATCGTAAATCTCAAAGGGTAAAGGCACGTTTATATAACCGAGTTCATATAAATTCTAGGGTTAGTTGTACAATAAAGTTAGAAAGTTGAACACAATTTGCCTTAAATATTATAATGGATGTGCCTCATTTATGTCAATTACTTTGTAATTCTCATCCCCTTTTGTCATCTTGCTACCAAGTCAATAAAGGATATCTTAAATCCATGGGTAAGAGCAGCAAACCACAATTATAAGTGGAAAAAAACCAAGCATGCACTATCAGCTGAACATTTTGTAACACTTTTGGTTATAAAACATTTGAAAGTTTAGAGTTTATGCATTTCAAGAGTAGAAAAGTAAACCATTGCTAAACCAGAAAGTAAAGAGCATAGCACTCCCAAAGATATTATAAAGGTCTTGAATTCATCAAGTTAGTAGAGAATTTCCAACTTCTGAAGAAATAAATTTCCTATGGAGTCAATTGAATTTGGAGAATTAGGGTAAAGAGAGACAATAAAAAACACAAGAATTATGTCATTCAACCATTCAACTTACATCCATGAACAAATGTACAAAGGACTAAATCATATTATTCTCTCTTATTTCTGTATTACAACAATATATTTACATAAGAACAAGTAAAGAAAGAGTAACTAAATAGGTATTCTATTGTGATCTTGTAGTGATAGCATTCTTAGCTCTCACACTCAAGCAGAAAAGAGAATATTGATTGGAGTGTTCAACTTGGACAGTTCAAATCAAAGCTTTCTTTAAATTTTGTCATAACTATAAATTCAGTTAGAAAGTAGAGAGAAAAAAGTCACACATTGTACACAACATGTAGGCAGGTAGAAATCATTATCCATGATAGGCAAACAAAT
Organism: Avicennia marina; assembly: GCA_019155195.1. Lineage (NCBI taxonomy): Eukaryota > Viridiplantae > Streptophyta > Magnoliopsida > Lamiales > Acanthaceae > Avicennia > Avicennia marina. Next base: position 2,719,497 of record CM032770.1, on the reverse strand, counting down.
CAAAGTCACATGTTGTCCTTGAGAGCCAAACAGATAGCATTAGCATATAAAAATCACATGATAGTTATCCATCAAAAACATCACGCAAAACCTACTCCTTATGTAATATAGTGAAAATAAAGATTCGAAGATAATTTTATTGAGGAATCTTAATCCCACTATATAATATGAAATTAAGTTTATGATAAATAAAAATGGAAGAGTCTAAGATGACCCTACAAAACAGGAAAGATATGTAAAGAATATTCCAACAGAATTATAAATTTCTTGTAAAAGTATAAGATGCATAACTCTTGAAAATCAGTAACACACATTTAATGATGGATCATCAAAAGTCTAAAGAATCTAATGCAAATTAATGTACACAGAAACATGAAAGCATGTTTAAATTTTTTTTCATACCATGACAAGAGCTGAAACTTAAACACTGAACACCAAAATAGATCTGATGCGGCCAATTACATTAAGTGCGTGACTTTTCAGGATTCGGAATTAGACTTTTACAACTAAAAGCATTTTTGCAAGGCTTTAACTTCAAAGAATTATCGAGGATCACTTGAATCCAGTGCTTTCTTGCACTATCAAAAAGCCATCCTTGTGCTATCCACTTGGTCTAGACTACATTGGAAAGTAATTGGGCAAACTAATAAGGTCAGTTGATAGCAGGGGTGGTTTCACTTCAACACTGGTTCTATGTCTAAGTTATTGGTTTAGGGTTTAGGAGCTTTTGTTTTAAGATAGTTTTGGATGTCTAAAGATAGTGGCTTTGGTTTTAACAATGATCAAAGTTCCTGGTTCCATCCAGATCATTAGCCAAATCAACTCACCCAGGCACAACTTCCATTATGTGCGTGGCTGCCAACAAAACTTCCTCAGCTCAGAAATGCAGAAAGTACAACCTTCCTAAAGTACCACTTCACTCATGAAACTTATATCTCATGAAAACATTCTCAATCCATAAGAAACAACTTGCAAAACCAAGAATATAGCCTTACTTGTGTATCCTTGTCATTCGAGTTTAACCTCTTGTGGTAGGCATCAACAAAGCATCCTCTTTCACTCCCAGGAATTAGATCTCTAAACGGCTCCCAAGCTACACAAAATAAATCGACACAAAATTTAGGTTCCAGAATCTCCAATTAGCATGATTACAAAACATGGTAAAAATTATCAAACCGCCACTACTTTACCCAATTTTTCAATCAACAAGAGCTTTGCTCCATACTAAACTAGATGTCAGCTATACTCCACTACTTAAAATGTTTAAGAATACATGGAAACCATAAAGGACATATGAGATACAATGATATAATGACTTAAAAAGGGTGGCCCACCTGCAAATATTTATATAAGTACTTCGCACAAATACTTTGTCCAAGCTTCATGTGGAATTCAATGACTAAAATACTAATTCAATTTAAATTCTATTGTAAATTCTAGAGTTGACACAATAGTATGTTAAATAATATTTCTCTGCTTCATTCTGTAAGGCTAATATGGCACAATCAGAATGCTCAAGCATGCACACCCTTTATTTTTGTTGAACTAAGCATCAACTACCAATCCTTTTCAACTTAAATCCCATAAATTTTGATTATGAATGTACCAATGCAACAGTATCATGAGATGTACTAGTAGAAAAATAAAAAGAAAAAAGAAGAAAGCATACCATCAGGGAATATGGTGGCAGCTCCACCCTCATAAAACCAGTCAATTTCTTTCTTGCGCAACAGAAAAATGCCTCTCAATACCAAGCCGCTGACCTTGGGAATGAGATGATAGAATATTATCAAGCATCAATACTAATATGAACGCTGTTTTTTATTCAAAAGTGATAACTAAAATTTAAACTTGGATCTCTCCCAAGAAAAAAATGGAAAAGAAGAAGTGAAAAACCTTGTCAGGATGAGATTCACTATAAGCTAGAGCGAGTGTGCTTCCCCATGAACCACCAAAAACCTGCAAACTTACAATGATGAGCAGCACATGAAGTATCAATAAGCGAAGGTATCAAAAATATTATATTTACCAGCCATTCTGGAACTTTTAAGTGTTCTCTCAGTTTTTCAGTGTCCTTAATGAGGTCCCAAGTTGTGTTCTCCTCCAGGCAAGCGTGAGGTGTACTTTTACCAGCACCTCTCTGAAACAAAATTATTGTAACATGTCACAAACTACATTACTTCCTTCCAAGGAAACCAAGTAGTTTAGATTATAAACCTGATCAAATAAAATTATCCTATAAAAATTAGGATCAAAGAATTTCCGGTTACTAGGTGAAGTCCCACCTCCTGGGCCTCCATGGAGAAAAACCACTGGCTGCAAGCTCAAAAGAAAATCAAAACATGAAGCTGAGCATAATACATAAAATTTAATTTATCTCTAAGAAGGGCAAGATATTCATTAATGTTAACCTGTTAGATACATTATGCGACTAGCAGCTGCTGCTATTATCTCATTTATCTTGGAAGACTCCAAGTCATAGCAGAATTGCATTGGGCAAAGAAATTAGAACAGACATAACAAATTGTGCAATTCCTTGTAATGCTACAAAGCTAGCATATTTTTGTAATATTACATCAAGTGATGTACCTGATGTTAGCTGCCCTGAAGAAACAAGTTTCAAGTATTCACTCAACTACCGGTTCAGTATCAGATAAATCCCATAATCAATATTATTCAAGCATCTCATGTTACATTCACCTATGAGCTAGGGGCCAAGGATGCTCAGATGCCTTCTTGTGAAAGTAATACTTAAATATCATTCTCTGTCTCTTTTGATATGCGCTAGTCTCTGTTAGATCCAATGCTAAATTGATGGCATGAAATTACTTAAAAGATGTGTAGAGGCTTTGACCTTTTTTCCTGAACCCATTGGAACTACAAGATATTCAAATCAATAAATTCCTGGCAAGATATGGCACAAGTCACAGATTTGAGGTCATTAAATGCCTGCATATGTATGTAAATAGATCTAGAGTTTTAACATGAAATCACAAGGGCCTTGTTTTCAAGGTAAGTCGAAGAATTTCTTACGTTGAAGAATCAAGGAAGAAATAAATCTTGACTATTCCCAAGTAGTGGGCTAGAACAGTCAGTCGGCCTATTAAACCAGTCTAAGATAGCATAGAAATGCCACCAATCCCCAAAACACTAAAAACAATAACCAAAGTAACCAGTTGCATCATTGTCTCCGTGGGTTCTCTTACATTCCAAAAAGTGCAATGAACTCAACTGCAAAAGTTTGACCTATGGGCAATTTTGCTACTCTTAAAAAATTCCAAACACCTATCAGCGGTCATGCATAGGCAAACCCGGCCACAAATACTCTATCAAATGCTTATCACCTAAGGAATTTATACATGCAACAAGCAAATCATGTTGGTATAAGAATAAACAGGTTCCTATTTAGAAGATGATACATCAGTACACAGCATGTAGACGGCATGTAGATAATTAGCGAAAACTCACATGCCCATCTGGATTTCCGGACTGCTCATAATAAATTTTGTGAATATCTGAAACCGTCAGAAGACCTGTATCGTACGGCTCTATGTCCGGGTAGAGGGTCCTATTTACTTCAGGCAGCAGCACCTTCGTTTCCATGGCTTCCAGTTTTACTTGCTGGTCACTGTTACAGTAATCAAGGTTGTGACTTTGACAGAAAAGAACCAAACTCCTCCTTCCTGCACACACCCTTCACAAAGCCAATCAACCAGTACATGCAAGAATTTGGTCATAATCCAAATACAAAGGTTCAACTTCAATAAGCCTATATCTAGAGAAAAAGGAAAAAGAGGGAAAGGGGCAGCCTAGAGAGCAAGGAGGAAGGCTAGATTGTTCTTAACCCAGAAAACGAAATTTATAATTCAGTATACCCGTAAAAAAGTTGCCCTTGCTGTCTTAAATATTAATCGACAACAAGCCGCATTGTTTGAGCGAGCGGTTATGCTTATCCACCGCGGTGCAGCGCTGCACTGGGTGGTTGTTTTAGGCCTTTTTCCAAACACTTATAGACAAAATGTACGTTTAACTAAGTTCTTCATCTGGGAACAAAAATCTTGATCCTTTTCTCCCCAAGAGTCTTGCATCGATTTGAATAACAAGAAAACAAACGAAAATTCTTCATTCACTAATTAAATATATGCAAAAGTTTACACAACACAGACACAGAGTGGGAGGTAGAGAGAAACCTGGGATCTTGGGATTCCTACTTGCAAAGAGAAAATGAAGGGAACTTAAGCAAGTGTGGGTGAACGATGGCGAAAGAATAAGAGTACTTGAAGGCACAGTGGCAACCCCCAGACTCATTTGGATTTTGCTGATTCCAATGACATACAAATTAGGGTATCATATATGGGATCATTTTAGGTGATAAATCTTAAATTAGAATAGAAAACTCCATATAGATTTTATTATTTAGTTGGTGCTTCAGAAATTTTTATACACACTAAAATCCTCCGATTACCAATTTTTTGTCCGTCTCTTACATTGGTCACCCCCTAACTCCAAACTATTCCATATAAATGACTTGCAAAAATAATGCCAATAATGGTCATGTTTGGTTGTTTATTAGAGTGGTAAGGAAAATTTTGCTGTTGGAGGAAAATTTTTTATTTGATATTAAAATTTTGTTGGGTGAAAAAAATTATTTTATATATATTTAATATATAATAATAATTAGATAATATAATAGTATTTAAATTTATATGATATAAAAATAGATATAAATAAAAAAATATAAAAATAAATATTGATTTAATTATGGACAAAATTATAATATGGTTGAATTCAGCGTGACTTGAGACACTCATTTAATTGTAAAGTGGCATGGTGGTTTAATTGAAATATTTTGCAAATGAAAGTGGGTCAGGTAAGTATTTCAAACATTTAGGCTACCCATTGACGCGCAAATGAAAGTGATCAAGGTTTTATTGGTTCATACCGTCCGTTTCCCCTTTTTTTACCAATTTATATTCAATTTTATATTTTACGTTAAGAGGACAAGGTTATTTTTGTAATTAAATTTAGTGACCAAAGTAGTTTTTCTAAGATATTTAGCCTTTCTTAAATAGCATAGTGTTTGGAGTCCACATATGGAAATTTTAGTGTAGTACTAATTTGGACATGTTGTAATAAATCAAATGAGTACCACTGCACTTACATTCTCTCTGCTTTTTCTTGAAGGGAGTGTGAAATAATTATATCGAAAGTGTAAATTTACATGTGTTGTAATTGATTTGGGTTAGAAGAAATGGAGTTTGGACTAAATTCTACTGCTATGTGTAGTACTATAATTGGCAACTATGTTTGTTTTCAATTTTAAATGTCGTTGGTGGGTGCGTGTTTTTAAGTGTAATTTTTGAGATAATTATGTAAAAATGAGAAAAGTATAAGAATAAAATTTAAAAAATGTCATAATTATAATGTGTCTTTTTTAAGTGCTAAAAATGAAAACAAACATAACCTGCATATTTTCCCATATCTAGAACCCTTTTGCTTCCTCAATTTATTAGAGAAATCCACAGATTTTAGTGTTTTCCTTCGTGAGATAATTACCCAACGGTGTTTTCCTTCGTGAGATAATTACCCAACTGAAGGTCAGGTCATTAGCAAAGCGACATTTGATCTCTCTCGATACTAACCATCCAAAGATTTCTGAGAGCCACAAAGACTGGATCCAGAAATCAGGGCTCAGAAAAATCCATTCCCACAAAAGCTAAATCTCTTGCCGCACCTTGTAAGTCCACAATTGTCCCTTTTCATAATTCGGAAACTCAACTGGATTTCCTTCACTTCCAAGGACATAACACTGCAGCAGCAACTGGTCAGCCAATCTTCCACAAAAAATGGAAGTTAGCCAACGCATGGCAAGACTTTCTGCTCATCTCTATCCTTCAAACCCACAGGTTTTATGTTCCAGTCCTCACAAGTTTCAAACTTTGAATCCATCCCTTTATTTTTATCAGCTTTTAATTTCAAATGTCAAGAAAAAAGATAAAAGTTTTTACAATCTCTCTGAAATATTCTCACCGTTATATGCTCACAACTTTGCTTCCTTGTCCTGTGCTAAACAGATGGGAGAGCATCCCATTTTGAGGCAGGCCAACTGCAGGGCGAAAGGTGGCGCCCCGGGATTCAAAGTGGCGATATTGGGTGCTTCGGGCGGCATTGGCCAACCCCTTGCAATGCTAATGAAAATGAATCCATTGGTCTCGGTTCTGCATCTTTATGATGTTGTCAATACACCTGGTGTCACTGCTGATATTAGTCACATGGACACTGGTGCAGTTGTAAGTCAACTTATTATTGGTACTAACTAATATTTTATCCTTTTTTTCCCCTAATGAATGAGATGGATTCTTTTCCCTTTTACTATCAGGTGAGGGGTTTCTTAGGGCAACAGCAACTTGAGAGTGCACTTACAGGGATGGACCTTGTTATCATTCCTGCCAGTGCTCCTAGGAAGCCCGGAATGATTAGAGATGACCTCTTCAAAATCAATGCAGGGATCGTCAAAACACTGTGTGAAGGAATTGCCAAGGGCTGTCCTAATGCTGTTGTTAACTTGATTAGCAATCCGGTGAACTCTACCGTGCCCATTGCTGCTGAAGTTTTCAAGAAAGCGGGCACATATGACCCGAAAAAGCTCTTGGGAGTCACCATGCTTGATGTTGTCAGAGCCAATACCTTTGTGGTAAGTACTCCATCGTTGGAAATAACAGTCAAGTGCAGGACATTCAATTTGATATAAAAAGTTCGCAATTTTGAGATATAACTGAAAATTCCTCCTTTCTGTATAAAAACATTTTATCAGTACCAAATATAAGAGCCACATAAAGATTTTTTTACCATGTAACTCTGGTAGGGGGTCCTTTGAAGGGGTCTACTACATTTTCTGACTAGCAGCTAGTGGGAGAAAAAGACAAATAAATTCTCTCTGGCTATTCTAATTTCAAATGATGCATAATCTGTACTCTTTAATTACAGATCAACCAAGATCTACACTGTCATTATCAGTCTTAGTGGCTGGTTTGAACCATGAAGTTCTCATCAAGTTGGCTTTGGCTTCTGTGCTGATAGGTTGCCTTTACCTGTTTCTTTGAAATCCTTATAGGCTGAATTTTGGGACTTGATCCAAGAGAAGTTAATGTCCCTGTGGTTGGTGGCCATGCCGGAGTGGCAATTTTGCCTCTTCTCTCACAGGTCTGAGAAGACTTCATTTACTTCACATTTTTCCGCGGTGCTCTACTTGTAGCTCAATGGTGGTGTTACACTGTAAATTACCCCGGTACTCTTATCTCTTTAGGTAAAACCTCCTTGCTCCTTCACACCTGAAGAAACCGAGTACCTGACAAAGCGCATACAAGATGGTGGAACAGAAGTTGTTCAGGTACAATGAATTGGTTGGCATTCTTAGGAATCATATATAAGCACCTTCTTGCAAGAAGGCAACATCTAAATGGTAAAATCTTGCAGGCAAAAGCCGAAGCAGGCTCTGCAACCCTATCAATGGTTAGAATTTCTATCCTTGATCTCAATCACGCTTCAATATTTACCCCACAACAGGTTAAGGACATCAATGGGCAAAACAAGCATGTAGGGTGACATGTTAAGTTAAATCTGTAGGCATATGCAGCAGTAAAATTTGCAGATGCATGCCTCCGCGGCTTAAGAGGAGATGCTGGCATTGTCGAGTGCGCTTTTGTAGCTTCCCAGGTATCTCATGTCGAGCTTCGTTCTATCCAGACTAATGATATTCAGTCAAATTATTCGGGAGAACTTGCTCAAAGCTGCTTGAACATTCACTTGCAGGTTACAGAACTCCCGTTCTTTGCCTCTAAGGTCCAACTTGGGCGCAGAGGAGCAGAAGAGGTGTACCAACTGGGGCCTTTGAACGAGTATGAGAGGTATGGTCAGCCAATTAAGTGAACATTACTTGTATAATACTATTACTTTGACACAATTAGTTTAGTAATTGCAAGAGGAATCTACACGGGGCGGGATTAGAGAGAACAAAGAAAGAGTTGGAAGCAAGCATTCAGAAGGGGGTTTCCTTCATCAGGAAATAAAAAACCGCTGGTGCTCCATCGTAAGGGATATCCATTTTAGGCTGTTTGTACTTTTACCTACTGATAAATGTCATAAAGAAGTTCTGCGACTTGTTATGCTGCAGAAATATAGCAAAACTGGTTTCCTGTCACATATGTCGCAGATAAATTCATAGAGACTTAAAGACTGAGCTCTGGTAGTCAAATTTGATAAATAAAAAGTTCCTCACAATTCATAGAGACAGCTTCAATAGTCGGGCCAACATCACACATTCTGTGGATACCAGCAAAAATGAACAACAATTAAACAGAGTACAACAAGTAGGCTCAACAAAGGGAACTATACAAGGGAACTATATTTGGTATACAAGTTCACACATTGTGCCAAGTCAAGGATGTATCATATGGTATCACTAAATTGCTATAAATATATAAGAGAAAAAAAATATTTTAAACAATCTTTACAGGTTGCTCATCCGCAATAAAATTTGTCTGCAAGAGTTTCACAGTGTAAAGGGACTGAAAGGCTGGTGAACAATGGGCATCTTTGACATCGTAATGTTGCCCATGAGCACATTGGTTGCAACGGAATCCGCTGCTATCACGGGATCGACCTGTACCACCTTCTCCGGCACAACCTTGTTCCCGTCTACCTTAGCCAACACCTCAAAATGGATCCTCACAGAGCGAGGCTTTGTTCTCCACTCTGGGATTCCCTCCATACCAAGCCCATCACCTTCTCTAAGATTTTTCTCAACTCCGAAACCTATCTTTACAAAAGTCTGAGCTGACACATCCGCTTTCAAAACCTTAAAAGAACCCTCCTTATTTGCTTTGGGACCCAGAACAGAGGATAACAACGCCTCAAAACCAAGTAAGTTGGAGTTTGAGCCATGGATGGAAACAACAGGCCATAATGTGCTGAACCGATCTGGAGCAAGCAGGGCAGTAGCTTCTCCCTGGAGATCAATTGCAGATATGGCCTCAACTTCCATGGCCTTCTTCTTTGATGCAGAGGATAGCTCCACCAGACCAGGTGCGAGGCGCTTAAGCTTGAGCCTGTTACTGGATAAGGGTGATGATGATGCAGGAGATGAGAGAGATGTTGGACCAACTATCCGTAAGGAAAGGAGAGGACCATCATGAGAGCGGGCAACATCTTGGAGACGCTTTGCAAGAGTTAAAAGACTTGAAGCAAAACCATTATTTGTTCGATTTAGTGGAAGTGGGAGCTCAACTGGATGACGCAAGCTAACTGATCTGGCACCCTTAACGGTGATGACAGCTCCATCAGCTAAGATCACCTTCTTTAGCACACCAGCATCCACATCATGCTGCATGGCATATGAACAACAAAAAAATCAATAATCAAGTAACAATAAATGGAATATATCAGCTGGCCAGAGCCAAATAATCGCCAACATGTAGCAATGCCCAGTTTCTCTTACTTCATCCCATTATCTGGGAAATAAAATACGAGTTTAGCAACATGATAAAAATGACAAAAAAAATCCAGAAAATCCTGGGAAAAAATCAACATGCCTCCTTTGTTATCTATAATAAGTGTAGGAACCTAACCAAGCAAACCTGCTATTAAGAAAGTTAATGTCCATGTTTCCAATTATTAATTCGCAGAGACCACATTCCTACAATAAAAAGTCCACTCCATCAAAGGATGATGCTGATATATTCGCCACTGGCCACTGCCATCGCACTTGAAGGCAAAATTATGAGATCCCTTTCATTAACTATATTATTATAGAATAAAATAGGAAAACTTTACAGAAACTTAGTTATACAATCCAAAAAATCTAGAATTTCAAAAGGGAATTCGTCCTTCCACTTAATCCTTACAGAATCTACATTATACATTGAATTTTCATTATCTTATATTCCGTTAATTTTGGATAAGCACATTTCAAGGGGCTGACAAAAAGATATTCTTGATGCTGAATAATCAGAGTTACACAGAAAAAGGGAAGAGAAACCAACACAACAGCAACTCACAGGCAATGATATCCTCATATCCTTGGCATCCTGAATCCATAGCTCCATCGGACCAGCCAATTGAAATGGGGCTAATACTGGCATCTGATCATCAGATTGCCGTGTCTGTAGCAAACCATTTTCCTCACCCGGGCTAACCGGAGGTTCAGTTTGGAAAATGGGTGAATCCACGAATTCCCAGCTATTCACATCCTCCAACAGCTTAAATGGCAGAACTTTATTATCAATTTCCACATCGAATTCATATGCCACTGATTTACCAACCCGAGCATCCCTCAAATCGAAGCCGAATATATTAAAATCATCGGCTTGGAAACCTAATCCCTTCACAATAGCGTCTTTCAAATCCTATAATAAGCATAAAGGTAAGAAACAAATTTTCAAAAAAAAATCCTGGCACAATAACTTAATCACGTGTCAATTCATTAAAAAACACACCCTAAAGTGAAGATCGCACGTAAAATCTTCTCTTTCTGGCTATAATTTGAGAGATTCAAACGGAAAAAATTGCAAAAATTGGAAATTGTAGAATTACCGAGATGGCTTTAGGGTAGGGAGGATTCAGCCCTCGGGTGGTAACCAAAGCGGTTGATATTGGAACGCGAATTCCAATCAAAACCAAACAAAACACGGCAGCTATACTCAGCGATCGCAAGCTCAAATCCATAGAGTGCAACAGACAGAAGACGGATTATGATCTGGATTGATCAAATTGCTCGTTGGACTATCTTGAGCAGAAAAACTTTGGGATTTTCCCTCTTCTAATCGTCGAAGGCAGAGGAGGGAGCGAAGATAAATATTGGATTGGAATCTCGTGGCGGGGGATGACGTGGACGAGACTAACCAATAAGAGTGGAGGCGATGATAACGCGGATTACTTTTATTGGACAGATCAAATTCTAATGGCGTGGCCTCCCGCCGCGGACATGGTGGGGCCCAGGCCCGCGCTTTGGGCGGAAATTTTGGGATAATGTGAACACGGCGTCGTCGAAGTTCAAGGAAGGAAATCGCTTAAATAAAGAGAATTTCCCAAGAATTGTAGATTGGGCTTAGTTGGAAACCTAAAACTGGCAAAATGAAGCCCAATCTATCTAAGAATATGTTTTGGGCCGTAAGAAAATGGAGTTGGGAGTGAGGTTGATTTGGGCTTACGTTAGCTGGGTGAGTTTGTGCTGAATTGAGCCCAATAACTGATTGTATGTTACAGGTGACAATTAAGGCCGGCGTTGGATGAATAATCTATTTTTAAGAAAAAAAATTTAGGAGAGAGAGTAAGAAAAATGAGAATTATTTTTAAAGAAATGAGATATAGAAAACAAGGTATTTTGTGTCAATGAACGGTTTAGAAGATAATATAATTATTATAGTGATGTGATAGTTTGTTATATGTTGAAAAATGTAATTGATGTAATAGGTAATTATTTGTGTATGTGTGTGTGTGTATATATATATATATATATTAATATATGGTGATAAAAATTTGTATAATTGTCAATAATATTGTTAATATTTATTTTTATTACTATTATTTTTAATGTTTCTATTATTATTGTTGTTGTTGCTGTTATTAATTATATTATAAGTACTAATCTCATAGTTAAGGTAATCATCGTTATTAGTATTGTTGGTATTATTTTGTAGAATAATTGCATATTATTGTTGTTATTACTATTAATGAAATCATGAGAAACATTATTATTATTATTAATTTTATTATTAGTAGTATGATCATTATTATTATTTATATTATTATTGTCAGTATTATTATTTTTATTATTATTATTCTCATTATTACTATAGAAACTTTTAAATTTTTTTTTTTACTATTATGAAATTATTTACTACAAATTTATTATTGTTCTTATTACATATATAATTGTAACATCAATATTGATATTAAAAAAGCATAAATAATTATATTATCATCATTATTTATGAATAATGATATCATTATATTAACATTTAGGTTATGTTGGGAAGCCATCTTTTAACTCCAAAATATTTTCTCAAACTTTACACCACTAAACATTTTATTCAATAAAAATTTTATCTAAATTCAAATTCAATTTCTCTCTCTCTTATTTATATAACTAACTAATTATTTTTTAATTATTATACCTATTTACAATTAAATTAATACTTATATATATATATATATATATATCGCACATATAATCATATTTATTTTAATTTATTCCGTAAAACATAATCATTACCCATACATATTATCATATCATCTAATTATTTTTATATATTTTATTCATATATTCAAATAATTATACTATTCATCTTTCTCACCATTTTTTCACCTACCTTTCTCCTTCCATCTTTTCTTTCTTCTCACAATTACTGCCAAAATCAAATCATCATTTCCACAACCTTTTCTTCTCACCATTGCTACAAAATCAAGTCTCCATCTTCAAAACGCTTTCTCCAACACTACACAACTATGTCCAATCGTCTATCACCATCGTCTCCCGGATCCACTAACAGAAACAACTATTTACCTATGTAGTGGTCTCAACTATATTTTTTCAATTCAAAAAGTAGTGAAATTGGATCTTGATTGAGAGCTTGTGAAGAATATTCTGTTGTTTAGAATTTTTGAAGTAGTCAATTTATGACAAAAAAATAATTTGTGGCAAAGATTGGGTGAAATAGGAGGAGAAAGAAAACATTAGGGGTAGACATGCAGAGAGGACGAGTAGAGGAGAGAGATGGGTTTTGTGGGGTCTGGCAACAAATAGGTGAGAAAATGAATAATAGGTGAAAAAAGGAAATTTTGCAAGAATTTTTATAGAAATAACCAAACTTAGCTACTTCTCTCAAAATTTTTTGGTAGAAATGAGAAATTGAGAAGCGCGCGTCCATCCAATCGCAAGCTAATTATCTTATAATATGGTAAAAATTTTTGATAGACACGAACTAACACAAAATCAATAAATTTTAATTGAGATTTTTTAAATTCAGATTAAAATTTATCTGAAATCTACAAATAAATGGTTAGATTTTTTAACAATTACTTTGATAAATTTGCGTCTCTTTAATTCGTAATTCGACCTAATTGTCACTCCGACTCAAAGCTATCAGCCAGTTAATTAATTATATCAACGCTATTGTCCATTTCCAATGAAACTATCAAATATTCATTATAATTGAATAATGAATTAATAATGGGATGATATCATGATAATTATCTACTAATAAATTATAATAATTAACTATCAGTAAATGATTACCATAAATGTAAACAAAATTAATTTTTTTAAAGGGATTCCAACAAATAACCTTAAAATAAATGCATCTCCAGTTAATTTTAAAGGGAATTGACCTGTATATACTTATTTTTAATCTTTTTATTAAGTTATATAATTAAGGATTTTTCGTAAATGAGAGACTCTATTTCATTAATTTTGAATATTTTTAACATAAAAAATAATACCATTCGTCGCGTTTCTTTAAAAAAAATCCATTATAGATTTGATTGCATCATAGTGATTTCAAATGCACGTAAGCTTCCAAATGAATAGTTGAAGTCATTAACTGTTTATAAATTATAAAATATTGTCAAATATAATATCATTTAATTGATTTTCTATAATCTTTTGACTATTCATAAAGCTTCCACCGCATTACCCACACCAATATTTAAAATTTTGAACAACATATAATTAGTCAATTAATTTATCATGTTCATTTTCAAAACAAGGGACTTCACCCAATATACTAATTATGTTCCCAGATATCGATCTTCATACCTTGATATCAATAATTGTCTGGTTAATTGTCCAGTTTTTGTGATTAACTAGCTATTGACAACTTACGAAAAACATATTAAAGTTCATCTTGTATTTCTTTCATTTGCTTAATATGAAAATAACAACTTTTTTTTATTTAACTTATTTATAATTAGATGCAGGGTCGTCATCAAATGTTGGGGTTTTCTCGTTAATTAATTGATTACTTGGTTGTGTATGTGTTATTTTCTTATATATATTAAAAATAGTTTATAAAAACGATAAAGAATTGGTGTGCATCGATATCTTAACACAATAGATTAAGCATTAATCACGATCTCCAATATATAATCAATAAACAATTGCTTGAAATAGATATGACAATTCTTAATGTTGATGAGGTGGAAAATAAAATTCTCTTGTGAAGTTTTTTTTTTTTGTCTTGTTTGTGCATTTCTTAGTCAACGTAACTCCTTATTATTTTTTCTTGTTATTATATTTTTAATATATTTATTTATAGACTGATCACAGATGTGTGATCCGACTTAATTCCCCTTATTGCAGTCGATTATTACAATTATATATAATATATTTTCTATAGATTAATCAAAGATATGTGATCCAACTTAATTATCCTTATTGCAATTTATTATTGCTATATACTATACACACATATATATAATATTTGTCATATTATTATTATTATTGTTGTTGTTGTTGTTGTTGTTGTTGTTGTTGTTAAAAGCATCCTTCATATTAACCAACAACACTCAAAATTCGTAAACTACACAAACACAAATCCATCTTTCGTCCTCGGAGACTAAAATTAAAAACCTAGCTTCAAGTTGTGTTTGGCCTAATGTTTTTAAAAATAATAATTATAAGTTTATAATAACAGATTGGTTATATTTGTTTAGATGTTTCATATTACTAGTTCCAAAACTTTCATTTTTCATCTTGAGCTAGCCTTCTCAATCATCATAAAGACTTATCATTTTTAGTAATATAAAGTCATTTAAGTCTTTTCCTCAAAATTTCACCTAAAGGTAACCTTACGTTATAATAATTCCGGCATAAATATATGTACCTAACATGACTTAATCAATTAAATTTGCATATATATTTGGGCTGTCGCTTAAACTTCAACCTCATATCCTTGGCAACCCTCAAAGTGTATACTTATGACTAATATTATATTTCATAATATTAAAGAAAATAATTGAAGAGATCCACTTTGGAGGGTCCGGTAAATTTTCCATTATGTCCTCTTGCTAGTAGTTCACATCTGTTTTCTCATTGTTTTCTTTATATAACAAATCTAAGTTATAAGTTCTTAATTGAACTATTAATTTTCTTTTTCATCAAAATTATTGAACCAAAAGATATAATAATTCATATTATACATAATGTTTTCATCATAAATTTGTAAAATTAATCTCAGATCTGAATGATGTGCAAAAACAATTTCTAAATGTGAAAATAAATTAAATTGTGGCAAACAACAATTGACATTTTACAAGAAAAGAGACCTAATTAAGAAAACATTCTTAAAGGCCCCTCAAACACTGAGTCACTGACCAGTAACCTTTCTGCTACAACCTCGTGTATACCAACTAAAATAAAAAACCTTTCTCCCTTTCAAACCCTAGGGTTTTGTTTGGGATTTTAATCTCCCCCAGTAAGAATCCTAACAAAGCTATGGGGTAATTCACTTTACAACAGAAGCGCTATTGTGCCAACATGGTCAAGAAATGAAACCATGAAAAGATTTCGGAAAAAACAAAAGTCCTCCTGCAAAATCACGAACCCCCATAACAAAACAAGTCTCAAGGTGATAAGTTTGTATGTAATGGTGGAAGAGCTAACAGGTCTAATTATATCCTGGAAACTGGCAAAACAAGGATTCTGAAACGCTACACATATGAACTATAAGATTATTTCCCAAATGCCTGAGGCAGCAGCAACTTCTTTAATTTCACATGAATAACACTTTGAGAGCACTGCGTATATTCTTCACCAGTTCCTTCATGGTCATGTTGAATTCTTCATCCTTCTGCAGCCAAAAAAAAACATGTTCTACTTAGTTATTACCTTTATTCGAAACATCTGCAAGGAGCTACCACAATGAGTAGATATATATAGATGTAACAGTACCTCTCTGCAATAACTGTTACGTTTACAGCAGAATCTCCAAAAGTCATCACACTGCTATTAACTACTGACAAATGTAGCTTCTCAATCTCAGCACCAGTTCTTTCCAACACTCCTTTCCTTCTCTCACAGTGGATGCTAATAAGGACATCCTTATTACAAAATCCCACGTCAATTGCAGGGAGTGCAGCAGGTTCAGTGGTTGTGGAACCACCGCAGACTAATCTCTCATCAGAGGATGAGTTGATCTCAGCATCAGCATAGACTTCATATCTCTTGAAGGATACCACAGACTCCATGTTCCTCTTCTTAGTTTGCTCCTCAAGTGTCTTGACTTTGTGTTGGAGTTGCTTCATGTCCACGTGAAAGCTGCTCGGAGGGGCTGAATCTGACATATTATAATCAGTTTTGCATGAACTCCAAGTCGTAGTCTTGAGCAGCTTCAATGGCCTAATATTCTCCCCACCATGAGTCAATTCTGCAGCCGGCCGTTTGATGTCCAGCCCTGGTTGCTGTCCGTTGTTAGGCTGTTGAAAATCTTCACAGTATGCAAAAGAAATTGGCGTAGAGTTCAGCTCGTAGAATGAGTCCATCTGCCATTGCTGGAAGAATACTAGAAATTCATCCATTCCCTGCTGATGCCAAAGTTAACGAAGATCAACTTGGTGATATATGATCAAATTCTAACGCTTTCAGGCCAAGAATATATCAAGATGTGGAACTGTTTCTGGTCCCTTTTGATCAGCCTTTTGGTCTGACAACTACCACATCTCCTAGCTGATCATCAACTTCATAAAGATAAACTGTAAAAACCCTACATATATATGACTTATTATGAAGAAATGTCTTACGAAATCAGCTAAGCCTCTGAAGGTTGAAATCTCCATGATCCGGTTAAAATTTGAACTCTGCATGAAATGAAATAAGGTCAATAGATATGTAGATATTCAACATTCCTTAAAGGCCTATTAATCAAGCTACAATGTTGAAAACCTTATGAATTATTTACCTTACAATGGACAAGGCTGATCTTTATCTCCACTTTTCCAGTTTTCTACTTTTCTTTCTGTTGAAGAGACTGACTGCTTCACATTAATTTATAGAACCAACAAGTAAGGCTTTTGTGTCTTCTTCTCAAAGTAGTTTATTACAAAGTCTTTAAAAGTTTTCATTGCTTTTAGAGATATCTTTTTCATTGATAATAAATAAGTACCAAAAAATAAGTGATTTTTATTTCTAGAAAGTGGGGCACCTAGGGCAACAAATAATTAAAGATGTCTTACTGAGAATTGAAGACTTTTGAGATGTTGACATTTGATAGTCTTCAAGTCGAAAAAATCTACCATAAAACTTGTTCTTGGAGTTTTCATGTCTACAACTTGATGACTCGTATATATATAGAATTTAAATATACCCAATTGGGCACATGCACAAGCTTATCTTGCATAAATTAAATAAACGAGCACATTAATTTACAATATTTTATGATATACACACACAATCACGTACTAGTATAATTTACTCTCACGCGAGTGCTAGAAAAACATTGTTAACACGCGTCATTAGGACATCCAACTTTATCATACGGATCAAATTTATATATATATATATATATATATAGATATGTCAGGAATTTATCCGAAAAATTTTGGGGAAAAAGTAAAACGCGAGAGATCCCATTTTTTGATGATATCAATACTAAGAAATGTACGCAGCTTGTCGAAATTCATATGGGCACGCATGACGCAAGAATAATATACAAAAATAAGAAGCAACAGAAATAATATAATGCAACAGGCAGATGAAAAATATGTGAAGTTGTGCCTCCGATTGTTAATTGTAACTGGCTCAAATTAATTATTTTCTGAAGATACGATTAGATGACAGTGATTTCTCATAATAAAAGAGATAATATGTTATGATAAATTATGTGTAGTAATAAATGAATTTTCTTGATGCGATTGCAAATGGATATATATTATTTTATAATTAGAAAGTAGTTCGTATATATTACGTGTTACCAAGCTCAAGTACATATACATATGTGTCACGCTTGCATCTTCAAATAAACATTATTGCTAAATGCAAATACAAAATTCAAATTGTTTTCATAAGATTTTGCGTTAGTGGGTGTAGAATTTATAATTTTAAATAATTAGCCTGATATTACAATTTTTTATAATTAAATCTGGGAAAGTTGTTAGGTCTTTCGCGTTGTTGGGGGTCTAGACAAATATAAATATTTGGTTAAAATTTTCCAGAAAGTGAAGAACGTTTGGACTGGACTGGACTTAGAAAGAATAATGGTGGTAAGAGAAGAACAGCCCAGGGATAACTGTTGTAGGACAGTCCTGGTTGAATCTATTTAAGGACTTCCCTAGTCCTTCACTGGTGTCTCTCTTTGTGTTGCTCTGGCAATGCATTGGACGACAATGTATTGTCCTTGGGCCCAAGTCCTGCGTTTGCCCAGGCAGTGACAAAATCCATTTCCAAACTCTTTTCCGACAGAGTGTTAATGAACTGGGCTCGAATAGCAATTTTAATTTGATAATTAGTTAAATATTACTCATCTCAATTTGTAAAATTAAAAAATAAGTTACAATTTGAGTTCAATAATAATATTAAGTTTTCAAAAATTATTTAAATTTAAATATAAACTTAATTAGATTCCCAAAATATTATTAAGCGCAATCGACCTCAAATGAAAAGCTTGCCTTATTAACACTCAAGTCAAGAGAAAGCACCGTAGACTTGAATTATTGTCTAATGTAAGTTAGGTGTATTTACTTTGAGTGATTATATAAAAATTGTAACATTGTAAGATAAATTATCTTACTTAAAATTTATAATAAAATAATCGACATATTAAAATTTATTTATTAATAATTTAAAAGACTATTTTAAATTTATATTATTGATTCAATAATTTGCAAACTAGGTTTATAATAGATATATATATATATATATAATCAACTCAAATAATCAAACTTATTAACCATAATTATTAAGAATTAATTAGTTCATGCAAACCTTTACATCCTTTAAAACAATCATTTGAATTATAATCTCATTCTTTAAAAAAAGCATATCCTTACTTAAAAAGTATTTGAGAATATTCAAGGAATTATATCACTAGTTCAAACTTGAGTGATTGTTGTCGTTTAGGTAGTTGAGCTTGTGGCCGTGCAGTTCTTATATCCATGGATTTTGCATGGTATATCTCTACGTAAGAAAAAATTATCAAAAGTAAAGAAAGTTTTATAGAATAAGAATTAAAAAAAAAAGGCTAAAAAATAAAGTAATTAGTAGAGAGGGGGGGGGGGGGGGGATGAATGGAGAAAAACTTCATAATTCCGATATCTTATAAAAATGTTTTGATGCTTAGGATCGTAATTAGCTGTTTTTTCTTATTATTTGAAATGATTTAATCGTTCAAACTAAAATAAAACATTACAAAAGACTAACACCAACTTATGTCCAAGTTACAACTTGCAATTATGTCAATAGATCCCGAATTTTTTTAAATAAATAAAAAGCTGAAGAAAAATAAAACTTTACAATAATTTGAAAAATATTAAATTAAGTGTACGATTTTGTCTTGTTAAGTAGGAAGCTAACTCTTAAAATTTGAGCTGCCATTGTAATTGAAAAATTGTAAGACACTGGAAAGTTAAAAAAATAATTACATTATATTTTGGTATAGAAAGTGTAAAAAAAAAACAGCTCACTGCAAATAATTAGTCTTTACCCTCTTTAATTCTCTATTTTTAGTGATATTTTTAGCATTTGTTTTAATTTTCCATTTCGTACATTTAAAAGAACAAAGAAAAAGAAAAAGAAAAAGAAAAAATTTCCCGGAAATCATATTCCTGATAATTCGCACTGCAACATCAATGGCGGCAGCAACCCCACTAGAGCTCCGGCCGCTGGGCAATACGGGCCTTAAGCTTAGTTGCGTGGGCTTTGGCGCATCCCCTCTTGGCAATGTTTTCGGAATCATCTCTGAATCCGACGCCATCGCCACCGTCCGCCGAGCTTTTAGCCTCGGAATCAACTTCTTCGACACCTCCCCGTAACTCATTTTCCTCCCAGTTCAATTTTGTAATTTACTTCAAAGTGTTGCTAATTAACGGCGTCCTTGGTTTCGTATGCCTTCGTCAATTCTTATTTGGAAAACAAAGTATTTCTTGATTTCGGTGGTTATCCATTCGGATTTTTGGTTTCTTCCCTATACTGATTTACCGTTGATCTTAATTCGTGCGGTGAAATTTGTCAATTTGTATTTAAACAAATTTTCTTAGGGTTTTCGCTTTCTGGGGTTCTTGTATTTTGGGCAATTACCGGTGCTATATTCAGTCAATCTTCGGGTGGGTTAAAATGCGAAGTACTATTTTTATTTTTTGGGACTTCTAGGTATTATGGAGGAACATTGTCGGAGAAGGTGCTGGGCAAAGCATTGAAAGCTTTGGGAGTGCCTAGAAATGAGTACATTGTGTCAACCAAGTGTGGAAGGTACAAAGAGGGATTTGATTTTAGTGCTGAAAGAGTGACGAGGAGCATTGATGAGAGTCTGGAAAGACTGCAACTTGATTATGTGGATATTCTGCATTGTCATGATATAGAATTCTGCTCGCTTGACCAGGTACTTCTTCAGTTTTTGGCTATAGTACCGGAAAGATTATCTATATTGGGCTCATATTGCTACACCAAGCCAAAATTATCAGCTCTTAAAACCTTGGACGTGCTATATTTTCTGTTTCGGTATTTGTAATGGCAGCAGGCATTATCTGGCCATTTAGTGTTTCATTGTTTTGATCAATGGAGTTAGTCATTAAACTCTTGATTGGATTTCCCTATACAGATTGTGAATGAAACAATCCCTGCGCTTCTTAAACTAAAGGAAGCTGGAAAGATTAAATTCATTGGTATAACAGGGCTTCCATTAGGAATATTCTGTTATGTTCTCGATAGAGTGCCACCAGGAACAGTTGACGTGATCCTGTCATATTGTCACTACAGTGTCAATGATTCCACCTTGGAGGATCTTTTACCTTATTTGAACAGCAAGGGTGTGGGTATAATCAGTGCTTCTCCTTTGGCGATGGGTCTTCTTACAGAAAATGGTCCCCCAGAGTGGCACCCTGCACCCCCTGAACTCAGGGTGAGTGTCTTTTGTAACCATTGATATCCTTGAAACACTTGGTGAATTTTGTTGTGAAATTCTATTAATAAGCATAAATGTGACTAAGCAGGCTTCAATTTTGTATTGTTGAATGTTGGTCAGTTTATATCCTGGACTTGTGCTTCCTAATGCTTTCATCATAGGCTGCATGCAAAGCTGCTGCTGCTTATTGCAAAGAGAAAAGAAAGAGCATATCAAAGTTGGCCATGCAATACAGCCTGTCAAATAAAGATATTTCTACCATCTTGGTTGGGATGAACTCTGTCCAGCAGGTAATTATTTATCCATTAACACCAATCTCCAAATTTGTATTTATTCAACCAACTATTTATTACCTAGCTGTTTTCTGTAAGCTAGCGATATTCGATACATCACTAAATGATTCCCAGTACCAGTAATCCAACATGTACCTTCTGCAATTCATTTTGTGATTTTCATTATTCATTTGTTTCGCTAATGGTTATTTATGTCCAGTGACTCATGATAGTTTATAGTTTTATAATTATCAAAATTGATGTTATTTGGTAAATGCCATTTAGATATAAGTTTAGATCTTAGAGCTTATATTTTTTCCATGGGTAAAACTCCTCTCAAGATTGTTGTATTTTATATATATATAAGTATGTATGTATGTATGTTAAACTCTTAAGATCTTAATTAAAAGTTTGGTGCTAATTTAGTTGCACATTGTGAATTTACCATATTACCCTTAAGTAATGAACTTGCGCCATTACCTTAATTAAAAATATTGAGTACCTTTTTATACTGTATGTCTATATTTATAGTATTATGAAAGTAAGATTTTTTAGTTGCACATTGTAGAACTTCACAAATGTCCTTAATTGATTTTTTATTTTCGATCATTTTTTTCTCTCTTCTTTTAATTTGTTATTTTTATATATTTTTCTCTCAAATTTTCTGTTTTCAAATTATTTTATCTATCCTATATTACTTAAAGTTAGGAGCCAGTTTGGTTGCATGTTGCGAATTTATTTTATTACCCTTAATCTATTACCCTTAATCAATGAACTTATACCATTATCTTAATTTAAATACTGTTCATTACTAATTCCTTTACCTTTTTCTATACTATATATATCTACATTTATAATATTATGGAAGTAAGATTTTTTAGTCGTTGTAAAATTGCCCAAATGTCCTTAATTGATTTTATTTACTTCTATTATTTTCTTTTTCTCTTTTCTTTTAACTTATTATTTGTATTTTTTTTTTTTCAAATTTTCTCTCTTTTCAAATTATTTTATCATTATTTATTTTCTTATTTTAAATGGCTTTTACACTTTTAATCTATATGTATGCTATATTATTATCGAAGTAAGGGTTTTACATTATAAAATTACAAAGCTATCTTTAATTTTATTTTTCTTCTCTTAACTTATTGTTTGTATTTGTCTCTCTCCTATTTTCACCCATTTAAAATTCTTTTTATCTTTATTTTTATTTTAAATAAGCTTTATAGTTTTAATTTTAATAACTTGTTATTATATAAACACAATAATTTTATAATTTATAAATAAATTTACGCACGCATACAGTGTTACTTTTGCTAACTAACTTGAATCAAATTTGCACTTACTAACCATTTCTAAAATTACCATATTTAGGTTGATGAAAACGTAGAAGCTGCAATAGAGCTTGCAACGGTTGGGAAAGACGAGAAGGCTCTGGCTGAGATGGAGGGCATTCTGAAACCCGTTAAGAATCTGACATGGCCAAGTGGAATTCAGCAGAGTTGATGATGCCATCCACTTGTTAAGCTACGGGAAAAATCTATTTTTTTGACCTTTTGTGGATCTGTCTCTGAAATAAGTGGTGTTCGCGTGCTCCTCTATTTGATCTTTGCGTTTTGTTTCTTTTGGTGGGTTGTATCTCCCAGGAACCCATTTATTGTTCGTACTTGTTCAAGCTCAAAAAAGGGCATTGCTTATGATAACAAGATGTCCTCAGATTAATCTTGTGTAGGCTGGGGCTTCGTTGAAAGGAACTGGTTCTATTAAAACAAAATAAAGATAATCATAACAAATTATGTTAGTTCTGAAAATTTTCCACGTCTACCTTTCTAGTGCCAGATAATGTCCTGGAAGCTTTGACAGCTCAAGGCAGATGCATGAAATTCGTTGCATTAGCACGCCTTGATATCTTAATCCGTGTGAACCATTTTTCTTGTTTTTCTAAAGCTACCGTGTAGAAGCTTCTGCTCGTTTATGCATTGATTCTGGATCACCATTGCTGCGGCAATTGTGATTAAATGTTACTTGTTAACTGCGCATTGGATATGCCTATCTTCGGAATGAAATTTTACTGCATACCTTGCGCATTTTCACATTCAAATTGCCCTTGCTCTATATGCCCAATGCATTTATTTTGTAGATCACTTGACAGGGTAACTTTGGCAGCAACGAAAACCATTCTGATTCCACTTAAAACATGGCTAGGGTCCAAACCATATATCTTGGGTCCGGTTAAAATTTGAAGTTCCTTGGACTGCCATAGGGCCATTAACGGGAAGGACGATTAGCCTCGTTCCCCTGGGAAGGAAAACTGTAACAACGAATCAGGTTCAGAACAGAATTTTTCACCCGCTGCCTTTACACCACCCAGTTCCTTCAACCAATCCTGAGTAACAATTGTAACGTCAGGACAGTGAGTTCTGATCTGGTTCAGAGAACTGAAAGGACCGGTGAACTGCCAGTGATTATTCCTGTTCTATCAATGTCCTGTTTTAAACTTAAAAATAAAGAGAGAATGCAAAGAGGACGTGTATATTTACTTGAGATCTTATTACACTACCGATAGCTTTGCACTTTATAATAGAATCAGTTCTGTTATCACGTGCATATGTAACAAGGTTTCCAAAATCAAGGGGCTTCCGTATCATCTGGCAACCTGCTGCAGAGGAGGCCAAGCAATCTCATCATCGTCGTTATGGCCATTTATTAGGAAATCGGAGCAATTCTTCCAGCAACCATGATTATATGGATTCCGGAATCGCCCATCTGGGCCACGAAGATAACCATAACGCATTCTGTTTGCGACTTCGTTTGTGGTGATATTCCGAGCAATCTGCATAAAAAAAAACCCGCGGTTACCTATCCACCATCACCCAATGATGGGCAGACAAGACACCCCACTCGGAACATGGCATTCTTTCAAATTTACATCTTAAGCAGACAGCCGGAGTAATTAAAAATTTGCCTCTATCTTGGAAGCTGGCAGGCAGCGGTGATACTTGTGCAATCCAGGAACACTGCTCCCCAAACACATGGCATGGACCCCACGCCCATGTCTCAGGAGCAGCACTCCCGACGCTACCCAAGAATCACCTGGCAGGAAGTACAAGGATGATCAGGAACTTTCACATGGACTAACAGTGTGTGCCCCTGTTGCCAAATTGAACGTGTCTCAGGCAGTGTTTTTAAAACCGGACCGGACCGGCCGGTTCAACCGGTTCGATCGGGAATCGGTCGGTTTTCCCGTCCGGTTAAAGTATAAAAATACAACACGTATAAAACTAGTCAAGAACCGGTCAAAACAAGTCAAAAACCGGTCAAAAAAGGCTTGAACCGGTCAAAATTGACTAAAAACCGGTTTTATCTAAAAAATTAAAAAAAAAAAAGAATTTTTTAGCAATTTTTTTTGAAAAAATTACAAAAAAAATTTTTAGACTTTTTTCAAAATTTTCTTACATTTACAACTCTTTAATATTAGTTAAATATACAATTTTTATTTTGACTTTTTTTTTAATAATTTTTATCCTTTTATTTTTCTAATTAATATTTTGAAAATTAAATTATTATATCTTAAAATTAAAATGGGTCATATTAATTAATCTGTTTATTTTTCAAAACTATTTTTTCAATTTTATACTTTTAATCATTTTGAATTTAATATGTTTTTTAATTTGAGTAATAAATTTTTATTTTAGTTAAATTATTTAATTTTTAATATTACATTTAAAATTTATTTTATAATCTATTGTTATATTGGATTACATTTATTTTGTAAATTATTTTTATAGTAATATACATAATATTATATAATTAAAATAACCGATTTTTTCAACGGTTCAACCGGTCGGACCAGTGACCCAGTAGATTTTCCGACTCAGTCACCGGTCCAGTTTTTAAAGCATTGGTCTCAGGCAAATACAGTGACACAATCTATTGAATCTGTCACAGGTAAACCTATGGCTTACCTGGAACGAAATTCACTCAAGTCTAGTTTGATGGGATGCATACTTTTTAGCTTTAGCTTTCTTCTATTTACTTTAAGGCTACTCTGTCCGACGGTTTCCAGGGAGTATGATGAAAGCGCTCATCTTGTGATACTTGCATTTTGTCAATTTGGGTAAAGTACAAATTTGATCTTTTCTCTGACCAAAACCTATAATGAAGGATAGCTTCTACAATTCTAAAATCAAGTAGATGAGGTGGTCTTCCAGTAAATATTTTCTTTCTTTTTAACTAGTATAACTTGTACGTGCAAAATTATTAAAAATTAATTAACTTTGTCGATTACAATAAAATATAAAATCATCATTTTTTGAGAATTTAATAATAAAAACTAAGTAATTTACAGTTTGGCATTATTGGAAAATTGGGGGGGAGGGGGGGGGGGAGTCTTAATTGAGGGGAAAAAAAAGGTAAAAACTAGGATCAAAAAGAAAATATAGAGAATTATAAAGAAAATAAGGTTAGTTCAATAATTTAACATTGATAACTAAAGGTGGTTTATACGCTTAATAATACATAATGTCAACCCTTATGCTTAATAATATACAACAGATAAATCAACGTCATGCACTAGCTTATGTTCTTACATCAATTGCATATTCTTAAGTTGTGAAGAATTCAAAGGAGTATCATTAAGAAAACAAATCACAGAGTAGCCACAAAGATAACAATCCCAAGCACCTGTAAATCTAATTTTGACTATAAGAAATGATGAGTACATATTATCAAAGTTATAACACTAGTAAAAGCAACACATTCTATGCATATACAAATTTATTTATAAATTATAAAAAAATTATTTAAAATTTAAATTATGAAGAGTATATAAGGAAATAAAAAAGGTCAAAATATAATAAAAAAGAGACTGAAAAAAATGCAAGAAAATAAAAATAAAAATAATAAGTTGAAAGAAAAGAGAAAATAAAAATGCAAAAAAAATAAAAAAAGAATTTATATTAGAGGCAATTGTATAATTTTACATTGTACAAAAAATATTTAAAATAATAAAATGAAGAGATGCCAAAAGAATTGCAAAGGAGAGAAACTTGAGAGACGAAAAGGAAAGAAATTTGGGAGATGACATAAATGAATGAAAAGGTAAAAAAGCGAAACTAAAAAACAAAATAAGAATAGTTGTGTAAATTCACTTTGTGCACTTAAAAATCTTTATTGACATAATAATATAGCATAAATGTGGACCATTGAAACCAAAGAGATATGATCCACACAAGCAGAACACATAACTATTAACCTCACAGATTATGTTGAGCAGATTATTAGAGAAGCCACAAAAATTACTAAGAGCCAACAGGATGACAGATGGTGTAACATTATCTAGCTAAAAACACATGTATAGTGCATATAAGAAACTAGAATAAAAGTACAAAGCATACTCTCAAAATTACTTCTAAGCAAATCATTGTACAAGTGCAACATCTATTCTAGGAAAAAACAGAAATTGTCAGAAAGAAAAATGGCATTAAATGCAAAGGGAGAAGACAAATCCTTTACCTGTGTCGCTTGTACTGACAACAAAGTAGCTGCAGCAATCAAGATAGCTGAATCCATAAACAGGAAGGCAATGATACCAGGATAGTTAAAAAACACATGATGAGTCCACGTTTCTCCAGTTGACCAGGTGGGTACAGATGTCCAAATCCCTGTTGCATAACAGAAGCTATGATTTTAGTCACAAAATCAGTCTTCCACTTATAAAGTTGAGCACAATAAATTCCCTTAAAGCCTCAAAATGTGTTACTGTTGTTTCCAAAAGCAATTGGGTGCAAATTTTCAACCATTTTCCTCCCATCAAAATCTACACATCCAAGCATACTACCCAACAAAATAACTCTTTTTATCTCTTTAATTTGGTGCCAATTTTCTTCCCCACTTTGCATCCAAACAAATCCTAAATTTTTATCAGCCCTGATTTGGTTCACTTTGTCAAATCTCATTAACAAGCCAGGGAAGCCCACATTTAGCCAGCACGTGTTATGAGGGTATTGTTGTTGTACAGAATAACATACAAGCTACATTTTATGTTAAAGCCGCATGCCCCTTCCATGTTGAAAGGACAACTCATGAACAAGTCAATCAGTTCATTAACTTTTAACACAGAGAACCAATTTGACAAAAAAGGAACATAACATTTGCTGGCAGTCATGTACAACACTGGAAGTCTGGGACTGATTAAGACTTTATTAAAACTTTAGGAAGTATTATCATTAAATATAGCTTTAAAACTAGCATTTAGTAGAAGTGCATATGGTCCGACATACTTTGTAGAGCGACCAACGCACCAATTGATGCTGTCATAGTCCCCAAGAGGAGAAAAATAACAAAATCCCGCTTGTTCCTCTGCAAATTCAAAACCAAGACAGCCTTAAACATTAAAAAATTTAGACCAAATAAACAAAACAAGAAAACTTCTCAAACTTCTATCCATACAAAACAACCAAAAAACAGCCCAGAGAGAGAAACAGAGAGGCGAGAGAGAGAGCATGGAACTACTAAATTTATAGCCAACTATTTTGGGGAAAAAAAAGGAAACAAGCAAATTTATCCATCTTAATGACTTTGCAAAACAAATCCAACTGGAGGATGTGATGTCATTATTATTATATGTTTATCACAATGCAAGTAGGATGAATGAACAATAGACACATCTCACACAGGATCAGGCCTTTCGATGTAACCGCCAGTTACTGAAAATTGGGTTTGCATAAGTACGAGAGATTGCAGAGGCATAAAAGCTGTTTATTTGGTCTTCTCAAGCTATAGGCCACTCCACTCCTTCCAATCTTCAGCACTAGAATTGGCTTCACAACTTAAAAGATGGATATTTTCTGGATAAAGATTTGTGCTAAAGGATTTGCAAGCATTCACACCACAAAAAGTGTAGCACCCGTCATAAAAACCTAATGGCTGTGTGAGGAAGCCACTATATCCATTTTTTTCATCCCAACAAAATACACTCCAAACATAATATCCATAAAAATAACATCTCTCTCTCTCACTTCTTACTTTTACACTATTCCTAAATTTTTAGTCCAACTTTCATCATCAGCAAAATTTACAGCTACAACAATTACATCCAGGCATACCAAATAAGTTTTTACATGGTGCAAATCAACGAGACTATATTTTGGGAAATTGAACAGCATGTCGACAGAGAGAAAGAGAGCACGTCTGGAGCATTAGTGGGTAGCCAGCACTTCATCTAGAATAAAAAGTCATAGGGCAAACAGATGAGATAACAGGTAAGTTCTCAAAGTTGTCAAATCAGTACAGATAGCTAAGGATATCAAAAAGAAGCAGATAACACCTCAGTTAAAATTTCACCCAACCCAATCTATTTCAAGCCCTAGGCCTATGCAGATTACTTCAAACTAATATTAACTGTCACCTACCTCGGGCACTTTGACGGTTTGACCTACTTTGGACTATCAAGTGAAGGCAAGAGGCAGTTCCACACAAAATTGTCCAAGTCATTCGACTATGCAGATATAAGAGAATCCATACCTTCCCCACACAATTTGAGATCCAGGGGCAGTGGTGGTCAAACTGTTCCACACAGCGTTGACATGCGGCACAGTGCTTAGAGCGAACAGGTCGTATTATCTAGAACACAATGCAACGGATATAGCCAAAAGATTAGGACATTGAAGCAACAGAGCGTAATAAAAATCATTTACAAGTGATCTTCTGTTTCTTATTCACTGATTTAAAAGCATGACGCTATAAATAAACCTTGCAGGTAGGGCAAAGTTGAGACCAATTTCCTTTCCAAATGGAGTTACTATTCAACTCAATGCTCAATAAAGGATCCTGCATGAGACGAACATTATTAGTTAGCCAAAAAAGTAACAAGACCTATGAACAGGGCAATTCAACATCAAAAATCAGGCTGCAACCAACATTGAAAGAGAAAGTTGGTACCTCCACATCAGAATGGTTACCCATCCCTGTTTTTATATAACCAGGATCTTTACTGCAGTAAAACGAGAGAGAGAAACATCAACTACTTCTGATTAAAAGCTTTTGAAACAGAAAGGCTTTGTTTTGAACAAGCACAAGGGAAATAAAATTACAGCTCAGAATTCAATTTTTTGACCAAAAATTGCATTTAATTCAATATTAAAAAGATTAATACTGAATATAACAAAAATATAGGCAATACTGGCTTTCATTTTAACCAAAATGATACACATACTTCAATCATTATGCTTTTTAAATTTATCTCATCCTGTCTTAATATAACACAATTTTTGAAAGAAATACACTGAAAAACACACAAATGAAAATCAAAATAAACAAAAACATTGTTTTTTCCTTCAAAATAAATCCAACTGATTCATATGCATGAATATTTATCTTTAAATGATCTATTCAATATTCACTATTACAAGTAAGATTTCGCATACTTTTTGCTATTGTGCCAATGGTAATGTACATACCTCATCAAATATAGAAGATATATGCAAAAATCTTAGTTGAATATATTGATTGATTACAAAAGTCTACCTACTGCATTGGGCAAACATGATTAAAGAGCCAACTGCTAGGGAAACAGCAGTCCATCCCCAAAGTCCAACAATTGCAGTAATCTTTGTTAGATTAGGAGCTAGCACAAGAAAAAAAATCACAATTAGCTATGTAAATAAACAGCTAGCTAAAATGAAAAATAATAACTTACCATAAAGAACACAGCTAATGAAGAGGATCACATTAATAACCACTAAAGAGAAAAGAACAGGAGCATAACCAGCCTTTCCATCATGTCCAGAGCAAATCCTATCTTTCCAATGCTTGCCCTGTGCACGCAATGCACTTGACTGCACAAGATCAGACCACTCAATGTGATTCCTGATTAGATTCTCAAAAGGCCTTACAATAGAATATCAGGAAAAGGATGTTGCATAAAGCTAGAAGAGCAACAAAGTGATCACAGGAGAACCGAACATCTAAATGGGATTTCATTGTGAGGAACGAGGACACAATTTTCCTTTCAAAGATCCACACATCCAGAAAAGATCTAAGCAGATGTTCAGCTTAACCAAATAGAAGTGCACCAGGCAAACTCACAAAATACCCAGCTGAGCAAAATTTCTTTACTTCTCATGTCTTGGCTATACATAATTCCAACTGCATGTCAAAGACCCATTAATCCAAGACCCAATGAGAGGTGGCCATATACTAGCTTAAGTCCAAATAAGCAGTGGAACCAATTAAACCAATGAAAAGCAGCAAACCAGATGCTTGGCCACAGCATCCATTAATATAACTTATATCCCTATGCAGCTCGCTCTCATCATTATCAGAGCCACCTCTGCAAGCAAACCGAGCACCTATCTCTGGCTTTGCTAACTCTACAAGTAAACCCTAAGAATCTCAATATGCAAATCAAAGACGATATTCCAAATACATTTTCACCTAAATGACGCAGACATATTACATATATTTTACAATACTGATGGCCTTAGAACATAATATATTCAAATAATAAAAACTAAGTTTGATCCAAAAAGGCGGATTATGAAATTAGTTTGACAATAATTACCAATAAAGTCACATACAAGGAAAAGAGCGATATGCCGATGACCTTTATCAGAAGCAAGCTCCACAGGAGTTTTCCCGGCTTTATCTTTCACCATTAGCTCCTCCTTAGACCCTGAATGTGCAAGCACACTGCATGCCTCTACATTTCCTCTCAATGCAGCCCAATGCAATGGTGTACAACCTATACAAAAAAGATAACACAAATTAACTACAATTTAAACCAGACTGGTCCTAATTTCTACCTCCAAACAAAGAATAATATAACCCTTTACCCTTTGCACATCCATCTCCCTTTCCGACATAACATGTTTCTGTGATTTAATTAAAAAATGTGCCTCTTCCCAAGGAGGAAAAAAAACTATAGTACAAGAAATTTGTGTTATCTTTAAACTTACAGAAATTTGTAAATGGATAGATCACAAGCACACGATTACACTAGGCAGCTAGCACGCAGGTGAAAAGTTTGATATGACACACAATTATCCATACAACAACTTATCCTGGGATAACATAAAGCCTTTTGTCCTTGATTTTCAGTTGTTATCTGACCAACGGTCAAAACCCAACCAACAATTTATCACTACAGACACCATAAGTTCATAAGTGAAAGTATTTTTCACTTAATGTGCTTGGTTTATTACTCTTTTTCAATCTTTTTAGGGCTGTGGGAGTAGGAAGGAGGTTGGGGATGAGAGAGGGAGAAAGCTTTTGAAAAGTAGTTATGACGCCAATCCACAAACAAAATCCGATAAGGTTCCACCTTGACTAAAGATTTAGTGGACAGTAAAAAAGTAGACATAAAAGCAAGTAAATTTACAGCAATATTCCTGGTGGCACAATTTATACTTCTGAAAAATGGAAGGTAGCCGGGCATTAAAAGAATATAGAAACCTGCCTTTCAAGAATTTCATATTCCATAAGAATTTATGGTTCCAGACACTTTAACTCTCAGACGGTTGTAATAACTAAAACCCATTACTAGCTCTTCAGAAACAACAAAATTAAACATTTAGATGAGCATGTAGTTTTCATCCCTGCCATATAGAGCTAGTACAACTCAGTTCAACATTGAAAATCAATTGACATTTATTGGTTGGATCATTTTATTTTACAACAGACACCAAGCAGTCAATTCCAATTAATGTCAATTCAACTTAGATTTACATAGTTCAGGTTATAGAAACACTACATAACCCAGAAGTATAAGTTTCATCTGTTTTGCATTTATGGTGTGTGTTTTTAGGTGTTTTTGTCTCAAGAATTGTATAAAAATAAAAGAAATAAAGAGATAAAAAAAAAAGTACGATAATAATTGACTGTGTTTTTAGAGGGTGTATAATTGCAAAACAAACATACCCATACCTTCTTTGTCCTGTCTTCCTTGGTAAGCATCTCTGAACAAAAGCAATCTGATAGTATCAGCAAATCCCTTGTATGCAGCCCTGTTCAGAAGAGAGAATAAAGTCATGTTTATTACTCAAGAACGCATTGTTTGATGTATTCATATAGAAAAATGCTAATTAAAGCATTCTCCTAGAAGCATATTAATTGGCTCTATGGTTCATGCAATTAAAGTGAATGTGCACTGGTTTGAATTCAAGGATCTAATAATAGAATTACACCAGAGAATCAAATTTCCATGAGTTCAATTTTGCAGTTGACAGAGCTGCTTCATAAACTACTTACCATGTAAATTATGTGTCAATCAGAATTTTACAATCAAAAAGGTAAAAGTGAAAGTGAGGGAGAGAGAGGAAAGGGAAGGGAAAGATGAATGTTGCTCACAATCTTTCTAACAGTCACATTTATTAATGATCGCAAAGCTTACATTCGAGAAACCATCATCGATTCTCTTTGGGGAGGACATACATGAAGGATTTAATGCTGTTAAGGAGTTTTAAACATTCTATAACAAATAGCCCACAGAAGCTCACCACATGATCATACTATTAACAATAAAAGAGGGTAAATTAAATATACATTAAGACTTTAAAGACAAAGTAGGCAGATAATATGCGATGAAAAGCAGACCATTTACATACCAGTGTAGAGGGCTCCGTCCATCATTATCAGGTACATCAAAATCAGCATTATACTTAGCTACAATATAATTCAGGAATGCCGTTTGTCCATATTGTGCAGCAACGTGGACTGCCTGCAACCAAAATACTTATTATACTCTTAAATACTCAGGATATAATGATGTCAATAGTACAAAAAATTAGCACCTTTTTTTATCCCGTCACATTAATCACACAAAGGATCATAAAACAATTCAAATCATAAATCATCTATAATATCTGTAATATTTAATTAAATGAGAGACTCTTAGTTTGAATTTGTCTTTTTAAGCATTTGTACCATCATAAACCAAATCTTTCTTAACAAAATCAATGATAGAGACCTATAATTGAGAGAAATCACATGAATCATTAACCCAACTTTTGTACATTTAAAACCATATCGCTATTCAGTAGCTGGAATGGAGCTTTCAGATAAAACATTATATCATATGTTTCATTGCATGACAAATTTCTCTGTTTCCTCTTACCTTTCAAGCCTTTTATCTTTAGGATCCCATTCAAACCAACCTCCTGAATTGAAAACTAGAAATTACTGGGGAATCAGAAGACTATTATCAAGAGATATCATACCTAAACCACTCATGGTTGTTTCCTTACACCACTCATTGCTTCATACAAGAAAAATATGTGAAAATAAATTACCTTGCAATCTGGTCTTTTCTTGTAAGAATTTAGTTCCGTTAGATATATATATATATATATATATATATAAATAAATAATATATTTTCATGTATTGCATTACATAGCATAAGTCTAGAATATTTGCTACCTATTTCATGTAGTCTGTTGATGATTAGAGTTATGGTAGGTGTAAAGTTATCATAGGTATGTTGTAGTCAGCTTATATTATAAATTGGAACTTCTAATGAAGTATGCAACAATTCTCCCAATCCTTCTAACAAGTGCTTTGCTAGAAATTTCACTTATTACATTTTTCTGGCCACCATAAAAATATATGGACTCACCACTCCGATAATTGCTCTCATTTTTTTAAATTGTAGTTCACACTTTGCATGTGTTAGTGATTGTTAGTTGTATATGTTTTTTTAAGTTTATGAATCTACACAAGCCAATATAAGAATATATTACATTCAAATAATTTTGTTTACAATTCTAGGCTAGCAGTTGGCATCACATTAGAATTCAGCAGTTGCGTTATACTTCATCTCATTGACAGAGTTGAAAAAATAATTAATTATTGGCACCTATTAGATAGTCTCTAAACCGTAGAATCATAATATTTTTAGAAGTAGGAGCATTAATACAAAAAAACGGTATGAAAAAATTACTACAGCAAACATCAACTATCCAGTATGAACAAAAAGTAAATCACAAGAATTCCCATAATTACCCTGTAACCATTGACATCCGCATTTTCAACACGTGCACCATTCTGCAGCAACAAATCGGCAGCCTCAACTGATCCTCGAACTGCCGCCCAATGCAATGCCGTCTGCCCAGTATTATCTTTTGCGTTCACGTCTCCACCATGCTTCCAAGATGAAAAATTCAAAGCATAAAATTACAAACTTCAACTAAACCATAAATTAATATCTAGTAAATTGGCACAAAACAACTATCGAATATATCGATAAGTTACTTCAATGATGTACTGAACAACGTCGGCAAAATTGTTGAGGGAGGCCCACTGGAGTGGATAGTAACCGTTGCCATCGGGATGGGAGAGCGAGACGCCGTCTTTCTCAACGAACTTCCGGAGCTTCCCAAAGTCTCCATATGCGGAGGCGGAGTAGACGTCGAGGATGCGAACTTCGTTAGGGTTTCCATTGGAGGGTTTCTGCTCGGTAGAATCTGAAACGATTTCGATTTCAGATGAAGCCATTTGAGATTGAATCAATAAATTTTTGCTCTCTTTTCTTCACATCAAATGGATGAAAATTTGCTACGAAAGCTATCGAAACAAATAAAGACAGTGGAATTTAGGGTTTTGGTACAATTAGACAAACGTGTAAGAAATCACACTGTACAGTACTGGGGAAGGTAGAAGGTGTGCTAGTGGACTGGCATGGTGGGCTTTTTGGTCATTTCATCGGGATCTTCCTTGGAATTTCCTAGCTGGAGATTCTGCATTGAGAAAGAGACATTCACCCGAAATCTTGGCATCTGAATTGAAAATTTTGAAGTAATGAGTTTTATATTATAATGATGAATCCATTGCACCATTTCTAATCACTAATATTTCATTTTACATTACATTTTTAATAATTTTAGTAAATTTGACATTTTTTAATTTTAAAGTCACTTAAATTTTATCATTTCAAA
Source organism: Avicennia marina (assembly GCA_019155195.1). Taxonomy (NCBI): domain Eukaryota; kingdom Viridiplantae; phylum Streptophyta; class Magnoliopsida; order Lamiales; family Acanthaceae; genus Avicennia; species Avicennia marina. The sequence continues at coordinate 2,684,192 of CM032770.1, read as the reverse complement.
TTCTTTTCTCAAATTCAAGTACTCCAATCCAAATAAATCCTCAAGCGACTTTATATACAAATTTTAGGATTTAAATTTATTGAAAAAAATCATATAAACAGGTTTCAATTCTATAATGATTTAAGTTCTTTTAAGAAAAAACAATGATTTGGAAAACAACTTAATTTAAATATTAGAAGGATTTGACATATGTTATAATATAACTTTATTAAAAACAATATAGTTGTGTTTGGATGGCATATCATTTCTAATTTCTCACTTTTTCAGAGAAAAAATTTAGAGAAATCTCCTCCATCTTATCATTTCTCTAGATTTTTCTTTGAGTTATTTCTATTTTTTCTCTTTTCTCAAATTCTTTTTTACCCTACCATCTACTATTTCCTCGCATAACCCTCTACCCAACACCTCCCCGCCCCCCGCACCCCTTTTCCCCATGGGCCTCATTTTTGGTTGGAGACAACTAAAATGTTATAGATCAAAAAATAAAGGCCTTCTACTTTGAATCTGTACATAAATACTCATTTTTAAAGAGGTTTCTCACACTCAAACTCAATTATGTTGTAATTAAGACTTCAATCTAACACTATTTTTTGAAATATCAGTCATGAATTACTACATGGGGTGAATGGATCTCCTTTCTATTGGTGGCCTCAAAGTACTCTAATACTAGATTTCTGCCCATTTGCCTCAACAATGCCCTTGTTCACATCCCTTTTCCTTCCATCTTCATATCGTCTATAGTCCACTTGCACTTTCGATCGCCATTTGTGTGCAAAAGGATTAGGCCGTTTAGAGGTTCATATAGGTTGCTTAGAGGTTAGATGAGGTTCAACCATGATTATAGGGTGCTGTCAACACTTTCAATGATATACACAAGTAGCCCAAGTGCGACGTAGGTTGATAGGCAACCAGACTAAGGTCTGCAACCATAGCATCCTTCGATCACCCATACACACCTGAAACTACTACAAATATGAGCTGAAACTCTTTGATTCGATGTTTTGTTTCGCCACGTCGTGGGTCATTTACTATCCTTTAATTGTGAGCATGGTTCCCTTAGGCTATGATGGTGAAGTTGATCTCTAGCAAACTCATATAGCAAAGGGGGTAACTAGGCCATGGTTTGGTGGGAAAACTTCACGATTTAAATCCATACAGTTTGGTTTGAAAAGTTTAGTCATCTCAATGGTAAAATTGCGCATATTCGAAGCCCTTTATGTTCTTGGTGAATGTTGAATTTTTTTTTTTTGTCTTTTTTTTTTGTTAGGTTAATGAAATTTTGACATGTGAATCAAAATTTTTGTCCCATCAATGTCAAAAATTGTGCATATTCTGATCCTTTAGTATTTTTGGTTGGTGTTGATTTTTTTGTGGGTTATTGAAATTTTTAATCTATTTCAGTCTCTAGATTTGTGAAGGTCTCACTCATGATTTATCCTTTATCAATGGCGTAAGTCAAAAAAAGAAAAACAAAAAAGTGATGCATTTTTGCATTTTTAATGTTAATTAACACGCTTATTTAGTCGCAACCAGTTGGTTTTGTTGTAATTTTTTATAATTGTTAGCTCATTGACTAGATTGTTACTACATTATTTACAATAAGGAAGTTCTCAAATAATCTCTAACTTGTTAGACAATGCTATTATTGAAATTCTACATGTTTGAAGAGCTTAAATAATGCTATAAAAAATATAATCTTATATTTAACTTCTTACTGAATAGTCATATCTTAATTATTTTTAAAAAGTAACTCGTGTTAATGGGTTGTGGTGAAAGGGATACGTCGTTTCGGTGGCCTGAAAATTTATTCTCAGCTACAAACAAGTCAATTTTATGTAACAAAACATTTTAATTTCAATGGAACTATGAGTTATACACTTAGTTAGTTCTTTTTTAAACTTTAGAATTTATTAGTCTTTATGCTATTCTTTTAACTTATCAAACATTAGTGTATGGCATTTTATTCTATACATATGTACATGTACTATTTATTTTGATAAAACATTGAACCTAAGGTTAATATACACAACCTAGACATTTGATAGAATTTGACTGGAGGCTCTTTATACATATTTTTAGGCTTTATTAGATTTGAAACAATACGCTCATGGATTTAGATTCACGTCAATTCAAATATTTAATTTCTATTTCATTTTAATCTTTTTGAGCCAAATTTCTTAATAAAATAAAAAAAATTGACACATGGCATGATAGTTTTTAAAGAGGATGCTTTAACTAAATAGTTGAGCTTGTAAAATTTTATATTTTATCATATTTTATATAGATGGAGAGAAGCCTAAAGTCAAGAGTTGCATTGCGTTTATTATTTAAGCAATATATTATGTATTCAAATTTATTTTAATATACTCCTTATGATAGTTTGTAAGATCTAATTTGTTTCGTTACCTTTCAATATAAATTTAGTTTAGAAATGTCATTACACATGTATTAACTATCATGATTGGTAGATTACATTAAAAAAATATTTATAACAAAATAATGAAAATATTCAAAGGTTAAAACTTTCAACCAATAACATTTTTAGAATAGTACATGATATCATGTTGTTTGTTGGCTAGCATGTATTGGACTAATTTTGAGCAATAATGCATAGAAGATGGAGTAGAGGCAACAAAATTTACATAATTCGGCTAAACCTATATCTGTGGATGAATAACCCTTTCTCTTGTACCTGTTTCGAGTACATCTTGGAGTGGGCATTCAAATAGTTTTTACCATTAGATTTCATTAGATTTGGATGCAAAATTTTCAATTTAAAGTATGAAATAATTTAAGAAAATACAACAGAAACATCAATGAAATAACTCGTATAAACTTAAAATAAATCAGTTGTAATGATAATTGTCTGTAATCAAAATTTTAATAAATTTGATCTACAATTTACAATCCACAATTTTGCTTTGGTTTGTTCACATGAACAATGCCTAGGCAAAGCTTGTCCAACGAATCTTTACGAGCTCTCTATGCTTTGAAAATTTTAATCTCTACGAACTTTCTGTGCTTTGAAAATTTTACATGAGAAAATATTGTGAAGGCTAGTGAATATTCTCTCTTGTGTAAAGTGGGGTAGACGAACAATAGCATGAATACTGCCGTCGTTATAGTATTGCATGAATAGTGCCCTTTTGTTCTTAGAATCCTTTCAATTAATTTATTTCCAAAAACACAATCTTTTATACTTTTTTAGATTTCTCTTACCATGTATATCCAATTAGGGCATATAGAATGGGCTTTGTGTGCTTTTGCATGAACCTTAAAATTAATTCAAATCTATTTTTTTAAATTATTAATTTAATTAATAATTAAAACTCATTGAAATTTTGTCCATTACTTTAGCTAATCTCATCAATTAAATAAGTTTTATCTTTAGTTAATAATCATATTATCAACAAACATAATAAGTACCAAATAATTCAATTTGTATCTTATCATTTTCATTTAATTAATCTTCATTAATTAAATCAAATGCTCATTAATAATTTTATGATTAACAAGCATAATGAAAAATAAATCTTTCTATTTTGTCTACTCCAATTGTAACAAAATTAATTCTACTATAAGACTTTTCAAGCCTCATTTATAACCTCACTTCACAAAAGCCTTCTTATCTCTGCCTTGTTCACGCATGTGTGACTTTTTTACTTTATTTTTACTTGACAATGAGTATAACTCAAAAGATATAGGTAATACTCAACATATGACCCATATCGTAGTCAAGTTAAAATAAAATGAATGGAATACATGAACTTTTTCGATCGTGAATACAAAGCGGTACAAGCATTTTGTCCTGATTTATCCTGATTGAGTAAGAATTATAAATTTATTCAAACTTACTAGCTTGATTATATGACACAATCAATGTTACATTGAGAGACTATATTCTATTGAAAACTCCTTTTAAACATATACTAATTTGATCAAAGATTTTCGTTATATAAAACATCAATTACTTAGGATAAAGGTTTGCTCACTTATAGTGAGACAAATCCACACACATCTTTATATGCATTTGGGCGACAACACGTCAGGCTAATAGCTCTATCTTATGTCAAAATTTTGTTTTAAATGCTTTAATGACATGTTAATTATCATACGCATATGACTAACATCTTGTCTCAAATTCAGACTCACATGCATTTAAAATGACCACGAAGCAACAAATTGAAAGTAATACGTGAATTCCATGTGTTTAATTCATCATTCAAGATATTATTTAAATACATTAGTTCTCAACAAAATATCAACATATATATATTTTCAATATCTTTTACTAAGTGGCGTGACATTCACTACATAAATGCATAGTGTACAAGTTATATCAATTTGACAATGGCCATTTAGAAAATCTCAATACGTGACTTGCGAATGAGTTTTTATAATTATATATTAAGAAATATTATATACATATTCACGACTTTTATAAATAAAACTCTTTAGCACGATCACATGGCCATACTCATAACTTTACACCATGATAAGAATTATATTTATGATCATGACTATCAAAATATTGATAAAATTATTAATATTTTATTAATTAATAAAAATAATATTTACAATCAACATATTTCATAAATAATTTAATATTAAAAGATATATTACTAACAATCTCCTAGTGCATTCTGACACCAATGGCTCTAATGGCAATTTGGTGCCTAAACACTTATCTTCTCTACATAGTGATTCAAGTACTTGTGTGATGGACGAGTTAGTAAGATAGAGTTATCTAAATTATTAGTATACGTAACTTTCTCTAAATGAATATTAAATTTGGATAAGACTACTTTTAAACAAGCTTGAGTCGTAAATTTGGATAAATGCAATGGCTTTATTTCGTTATTTTGTTGAGTTTTTTCCCTTTAAAGCATGCACAAAAAAAAAAATTTAAAAGTAAATTCTTTTTACTTGCACACACACAAATAGTTGTATTCAATTACTATATCTATTTTAATTAAATCATCATATAAAATAAATAATAATGACACCCTCAATGAGCATGCTAAATTTTTTCTAACTTAAAATTTTTTATTAATTTCAACAAATTAAAATTAAAATACTTTTAAATTAAAGTATATGAATAATTAATACATACATATATACAAATATATACGGAGTGAATTGAAAGATATAATAAATATAAAAAGAAAAATTAATAATTATATTAAAATATAATAAAGAAAGAAATTTAGTGTTTACCCTTAATGTAAATCTATGTATAATATTTAAATCATAACATGTTACGTACACACGTTATTATATTTTTTTTATATTACTATTTTGCATTATACTCCATGCAAATTTGATTAACAAAAATAAAATATTTAAAATCTATAATGCATCAGGCATTTGCATATTTTGAGAGGAAAAATTATATGAAAAATGCCAACTAAAAATAATAAATTAAAAAAATCGATAGAAAAGATGAAAAGAAAAAGAAACAAAGAAAGGGGAGGAAAAATATAAACTAAATGGAAGGAGCATTATGAGAAGTACGCCTTTATCACCTAATGGGAGTAACTTATCTTATGATACTTAATCAATGCCACGCAAGCGAGGGCAACAAAAGAAAATTAGCTAATACAATCAAAATCAGCTTTTTAACTTTAATATACAGTAATTGACCTACACTCACACACACGTACATATATTTACAATTTTAAAAATTAATTATCATATTTATATATTATCATATTATTCAATTATTATATAATATCATGTATACACAAATACACAAGCTCAAACAAAAAAAATACAAACTCATTAACAAATTTTTGTACAAGAAACACACTATTTTTTCCATTTGAAAAACAATAAACATAACCCATGTTTTGAAACACATCTTTCCACCTTCCAACGCCTGATCAAAACTAACACTGTTAAATATATTATTTTATAAAATTTTTATACAAATTTAAATTTTATCTTTTTTATATATATTAGTAACTAATTATTATCTAATTATTAGACTCATTTACAATCAAATTAATACATATATATATAATATACACTCATATTTATATATACTTATTTTTTACAGCTTGATCATTACTATTATAAATTTTTATATAATTTAATTATTATTATATATTTTATATTTATATTTAGATAAATTAATTTTTTGAAAAACATAAAATCTTACGTATAAACATTTTACTTGTCACAACCTTAAGTCTCACCAAACATCGTAACACAACAAAGCCCCTCTCCCAAACATAGTGCATATTTCCTAAAATTATTGTGCCAGGCAGTGCAACCGCAAGCACTTACCAAATAATGAACGTATCCGTAATTGCGGGCCACATTCGAAAAGGAAAGAAATAACAAACAATAATCCGAAAATAAATAAATAAATAATAAAAGGTATGCACAAAAAATAACTATAATTTCAAAATAAAATGCCGAAATTATAAATTAAAAAGTAAAAGAACTCAAACGCCACCTACCACGCAGCGGCCGCCAGTTGTAGTCGCTGGCTGATATTCAGAACAGAGTCCACCAGGTGTCTCTTCTCACCAGCACACAAAAATGGCGGCCACACGGGTCATATCGTCAGCGAGCAGCACCTTCTCCCGTAATTTGCTCTCTAGGAATCCTTTAGGGGGAAAACCTCAAAGCCTCAGCGTGTGCCTGAAGAGCAAGAGATTTTCGACGCAGAGAAGGCGGCTCTTGACATGCACGGCAATCCACAATCCCCAAGTTCAGATCAAGGAAGAGGGCCCGCCCGAAACCCTCGACTACCGCGTTTTCTTTCTTGATAATTCTGGGAAAAGGGTAAGGAAGAAGTGGGGAACTGATTTTATTTTGATTTTTGGGTGATTCTCTGGTTATTTCGGTTATTTTAATATAAAATTGTACCGTTGGTGGGTTCCAATTGTTAATTAGAGTGCTGCGTTGTAAAATCTGAACTTGTTTTGCTTAATGGTGCTGGTTAGCATTTATTCATGCTAGTACATAACATCATGCGACCATCCTCTGATTACCAATGTACCATCCATTTTAATAGTATTGGCGTTTTATGGTGCACTGTATTGGGAAGCAGTGAAATTTTGAAAAAAAAGAAAATAAACCAAAATCAATTTGTTGCTGTAAAATGAGAATCTGCAGAGAGGGGAAAAGAAAAACAGAATCTATTTCGTGCAGCATATATATTGGGAAATGGGGCATCTTATGACTGCTTAAAATGTAACTTTCCAAAAACGGTGAGAAACGAGATCAACTTGGTAATGGTAGAAATGTTGGGGAAAAAATCATTAGGTTTTGTTTCTTTCTCAACTTACAGATAATGTGTAATAGAGATCGTGTTCTTACTAAAATGCGGCGGTGCACATTCACCAGCTCATGTGAAGAACTGTGTTTATATTGCGTGCAGATTTCCCCTTGGCATGATATACCTCTGCACTTGGGTGATGGTCTATTCAACTTCGTTGTTGAGATTCCAAAAGAATCGAGTGCAAAAATGGAGGTTGCTACTGATGAGGTGTTCACTCCCATTAAGCAAGATACAAAGAAGGGAAAACTTCGATACTATCCGTATGCACTTCACCTTTTTATTTGAATCCCTTTTCATATTTATCTTTTATCAGCGCAACTCTCTTTTGTTTCTGCTCGCTTATTGCATTGCTCCTTGACATTATGGCCCCATTTCGTGTTCTTTCTGTTGTCTTTTAAGTTCTAATTTCATTTGGCTGAGTTGGTCCTTCCCAATGCACTAATCTTTACTCTTTTCCTTTTTATAGATACAATATTAACTGGAACTATGGACTGCTTCCGCAAACCTGGGAAGACCCTTCATTTGCAAACACTGAGGTTGAGGGGGCATTTGGCGACAATGATCCAGGTAGAGAGTTTTTTCAACATCATGTTATCCTTTGTTGTCAAGAAAACTTCTTTACTTGCCTTAAAAACAAAATCCATAAATGATGTAATCCTGCCAGTTAAATTGTAACACTTTTCATTATCATTATCAACACTCTTTCTCCACAGTTGATGTTGTGGAGATTGGGGGAAGCCAAGCAAAAATTGGGCAAGTGTTGAAAGTAAAGCCGTTGGGCGCTTTGGCCATGATTGATGAGGGGGAACTTGACTGGAAAATAGTTGCAATTTCAATAGATGATCCTAGAGCTTCCCTTGTTAATGATGTTGAAGATGTTGAAAAGCATTTTCCGGTATACAAATTTCATTTCCAGTATTGGTATATGTAAAAGTTCTTACTGTTATTATGAGTATTTAATTATCTAACTGTTCAATCCTGCACGCTTGTTCAAGCAATGAATAAAAGCTTGCCGATCTTGTTTTATTTGGTGGGCTTCCTCAGCAATTTTGTTAGCTGAGGAATCAATCTATTCCTTCATTTTCTATTCCCTCTTTCTTGGAAGAGAAAAGCAAACATGCGGTTGGTTGGTTTTTGGAAATCCATAATGCTTTCACTGAGGAAAGGTTCTATTATGAGGTTATTTCCTTAAAGACATCCAAGACTGATCCAAAAACGTCCCTCAGCTGGAGGAATGGGTTTTCAGAGGCCCACATCATCATAATTTGTTTCTTTGCTTTTAGTATCTTTTATGGAACTGATATATCTCCATCTAAACATCACATGTGATAGACAACAGTACAGTTTTGAGATTCATAGATCAGCTTGTGTTCATGCATGAGCATAAAACACTGTAGGTTCAGCACAGTAATTGCTAATAAACCACGCCACAAAGCTCTAGGTGAATGTTGGTGTTGGTGTTTGTCACATGTGAAACTTCTACTACTTGAAAAATTAGAAATAACGTAAACTGCTAAAATTTTAGCCTATGATAGACTTGTGTGTCAGATGAAGGTCACAAGCTCTTTTTTAACTTGGTCTTAGAGGTCTTATATATCTAAGTTCTGCTGTTCCCTGTATTTTGGACAATTATACCGAACTCATTTACGCTACTTTTTACAGGGAACTCTTACTGCAATCAGGGACTGGTTCAGAGACTACAAGATTCCTGACGGAAAACCTGCTAACAAATTCGGTCTTGGCAACAAGCCAGCAAATAAGGTATTATTTTGAATGTCATGTTGTACTTCCTTTCTGTTTGTATTTTCAAAGGTCTGATCGGCTTCATCAGAGTCATTTACAAGTTGCAATAGTAATTTATGCTGGAATAATTTTTAGTTTTTGCAAACGATGATTGTGAAAGAACTTATGTGATGCATATAAATTGACACTGTCTTTTGCAGCTCCTCATCACTTCATCCGAGTTTAACATTTTAAAAATGTCAATCTTGTTTTGTGATACAGGATTATGCTCTCAAGGTCATTACCGAAACAAATGAGTCCTGGGCTAAACTTGTGAAAAGATCTATTGCTTCTGGTGAACTTTCTCTTGTCTAAATGTGATCTCTAGAGTCTGATTAGCATGTTCTGTGTGTCCCGCCTGTGCTGGAAACTCCTGATATTTATTCGTTGAGATTAAGATATTGGCTGGCTGGAAAAAAGAGGAGTATCATTTTATCAATGCAACTGCTCATGTCTCGAAATGTACTTATCTTGAAAAAGGTTTTTTCAATAAAGTGACCTTCCTTCTTCACCATGCTTCTGTAGCCTGTGTTTTATATATCCCCATCCCCCGAACTTAAGATAACCTCAATAGGGAAAGAACTTCGATGTTTTCAGAGCTTTCATATCCTGATGCAGCAATGCAGAGGAGAAGAATCCACTAATATTAAAAAGAGTAGCATAGAATTTACAGACTTCACGGAAATGACTGGTGCCGTCTCTAGCTAGCTAATCACTGCTGCCTTTTCCATTGGTGCTTGTTTGAATATGACGTGAAACCCATCTGGCTGACGAGGATCTCACCATCTCAGTAGGAAAAGCAGCGTGGATTTTGACGACGGAGAGTGAGATGGGCGCTGTGGGTAGTAGGTGAACACTGAATACTAATCGAATGGCTGTCAATTTTGTTAATCTTCAGTATGGCCCACTGACTCCATGACAATAAACTCTTTACTCAGTTCACGTTTTTCTTTTGAAACTAATGACGTCAATTAAAAAAATTAATTAGAAGCTTTATATATGTTTTGAGGCTTAATGAAATAGATTTCTTGTGAACTTTATTTATACTTAATCGTGGTAATAAGTGGGGGTCTCCGGGAAAAAAACCTGATTTTCTCGGACGGAAAACAAAAATCCATACTCCTACATTGGACGTCCCAGCAGAGAGTATAAGATTTCGTCATATTCACAGAATATCTCATCTGAAATCATAAATCAACACCAGCAGCCAAATAAATGTGAGAGTTTACATACATATCCCTAGAATGCAACAAAAGCAGGAAGGAAGAAGCTCCATTAGCACTAAACCAATAGATACACCTAGTTCTAGTACAACCTTGGATCTGGAGTCCTTGTCCCGTGGTTACGAAATTCAAAAATCCCAGAGAAAATCAGCGGAATGGCTTCTTTTACACGGGAACTAATTCGAACAAGCATGCACGTTTATGAAGAAAGAACAGAGTATTATCTACAACACCCTCCAAGACAAAGCAAGAGAGAATATACAATTTTACGTGCATGTAATAGCCAGTGGACTTCAGCTTGTTCCGTGGTGCAAGATTTCATGGTTTGTCAGAACGCTACGCAGTCTCCGTTGTCTTCTCTGCAAGCAAGGGAGTCGAATTCATCCCGTCAACTACGGTACCTGGATGCTCATCTTCATTATACCTATCAACACTGTGAAGGAAAACTCCTGCAAAAAACCAACAGCACATTTAACGAACCACCCTCCACTGGAAATCAACTACACGTGGTCAAATATGAGAATTTGTCTACAGCCACTATGCAATTGATAGCATCTTAGGTGGTTTACATTATTCTTGGTAAGATTTTAATCCACTTAGCGCTAGATCCAACATAAAATTAAAATCAAAAGTCGACAATAGGACTATGTACCTATTAACCATATTCCAGCAGCTATGAACAGAACCGCTGTTAAAATAAGAGCGGTGACCCTCCAATTGTGCACATGATCCTGCAGAGTGAGCAGAAAGTAGCCTTTATCAGGACCTCGTAAAATCAGGCAGATGGTTACATCAATGCATCTGAGTTCATAGTCAAGATATCATTTAGGTTATGGAGTTGGGTACAAATGCTATTTTACATTTCTTAAGCACAGATAGTGCCACTGCAAGTAAATTAATATTCCTAATACTCAAATATACGAAATTTTAGAGGGACTGGTCTTTCGGTTGGATTTCCAGGAGATCTTATGAAGTTTTAGCTGTTTCTGAACTTGGTTTAGTGTTTTCCCAAGGTACACACCTCAACTCGTGTGCTCATTTATTCTTCTAGATAGTTAACTAGCTTTGATGTTCATTTAATTTGATTTCACACGACATAGTTTTCTTCTTGTATATGAGCCCAAAATTCATAAGGTATTTGTATGAAAAAATAATATGAATCTAATGAATGGGACAAGCACACATGCACATACCATTTTCCAATGCCTTTTTTGCAAGAATCAGAATATAATAGTGGTGCATGCATAACGTGGAATCAAGTACATAACATAAATCATCCACATTTGAACTACTACAAAATTATCATTTTTGGCAATTTAACCAAAGTACCTGTTCCACTTACAATAACATCTCCAGCTCTAGGAGGAAACAAATTAGCAAACTAGATAACTAAGAAGGCAAACCTGGAGTAGCCCGACAAGAGGAGAGGACGGCACATCCCCAAATACATGAATGGATACTGTGGATATTGCCATGGATAAAGGCCTGAGACTAGGCCTAACACAATGCAGGCAAACAAAATTTACAGGGGCCTGCGTGAAACAATGGCAACTTAACTTGTAGTTGAGTTTAGAGCTCAAGATACAGATGCTACAGCAGATAATACTGACTGGAAAAATAAGAGAACCATTAATACTCAATCAAAAGGGTAACATTATAAACCACCAAGTGAATAAACAAAAATAATATACTAGCACCTAGTGGCATTCAGATCTAATTTTCTGCTACCCAATTGTGCAAAACTCCCACTGCCACAACCCAGAGGGTTATTTAAATATCAGTAATTATACTCTTTTCATTATAGAGAGCGCAAAGCTAAGACAAATTCCCACTCCAAACAACCAAATAGCTATCCCATCAGTTGAAATTTTATAAGCAATGTTTTTTTTTCCACCCTGTACTGGCTGACTAGGACCAATTGCATAAGAAGGTGCAAAAAAATTCAAGTGGCAGAAAAAGATAAACCAGATAAATAAAATACAGATAATCTAAGTGTCTGACGCAACAATAAATTTTATTAACCTACATGACATATTCATCCTACTACAACAATGCCATTCCTCAAACATCAACATTACCATTCACAAAAACTCAAAGACTATCTTAACATTCACATAAATATTAGGCAGGTCATATATTAGTCACATCGAGATGCAAGTGAAGCAACCCAATACATTTAAGTTAACTAAACAAACATTGCCATGTGCACAAATCAGATGTGTAACGACAAAGCAGAATCTTAGTAACAGGTGAGAAAGATACATAGACAAAGCATAGAGCAACAAAATTCAAATTCAAAAAAATAAAAAATAAATAAATAAAAGGGATGCGACAAAGTCCTCAAAAAGGCCATTCTGAGCAGAATATTGCAGCACATCTATCACTATGAAAGTGATACACAAGGTTGAGATTTGGCCACAACAAATAAAAGTATTTTTTGATGAACTATTGACAAAGCAATGTTCCGTGCTTGACACAATCCAGGTAGCCTTGTCCCAAACACATTTTCACACTACTGAAGCTTGAATATATTTACTACTTCCTGCAAGACTCATTGGACATCAACAGCAACAACGCTATGAGACAAATAACATAAGATAACTGGGAAAGGTACCTGAGTAGCAAATACCAGCAGTTCTCCAATGGCAAAAAGTGCCAGAAAAGCATACAGGCTCTTAAAGCAAAAGGCAGCAAAGCAAAATATTGCTCCAACGAATGTTGCCAATGATAGAAGCTACATCAAAAATAGTGAGAATAACCTTAGAAGAAAGCCAACTATAGATAAACACACATATATATGCATTTGAATATAAATATAACATATTTAAATAACACATTCATTTTAAAAATTTTATCTGGAAATTTAATGTTTATGTTTGCTTGGCTTCTACCTCAAAAAATTCACATACTTCAATCATTACACTTTTTAAATTTTATCTCTTTCTCTTGCTTACTTTTACACGATTTTTGAAAAAAATACACCTAAAAACCAAAACAAACATAATCAATGCCTCGCTCAATTCCACAAGGTCAATTTTACCATTAAAGACCCAGCCATTGATTAGACTTTTCAGGGAAAAATTACATACAAAGAGTCTGGAGAGACTAAAGGATTACTTAAATATGCACCATGTTTCATAAGTAATGACTCCATTTCACCTCTAGAGGTCCCAAAGCATCAAATTGTCATCTACAATTTACTCCATGTGGACAACATACTTCCCTTCTCTTGCCTATTTACTATGCATAGATTGGGGAAAGGAAGGAAATCTATTAGAGGAGTCCACTAAATCATCTCTGCTTCAATTAGACAGTCCACCTAATATTGTGAAGTGGAAAAAAAAAACATTTAATACCATGTCAATTCAGATTGTGTAGAAGTTCAGAATGCAAACTCACCTTAAAAGCATTGGATATGGTGGAAGTAATAAGATCAAGAACAAAGCCACCTGCAATGGAACCCAATATTCCACAGACAGCCGTAACGCCTCCGAACATATAATCTGCATTGCTCTGGACACAGGGAGTATCAATATTAACACTAGAAAAAGAAACAAATATTCATTTAAGGGACAGAATAAATTTTTTCTATGAACATAATTTAAAACCATCCTCAAAGATGCCATTCTTAAGGGGGCACTAAAAGCTTACCATGTGATATATATTATAGCCTGCCTTTGGTCCCCAATAAGAATAGGCACCTATAACGAAATTGTATGCAATGTAGCCTACAACAGCCATTACAAAAGAGGAAAAAATTACAAAGATGAATAGCAGTAGTGAGCAATCTTAAATTCATTGCATGTGAAAGCTGTTTGGTAGGATTTAACCATTATCATTGTTATTTTTTGCTACAGGTATCAAAAATCTAGAGACAGCACATGGAGAAAACAGTGTATCAGAATAGTATCTATAGAAGAAAAATCTATTGCATAAGTTTGTTGCTGTGGTAGAAAGAAGATTTACCAAGAACATTCACCACATAAACCTTGTCAAGCAAAAGAACTTTCATCTCTCTCCCAAATATTGCCAAAGCTGTTGACCTGAAATATATAAAATTCACTCAGAAAATTATCCAATTAAGCTGTAAAACAACTTTTGCTCCTCTCAGACATGTTTCTTGAGAGGAACATATTATTTAGAAAGCATTTATGACTAAACGAAAACCAAACTTTGTACTCTGCAGAATAAATTAGCTCATGGTAATTCCCCACCTTGAAGTTTTAAAGCTTTCATCTGCATCCACTTCCCTTCTGGAAAGTTCACCACCTTTATAATTGGAATAGATGCATTCATTTATAAATTCCATTAGTAAAACCATGAAAACTATGAATAATTTTTTCTAGAACAACAAAATTTAAAAGGAAATGTAGGTAAATTAATAACCACAGAGAGGCACAAACAATATCTATCGCCCAAAAAAATGACAATCTAATCAGTTGTAGAAGCATGCACTTTGAAATGGAAATTAGAAAACTAAAAGAAAACAACCAAGATAGATATGATAAGTACAGTACATGTCCAGGCCTCGCATTTATCAATACATTATATTTTATTCCATATTTATACTTGAATATACTCAATTATGTTACATCACTAATCCAATTAGAAAATATGTTTTACTGTAGAAGTAGAACCAATAACTATCAGGTGAGTGGTGCATCATCAAGGGATAATAATTTTTCCAGCCAAGTGTTCTTTCACCTCAAAATTTAGGACCGTTAATGGAATTATCACTTCGTTACTGATAAAGTGTTTTAAAAATAGTTATTCAGCACCTTGATCTTCTGAGCCATCATCCACTACAGCCAATGGTTTTTTATATCCAGCAGGAGTGAAACCTGAATGAAATAGCCATTAGCAAATGATTGTTAGACAAATTGGCATCAGGGGCACAGCAACCGTCAAGCACCGACCTTTCAACTGCAATGGTTTCATCACAAATCCTAAAATAGCAAAGGGGAGCATCAAAATCGCCTCCACCCAGAATGCCCAACGCCAACCGAAGTGACCCATCTATAATCAAGCACAAAATGAAGAATCTGAAGGATTTTAATAAAAATTAAAAGATGTGATTACATCTGAGATGAAGACAAGGGAGATAAAATCATAAGCCTTTCATGTGTGGGAGGAAATTAGAATTCACCAATTGATCAAAGATCTAACCAATACAAAATTAGTTATTAGATGTTTTGCCATGAAGTAATCAAGAATGAACGTACCAATCCACCATAAACATACCCCACCGCAACGCCTGTTGGTATACACATGTAAAAGGCTCCCAGCCATGCTGTTCTCTGTTACAGGGAATAGCATGTCATGTTCAAGAATTCAAATGCAAAGAAATAGAATAAGTATGGGCTCAAAAAATGAGATGAACTAGGTATAACAGTGACGGAGGAGCAAGTTGTTGCTTAAAACCCAGTTTCCTAAAGGTACTGCTCTCTTGGATGAAAGAAAAAAATACAGCTAATCCCTATATATTACTAAAATGCATGCCAGAAACGAACTGCTGAAAACACAGACTTCCTTCATAGTGCTTCAATATGTGAACTGCAATAACACAAATGCCTTGAGGATGGATTATTGAAAAATTTTCTATATAAATCATGCATGAAGTTTTAGGACAGACATCGCACCTGAGTAACTGGGGCATTATCATCTATGAATGGTGCAGCAAGACTTATAAATGAAGCCTCACCAACACCAACTAGCCTATTGAAAACAAACAGGCAACAAAGAACAAAGTTATACATAGAAAGGAAACAAATGCTGCTACATAAGTCATGTAATTCACATAATTCTCCTTACATGCGACTGAATGCAATGGACCAAAAATTAAATGAAAAGCCACAAAAAGTAACTGCAATGGTCCATACGGTCAAACCAACTCCAATAAGCCTAAAAGGATTGACGCTGCAAAGTTCATGTAAACACAAGAATAAGAAAAGATTAAAATTAGGGATGTAGGCTTTGCAATTTCAAGTAAAGTACAAAACATCAGAAATTGCATAAGAGTTTATTTCCCTGCTCTCATCACATTTTAAAGCTGTAATTCAGAAGATATGGGCACGAACATTAAATAGATTTTGAGACATTTATCAGTATTTTGTGTCCCATCATCTTGTAGCTGTTGGAAGCATTGGCCCGCAAGACACTAACAAGTCAACGCAAGATATAGTTGACAGATACAATTATTAAATTCCATAACTAAATCAGGGAAGCCTTAAAATCACAGGTTCTCAAGATGCCAGGTACAAAGGAACTAGAAATGCAGAGCTTAAACATTAGGGCAGAAATTGGAAGCTCAGGAAATCAAAAACTTTCTTTGAAAATCATGTTTATTTGAATATTCCCCGAAATTATATCACATTCATTCTCTACATATCCTAACCTCACAATTTCCCTTCAAAATTTCAAAACATCAATCCTCTCTTACCTACAATAAAACCTAAAATAATACGTCACATCGATAATCATTAATTATGTCCCCTATATATATATAACTCGTCCCAGAATATATATCAAAAAATTTTTCATGCCATTTTCATCATTGTGAGTTAAATAGAATCCAAACAGAGCAAAGAGAACTCAAAGAAAATTTGAATGCACAATTAACCTTTCATTTCATAATAGTCCATTTTTGGAAATTTCTTTTTTTTTTTTTTCCTTCTGAAAGAATTCTACTTTCTTTCCAGGAAACCAATACCATTTGCTGCACTTACATCTCCTATCCATCTCCACCCGTTTTCATCATTCAAAACCACACACAATCATCAATCACAATATGGAATGAAAACAGCCACAACAGAGAAGATTATTACCTCTTGGCAGAAGATGCAAATATTGGAGATGCCACCAAGAGTCCAACCATAAAAGCAGATGATATAACTCCATCCTCAAAATTATTCAGGTTAAAATCACCTCTGCATAAAATTATCATTAGAACACACAACAAAAACATATACATAATTGAATATCTTCAAAGTGAACCTGTTTTTCAAAAAAATCAGTAATATGTCATCCAAAAATGATGTTAATTTAGCACTTCAACAAACTCGTACCAAAGTAGAACATATACAGTGCCAAAGACAAATTAAACTAATCAACAAATTTAACAACTACAAAGGAGGCTTTTCACTTGGAGGAAGTAAATTAAAAATAAAACCCCTTTGCGTTGTTTACGAAACAACAGAAAGTTGAACATTAAAAACTTCTAATTTTTCCTTCTGGGAGGAACAAATGTAACCTATTTACTTAGGCTTTTTTTTCTCTCCTTTTGGGGGGCCGGGGGCGGGGAACACATGGAAGCAATACTTAAGCAGAATTTTCAGTGGAAAAGAGAATCTGAAGAAAGCTGAAACAGAAGAGGATACGCATCTACTTTTATGATAGAGGTGAAGAGATGATATGGTAATGGATGTTTAGATGCAGTATGCAATTTTTCAAGTGAGCTCAGAAAGTGTACATTACTTATCTTCTCGTTTCAAATTAGTGAGGAAGAACAGAAGTAAATTAGAGATCTATAAAACTAAAGTCCTGCCAAAAAGTTACAACTCTCTCAGTTTTCCCTCTCCCCTTGCAATTAAACATGATTCATATCGAACACTGTCTACCATTTTAGGCCTTTTCCCAAAATATAAAGGAAAGAAAGGGTGGTTCGCATAGGGGAATTTACATTTTGTTACTGTAAATTGTTGGTACGAGGAACAAGAGGCATAAGGGAAGGAATTGGGTAGGAACGGACATGAACAAACAGGAAATATTCTAATTGAAGCTAATGTAGCCATATAATTTTTATCCACCTACGTCTCACCCACTTCTACTCAAGAAAGAAAGAAGTGGCTAATAAGGGTAAAGAATTCCGCGTTCAGTACCTACCCATGTCAGTCAAACCCATAATCCCATTAACAACATAACAATTGTTGCTCTTTCCTAACTGGTCAAAACCCCTTTTTTTCCCAATTGGGGGTTGGCATTTTGTATAGTCCATAGCTATAGCCATGCCAAAAAACTGAAACAAAATCCCACCACCATGGAGAAAATAAAAATATGCAAAATAGTTACACCTCTTATTAATGAAGGAAGCCGAAAGGCTTCAGCGTCAGATTAAGGCACCAAATGCAGATGTCTAACTTACTGAATTCCACTACCAGATGAGCATGTCCCACTTGGCGAGCAAGTTCCACGGCTCCCATTTACACCATTACTTGCTATTGCTCCGCGATCTATGTAATTGATTAAGTTGATTACACAAAAAATAACAAGCAACCTGCCAAAGAGCAATCCGAACAGACAATGGGGAAATGAGTATCAAAATAGAAAGGGTAAAATACCACAGATTAACAAAAGACGCAGACAAGCCCTATTCCTTTACATCTTAAAATCGCCTAACGGGATAATGAAGTCAACCCTGAACCCAGTAACAGGAAACAAAACACATCATTTTCCCGGTTTATCCACCACACAAGGCAGTTAAATTATCTGATTACAGACATTTTTTATGCCCAGATCACTGAATTACGGAGAGGACTCGAGAAACAATATGCAAGCCCTTGGCACTCAGACAAACGCCAATTTCTAGGGATCCCACATGACCTAAACGCACAAGATTCCATCTTTTCCACTCCCTACAGTTAATTTCTAAAATTCATCTACAGAAACACAGATATTGTCATAATTAAATCAACATACAGAGACACAAACAAACATGAAAAATAAAGGTGATGAAAACCCTACCTTTTAGGGGTAAACCATGAAGGGTTGGTGGCTGACAAGCTTGGAGCTCTGGCCATGCCTTTTCCCGACTCCTTCTCGGTCTCCGAAGCAACGGCTACAGATGGAGCTTCCGGACCCTGATTTGAATGCGGGTTTGGAATTGGGTCCTCTGGCTTCGCGTCTCCCATGAAAAATGAGTATATTCACAATATATTCCGCAGATTAATTGCTTTGACTAGTGGCAACCATTTAAATTTTCCTTCCTGTACTTTGCTCTCCTTTGTGTTTTTCTTTTGCGTTTTAACTTTTGTGGCATATGATTTTTATTTTTTATTTTTATCTTTTAACCCTCTGTGAGTCTCTGACTTTGTCTCTCAACTCACTTGAATGGAGAGACAATTGTATAGGCGAAGTTTGTTGTGATTTGTTGCATCAAATTGGGATTATGAAAATCTTTGGAAGATTTTAGTTGGATTAGTTTACCAATTCATGATTATCATTGTTTGTTACTAATTTGTTTATGGATAAGATATTTCATGTTTTTGTATGTATCTATGCATTTCTATTTTCAACAATATAAAAGATTAGAATGACGTTTGCCAAGAGAGTTTTGCTCCTGAGAGTGAATCCCTGTTCGATTACTACTATATTTTATTTTATTTTCTTCTTCCTTTTTAATGCACTATTTTTTTCTTACCATATTTTTTATTCAAATTCTATGGCTTTAGACAAACTAATTTCTAATTTTTCTCCTTTTTTAAATTAATGTATGTTTATTCATCTATGATATTTATATTTCTTTCAATTTATTTTTATTTTCTAAATTTATTTTTATTATTTAAAGTTACAATTTTATAGTATATTACAATTAAGAAAAATATAAAATTTATAAATAATTTACACATATAATATTTATTTTTAAATTTTGTAAACGTTAAAGTTAAATGTGAAAATTTCTTAGATTCAATTTCAAATAGTCATGAAATTAATTATCAATTATAATAATGATATGTATTTTATTTATTGAACCATATAGACAGTATTGGATTGAATGATTTTAATCCAAACTTGAAGCTAGTGATTTCAAATTTTGATCCGTTGCCAAAGTGCTAAAGGAAAAGTCACCTAAAATGATATGACTAAAAAATATTAATGAAATGTATAATCTAGTTTGTTGATTATAAATTGGTGATATAGTTGATATAATAATTTAATTTTATGAAACCTTTATTAATATTTCATTTCAAAATAAGATGAATTTGAACTTTTTTTAAGTAGGACTACTTTGAAATTGGTATTTAAAAATCGAGTTCAAAAATTTGAAATTTACCGATCCCTAGTAAAATGAAGGGTTTTAGATAAACCTAAATTTGATTCTTATATAATTTATTTAAATTATGTAAGTCATACTAATTTGATAAATGTATATACATCTACACATACTATATGATCAAACATGAATCCTACTTTTTGCATATTCAAATGTAAAATTATTAAATTAACTTTATTATTAAAATTAATTTTTTTCTTTTCCATTTATTGTGTTTTTTTTTTCTTTTATTTTTCTCTCTACCATATGTTTGGCTTACTAAACTATCATTATTTTATTTTTTTGATTTTTTATTTTTTCTCTACCTTTTGAAATATATGTATATATTTTTTCTATCCTCTTTTTTAACTTCTTCATTTAAAAAAAAAAAAAATCATACAAACTGTTTAGATTATTAAATTACGCTTGAGGGTAAATTTTTCATTGAGTTGAAAAAAATTACTTTTTATACAAACTGTTCATACAAATTTTTTTTATTGAGTTGAAAGAAAAATAAAATATCAATTGATAGAAAATAAGAGATTGAGTTGATATTTTATTATTTAAAGTATAATATCAATTGAGTTGATATTTTATTTTTCTTTCAACTCCTTTTTATATATATTTTTTTATTTATCTTTCAACTCCTTTTTATATTTATTTTTTTTACTTTTGGATATTTTTTAATTTACAATACTTTTTATTTTTATAATTTAAAATATAAGAAATTTATGATATGTTATAATTAATAAATATATAAAATAAACTACATACATAAAGTTTATTTTCAATTGTCTATTTTTTAATTTTATTCAAGCAAATGTTAAAATTGAAAATTTCTCATGTTACATTCTTTAAAATCCAATAAACAAAATATCAACTATAATAATGATATTTATTTTTCATATCAAAACTAAACAGATGTATTATATTGAATAATTTCATTCCAAACCTGAGAAAAATGATTCTGAATCTTAACTCGCTCCATAGTGCAAACCAAATGCGACCTTAGTGTTTTATTTTGCTGATTAAATTCACGTGTAAAATGTTTCCACGACTGATTAAAACTGTAGGAAGAAAACAACATAATTGGTCATTAGAGATTACGGAATAATTTGAAGACAAGGCTTCTTTTATTTGTTTAACGCCCTGTCATTTTAAAAACTAAGGCTAAAAAATAAGATGTATGCATTCACAAATTAATTTATGAATTATAAAATTATTATACTTTAAATAATAAGTATCAAAATTAAAAAATATAAATAATATTTAAAATAAGGAAACAAAAGAAAGGAAGACAGAAATTTGAAAAGAAAGGGTGCAGGAGAGAAAAATAATAAATTAAAAGCTATTCTCCAACCATTTTAAGTAGGAAATAATTTCTATTTTACTGTGAAAAACCAGGGAGGTAAAAACCAAAATGTAAAAATTTAAAATTCCTGTAATTAATTAACAATACTTAAACAATAGTTATATATATATATATATATATATTTTTTTTTTCTGTTTTAAAGTAAAAAAAGCGAGGGGGAAAACCAAAATATAAAAAATTAAAATTGAAAAAGTGATTGTTCAATTAAGGCCAGTCCATCCAGCTTTACTGGGCCACAGAGGCACTGGCCCGTTATCCTTCCACTGCAAAGAGCGGGAGGTTTTCGCTGCTCTGTGAAACCAGCCTGGCGCAGACCCCTCCTCTCTAAGGATCAGGAGGCCCATGCCTTCGCAAGGACCCCGACACCCAACTCCCAGCTTGGAACGGGCAGGCCAGCAATTAGCCTATCTACAACCCAGCTGGCAGGACTAGCCCAACGTCCAATCACATTAATGCCCCCACTTAGGTTACAAGCCCACGTTACCAAGCTCGGCGGTTGCTTGTGTATAACTCATTCATAATATAGGCGCTGGACTTATTGTTAATTAGCAATGTGGGATCTAATATCCCTCTAATTGCAAGTTCAGATAATTAAGTTGGGTTGTCCAGATTTGCGAATGGATACAGTATATGTTTTGTGAATCTCTTGTTCATCTACATTGAATAAGCTGTTAGCTGGGATCAAAACAATTTTGGATTGAAAGAATACAGTAAAGATTTCTTTGACATGGAATCAATTCTTGCACCCAAAAAATTAATCAGCAGGGGCTTTATTTTTACTTTCATCTCACAGACTTGCACTTCCAAAAAGCATATATTATGAAATTGACACAAGATTGATTTGCCTTATCTTAGACATCCATTCATACGTCTCATAAAAAGAAGTGGGGGCAAGACAAGAAACCAATTCAGAGCAAAGAATTTGTTTCCGTGCATGACTGTTAAATCTACGACTTATTCACAAATAATGCAGGAAACCAACTTCGCAAGGCAAATACATGGTACACCTTGCCGTTCGAAAGCTGGTGCTTCCTTTATGATGTAATTTTTTCTGTAGTCCTATGTTTTATAGATGCCAACTGACTTTGAACTTGGACAAAAATTGCAGAGTAAGTTGATAAAATAGAGTTTAAGGGAAGTCAGAATGAAGCTCAGGACAAAACGCATTTTCAAGACATCGTTGTTTGACTGCAGCGAAATTTCAGGCACAAAATATCAGCCAATCTCATAAAAGAGGAGCAGACTGAAGCCCAACTAAGCAACCATCTCTTTAGGAATGCATTCTAATGTCTGTTACTTGTCATCTCATTCATCGTCAGCCAGTTAACAACACATTTCAGACTTAGGAAGTTGTAATTTTGTAATTAACACCCCATTTGCAAAACGTTTTTGGAGAGGCTTCATTCACAATTGCTGGAATTTTGACAAAATCCTTGAAGGCTCATAATATCCAACGAGGTTCTGAAATCTAATTAGGTCTCATTCAGTTAGATTTCCAGGCAAGAGAACTATTACAGAACCAAAAAAAAAAACATTGGCAATGTCAAAAAAAAAGACACAGAATCAAGTATGCTTGAGCGTAGGAAACATACAAAACGGAGGAAGTCAGGAGTTTACCATATCAATTCGGTTTCCGGCGGCTCCAGATGATTGTGGTAGCTGAGAAGAGAAAATGTATCTATGTGGGACATGGGCAATTTCCCACCAATCTTCGCCTCTGTCGTGCTGACAGCGTCTTTGGAGATGAGGGCAGTCCTGAATCGACAGGTGCTGCAGTCTGCTCAGCCGCGCAATGGCTACTGGGAAAGAGTTCAGGTTGCGACAATCTGATATTGCCAGTGTTCTTAGCCATACAAAATTATCCAACCACTCTGGCAAACCTGTGATTCTGGGACAGCCACGTATCTCTAGACTCCTTAGCAGTGTGGCATGCATGATCCCCACGGGGAGATACTCAATCCGAGGGCAATGGATAATGGCCAAACTCCTAAGCCCACAAAGATGCTCTGAATTGTCGGGAAATGCCGCTAAATTCGGACATACATGATCGAAAAGTATTCAAATCTTGTGAGACGCTGAAATCTAACAGATTAAGTTAGGCCACTGCAATTCTCAATTGACAAAGATTGTAGAGATGCCAGATGCCCTATCACGTTGTCCGGCAAGGTTACTAAGCTGTGGCAATCGCTTATCTCCAGAGACTCCAATGCTGTGAGATTTTGGAATCCCTGTGGCAGTACCAAGAGCTCCTCACACCAGCGTAACGATCAAGGATTTGAGGGAAGTCAGACCTCTAAGTTCTGAAGCAAGGGACTGAAGCTTAGGACAGGAGCTTATTTTTAGGCACTCGAGATTAAACTTATCTCTCAGCAAGTTTTGAGGTAAAGATATCAAATTGCCAAAACCGCCAATTACCAGGGTTGAAAGGTGGGACAATGCCTCCATGCAGTTCAGTATCTCTGAGTGGCATTCTTGAAGTTCCAAATGCTCCAGTGACATAAAAAAGGGGACCGAAACAAGGTTTGGAAACTTCTGGATGATAAGTTTTCAGAGTTTTGGGAATTTCTTTTCAATCAATGCCCAACCACTCATGCAAACTCGAAAATCTACCATGAAAAGTTCTTGGAGAAATAGAAATGGTACTGTGACATCTTCACCATAGAATTCTTGACCAATGGATGTAAGTTTACTCATTCCTTCCATGTGCAGTGTTTTGAGACAAGGAAAATGATCTAGAATTGGCAGATGAATACATCCTTTACAGTTTATTAGAACCGCCTTGTCCAGGTTGGGAAGATTCCGGTGTGGAAACCTGATTCCTGGATATCCTACTATGAACACATTATTTAGATTTCTGTGGCTGGGAGCCCTTCAAAAGTTCTCCTGCCAAGTGTGTATCAGAAGTAGTAGGAGGCGATTCAGGATCCTCAGAATCTGAAGGCCCTGGTGTGAGAGGCTTGTTCACCTCAAATCTAGCAGCATTAATTGGCTGCTGAAGCAGGATTCACGATCAAATCTGCACACTCGGGGTCCCCAAAGAGCCCCAGTGATTTTAGATGTGCCTTGACTATCAAATTTGCTGCTCTAGCTTCCAAATAACTCGTAAGCGCTCCACATGCTTAATTTTCAACTCACCTCGGATGTTCAAATGCTTTAGTTCATATAGGCTTCCTAATTCAACGTTTTCATGACTCTTACACCGAAAATATTTATTTAAGCTGTAAAGCATCCAACTCTTCCAAATCACATTTATTTCCAGTTGCAGACTCAATTGCTGCTTTAATTATCCTCTTGACCTTAAAGTCAGGTGATACAAAAACCCAAATTCACAAATCGAAATATTTCTTCACCTCGTCGTCGTTGTAAATCATTTGAGCCAGAGTACTCTTCCCAATGCCTGGAGTACCAAGTATAGATACCACAGGCCCCAGATGACAGTAACATCTTTATAAGCTTGCTTTTGTCTTCCTCTCTTCCATAAACCTCGGATCCCATCCCAAAGGAGCTCGTTTCCCTCATCTCGAATTTCCAATATGTATCTTTACTATCGCTTAACCGTGAGTTGAGTCCTTCCGCCAGGGCCCTCAGCAAGTCATAAAGAACTCTTCTGTGCTTGTTGAAATTCACAGAATATGATCCGGAACCACCCTTTAGCCAGGCAATAAATTCTTCGAGTATATCCTCTACCTTGGAGGTTTCATCTTAGATCCGTGAAAGCCAAACTCTGACTGCATTGTCTGTCGCCTGCCGCTCTTCGACGTGCTGGATAACAGCTTGGGCCATCGGCAATATCTTCCGAAGCTTCTTAAATCGATCTTCAAGCTCCCGGTAATCGGACAACTTCTAAAGAACTGGATCGGCCATTTTGTCGAAAACAACCTGCAAAAGTGGAGCCATGACTATCTCCGCCATCTCAAAGCCCAGTGCATATACAAGATAAGGAAACATATGATGGATTGTTGAAAAGCAGCGTAATTTGTATCTGCCTGTGAACTTAAATTTACTTCAAACTTCCGCAAAAATGGTTTAGTCAAGTCAATCAAATCGTTGGCCAAAAGTCTCCTGGAAAATTTCGTCCTTTTATCTTTTACGCGCCATCTCGTCGGACTGGTGGCCTGCCCGAGACGAATGTGACATTTTTCACAGTGGTGATGGCAGTGGGCGAGGATGCCTCCCCGGCCTCCGCCCCTCGTTCTTGAAATTTATGGAAGAAAAAATATATATATCAAAAAAATAATTTTAATTATTTTTTAAAAAAATTCTATGAAAAAAATTAGAATTTAAAGAAAGAAAATTTATTTTCTCTCAAAATATTAAAAAAATATAAAAAAATTATTTTAACTGTTATTCTTCTTTTAAAAATTTTACTAATTCAATTTCTTTTATTAAGTTCTTCATTATTTTTTCTTAAATTATAAAAAAAATTAATTTAAAATTTTTTTTTATTTTTTCTCTTTAATTTTTTTTATTTTCTAATTAAATTTCTTTTAAAAAATAAAATTTTAAATTTCTTTCATTTTTTCTTTTTTATACTATTTTCTTTTTCACCTTAAATTCCTAAAACCAAACACACTTCTTGTCTCGTCGTCCTCTCAATTTCCCATTGGTGCTTTGGAGAAAAAATTAAATTTAAAATTAATTTATTAATAATATTAAAATAAAAATATTATTTTTATACTTATAATAATTGACTAATTAGTTTAATACAGTAAAAATGAGTCTCAAAGATCAAAGTCAAAACTTTAATGTTTTTATTTATTGTGATTAATCTAGTTTCTTCATATTTTATGATGTTTAATTGAGAAGCAAATATATATTTTTTGTGATAGAGTGTATATTTCATTACAATTAAAATGTATATTTATTCATAATTAATTTTTTTTATAATATTTTTCTTTTAATAATAAGTAGAGTGATTAAATTACTAATTTTTAAATTAATCCAATTAAATTATACAAAATTAAATTGCTTAATATTTTAATCAATAATTTTAGTTTACAATTTATTTTGTTTAAAATAATATATATTTTGGCAAGTTTATGATTTATTTCAATTAAATAATATATTTTTAATATAAAAAATTTAATTATACCCATATTATTTCAACAAGGCGGGGGATGCGATAGGGGTACATTCCCCCCTTCTCCGACGCCATTTCTCTCTTGTGAAATCGGGCAAATGGCGAGCCCACTTTGGCTACGAGCTCATGCTACTTGATCCAACCCATGTTGATGGTCGTGTCTTTGTTTGATGGTTTATTCTACATTATTTCTACTTCACCCAAATTTTTTTGGAACAAATATGTTAGGTTTGGTATCTTGATTAGTGGATGCATTATGGCAAATTACTTCACTTGTCCAAACTCTTAAATTTTCAGTGTTTGTAGGACTCGTGAAATTGATAAAATTATAAATGGGGTTGGAGTTCACATTTATAATGTTGTAAAGAGATTGAAAACGTACATGACCACTAAACAAATAGCAAAGTAAAATGTGAGATACAAAATTGTTAATATAATTTGAAATAATATATCCTGTCTGTCTGTCTGCAAGACTTTATTCAGATAAAACTTACTACTAAGATAAACCAAAAAAAAAGGACATTAATAGACAATCTTCTTACTAATTTACTATTTAAATTCTAAGATTCTCGAAGTTATTAATAACATAATTAGAACAACAAATTTGATTGTGCCTAACTTAAATTCATTTTAAGTTCAACATTTCATTGTAAATGGACAGTTAATTAGGTCTAATTAATAGATTCAAAATCACACCTTGAGGGATTATTTTTAAGTAGCCAAAAAAATTTTTCATAATTTTTGATAGTAAAAAAATAATTTAATCGATTATGATAAATTAAAAATAAAATTTATTTTATTATGATTACATTTTAGTTAATAATTAATTGAGTATATGAACAAATTCAAATATAAATTTATAGGAGTTAGGTCCATTTGCATTCCAAATAAATATTAAAATAAAATATCATGAACAATTGTATAAAAATTAATTTGTTTAATTCATATAAAATATTTAATTGAAAGCTTTAGAAAAAATTAACAATAAAGTAATTATAGTTATTGATAAAAATAAAAAAAATTATTATATAAACTCGTCATAAATTTATCTACTATAAAATTTGAACCAACAAATATACAATTTTCAATAGAAGTAATTTTTTAAAATCTGCGGAAGGTAATTTGATAAGAGAATTAATGTTTCAGATTTAATTATATAATTAATGCAATTATAATTAAATTGCATTGCCAATTAATTATTGATATCTTTTGACGAATTTTGTTATTTAAAAAGATTTAACAATCACAATTGCTTCAATTAGTTCAAAAATAAGAAGTACACCAGAATAAAAATATTTATGTTGGAATTTGCAAAAAATTTATAAGTCTTACATTTGCCACATGTCAATAATCAAATATATATATATATATATATATTTCAAAGTATTAATTTATATCGTTTTGGACAAAAAATAGATTTAATCAAGACAAAAAAATATAATCAATTAAAATTAAAATGAAATTAAAGGAAGAAAATATAATAAATTAAATCTGAGGGATACTCAATGTTATTTGATTGTAAATAAAGAAATAAGATTTTTCATAAAAATTGTATATCAATAATAAAATTCATAAAATGATTAAGAAAGAAAGAAAGAAAGAAATTGAAAAAAATTAGAAAAGAGATCAGCAGATGGTGGGGCTGGGACAAGGAAGTCACGAGGCACAAAGCTTGTTTACACAGTACTGTTTGCTTCCTGCAAATTTCAGTAAAAAAACCCACCCACTTAACTGGGACAAGCCATTAGCTTTCCTGATAATGCATCCGACAAATCATGCTTCCAACTTTTTGTTACCTGAGTTACGGGATCAAACCGTTTGCTAACATAATTGCACGCCCACGCACAAAAACAGACAAACTTAACATGGAAAATTAGACATCATTGATAAGATTTGCAAGAAGCTAACTGCAGCAGGATTTCTGGAAGAAAGATTTCAGCTTGTTTAATTGACTGGTTCTCTGCCTCATGTACCAAAATAAGAGTGTGGTGTATGTTGTTTACTTAGCCTTCAGTAATATGAACTGTGAGCAAATCATTCCCCAGGCCCCGTTGCTCTTCCTGTAAACACCTTGCAGACATTACGGCCGAATCCTTGCAACAATGTAGCTCTATTTTCTCCAGTAGAGGTGCTTCACCAATGCCACAAGGGATCTCTTTCAGAAACCTGCAATGCCTCAGAACAAGGCGCTGAAGGTTTGGAAAATCAGATTCATCAGCTTCCCATGTCTGCAGGTTGGTGCTCTCAACGAGCAGGAACTTAAGACAACGAAAACCATCTTCTGTAGTCTTCCATACTGCTCCTGAGAAGGCATAGTTTCTAAGTTTGAGCACCTCTAGTTTGGGTAACATGCCGAGGTTGGACATATCTTCCCATGGCAGTGAGGTGCCACTCAGAGTCAATTTCACCAGACCTGGTCTGGTGGGAAATTTTCCCACGACGGAAGGGGACCAGGTTTCAAATCTGTTCTCACAAAAGGATTGCTAAAGACATACTTTAGCTTCTCAAGTTCTTGTAGGTGGACGAGCTTCTTAAACCACCCACGGAACCGGCTGTCTTCTTCTGTTTCATGTATTCCCAATTTCTTTAAATTGGGCATGGACAGAAAGACTTTCTTTCTACAACTTATTGGGCGAATTGCTGACAATGACTGTAAATTGTTCAGAACTGGAAGAGTTCTTGCAGCAGGTAGCTCTAACACGGATGTCGAAGGTGAGTGAATTTCCTCTAGTTCAGAATAAGTAGGCGAATAAGACAGACAGCTCCTCTTCAAATCCAAATGTCTCAACTCCAACATATCCCACATTGTCCCGTGCAAGTAGCCATGCCATTCACAATCAACAATGACAGTCTGTAGGCTACACAACTTGAATAAGAACCTAGTGTCCAACGAACTACGGGTGGTGAGCGCCAGGAATTTCAAGAGATTTATATTTTCCATCTCACGGGGAAACACTCTTAGATGTACATTCAATATGTTCAACACTTTTAGTAGTTTGAAATTCATGCCCAAGCAACCATAAGGGTCTGCAACAGAGATTCTTTCAAAGCACATGACACAACGGCTGTACGGAATTGAAGTTTTGCCGAGGTAGTCGGAGATGCTTGAGTGAAAAGAGAGGCGTCTCAAATTACGAAGATAAACCGGAGGTGCTTGTCTCATAACACCAAAGAGTTGGAGAACATCTTCATGTGGGTTCTTTAACGGAAGCTGTCCACGGCTGTTTATTACGCGAAGAAAGTTTTGTTTCTTGGATTCCCGCAAGCATAATTCCCTCATGAGGTCATGGATGTAGCAAGTCTTGATCCTACCGTCAGAACTTCTCCTTCTCACCAACACAAGACTTCTGGAAGTTAGGTCCTCTACAAAACCCTCAGCAACTTCTTCCAAGCTCTTGACCACGCTAGGCCTGATGAATCCCTCAGCAACCCACAACCATATCAATTTCTTAACTGATATCTCATAATCTTCCGGAAAAATTCCCATGTAAAGGAAGCATGCTTTCAATTGATCAGGCAAATGGTTGAAACTCCAAGCAAGTATGTTTTGGCAGTGCTCTGCTTCTCCCATCACCAGTGAGCTTACATTCCGTGCAACGTCCTCCCAGACATATAGTTTCTTGTCCATCTTCAATAAAAGCCCACCCATAACAACTATTGCCAGTGGCAGTCCTTGGCACTGACAAGCTATTCGCTTACCAACCACCACCAATTCCACGGGGCATGATTCCTCCCCGAAGATTTTTGAACTAAGTAACTCCCAACTCTCATCTGTACTCAAACAACGTAAGCAGTAGGGAGGTGTATTGCGACTTGCATGAACAGCTACATCTCTGAGCCGGGTTGTCAACAGGATTCTACTACAATTTTTGTCATCAGGAAATGTTCTCTTCAATTCGTCAAAAGCTTTCATATCCCACATGTCATCCAATACAATGAGATACCTTGTGCATTTTAATTTTTTATACACTTGTTCTTTTAATTGCTCATCAGTCCTAGCATAGATTTCATCTGAGACATCTGTAACACAACGTAGAATACCTACCAACATTTCTCTTACATTATATTGTTGTGAGACGGTGAGCCATATACGGACATAAAAGTGATGCATGACAAGTGGATGATCAAATAGTCTTTTGGAAAAGGTCGTCTTCCCAATTCCCGCCATACCAATGATTGAACAAACTTTCAGGTATGATGGGTGTCCAGTCAGATTATCTAACATGGTAATCAAATCATCTTCAAGGCCCACCAGTTTTCCCTCTGTTTTTGGGCTGCTTCTTGACAAACTCAGGGAAGAGGAGGAGTTACCTGCTTTGAAAAGCAAAAGTTTGTTAACCAGTTCGAGATTTCGCCACTAAATTTAGATTCTTGAAATCATGAGTTCACTAAACCAAAAAAAAAAAAAAAGGAATAATCAATACAGCATAAATTAATAAACTACCTACATGTAATATTTTGTCAAAAATAATCTACTAGCAGAAAAATGTACATTAAACTAAATTTTAGCATCTTTGGTACCAAAAGTTCCAAGGAAGAATTGGAATCAAGGAAAGGGAAGTTCAAATTATTGAAGACATATCAAAAGAAATGATTGATAAACCTTAAAAATTATTTAAAGGGAAGATAGATTTGCAACACTCAATCCTCAGTTCATAATGCCCTCAATCTCTTTTATCTATTCATTCATCTATACATAAAAGTTGCACTCGATGTAAATTCACTTCAATTCTGATAGGATTACAGAGTTAGTATGCAAGAATTTATATGAAAAAGAACCAAAAAACAAACGAAAAACACTGCCTCCGGCGGGGTTGAGGTGTTGGCCCCGCACTCGAAAGAGAATGAAGTTAACAAACCCAAGTTAATTCAATTTGATTCGAAAATGGATTTAGGCCAATCGAGCTCAAACTCAAACTTTGGAAATGTTTTACTTAGCCAAATTTTGAGTTCTACAAAATTGAGTCGAATCACCAAGAATAACCAATTCGATGAATTCGATCGAGAAATTAGCCATTAGTTTCAGCTACATTTATGTATAGTGTAAGAACTAATAACCCAAAAAGCTGTCGGACCGCACATAGGCTTATACCAAAAAATCACAAGATAAGTATTTAAACACCCAAGAAATGAAGGTGAGGTGCTCCATGAGCGAAAGGAGCTTGCCTATAACAGAGGTAACCTGGAAACCCTGGACCTTTGTGTCGTCAGGAATGTTCTTCAGCTCCTCGTTGATGGAGCGCAGTTCTTCTGTTATTTCTGTCAGAGAATGACCTTTTTTCGTAAATCCTGTCATTTTGAATTTTGGATCAGCTAGAGTAAGACATTCGACTGCCTGTTCCGAGAAATGGAACTCAATCATCACACAAAAGGAAAGCAGAATGAATTATAAGAGTAACAGTAATATTAAATAATGATCTGTACCCATAAGTCAACATATCTCCCAGCTTTCTGAGCCACATCCCTGATCCTTCTCTCTAACCCTGGTCGGTTCATCAACTCAAGATTGTAACTTTCTGCCGAACCCGAGGAATCTAGAAGGAAGGAGTCCATCAAACTAACAGAACGGTGAAGAATTTCAAGCTCATTCATAGTGAAAGGACAAAATTCTCGCTCAAAAATCAGGGCATAGGAGTTCAGGAACTGCTCCAGATCCCCCATCAAAGAAACTACAGCGGCGTAGGTGGCCATGTGATCCTTCTTTCTGGACTATGGCGCTATAGGGTTTGGTCGGATATCTCAGACTACACCCCGTTTAGGGCCATAAGCTTGACCCCTTAGAATCCTTGTCCGTTTTAGCCCCACACTTGCTCGGTGGAGGACAGTTTGTAAATCCACGCCGCGAGGTCTTTATTAAATGGCCATACTCAAGCCGCTTAAATACAAGGATGGGATGTTCCAGCACAATGTCTGAAAGTAGCTTTTAGTTCCGCTAGAGAGATGCCATCATTTGTGTGCAAGAGCCGCAGTGATACCAAAATGCTCACCTCAGCTAATAGGCAAGAGGATAGAACCAAGCCCGCAGGAAGATTGGTAGACCCTGAACATTAAACTACATGTCACCCCTCTTCATTTTATTAATATTTTCTCCCATCATTTTCTTTTATTTTCCCTATCCAATTTTTTTCTTTCTATTTTTTTTCTCTTTTCTTTCCTTCTCCTTTCTATTTTTATTCTTTTCATTTTCTTTTATTTTATGTTTCTTATTAATAAATTATTTCTATACTTCTTAAAAATATTAGTAACTTTTCTATTCATTTTTGCTTACTGTCAATTTTTTAGTTTAAGCTTTCATTTTTATTTTTTTTATTTTCTGTTTATGCATGTTTATTTTCTGTTTTTACTTTTCTTTGATTTTTCTGTTTTTTGTTTATGCATTTTCTTCTAATTCTTTAGGTTATCTATTGATTTTTTAAATTTATTGCTTTTAAAATTTCATAACTGAAAAATTACAAAAAAAATAAATAAAATATAAAAAAAATAAAATATGAAGATATGTATATATAATTTATAGAAGTTCAAGAAGGGAAGGAAAATGGAAGGAACAATTAACAAATCACTCTTAAAGAAATGAAAAAAAAAAAAAAACAAAAACCAAAATAGAAAACAAAAAGAAAACTAAAAAATAATTTGAAGAAATATAAAAATATTAGAAATAAAAAACATAAAATAAAAATGAAAATATAAAAGGGGAAAGAAAGATAAAGAAATGAAAGAGTAAAAACTGAAAAGAGAAAATGTGTAAGAGAGAAGAGAAAAAAATATATAAAAAACACTTGTCACTCTATCATGCTGCACTGCTACTAAACCCACGCAGGACCATTTTGCACGTCAAGTTGCAGGTTACTGCACAGAGTAGCCGTGGCTCAGAAGGGAAAATGTAACTAGTTGGTATGCGAACAGTTGTCCACCAGCCTTCACCTCTTTCGTGCTGGCAACAACTTTGAAGACCAAGCAACCTCGAACAGTCTATTTCTGGGGTGAAGAGCTTCCATATATTGGGCGCTGCATGTGCATTGTGAAGACAATGGGCGCTCCCGAGGTGGCTGCTGGGCAACAATTGGAGCTTGAAAGCTATGTGGTGCTAATCAAACTAGAGCACCTAGACCTCAGACATCTTGTTTCAAACTCACCCCCATTGACCAAGTAATATATTTTGGGAAAATCGAGAACGAAAGCAAAATATTCAGAAGTCTTTCATCATGCCAACTACCGGAGAAAAATTAAGTCAAAGACAGTTCCGCATGGAATATACATATTTTATTCGACTCATCCACAAGTGAATGCGAGAGAAGCAACAATATGGAAGTCAGCACCTCATATCCAGTCACACTGGAAATGAAAATGCACTACAAAACATAGATGACTCTGCAATGCATATCGAATCTGCTTGATTTCACGGCTCTTGAGACACATGGGTCCTATTTCTGCCGTTCTTATTGGGCAATATACACAAGAACACTACAATCAGATTCAAAGAGGAGCCTTAAGTTTTGTTCTTCATAGCGAAGAATCAGAGTTTCTGTCCGCCTTCCACTGGGATCAGGCTAAACGAGGATGCAATAGAGGTGTCTGACATGCTAATACTCCCATGATTTTCTAGATATGTGAGAAGCATGCGAAAATGAACAGCAAAAGTAAGAAGTAAAACGTCCTGCTTGGTTCATGGCCCCAGGGAGACCCTCATGAAAAGCAGGCCAACCACACAGCCGGAGTTAAATCTTGAACAAGATTTGTACACAGGAGTTAAACATACTGCACACTTGTAAACACCTCCTCATAGAACTTGTCGTATTTTCCAGTACCTTGATACCTGATAGGACGCAGGCACATGAGAGAGAGAACCTCACACCAAAGTCATAATTAATGTCTCAAAATTCTTAGAATGGTCCCTTGATCTTTCATGCATTGTGAACTAGTTCCTCAAGTAAAAAATTAAAAATAAAAAAAAAAAAAGAACGAGAACATCGGGTTTCATTGCCACATCACTGACAATTTAATCTCATTCTTGGGTTTTGTAAATGGTATAATGATGAAAAAACATCGGTGTTTAAATTGTAATAAATGTCTAAATTTTATATTAAAAAATAAATAATACAACGTTAAACACTCAATATATAGTCACTAGGTGTAGCATTATAAGACCCTCATCCCCGTAACATGAAGTTTGAAATTGTCATGTCTGTATCCTGTTGGGCTACAAGAAATTGGTGGTTGTGGCTTTAATACATTCAAAATTGTATTTTGTTAAAATCAAATGGATCAATAATGTATATACCTTCGTCTTCGAACCTCTCGATTGTTTAAAGACTGACGAATGAATAAACTGCCTGCGTCAAGGGGAAAATATCGTAAACATTTATTGAACTGGTAACGGTTGCGACATAAATAAGTAGGTTTTCTGCTTTTAGTGCTAAATTATATTTTTTCTAAAAGGTACGGCATGAGATTGACACGATCATAATCTATCCATCTCCGATATCTATCGATATGTCTATGCGATAATAACATATGACGATAGGAAAGAAACATATTCACAAACTGCATGAAACTGGCAAATTTCCTGTAATATTAACTGCACGTTATTAATCTGATCTCTGTTTTGGGAGCCTCAAGCCAGCCTTTGACACAATCTACTTGTGCATGCACATCAACATGGAATTCAGGTCCCTCTGATTTTCAGTTGACAAGAATCTCCTACCTTCATCAGGAGGAATAGTAAAATACTGGATCAACTCACAATTGCTTACCTATGATCTGATAAGCTGATGTCATGTAATCAACCATCAGCAGACACCACATATAATAATCGAACTGGGACGAGGAAATCAAAAGCAAGAAGCTTGCTATACGGTACAGTTTGCTTCCAGCAAATTTCAGTTACAAATACCAACACACGCAACTGTAAACAAGGACAAGCCATCATCTTTTCGGAAAATTCATCCAACAAATCATGCGTCTAATTTTTGGTCATCTGAGTCAAGGGATCAAGTTGTTTACAAACAAAACAGCACGCCCACACACAAAAACGGACAAACCAAACATGGTAGCTCAGCATCGTGGATAGGATTTGTAAGAAGCTGACTGCAGAATTTAAGCTTATTTTATTGACCAATCCTCCGTCCAATTCACCAATACGGCCGTCGGACAGTTAACCCCTCATTTCCCACTTGAAAGTTGGAATTCTGTCACCTGCACGTCGCCACAAGATAAATTACTCAGAAGGTGCCAAGGAAACCAGAGTCTCCAAAATAAGAGTGACGTATATTGTTTACTTAGCCTTCAGTTATACGAAGGGTGAGCAAATCATTCCCCTGGCTCTGTTGCTCTTCTTGCAACTGCCTTGTAGACATCACGGCAGAATCCTTGCAACAATGTAGCTCTATTGTCTCCAGTAGAGGTGCTTCAACAATCCCACAAGGGATCTCTTTCAAAAACCTGCAATGCCTTAGAACAAGGTGCTGAAGGTTTGGAAAATGAGTTCTATCAGCCTCCCATGTCTCCAGATTTGTGCTGCCAATAAGCAGGAACTTAAGACAACGGAAACTATCTCGCGTAGATTTCCATACTGCTCCAGAAAAGGCATAGTTTCTAAGTTTGAGCACCTCTAATTTGGGTAACATGCCGAGGTTGGACATATCTTCCCATGGCAGTGAGGTGCCACTCAGAGACAGTTTCACCAGCTTTGGTGGGAAACATTCCCACGACGGAAGGGGATCTGGTTTCAAATCTGATCTGACAAATGGATTACTAAAGACATACTTGAGCTTCTCAAGTTCTCGTAAGTGGACAAGCCTCTTAAACCACCCACGGAACTGGCTGTCTTCTTCTGTTTCATATATTCCCAATTTCTTTAAATTCGGCATGGAGAGAAAGACTTTCTTTCTACAACTTATTGGGCGAATTGTTGACAGTGATTGTAAATTCTTCAGAACTGGTGAAGTTTCTGCATCAGCTAGCTCTAACACTGATGCTGAAGATAAACGAACTTCCTCTGGTTTAGAATAAGTTACTGAAGAAGATAGACAGCTCCTCTTCAAATCCAAATGTCTCAACTCCAACATATCCCACATAATCCCAGGCAAATTGCCATGCCATTCACAATCAACAACGATGGTCTGTAGGCTGTGCAATATGAATAAAAACCTTGTATCCAACGAATTGAGGATGGTGAGCGCCAGGAATTTCAATATTTTCATATGGTTTATCTCACGTTGAAAGTTTGTCAGATGTACATTCAAGAAATTCAACACAGTTAGTAGTTTGAAATTCATGCCTAACCAACTACAAGGGTCTGATATAGATACTTTTTCGAAGCACATGACAGAGCGGCTGTACGGAATTGACGTTTTCCGGATGTAGTCGGAGATGCTTGAGTGAAAAGAGAGGCGTCTCAGACTATGAAGATGAGACGGAGGTGCTTGTCTAACACCAAATGGCAGACGAACATCTCCACGGCTGTTAATTACATGAAGAAAGTTCTGTTTCTCAGACTGTCTCAAGCATAATTCTCTCATGAGATCGTGGATGTAGCAAGTCTTGATCCTACCGTCAGAACTTTTCCTTCCGATCAGAACAAGACTTCTGGAAGTTAGGTCCTCTAAAAGACCCTCTGCAACTTCTTCCAAACTCTTGAGCATGCTAGGCCTGATAAATCCCTCGGCTACCCACAACCGTATCAATATCTTAACTGATATCTCATAGTCTTCTGGAAAATTTCCCATGTAAAGAAAGCAAGCTTTCAATTGATCAGGCAAATGGTTGTAACTCAAAACAAGTATGTTTTGGCAGTGCTCTGCTTCTCCCATCACCAGTGAGCTTACCCTTTGTGCAACTACCTCCCAGACATCTAGTTTCTTGTCCATCTTTGATAAAAGCCCAGCCAGAACAACTATTGCTAGCGGTAGTCCTTGGCACTGACATGCTATTTGCTTCCCAACTGCCACCAATTCCAGGGGGCAGGATTCCTCCCCAAATATCTTTGAAATAAGTAACTCCCAACTCTCGTCCGTACTCAAACAACGTAAGCAGTAGGGAGGTGTATCTTGACTTGCATGTGTTGGGAGTGCGGCGGGCCCAATTACAAACTCTGATTGAATCTTATTGGGCCAGAGGAGAAGCCCAATCAAATTGGGAGCATCACCCATGAACAACGTATGTTGGGCCTGGAGCGGAGGAGCGGAGCCCAACAAGATCGGGGAGAACCGTTCATGGGCTTGTACGTGGACACGTATATAAGTGGGCTTGACACCATATATTAACCCAAAACCTTAAGGCTGTGAGTTATGGGTCAAGTATCCACTTTATATACAAGTCACTTTTCTCTTTTTCTACCAATGTGGGATGCAACTTTTTCTAACTCATATTTGTTTCCCAACAATCTCCCCCTCAAATATGAGTTTCTTCCACTTGCTCTCCCTCAATCAGAAACTTTCTTCCACTTGCTCCCCCTTAATCAGAAACTTTTTTCTTGAGTATCTCACGGTCTCACCAAGTTGCTCATCAATGCCCTTCAATTCCGTGGGCCTTCCTTTTCCATGGGGTATGGGCTTCCCATGAAATCTCCGAGCACACTTGCATGCCCATCACTTCCGTGGGCCTTCGATGGGATTTGAACCTCCCATGTGATCACAACCGTCTTCATACTCGTCCCAAGCTGAACCATCAGCTCTGATACCACTTGTTGGGAGTGCGGCGGGCCCAATTACAAACTCTGATTGAACCTTATTGGGCCAGAGGAGAAGCCCAATCAAATTGGGAGCATCACCCATGAACAACGTATGTTGGGCCTGGAGCGGAGGAGCGGAGCCCAACAAGATCGGGGAGAACCGTTCACGGGCCTGTACGTGGACACGTATATAAGTGGGCTTGACACCATATATTAACCCAAAACCTTAAGGCTGTGAGTTATGGGTCAAGTATCCACTTTATATACAAGTCACTTTTCTCTTTTTCTACCAATGTGGGATGCAACTTTTTCTAACTCATATTTGTTTCCCAACAGCATGAACAGCTACATCTCTAAGCCGAGTTGTCAACAGGATTCTACTACCATTCTTATCATCAGGAAATGTTCTCTTCAAGTAATCCCAAACTTTCATATCCCACATATCGTCCAATACAATGAGATACCTCTTACCTTTTAATTTTCTGTACACTTGTTCTCTTAATTGTTCATTACTCCCAGCATAGATTTCATCCGAGACATTTGTAACACAACGTAGAATACCCAACAACATTTCTCTAACATTATATCGTTGTGAGACAGTGAGCCATATACGGACATAGAAGTGATGCATGACAAGCGCATTATCATACAGTCTTTTGGAAAAAGTCGTCTTCCCAATTCCTGCCATTCCGATGATTGAAAAAACTCTCAGGTATGGTGGGTGTCCAGTTAGATTGTCTAGCAATGTAACCAATTCCTCTTCAAGGCCCACCAGTTCGCCCTCTGTTTTAGGGGCTCTTGATGGGCTCAGGACCGTGGAGGAGTTACCTGCTTTGAAAAGAAAGCACTCATTAACCAATTCAAAACTTCAGCATTCAACTTAGATTCTTGAAACCATGAGTTCACTAAAACAGGAAAAAAAAAAAAGATCAATGCATCATAAATTAATCAAATATCTACACAAAATATTTTTCAAAAATCCTGTTAGCTTAAAGATGATCATTAATTAAAGTTAAGTGTGATTGATATATAAAAGTTCAAAGGAAAAATTAGAATTATAAGGAATATGAAGTTCAAGCTATTACAGACGAGTCAAGAGAAAAAATGTTAAATTTTACACTTCATTAAGAGGTAACTGAATGGTTTATATCAAAAAATCGCAGCAATTTATGAATTCAAACAAATAGCAAGAAATAAAGCTGCCGTGCTGGTGAACGGAAAGAGCTTGCCTGTAAAAGAGGCATCCTCGAAACCTAGGACATTTCTGTCGTCATGAACCTTCTTCAGCTCCTCGTTGACGGAACCCAGCTCTTCCACGATTTTTTTCAGATAAGGATCTTCTTTTTTAGTTCCTAACATGCAAAATCGTAAACGGTCACGGCGAAGACATTCCACTGCCTGTTCCAAAAAATGGTACTCAATCATCCCAAGAAGGAAAGCAGAACTGTAACAGTAATAATAATCAATAATCTTTACACATAAGTCAACATAGATCCCGGCTTTCTGAGCCACATGTCTGATCCTTCTCTCTAACCATGGTTGGTTGATCAACTCAAGATTGTAAGTTTCGACCGAACCCGAGGAATCTAGGAGGAAGGAGTCCATCAAACTGACAGAACGGTAAAGAATTTCAAGCTCTTTCTCAGTGAAAGGACAAGAATCTAGCTCAAAAATCAGGGCATAAGAGTTCAAGAACTGCTCCAGATCCCGCATCAAAGAAACTACAGCGGCGTAGGTGGCCATGCGATGCTTCTTTCTGGACAATGGCGTCGTCTGGTTTGGTCGGATTATCTCAGAGACTCAGACTACTCCGACTAAGGAAATATTACGCGCAAATAATTTAAAAGATATCAAATTAAACAATTTTAATATTTAAATTTTTTATTAATTTAGATGTTTTTTAAAACTTAAATTAATATATTTACTTTTCTGCGTATATCATATAACAAATAAGATTATATAATAAATAAGATTATTGTCTTATTTTTATAATTTGTTAAGTTAAATAAAAATTAATAAAATTTTAAATTTTAAATTATAACATCGTGAGTTTCAATATTAAATAATTTTTAACAATATATTTTAATTAAATAAAAATATAAGTTAAGAAAAATGTCATTTAAATTTTAATCTTTATAAAAAAGTTATGATAAGAAAATATTTTGATGTATATGTCATCTTAAATTTATTATGTAAAAGAAAACAAATAAATAAAGAACATGCACTACTAGAAATCTGGTTAATTGGAAGCCGTTCCAAAAAATCGTTCCTATCTGGCACAAATTTGACACAAATTTGGAATATTTATAATATTATACAAAAAGTCCGTTCCAAATCCATTTCAAATTGGAACAGTCTAATAAATTGTTCCAAGTCCGTTCCAAATGTTGGAACGGCTTTATATTGCCGTTCTAAATATTGGAACGGCTTTGCATTACCGTTCCAACATTTGGAACGACTTAGCATTGCCGTTCCAAATATTGGAACGTCTTTATATTGCCGTTCCAACATTTGGAACGGCTTAGCATTGTCGTTCCAAATATTGGAACGGCTTTATTTTACCGTTCCAAATATTGGAACGGCTTTATTTTGCCGTTCCAAATTCTAATTTTTGTGTTCCAAATCTATTTCAAATTCGAACTTTGGAACGGCTTTTTAAAGCCATTCCAATTTGGAAATTTTGTTGGAACAGATTCTGGAACGGCCTTCTGACTGCCGTTCCAAATTTGACTCAGGAGTTTGGAACGGCTTTCTATTGCCGTTCCAAATTTCAAATTTCAAATTTCAAATTTCAAATTTCAAATTTTCAAATTTCAATTTTCAAATTTCAATTTTCAAATTTGGAACGGCATTAAATGCAGTTCCAAATCCGTTCCAATGTCACAGATATTGGATTCTCCTTGCCGTCGCTGTCATCGTCGCGACGATGGGAGCGCCACGGCGCGCCGTCCTCCGCCCGTCGCGACGACGGAGGACGACGGCGCGTCGTTGTCCTTGCCGTCGCGACGATGGAGGACGACGGTGTGTCCAGAAATTTCTGGAACTGCCGTCCTCCTCCGTCGTCGCGACGATGAGAGCCCGACGGCGCGCCGTCCTCCCCTCGTTGCGACGCCGGTGGCAACGCCGAGTCCTTTTTCGATTTGGAACGGTATTTTTCCACTTAACGTTCCAAATCCGTTCCAAAATGTTTAATATATCTCCAAACAGACCCTCATTTTCATTCAATTCAGAAATTTCAACGTCCCAAAATTCTCTCTAACTTGCCAAACCGTGAAAATCGTCAAGTTATCGAAGATTGATCTTGCTAATATTTGGTTCATGGTAAGCTAGTATTCTATATACACTATATTTCAAGGTAATATTCTTTCTTATTTTCAGAAATTTGGTTGAGTCTTAAATAGCATTTTTTCAATAATGTACTTAGTTTATGTTTGAGCTAAATTTCATTAAACAAGTGTTGTTATTGTCCATGGTGAATGAAATGCTTAATTGTGCTTTAAGGGCCTCTACGTCCAAAACGATCCTTCTCAATTATTATACATTTGTAAAAAATGCATTCTAAAGCCATTCCAAAATAGCTATATCAAAACCATTCTAAAATGAATCGTGCCAAACAAAACCGTTCCAAAATGGTTCCAAAATGAACTGTGCCAAAGCTGTACCAAAAATAACCATACCAAATCGTTCTAAAATAAATCGTGCCAAAACCGTTCCAAAGTTCCGTATCAAAACCGTCCATAAACCGTTCCAATAAAAAACCGTTCTAAATTTCCGTCCCGAATCCGATCCAATGCAGATCCAATTACTGTGGCCTACGTATGTATTTGGAACGGCTTATTGTAACCGTGCCAAATTTGGAACGGCATTTATAAGCCGTTCCAAATTTTTGGAACGGCTTATTGTAATCGTGCCAAATTTGGAACGGCATTTATAAGCCGTTCCAAATTTTTGGAACGGGTTTAAAAAGCCGTTCCAAATTTTTGGAACGGGTTTAAAAAGCCGTTCCAAATTTTTGGAACGGATTTAAAAAGCCGTTCCAAAAAATTTGGAACGTGCCCTTTTATAACGGAAAAAATACCGTTCCAAAATTGTTCCAAATTAAATTTGGAACGGCATTTACAGAGAAGCCGTGCCAAAAAGTCAGATTTCTAGTAGTGATGTTCACATTTTGATTTATACAAATAAATAAGAAAAATACAAGTACATTTATTATAATAATAGTTATTTATAAGTTAAAGATATGAAATAATTTTAAAATTTAATATGTATTACATTAAAATATATTCATATTTATAAAATTTATTTTTTAAATATAATAATTAAATTGATAATATTTAATTAAAATGAATTCACATTTATTGAATTATTTTTAATTTAAGATTTGATATAGTATTATTATATACAAATTTAATTATATTTTTTTAAAAATATACTTTTTAATAATCATTGTATAAGAATTTCTAACTTTGTATAAAATTATAGTGAAATAAATTGTATTAAAGCTACTTCATTTTATTATTTAGCATATTAACCTTTTGATCCAAATATATACTTGTGTTTATTGCTCACTCAATACTGTATTACTAGTTTAATGCTAAGATAATAAAAAATAATTTATAGTATAATAAAAAATAATAATTTATTTAAAAAGATTTATATTAAGATTAAATTAATTCAATTTTATAAATAATTTAATGTAAAAGTCTAAAAAGATTTATATTAAGATTAAATTAATTCAATTTTATAAATAATTTAATGTAAAAGTCAAAGCTGTTCTTTTAACTGTTGATAGGGAAATAACATTTCGATTACTTTATCGTCGGATTAACTTTCTCTCTCCTTTTTAAATAATTTTCTATCTCATTTTTAAATTTTATTTATCAATATATTTTGTTTTAAAATAATAAGTAAAATGTATTGATTGTTTGAATAATTTTTTTGAAATAAAAAATTATCATAATATTAACATAATTTATATTATACTTTGAAGTTCTATTGATATTAATTCTCAATTATTTTGCATTGATTTTAAATGCAGCTAACTATATCAATATTAATTAAATTGAATTTTAAATTATCATTTAGCACATTCTTGCATATAAATATTTAAAATTTTTAACATAATTTTTTGTCAATGAATTACTAAATTTGATTTCATTTTTTACTCTTGTTTTCTTAGTCCAAGATATCATCTCAATATAGTTTTAATTATTATTTTTCAAAATATTTTTGGTATTTATAATTTAAATTTTCATAATGTGTATTTTAAGAATATAATTTTAAAAATTATATTTTATTTATTTATTAAAAATTTTAGAACATTATTGTACCATAATTTGTTTTTATTTATTTTATATGATATTTTATCATAATATAATTAACAATAAATAAATATAATAATATTGAAGGAATTATCACATGTTTAATAAAAATGATGGTCAAATATTGATTCCTATTTGATATTTTATGATATATTAATTTAAAAATGGTGCTCTTTATAATAGAAATTTATTTTATTTCTTAATTTTACCTCATTACATATTTTATAATATTGATAGTGAAATATTTACTCATTTTAAATATTTTATAACACATATAAAATTTATTTATTTATTTAAATTTTTATTTTATTATTATAAATTTATTTATGTTGCCACCCGTCTT
This sequence comes from Avicennia marina, assembly GCA_019155195.1. Classification (NCBI taxonomy): domain Eukaryota; kingdom Viridiplantae; phylum Streptophyta; class Magnoliopsida; order Lamiales; family Acanthaceae; genus Avicennia; species Avicennia marina. Next base: position 2,640,085 of record CM032770.1, on the reverse strand, counting down.
TGTTTCATATTTGAATTTAATTGACATTTATACTTATAATTTTTTAATAAGTTATTTTATTTTATCTTTATTATGCGATATAATTATGACATCGATATTTTTTAATTAATTTAAGTTATTATTTCACAAAAGTAATTATGCACACTAATTCACGTTACACGCTCATTGCATGCGTTTATAAAAATAAGATTGAAATAAACAAATGCAGCAATAAAATAAATAAAAAATAAACATTATAAAATTTAACGAGGAAGGGAGCCGATGTTATGTAGTAATAAACTAGATAAAAGTTGGACATTATTAAATTTAAAGACGAAGAGAACCGATTCTAAAAAAATTCATTGTAATGAATATTAAAATAATATTTAATCATAACACAACATCAAACATACCAAATTTCAAAATTGCAGTTGGAGTGTTGATGCTAAAGAAAAAAATTGAAAAACCAGGGTTGCCTAGAAAATAAAAAGATTGAGAAAACTAAATTTTGCAGAGAGTTGTATTAAATTAGTGGAGAAGTTATGGAATAATGGCCAGAAGATAGGGATGTGTTTTTTTCACTTGAATGGAAGTTTTGACCAATGAATTTACTAATTTATTTTTATAATGCTTAATTAAAATTATGTAGTTGAGGGTAATTAAGGAAACTCACTTATTACTGATCAAATTTCAAACTCTAACACCCAAGGCTTTATATAAAAGAGTATAGATTTAACAAAGTTGATAGTTATAAATTTATTCATTTTAAATATTTTGTAACATATATTATTTTATTTAGGAATATTGATTATATATATATAATTTATTTATTTATATTTTGAACACGTTGTTGAATCACCTCATACTTAATAAATTTGATAAATAAAGTTTTGCTTATTTTTAAATATTTTATCATATATTGTTATAACAATAGTGACATCTTTATATATGAAATTTGTTACTTTTTAAAAATTTAGTTCATTATTATAACTATGTATTTTGTTACTTATAGTTTAATTGACTAATTATACATGTAAATTTTCATCATATATATTTATTTTTTATTTATCATACTATATAGTTATGAAGTCAATACCCTTTATAGAATTCATTGTTATTATGTAAATATGATTATGCAATATTAATTTATTGTGAATTTAAACTTATAAATAGTTTTTAAAAATTATGATGCTATTAATTTTTTAATTTTACTTAATTTATAAATAATTTAAAATTCTATCAGTTTCCTATTACTTAATTTCTATTTTACATAATTTAGAAATAATTATATTGTTAGGACTATATTAATCTTCTACTACTAAAATACATATTAATTAAAAATTTTATGAGTTTTCTATAACTAAAAGATTTCTATTTTACATAATTTAAAGATAACTATGTAAGTAAATTAAATATATTAGGACTCTATTAATCTTTTACTACTAAAAGAAAAATGTTTTAAATAGAATTTTATTTTCACTTGTACAACCTTACAATTATAACAAGTATAGATATTTAATTAAAGATATATATATATATATATATATTATTCATTTTATAATTGACAAAAATATTCATATATTTTTATCTATATATATAATATATATAAAGACTCCTACCTTTAGACTTGGCACAAAGTAAAATTTCATTATTGCTCTTATTATCGCATTACACATGAATTAAATAAAAATTAAACAAATAAATTTAAATATCTCGACTTTTTTTTAGTTGAAATATTTATGTTCATTTATTAAGAGATTATTATTAAATAAAAAAAATTACTTTCTAATTTTCCTTAAAAATAGCTAGTATATTATAAATGAGCTTGACTTTTTAGAATGTTTATTGTCCGTTCTGGCATAGATCATCAACTTGACTTTTTAGAATCCTCACCCGTTCTGATGACTTTTTAGAATCCTTATCCGCTTTGGCACCTCACCCGTTCTGATGACTTTTTAGAATCCTTATCCACTTTGTCACCACACGCATCGGTTTAGGTATGAAAACATCTATAATTCACTTCTCGCTAAGGATACCATTGTGTGGTAGGTAAATGGGATTAACACAGCCTCGATTTAATACGTTTGGATACGAGGATGGCATCGACGTGAATGGTCCAAGTAGAGAGACACCATGGCTCCAACTGACTCAAGAAAAGGGGCCTTGTCAGCCAAGCTGCCTCCATATTGTACGCCAAAGAGCTGCAGTGGTGACGAAATTTTCAGCCTGGCTAGTAGGTGCGAGCTTTAAAGCTATGTGGTACCGATCGAATTGGAGCACCTAGACCTACAGACATCAATTGACCAAGTAATACATTTAGAAGGATACATGTACCACCAGCACATGCAGTGTGTAAATAAACTGGGGAAAATTAATTTATAAGAGGGAATATTATTAGTTATAACTGATTGTGGGAAAATTACATGTCACCAAGGAGGAATGAAATAAACAGCCTTTAGCCAAAATCATATTTCCTTCTCTGTTATTCCTTCTTTAGGAGGGTACCTCCACTCCAAACGGGGTCTTACATAACAAGAACATTTTAATCAAGCACAGTTATTTTATTGAAGATAAATGTTCGATTCGACTCGTCCACAAGTGAATGGAAGAGAAACATGGAAATTAGCACCTTGTGTGAACTCACTCAAGATATTCTAATGCAACCACGCTACAGCACAGATACCACTCTGCAAAGCATGTCAACTCTGTTCGATTTCACAGCCATCACAGACATAATTGCAGTTCCGCCCGTAGACAAGCGGTCTTATTAGGCATTTCACACGGCATTATTTTAACATTCAGAGAGAAGCTGTGTTTTCCTCATACTGCGGAATCAGTATTTGCTACAGTGAACTTCAGTGATATACTATTGACACAATGGCGTTCATCGGTTGGTGTTCGAAACCCTTCCCCTTTAAAGACGTGGCCAAGGTGTCCCCCACAAGCTGCACATGTGATTTCTGTCCTCCTTCCATCGGGATCAGGCTAATCAAGCATGCAGCAGCAGTGTTAGACAAGCTAGTGCTTCCGCAATTTTCTAGACATATGAGAAGCAAGTGAAAATGATCGGCAAAGAAAGAAGTAAAACTTACTGTTCTATTTATGGCCCCAGGGAGACCCTCATAGAAAGCAGGCCAACCACAACCGGAGTTGAATTTAGTAGTGGACTTGTACAGGGGGGTTCCACATCCTGCACATTTGTAAACACCCTCTTCGTAGAACTTGTCATATTCCCCAGTACCTGGATGCCTGATATGATGCAGGCGCGTGAGAAAAATTCATAACAAATGTTTCAAAATTCATAGGATAGACCCTTTATCATTATGCATTGTAGCCTAGTTCCTCGAGTAATTCAAAAAAAAATGAAACCTTCTGTTGATTCCCTTCCACAAATGATAGCAAAATTGCAGAAAGCACAATCACACTGATAATGATGTCAGCATCAAAAACAAAGGTGGCAGAGATACCCCAGAAAGATAGTTGATATTCCGAGGTGAAGAGTTTCAATATATAGAGTGAAATTGGCATTATTAAGAAAGGGGGCATCACAAACTGGCAGGCAGCCAGTGGTTAGAGGTCAACAGATTCCAGATCAAAATGCCTGTTATAGCACTTAGGTCTACGAGATATCTTATTCCAAGTTCACAGTCACCAGCAATAGCTCCTTTTGATGCCTTCACCTTAAGAAGAAAAGCAAATCTCTTTTGGCCTATCTTAACCAACTTCAAGTTTCAGACCACCCCACCATCATGAAGGGAAAGAGACAAGGAAGCTATCTCTGAGATCAAAGTGCCAGAGGTCTCTATCTTTTTCCAAGCGCACAGCCAACGATCAAGTGAGATACAAGCAACAACCATAGCATGGCTACTCTTGCCAGCAATAGCTCCTTTTGATTCCTTCATGTTAATAAGACAAATAAATCTCTGTATAAATTTTCTTCTCTTCCAAACAGAAATCGGGAGCTTTCAATTCACACGCAGCAGTAATTTTATCCTACAAATTTGGATGAATTTCAAGCTTTCCACCTCAACTGGCAATTGGCAAAGGCAAGATAAAAGGTTCCACTAACCTCGTCCACATTTACTTCCTAGAACTTGATCAGATCACTTTTTACACACACACACACACAAAAGAACTATAGCTAATCTAGGTAAGTTTGCCGAGGTGTTTTAGTCAATGAATATTAATTAAATCATTTAATTCCGTAGTGACATTCAGAAATCGTCGTTGGGAAAAAAAAATTGGTTTCTGAAAACCACAACAATTTCTAGCATGGAACGTTATCAAAAAAATAACCGACCCTCCAGTCAAATATTCCAGTCAGGTCATCTCCCAGGAGTATACATAATCTATCAGGTTAATCTGGAGTCCTTAATCTACCAAAATGATACAACTTCGCGAAAGAATGTGAGTTCACCGGGCGCGAACTCACTCAAAATCTCAAATCCAGGGAATGGAAACACACGGGAATCCCAACCAGTAAAATACCATAGTCTCTCATAAACAAAGTCCAATAGCAAAGGTGGATGGAATTAAAGAACTCGATCTAGCTCTCATTAAACAAATTCTCGCACGAATGACACCCGTAACTCCCCAAAAATATTGTAAAAAGGCAGCCTCATAAAACACCAAAAACATAAAATTAAAAACCTAACATAACAAAAATCCCATGAATTTCAAGAATCCAATTTATCTTACACCAATTTAAAAGCATAGAGAAGATACCGATTCATATGTTTTAGAAATCAAACTTACTCGGTAGCCTTCTGCCTCAGAATACGAAACTGCTCGGGGGAAAGGACAGCGCGCCACTCCTCCTCCGACTTCTGCAGGGACCCGGGTGCGGCCATGGCGACAACCCCACTTCTGAAGTACTCGTTGCCCTGATTGACAGCCCACCCACTTAACACTTGACAGACTGCTCCCACCCCAAACGCGCCTGGTAAAAACGCACAGCTAAAAAGATGGCTTTGCGGAGGTTGTCACAACCAACACGTGTTCCTAAAAAAAGATTATTAAAGGAGTTGACTAAGTCTTAAATTACTTTAACAATTTGTGTTTTTTTTTTTTAAATCAAGGCAGGCCTTAATGGGGAATTAGGTGCAGTGCAGGAACATGTGTGGGACCTACACTCTGCATTTTCGTAAGTTATAGATTAGTAGTGCTTAATCTTTATTTCGAAATAAAACAAGTCACTTATCAAAACGTGAAAAATATATATATAGTCGCGTATAAAAGAATGAAGTCTTTTTAAAAATAGTTGTGCTGTGTTAAATTCATAAATTAAAAATTTTATTCTCCATTTAATTCATTCTACAATCAAGTGAAAATTCTATATATATATATATATATATATATTTATTTATTTTGTTCATTGTGATGAAATTAGTTTTGTAATATATTGAGAGCTTTATTTGTGAGGGAAGAAAATTTTATTTTAGTGACAAAATATATATTTTATGATAATTAAAATGTATGTTTTTCACATTTAGTTCTTTTTATGATGTTGTTTATTTGAAGTAACTAAATTGCTAACCTAATTGACTAATTTTTAAATTAATCAAAAACAAAATTAATTAATTAACATTACATATAATTAATTATTAAATTAAAATTCATTCTAACGAAAATAATATATATATATATATATTTATTTATACATAATTATTTATATATTGTTTGATTAATAATTTCTTCTCCCCAACTCTGTACCCGTTTCTCTCTCGCATGCCCCTATTGTACCTAAAGCCACCATATGGCTAGGTATGAACTATGAAGGCATGTTTGGTGGGAAGGAAATTTGGGAGGACAGAGTTCAAGCTACATGATAGCCACAAGAAGTGTGACTGTGACCTACAAATAAATGAATATGTTATCAAATTATTTTGATTGTTTAGATATTAAAAAATATTAAAAAATTATATAAAAACGCTTGAAGAAAATATAATACAATGGTGAAGAAAATTCTTGTTATTCTTTTTTCATTTGTTTATTTTGAACATTATTCATCCTATTAATTTTAAATAATTATATCTTCTTTACTTAAAATATAATAAATTTGTATTTTTATAATTAAATTTACACACATATAAATTTTGCTCTTTTTATTGATATGGAATTATTTATGGCGAGGGGAATATTTGACCGTTCCTATCCCATTTAAAGTGGGGAAACAAAAAAACAAAAAGAAAGAAGGATGGGACACGGATGGCCATGGCCACCTGCCTCGGTCACTATTCCTAATTGATTACATCCTTTTTACTTATTTCCGGATTGTTGTTTAAAATGATCAAATAAATTTTAGATTTTATGCTTTTCTTCGTATTTGTGCCTTTTCATTGTAATAACAGAATCAAAAAAATTTAAAATTTTGAATTTTCTTAAAATTTTCCCTTTATTTTAACGTCATTTCTCAGTCAAAATTCTTATGCCAAACACAATATTTGAACTTTTATCTATATCCATTGAAATATCATTTTATATTTTTATTACTAACTCAATCACTTGGATATTTAAATTATAATTGATATATATGTGTGTGTGTGTGCATGGATAATTATTGTGTTAAACTTATTTTTAATAAATTATAATATTATGTACCTTATAAAATGGTTTCGATCTTATGAGTTTTTATATTTTATTTTTAAAATATGATAATAAAATGTTTGATGAATATGTCGTACTTATAAAATTTTGTTATAATTGATAATTATAAATTTATTTGATATAATAATAATAAAAATAAGGTAAACATCATTAATATAATATAATTAAAGACAATGATTATAAAATAGCTTATAAATTTGTCTAAAAATAAATTTGAAAAAATAAACTTATTCTAAATATCTTATTGTCTAAGTTAATAAACTACTTCCTTAAAATATTTATCAAATACTTTAAATAGTTATAAATTCTCAAATGTCTTGAAAAGATTATAAGCACACCAAAACACCCTTTAAGTATAATTAATTAATTAGTTCATTTTTCTTAAATATTGTTTAAAATAATGATCTAGACTATATTCTTTTTTAGCGAGTAGATTAACACACAACATTAAAACTACAAGGTCGTAGATTTACACATATGCAATAGAAAGATAGCTATAAAAATGACAGTGATCGTCTGAATAGCTACAAAATTTAATGAAACCCATAATAAAACGAAGCTATACAAGTAAAATAATAAACGTTAGAAAACAAACTAGAAAATTACGAGGCCCCATTTTTCTCTCCAACATCATCGATTCCCTCTAAAAAACCCCAAATTATGGCTTAAATTGATGGAATAAATACTCTAACAAAAACTTAACAAAATCTGGTCTCGATTCTGTCGAATCTACACCCATTAAAATTTCTTGATCAGTAATATTTTTGTTTAAATTTTAATTCATATTATTCTCTCTTTTACATATATTTTTAAATATTTAAAATCCAATTATTATATATATTTATTTATAATTAAATTAAATACACTTAAACTTACACGCACACATATATGAACATTAAATACTAATCATTATCCAAACATTCTATTACATTATCAAATTATTTTTATTATATTATATATAAATATTTAATATTCATATAAATTCAAATTTTAATATATTAAAATTTTATAAATAAAATATAAATTTTGTACCCAATAAAATCCACGTCATTTTAACCCGCTGTAAAATCACCAATAGTAATGTAACCACGTCATGTTTGTGTTTTATTAATCATGGAATATTAAAAATTTTTAGTGAATCGTTATTATTTCATTATAAGTGTAATACCAACAAGTAAATTTTTGTTGAGATGAAAATTAAAGTAAAAATTTAAAAATAATGTAAAAGTAATAGAAAAAATATATAAAAATATTATTTTAATAAACCATACGTTTAGGCTATGTCTGTTTCCTTTTTCCTTTTCACAATTCATCTTCACTTAAAAATTTTACAAATTAAATATCTTATTATATAAATTTTATTCAAATTCAAAATTTACTTTCTTTTACTTTTTATAATTAACTAATAATTTTTTAATCATTACACTTATTCACAATTAAATCAACATTTATCCCTCTAATTTTTCTATTCATATTCATTTTTATATTAATTTATAAACCTATATACTATTATATTATTCAAATATTATTACATACTAAATATATATATATAAATAAATTTTTTATCTATTTAAATATTATAAACCAAACATAATTTCCATTCCCTTTTAAATCACTCAAATTTTATTCCCCCATCTCACTTAAGAAACAAACATAGCTTTAGAAATTTGTTTTTAATGAGATAAAAAATTTAGCAAAATTGGCCCCCAAGCATAGTCAATGATAATTTTTATTGTTTTGAATTTTAATTTACAATCAAAAAATATAAAAAACTACCTAATTCATCGAGGTTCTTTTCACACACGAGTAGGCATTATTTTATTAGGCGGCGTGAGAAGTCGCAAAGAAATAAAACAGCTGATGAAAATAAATTGATTACTTAAAGTTGTGATAAATATTATTATATTATATTTTAAAAATAAAAAATAATTAAATAATACAATTATAATATTTATTATAATTTTAAAAAATCAATTTATTTTTATCGAGCAGCGTTTATAAGACTGAAAGAAAGGAAACTTTGCTGAGTCTTAACGCGGTGGCGTGTGCCGACCTAACGTCCGTTGAATGTAGTAACGCAGTAATACATACTCCACCAATGAGAAGGCTGTGTTAGGTAAGAGGTTTTGTTGCGAGACAAAGGACATATGGGTTTTGTTTATTTTTTATTTTTTTGCCAAACAACACACATTTTTTAGTTCTTGTTTTTTATACAATTTATGAAAAAATATACCTAAAACCAAAACAAACATTACTGTAAGGATTCTGTAAAGAATAGAAATAATATTTGATTAAAAAAATTTTAATTTATGTATATTTACCTAGTATTATATATAAAACAATAATAAAGATTTTTAGAATATATATATAAATATATATATATATATGTGCCTATGAGTGAGGCACGTGTATATATTGGATTCTAAATATGTATAATAGTTAAATTTTAAATATTTATTAAATATTAAATGACAAATAATTTAGATTTAAATTTTTAATAAAATTTTTGTTAAATTCTACATTTCAATCAAGTAAATTTTCGTGGCTATGTTAAGTTTCATTCTTATTAAGATAATGCACGTAATTTAATTTTAAATTTTAAAACTTTTACACACATATATATTTTTAAAACACCTTTAAAAAAATCCAAACACAGCGAACGTTGGGAAGCAAAATAAAATATTAATATTCAATTTACACATAAGAAATTTGAACCGCCCGTGCTCTTGGCGGGTCAAATAAAATCCCTGTCGTTTTGACAAATTCGTTCAGAGGAAATACCCAAATCCCTTTCTTGTCCTTACCTCTTCCCTACGTTCCTTCCATTTCTCAGCTGCTCCGATTTCCAGCTTCCCGTGGCCCTCTCGCCCTGCCAACCAAACACCATTCTTCCATTACCAATGGCGGCGGCGAGTGGCTTCGTGACCTCCCTCTCATCTAACAATGGTGATCTTATTTCAGAGACTAGATTGAAATTTGGCAGCAATGATGTCCGTCTTCGCTATTTATCTCATGTTACCGAGGCTTGTCTTCCTTCGAGGTCGCGAAATTTTCGCGGCAATTTGAGGTATAAGATTGTGATGCCAGAAACGCAGTCGTTCAGAGTGAACCCTGGATGTGAGGCTGCTTCTAACGCGGAGATCCAACCCAAGTCGTCGAGTCTTTCGGCTTTGGAGCTCCTCAAGACCTCCACTGCTGCTCGTAAGTTTCCCTGTTTATAATTTGATTAATTTAAGTTTTAAGTAAGATTTTATTAAATAAATCTTTCTTCTCTGTTCCTTTAATTGAATATGCTTGGATTGTTTAGTTTTTTAATTATAATAAAAAAACTCGGATTGCTTTTGTCCCATGATAGTTTCTGTAGTATAGTCTGGGTGGTTTTCTCTGTTTTATGAAGAAAGTCAAGAAGTTGATCTTTATGCTCTGATTGGTTGTCATTAAAAAAATTAAGCATTAAAATGAGCTTTGTCCTTTGGCTTTGTAGTTTGCGTTTTAGTCGAAATATTAGGGGATGTTTACGTAGATTAGAATTTTTCACAGCCTAACGATTAGAATGTTATCCTATTCTACTCGATTGCTTTTGGGTTAGTCCTTTTATTCAAGCTTCTGAAGTAATGAAATAATGGAAAGTTTTCTTAGCCGCCGCTGCTTCTGCTTCTTCTTTTTTCTAATAAAAAGATTAAAACCTAGATTTAATGGCAAAATACATGGTGTACCGTGGAGTTGGAGGAAAGAAATAGAAAAGAAAGTAAAAATGTCTGATCCCAATGAAATTTTTATGTCCACCGATAACTGTTGTACAGGCGATGAAGAAATCATGGAAGAAAGCTCTAACAAATTCATATATCTTTTGCATTCAGGTTACACAAAGGAAAATAGCAGTATACACAGCACCAATTGAGATACGAGAGAGGCTTTCCATCCCAGAAGCACAATGGCCTCAAGCAATTGGTGAACTATGTGCTTTAAATCATATAGAGCAAGCTGCTGTTCTTAGTACTTGCAACAGGATGGAAATATATGTAGTGGCTCTCTCTCAACATCGAGGCATTAGGGAAGTAACTGAATGGATGTCTAAGGTAAACAAATTTCCAATTTCATTTTCTGTGTAGTTATTTACAGCCTCTAACGCAGTGGAGAGCATGATTGCAGCAGTGCACAGTCTAAGCCCATGAACTCAATCAAGGAGTCCCCGGAATTAATAGGAATTAATTTTGCAAAAATTATCTATTGATTGATATAGAAGTTAGCTGATTCATTAATTGCTTGGACTTTGATGGGAAAGACAACAAAGATTAGATTGTAGAGTAATTGCCCTACTTTGACTTGCCTGAAATCACTTGGCTGCGTCTACTCTATTAAATGGTATGGCGGTATTTTTTCCGAATGGTATTCTCCTGTGCTTAGCACAGCAAGAATGAAAAATATGGGCTTGTTTGTCTTGGAAGTTAGATATGTATTTTTGAGTATATTTTTTTTAAAATTGTGTCCAAATAAGAAAAAAGCAATAGAATTTAAAAATATAATGATTTAAGTGTGTATAATTTTTAGTGGGGTCTGAAACCATGTCTCTATGAATCTTAGCACTTGAATGACATCATTTCACTATAGATACGTCAACAAAAAGATGAGAGTCTATCGATATCCTTCTTCTTGGTTTTTTTCCTTTATTTTTTTTTCTTTAAACAAATATAAGGATATCACTTGACATTATATATCATTTTCTGCAGATAAGTGCAGTGCCGGTTTCAGAGCTAATTCAGCACAGATCTTTGCTTTTCAATAAAGATGCCACACAACATCTGTTTGAAGTATCCTCTGGGCTCGATTCTCTTGTTTTAGGAGAAGGTCAAATTCTTGCTGAGGTTAAACAAGTTGTTAAAAGCGGACAAGGAGTCTCTGGATTTGACAGCAAAATTAGTGGGCTGTTTAAGCATGCAATCACAGTGGGAAAACGTGTTAGAACGGAGACCAGTATCTCCACTGGCTCAGTATCAGTTAGTTCAGCTGCAGTGGAGCTTGCAATGATGAAACTTCCAGAATTTTCACATGCTACGGCTAGAATGTTGGTTGTAGGAGCTGGCAAGATGGGGAAGCTCGTGATCAAGCACTTGGCGGGGAAGGGTTGCAGAAAAATAGTTGTTGTTAACAGAACGGAAGATAAAGTAGCTTCAATTCGCGAAGAGCTCAAGGACGTTGAAATATTCTATAGGCCGCTTTCCGAAGCACTAATATGTGCTGCAGAAGCAGATGTTGTTTTCACATGTACTGCTTCAAAAGATCTCCTGTTTACAAAGGATCGAGTCCTGACGCTCCCCCCTGTGGGCGCACATGTTGGAGGGCGGAGGCTATTTGTTGACGTTTCTGTTCCACGGAACGTGGGGACTTGTGTGTCGGATATTGAGAATGTTCGAGTTTACAATGTGGATGACTTGAAGGAAGCAGTGGCTGCGAACAAGGGAGAACGATTGCAGAAAGCAAGGGAAGCTCAAGCAATCATTGCAGAAGAAGCGAAACAATTTGAAGCATGGAAGGACTCCCTCGAGACAGTTCCAACCATCAAGAAGCTTAGGGCGTATGCAGAAAGAATCAGAGCTTCTGAGGTCGAAAAATGTTTATCAAAGATGGGCAATGATATCACAGAAAACAAAAAGAAAGCCCTATACGATCTTAGCGTAGGAATTGTGAACAAGCTGCTTCATGGTCCTATGCAGCACTTGCGATGTGACGGCTCTGATACCCAGAATCTGAATGAAATACTGGAAAACATGCACGCACTTAACAGAATTTTCAGTCTTGACACAGAGATCTCCGTATTGGAGCAGAAGGTACAAGCAAAGGTAGAACAAAGTCAGAAATGAGTTTCCTGAATCTGTTCTTTCTGCAATGGTTTATTGTTTGTTTTTCTTGAGGAAGTTTCCTCGGGCGGCAGTGCAAATTTTATTCCAGAATTATGGCATTGTTTGGAGCCACACATGAGTTTTGTATAGATGGGGGTGGCCTCATCCAAGTGATGTCCTAAAAGAGTCCCTTTTGTATGGCATTTAATTACGCTCTGTGTAGGACGGAAACATATCAATTAACATTGAGTTTAGCACGAAAAAATAAACAAAAATGTATTTCTAGCCATTGGTGTTGCATGATAGTTTTGCACGCCACTCAGTTCTTCAGCATTTAATTTTTCTTTGGAACTCACTATTTTTTTCTTTGAAGATTCAGCCGTCTCTACTATCCTTATTTAATTAAAATTAATTCCAATGTTCTGTTTTGTCATTAATCAAAGCACTGTTTATCAACAGATTTCTTGACGGATTATTTTATGGACACGTTACTTTTTAGGTTAATAATATATTATGTTACTCTTTTCTGAATTACCATTCGATAGTAGAAAATTGAATAGACGTTTTATTTATATGCACATAAATATTTTAATTCACACACGCACAAATTATCATAATTCATCCAATGGAAAATAAATCCAGTTCGTAATCTTCAACGAAAAAATAACGGCAGTTCGGGAAAACCAAAAAAAAAAGGAAAAAAATTGGCCTTTTTAAATGGGTCAAATCATTCCTTTCATCCTTTCTGTCCTCCCATTATATTGTTTTAAAAGAAAAGATAGCCGGGGGCAATTTTGGAAATACACATGCGTCGCCGGCTTCATTCATACAGACGAAACCGGGAGCATTTCTCGCTTTCCTTCTTCTTTCCCGCCCCGGCACTGCTGCTTCGGCTAACTATTTTCACAAGAAAAATCCAGTCTCTTTCGTAATTTCGGTATTTATTTTTTATCCTTCACTGTTGTAATTTGTTTCATAGTTGTTTTCAAGTCTGTGGGTCTTTATTTCTTGGTTTTGATTTGATTTGGTTTTTTTTCTTTTCCAGTAGTAAGTATTTCTGTGGGGATTAGAATGAACTTCCTGCGTTTGTTTGTGTCTCTGTAAGAATGTCCTTTTCTGGCTGAAAATTGATTCGATGATTTTTTACCTTTCTTGATTCCCATAATCTCACTTTTATTCAGTTAATTTCAAATTGTTTGTAGTATTCTTGATCAGAGGTGGATGTTAGTAGGGGAAAGGTGGGGGTTAGGTATACATGCGTGTGGAGCGCTTCTGCCTCATTTGCAATCTTAAGAAAAGACGGATGAGTCCCAAACTGTTCTTTTTAAGTGAAAGAATTTGAATTTTGTTTATAGTTTTTGAAGTACCATGAGATCAACCCATTCATATATTCAAGAAAAATGCATGCAAGAATTAGTCTTAGAGAGCAGAGTTTGAATGATCCCACACACACTCGTTTTTGTTGGTGTGAATTGTTGTGGTTTCATTTCCGTTACTCATTCTAATTAAATTGATCATCACGAGTCGAGACGTATGTGTTTGCGCGCATGTTTCTGGATTATTAGATTTATTCTTATGACTTGATCTCACTTAGTACATGTCAAAGCATGTTTAGTGAGATCCTAATGAAGGATATGCCTGCCACCTATAAAATTATGTTTTTAAACAAATAGCATAGAATTGGATGACGGAAATTAAGTTTTTCATTTAGCACCGTCATTTATGGTCTAAAAATTATTATCTAATTCAGGCAAACATCAAGTATTGTTCTAATCTCCTTCTAGTGACTAAATTTCGATCTTTCTGTCTTGCTGATGGTTTGTTGCTGTTTAGGCTACTTTCTGAAACCACTCAAGTATGGAGCTAAATGGGATACAAGATTCACTTGAAAGGGTTGCGAAGAGACGAAAGTTACTGTCTTCCAAATCCGAAGAATTGATCGACCAAGTTACCCATGAAATTGAGCAGGCACTCGCAAGTATACGATCCAATAATGATTCTGATGTTTCTGTAGATCAGAAAACAGTTCTAACCGGACTCAAATCCAATCTTCAGGTTGTTGATTCACGCAATTTTTTTGAAGGATCACAGCAAGAGCTGAATATGGATCTGTGCAATCACGGAAAGGTCCTCGAGGAAACGCTATATCCTGACATATCAAAGGCATCCCAAAATGTTGATTTTGACACCCATACTCTAAATCAGATTATCATCAGCCATTTTTACCGAGAAGGTCTATTTAATATTGTGGACTGTTTAACTGAAGAAGCAAGTGAATGTGAAGCCATTTCCCTGGGGTTGCTATTTCATGAGATTCTACAGATATTGGAGGCTGTGAAGTCTAGGAATCTTAAGCCTGCCCTCAAATGGATCTTTGAAAACAAAGAAAGACTGAAGGAGTCAGGTCCCCGTATTGAGCTAAAACTTCATAAGCAGCATTTTGTAGACATTTTGCAGAGTCAAAGCAGAGCAGATGCCCTTGAGTATGCCAAAACTTATCTTGCTCCCTTGGCTTCTTATCACATGAACGAGATACAAAAACTCATGGGTAGCCTACTCTGGGCAGGAAAGCTTGAGAAATCCCCTTATGCTGATTTGTTGGATCCGATCCATTGGAAAAAGTTGCCCGATGAGGTTATGCAGACTCTATGCAATTTCTCCGGACAACCCTTCAGGGACCCTCTGAATGTTGTTGTGGTAGCGGGGGTCGAAGCGTTGCTGACTCTGTTAAAGTGGATTGACGAATACAAAAATCATTGGCAAGCTATGGAAGAGTTACCCGTGGAAATAGAGTTGGGGAGGGAATTTCTGTTTCACTCAATTATTGTTTGTCCAGTTAGTTTGGACCGAAGTAGTGAAGAAAATCCGCCAATGTTGTTGTCATGTGGGCATGTTCTTTGCAAGCAATCCATTGATAGACTCGCCGAGGAAAATACGCCTATCTTTAGGTGTCCTTTCTGCCTTCGGGATGCTTCAGCTGCGGAGTGCAAACAACTTCACTTATGACTTTTGTTGTGCCGAGCTCTCCTTAGTTTCCCTCTCAAAAATTGTCTCCAGGATAGGTATATGGGCCGCTTTTGTTCTGTGAGTAGCTGTCTTCTGTGGAGACCCTTTTCTCACTAGTTGTCTTCAGAATAGAATATCAATGCCAATGCATTCTTGGTTGGTTGCATAAGCTCCTGCTCTAAAAGGAGTCGGTATACATCTGATTTTCATAGTATGCGTGCTCTACGATACCAATTCAGTCAGATGTAGAACTGTTACTTTTTCCTTGAAAGAAAATTTGTCAACAATTTGCCCATACTCCTGTAGCAGTGATGTAACATCTTGGCTGTCATATAATAATCATTTTAGCTCTCATGCAGGATTGATTCTCTGATCTTCAAATTGGGTCATTATATGATAAAGAGTTTGGCTGCTTCAGGCAACTGAAGATCATTACAACAAACACCCATGATAATTTTTTTTTTTTTTTGTGGCAATTTAACTTTTTGACACAAGCACAGGTAGATGGTTACCGCGTGCAATTGAGAAACAAGAAAGAATCCAACAGTGACCTTTGCTTGTTTTTTTTGGAAAGAATAAATAACGGGATAGTTAATGAAGATCTCAGGTACCTGCAAAAGGATAGTGTTACATAAACTTCTGCAGGTGTATCTCCTAATTGTCACAGTTCTTTGAACCATATTTCTATCAAAGTAAAGCTTTCAGAACACCAATCCAGCAATGCTTTTGAATACAAACTCTTTAAAGATCTTTTTCTTCTTTTCAGTGTAGCAACCTATAAATCATTTCCCAAAACCAAGGAGATAAAAGAGTCTAAACAAAATTGGCATCTTTTAATTAAAAAATAATGGTCCCATCAATTGTAGGCACAAAATGACATATTGTCTACCTGTATAATAGCAGAACCCCTAAAAAATGAGTAAAGAAAGATTGAACAAAAGGAAAACCTCTCAATCTTCACCATTTCCAGGAAATCCAAACAATTTTTTCAACCGAGGAAACAATTTACCAGTAACAGAATCTGAAAATTCATTGCTTTGTTGACCCAAGTGTTCTTCCACCATCTCCTTAACAGACTTCGCAGATAAGGGATGAAAACGGGCACTCCACTCCGCAACAAACCCTTTGGCCAAAACCCATCTTTCCTCTTCGTCCATTCTCCTCCATTTCTTCATCAGATCCTCCGATTTCAGTCCCGTGAAATTGCACACCTCTCCGAAGAGGAGCTCTGTGCTTTTCCTCATGGCCTCTTCTCTTTGAAGCACGTGGGAGTTCAGTTTCTTGATCTCGAGGCCCAGTTCCCGTGCCAGTGCATCATCGCTGAGGCTTTCTTTCTCTCTCATGCATGAGATTTTGAGGGTTCTGAGGGGTTCGGAAAGGGGTTTCACGAGATGGGTGTGGAATCTTACGGGTTGTGCGAGGAATTTTGGCGAAAGGGGGTGAATTGTTGGCCCCATTGTTGCAGTTGCTTTGATGGGTATCATATTTGACGGATTTTGCCTTCGTCGTTGGAAAGTGGAATGGTCCAAAGGCAAGATAAGGGAAAGGGAAAACTAAATGGAAAACCTAAAACCCATTATGGCTGTGTTTGCCTTCAAATTAACATTTTTATCATTTATTTCAAACATACAATACATCAATACCACTTTTTATCTTATTCTCTATCCTATTTTTTCAATATTTCTAAGACTCTGCCAAATTTTCACCTTTGGAATTTTGGATTCAAACATAACCATTGGGAAATGTTAGAATTAAATTATTTTAGCCAACTTAATTATATGAGCCTTGATTAAATAGGTGCCTATTGTAAAATTATATAATAAATAATCCTATATAAAAATCATGATTAAATAATTAAAATATTGTAAATTATTAATATAGCAGTTAAATTATTATTTTATAATATTGTAAATTATTAATATAGCAGTTAAATTATTATTTTATAATATTGTAAATTATTAATATAGCAGTTAAATTATTATTTTATAATATTGTAAATTATTAATATAGCAGTTAAATTATTATTTTAATCTTATATTATTAATTAAATATTTCTATATTAAATTTATAATTAGAAAATAAATGTAATCACTTCAAATAATCAATCATTAAATATAATTTGTTGAGAATTAATTAGTCTATGTAAACTATTTTTTCACTCAAAATAATCATTTGAATTATAATCCTATCTAAATAAGTGAACAAGTTCTTGTAGTTTAGTACACAAATAATTGCTAAATAATTCAATTATGAATATAAAATTAAAATAAATTTTTAAATGATATATAAAAATCTCACATTTCAAATATAATTAGATATATTATACTTTTGTAATTTTATATAGGATCTTAATCATTAAGAAATTTTGATTAGGTTACCTAAAATAATCAATACCATCTTCCAAAAAAATGATCAACACTATCTCATTATCCAAAGTGAAGGTGAGTAGGTGACCTTATTTATTTATTTTTTGCTTTTGTATTTTTGTTACAAAAGGTTATTAGTTTTTAGTCCCTCAACTATCACACGCAGCACTCATTAAAAAATCACATGTGGTATTTTTCTATGTCGTGTAAACTTGTTTAGTACGACTTTGTTGATGAGATTATCACTTAAAAACCTAAATCAGAGGATTATTGATGAGATCAATGTTTAAAAACCTAAATCAGAAGAAGAACGATACAGGTGTGCGTTTGGGTAAACGATTATTTAAATATTTTGCCAGAACTGTCATTAAATGCCACGTGGAAGAATATCCAAGTATTCTATACTATTATTACGATTATTTCAATTCATTATATGCAATTTAGCAATAAACAAACTTGTTCTTTGAACTTTTAAGCTCTTCTTTCAGATAAAAATTCAATTACTTTGACCACTTAATCAGTTCTCAAAAGTTACGATAAACTATTCTAAAAACTTGGAAGCTCAAACTGAACGTTTGATCAATCCATCCATGGAGGCACAATTTCATTCTACCCACTATTTTTCCTCTTCTTCTTAGGCAAGTTAATTCAGCCTTTCAAGTGCCAATCAACACGTGCCCTTCGACTTGAAACAAGCTAAACTTTGCTACAATTCCCAAATCAGCACAACCCTAATATCATATCACACAAAAGGAAAAACATCGACACACAATCTGAGTCAAGAATCATAACTTCACAACGATGCTATGCTTATTGCTTTCGGCAATTAGATTAACGAGGTTTCGATTTACAACAAGGGCTTCAGGATTAGATTCTCAAATAAAGTGGGAATCAATAACAAATGTGAACATTTTGCACCTCTATGCCTTCAAAACAAGCTGGGCATCACTACCTTTGTGTGCCTCACAAGATTTCACGCCATACAAAATCTAACTTTGAATACCTCCCACAATGTAGCAGCAAAGCAATTGAAAGGGAAATGACTAAACTGCAGAATCAGTCTGTTCCATATGTGCTTAGATGGTGACAAGAACTTGGGGAGGCTTGATTTTTCATGTTGTAGTTGAAGTAACATAGCCCAGTGATGGGATCAATGAGCTTTGATTAACCCATGTAGCATCTCTCTCCATCCATTTCCATATCAACCGCCCATCTACAAGTTGTAGCTGATTAGTTGGGTTAAGATATCGACCCATGTATCAGGAACACCCGGCAGGTACCAATGCAGGCAGTCCTGACCCCAGACAGCCACTGCATCCTTCTTGCCTAACCAAATTGCTGGATGAGCATCTGATCTGAACTCACTTAAATGAGTCAGATCCAGAGTTCTGATACTTGTTCCCCTCATTGACTGCTCAATGAAACGATTTTATTTTCTAGCTTCTTTGTTTACTCCATTATTACTCGGATCAAACCACAAATCAAGCTGTACAGGCATCAGTATTTGTTGATCTCACGTAGAACATATGAACAGTAGTTGACTAATCATAACTATCCCGCGTGTGCACATGTGCGTGTGTCAGGGAAATAAGGTGGGATCTTCTTGGAAAGAAGAATAAATAAATACGGTACGCACACATCAACTTTATTATACTAAAGTGAGGCCCTTAAATGTGTAAAGTATCTGGAATTCAGATGTAGAAACAGTGCAAAGATGGATGAGAAACTGGTGGCAAAAGGTAAGAAATTTGAGCCAAAAAAAAAAGTTCATGTGTACCTGATATTCTTCATGAGGCTTGTTAAACAAGCAACTTCCGTTCTGATTCCACTCGCCACCATGAAAGTGCCTAGGAGACTGTAGTCGCCAGAACTTAAGTACCTTCTCGGGAAATACTTTCTCAATGTGAGCCACCGAATTCTCAAGAACAATTTAGAGCCCATCCAACAGCTCAGAGGAGGGTGTTTTGGTCGCCCACCCTTGAAGAATACAAGAGGAGTCTCTTTTGGAAATTTATCGTAGCCCCACCTAATAAAGATAAGTAAGCAGAAGCAAACTCGTTATCAGAAAATTTGTCAGTGTTTCTATCCACAACAGTGCTCCTAAAGATGGGCTTGAGAATGTATACTTGCAACACGATCCTAAACAACTTCTGTAAAACTAGGAAACAAGAATACCTTGCACATTAAAAATGAAGAAAAGAAAAGAATGAAGAATCACCAGTGACCAGAACATCATAGAAATCGGATATATTAGCCCAATCATCCGCCAGAACATCAACATCTACACGATGAATTCCCTTGACTCCATTTTGGACCGATTGCTCATGCTGTTTGGTCTGCCACTTAATGTAATCAGTAAGCAGCTAGTAAGGCAGCCTTCTCCAAGAACCATGCATGAACATTTTATGTAACATAGAAAAAAACATCTAGAAAGCATTCAGGAATCACCATAGGATCAAGTTTATTGCACTGGCTCAAGGGAAACACACTGTCATATAGGAACAGCCATAGTCCAGTAAGTTTGTCTATTAAAGCTAACGGCCAAGTAAAAACCTTAGTGAAATCATCAGCAAAATCCACGTAAGAGAACATCAGATTCATAACATGTCCAATTGCCAAATTAAGATCAATACAATCCATCCAAGTAAGCTTAAAACATTGCTAAGTCGGGAATCACTAAACCATATGAATTTGCCCGTCTTAAAGCAATTTTGCTCACTCACATTTCTCCAGTAAAGCCGCACGATGATACGCCACAGTCACATTAAACTTCGGAAAATAAGCCCCTCTCCAAGCACCCTTTCTCTTCCACTTCTTGGCAGCAGCGTCGGCCGCTCTTAATATACACAGAAACGACCCCAAAAAGTTCTCGTTCAGAGAGTCCCCGACAAGCCCAATATTCTTATTCCTACTCAGATCCAAGAACTCATCCGGGTCGACCCGTTTCAGATCACAACTTTCAGGCACCCATTTCCAGGAATTGATCCGACCCATGTTCTCCCTCTGATTCCTAATGCAGTTCCACGCGTTTCTGTGGAACGGGCAGATGGAATCGTAAACTGGGATCGAGAATCCATTGACCTCTGAAGAGGCTACAAGGGGGGACTTCGGAATTATGAGACTCCGGAGTCGCTGTTTAGAGAGGAAGGAGTATACAATAGAGGAAAACAAGCGAGAAGGAGGGAAGAATCAACCATGCCATGAATTTTGGAGTCAGCTTAGACGCCATTTACGTTCGTGTATGCTGCGATTTCTTCGGGAACAACACACGCGTAACATCGACCGTTGTTCTTTTGCAACGCACGAAGAGAAGACTGAAGGGTTGGTGGGCGGGATTTCGACAGAGGATCTGCAAATCCGGAAGGGCGTGAGGTTGTCCTCTCGTCGTAGGTCGCAGGCGGTGTGGTGATGCCCTTGTCAACTTCCAACGTAGCAGGATCGCCGAAATATCAATGGAGCTACCGAATTTCACGTGTTCTCGAATTGAGCCCTGCAGCTACCTCGGATTCGCATCAAGCAAAAACAGCGGCTATATTAAATTTTAATTTTTCTTTAATTGTTCATTACAGCAGACAGCGGAGTAAGCAACAATGGCGATTGAGGATGAGAAAGAGCATAGTGGCGATGACGGGTTTGGCGAGTCTGCATCTTTTGATAGAAGTTAATTAAATTAAATAAATAATTTATATCTAGTAAAAACCCCACACACATGTGTTTGTTAAAAAAAATAATTAAATCATCTTAATTATAATAAAAAAATAAATTTATTATATTTTTTAGAATTTTAATAATAAAAATATAATTATTTATAAAGTAATATTGTACTCAAAAATTTATGAAAGATAGAGAAAAGAAATTAGATGTGATGGTAAAAAGAAAAAATTAAATTTTGATCCAGAGAAAGCAAAAAAAAAAAAAAAGTTAAGAAAATAGTATTAAAGAGAGAAAAATAAAAATAGAGAAAATAATGATAATTTTAGTAATTTTAATATTGAATATTGAAATAAGATAGTATGAGCCCCTTGTGCTAAAAGCTAGAAACACTTTTAACACTCTACATCCGAGCATGCTTATAAAAAATTATATAATTTCATTAATTATAATAAAATATAAAATTATTATATTTTTTATAGTTCAATAATAGAAATAAAATTACTTAATTACATTTCTTTAAAAAGGATAGAAAAAATTAGATATAATAAAAAAATAAGGAAATGAATATTTAAATGTCAAATAAGAAAGAGAGAACGAATTTCAAATAGTAATGGAGAGGAAAAAGTAAAAAACTACAGATGCTTTACCTTGTTTATGTTTAAAACTAAAAGTAGCTGTCAAACAGTATATATATATATATATATATATATATATTTATTAAAATGACTAAATTGGTTACGGGGATAGAGTCATAATAGATAGTATAGATATAGTATGAAGAGGATAAATCAAACTAGTAAACAAGAAATCTAACAGGCTACTTTTGGTTTGGGAGAGAGACTTTTTTTTTTTTTTTGGTTGGATATATTTTTTTTGTTGGAGTTAAGTTAGTTGTAATTAATAATATATTTAAAATAAATATTTTGATAGGATGAATAATATAATTTATTTAGATATATATATATATATATAAAACATGTATAGATTATTAAATAATATGAAAGTATATAGAGATAATTATTTATTTTTAGAATATAAGTATATATAAATATAAATATATGTGTGATATATATATGTATATTAATATGATTATAACAATTAAAAAATAATTAGTTAGTTGAATAAAAAATAAAAAAATTAAATTTAAATTTGAATAAAATTTTTATTCATATATATATATATATATATTTACGTATGTATGTATGTGCGTGTCAGGATGTGTGCACACGAACATATACAGCACACTTTGTTGAGTTTAATTAATTAACTCATTATCCAATATTGTTATTTTATTACACATGGTGATGAAATTTTATAATATTTATAACATATTAAATAGTTTATTTTACTTTTTTTTATTTTTTATTGTCGCACACCTTTTGACTCACACGTACGTCTAAATGGACTCGAGCCCACCTCAGATGCGAAATGTCAAGCTGTGACTGTGAGTCATTGGGATGTCCCTTTCAGGGACAGCAAACAGTTGAAATCTGCATTTCTAATTTTGTAAGTTATTTTCACACATTTTCAATTTTTTTTTATTTTATGTCAATTATATATCTATCAATTAACATGATTTCATATTTTATTGTATTTATGTATATATAAGTGTATGATTTTTTCTATAATATAAGTTTTAAAATATACATATAGAACACAATGAAATTATTTATGCAACACATAAAAAATTAGACATAACAATAATTTACATTTTAAATTATAGAGACGTTCATAATCTTATTATTATGAGCGTGCAAATATTGCTAGTGTATATACGTGTGTGTGAATAGAAAATTAAAGTTTGAAAAGGAGATTTAAAGAATAAAATATAATAATTAAACTTGAGAAAATACAATAAAATAAGTGAACAATAATATAGAAGAAAAAAAGGTTATATATAAAGAAGTAATATCATTTTAATAATTATATACCACGAAATCAAGATCGAACCTTATAAATACTCTTTTTTTTGGTCATAACTCACACACGTGTCTAAATAAATTTGAATTCATCACTCCATATATGAAATATCGAGTTGACAGCCATTTATATATGAAATAGCAGATGGGTGGGATCAAATCTCATAGAGATAGTTGCAGACTTTAAAGGTCATGTTTGTTTTTAAATTTCATATTTGAAACAACACACTAGAATAATTATATATTCTTTTAAAATTCTGTTTCTGTCCTTCTCTTAATTTAACACAATTTCTAATAAAATTATACTTAAAACACACCAAAAAAACAAAAAAAAAAAAAACAAACATAACCTTTGTAACTATTTTTGGATAATTTCTCAATTTTCAAAAATTGTACGTTTGAATAAATCTACATCTATATCATTTCAAAATCTAACAATTAATAATTCATTAAATGTAATATTAAAAAGAAAATTTGATTAAAAGAATTAAAAAATTGGATCGCGTTGTAAGTCTGTCCAACATCCTTTAATGTATAATATAATATATATGA
Organism: Avicennia marina; assembly: GCA_019155195.1. Classification (NCBI taxonomy): domain Eukaryota; kingdom Viridiplantae; phylum Streptophyta; class Magnoliopsida; order Lamiales; family Acanthaceae; genus Avicennia; species Avicennia marina. Next base: position 2,616,163 of record CM032770.1, on the reverse strand, counting down.
GATTAGTCTTCAAAAACCAATGGCCAAAATCCCATTACTCGCACTGATCTTGGAGCCAGCACATGACCACCATCGCCACCACGCCATCACCACTTGCATAAATTCCTCCTCCATTCCGTCGTTCTCTTCTCCTTCTTCTTAGATTGCGGAGCACAATCTTCGTTTCTCCATCCCCACGCACCCCCGGGAGCTTCGCGTACCCTGCTTTGCTGGTTCCAGTAAGTAGTATCAATTACAGTACTAAATGCTTGGCCATAGTTTAAGATAATGTTTGGAAGCTCTCGAGTTTGAGGAAATATTCTTGTGCAGAACACTGCAGTCATTTTGTGTGGGGATTTCAATTTGAGTACGGCATTATTCGCCGTGCCACTGCGCTAGTTTTGCTTCTTTTTTTTTTTTTGACCCGTATTGAGTATTATTCTGCAAAATCAGATCTTGATTGTGTTGAATATGTTGATTCTATGAATATCTGGAGTAGTTACGTTTGTTTTTTGATATAGTTTTGTTGCGTAATGATTTACCTGTGAAGTTTCTTTCTTTTTTTTTTTTTTCTTTTTTTGAGCATTTTTGTGTGTTTATTTTTCCTGCCTGATGGCGAAAAACCAAATTGGAGTTTAAGCATCTAGGAAGCGCTGAAAGACGAAAGTTTGGCACTGGAAAAAAAATTCCGTGGTAGTAAAATTCTGACCGTTTATCAATTATTGTGACCGAGTATGGTCGAATCCTAGCTGTTGACAGATTCTCCTGCCAGGACAAAAAGATAGCGTGTGCGTCCCCATTAACTGAATTGTTAAATCCAGGGTCACCTTTCTTATTTTTCAGATTCTTCCATTGATTTTTCTTTTCCTTCTTGCTCTTAGGCGCTTCCTCTGATTTCCCGTTGGATCAGGTCTTGAGAAATTGCTGTTTCTTAACCAAATTCTTGCAATTTGTTTTATCAAGCATTTTCTATATGGTAAATCAATGTGTTTGCTTGTGTTTTGTAACTCATCTTCAGCTTATATTCGTCAACATGTTTCCTTTTTTTGGGTTCCACTGCAGACATGGATAATGATGGCAGTCTGAGTTTGTTTCCACTGCACTGCTGCAAAACCGTTCACCTGGTTGGTATCAGATTTTGTTACTTAAAGTTACTTTCTGATGCATTCAGAGAAATTTTGAATATGCCGCATTGTTGGTTTGAAGTGCATTCAAGATTGCCTTCTCTGTTGGATTTTGCTTCGAAGGCTTTGTGGTCTTATTAAACCATATATCTAGGTGAGGCATGCTCAAGGAATTCACAACGTAGAAGGAGATAAAAATTATAAAGTATACATGTCTCCAGAATATTTTGATGCTCACCTCACTCAGATGGGCTGGCAACAGGTTGGGAAGTAACTGCCAGCTTTTTAACTTACAGTTGTTCTGCTCCTTATTTTTCTTATACTGTTAAAATAGAGCTGTGACCTTTAGTTTTATATCAGGTAGACAACCTCCGTAAACATGTTCATTCAAGCGGGCTTATCAAGAAAATTGATATGGTCATTACATCTCCCCTGCTAAGGTAGGATCTCTGGTATAAAAAAGTGGATTGGCGTTCTAAATAATCATTTAAAAACTAATTACTGCGTGCTTTCTATTTTCCTTTTATAGAAGTCATTCAATTAAATAATTGCTGGGGTTGGATGATAGACACACATACACCTACAAATTAAGCCTAATGCTTTCATATCCTTGAAAGCAGCGCAATTGTACATCCCTTTCCGCTAATGCAACTTTGGTTAGACTCTTTATTTTATGCTGTGGCTTAATTCAATAACTACATTGAGGCCTTTGGGCACATAGAGTAGCATTGGTCGATTGATTAGTGTTACTATTATCTAGCATATCCTTTTTCCTCCTGTACAAAGTTTTTCTTTTGATGAGAGCTTTTTCATTTGTTTTATATCTTATTGATATTTCAGCAGATGGATCTACTTGTCTAATTCTATACCTTTTTGTCTGTCTAAGATAATTCTCAGTAAACTCTGTGGAAGCATGCTATGATTAAGATTTGGAAACTTCTTGGATATTATTCTTGGAGGGATATTGTATTTGGATCATCGCTGTTAGCTGCAATTGCCCCTTTTAATGTCGTTTTTTCATTGTCTGTAATGAAACTTTTTCTGGAGAAGTGCCTTATGTATATGAAATTGTAGTGTTCTACCTTTGTGATGATTTGAATTCATAGGTCCATCCAAACAGCTGTTGGGGTATTTGGAGGTGAGGGCTATACGACTGGGGTGGGTGTTTTACCACTAATGGTGGCAAATGCTGGAAACAGTGGCCGTGCTGCAATTTCAAGTACTAATTGCCCACCTATTGCTGCAGTTGAACTCTGTCGAGAACATTTGGTATGTCGAGCGAAGCAACAGGCTTTCCCTATACCTCTTGCTTCTATCACTAGTTCAGACTCCTGTGTTGAATCTCTTTAACTTCTTCAATTGTTTATGATCATCTAAAGTCATTACTGTAATTATATTCTTGATATGATACTAAGAGGAAAGGGAAATTGGTAAATGTCTTTGCTAAATGCCAGTAAAGATTGGAATTTTTAGCTAGTGCATTCCATATGGACAACCCATTTTCTATGACCATCTATAATAAAATCTGACATCGCCTAATAAAAATGAGATTAGATGATGCTCCGACTGAATCTCAACTTTTCTCTAAATTGCTTCTTTGAAACCTCATTCAAATGAGGATTTGTCCTGAGGTTACTTGAAAATTTGTGTAGCAAAGTTATATATGGTTGTCTTAATTTTTCGTTGCATATTCCTCTATTTTTTTAATTCTTTTCAATTTTCAGTTTGTATTTAGTGAGGCAGGAAATTAAATTTTTAGACGTGTTAGTTTATTTTATGCTAGAAGCCTGAGATTTATGTTGGCTTATGATATTTCTTGCAAACGATCTTTGCATAAAATAACTCTCGACTCAAAATTGAAGCAAGAGATGACTGTAATTGATGTTCCACTTTCTGATATAGCTATTTCTTTCCAAAGTTAAATTTGTTGAAATAACTGGCGGGACTGCTGTAATTCCAACCATCTGTTGAAATGCAAAATTATGCGGGCACCAAAACCTTATTCTTCGTTTAGAACTTTGGCTCAGTTCAAACTAGGGCATTCAATTCTGTTCCTTCTGGATGGAGTGAGGAAAACAAATGGCATATGATGTATGGCACTATAGCTTCACAAATTTAGTAAAATGATGAGATAAAGTGAAACATTTCATTGAATACTTTTGAGGAGCTTCCTCACAAAATTCTGCTTTGCAGGGTGTTCATCCTTGTGATAAGAGGAGGAGCATTAGTGAATATCAACAGCTTTTTCCTGCAGTTGATTTTTCACTAGTAAGTTATGTACTTAGTAATACATATTTTAGTAGTGTGCAAACATATGTGAGAGGCAGACCCTACTTTTATTGATCAAGGTTTAAGATCATATTTGATTCACACTCTTGTGTTTTTCGTAGATAGAGAGTGATGAAGATAATTTATGGAAGGCTGATGTCCGAGAGACAAGAGAGGAAGTTGCAGCCAGGGGAGTGAACTTCATGAACTGGTGAGTAATATTTTTCTGATTCCATGGAACCTAGCCCATCAAGTGTTATTTAACTTTACAGGCAGAGAAAGTTCTTAAAAATAAGTTTCAATTCTTAATTTTAAGCTAGGGAACTGAGTTATCTTGCTCTTCATCCCCTTGCTTTCTTCTAGATGAAGTTTAATGAGCAAATAGCTTTATTACGTAATATCAGTGTGTTTGTATATAAATGCATGCTGCATGTCTGCATATGCATGGGTACACTTGAACTAATAGCTGTGTCTTTATGATGGGTTGCTGATATCATAATGCATGTATGCTGTGTCCCGGTTTGGCTTTCTTCATTGGGGTGGTTTGGGTAAGGGTTAGGTGGGTGCATCAAAGAATTGAAGGATTTGTCTAGCTGAAAAAAAGAAGCGAGCACTGGCCTATTTAAGTGTTCTGAATAGATCCTTTATCTTGTTTATTTCTCATTTACTGTGATGTTATTCTTTGTTTTTTCCTTCCTAAAATAAAATCATTTGTATGTGCTTTGAGCTGCATTTGTTATCTTATTGATTATACATTTTTATTCGGACAGGTTATTCACAAGGAAAGAGAAGGAGATAGCAGTAGTTACACACAGTGGGTTCTTGTTTCATACACTGGCTACTGTTGACAACCGCCACCCTCTCATGAAAAATGAAATTTCTAGCCGGTGAGCTCTGGAAATAACCATTGTTTTTGCTGTAGTGTAGATCTATGGCTTGCTAGCTTTATGTATCTGAGTATGAGAGCTTTCCATTTATATACGTTTCAACTGTAAAATTTCCCCTTGTTTTCCATCTTATTCTCTGAGGACGTTTGATTCTTTGGATGAAGAGTTGTGCTGTATTTCAAATTTATTAGTTTCTTAAGGTGTATAATCAAATTTTACCTCAGTACTATTTTATAAGTGGGGATCAGTGCGCTTCAATCCTTTCGTGTGAAGGTGATTAAGCCCCTTAAAATGACTTCTTACACTCACAAAAGGAAATGATCTATTTATATTTCTACAACGGAAATATGCTTTATGATATGTGATTGCATTTGTCCTACTAACTTCCACCTGCCTTTATGTGCAGTTTTGCTAACTGTGAACTTCATTCTATGGTCATTGTGGACAGAAGGTAAATCCCATAACCTGAAATCTGCCTCCCTTTATAAATTCTGCCCCAGCGTTTCAGGTTATTGATAAAAATACTGCACTTTGTAGCATGATTGGTTCACATTCTTCATTGACAAACAACTATCCTGGAAAGATCCCATCTGGCCCCGATCTGCCTAGTGATGCTGCTGATGAAGAGGAACAAGAGAAAAACACACACAACTAACTTAGTAAACAATGTCCCAGCATTGTATGAGGTGCCAACTGTGGGCTGTAGTTGTGTTTTCATCAAATATGTGTGTTTTACCCTAGGAAAGGTACCGTCGGAGCGGTATTGTCCCCAGAACATTGGCATTGCCATATACCCACAAAAGTCGTTGTGCTTATGTAATTGTGCCCTTTTCACTGTTCATTGCATGGTCCGAGCGTTAAACTTGCTGGCAGCACTCATTTACCCTTTTTTGTTCGTTATAAGATGTCCAGGTAGGTTCTTGCTTGACTTGATATGTGCTTCACGTTGTACGAGATATTCTTCTTGGAGGGTGTCGTTCACACCATGCTGTATTTTATTAAATTATAATAGAAGAAATCAGGAAATTAAACTATGCACGCATAAACAGAGTGAACAGGCGTCCGCCCCACTGGTGGAAATTATAACGAAATTGGTGCTGGAGTGGTTGGTTAATTTGGACTAAGTACTAAACACTAATCACGTTGAGACGATGCCTCGATGGACAGACCAGAACAGACCATTTCTTTAGCTTTGACACCCCAAGTTTGAGCAGCGCTGTAAATTAGACAAGGGGCAGTGGTTGAAAGACGGCAAAGCAAGTATATAGAAGCAGATTTATAAATATTCACGGGTTCTTCCTTATTCCACAACCAAGAAACCATGTTTCTAGTGAATAACAGTAGGTGCAATTCTAGTGGCTCAGAAGAAAACAGCGTAGGCTGGTACAATTCGGGCCCAAGATGATCACACCGCCCTGTTGTGGCAGTTTCTATGAAACAATTTATTGTCAAGCATTTGAGATTGTTTTCTTTAAATAGAGAAGACAGAAATGAAAGTGTACAGACATTGTTTAGTTTGAGATGCGACTTGGATCTCGAGTGAAAGGGGATTAATCAATTACTGAAGACTAAAGGCAGCCGACTGTCTTAATTCCCTTTCAAGATGTCATAAAATTGCGAAGGTTTTTTCTTTGGTGACCCGCAAAGTTCCTGAAATAAGGATAGCACATGTATTAGAATTATTTTGCTTTTATACTCTTTAAAAGACAAATAGAGCAGAAATGATATAATATGGAAATGCGTCCATATTCCTTGTTGAGCTGTAAACGAAATTCCATTTTTCAAAACAGGAATGCAACTGGCATGCCTTACACATTTGAAAAGATTACTGAGAAATAATACTTTTCTATGCATATAAATGCAATAATAAATTTCTTCACTTTGATGGAAAGTTATCGGTACCTCTATGGCGGCAGCCAAACGTAAAATTGTAGCTTCACACCATGGTCGCCCAATTATTTGTAGACCAATTGGAAGTCCTTGCTTATCATATCCAACCTGCATATTGGAAGCAAAGGTAGCTCATATATATGGAAGGTATTTATCAAGGTTTTAAGCATGTATCTGGCATGCAGGCCCATATACGACTTTTCACTGTTATCGCAAGTACCTGGGCAGACTTTTCTCTGTTATCAGTCCGTTTAACTAATAATAATTTTCTCAGACACTTCCCTGGTTGGTTTGCTGAAGATAGTTAGGCATAGTGTTTTGGATGACTTAAGAGAGTATAGTCTTTTAAGCCATGGATATGTTAGACACACCAACAAAAGTACAGATTGGAACTCTAGTTCTTCTCGCCTCAGTTTAGTTAAAGGAGTTGCAAATATGATGCTCAAAAGTCACTGGTATTACAGAACTTGTTGATCTTTCAAAGACTATGGCAATAGAATTATGGATATGTATGTATGAATGTTTATGAGGTTGGGGTGGGGGTAATACATGTGGCAGACAATGAGAAATTGTCCGTTTTTGTCCCAAACTAAATTACAGTTGAGTTACCTGTTCAAATGATTTCAGATAGAGAAAATCCTCAAGTAACCAGATTACTTACTGGGACAGATATTGCAGGAAACCCCAGCAGATTTGCAGTTATGACAAACCGCATTAAATTTCCTGAGAAGAACAGATGCATTAATAAAAATTTTAAAAATCAATTGTAGGTCAGTAGAAAAACTTTATCAATTAGATAAACTGACTACTTCAAGTTCACATTGGCTCCTGGAATAAGAAGATAAATTACTGCAAAATATTTGGATTTTAAATCCCACTCAAAACAGGCACCCTGCTTAACTCTGTTACATCTCCATGTCAACCATCTTGGGGTTGTTAACTAGCAAGCACATGCAGCCAAAAGAGAACATTCTCTAATAATAGTGGTTGGTACCAGGAAAACATAGATGAAGGCAATGAGTGTAAAAATGGACTAAATAACAAAAACACGCTTCCAATTCAAATGAAGAAAAAATTAAAAAAATTATTTCCAAGTATCTTAATTTATCATATTTCAAACACGCGTTCCCTAAAAGGGCTAGAAATAGCTATATCAGAGCTATTATGTTGGACTTGAGTAGTTTAAAAATGTAATAAATAACTAAAAGCCAAAATTATTAGTTAAACTAGCCTTCACAGGCATTGAGCCCCAATTCATCCCATTAAGACACACACCAGGAACTAAAGAAAATGTATATCATGACAAGGCAGGAGGATATAGTGCATATTTACATTCCAGTGCAATTTGGAAATAAAAAGGCACTGTCTATCTTTGGATGAGATAAGGATCTTCTGTTGAAAAGCAACTAACCTGTGACTTGCAGATCCGTCTCCCCAGAACTAAGTGCAGCTGGAGGTATTACAGGTGCTGTCATCCTGAAGAAACAGCTCATATCAATAACAAATAAATAAACAAAGAAAATAGGTTGAGAAATTAATCTTCTTCTTCATTGGTTCCACGAATGCAAAAAACTTCAGCTTTTTAACAAAGCAGTTGAACAGCTTAGCTGGCTTACTGGACACATTCAATAAACACTACACAAGTTTACAGAAGTTGTAAGCTCAAATTTGACAATAGCACTATCTCTTGATACAAATAAACGAAAATGCACGGGCAGCTCACAGGCATGACAACATCATCAAAGACAAAACCACTGCCTAGCAAATTTGCACATCATACATACCCAGTGGTTGGAGTGACAATGACATCCACGCTTTTAAAAATCTCTGTATGGTAGTACATGAGTCTCCTCCTACAAAAGAACAGATGAAACTGAAAATGGGAGTACGATTTAATAAAGTTCAATAATAACAGGCTCATACAACACAAATTTGTGTTCTCTTGTATCTATAATATATTATTAAGTGTTTGGGCCTAATTTGATTGCACATTGTAAATTTACAATACTACCCCTAATAAATAAATTTACTCAATGACCTGTAATTGGAGACACCAAGCATACTTAAATAAAATTACTAATATACTATTGTCTTTTTTATACCATACTTATACTATATTATTGAAATAGGAATTTTTATTATACAATATGAAATTACATAACTACGCTTATTTTGGATTCTTTTATTTTGTCTATCATTTTCTTTCTCACTTTCTTTTTAATTTCTTATCTTTATATATATTATCTCTCAAATTTTTTCTCTTTTCAATGTTGAACATTATTTATTTTTTATTTTAAATATTACTATTATCTTTAATACTAAATAATCATATTTTTATTATTTTAAATACAATTCTTCTATAATTTATAAAAAAATTTGTACACGCATAGAATGTGAAATTTTACTAGTTGATAAGAAAAATTAATACACATCATAATATACTCTTTATAAAGGATGTACAAGTAACTTAGGCATTTGATGCTCTGCATAACGTACTACAAATCTTGTAACTAACAAATAAAATTGGAGGTGAAAAAATGAGCAGATAGTTAGATGGCAAAGTGTGATTGCTAGCCTAGATATCAGTAGTAGGGTGAGATATTCTAGTATTCATAACTAAGAATCATTATTCCAGAATAAAATAATATCAAAAATTAGCAAAAACAATATTAACCTTACTATAACTACAAAAATAGCAAAGCCTAAAACCAAAAACTGTGCTAATGCTCTTTCAGTAAATCATTCACCAGAACACAACAGACTCTCAATTAAGGGGAGATAACATAATTTAAAATTTTTGACTTACCTCAGACATTGAGCAGCAACATAATCTGATGCTGAAAATGATCGAAAAAGTGCTAGATTTGTCCTTGTGTCTGGTGAAAACTTCGTCCTTTTACTATATAAAAGTGCAGATTCATTCAGATTATCAGCGCATGAGTTTCATCACAAATATACAATAACATATAATTGAACGTCATAATCAGAAAGCTCAACTTCAGCCTCAATTGAACGATAATAATGGAAATTGAACAGACCCATCTTCAAAATCAGGATTCAGTCCACAAGCTGATTCGGAGCCAATTGAAACAATGTGAGCAGTGCGCATCTCATGAAGCTCTGGAATGACAATCTCCACTGTCTTTTGCATCAAGTTGGAAAAAAAAAGACACACTCAAAGTATGATAATTTAAATTTATAGCCATAACGCTTTGTGTAATTCTTAAAAGGCACATTATTCATTAAGAAAGCATGGGAGCATACCTTGCATCCATATGTTTCCAATAAACAATTGAGAACATCCTCACACTTATTAGAGATGTCAGTAGAGAAGACATCATTAAACCACTGCAAGCCAGATATCACACTGATCAGAAGACATTGATGACAGTCAAAAGATAAAACAATTTTCAATAGAAGAGGCAAGAGTTCACCTCTGTGTACTTTCCCAGTCTCAATGATCCAAGAACATCAGAAGTCGCCAGTGAAATTAAATTAGGCAAACATGGGAGAGACTGCAAAGAGACAAAAAGGTCATATTACTGCCTTATTTTAGGGATCAGCACTTTTTGAGAAATTGTTTCCAACAGTAATCATATTACTATCACATATATGCATAATAACATGTTCTAAGAAATTCAATTCGAAACACATGAAAAAGAAACAATCAAGATTTTGCACCAAAAACCAAATGAAAGTACTATTTGAGCCATATAGTCAGAAGCGGATTAAAACTTTGAAAGTAAGTAGTATTTTTCAGGTGATTACAGGTCTTAACGCAATTCTGTCAGCAGTTGAGGACCCCAAAATTGCAGCATACCTGAACATGGCAAGTAGATATATTGGTGAAACTCAAGCTTCCCAAAAATACAAACATTGAATTAAACTGCTCAGGTATAAGAAGCAAATATGAAACACAAAGGAAAAAGGCATTATATGATTATAAGAAACTGAAACTGAAACTTGCAGAATCACACAAGTATATGTCTCACAATGTCTCATGCAGGACTCATTCTGGAATCTGGCAGTGAGAAGTATTTAATGGAATGAAAATCACAATACGAACTAGTTATCATCTAGAAGTTACTTAAATATAAAATGATACATATCCATATCAGTTTAACCTTTTACATAAGGTGGTCAATTAATATAGTATCAAAACCAAACCAAATAGAGGTCCAAAGTTCTAATCTCATTGCCACCTATTTATAAAAAAAAGTGCTTCACATGCAAGGCTTTACAAAAGAATGCCATCCGCATATGAGGGGCATATTAATAGTAATTAAAAATTACATGATGCATCTTTATATCAGCTTAATCATTTAAATGATGTGGTCATTCAACAAAAAACAATAAATCTCATGCACATTAATTTATTAATGTTTTGGTTAAGCAATGCATGGCGCATGTACTCATAAAAGTGAAAGTTAAAACTAGACACAGTTAATAGTTTAATATTTTCCGAGACTGTTTTTAGCATAAAGTAAATAAATAAAATAATAAAAACATAGAGCTTGGCACCCAAAGCATGAGTACTCACACAAGTATTGCATCCTCAACAGCTGATGTGATTGGCCCGATAATCTCTACTGTCCCTAAATCACATATTGCGCTGCCAAAAAAATTTAGACATCCCAAATGCAGATAAGTATACAATAAAAAGAATACTGGCTTAAAGTTATGTTTGACAAAAATCAGCTGCATACAAATACAGTCGTGATCCAACAAGAAAAACACAACAGCTGAAAGAACAATTTACAACTATCAATTACTATATCAGGCTTTCTGGACAATGAGGTTGAGAAGGTTCTTGCAATTAGTGAATAGAATAGGTTATAAAAATAAATTCCTCATTTCCATAAGGAAAAAAAAACCTTTAGAAGATGAAAAATTCAATAACCCAAAATTTGATTAAAAACATTAAAATGGAAAATTGGCACAAGAAACTTACTCCAATTTGTGGATAAATTCGCATGATGTAGTATATTCTCATAAATTACCATAAGAGTAATCCACGGCTCATTGATTAATACTTGTTACGAAGTACAATTGTCCAAGCATCTTTTGTGATTTAACCACTCCTTAAAAGAGCTCCTTAAATTTCACAGTTAACTGAACTGTTCCCTTTAATCTAAGTTTTAGTTCACATTTTACATGATATCTGAGCTTCATTGAGCTATTGATAGGAAATATTGACACATTATGTTGAAAATAGTTTGACATTGACCATAGATAACCATCGAGTACAACATTAGAGGCATATGTAACACACAAAGATTGAGACATTGATTTTGCACTAGATATCACCATATTAATTAAAGCACTAAGAGGGCTGTTGTTTTAGCAAAAATAAGCAAGGAAGCATTGACTACATTCAAGAGCTTACCCTCTCATGTCTGTCCGTCCATAAGTTGATTTCAGTCCCACTACACCACAGAGCGAGGATGGAATGCGAACAGAACCTGTGTTTTGAATTAGGAACAATTAAAATTGCACCAACTTTGGGAGAAAGTTACAAACAATTCTCAAGCACAGTTGTCAAAAAATCTACAACCTCCCCCATCTGTTCCTAGTGCAGCTGAGCATAACCCAGCAGCAACAATTGCTGCTGGACCCGAGGATGATCCACCAGTATATCTTTCAGGAGCATGTGGATTTCTCGCTGTTCTGCATACAGAAAATGTCTCATCCATTTTCTTCATATTCATTTAAGATATTATCTATCTTAATATTCTGTAAATTACACTGTTAATTTCGATACAGTAACAACTCAGTACAATTCAATCCAGAATATGTATTTCCTTTAATAAGCTAATTTTTGTAGAAAGGGATATTTTAAGAAATAATGGAAATTCATCATACCATGTTCATCGAGTTGTTAATTACATAATTTTGCAAAGATAGGTAGAGACAATCAAACCAAAAAAAAGGAGAATGAATGCGAGACAACAATGAAAAGGACAAGTAGATACAGAATTGACTAAATACCCAAACATGGATGCCATGAACAATTATCTCACTGTACAAACCATTTCAGCACGGATACAGGTCTGAATATATGCAAATATAAATATCTTCATCTTATTTAAAGCATACAAAAGCTAAAGAGATTGCACTGTTCTAAATGAAAATCTTAATAATAACAAAAGCCACAATAAAAGAAGCAACAGAGAATTGAGAAATAGAAAGGTTTAGATAAATGTTTGGGTTTAGGGTGCATAGAGTACTCTGCACATACCTATATATGCAGATATGCATAATTTTCATGTAATTCTATTCTAAAGCACAGAAAATCCTAAATATATGCACAGACACACATATATATGTGCAAATATGTCCACTGAATCATTGGGTCACCGTAAAACATAAGGCTGATTGAAAAAACAAAATTATATCTTCAGAGTACACAGTTGTCACTATCAGTGAATATGGGAAGAATTCTGCGGATTCAAGATGAAGTTAACATGCACGAGAAATTATAGCATACACCAGCCTCTAATGTATGCCCACCAATCTTATCCCTGTATAGGGTATGTATGCCACATACCCATGATTTGGATTATTTCCTGTTGTTCCCAGACCCAACTCATGCATATTTGCCTTTCCAACTAAGATCACACCGCATCTACGTAACCTTCCAACAGACACTGCATCCTTTTCAACAGGTCGAACCTCATGGAAGAAGGTTGTTCCACCTGTTCGTCATGAAGGGCTTACTATTTCTTTATTGCTCTAAAGCATGATTCAGATCGCAAAATTAAATAAATACCTTTTGAGGGATGAGGACAGCAATCAATATCATCCTTAATTGCCATAAAAATCCCATCAAGGATTGATAATGGGTTCCCTGCACAACATACTCATACATTTATTTTGAATTAACATTCTAACTCAACCTACGTACTTGCACATTAAGCAAAAATCATGTACACACACACATAAATTACCTTCCTCAAACCGCTGGGTGGAAGCTGCTGCTTGCTTTCTTATAAGCTCGGGGTCATAAGAGATCAACAACGGAGTTGGAGGCTTCTTACTGTTGAACTCATCCATTGCCGAGATGAATCGCTCTGCAACCTTTACAAAAAATTAATCAATTGATTGATGACAACTGAAAACAGATAGAGATGTCACTTTATATCTGCTTACAAGAGACGGGGTTGTAAGCTTAGATCTGTATGCATATGCATAATCTCTAATTTTCCAATAGTGAAAAGGAGAAGAAGAATCAGCACTCCAACTCTTATGGGGATCATAGGCTGGAAGACTCTTCACCGCTAATTCAACTCTCTCTTCAGGCCTTCCCTCCTCATCCAAAAGAACAACTTCAGTTTCTGATTCTGAATCCAAATATGTTACAAATTCAATAAACTGCAATTTGGGAAGCAATAATTACTATACACTACATAATGTATGTGAACCCTTAGTTCATTTCTTCATATTTATCATACTGAATATTACTCAATGCAATTCAATTACCTATTCAACTCATTACATTGCATGCTCTACTTCTTGTGATATAAATATCCACCACCTCATTTATTGCCCAACTTTACTTGCAAACTAGGCAGTGCTAAAGCTAGTGTCTTATATTATTTTGATTTTCATCTTTCAAGGAAAAGAAATCAATGGCTCTGCCAGTGAACGTAAAAGGAGATTATTTAGCAATAAGCATAATTTCATCTTTCTTTGAATACACATTCTAAATAGTAAAAGGAAGACATTGGGTATCTTATTTAGGTCATTATTACCTATAATTTTTAAATAATTGGCAGTTGTCAGTGGCTAAATTTTGTATTTCCAAAAGTAGTACCGATTAGAATTCAGTAACTTAAATTTGGTAAAGGAAAATGCAGTTAGTCTGATACAGGATTTGCTGCAAACAGAACGGAAGAATGATATGATTCTGTTACTTCTCTTTCTTGTTTTCTATTTCTTAGTGTTCAAAATTCATATCCAATCACAGTTAAGAAGATATTGTTCGTAATTAAAATATAAGGTTTAGATTTGATATATACAGGGCTATGAAAGTAAAACCTTGAGGAGGAAACTCTGGTTTAAACATCGGAGCCTCTGGTATCACAGTATTCCTGAGCATCTGTCATCACAAGCATCAATTTAACAGCTAATCTTTATGAAATTTATATTCGAATAAGTCATTTACAAGTTCAATTTTTCGTTCAAAGTATAAAATATTATAGGAAAAAGGAGGAAAGGAAAAACCACATACCTCAACTATTTTATTCTCCTTTTTCAAATGAGATATAATCATCGAACCAATTATCGGCGCTTCGAGCAATTTAACAAATAACTTGAGCCAAATTCCAGTCACATGTGGGGCTGCAATGGCAATTTTTTGTTGATTAAATTTCACACTTAAAAAATATGGTGATCACCAGACGCTGAACACACCTTCGATTTTTTCATAGTGATACTTCACCGCAACCAAGTCTACTTCATCCGCCGGCAGCATCACCTTCTTCTCCCCCATCTTCTCAGCAATAATTATCCACCAATAAAATAAATAAAACAATAACAATAACTTAAAGGAAACAAAACGAACCCATCAGACCTCCAAATAACTGGTCTGATCATTGATCAACTCACATTTTTCCACTTCGGACGAATACGAACTAGTCTCGAATTGCGTGTTCAGCGGTTGTCTGACCTTGATCGCCACAAAATCAAGTTGGTTACGGGGAGAACGATTGGCCGAGAGAGGGTGAAGCGGGCAAGTAAATATGGAATAATTATTGAAGATAGAGCAATTTTGCGGGCAGCGTGAGATAAGAGGAAAGCGACGGCCGTAGGCGCGAGTATATAATTTTCTCTAGTTTTCGGCGTGCAGCTGTCCACATCGTCTGTAATTCGCCCTCAGCATCGCGATTTTCCAACGGTCGACTACAATGAAGACAAAGGTGGGCTTGGGCCTTAATCCTGGGGTAAGCTATTGAGCTGAACTATCGTATCCAGTACAATTTTTTACATTTTTTTTATTTTTTCCAAAATTAGTTGGGGTTGTTAATCTGCATCTATCCGACTAATAAAAGTGACACACTCTACACATACAAAATCATTTATAAATTACAAAATTATTATATTATAAATAATAAATTTTATCAAAATTTAAAATACAAAGGATATTTAAAGTAAGAAAAAATGAAAGATAAAAAGGACTTGAAAAAGGAAAAAAATTTAGAGATAAATATAATAAAAAATGATATGTTAAAAGAAAAATAAAAAGAAAATGATAGAAAATAAAAACAATTGAAACAATGTTTAATTAAAACGCTTTACTCTTTAATAATATACGTATAAATGCATATTATAGAAGCCAAGTCATGATGTGTTAGTAATTATATTTGAAAGTGTAAGATAATGGTGTAACTTTATTAACTAAGAGTAATATTATGAGTACACAATGTACCAATTGTGACCAAATTTTTAATAATATAGTATAGATATATTATGGTTCCAACTCGTATAATAGCTAACTTTGATCATTTTAACATAAATACAGGAGCTGCATAAATTTAACACTTTTTATTTTATTATTTGGTAAAGTAAATCTAGATGAAAAAATACATGCAACATGTATGTAT
This sequence comes from Avicennia marina, assembly GCA_019155195.1. Lineage (NCBI taxonomy): Eukaryota > Viridiplantae > Streptophyta > Magnoliopsida > Lamiales > Acanthaceae > Avicennia > Avicennia marina. The sequence continues at coordinate 2,600,413 of CM032770.1, read as the reverse complement.
TTCTGGATTTAGAAAGAAAATGCACTACAAAAAATTTAATTATTAGAGAGGAATTTGTTCTCACACAAGTGAAATTTTTTTTCATGTTGAGTTAACGTAAAAAAATTAATTTATTACTGACTCCTCATAAATAGTACCTCGCATTAGGTTAACGTGAAAAAATATATATTTCCTAACAAATACAATTGTGATTAAATGAATTTCTTCACAAAAAATCATTATTGTGACGAGATTTTTCCTCACATTAAGTTAATGAAAGGAAAAAAATTCGTCACAGGATGCCTCTTATCAACCTAATGTGAAGAAAGAATAAACTCTCACATTTGTAATTGACACAATTGTGATGAAAATAATATTCTCCCAAATAATATACTAATGTGACAAAAAATGCCTCACATAAAACAAATATTTCATCACATTAATTAATTTCCTCACAATAATTTATTAAAAGTGATGATTAAATTCATCACATTATAATATTATTTCTCATAATAAGATTGAGAACATATAAAAATGTAAACTAACCATAAACAAATATTCAAATTTATACGAACATGGCTCTCCATATTACACAACTTCATATTTTCTACTCTAATTTGGATAGCTTAAAATTAACAAATCAAATCAAGAGCCCTAATTGAAACATAGTAACATGACATTCTTTCACTATGTATACCAATTTTAGATGAACTTAATAGTTGTATTTATTTTTTGTCAAACTCTTCACAACAATTCACCTACATTAATAGAAAAACAAAATAGAATAATTACGATTTATGCCAACAAAGAATACTAACAGAATATACCGATAATAGTATTTAAATGTGTATTACAAACTAATGATGAAAAAAAATATGTGTATATAATGTCCATCATAATTTCTTGCTAGTTGATTAAATTATATATCTTTATATTTATCTATTAAATAATTTTATTCAGTTTTAATGAATATAAATACCAACACATTTTAGGGACTCTTAAAAGCAGCAAATTTATATATTGAGGATCATCTCTCTCTCTCTCTCTCTCTCTCTCTCTCTCTCTCTCTCTCTCTCTCTCTCTCTCCACCCATTTGATGGATTATTAGGCCATTTAAAATATGTCCACCAAAGATCTATCACTACGAAATATTCAAATTTAAAAGGTCCGTGCAAGAAATCATGTTGTTTCGGAGTATCCTTAATGTCAATAATTTGCAGAAAAAGATTAAGATAAAATAAGAAACCAATACCTTGCAACAATTTAAACTCTTTGAACTTGTAGAGAATTGGAATCTCTAGAAAAAAAGAAAAAAAGAAAAGAAAAGAAGTTGAAATCAACGAAATTGAAAAGGGTACTGAACTGACTTTTGCATAACAAGTGATAATTAGATGAGAATTATGCATCACGAGTACTACATTAATTACATATATATATATATATATATATATATTTTCCCCTTTGTAACTCAAAGGTAGAACTTATGTGTCAGTGTATATAATGAGTAATGATCAGCAAATAGATGCCATTGCTGTCGAAAGGAAGAAGATTATCTAGTAAAAGCTTACTGTGTAGACATGGCATTTCATATGGAAGATCCCTACATGGACTTTTGCAAGCCCCTTCGACTCGTGTCAAGAATCAACTCCTTTGTCCCCAAGACAATCTTGATGTTGCCAATTTAGAGGGTGTTTGGCTAAGCTTATTTTTTTACAGGTTATAAGATAATGTAACTTATAAAATAGTTTTAAAATTTATAAGTTTATTGGTCTTATTTTAAAAATAAATTATTAAAGTGTTTGATAAAATTAATTTATAAGATTTTATTAAAATTTATAATGGTTATTGATTATAATTTTTTTAATATAATAATGATAAAAATAAATTAAATACTAATATTAAAATGTAATTTAAAGATATTTATATTATTTTTAAAATATAAAATAAAATAACTTATAAGATATTTGAAAATAAATAAGTTGGGAATATCTAACTTATTTTCAAATAACTTATAGATTTTAAACATCTTATTTTTTTAAGTTTATAAGTTCTTTTACAAAAAAAAAAAAAAAAATCAAACATTCAATAAGAGTTTATAAACTTTTAAATATCTCGTAAGATATTTTAAATAATTTATAGGCTCACTAAAACACCCTCTTAAGAATTCTCCCTGTGGTTGAAACTACATGCATCTAATGCCACGTTTGACTTCAGGATGTATTTACTGGGTTTAGTGGATTGGGAATGAATTTTCAGACAATTTATAGAACTAATGATTTTACACATTCTGGTTATGTTTGGAACTCAACTTTTAATAACAAAATAACATTTCAAATTTCACACTATCAAATATAATATTCAACAATATTTTTATCTAAATTCAAAATTTTCCCTCTCTTGCATATATAACAACTAATTATTTTTCAATTATTACACCTATTTATATTCAAATCGATACTTATATATATAACATATATATACTCATGTTTATTTTTATTTATACCCTATAAAATATTCATTGACCCTATAAAAACCATCACATTATCTAATCATTATTATATATTTTATACATACATTCAATTATTCAAATAAATTATATTATTCACTTTATTAAAACATTCTTTCCCAAACATACTACTTATTTCAATACAACTCCTACCAAACAAAAACCCCTCTCCCAAACATAGCCTCTTTGTGTGGTAAATATTATATAAGATTATTTTTGTAATATATAAAATTATGAGTTATTTAATGATATGGGGCATATGAATATTAAATTTATTTTATCTAAGTTGGATGATAACAAAAAACTCATGTCACGATATTTTGATGTCTTAATGCATTGAAAAATGATTATGATATTTTCATAGGATTTTTTTTTTTTTTTATATGTGCCGTATCCGTGAATGCATAAAAAATGAAAGCTGTTTGATGTAAACAAATTATATTTTTTAACTTACATTATATGGATTAATTAAGATATATTTTTTTTATGATAATTAAGATAAAAACTGAAATTTTTAGAAATAACTAAAAATATTTAATAAAGACATCTAGAAAACATGATTAATGCCCAAAAGTTAATACAATATACCTAGATTTTAGAAAATTTATTAAATAACCAAACAATAGTTACTCTAAAATTTGATACTTAATAATACAGTATAATTGAGATCATATCTGTTAATTACATGAGAATACTCGCACACCGTTGTCACTGTATCATTTATATATGCACTTGCCTTTGCCAGTGGTCAGAGGGAAAAAGAAAAGGAGAAATACCCTAAATAATATTAATCAATCAATTATAACTTCCAGATAGGCATGAATTATAAATAATAGGGTTGAGGGGTGGTGCGTCTTCTTGGAGATACTATGGCCTTAAATGGTACAATTGCAGAACTAACACAACTGTAGTGCTGATGGGGTTTGACCCCTCTGACAGCCTTGATCTGCACTGAATACACAGCAACCAACACCATCTGCCATGAAAGATCAACCAGTGTGTGTGATGCATGTGCTGACAGATCTAGGAAGAGAACATCTTATTATTACAAATCAAGGATTATTATTATTACCAACTACCTTACATCCTGTCAATTAGAGTGCATGCAAGTCAAACATTTGTTTATCTGTAAGACTGATCAGTAGTGTCTTTGAAGGACAGTAAAGTAGCTAGTAGTATAAGAAGTGGATGACCAGCCATCTGGTGGTGTCTTTTGGCAGTTTGAATTCTTTAGGGTATGTTTGGTTGCCAGGCAGAGAATTTTGGTGATTTGAATGGGAGAAGAATTTGTGTTTGATATTAAGATTTAAGTGACTAGAAAAATTATTTATACGTGTGTTTAATATATAATAATGATTGGATGATGTAATATTATATAAGTTTATATAAAATAAAAAATTAAATATGAGTAAAAAATATTATATGGGTGGATGGTGATTGATTATAGATATGTATAATGAATAAAAAGTTACTAGTTGTTTATAAAAATTAAAAAGAGATAAAAAAAAATAATAATAAATTTTGTACGATAATTGTAAGATTTTTCAGTTTCGCCAATAGTATGTAATAAGGAAACACTGTATAGCTTAATTGATTCCATACTCCGCCTCCAATTTAAACTTTACAATTTTCCCTCTTCCGGCGTCGAGTTTAGATCTTACACTCACAGGCCCAAGTCACCCTCTACCTTATCTGTACAAATAGAATAGTGCATTTATATTAAATGGAAAAGAGACTCTTTATGATCCACCATGAAAATGAAATGAAGTATTAATTCCTACCAACTTCATCTTGTGTGAAGATGAGAGCAATGCTCACAGCAATGTTCAAGTTTGACTTTTCTCTTCTTGCTTTATCTCATTAGATTGATTCAGCATTCTTGTGGTTAGTGGCCCCTGTTAATCTAAATTGAACTTCGTGTCTTGTTTTTTTTTTTTTTCTAATTTCTATGTCCTGCTCTCCCATATTTCTCTACTAATATACAGAGGACACGTATTTGTATAACTATTACATAATACAAAACGATACACATAAGGGTTATATATAATTAAGAAGATGGAGGAAAGTGAACTAAAAAATGAGATGAAGGATTTCAAGTGTCATTGATCATATTTGCCCAAATTTTGCAATCAAACAACCCGTTCGAACGGAATCGAGCGATTGCTCACAGCAAAGCGCATATTCTTGAATGATTGTTATCACAAGAAAAACTATCGAAAATATTCAATTTTGGCACCTTATTTGGTGCCACACCTAAGCCGGGGCATGGTGAGTGGTGACAATGCGAAAAGTGGACCCAAGGCATTAATTTATTGGCCTAGCTAGATGGTACTGTGGTTTGTCTATGACAAGTTGCTATAGGTTGGTGCACATGAAAGTTGGACATTTTCACAGTCTGAAATTGACCACCGAAGTTCTAATGAACAACTCAACTTGGACTAGTCCTCTTTCGTTACGGTGCAAGATTGCTGCGTGTTCTAATATGAGCCGTTCACAACTTTTATCGCTACATTTGTTTGTTTTCAAATTTGAAATTTCCACTCACCCAAAATGCGTACAATTTCTACAATCTATCCGGTAAAATTTTATATATTTTTTAAATTTAGATTATTACTCTTATACATATACATGTATACATAAGTATTCGAAAGTCAATTATTAGGTTTATTTTGGAATGAAACTTCTCGTGAAAAGGGAACAATTTAGTCGTATTTTACTACTTATTTCGATTAGAAATATTATTTACCTATTAGATATTATTAAATTGCATAGAATAATAGTGTTTTAGGAGTTTAGATAATACTAAGACATATTATTTGAATAGGAACCCAATTTCGTAAGAGTTAGAATTCTCATATTATAAGGGCCCTATGCTTGCTTTTAAGGATCAGATTTGATAAATTAATTTATCAAGATTAATTAGGTGTTCACTTTAAGTGATAAAAATTTATAATAAAAAATGTGTCTGATATTATTTAATAAAATATTAAAAAAGATAGTCCAATCTAATAAGTGTGGTTAAATAATTCTTGACTCATTTAATATATTCAATATCAAGTCATCATCCTACGTTGTAATATATATTAGTGAACATAATATTAAATTATTATGTAATTAATTTATTTTTTAAAATAATTACTAAAGTCTTAATCCAATCCATCAAAATGCACAAGTCCCAAGCGTGATATTTAAGATTATTGTAACTAATTTCTATTACTCATGGATTGGGGCATGTTCTACACAAAATGCGTCGTGTGTGTTCTGCCATTGAAAATGCTTTAATTCATCGTTCTCTGTGTGTGTGTGTGTGTGTGTGCAGCAAGCATGCTATTTCCACAATTTCACACAGTGCCATATTCGATCATTCACTTCAATGACTGCACCTATACATTAACCTTCATATATAACTATAATTTAAAAATAATTCTATCAATATCAGAAGATTCAATCATTATTATAAACATAAATATCAAATTTTTTATATCGATCCAAATTTTACTAATCATCGTCCTCCAACAAATCACCAAACAAGCCCATACTCTTTTAAGATGCAAAAACTCCCTAAAATGAGTGTTTTTCATCATGGAATTTAATTACATAAATATCTTTATTTTTGTATGTAAAAAATAAAATATCAACGACGTACATTTCTACAAACACCCGCTCCTGAGCCCTACTTAGGAACGTCAACATTATAATTTCAACGGTTTTTGGAGTGAAGAATGAAGATATTTAGCACACATGATATTACTGTCGTTTCTTCTAATTTAGAAATACTATTTTTTATTTAATTAAGAATTAATTTTGTTCAGTTATTGTTTTCTTCAGTAATTTGTGTATTTTATGTATCTAAATACAAATTTGTGTTGTGTGTTCCAGTACACACATTGAGTGCGTCGACCACTCATAGCCTCGCACGTGTAATGAAGTTTATGTCAACAAAAGAAATTGAATTAGCCAACCAATTATGACCAATTATTCTCCCATTCACGGCAACATGAGCTGCGGACCAAGAAAATTGCAACAAAATGTTGGCAAGTACTAGCAAAATTTGCTTGCTTTGTGTGTGTGTGTGTATTTATAAAAATGTATAAAATTTCGTTAGTTAGAGTAAAATATAAAGTTATTATTTTTCTAATAATTTGATGATAACATAAAGCTACTTAATTTTATATTTAAAAAAAATGCAAAGACAAAAACTAGAGGCAAGAAAAAAGACGAGGAAAGAAGAAATTAAATATTAATTAGAAAAGAGAATCAATTTAAAATGATAATGATGAAGAGGAGAAAGAAAAAACTAAAGTTATTTTTCATGCATTTATATTAAGACCAAAAGTAGATATTAAATAGAGTGAATAAATTTATTAAAAGGAATAATATAAGAAATCTATTAAATGAGAAAAGGTAGTTATCATTTGAGGTAAAACCATTTTAAAAATTATAATCGACCAAAGTTATAGCATATGATTAAGTTGTGATAGACAATGTAGATAGAATAGATAGTTAACTATGAAAGGTATTTTAAAAATTTATTAAAATATCAAGTAAGAGCTTTTAGTAATAATGTAATAATATAAACTTAGTATTGGAAGCCTATGTTCACAAAACAAGATGACACGTGTTATTATTTTATTAATATTCAAGTAACAAAATAATCACACATATCCAAAATACATGCAGGTGTTAAATTTAGGAGCCGAAAAGCCTCCACTAGCTTTCAATAATTTCTCATCATTTAGTATTGTCCAAATACTAAAACTATACTTAGAAATTTCAAAATCTTAATCATTTTTCTTGTTTTCATGCTTACTTGTTGAATGATTACATAGTTCATTTTTCTTGTTTTCGTGCTTACTTATTGAATGATTACATATCATTGAAAAACGTTTAAATAAATCGTCACCAATAACTTTTAACTAATACCCTTGCAATTATGATTATGCAAGTGACGTCTAAATAGAAAAAAAAACAAAAGGAAAAAAGAAAAGATTTATTAAAACTAAAAGAAATGGTTTAATTATTCAATCAAGAGCCCAATCTCTCTCTTCTTATCACTTTCGTTCCAATCAATGCCCCATTGGTGGCCCCCGCCCCGTGCCCCAAATTTCTCCAGCTAACCCACGACTCATCCCATACTTTCACACCGGCGCCCCTCCCAACACGCTCACTACCTGTCCGTCCACTCGCCACGTCACTGAAGAGCCCTAGTTGTACAGAAGAAGCAGTACGCCCAACGGTTTCTTTATCAGACCCACGCGAATACCATCAAATTAAACGACGGCCTCGTAAACTACCTGCCTCTGCCTTCGCATTTCCCATATGGCCTAACGGCAAACCACTTCCTTTGTCCATCTCCAAGAGCCCATTTCCACACCTACAGCCACCCACCCCCGCCGCCCTTTATCCCCCTCCCCTTTAAAGTGCGCCGATGGAGAACTACCCCTACAGCTCGACCTACCCGGAGTCGGGGGGTTCCTCGCCGCGCTCTCGCGAGATCGATTTCGAAAACCCGCCGCCATGGGAGGAGTCGCAGGGCAATCAGCCGCCCACGAATTACAAGGTCAAGTTCATGTGCAGTTACGGTGGGAAAATTCATCCTCGCCCGCACGATAACCAGTTGTCCTACGTCGGAGGCGAGACCAAGATTCTGGCCGTCGACCGCAACATCAAATTCGGTTCTCTTCTCTCCAAGCTGATGGCTCTGTGCGAGAGCGACAATATCTCGTTTAAATACCAGTTGCCCGGTGAAGATCTGGACGCTCTGATTTCGGTGACGAACGATGACGATTTGGAGCACATGATGCACGAGTATGAACGCTTGTACAGGACTTCTCCTAAGCCCACGAGGCTGAGGATTTTCATTTTCTTTAACCAGAATCAGAGCCTGACTTCCTCGGCCCGGAGCTTCGACTCGGATGAGGGGAAGTCGGAGAAGGAGAGGTTCGTTGAGGCGTTAAATTCTGCGCCTATTATGACTGCGCCGCCGCCGACGGCGCCGGCCCCGGCGGCTCCTCAACCGCAGCCTCCGGCTAGTAACGTGGACTTCTTGTTTGGTTTGGAGAAAGCGCATGCAATGGCGGCACAACATCCCGCACAGCAGCCGATGGCGGGGAGAGTTCCCGAGGCGGAGGGCCCGGTTGTTGCTCCGGGTCTCGATGAGAGGTTGGTCGGGATGGATCCGATCCAGAAGCATATTCAGGATCTGCAGAGGCTCAGGCTTGAGGAGCAACAAAGAGCCTATCGAAGGAAAAGCGACGATAACATGTCCGGAGGCGAGTATCAGAAGGTGCCGGAGAAGGTATCTCAGGTGACGGTTCCGGGCGGCGTTTCTTACTGGACGGACAAGCAAGTTCCTGGTGGAGTTTACCCGGCCAGCACAGCCAACAACGAGCAGCCAGTTTACATGATTCCAGCACAGGCTGCTGGGTACCACGCGCCGATGGTTAGACCGATGCCCGGAGCACCGGGCCAGGGGTACTACGCGGTTCAGAGAGTACCGCAGGAGGTCTACCGCGAACAGCAGCAGATGTACAACATGATTCCCCAAGGAGCGGTGCCGTCTGTGGCAGCAGCCCCACCGACACTGCCGCCTCAGAAGGCGGCGGGATATTCCGAGGGTTTCGCGATGATGAGACCAGCGACTACCGGCGGGGGAGGAATGGTGACAGAAGCGGGATACGCGCAGGTGGCGTACGATAGCGGGGTGGGGAGACAGATGATCTACACTGCGCCAGGGGGTGTGATGGGAGTGCCGGCGGGGGGCGCCGACGTGCGGGGAGGTGGGGCAGTGCATCCGGAGGCAGCGGGTAAGGGTGTCGGAAAGTTTACGCAAACGTCTATTTGATTATGCACTATTATCAATTATACTATAGTTTATTGGGAAATAATGTGAGTGCGTCATGTGGATTAATGTGCTTTTTGTCTTTTGTTTTGTTGTCAAATGAACTTTGTTTTGTACATTTAAGTGAAATTGAAGGAGTTCGTGTTTGTCATATTTTAGGATTATTATATATAATGTTAAATTAGATACTAATTAAACTATAATAATTGTATTCACCAGTTGGTGCGAGTGGCGGCGCTAATTAATGGTCTTTTGGTCATGGGTGCATTTCTTCTGAATCCGTCAAAGCAGTGATCGGACACCGGCATTTTCCAATCCATACTGCATTTTAGTCAAAACTCTGCGTTTTGGGCCACAACCTTACTTGGAAGTAATATTCACATTTTTCTCTTAATATTTTTATGCTATTATGGAAGTTCAAAGTAAATTACTCTTTGATGATGGGTGTAAATTACTTTGACTATTACTTATAGAGCCTGAATTCGAGTCAAGTGAGATCGAACTGAAGAATATTCGAAACTCGAGTTTAAATCTGGTTAAGCTCGGAACAATTTTTAACCTAATCGAATTGAAGAAGTTTTAACACCCTGGCTTTTAGAATCTCCAACACTCCATGATTTCAATTCTCCAAATCAAGATCCCAAAGGGTTGGTTTCATTTGAATATAAACCCAGTGATCAATATTCAGTAAGAATGAAAAACACATGCTTGCTTCAATATGTGCAGAATGAATTGTTATTGAGTCAATAGGAGTAAGGTGTCGGTAGGGAAGATGATAAATGGAGGATTCTGAATTTCATATGAAGGAAATAAAGACGACAAAGAGCAGGTAAATTCTTACCTGTAGAATTTCATTTCACTTTAACCTAATTAATTTCTTGATTATTATTAGCTGTAGTCAAAGGAGGAAAGCCTGTCACCAATTCCGCGTCAGGTTTAGATGAGCGTTGGGAAAACCCTATCCCCTACGGAACTTAAAAAAGATATATTTTTCGTACCTTATTATTTGCACCATGCGGGGAACTCACCTTCACCCTTCACCGTTCAAACCATACAAAATTTTTATTTAAATTCATTATTTTATATATACATATATAATTAATTAATTATATTGTCAATGAATATATTCATATTTTTATTTATATTTAAAAATTAATCATTATCTATAAATACTCTCATTATTATTGTTATATAGATTATACATATATTTAAAAATAAATCATATTTATTTCAAGACCACTCATACCAAACATTATTCCAACAAACCCCTCTCCCAAACATGGCCTTATTTATTGAAAACTCAAAATATTCGAAAATTCGAAATCAAAATAAAGTTCAAATTGGAACATCCAACAAATCATCAAAAAAGAGAGTGTCTAGAAACAAGTGGAAAATGAGTCCACGTCAAGGGGCCCCCCATTTGCAATATCCTTTGCTTCCACCTTCCATTTTCTGTGGGCCTTCCCCTCCATCTGCCCCGAACACTTTCCCACTTCCTTACTCCACTTATTATTAATCAGAAATACAGACTTTGGGCAGTTTTTATAACTTGTTTTAATTTAACAAAATATGAATAATATATAACAACAGTTTCATGTCGACAAGATAATGGTGTGGGACCCCTTCTTACAGATATTTTCAACGTCTAAGGCAAGAACCCACCCTCAAAAAGAAAATTTTGCAGGACAGATTGTCAACGATCTTTGTTGTAATAAAATCATTATCCTTCGCAATGACCTTGGATGTGTGTGTGTGTGTGTGTGTGTGAGAGAGAGAGAGAGAGAGAGAGTATATTTTTCATCTCACGTTATCCCTAATTTTTGGCTATTAAAGGAGAGCCAGTGTGTTTAGCGTGCCCCAATGGACATCAACTAAAATGTCCTCCAAAGTCTCTGAAGAGATGTTTTCTATATTATAATCAGAGTGACAGTGAAACAAACCTAATTTATAATTTCTTATTGCGTAATTTTGTTTGCAACGATTCAAAGCTTAAATTGGGATGATTTGTCACTTTAGCCCTTTAACATCTTGTAGACACTCTAATTAAATTATGCTACATAAAAAACATGAAATAAAATATTAATTAAATAAATTTTATTTATATTTAGAAATTTAAAATAAATATAATTTTTTAAAATAAATAGATAATTAATTAATTAATATTTTAATCAACTAATCAAATAATGATAAATAGTGAAATCTTATTAGTTGCTTGCAAGATGACAATTTTGCAAAATTAAATTTATCGATTAAACTTTTTGATAAGTTTCAAATTATTGTAGTTAATGAAATTATGTTATGTTAAATCATCTATTTTACAATTATAAATAGAAATCAAATTTCATAGAGAAGCATATAGTTGAAAACTTAGAGGAACTTAGGCTCAAGAAGTTTCTCCATAAATTATCTCTAGAATTCAAGTCCACAACATTCGCTAAAGCTGCATTTGACATAAAATTATGGTATTGGGTCAAGAATATCAATATTAATTGAAGAATTAAACAAGTCTCAAAGAAGATCATTGTACAAATTATTTCCTCAAAAATTTGTCAAATCTCAAATTATGTTCTTAAACAAGTTTCATGAGAAATTCAAAATATTTATTATGATATTTTTTTAAATTTAATATTTGATCTGTGTGCGTAGCGTCAAATCGTTCAAGTTAACATTTTTTATTAATCAAGTTAGTTTTGAAAAAGACGAAGCCAATCGATTCTTTCAAATGATCATTAGAGCTTCTTAAATTCTAAAATTGAAGAAAAAATTAAATAATTGAATTTTAAAATTAAATCATTAAATTTTATTTTGATTTAAATTATTTTATTTTTACATAAATTGTTTATTATTATTATAAGAAATTTTGTCCACACCACCTGCAAAGCTTATGCCCATCTTGTCCACACCTGCATACTTTATTTATAAGAATCATAGGCCTTTCGCTGTGTCTGCCTGTCCCGTACGACAAAAAGTAAAAGCGAAACACTAATGACAGCTAGTTGAACTATACGCTCCGTGAGTAAATTTATTTATGCATTATAAAAATTATTGTATCCTAAATAAAAAAACTACCATTATTTAGAATTAAAGTACAATAATACTTCAAATAAAAATATAAAGAGTGGTCAAAATAGAATTGAAAAGACAGCAAGCTTGGAAAAGAAGGGGAGGAAGAAAAAATATAAAAATAAAATAATTTAAAATAAAAATAATTGTATAATTTCATATTAAGTAACAAAGAAGGTCTTACTCCAACAATAATATAGTATAGTAAAAAGTAGTGGTATATTAGTAATTATATTTTAGTATGTTTAATCTTTTTTAATAAAAATTAATGTTATAAATTTACAATGCACAACTAAATTATTTTAGACTCAACTACATAGTGCATGCTTTATGAATATGCAAAATTAGATAAAAAAATTATTTATCAATATAATAATAGTAATTTATGATAAATAATGATCATAATATATATACGTATCTCTCGAACTTCATTTATTTAAACTTTAGATATAAAAAATTTACATAATGATTGTTTTTAAATGCAAATGAAAAAATTACACTACGATTAAAATCATACTTTTATTTTATAATTCGTGTGGGACAACAATAAATATATTTTATATTTTATAATTTTAAAATGAATTAGTACCGTACTAAAAAAACAATCAGTGACTCTCAATTCAAATGCTAAGAAAATGTAATGAGTTGATTGGTGTTAATTAATACAAACGATAAGGGTATAATTCGTAAAATATTAAAAGTTTTAAACTTAATTATTATAGGGGCAAATTAGCTACGAAATGGTATTTAAAGAAATTATTAAAGACCAATGATGGGTTTAGCAGTTATACAATAGAATAAATATAGACAATAATTTAAAAACTAAGAAAATTATATGACAATATATCTTAATCACTGTGGAACCAAATCACCAAAAAAAAAAAATTTAAAAAAAATTTCCTCCATTTTCTAAAAGTTTCACTTCTATAAAGGAAAAGTATCTAATATTCACAAAATTTTCAATATTAAACACACATAAAATAGTTATTCTAATTAAAATTTAGAACTTCAAATCGAGCCCGGAAGACCAAACATGTTGAAGCCCCCCACACAAATAATGACATTAAGCCTGCTTTTACGATATGGGCAGAAATGGAATTTTCGTTTCGGGTTAAATATTTGGGTATGACAAAGTTTAGACATTGGAGTGCCCAATCCTGATTATGGATTTCACTTATATTTCTTCCAATCACTTCAAAACAAATAAGAAAATAAATTATAAAATGTTACTTGTCTTGTTAAAGATGGTATTGTTTTTTATTGAATGAATGACACAGTTAGAGATTCAGCAAATTCATTCCAAATTGGAGCAAAAAGGTGTGATTTGTGAAAATTGGCAGGAGACGAGGCTCGCAAATGGCCAGTGGTTCTGCATCTGCCACGTGTACATTCGCAATGTCCTACAATGGGGCATTCATCCATTAGTCCATTTTAAACCACTAGTCAAAAGTTAAAAAAAAAAAAAAAAAAAAGATGAAATAAGAGGTGATAAAAAAGCTGAAAAGCAAATAAATAAAAAAAATAATATAAAAACCTTTGCAATGTTCAAGATAAATGAATTTAAGTATCTTCACAGTATGTCTTAATTTTAAAATTTATTTATAAAAATTAATTCTAAATCTTTTTTAGTGCATGTATTTGCTTTATTCATCTATTATTTTCATATAAAATACAAAAATTTTAAATTTACACTACTTTATCAAATGACGATTTTCTTGTCTTATTTCTTTCAAAACAGATGGAAAACACTTGAAATGCTTTATATAAATAAATCTAAGGATTTTTATCGCATTTTATTAATAGTGTTAAAAATTTAAACATATCAAGGAAGTGTACAGATTTATTTATTTTAAAACTGACAAAAATTATTTATCTGCTTTTTAATTTTTATTATCATTCTTTACTCATTTGAAAAGATTTTTTTTTTTTTTTAAATTTTGAGTATAATTCGAATTGTGACGTGTGTTACATTCACATGCATTTCACAATCTTCCACACCTTCTGTATTTTTCTTAGGTGCAACATTGAGGCTCCGACCATGGACAGATGAAAGGGGGGCTTGTCACATTTTTTCTATATATTTTTATATATTTAAATAATACAAATATATATTTCTATACACTTGGCCCCTCCAAAGATATAGTTATTATTGTATTTTATATACTTATTTCTATTATATTCATATTTTATATGTATATACTTACATTGACTTTTGATTCAATATTATTAAAATTTGAGTATGTATTATATTTCCACGTCAGCCATTGTCATATATTACCTTTAAATTAAAAGGAAAAATTGGATCAAGTAAATTGTTCCACTAAAAAAATACAAATTTATCTCTCCGTTAAGTTACCCAAACTTAATTTTTTTAAAAAAATCATATTTTATTGACTAATAAAGCATATAATAAAAATCCATTAAATTAAGTCAATTGAGTAGATAAAAGTTAAATTATCATAAAAAATAAAATCGATAGTTGAGAGCTTTATTTTTGAAAACCAAACACGAGTAATTTTCAACCATACTCTTTAATACATTGCCTTAAAATATAAGATATTTATATTATTCGACTAATATATTTATAAACACTTAACTTATATATATTTTAAACTTTTTTACTGTGGTAATGTCAAAAATTGTCCATATCCATTTAATCTTAGTTTACAAGTAAAGAATATAAGTATGTCAATAAAGTGCATCGTGCTTTTTTTTGGTTTTTTGATATAATGCCTTGTAAAACTTTATATTTTAATAATTTCAATCAAAAACATTTTATTACATATGTTAATCGTCATTTTATTCAATAATTTATTTAAATTCAATTTATTTTTATATCTAAAAATACTGTAAAAGTTTTCCCTTTAAGTATAACTCGCCCCAAGTTTTTAAATTTTGGATCTATCTCTCTCTCTGGTTCCAATCTTGCTGTTGCAGCACTGCAAATTTTGATGGACAATGTTTTGATGCAATTTTATATTAAGCTTTTCATCTATTAAATTTTAGGATCTGAACATAACTTTTTTAATTTTTTTCTCCCTATTTTATCGATATTATTGTTATATAATTTTTATGTCAATTTTTCCTCCCATCATTGCATTCGAACAAAGTAATGACATGTTGGATGACAACTGTATTTGCACATTTAGAATGTGTGTCTATAGTTTGACGGTTTAAACTTATTGAGATAAAGAAAAAAGTTGAGAGTTTTTATTCATTAGGCTATTCGATGGACAAATATTAAAAAAGAATTGTATTTGTACATTTCACTAGATATAGTGATTAAAAAAAACTTTATTTAAAATAAATAGCTAAATTTTGAGTATGAATGTATAAATTTTGTGATCAAAATAGTAATGGGAATTTGTTTGTGAGAAAATAATGTTTGTTTTATGACATGGAAATATTATTATACATAACATATTATTATTTGTGTTTCTTTAATATTAATGTGATGTATTTTTAGACTAAAATGTTGACAGTAGGTGTTTATGTCATTTAATGAGTAAATGAGACCTTTTTTCGAAGATTTTTTTAAAATAAAATGGATCTAAACACATAATATTGACTGTTAATATTAACAGTAGGTGTTAATGTGCCCCTGTTTTTTTTTTTAATTTATTTTTTCAAATAAGGACTAATAAAAAATTCTATCGAGACGACAATGAATGACACCCTATCACTAAGATAAGATGTCATTTAATCGCGAATAAAATGTCAACATCATTCACGTGGATTTAGAATTGTTACGTAATATTAACTAGTAAAATTTTGACATTCTATGCATTTATTTAAAAATGATAAAATTATTATATTTAAATTAATAAAAATAAAATTATTTAATATAGAAAGGTATAAAAATATTTAAAATAACAAACACAGAACTATTAAGAGAATTTGAAAAAAAGAAAGAAAAAATTGAGAGAAATCATATATAAAAAGTTAAACAAATTAAAAATATATGACTCTACATTGTGTAAAAATCTTTTAAAACGATGAAAAATTTAAAAAAAAAAATTAAATCGTAAAATTTGAAAGAGCATGTAAATAAAAAACATAAATTGGATAAAAAGAGAGAAGAAAAATGATAGAAAGAATAAAAGGATATTTTTGTTAATTTATTTTGTACAATTAAATTTTTTTATTAAAATAATAGTATAGTATAGATATGTATAAAAGTGGTATATTAGTAAGCTCGGAAACACAATCCTTTTCGATGCAAAGGAATTCAGATCAATTTTAGGTAAAACAGTGCCCACTCCCCCACCCAGCTTCAACTATGAGATTGGATAGTCAGTTAATGTTATGAAAATGCATATCGATTTTGTCATCCACACTCTTTTTATTACGTCTCCTGGGCTCACTGTCCCAGATCAAAATTTGTCACTTTTGACACGTTGATTTTGAATGTGTGAGAGTGAAGTTGGGCAGCCATCCACGAGGGCAGAAAAAGTAACCAAAGAGCCAAACGAAGTGCTAATTATGGATAATGGTATGGCAGTCGAGTTTGAGTTGTGTGAGGTAGAGAAAGTCAGAGATGGTAAGCAATGAAACTGAGTTGGGAGTGACTCACAAACATGAGTGAGTGAAAAAGGAGTTGGTTTAATATGAGAGAGGAACTAAGCATCGCCCGAAGTAATTTGTTGAGAAATAATTTTTAAATTTTGTTCTTTTCTATTTATTATTTTTGTATAATTTTCGAGATAAAAACGTATTAAATTTTGAAAACAAACGCAGCCATAACATTGACCATCTCTCAAATTCACTGTCCCCTCAATATTTATTTTGCATTCTGTGTTTTTATTCTACGAACCCATCAATTAATTGCATATTATAATTTATACAGTTTATGTATCTATTTACCATTCAAAAAAGTGGGCAACCTTTATATTAACTGCTTTTAGTTTAAATATTAATTTACCGAAATACTTCCATCTAGTTTTATTTTTTTAAATCATATTACTTCAATTTTGATAGGTCATGCACTGGGCCAACTCCATCGACTCCAAATATCGAATTTATATTTAATAGTTTGAAACTAATTTGTATTTTATTTTTTAAAAATTCTATCAATGTACTTAAATTATACTAATCAACAGGAACATATACTTTGTTCAAATAATTTATTTATATTTTTTAATTGTACGTACAACGAGTGTGTCGATATGCTTGTCTAAAAAAGGGAAGTAAATCTCAAAACGAAGTATTTCAATTAATCATGCAACCAAATAAATAAACACAATTAAAATTTGTGAAAATCGAAATTAAAGTATCATTATGATTTCACGTGTGTTGATCTGCCGATTAAAAAAAAATCTTACAAATTTTGATGCTACAATTCTTAACAATTTCAAGAAGAATATCAGTGAAATTTTTTCAATGATGGTATTTAAAGAGAATATAATACTTATTTGATTGAAATCAAAAAATAATTGAAAATTCAAGGTTAAAATTATATACATAACCATTACGTATATGGAAAGAATTAATTTTACTTATGACATCGCATATTCAAATACATGTCTAGCAACTTTTAGAGTATTAATTTAATTTTTAAGCAAAAAATATAGTTTATATGAAATAAAAATACATAATTAGAAACTAGAGACAAAGGCACGCTCAATGTGTGTGCAAAATAAGCAAATATATAGAATAAGTCTAATATTACAAATAGTAATTATATATAATTAAATTTTGATAAAAACGTGGATCGAATGGAATTTGCCAAATTATGACGAGTCCTGTTTTTTTTATCAAATCAAAATTTCACCATTTTAGATTTTTGGTAAATTAAAAGGCAAAAGTGGAGAAGTTCGTAAAGGAAATGTGAGGAAAAAAAATGAAGGAGTTTTGTAAGTAATGAATAGATTTAAGTAAAATGAAAAAATTTGTAACAACGGATAACTTGAGGGAGAAATTTAGGAAATAATAAATGGAAAAGTTACAAAGCGAATAAACGTTGGAATTTATTGATTATTATGAAATTATTATTTTACCCATGTTTTAATGCTCAAATATAAGTTTAATTTTTTTAATAAGGAAATTGTTGTAATTTTACTTTGTGTAATAAAAAATGACCCCTAACCATAATAATTTAGATTTGAACACATTTACAGATGTAGATGTGGTCTGCTGTGTTTAGATTAAAAAAATAAAGAAAGAATTAATTTAATGACTTGATTTTAACTAAAGAATTGACTGAGAAGGTGTTTGGTTGGCTAAATCTAATTTAAATAGTTTATAACCTTAAGTATCTTATAAAATATTTTGAAAATTTTGAAGTGTTTGGATAAAGATATTTTATAAGATTTTGTTGAAATTAATAATTATACATAATTATATTTTTTAGTATAAAAATGATGAAAATAAATTAAATATTATTAAATTAATGTAATTCAATATATTTATATATTTTATAGTATATATAAAAAAGTAATTTATAAGATATTTAAAATAAAATTATAAAAAGTCAACTTATTCTTCTAAATATCAAACACCCTCTAAGATTATAGTTGGAAGCTTCCAAATTTGAAATATCATATAGGGCAATAAATATTATGCCTTTAAGTTTAGAAATCTTCATTTGCAAAAATAATAAATTAAATACATTTTAAGGATCTAATATTTTTCCACGTCTAAAGTTAATGCGCAGATGTAACCTCCTTGATAATGTGTGTGTGTGTGGACTTGCCACATGTGAGATTCAATCAATGTTTTTAAATTTCAAATTAATGAGACAGCAAAAGATCCCGAGAACTTACACTGAGTTTGGGAGAAGGGCTTTGTTAAATGATGATATTTTGTGTGAATCATGGTTGAACGTATCGTATGTTTGATTGTGTTATTTTGATAGTTTTGATAATTTTAATTTATTTTTTTAAAAAAAAATATATAAATTATATAAAATGTGTGAAAATTGTGATAATTTATTAGGATAATAATTGGTTTATGAATTATAAATATATATACATGTATATATGTCTATATATATATATAAATTAAATATGGATATATACGTGTATATATAGATATTAATTTGATTGTGGATAGATAAAATGATTAAAAAATAATTAATTAATTATACATGTAAGAGATGAAAAATTTGAATTTGAATTTACGTTAAAAGTTTGTTGAGTGTTAGTTGTGCAAAGTTTGAAGAGAACTTTGGAGGATGAAAGTAGTGTTCCAAACACAGGCTTAGAAAGTTAATATTATATTTAACGCTTACAATCAATTGACAATTTTAAAATATATTAAAGATATCAAATAATCAGTGAGAAACTTGAAAAAAAGGTATGGTCAAAATAATATTAAATGGCCTCGTGCAATCCAATCGTGTTGAGGGTGGAAGTGACGGGAAATTCTGTTAGAAATAGAAATTAGTGACTGAGATAAAAATTTTAATTTATTTAAATATATAAAATTATATATAAATCAATAATGATTGAGTGAGATGTGATAATATATAAAAATAATGATAATTTTTAGTATATGTACGTGTGTGTGTGTGTGTGTGTGTGTAAATGTAAGCATGCATATTTATACATGTATGTTTAATTTCGAATAAAAGTATGATGGGATTTGAAATATTCAAGTTAACATTAACAGAAGAAATAAATTAAATTTAAGCTTAAAAAAATTG
Source organism: Avicennia marina (assembly GCA_019155195.1). Classification (NCBI taxonomy): domain Eukaryota; kingdom Viridiplantae; phylum Streptophyta; class Magnoliopsida; order Lamiales; family Acanthaceae; genus Avicennia; species Avicennia marina. The sequence goes on along the minus strand of CM032770.1, from coordinate 2,580,382 downwards.
ATAAGAACGCATGTTTAAATTGTGAAATTTTGGAAGAAAAATCCTCCAAAAATTTCAACCAAACGCACTTAATGCAAAACTTTGTTTTGGATAAGGACGCAAGCACTTATCAACATTATCGGTTAAGTATGTGGGCTACGTTTGTTTGTAACGAGGATAAGGAAAGAAAATTTGGTTGGGAATAAAAATTATATTTAATTTATAAATTTTTAAATTAATAAAAGAATTATTTACAATAGTGATTAGAAGACACCCATGCGTGCCTATAATTATACAAATGAATTGATAGTATTATTAAATATAAATTTTATATCATTAATAAAATAGAAAGAAACGAAAGAATCTTATGAAAAAGATAAATATAATAAATCAAATTTGAGAAAGGAGATAAAAATACAATAACTTAAAATTAAGAGAAGACTGAAATAAGTAAAATTTGAGGAGGAAAAAAGTAAAAAGAAACTATATGAATAAATAAGGGAAATATAGTAAATTAATACGGTGTGACCAAAATGGGGTCTATAGCCTTAATATATAGAGTCGATGGATAAAAGAAAAAGAAAGAATCTTTTAAAAAGATAAATATAATAAATCAAATTTAAGATGGGAGATAAAAATACAATAATTTAAAATTAATAGAAGAATGAAATAAATAAAAATTGAGGAGAAAGAGTAAAAAGAAACTATTTGAATAAATAACGGTAATATGGTAAATTAATACGATGCAACCAAAATGCAGTTTATATCCTTAATATATATATATATATATACATATATTGTGTATATATTTAATATGCAATAATAAATAAATGATATCATAATATATAAGTATAAAAAGTAATAAAAAATGAAGATGAGTAAAAAAATTATAATAATTGTTGATTTAATTGTAAATAAGTATTATACCTAAAAAAATTATTAATTAGTTATAAAAGATAAGAAAAAAAATTAAATATAAAATTGAATAAAATTTATATGATAAGATGTTTAGTTTACATGATTTTTAAGTGGTGAAAAATAATAGATAACAAGAAAACTAACATAGCCATGGCATACTCGTAAACAATGGGGGCTATGTTGTGGGAAAGAGTTTTTATTAATAATGATATTTGATTGGAATTGTATTAGAGTGAGTAATATATTTAAAAAAATAATTTTAACAGAATGAATAATATGATTTATTTATAAATAAAATATTTCATTACGACGGTGTGATGTGATATTATATAAGAATAATAATTAAATTTTAAAATATAATATATAAAATAATTAAAAATAATTAATTAATTATATATAAAAATTTTTAAATTTAAATTTTATTAGATAATATATTTAATAAGGGAAAGTATGTGCGGATAATTTAAAATGGAAATTTAGCTGCCCAGCACACCCCATTTATGAAACGAGTCGTGACGCAGTACGAAGAAATCGTCAAAGGTTTTAATATTAGAAAAAGGAAAAAGAAAACAGAAAAATGGCTGGCCAACGTATTATTGGTGGTGTGGTTGATAATTTGAATAGAGAACCAACCTTTTTCCAGAGCTTTCCTTCTCCTGTTCCAACCAGAAAATTCCCCAATGCGTCATCTTTCTCACTTACTCCTGTTTTTTTCCTTTTAAGCAAGAAAAGAATTTGATTCTCTCGTATTCTCGTCATAGTTGCTCTGGCCTGGCAATCAATATATATATATATATATATATGAGCACCTGTATGTGAGTCATCTTGAATCCCCGATTTCTTTCTCTGCGTGTACTCGAAGAATTTTTTGTATCTGCGGAGATCCTTTGGGAAATGAGTGAGCCACCAAAATATGCTTACCCGTACCCCGCTCAAGGTAAATTCTCTCTTCCGGTGGTGCCTTACTTGTCGCTGATTTCTTGGTATGGCTCTTCTTTCTTGTGTGTCTTTCATGGCATAAAGTCTGCATGCAAAACTTTTTGGGTTTTTTTTATTTTTTATTTCTTTCGATTGGACGGTTTTTATTTTTTATTTCTTTCGATTGGACGGTTCATGGGTGGTTTCTAGTATTTTTGATACCGTTTTTGTGGATTCATTTGTTGTTTGTGGTTGGACTTGTTGGATTTTTGGGAAGAGAGGATGAATTTGTCGGGATTATTCTTTAGGTTAGAAGAAATAGGGTTCCACTGCAGGGAAAATTTGTAAAAAAAGAAAAAGAAAAATAAATCAAATCAATTGTAAGAATTTGTATGGACTCGGATATATAACAATTTTGTAGCGATTTATCGATCAACTGGAGCAGGGTATTATCAGGGACCGCCCGTCATGGCACCACCACAGTATGCTGCTCCCCCTCCAAAGAGGAAACCCGGGTTTCTGGAAGGATGGTATGTTCTCCAAATCTTGAATGATGGTTGTTCTTGTAACTCTCTTGCTTCTAATGTTTTCGATGATGGCTGGTGACTGCAGCCTTGCGGCGTTGTGTTGCTGCTGCGTCATGGACGAATGCTGCGACTTGCTGTTCTTTTTCTAGCGCTTCCACTTCATCTGTGTAGCAGCAGAGGTAGCATTTGTGTATGTATGGTAGAACGGTGTGTTGTAATTATTGTGCAAAACGGGTTTGAATATGAGGGTGGCTGTGCAGAGCAGTGTAAGGAAGATTGTGTGGTCTTTTATGTGATGTAATTTGTTTGTGTAGTTATGTGTGTACATATGCTGTGTGTGCTGTTGTTGGATGTTCTTTGCCTTCTCAGAATAAGGAATGCGATGAATTGGATTTTGGCTTAGCTAATTTCTGTTGTTTGGATTGATGGGTTGTGTCAGAATTATAATTTCGATTTATGAAATAGGATGATTTAGACCAAAAGGGGGATAAATGCTGTCAAATTGTGGTTAGTACCAAGTCTTTAGGGTACAGGTGGATGACTGCAATTCCGAGAACCTAATTCTCTAATTGACCGTCACTGAACAAAATATTCTTCAAGTTCAAAAGTTAAATTGTAATTATAGCTGGAAACTACAGAACGTTGACAAAAATGAGGCCTAGTGGGCACTATCCTAATCTAAATTACCTATATTATTATCGGCTATTGTCATTAATAGCTTCTTCCAACAGTCTAGTCTCGTCCGATTTCGTGAGATATCTAGGCATGAAGACAATTTTGAAGGATTTATTGCACTTGAAAACAAAAACAAGAAACAAACACCGAATTGTTCCTTCCAAATATCTGTTTCTTCTCCCTCTAAATCTTACCCTGCAAAAAAGTTTTGGAAGGATGCAGAAATATTATGAAAATAAAATTTTCTGGAGACGTCAAGCAAAATAGCAAAATTATTCTTGTATTATTTTTTATTTTTATCATTTTCTTTCTCGTTTATCTTCTAATTTATTACTTTTATTTATATTATCTCACAAATTCTTTTAATATTTTTTTTTTATTTTTATGTTAAATATAGTTATAGTTTAATAAATATCTAACGAAGAAAAAAAGTTGGTTGCAAAATTTATAAGTGCATAAATATTTTTAATTCTTTTCATATATTTTCTACTCCTCATTTATCACTCATTTGATTCACTTATCCACTTTAATTTATTCTATAGTTTTTTAACTTTTTTATTATATTAAGTTGAAAACAAGATTTTAATTGCACAATATCGCATTCTTTAAATTTTTTATTTAATTATTTTTTATTTCTCTATCTGTCTTTATTTTTTTTAATATAACTCTATTTTTCCTCTTATATTTTTATATATTATTACTTACTCTTTTTATTTTTTAATTTTCACATATTTTGAATTTTAATAATTACATTTTTTTATTAATTTGTAATAATAAATACAATATTATGATTTATAAAGAATTGTTCACGCAAGTGTGCATGTCAGCAGTATTAATAATCCTTAAAAAACATTTTAATTATATTTATTTACTTGCACTGATCTATGTCTGTTTTTAAAATTTTCAACAAAAAATACATATTTAATTGTTATATTTTTAATTTTAATTTTAATTTTTTTCATTTTTAAAATAAAAGCACTGAAAAAAATTTAGCAAACAAACATAGCCAATGATGAGAGTTGAGACTAGGCATGCGCATTAATTGAGACTTAAGCATGTATACCCTTAAATCCATCTGAACTCCCAAGCGTATTTCCATTCAACATCCATAATGAATAAAGCAAATGCCAATTTCAAATTCCAACCTCAAAAACAATCATAATTCAAAATTTTATCTGTATAAGTAGTATTCCTATCAATAAAAAAAACTTAATGCTTGATTTAATTTTTAAGTGAATCTTTTTAAAGATTATATAAAACTAATACACACAAAAAAAGATAAAATTTAAAATGCATCACAACAAAAAGTATTGTGCATTGTTTATAATAAAACAAAATAAACATAACCTTTCATTCTTCTGTGCAGATATACAAGTATTATGGAAACAATAAACCTTCAAGTTTCATATTAGTGCGTGTGTAGTTTAAATTCAATAAACTATTACCAGGATGAGTGAGAAAGAAATAAAAAAAAAAGTCCACAAGCTCAAAACCTAAACTAACTACCTCCATTAAAAGACATGTCAGAAATTCAGAATCTCAAATGCAACTTCAAATTCACCTCAAATGCACACCAAATTCAATCCACAAGCCACCAAACAGAAGATCTCTGATTCTCGTCTTCCTCCTGCTCCGCCTTATTGGTGAACGATGGGGCCTGGCGACTCTCCGCAGCCGGAGGCCGATCTCCATATCTTTCTTAACTCTTTCAACTACAACCGGATCTCGAAAGATTTACACTGACCACTCCAACCTCGTGGAAGAAGCAGGAGAGCGTTTCTACTCCGGCCAGAGAAGGACAACGAAGGGTGGGATGACATCCTGCTTTCTTATTCCGAGTAGAAGGATCTGGTTGTGGTGGTGTATATAAGAAACCGTTTGGTAGAAATGGGACGCCACCTATATATTAGCTCACTTTTGTTGTGTTCTGTAATTAATTAAGTAATTAATTGAGGCTGACAGGGTCCACATTAAACTTTCGTTTCCGGATTTCCTCTTCTATCCTCGGGCAACTTTTAACTTTTCAGATATTTGTTTCTCCTGACGAAGAAAAAAGAGTATCCTTTTAAGGGCAACATAGTAAGTTCATCCTTGTTTTCGACGAGATCATCTGACACGTCACGTGCCAGCGCTACTTTTCTTCACATTCACGTCTTGACGACCACGTCATCCTCCTCCACTGGGACCCAACCAACTGTGCACACAGATATTCTCCCCAATCCCAAACGCGCTTGACGTCCTCGCAATTTCCACCGATTCATCGACGCAGATGGATTAGCCACGTGTATCTCAAGCCTGATCTGCACCGTCGATGACAGATGTTCCGGTCAACTCCGCGGCCAGCAAACAAATTCACGTCCCCCCTTGGATCATACTTCCCACTTAAATTAACGGCCCATAAACTGCCCAAAATTTTACCGGGCAGATCTTATTGCCTTTAAGAGGCGGCCGCTGGCCTTCACAATTCTCGCACAAACTCGAAACCCTAATTCACTCTTTGCCTCTGATAGGTTGTTTATCTCTTCTTCTGGCCTTTGGGGCTAATCCGATTCTAGTGTACCACAATAATTATTTTCTAGGAATTTTTTATGGTCGCCGTTGTGGCGATTCGGTAAGGGGTTCTCCAAACGGAAGAAATTCCGGTTATGTAATACATGTTATGTGGAGAGCATTGCCGCCGGAATTTTGCCGGGGCTGAGCGCCGCCGACGGTGCTGTTTATGGCTTCTGCTGTGTTAGCAAGCCAGAATGAGTCCAGTTGGGCCCACATGGGAAAAATTCCGTACTCTAATGCTCACCTAATACCAAACCCTAACCCCAAGAAAAAGCAGAAGCAATTCCACCTCGCCGCTGCAAACGGCGTCGACGGCCGTTACAAGAACAACAACGTCGATTCCCCCGCCGTCACGCAGACAGCCTCCGACGACGCCTATTCGTTCAACCAGACGTCTACCAGCCGTAAAGCCAACAATTATGGAGCCTCTTTGACCTTTAACGTTGCCGCGTACACGAAGTCCGAGCTCATTGAGCTCCGTAAACGCCTGTCTGCGGAGCTTGATCGGGTTCGCGATTTACGGGATCGGATTGATTCCGGTCAATTCAACATTGTCCCAAACCCTAGATCTCAAGCGAAATCGAAAAAAGTCGGTGGGAACAAAAGGCCTGTTACAGCGTTCGGGTCTGTTCCTAAGAAATCGTGCAATGGATATGCCAATGGCGGTTTGGACGCCGTCAATTTCGACGATGCGTTGAAGGAATGCGGCAAGATTGCTACAAAATTGATGAAGCACAAATATGGGTATGCTTTCAAAACGCCGGTGGACGCCGTGGGTATGGGTCTTCACGATTATCATCAGATTGTGAAGCGTCCCATGGATCTGGGTACTGTGAAATCGAAGCTTGCCAAGAATTTGTATCCGACACCTGTTGAATTCGCAGCAGACGTGAGGTTGACTTTTAACAATGCGTTGTTGTACAACCCTAAAAGCGATCCTTTTAATGAGATGGCGGAGCAGATGCTGGCCCGATTTGAGGAATTTTTTCGGCCCATACAGGAGAAGATTGATAGCTGCCTCGATCCGAGGCGAGACAGGGAGTTCCACGAGTATCGGGTTAGCGACGAACTGCAGGTTCGGCGCCCCGAGGAATTGCAGGGAAGTTCGTGGAGTAATCATAGCAATCAGGTTCTCAACTCTCCAGTAAGAGGGAAGAAGGCAAAGCCGAAATCTAGTCCTGTTCCTGTTGAGCAGGTTTTGAAAAAGTCGGATAGAGTGCAAACACCCACACAAGCTCATTCTAGTGCTTCGACCCCCATGAACCCGCAACCACCTCCGGTTAATCAGCAACCATTGGCGGCAGAGCAATTGCACCATTCTCCTGTGAAAGCACCTATTCCTGCCGCTAAAGAACAAAGACTTGGTAGAAGTGGGGCGACAGTGAAGCAGCCGAAACCAAGGGCAAAGGATCCGAATAAGAGAGAGATGAGTATGGAGGAGAAGCAGAAGCTTGGGCTTGGGTTGCAGAGTTTGCCTCAAGAAAAAATGCCTCAATTAGTACATATTATCAGGAAGAGGAATGAGCATTTGGCTCAGGATGGCGATGAAATTGAGCTAGACATTGAGGTCCTTGATACGGAAACACTTTGGGAACTCGATCGCTTTGTGACCAATTGGAAGAAATTGGTGAGTAAGAATAGGCGTCAAGCGCTGATTATGAACAACAAACCCGATGCTAGAGTTTCTGCTCCAACTCCTTCCGTTACTGAGGCAGATACGGTAACGCATAATGCAGTACTTTATTATTCATCATTTAGTTGTGTTTTCATGTGGGGCATTTTCAGTAGAATCAATGATCTGCAGTAGAACGTTGCTACAACTTAGATACTTATGTGGTTGTTAATGTTGTGTAGGCTGCAATAAGTGATAAGAATGACGACTTGGGGAAGAAAGTGAGAGAGAACGAGGAGGAAGATGTGGATATTGATGACGACATGCCAGCAACGAGCTTTCCTCCTGTGGAGATTGAAAAGGATGAAGGGACTGGAGGCGGCGGCGGGGTTAGTGGTGGTCAGGATAATGATCATGATGACCGTGGCAAGGCTAGCAGTACCTCAAGCAGTTCTGGAAGTTCAAGCAGTGATTCGTCATCGTCCAGTGGTACTGATACTGATTCTTCTTGTGTTTCCACGTTGTGTTGAGGAATTTGTTGATTCGAATTGCGAGTGTCAAAAGGGGCGGTGTTTAGTTTGACCTTCCATTTTTACAGATTCTGATTCAGGGAGTTCCTCTGGGAGTGATTCAGATGCGGCAGATGATGCACAATCTTGATGCATTCTATTGATATAAGAACAGAAGGGCTTCCAACAGGGTCTTCCCGTGTTTTGATAAGGTTGTTTCTTCTTAATCAGGTATAAAAAAGTGGTTTTGTTTTCATTTTCTAGCATCATCCTTGTTTTGTCATTACATAATCCAGCTGAGACTTTGTATCGACTTTTGCAGAGGGCCAGGTAGTGCTGGGGAATGACGACAGTAGATGCTTGCTTGATCTGCGATGTGTAATAAGTTCCAATTAGATTTTAGGGTCTAGATGTGTTAAGAATTTGGTTGTATTGTCAATGTAGAAATCAATTGTAGATTTGGGGGAAAATTAGGATGTCTCAAGAGTGTAGATAAGCTCGAGGAGAGATACATTGTACAGATTCTCACTACCACAGAGCTAGTGTACTTTTCCTAATCAAACAGAGCTTTTACGCGTCACATTATGTGGGTGTGTTCTTCTTGGTCCTCTTGTATTGTGTCAAGATTGGTTACTTGTCACTTCTTTATTTTCTTGGGAATGAAAATTGTATTTTTGAAGTGTGAAAATTAACTTCTCTTGGCATTTATTTATCTATGGCTTTTGTTTGTATACATTTTTCAGAAATAAAAATAACATTTAATCATTCTCTTCACACTTTTTGTTTTCATACAATTTTTATAAAAACGGATTTTTTATTTGAATCCAAACACCGAAGGAAAACAGGACGCCAAGCATCGCGTTGGTTATGCGGATTGCATTAACTGGCGCACGTACGCACTTGAAATGGCCGAGGAGAGTAGCCTTCTTACATATAGCCTTAGAACCAAAAAGGAAAAGGCTAGCACATGGGTCGTGAGGTCGCCAGGCATGATTTTGGTGGACGAAAGCAGGTAAAAGTAGAGAACCCGAATCTTGCCATGTGAGTTGTCTTTCATTTGCTATTATTGCTATTGCTGTCATCTGTGAAAAGAGACCGTGTATAAATCTTAGTCTTATCTTGAGCACTTTAATGTCGGTCCAGATGAGCTTATCATTCTGGGCTTAGGGAAAATGAATGAAAGATCGTGTTCTCCTCAGGGGTGCCTCTGTAGAGAGTGGCCGCTCTCATGTCATTATTTAATCATAATGACAAAAGCTGAGTTCGACGCATCAGCAAAACATATATCTGATGGTGCCATTCTGACACGAACTACTAATTTTCAAGACCTCCAAGGGTTGGAAAAGAGACTCGTTTCCTACAATTTTTTGGTCTCGTAGGCGAACATATAAGGGATGCTTAAGAGGGGCCATAATCTTATTTGATTTTCTTGTCTTGTAGGTGTTACTGGGAATCATAATTTTATTATTTAATTAATTTTTCACTTTTTAATACAAAATAACGACATTCGTCGCAATGCTTGTGGTGCATTTTCACTGGCAACCACAAGACCCGATTTTTTAGAGAACTCATCACCTGAGCAGTAACTTCCTAAGCACTTTTCTTTCATCTTTTACAGAGAAAAACAAAAGCCCTTTCAAACTTGGATGTTGAGATGACACCACCACCGCCACCTTCCCCACTAAACAGAAATGCCTAAATATTTCAAATATACCGAGATGACACAACACCACCATACCACAATTTCATCGTGTCCTAGAATCATGCATCTGTTGAGGATAAAATTGGACAAAAAGCAACATGATAATACTCGACCTACAACCTCCAGCGTGCGACAATAGTAACATAGCAATAGGAAGTTAAAACTTTTACCAGTCTTGGAACTCTTCAGCTTCCAACAATTGATATTTGACATCTTATAATACATTTTCTATTAATAAGTTGTGCTAGACAACTCCCAAGGAAATGGGCTTGAAGAATCAAGTCCCACGTTGATTTGTGAGTGAGAATTTGTGCACAGATGGTAGAAAGTTTGATAGCTGTAGTACAAAATTGAAGTTAACAGACATAAAACGTATCTAATGGGCACATAGAAGTAAGATAATGTATCTAATTAATAAAAAGATTCAACTGTGAATGGGACAAAGGCAAACACAGACATACCCTATGATTTGACTCAAAATTGTGCTTGGTCCTATAACTTGTTAATTGAAATAGACTAAAAAGGCACCAAATTCTGTGGTGCAAATGCTTTGAACAGAATAGGGAAGCTGCGGGTAAAGAAAAGCCCAAGAAATGAAATCCTCACAAATAAAATTCCAAAATTGTACTTGTCTCTGACCTTGTCCTCAAATGAGAGCTTCCGTCTCCCAAATAATTGGTACTGCATCTTAATTAAGCTTCCTGCTTCTTCAGGGCAAGAAATATCTCGCCAAGTTGGGACTCACAAGCAGCGTGGCCATCTGGTTCCAAAGCTTTAAGAAAACTAGAGGTCAGATTTAAAGTTGTTAAAATCTGGAATACCTTACCACAGAATTTTCGCACGTCAGCTCTTCTGGATTGCTTTTCGGGCATATTGGTCACCAAGTACTGGATCAAATGGCATAGCTTTACAATATGGCTTTTCAACATGTTTTTTGATGCATGTGCCATACTTTCTTCAGTATTTGAAGAAATGAAAGATTTTAAAATCTCGGTGACCAAATCAAGGGCTTCAACTTGCCGAAACTGTGATTTAGCACTGCAGCATTTCTCCAAAAGGAACCCAAACAGGTGATGGCCAATCCATGGTCGTCTTTTAAATATTTCCTTCAGAAACTCACATTTCATTTGAGATTTTTTGCTATCAAAGTAGGCCACTAAGGCATTCTGAAATATATCATAAACCCTTTGCAGTTCAGACTCTGAGAAGTTTCTTGCATCAATGATTTTTAGGATCCAAAATGTTGAACTTTGGGCAAGTGAAATTATCATTTTGTGCCGATTCCAGGAGGCAGATTGTTTCTTCCTTGATAGATTAGAAGCAGTTTTTTTCCTCTTGAAAGGCTTCGCTGCCAACTTCAAGTACTTTTCTAGGAGAGGTTCAAGTACAGCAAGCTGCACAGACTCACCTCTTGGATAGTCCTTTGCTTTAAATACTTTCTTCTGTATGATTCCCCAAATGCGCTGACCAAGCTGCTCACTTCCTTCTGTCGTTTGTGGATTAGCTAATGCTTGAGCCAGGTTTGAGAATACTTTCAGCACCTGTGGATTACCTGCATACATGTTAATGAAGTCAATTATTTTGAGTGGGAACAATTCATGGAGACTGGTCTCATTATACAATAGTGAAGAATGAAAATCAAGTCACACTCCATGTAAGTCCACAGAATCCAGACCTTTAAATGGCAGCCAAAGAGATGAAATTGAAGGACATCAAGTGATAGGTTGAATTTGATAAATTATCCAAACAGTGGATGCAAAACTTAAAAGCATAAAATCTACCGATTTGGAGGAGCAGCAGGCAAAGCCAACACCACATATAACAGTTTAAAAACCATTTATTTTCCGCAATGAGCAAACAAAAGTAATGAACTTGCCTGGACTTTCATTTAAGTAAATCTCCAGCAAAGAGAGTACACGAAGCTTAAAAAGTACAAGCTGAGAATGGGCTGTTTCACCTCCTGCTTGGTTCTTTTTTTCCCTAAATATTTGAGCAAGATAAGTATCCATTCGAAACATTGCATCGTCATCCATTCCCTCATCAGATTCATCATCAGAGGCCTCAGGAAGTTCAGCTGCCCCAGGATCAACTCCAACCACTGCCTCAGAATCATCTATCTGCTCGTCACAGTCAACAGTTTCACCAGTCTCAGCCTCATCAGACTCTTCTGCTTCTTCAACGCCAAGAAGATCGTCTTCTGCATCATCATCTTCATTATCTGTATTCTGGTGTCGAGCAGGTTTCAAATCTTTTTTGATGACCCGCAACATCCGAAGTAATCCATCATCCGTGATGTCAGAACAAAAATATTTGAAAACCTATAAAAGATGAAATTAATTATTAGTCTGAAAATTAATAAAAGCAACATGGCAGTGCAAAGTGATCTTTTGGCTATCCGTACATGATCAAGCAAAGAAGATTGGGGAGAGACGAGAATATCAAAATTTCCAGAAAATTAGAATTAACCTGTTTGACCCTTTCTTGACGGGTCAAAAGCTCATTCCTCAGAAGAGTTTTGTGTTTCTATATTACATTGCATACGTCCAGGTATATAAACAATATTATTTTGTTTATAAGGCTATATTATTTAAAGCAAAATCAGCATTCACCCGTGAGAAATTAAATTAAACGTCTGCAAACATTTCTCCCATTTGAAGCTTCAATCTTGTAACCCATAATGTATCTTGAACAAGCTTTTGCCTACCTAAAGACTGAAACAAATTAAAAGCGGTAGAGATGTATCTCTTCTTCAACATCTTAGCCCTTTTCATATTCGAGAATTCTTTCAAGGAATTAATAATGCAAACATTATCCCCATGCCAAATAGCCTTTTCTATAGTGAACTCCTAAAATTATCTCAGATATTATTACTTTTTCACCAAAACTATCTCGGTGCATTAAATCCAACTGTGTGTTGCAATCCGTAAGAAATATAATCAAAACTAAGCCTTTGCAACTTAAACCCATAATTTTGGTTGACATTTCATGTGTTTTCATGCTAATTGCTATATCTCTGCCAATACAGTGGATACCCTGACGCCAGACATAAGCAAACATGAAGAGCATCTTTGTTATAAACTAGAAGTTACCATCATTTTCTCAAGTCATGACTAATTCCAAAAGCTCAGACTGTACCAACGGCAGAGTATAAAAATAAAGGGAAAAGAGCGGCTGTACATGAATAACCATATCAATACCATTATACAATCTATACTATATTATTAAGTTAATAATGATGCTTGGTTGCACAATGTCAAATTACACAACTGCCCTTATTTTCATTCTTTTTATTCTTTCTATCAATTTCTTTCTCCCTTTCTCTTTGTTTTCTTTTAAATTATTATTTTCATTTATGTTTTCTCTCAATTTTTTCAAAGTCTTTTGTTATTCTTTATTTTATTATTTCAAATATTTTTATACTTTTAATTCAAATAATTTATTTTAATTATAAAAATTCCATAATTTTATAATTTATAAATAAATTTATACATGCATAAAGTGTGCGATTTTTACTAGTGCATAATTAAATTTGCTTAACATAATATAGTATCGCAACAGTATCATTCAGATCTATCAATAATTAATCAGCGAAGGTGACAGCTCCTAAAGATATTCAGGGGAAAGAGGTCAAAAATATGCTCCAAGTACTAGTTAGCAAGCAGAAGATTGACCATAAATGGTCTTCTGCTACATACCTGCTCAATAGCAGATCGCATGGGAGCTGATGACTGTGGCAACAGAGAAAGCATTGTGTCAACAAGTACATCCATTAGTTCAGGTGCACCATCCACATCAGATTCATCTTCTCCAGAGGATTCTAGAAGATCAGCAGAGCCAAAAGCTTTTTTACAACACATGACAAGTTCAGATGCAGCTTCAAAATTCTCCCCAGGTCGAAGTAGTATTTGCAGTAGCAGCTGGATAAGTAAATACCTCAGGGCATGTAATTTGCTTGCATCAATATTAAGACCACAACTGCGTTCCTACAAAAACAAAAACTGAATAAATGTTGCTCCAGAGCTTCAGAACCTATTAAGGGGAGGTCCAAGAATGCAACCAAACTCTATCTCAGACCAAAGTCTTGAAAAATCAAAGAATAACTCAAGAAGTTTGAAAAACCCCAGAATTAGTAAATCGATGCAAGAAAAGTGACAGGGAAGAGAAACACACAAGTGTAAGGCAATAATAATACTCCTAACAGCTACAATCAGTGCCAAACAATGTAACATAAAACGGTAGAGTATATACCGCTTTTGATAGTTGACTTTCCATGGCCTGCAATTTCTTGAATGCTTTTTCATCATCAACATTCAAGGCCCTTGATAAAGAAACAGAAGGAATGTTACATAATATACCAACAAACCGCATAAAATAAGATCCAAGGTCATTTGCCTCAAAAGCACTGCCCACAGCATGGGGCTCCTCTCCTTTCTGAGCATTTGTGAGTAACAACTGTAGCTGTTCAATACACATCTGGCACAAAGCATTAGGTACGGCTGATTTTGGCCACCTAAACTTTTCTTGTAGTTCAAAAGATGTTACTTCCGTCCCAAGTGATGATGAAAATAGACCTTGAACTGCCAGGAATTTCAAAATTTCTTTTTGGACACAGAACCTTGCATCTTGATCAAGCTTCAAATGCTTTGAAACACTAGGAAGGGATTCGACAATCCAACTTTTAAGGACTTCAGAAATTCCTACTGTCCCAATAGCATCCTTTTCAATGGAACCTACCTCGGAATTGTCATCAGTTGTTTGACTCTGATCTGAAGGTTCTTCTGAAGAACTACCTTCATCTAGAAACATGTCCACCAAATTTTGAATGAAAAGAATACAGCCAGATTCAGTTTTGAAATCTGTCATCAAATCCTTCACTGTTTTGGATCTGGTGATGCAATCAAATTTCCCGTTGCTGTGTTTTTGCAGAGCCACAATAGCTCCAACTCTCCTAACATCATCATGCACTACCCATTCTGACAATTCTTTAAGAAAATGTTGTGCAACTTTGTACAGCCAAGAATCTTTTATTGAAAGTATATCCATCAGGCATTGGACAACCTTGTAAGACAATACAAAACGTAGACAAGAAGCAGGAAGCTTTGGAAGTAGAAGCAACAACACATCAAATGCCAATTTTTTGCGATCATGAGATGACGGTAAAAGTGACCCCTCAATGGTTACTTCACAGAAACAACGAAGACTTCTCTCTATATCTTCTTCGGCAGAACCAAACTTGCGGCTTCTTTTGTGCTTCTTGATGGAAATTAGACCTGATGCAGAATCTATATCTTGTAAAATATCAGGTAAGAGGCAACTAACCAAAACCGGCCAGACACTATGCATTCTTGGCTGACAGAAGGTAGATTCCTGCAATATCTCAAAATGCGGATATTTATATATATTTGACATATCCTCGTAATCAAAGGCAAAAGCTGTAACGAAACAGAAAAGAACACCACCTTCAGGCAACTGGCTATGTTGGACAAATGCTCAGCAGCAAAGAGTGCACTTTTGCTATAAGGTGAAGGCAGAAGTTTCCCACATTTAAAGTCAACATTAACTTTTTGTCGAATTTTGAGAGCGAGAAGTAATGCATCAGGGTTTCCAACTTTAGTTGCCCCTTCAAACCACTCCTGAAGTCCTGGTGCTTCAAGAACATGATTCAACAGTGCTTCAACAGGCAACTGAAACAGCAGTGTAGATCAATTTTCAGTTGGAGGTCAACAATTTCTGACCAAACACATTATTGAACAAAATTGGGTATGGCACGCAATGGTGGGGAAGAGGAAAATGGCAGCAATTTCCATATAATACAATAACATAAAATCAGCACATGCAATTCAAAGCTCATAAACATAGTGAAAATATGCGTTTACGGACATGAATTGGTGTGGAGTGTGATAAATGCAACATATAACCAGTCAGCAAATAAAAAAAATGCTATGTCCGTTTAATATGGAATGCCAGAAGTTCAGTAAATAGAAAAAAATCAATATGAATGATTATGTCCTTTGGTATTTCCCAGTTAGAATAATTAGACTAAAACACATATTAGTTAAGGAGTTCGATTATTCTGATAAAAAGACAAAAAGACTTTCTTTTTTTAAAAAAAAATTTCCCACACATGCACCCACTCACACATTCCCAAATGGACTTGAACCCAACACCTCATGGATGAAGTGTTGGCATTCAAACCATTTGACAACTGGTTTTTTGGTACCTACTACTATGTCTACAACATAGGAATAATAGAAATGGACAGAGCAAGTCTACAAGATGATTGTTTGTGATCAATAGCTTATTCAGAAAGCACAATTATTATGAGCTTAGTATGTGAAACCAGATCATTAAAATCATAATAACCAACTGCAATAAAAAAAAAAACCCAAATGATAAGGACAAATGCTGCATAATGATAGTAGGGTATATTACCTGTCCAACCATTTCCAATATAACTGCAACTGCAGGCTCTTGTAAGTATCGTTTCTTAACAGCTAGGGCAATGAGAGAACTAGTAAATTCTTTGATGAGTGGAGTATTGTTGTCTGAGATCCATTCTTCAGAGAGTTTTCCAGATCTTGCAAGAGCTCCATATGAAAATAAGCGACCAAGCAAGCAGTCTCTAGCCTCCTACAGAAACAGATAAAGTTTTACACAAAAAAAAACACACACACACAAATTTCATTTATTAATTGGAGGAATGTATACCCACCTGACCCTTCATGGAAGAAGAGACCTCCAACAAGGTAACAATTAGCTTTAACAATGACTCCAATTTAATGTTAGGAACTGTACCAACCAAAATCGAGAGTCCTAAGGCAAATCCTTGTCGGGCACACTGCAATAGAAAGAACAAAAAGCAGAAAATTACAAACAAAACTGTGCATTTTTAAGAAATTTCAAAACCTTCAATTATTTTTGAAGACAGTCGACTTCACACAAAAAGGCTTTAACGAAATAAAAACTTAATAGATATTAGAAAAAGATGCGCTTGCCATGAGCCACTGACAAGATTTATACTATACAAATGTTAATATCTATAATAATAATGATTGCCTTATGGAAGAAATCTTAACGTGCATAATTAAGACAAAGTACCAAACTTCTACTTAATCAAAAATTTTCTTTGCATGTGTGTCACATGTTTGTACTAGTGCCCAGTGAGATAAAAAAATCACATTAAGGAAATACAGGAAAACATTCTTGCAAAAAGCAAATAAAAAATCAATGAAGAAAGAGCAGATAAAGGAAATACAGTAAAACATTCTTCTATTCATGCCTACGAAATACAACTCCACAAGTGAAATATAGTGAGATGACATACACACAAGTCTATCAGAAATTAATACCAGAACAGCCGTGTCTAGGTAATAGAAAACCAAAGCTAGCAGACAATTATGTTTTAGTTTTTACCAAGAATGAGTACACAATTACATACCACCATGAATTGGGTAAGCCCAAGAAAATCAAGAAATGCATTCATAATATCTATGTGCTGTTTGTAGGAAAGCAATCTGAGAAAGACATTGGACACTAGATCTGGCCTCTTAGACGGTGCACTGTCTCAAACAATATTTGACTTAGCTACACTATATGCAGCCAGCAATAAATGGTCAAAGCTTCCAAAATTATGAGCAATATACATCCGATTAGAATTCCTGATTTCAATATTGATAACTGTAAAATGTCCCCACCTTTTGATTACGGACTTAAGAATGACGAGTAAGAGGTTAAAATAGGTTTTCTTATGCCGGTGTAATATAAGATTTTCTAAGGATGCACTGGAAAACATTGGTTTTCAACAACTCAGGTATATACAGTAGAAACAAGTGTGTAAAAACACTATGTTTCATTTAACCCCTTCACACATACTATAACTAATTATTCGGCTTTCTACTAGCGGCTTTAACCAAAACTTCAGCTCTGTTTATTGGACTGAGCAGTATTCGACGTATTTATAATTTCTATTTGAAAGAAAGAATTCAGAAATCCAAAGCGTACAAAATTACAATGTCTGCCGCATCAAATTGGGCAGAAAAGTGATTCGTTCACATAAAGATATTCAGTCCTTTAAGTTATATATACTGTTCAATTTAAAAAAAAAAAAGGGAAACAGCATATTCAGATAAGCCATTGCATAATAGGAGACAAGATTGCAGCCAATTCAGCCATCCACAAAATTATTCCTTTGACAATTTACCAAGCGAATAAAGTACAGAAATTTGAACTGAAACAAAAAGCTGCACCTCTCTTGATGAGGACACGCCTCGAATGAGCCTCCGCACAGCATACCTCAGTGACGGAGCACAGTTATTCAATCCATCATCCTTCTCTGCTTCCAGTTTTGACTTATCCTCCACATCATCCTTATTTTCTAACTTATCATGAGCATTTTGAACTTCTCTTAACTCAGTAACCAACGCATTAGCAGCTGCTTGCCTAATGCTTGCATCAGCAGCCGCCAGATCCTTAAATACTCCAATGTGGAACTCAGGCAATACTGCAGCACTACAATTACTAGCTGTATCTCTCTCGTTGCTATTACTTTTCAATTCTACGTCCATTTTCTCTGGTACAGGCTTGATTTTCTTGGTTTCTACAGGGTGTTTTTCCTTATCTAGCAATTTTCTTTGTTTTTTCCTTTCCATTGAATTCATTGAAATTTTTTGAGAATTTGAGGACGTAGATGCGAAATTAATCTCATTCTGGTTTTCGCTCTCTGGAATTTCAATCTCTTTTTTCCTTTTCTCTTTCTTCATTCTCTTGTTTGAGGGTTCCGCACCAGCATTATCAAAGTCCGAATTCCGTCGTGGCTTATCTTCCACTAATTCCACTCCAGATTCTTGCATAGAACTGGACTCTCTCTTTTTGTTACCCATCTAAACAAACAAAAATAGGAATAATTATCTGCAGACATATCAATGAACATCATTAACAAAACTATACTAGTTGAGCAAAGTGAATTCCGCAAACTAACACAATATATACATGACACCACCAAGTATCATTGGAAAATAAATAAGCCATCAACACAATTATCTAGACTCACCCGTTCGCCAAGCAGAAGAAGAACAAAGCGACGAGAAGGGAGAAGCTTCTCAAACACCCGAGGTTGAGGAAGAGCAGTGGGACAGAATGTTAGGCAGACAGAGGTTTAGCCCTGAATTTAAACCTACTTTTAATTTCTAATTGGGTCCCTTTTTGGATCCAATCGTGACCCAACTAATTTTCGTTTGGGCTTCATGGGTCAAATCCATATGCCGGGTCAGTGGGCCTCCATTTAGTGGGCTTTGGAGAATCATCAGAATTCAGGTAAACTCAAATATTTGGGCCGTTTAGGAAACAGATTGCCACATTATACTGTATCAATTCTCATTGAGCCCCGTAAGCAAAAATTGCCCCTTATACATAAGGATCATTTTGTGGCTTAATTAAATCCAATTCTAAATTATTTCCAACGTAGAATATGTATATACTTGAATCGATAATTTGTGTTAAAACTTTTTGACATTGTTACTGTGTTTTCTTCTTATAGTTATAGGATGTTCAGTTTATATCAATTTTAAAATTTATTTCACTCATTATTTCATTCAATAATTTAAGTTTAGTATCCTATGTCAAAAACAATGCTCAATTATTTAAAGAAAAAAAAAAAAAAAAAGCAATGCTCAATTGTGCTTTTTAACACCCACACTGACCCAGCCAGCCACCCATTCTGTTATGTACAACATGTAATCGTTTCTAGTTTTATTTTTGTAATTTTTTTTTCTATAAGGTTTCGAATTTAGGCTAAATACATCAATTTAAGAGTATTTTCGTTTTGAATGATTAAATTAGATAAATTATTATATTAAATTTAATCACATAAATTATTGTATTAAATGTAATCATATATTCTTTATTATAAATAAAAAGCTCATTAATTAATGTCAAGTTGAATATAAAATAATTAAAATAAATGATAATTCAGTTCATATATCAAGGGCTTGTTCACGTAAGGTGATTGAACTTGATTAATTAATTTATCTATACTAATCAATTGTTCACAAAGGGATAAAGACTTGTGATAAGACATGGGTCCAATACTAAATTATCAAAATCTTGAATAAATAATTCAGCCTAGTAGTGTGTGATAAAATAATCATAATTTGTTGGCCATTTTAATATTTTATTTAAAAGACATTTTTGCCTCTCAATATGATTATCACTAATATTTTTTATAATATTTAAAATTAAATGTAATTTTGTGATATTAACATGTGTGGAAAAATAAATATAATTTACAATAATTTAATTTTATTGAATACATATCAAAGAAAATTATACAGTAGATATTAATACATTGATTTGTGTGGATATGAAAGTAATAAATAAAAGATATATAATTTTTTATAAAATTTGAAATAAAAGTATTTTAGAAAAACAAAAATAATCACATTAAATAATTTAACTTAATGAAAATATTATTAAATTATTTTATAATTAATTTATTATTTAAAATAACTCTTAAGACATTAATCATATCAAATACAGTGAACATTGATCAAAATAATCCTTTCTGTGTAAATTTTACCCTAAACTCTTTAACCGTGTATAGGCGACAATCGTGGCATCAAATGCAACGGTAACTTTTTGTAATCCGATTTCCTATTCTTATTTAATATGGTTGGGCTTATTATTACTTTTTGATAATATTATTGAAATGCCACGGCTATGTTTGTTTCTTAATTAGGGTGGGGAAGAAAATTTAAGGGCTTGGATTTGAGCTTAAAAAAAGGATTTAAATAAGAAGAATTTTAAATTATTCCGAATGAAAAGAATTTTAAATCCGCTTCAAGTACTAAAATTAGAGTTTTAAAAAAAAACTTAAGAATTTAAAATTTATTATTATTTAAACAAATATAATGAATTTATTATTATAAATTTGAAATACATTCCTTTAAATCTATTAATCTAAATACACTTTAAGTTGATTTGAATGAGAATTAAAATTATATTTAGAATTAAGTTGTACAAAAAAGTGAAAATTTTAAATTATATATATTTATTATATAATAATAATTAAATAATATCATATTATATAGATTTATAAGGTATTAATACATATAAGTGTGAATAAAAAAATTATAAAAATACATCTTGATTTGATATAAGATAGTTATAATAATTAAAAATTAATTATAAAAAGTAAAAGAAAATTTTAAAATTAAATGAAATTCATAAAATAAATTATTTGATTTGTAAAATTTGTTAATAAAAAAAAATAATAGAAAGTAATGAACCAAACATAGCCTACGTCACCTTAGAGATAACTTCAGGGATTAATAAATGCGAAGGACAAAACATTCGCAGCTACAACATCCGCCTCGTCCAATATTGTGAGTGCGAAGATGGCGTAAGATACTTATGCAGCAACTGCAGACAAGCAAAGCCAGGAAAAAGGACGAAGGGGAAGTTATATAATAATAACATTCTGCATTCTCACTAGCCATATTGGACCGTCGAGATCACATCAAATGGACCAAGGACGCGCACACAAACCATGCCATAAGCCGACATGGGTCTTCATACAAGTATTCTTCTACAGCACTGTGAAATTTCTCAGATCTGTCCCAGGCAAAATTTAAACTACACTCACAAAAAATAATAAATCCATCCCACTTCTCCAGCACATTCAGTTAACACAAACATATACCACCGCTGAACGAATGAATATAATACCAAGAATATCATATTTATAAGCTCCGGCGATGTATTTATTAAAGCGATAAATGCTTTAAGCACGAAAATTTTCCACCAAAGGTAACTTAAAAATCTAGCAAGAGTTCCAGTCTGGAAAGTTTCAAATTCTGGAACCTTCGATACAATCAAACTACTGATAATTAAATACAAGACAGCCAAAAATGCTTCATAGCTCATCTAAAACAAGTAAAATCAATCAACTTGTTCGACAGCTTTCAACCTCCATCATCTACTTCTTTACTTCCTCGTACTCTGCCTCTGGTGCCTGGTCGCCACCCTGAGAACCCCCAGAGGAACCACCACCGGAACCACCAGACATGTGCTGTCCAATCTTCGAAACAGATTTATTTGCTGCATCAATCTTCGCCTTGATATCATCAAGGTTCTCAGTAGCCATTGCACTTCGCAAGTCGGAGACAGCAGCCTCGATCTCTGACGCCACTTCGCTGGGGATCTTGTCCTTGTACTCATTTAAGCTCTTCTCAATGCTGTAGATGGTCGTGTCGGCATTGTTTCTGATATCAATCAAGGCCTTCCTCTCCTGATCCTTCTGTGCATGCATCTCAGCCTCCTTCACCATCTTTTCAATATCATCTTCTGACAAACCTCCTGAGGACCGAATAGTTATCTGCTGCTCCTTGCCAGTGGATTTGTCTTTTGCAGAAACAGTGACAATTCCATTGGCATCAATGTCAAACGTGACTTCTATTTGAGGCAGGCCCCTTGGAGCTGGAGGGATGCCCACAAGCTCAAACTCCCCAAGAAGCTTGTTATCTGAAGCCATTTCACGCTCTCCTTGCAAGACTTTGATGCCCACCTGGGTCTGATTGTCAGCAGCTGTGGAGAATGTCTGCAAAAGAGAAAAATCAAATAAAGAAACCAAAAGCAACTCCATATAAAGCCTGCATGCCGAACCTATTCTTTACAGGGAAATGCTCAGCAAGTTACCACCACAACCAAGAAACCATGTCAAATGCTTCAGGTTGCTCACCTGACTTTTCTTGGTGGGAATTGTGGTATTTCTGTTGATCAATCTGGTGAAAATACCTCCCAATGTCTCGATACCAAGTGAGAGTGGAGTGACATCAAGAAGAAGCAACTCTTTGACATCACCTCGGAGTATACCACCCTGGATAGCAGCTCCCATCGCAACTGCCTCATCTGGATTCACCCCTTTGCTTGGGGACTTTCCAAAGATTTCAGAAACCACTTCCTGAACCTTTGGAACACGGGTCATCCCTCCAACAAGTAGCACCTCATCAACTTCCTTGGTTGATATGCTAGCATCCTTCAAACAACTCTTGCAAGGGGACCTAGTCCTCTCAATCAAGTGGTTCACCAGAGTCTCAAACTTGGATCTAGTCAATGTTATATTCAAATGCTTCGCACCTGATGCATCAGCAGTGATGAAGGGCAAGTTGATTTCAGTCTGAGATGTTGATGAAAGTTCAATTTTCGCTTTCTCAGCGGCCTCCCGAAGTCTCTGGAGGGCAAGCCTGTCCTTCGACAGATCAATACTCTCAGTTCTCTTAAATTCACTTACCAAAAACTCTAACAAAGCATTGTCAAAGTCCTCCCCTCCCAAAAACGTGTCACCATTTGTGGCTTTCACCTGCATGATAAACATACAATCAGCACATGTAACCAGATTATCAATTGAAATCTGTGGACAATGAAAATGCTTGGTAAGCATGCTGTACCTCGAAAACACCATTTGATATCTCCAATATAGAGATATCAAAAGTTCCACCCCCAAGATCAAATACAGCAACAAGACCTTCTTTGTTGTTCAGACCATAGGAAAGAGCAGCAGCTGTGGGCTCATTGATAATTCTTTGTACGTCAAGACCTGCTATTCTGCCAGCATCTTTGGTGGCTTGTCTCTGAGCATCATTAAAATAAGCTGGAACTGTGATCACAGCTTTGTCTACTGACTTCCCAAGGTATGCCTCAGCAGTTTCCTTCATCTTAGTCAAGACAAAAGCACCAACTTGACTAGGGGAGTACTGCTGTCCATTTGATTCAACCCAAGCATCCCCATTGGAAGCCTTGACTATTTTGTATGGAACCATATTCATTTCCTTCTGTGTCTGACGATCATCAAAGCGTCTACCAATCAGGCGTTTGGTTCCAAAGAGTGTGTTGGTAGGATTTGTAACAGCTTGTCGCTTTGCAGGTGTGCCGACTAATAGCTCTCCTTTCTGGTTGAATGCAACAACTGATGGAGTTGTACGAGCACCCTCGGAGTTCTCAATAACTTTTGGATTCTGAAAAAGGAGCATTCATCCCGCATTAGCAAACAACCTAGTAACAAGCAGTACAGTGAAAATTTTCAACTCGGAACAGAAGTGTCACCTTTCCCTCCATGACGGCAACACAAGAGTTTGTAGTCCCCAAGTCAATACCAATCACATCATTTCCAGCCGGTTTTGTACTGTAGTGAGAAGAAAGTGCATTTAGAATTGCAAAGCCAACGTTTAGCACCAACCTCAAGAAACTATAAGATTGAAATACGTACCTGAATGGCCTTGCAAGACCTGCCCATTTGTTTCCCAAAGCCCATGATGGTTTGATGTTTCCACTTAACTTAATATGAAACAAAAGATATAACCATTAGCAACAGAAGAAATGTGTCTCGAAATACTCGTGTCATTGAGATATAAGAGCTCGAGAAAACATGCAGAAGTGAAGATGTTTTGCAGATTAAGTAAAAGATATTCTACAGACATGAAAGTTTTCCACTCGTACTCATCAAACTCTAATATAATGTTTTACTAATTCTCAGTGCCCAAGCAAAATATTGAAATAAAACTACAACTGCAGGGAAGAGAAGGATTATCAATCCTGCCGAACAGCTCCAGGACTTGATGAACTGCTCCGACAAGATACAGTAAAGATCATACCACAATCTAACAAAATCAAACTACTATACAGATAGACGCTAATCACCCAGCTCTTAAACTAGCCAGGGCCGTAGCTATAATAACAGAAACGAGCCATTCGCCTCAGTTCAAATATACTGCAACTTTAACAGAAAATGATATATACATACATAATCAACATGCTAACATCATCTCTATTTGTCTATTATATTCATTATTCCCTCGATTGGCACCTTGCTCTGCAATTAAAACTCGTTAAAACGAAAAATCAAAGAGTTGACAACATAGGATAATAAAAACACCAGTAACACGTTTCCAAGTATTACTGGATAATAACATATGGACCTTACAGAACCTCAACAAGCTGAAACACCAGATCACAAACAAGGCAACCATAATAGTAAAAATAATCGATCGAAAAAGAAGATCAGGAAAAGGATACTTACAGTCTTGAAAGCAGAAATCGGGGCGGACGAAAATTCACGGCGACGGAGCGATCTAAGAAGAACGGCGGTCGCCATTGATAAGACAACAAATAGATAGAGATGCTCTCAAATTCGCTTTGCCCGGTATGCGGTGCGGTCCTGTTAGGGTTTAGGGTTTATGAGAGGGGGTATAAAAGTGGCGTAAATGGGCCATTCTAGCGATTTAACCGAAATAGTGAGAAAAGCCGGGGCCCTCGTCAGAAGGTTCTAGATGTCTCTCGTTGCCAAACAGGTGGACAGTGTCCCCGACATAAGTTTTATTTTTTTTATTTTTTCTTTATATTTTATTTTTCCTTTTAATATTTTTTATTTCCTAATTAATTGCATAGAAAAATTATATTGCTTGTACATTGAAAATTAAAGATAAATTGATATGATGCTGTAGCTTGCAATAGAAAATATAAGATAAATTCAAGTTGGTAAAAATAAAATGCCATTTGTTTGAAACCTAATTTTATTCTTAGATTTTTCAGTGAATTTGCCGCATGGTTGTTAGACTGTTGGTAAATTGTAAATTAGTATATAACAAAATTATTTATTTGGTATAATTTACTATTTGTAAATATCGCCTCAATTTTTTTATGGCCACCACACCACCCTTTTTTCTTCATGTCATATTGCCAACTATTTGCAGTGTCAAACTTATGCGAGTGGTTGTTTCACTTGTTTTCTTGGCTGAAAGATTATGAAGATTGACAAAGCATGTGTATTTGATTTGATTGTTTTTATGCACATAATATTATATATAATGATTTGTTAACATAATAATAAATATTAATAATATATACTAGTGTGAGTCAGTGTATATAAGAGAAGGAATTATTTGTTTTTAAATAAAAGTAATGAATACTTTTTTGAAAAATGTGTGTATGTGTGTGTAAGCATATTAAAAAAAGAAAGAAAGAACGAAATTTAAGGTTTAGTTTTTGTGGGGTTTTGAGAGTTAAGGTTACGATTTGTTTTTATTTTTTCACTCAATAAATACATATCGTAATTATTATATTTTTTAAATTTTAAATTTATATATTTTTTATTTTTTTATACTTAAAAAAAAAACAAGCTAAAATATCAAAATAAACGTAACCAAAATTTTTTGTAAAAAGGAAAACACGCGCTGTCTCTATGTCGCTGGACTCACCTGATCATTGAGTGAAGTTGTTGAATGTCATGTCGACCCCCCAAGCGCAGCTCTAAAGACTGTAAGGCTGGGCCTGAATATTAGCAAGACTCAACTATAGTAAGGTACGTGAGCCCTCGAATTCATAATTGGCCCATGAACAATTGGATGCCATAATAAATTTTTTGTTATAAAATATATAGTACAATCATATAATTTCACTGTAGAATTCATTAATTCTGAATTTAAATTAAATAAATTTAGCTGGTCCAAGCTTCAAAGTGCCCCCACATTATTGTATTCATAATTCATTAGAAGCGAATTTTTCGGAAAAAATTTTGATCAAATCAGAAGCTCTTTATTTCTCCCGTGAGTCTAATATTAGAAGGGAGTTTCACGACAAAACTAAAACGTTATGCATTTTATATAATTTTTGCAACTAATTTATGTTTATTGGATTAGAAGATCTGTTTTGCATACGAATTGAGACTATTGGTTGTTGTTAATTTAGCTTATTTTATTGTAATATATTTTGCATGTGTGTTGATCTCGGTGAACCATTGGATGAAGTAACAGATGAGGTGTCATTAATCTAAAAGGAATTAAATATTTTACTAAAAGACAGGGCATTTTTAAAGATGAATTGGGAGGTTTTTGTGCTAAATTTCTGGGAATTTTTTGACAAGAATCCTTAACACTTTTCTTTTAGGGTAAAAATTCCATATAAGTTATCTTATATTGAAGTCTTTGACCTTGTATCATCATCCAAGACCAAGCAGATGCATTATTTTCGCCGAAATAATTTAGGAAACCACATCAACCAAATATTGTTTTTACAAATCAAAAGGCTGATTAAGGACAAAAATTGGGAAAGCCAAGTAACTTGGCATTGTCTATGAAATATGCAGGGATTTTTTTAATTTAATATTCTTTTTTTTTTCTAATTTTCAAAATAACCTATATGATACTCATATAATAGAATGGCTCATTTTGTTTTTGAAACGACGGAATTTAGACATTTTGTAGTTATAAATGATAAAATAGAGAGTGATATTTATAAAAAGGGTCATAATTTGATTGTTGAATGATGGGTTAATGATTGGTTAATAATGGTATAATGATGAGGAAGAAATTCGGGTTTTAGGGTACTAGGAATCAGGGTTTTTGAATATTAGAAATTAAAGTTTTATTGGAATAATTTTGGAAATTAAGGTTCTTGAGTGTTAGAAATTAGGTTTTTGTTGGAATAATTTTATGAATTAGGGTTTCTAAATATTAGAAATTAGGGCTGCAATTTGATGAAATCTTCGTTTCAGAGAATTATGTTTCAGAAAATAGTAAAAATTTTTTTGAGAGAGTGAATAGTGTATATTTTGGTTTGTTTGGATGAGCAGTTGTAAGAAAAAAACATATATAATGATAATGTTGTATTATAATGTTAATTATTGTGTTATGATGTGATAGATAGTTATATCTATACAGGTTTTGATCTGATATATGAAAATAATAAAATAATAATAGTTGGATTTTGTATGATTTGAATCGAGTAATGAGAATTTAGGTATGATTATCGATATTGTAATTATTGTTGTTGATATTATTACTATTATTATTTGTAATATGTTATTAACAGTTTGGATCTAATTTGGTTGTACATTGTAAATTTAGGCATTATCATTAATTACTAAATTTATACTATTGTCCTTAATTAAAATAAATAAACAAACTCAAATAAAAACACTAACATGTGATTACTTCGTTTTAATACTATATACCTACACTTGTATTATTGTGACAATAAAACTTTTTTACTTACACATTGTAAAATTATATATCTATCCTTATATTACCCACTCTAAATTTTAATTTTCTCAATCAAAATCACACACACACACACACACACATTCTCATTATCCTTCTCAAACTTTCATTTATTATATTTTCTTTCTTAATGCTTTACTTATCAATTTTAATTTATTATACTCACGGCTCTCAATTTTATTGTTTTTTTTATTGTGAATTAATTTTTAAACTTATCTTTTTTTAATGTATTTTCAACTTTTTATTATTTCTCTTCTATCTTTTAATTTTTATTGGGGTTTTTTCATTTGTTTAACCTGCATTTGATTTCTCTTTATTTTTTTAAGTTTTCATATTGTTTTAGTTTTGAATATTTTAATTTTTATTTTAAAAATAATTTTCATTTGTTATTAATTTTTAATTTTTCCCACATTTGATGTAAATTTTTAGTCAATAAACACAATTACGACATACGAATTGTTAATACATAACTTATTTATAAAATTTTGTCTACAAAATAACTTTTTTAATTACACTCACAGTGTAAATGCTAATTCTAAAATATTTTTTTTTAGTCCACGGAAGAATTGAAGTACTTCCAAACGCCTGCATTTTGCTTTTGTAAAATCTAATTTAGACACAATGTTTAGTTGCAATACAAAATGGCTGAACTTTGCTGAAGAGGGGCATTTTTTTTCACCATCCTCCAAAGATTCAAATTCAAAACATTGAGAACAAAAAATTGATGGATTACCAATTTAAACTTGTCACCTGCAAGAATAGGAACACCATGGGCGTGCGCATTCCAAGATAGAGGGTGGTGCTATGTTTGTTTTCAAATCTTGATATATGTTTTTAAATATATTTTTTTTGAAAATTATACAAAAATAAGAGAGAAAAAATGTATGTTTTTAAACTTTAAAATTAGAAACAAACATAGCCAAAAAGCCTCTCACACCCACAAGAACAAGAAGACAATGGGATATTGACGGGAGGATGCAAACCCAACATTGTATTGCATCAACGATATAAATCCTAATATCGACTATAAATTTGGTATTATGTGGGGATACTATGAGTGAAATGAATCTAATCCCAACTATGTATACGTGGAGTGCATGTCAATGTTTGGTGGTGTTAATACATAGCAATCCCCCCCTAAACCAAATGTCCATTGATGCAACTACAGTTATGAATGTAGACGTGTATAATGAAGGCTCGAACATGTCTGGACGAAGAAGTGGATGTAACAGGCTAGGCATGTGTTGCGAGGCATAAGTAGACTGGGCTAGGCTAGCAAGTGCACTTGGAATTTAGGTATATAACTCAAAGTTTCGAGTAAGTAGTTGGAAGGTGATGATCTCAATCTATCAAAACATCACTATATTATACTTGTCCTAGGACATCTGCTATATCTACTGGGTCTATAACGAAATGCAGACAATCACATATTATTGTACTACATTATATGATTTAGTAAGGTACATGTGCACATCATAAAATGAGGTTGAAGAGTGCATATTAAGTGTGCCAAAACTTCAACGTCTCCCGGCTAGTATCTCCTTTGAACATAATTATGCATGGAACTAATGATCTATCATGTGACCTGTTGCTATCACTCCATGTACCCTTCCTTGATACATCACTACATAACAAATACATAAATTCTTAATTTTCACAAACAAATTCTACTAAATAAGTACCACACAACCATCAAAATGTAACACTAAAATAAATAACAAAAATAATAGGAAAGAGGATTTAAAATTTTGACAAGACGAAAATTTCAATTATAAATGGAACATTTCATACGCATGGGATAGATCGCTCCGAATTGAATTGAATCTTGATTGTTGTATATATTATGGGTCGTATGTATCTAATAAATTTGGCCTTTATAGTACAAAAAACAAATGGCGGTATTGGCCATTGGAACCAATGAATCTAGGGTCATGCTAATTAAAAGATCCAATAGTCAACACTATATGAAGGTCTTGAAATCTCGACAATCATCCCGTAAGAAAAAAAAAGTATACAATGTGGGATACGAGTCAGTCAACTTGACGGACCAAAATAGTTGGCTGCACATGCTCTTCACTTCATCCCATTCTCATGATGATTGGATGCAATTAGTCTTGTTTTGATTTTGAGATCTTAAATATTAATTTAGTCATGGTTCATGAATGATTGAGGTGTTGCTTCATTTTTATGATAAACCCTAATCTGATCAGAACTTTATCCAGCCATCTCTCGTTATTCATAGGGATAATTCCGATTTTCTCACAATAAAAAGGAACCCTTAAACTTTGAATCTCAAGAAAACAATTGTGCCATAATGACTAACTAAAAGACATATAAAGAAATTAAGGTTAATCACTTTCACGGGCATATAGAGATCTTATCAAGATTCCAAATCCAAGTGGCAGTTTGACTAAGAAAAATCATGCACACTACTCTTTTGTGGGACCGCCTCCATCGTTGACCTCGCTTGGTTGTTCGTGAAAATTGAATGAGAAACCGACGTTGCATCTTACTGTGAGCAGTCAAATAAATACAGCCAAGGTAGTCATCTTCAACTTTCAGTCCTTCTTCAAAGACATTCAAGATGAAAACAACATGATTGGTAGATCATTGGATGATCACAATAATGCCATATCAGATGATCAATTCGTACTCTCAAGCCATGCATGCCAGAGAAGTTCAAAGTTTTCGATTTGTAGT
The DNA here is from genome assembly GCA_019155195.1 of Avicennia marina. Lineage (NCBI taxonomy): Eukaryota > Viridiplantae > Streptophyta > Magnoliopsida > Lamiales > Acanthaceae > Avicennia > Avicennia marina. Next base: position 2,550,242 of record CM032770.1, on the reverse strand, counting down.
TCATGTGATTCAGTTGAAATCCAGTGTGTTTGTTTCTATTTATTTAAAATCATCATGTGGCATAAATGCATGAATGGTTGATAAAAATATATATATAAAAAAACTCGCATTCTTTTCCATGCTGCCGAAATTGACATTTTTATGTACACATCTGCATGTGTATATATTAATAGGTCTTTTCAGTTGACTATCGTGTTTGGCTAACCTTATTTTTCATAGTGGATAATATTATATAATTTATAAAATATTTTTGTAGTTAATAAATTTATAAGTATTATTTTAAAAATAAAGTAGTAAAGTGTTTGGTAAGATTATATTATAAAATTTTATTAAAATTTATAATTGTAGTTAATTATTAGGTTTTTCATGTAATAATAATGAATTTAAATCAAATACTATCAATAAAATGTCATTTAAAGATATTTATATTATTTTTAATATATAAAATAAAATAACTTATAAAATATTTAAAAATAAGTAAGTTATTTTTAAACTGTTTATAAGCTCTTCAAACATTTACTTTTAGAACTTATAAGATATAATTCACCCAAACTCCCCCTAAATTTGAAATTTTCTGTTGGAAAGCAAATTGGAATTTTGAGGAATGTTCACGCTGCTGGTAACTATGTGGGACTAGACTGCATCAATAGTGGGAGTGGGAGGGTGGATATGATAATGTGTATCTTTTTGTTTTTAAAAAACATTTGTTAGCATTGAAAGAAAGAGTTGGTGTTGCATTTTGGTGGGTGCTGAGTATTAGATGTGGTTTTGGGAAAATAGAAGTCATGGACATCTTTAGAAATTTAAAAATTAAAAAATTGTAGTTTGAAAGTCGAGGATGCACGTTACAACATAATTTTAAGTGATATTGAACATTCTTTGGGGATATTTCAGATCAATTTATCACTTTAAGATATAGGATACAGTTTATAAAATGTGTATTTATTATATATTTTCAGATCGTAGCTCTCGTATAATAGAAAATCAAGATTCCTAGGACAGAAAAAAAGTCACATGAAAAGACTCATCACATTACTAAAACAGCTAATATAGAAATTAAACTAATAACCACAGTTTATTGACATCCTCATCAATAATTCGTTTAATGTCTTATATACAAACAATTTATTTTTTTGGCAGTATAGGAGGAAAATGCATTCTTATTGACTAAAAACATGGAAATTAATGAGTAATTATTTGTTCAAAACTCAAAGAGTAAAAGAGCACAGCTGCATAACAACGTAAATTGTGTACTATTATCTTGATAATTTAATTAATCATTAATTACTATGACTTATTACGACGTGATAATAATTTTCTTAGCACTACGAAAAGCTGGATCTTTTTGAATAAAATTGTGATTGATAATCACATCGCTCGAAAACAATAGGCTAACCAAATCCTACAAACTCGTTAATGCTGGAATCAAAGACAAAAATAAAAAGAGCATAATTGTGTTTCCCACAATTAAATATATTTAATTTAAAAGAAACTAGTGCATTTTGCATTCATTTTTTACAAAAATTCAACTTAAATGATATTTTCATGCTTAAAATTTGGGACAAAACTAAAAGGGCATTTCTTAATAATCTGAGAAAACCTATTTCTTAAAAAATTGTGCTTTTATTATTCAATCCCCTATTTTTTTAAAACAGAATTCGGACAATCTTGTTTGATCTTGAATAAGGAAGAGTGGTCATGAAGAAATTTGATACTTTGCAATGTCCATTAATGGCTCAGACGATCTGTGTTGATTGAGGTGGAAGAAGGCTGTAGAAATATCAATCTTTGGTATCTTAAACGATCCAAATGTGTCGAGATAATTTGAGCTTGCAAAAAAAAAAAAAAAAATGACTTCAAGATTGCTCATGCGAAGAGAGGCAATCGAACATACAAGCTAGTATACATCAAAATAGATCTTACAAAAATTGCAAGTTCTCTCAGGTAAAGAGATCGGTATACAATAATGAGAGTGCAATTGCAGCTTAATGAAGCAGTAAACTATATGTGATAGACAATCATGATTTGCTTAAACTACTGCCACAGAGTTTAATTGATTTTTATTGCATATTTTAGAATAATTATATTCGTTAAATTCATTAAGATTCCACTAGACTTCTAGACTTGTTTTACACAACATTTATTAAATTTAGGATAGGATTTAACTGAGAGTCTAATTCTTTAGGAATCAAGGCTTTTGCATTACAAATAGGGCGTTCTTGATATTCCTCTTCATATTCATTTGAATTTTGACATTATTTTCTCATTTTTACACTTAGATTAATCTATTCTTACATAAGAATCCCTTTTTTTGTGTATGTTTTTGGGTAAGAACGTGCTTCTATCTCTTATTTAGGGATTTGACTTTGCATCAACAATTCAAGTTAAATGCACTTTTATTATTCAACACCATCAAATTTTTTTTATTTGTTATTACTTATATATTATTTGACGCGACACAAAAGTGTGAATAAGATCAGAATTCAATTATAATATATGAAGAATGAAAGATGAAAGTACGTTCAATTTCAAAACATACACAAATGCAAGTGTATGAAATAATAATAGAGTACTCTCATTGTAAAAAAAAATGAGATATAATTATAAGGGTCTTAAGATACTATTAAGACTATAAATTCCCTCTTTGTAAGGGGATGATATTTTAATCATTTTCTACCCTATTTAAACCGAGTAGTATAATCCTATGTAAATATGGGGAATAAATTCTAACTCTAAAACAACGTGGAAACTAAATAATACTTTTTATCTAGTTGAAGAATAATATGTACACTAGAAAAAGAAATTCAAATTGAACAAGTAAGTTGAATAAAAATAATATAAAAAATTAAATCCACTTGTTCCACCTTAAAAACATGCCGTATATTAAGAAGTTATATATATTTTTGTTTATTTGTATTCCTATTTTACTTGTTTACATTTTATAATTTCTTCTATCTCATGCATACATACTAAGTTTCTTTTGTTCTAGGAGATAATTATGGCATCTTCCCTTAAATTTGAAAAATTATATATACTTCCCTTTAAGTAAATTTCTGGCCAACAATTAAGTTCATCCAATTAGTAAGTTCTATTTCTTATTTAGGGATTTGTCTTTGCATCAACAATTCAAGTTAAATGCACTTTTATTATTCAACACCATCAATTTTTTTTTATTAGTTATTACTTAGATATTACTTGACACGACACAAAAGTGTGAATAAGATCAGAATTCAATTGTAATATATGAAGAACGAAAGATGAAAGTACATTCAATTTCAAAACATACACAAACGCAAGTGTATGAGATAATCATAGAGTACTCTCATTGTAAAAAAAAATGAGATATAATTATAAGGGTCTTAAAATACTATTAAGACTATAAATTCCCTCTTTGTAAGGGGATGATATTTTAATCATTCTCTACCCTATTTAAACCGAGTAGTATAATCCTATGTAAATATAGGGAATAAATTCTAACTCTAAAACAACGTGGAAACTAAATAATACTTTTTATCTAGTTGAAGAATAATATGTACACTAGAAAAAGAAATTCAAATTGAACAAGTAAGTTGAATAAAAATAATCTAAAAAATTAAATCCACTTGTTCCACCTTAAAAACATGCTGTATATTAAGAAGTTACATATATTTTTGTTTATTTGTATTCCTATTTTACTTGTTTACATTTTATAATTTCTTCTATCTCATGCATACATACTAAGTTTCTTTTGTTCTAGGAGATAATCGTGGCATCTTCCCTTAAATTTGAAAAATTATATATACTTCCATTTAAGTAAATCTCCGACCAACAATTAAGTTCATCCAATTAGTAAGTTGTTGGAAATTGATGACGTTGGCCAAAAATTTAAATGAAAATCTAATTTTACCATTAATTGGCTTCTAGAATAATTGATTAAGAAGGGATGTAAGTGTAATGAAAATACAAATTGGAGGTATGTTTATACTATAAAAACTATAAAAATTTAAAAAAAAATTAAAAAAACAAAATATTTAATCAAATATAAATTATTATAACAATATTTATTTTTAAATTTAATCTCTAAAAAGCATTGAAGATTTATTTTCTACCTAATAAATTTTAAATTAAAAATACAAATTAAAATTTTTAAATTTTACAAAAATAAAGATCAAGACATCTATTTTTCTAAAAAATATATAATTCAAAATTTATAATATTTTCCAACTATGTTATCAGAAAATGAAAAAAATATATTTTATGAATATAAATAAAAATATAGACTTTTAAAATTTAAAAATAGCAATTTAAAATATCCTTCAATAAAATCTTGAATTTTAGAAAAAATATTAATTTAAATATTTCTATTTGCTATAATATAAGCAAAAAATATGCATCTAAATATTTCAACGAAAAATATATAAATAAAATTTAAAATAATATTTTTCTAATAAGTAGAAAATAGAAAAAGTTAACATATATAATTTAAAACTACAAATTTCCTAAAAATGATAAAATAAATATTTTTATTTTCTTAAAATTATAGAATATTTCCTTAATACTTTCTCAAATACTATAAGAAATTTGATAAAAAGAAATAAAAATTTAGAAATTTAAATTTAAAGAAATTTTATATTTTCAAAAATTGAAAAATATAAAATTTTTTAAGCTGTATACCTTTTAGAAAATATTTTATATTTATCAGAAATAATTTATTTTTAAACTTTGTTAATACTGTTTCTGTAATATATTAATTTTTTTTATTATTTTAGAAAGTGTATTTAGAAAATATTACATAATTTTTCAAATTGAAGGACTTTTCTGTAGTTAAGCCAAGTTTCATAGAAGGACGCTGCAATTATTCGTTTTTGCACTTTTTGGTCATGGATAGTCTTGTCACACAAAATTGTCAGACTTCGATAAACAAAGGAAGATTTCTGTAATTTCTTAAATTTGAAGGAATTTTGTGTAATCAAATCCAAACTTATAGAAAGTAGAAACAGCAATTTTAAGTTATAACATCAATACAACTGACATTATTGTGTGTGTGGACCAGCTGTACACTTGATTCAAATCATAGAATCCTTGGACATGTTTGTCATTATCTATATAAAAAAAAAAAAGAAAAAAAAATTGGACACCCATTAATCGTAGTCTAAAATCAATTCCAAACAAACCCATGCACTCAGATTTTCTGTAGTCGACTTCTTTCAATCAAAAACAATTAATGTAAATTTATAAACTGACAAAGGGTTCTTCCTTTATAATTGTTTGTCCTGCCTCATTAATTTAAACCACAAAGAGTTCCACTCCACGCGAAAAATGCTCAAAAAATAATTCAACATCTTTGATCCACTGATTATTCTAAGCTTTCATGCAAACAAAACGATAAAAAAAAAATTCAAAATATAACTAACTTGCTAATGTCACAATTCCACCCCCCCCCCCTCCCCTTGACACAATAAATTAATTAATCCTACAAGATGAAGTTCGTACCTTACCAGTATTAAACAAACCATATACAGCCAAAGGACATCACATGAAATCAAGCCAAGCTTTTGACACAATTGTCTTCTTCTCTATAGTTTCCTCCTTGTGAAATTAAACAAATGTTAAATAAATATTAACTAATTTATGACTTTCTAAACAATTAAATAAATAATTTACTCACTAAGTATAAACTAAACATTACTCATACAAAAAGGCAAAAAAATATATGGTACATATTTGGTAAAACAATAATAATAGAAATAAATTTTTTCCTTATTTACTTTCCCTTCTTTCTTGAGTTTTCTCCCTTTTTCTTTTTAACAATTTTAATTCATCTCCTTGGCTTTATTCCCTCTTTCCAATCCTCTTCATTCTTTCCTGATAAAACTAAAAAATTGAAAAACCAGTCAACGCAAACCACAGTATGTATTGATCCTACGTATGCATATTATTTTACAAGTCAAAACACACACACACACACACAAACCCTACCAACTCTCCTGGCCAGTCTTGTTCGTGGGTTCCCTTTAGACGACGAAAAAGTATGCTTTCCCGGTCACGACTATGGGGTTCGTGTGGCTAACTATCTCCCTCCAGATTCTGATCTCTTGAGCCTACGCTTGCCAATCCAAAGACGAGGTTTAGGGGTACCATACATTATTCCCGGATCAGAGTTACAGTTGGAGATTCTGCAAGTGTACTTCGACACGACTGTTCTTTTGCCATCTTTATTGGGGTTCAAAGGATCGCGTTTTTGATGATTTCAGTCCCTCGTTGGAATCTCACTGCGGCAAGCGCGTGTGTTCTTGGGGAAGCACGTGCTGATGGCATATACTTTAATGACCAAGAGGCATACGATTTGTAGATCATTGGACAATGATAATACATATGCAGTGCCAGATGATCGTCAAATGGTGCTTTCGAGCAATGCATGCTGGAGAAGTTTACGTGACGAATAAAATTTGATTTATATGTAGTTCGCGTGATGTGATGATTCAGTTTAAGTTGCTTGTCTTTCTTTTTATTTACGTCATATGTGATGATAAGTGATTGAACAATATTCATTAAACACGAGAAAAAAATATTTGTAATCTTCCCTATATTATTGAGATTTACTATATGTATATGTATGTATGTATACGTGTGCATATCTATGTGATTGTATTTTTAGTTGAATAAAATGGAAAGAATTTGTCAGACACTCAATTAGCAAATAATCGTTGCCACAAAAAATAAAAATAAAAATAGAGAAATCTTACTCCAGTCATTGCGCAAATTTAGTTGTGCGGTTGCTATGTAATTTTATTCCCCCAATACATTAAAATCTTCCACACTCCTAAATCTCATTTTAATAATATATATGTGTGTATGACAATTGAGCGTAAAGACTTTAGTGTCAAAACCTATTTTGTACAAGTAAGTTTCATCAAATTCGTCCGAATTGACTTTGTGGTTACCCAAAAGTGGACTTTAAGAGTCCATAAAAATTTTAATTTTTGTTGGACTTTTTTTTAAAAGTTTGATACATTTTGATTTTTGTTCCAATCGTTGATTACATTCATATATATATATATATATATATATATATATCCTTACATAATTTGCTGCATCAAGTGGGAAGGGGATGGGGCATACGACAGTGGATATTTATCCTTCATTTTTTTTTTCTTTTTGAAAATTTGTTGTCATTGCATTAAAAGAAAGTTGGTGTTCCATTTAGGTGGGCACTGAGCATTAGATGAGGTTTTGGGAAAATAGAAGTTTTGGTTATCTTTAGGATTTTAAGAATTAAAAATTTGTAGTTTGGAAGTTAAGAGGAGCATGTGACGACTTGCGACATAAATTTAAGTGAAAGTGAACCCACTTTGGTATATTTCAGTTTAATTTATCAGTTTATAAACATTACTTTGTGTGTGTGTGTGTGTGTGAGAGAGAGAGAGAGAGAGAGAGAGAGAGAGGAGAGAGAGAGAGAGAGAGAGAGAGAGCATCCAATTTATTATTCATTATATAATATGTGATTGAAGCTATGAAGTAATTGACTAATTGAAAATCAAAATTCGAAGGCCAGAAAATAATTACATAAAAAGCTCGTATCATGATCAAAACAGCTGGAATTAGACTAATAATAATCACATTCTGATTAATTACTTCATTCGTCAATATCTTATGTAGAAACGTTTTTTGAAGCACACGGGGAAAATGTATGCTGAAAAATAGAACCTTGTGAGTAATTATTAATTATTATGTATGATTATCTGCCCTATTTTATAATTAGTCGATAATTGAAAGCACCCTATCACGACGACTTCCTGTAGCATATGCTGATAATTTTCTTAGCATTAAAAGCTAAGTCTTATCTTCAATAAAATCTTGATGGATGATCTAATTGTTGGAACCAAACCCAACCAACCCATTAATGCTGAAACCCAATTAATTCACTCTTTTATAACGCAGACGAGATTCTCAACAAATCAGCCTAATTATCTTTAGTTATCAAATTAATTAAGGATAAACCGAGGAGGGCATGATTAAAAGTGGTAAGTATTGTGTAATTACTGATGTCCAGTGCATTCATCAATATGCACCCAACAAATAGTAGTAGCAATTCCCAAGATATATATATATAAACTAGTGCATGTTGCTCTCAATTTAGAAAAAATTTCCACACACACACACACATATATAATATGTTAACGCTAACATCGGAGACAAAATTAAAAGGCCATTTCTTCAAAATTTGACAAAAAAAAAAAAAAAAAAAGAAGTCTATTTCTTTCTTGCAAAATGCGTTTTTTATTCAATAATCTTCTTTTTATTAGCAAAAAGGACATATTAAGAAGAAGTATTTTCTAGTTTATGTATATTCTCGTTTTACTAGTACAGATTTTTTATTCTTAATCTTATGAATTGATACTAAGCGGAATTTAGGTTTTCTTGGAGAAATAGCACTAATCTATATAACATCATCAATAAGCAACACAATCGACACCTATTAATTATATCTAAAATGAAATCCAAACAAACCCATGCACGCAGGTTTACTAACTCGACTTCTTTCAATCAAAGCAATTAATGCAATTAAACATACATTATAAAAAAAAACAAAAAATCGAGTACTAAATTGTAGGTCCTGTCTCAATAACTTAGACCACTAAAGTCTCCACTCCATGTGGGGGCGCTCGAAATAATTCAACCTCTGTCGTCCATTGAATATTCTGAGCTTTCTGGCAAACGTAATGGCAAAAGAAAAAACATTCAAAAATATAATTTATTTTCTTAATTATGTCACAATTCCCCCACCCCACATGGCTCTCTCACCTGCAAGATAAAGTTCCTACCTCACCAAAATATTAATCAAACCATATATAGCAGAGAGGGCATCCGTATGAGACCAAGCCAAGCCTTTGACACTATTGTCTTCTTAATAGTTTGCTCACCATGGGAACTTTAGAAGTGGATACTCAATATCCCCCTACCACCGCCTCCGCCGCCGCCAATCATATAACCTCAAAAGAACCAAGCTTCATCTATGGAGAAGAAGAAGAAGAGTCGCCCATCGAAGAAGTCCGGCTAACGGTGACCAACTCCGACGACCCGACCCTACCCGTGTGGACCTTTCGGATGTGGTTCTTGGGCCTGATCTCATGTGGGCTGCTCTCCTTTCTCAACCAGTTCTTTGCTTACCGGACGGAGCCATTGGTCATAACCCAGATTACAGTCCAAGTGGCCACTCTGCCTATAGGCCATTTCCTGGCAGCAGTGTTGCCGAAAGCTGAGTTCCGGGTTCCCGGGTTCGGGCCCAGGGTGTTTTCTTTGAATCCGGGCCCGTTTAACACGAAGGAGCACGTGCTGATCTCGATATTTGCCAATGCGGGAAGTGCTTTTGGGGATGGGTCAGCTTATGCTGTCGGCATTGTTAACATCGTCAAAGCATTTTATGGAAGAAACATATCTTTCTTGGCTGGTTGGTTGCTTATTATCACCACTCAGGTGAGCTATTCTTTTCATCTGACAAGATTTAAACCTTCTTTGTGATGTTACAATATGAAAAGCACAAGTGGTGTAGAACTGTATTTGAGGTTTTTGGAAAATTAATTACTTCCCTTCTCACATGTTTACCTAATTTTTGTTGTTAGTTAGACAGACACAGAGGGGATCTTCACGGGTAGGCAAGTTTGGTGTCCCTTTGATAAGATAACTAAGAGCTAATGAATCATGTGTGTGGCTTGTGCGTTTCATCTTTCAAGGCTTGTGTCTCACTCAACTCTGACATTAGGGTGTAATAATAATTAATTAGAAGAAAAGAAGCCACTTTTATCAAGCACTGTATTACAACTCTCTGGAATCAAACTGGTGTATTAGTTCGTCTATCGCATTTTGTCAAACTCAAGTCGGTGTCTTTTCTCAGACTGCAGATATTTTGTTTGGAAAACCTGGCAGCAGGAGTTTTTGTATGTTATTTGAATAATAAAATAATAATAACTTACAGGTGCTGGGATACGGTTGGGCCGGGCTCTTGAGAAAGTATGTAATTGAACCCGCCCACATGTGGTGGCCCGGTACTCTGGTCCAAGTCTCCCTCTTCCGGTGAGTAAATTAACGACCCACCCCAAGTTTGTTTCTCTATATTTTACTGATCTTCCACCCCATAAGAGGGGGGGGGGGGGGGGGGGGGCTCCATTTATTTTAATTTTGTTTATATACAATTTGCATGATTGTTTTTCTTTTTGATTGAGAAAGAGAAAGATATTGAATATTATTGAGTGGCAGATTTGGGAGTGTAGATATTGATGGGAACAAAATTGATGAATATTCACATCCATACATAGCGAATATATTTTCTTTAGTTGACTGTTGGGTATGGCATTAATTCTATCTTGCCCAATTTAGAATAGCAAAGAAACAGCAGAGATGGGCCTTACGTCATCTGAACAGTGTTTTTAAAACTGGATCGGACTGATCGGTTCAATCGGTTCGACCGAGATCGGTCGATTTTCCGGTCCAGTTAAGGTATAAAAATAAAATATGTATAAAATTAGTCAAGACCCAGTCAAAAAAGGTCAAAAAACCGGTCAAAAACGGCTTAAACCGGTCAAAATTATCTAAAAACCAGTTTTATCTAGAAAATTAAAAAAAAAAAAGAATTTTTTAGCAATTTTTTTTGAAAAAATTACAAAATAAATTTTTAGACTTTTTTCTAAATTTTCTTACATTTACAACTCTTTAATATTAGTTAAATATATAATTTTTATTTTGACTTTTGTTTTTAATAATTTTTATCCTTTTATTTTTCTAATTAATATTTTGAAAATTAAATTATTGTATCTTAAAATTAAAATGGGTCATATTAATTAATCTGTTTATTTTTCAAAATTATTTTTTTAATTTTATATTTTTAATCATTTTGAATTTAATATGTTTTTTAATTTGTATAATAAATTTTTATTTTAATTAAATTATTTAATTTTTAACATTACATCTAAAATTTATTTTATAATCTATTGTTATATTAGATTATATTTATTTTATAAATTATTTTTATAGATATATATAATATTATATAATTAAAATAATCGATTTTTTTAACAGTTCAACTGATCGAATCAATGACTCAATAAATTTTTCGATTCAGTTACCGTTTTTTAAACATTGCATCTGAATGCACATTTGAATATTCGCTTTGCTAGCATTAGATTTCCCGTTGCATAAATTTGTCACAAGCTTCAATGTTTGAAAACTCAACTACCCTATGCCTATGAGGTTGGTTTGCTATCCCTTGAAGAAAATCATGATGTTTCATAGGACACGTATCATATGCCACTTGAGCTATGTTTGAACACAGCTTGCATCCACGTTGTACAGCCTGGAGATACCTCTTTTTATGGGCCTCACGTGCTAGACTTTGCCCTTCAATCACATCTGATAAATAGAATAGCTATTTGTAGATATTTAAGTACAGTAGCATGTCATCTTTATGCATAACCAAATAGCGTACCCAGCATCTTCAACCGAGATTACTCATACTGCAAACCACCCTTAAATTATGGCTATATTCATTGACCAATCACGTAATCCCTACGGCTGTGGAGTCATTGACTTCATCCACTGGGTTTTAGGAAAATAGCTGGACTCCTTTTCCAAGTGATACAACCTCAAGTTCAAGCTTTGAAATTTTGCCAGTATCCAATTTTCCGAACATAAGCTACAAAGGGAAATTTTTTCTGTGATGAATTACCAGATACAGCAACATTACTGTTGTTCCAGCGTCCATCGCCTAGAGCAACACTCGAATTTTGAGGCGTACGAATGACATGCCGGATAATTTAGAAGCTGAATACTGAGCCAAGAACATCAGATAATCCAAACACAACTGTAAGAGCTTTAGATTAGGGGTGTTAACAAACAAGCAGACGTTCAAGTGGCAGATGAATTTTTTTTTAAATGCACCGAGCTCACCAAGCTCTAACTCAATAGGCTCGAGTTTGAACTTAATACTCTGACTGCTTCAACAACTAAATTCAAACTTGAGCTCAAACTCATAAAAAAATATTGCAGCTCGATTAACTCGAATTGCAAGCACTGCTCAAGCTCAATTCCAACCCTACTTTAGATTGAGTAACCTGATGCATTTCTTAGATATGAAAGGCAACAAGTTAATCTACCCAAAAATAAGAAATAACATCATTAAAGATAGAAGTAGTAGTACACATTTTTGAGATACCTGAGGATAAACAGCATTGCACCACATGCCCATACTACTTGGGCTTAGTGCGGGAAGCATGATATAAGCATTTTTTCTGAATTCTTTCCTGCTTATGTAATGCGTTTTTTCATAGTTAATTACATCTAAATTTTTTGCCAAGATATCATACAGCATGAGAAGCATTTCAAATTTCATGTCAAATCAAGGATTGTATGCCCTTAGATGCAAGACCTTATGAACCAATATTGCAAGGCAATCCGGATATTTGTTAGGGGCATCAGAAACCAAAGAAAAAATAACAGTGTTCAATGTAACTATTTCTCCAGCTGATAGAAGAGTTTATGTGCCAACGCAAATGTAACTTGTCCATAGAACACAGTAAATTCTATAATTTTGTTCCAACTTAACATAGAAGTTCTGTCTCCAGAACTTTGCTGAATGGAACCCTTGCTAATGACTTCAGTCTGAACTTCCCAGGGCCTTGCATGAAAAGGATGAGCAGCGCATTTCAAGGGCTAAGTTTTTCCTGATTGCACTAATGTGCAGTTTCTCTTGGTACATAGTTCCAGGATACCTTTTCTCAACCCTCACGAGCATTTCTTGGATCTGTTGGATATTCTCCAAGTCGGTCACAGCACAGCAGATTGGATCTGGCCTAAGAGGCCTTGGCATTGGAGCCTTAACATTAGACTGGACAGCTGTAGCATCATTCTTACTCAGCCCTCTGATATGTCCCTTCTTTGCAATAATGAACGTCTTTGCAGGTTTTGCACTGATAATCTACATGGTGCTCCCAGTAGCCTACTGGAGATTCGACTTATACGGGGCTCAAAAATTTCCAATTTTCTCCTCACACTTGTTCACTTCTCAAGGTCAGAACTATAACATATCTGCAATTGTAAATGACAAGTTTGAGTTAGATCTGAAAAATTATGAACAGCAAGGCCGAATACATCTGAGCATGTTCTTCGCCCTGACATATGGTTTTGGTTTCGCTACTATCGCATCCACCCTAACACATGTTGGATGCTTCTATGGAAGGTACTAGCTTTAATGATACTTTTCTTAATGTGCCTTATTCTGGTAAAATGCTTTTGTAACCAAACGGGTAAAAAATATTGACACACAGTTCATATCAGATGATGTAGGACAGTGATTTTAAAATGAGATCATTAGCTGGTTCCAAATTTAGAATTGATGGGCATAGATTACAACAGAGAGAATATAGTCATGAACTGAGGAATTATTTTCGAACAAATTAAAAGTTCAATCCAGTTTCTGAACCTGACCTGCCAACCACTATCTTGAGTAGTTTCATTCTGATTGTTTAATTAGTGAGCTGCAAAGAATACTTATGTGTTGCTTACTAAATAGCTAGTAAATTTGTAAATAACAGGGAAATCTACACAAGATTCCGTGCTTCATACAAGGAAAAAGAGGACATTCATACAAGGCTTATGCGCAGATACAAGGACATACCTTCCTGGTGGTTTTATGTATTACTAGCAGTCACACTTGTTGCGTCCCTAATACTCTGCATGTTCTTGAACGACCAAGTTCAGATGCCATGGTGGGGACTTGTCTTTGCTAGCGCCATTGCTTTTATGTTCACACTACCAATCAGCATCATTACAGCCACAACAAACCAGGTGATTGAGAAATTATACTCATACATTCTGTTTCATGTTGTAGACTAAGAATTGCAAGCCTTCCTGCGCCAATAATGACTTAGCTGACTGGACAAGCAACACAGCTGTCTCATCATCACCAAAGGCACCATAACTTATATGATGTGCACATTTGCGGACGCTGACACTAATACGTATAGTGGGGGAGGGTGGAGTAGAAAACACAAAAATTCAAAACATTCGGGCACTTGTAAATATATGTCACTATCTAGTAGCATAGATACCATTTAGGAAAAAATGTCCTTGACTGAAGTAAATGCCAAATGCCACCATCTCAAGCAGATTCTCAATCTATGTTACTGCCATCTTCGTAACATTTCTTCTACGATGCAAAAAATAAAACTAGACATTTTATTTGCAGACACCAGGCTTGAATATAATTACAGAGTACGTAATGGGTATCATATACCCAGGAAGACCAATAGCTAATGTCTGCTTCAAAACCTATGGCTACATGAGCATGGCCCAGGCTGTTTCCTTCCTCAGTGATTTCAAGCTAGGCCACTACATGAAGATCCCTCCCAGATCAATGTTTATAGTTCAGGTAGATTGCACAATTTGCAATGTTCAATATAGACATGATAATGTCATTATTTGTCCAGTTTTTCTCATAAACATAAATGCTACATAGAAATTTTAGAAATTATAGCAATTCATGCGCGAGCTCATTCTTTATTTGTAGGCAGAGCATTGTAGAGAAAAGCTGAAGTAAATAACGATTCCTATAAGTTATAGGAACAGTTCTTTAGCTGAATGTTTAAGTTTTGGAATGATACAGTAGGGTATTTATACCTAGAATGATACTCTGTTCATAATTATTTAAACATTAATTGAATCCCTCTGCATTAACCTCATAGTTTATTATGTTTACAATGACTATGCCAGTTCTTAGGAACAATTATAGCTGGAACTGTCAACATTGCTGTGGCTTGGTGGCTGCTTACATCGATTACAAACATATGCCAAGATGACCTCCTTCCACCAGACAGTCCATGGACATGCCCTGGCGATAGAGTATTCTTTGATGCATCAGTGATATGGGGTTTGGTGGGACCAAAAAGAATTTTTGGAAACCTTGGAAATTATAGTTCCATGAATTGGTTCTTTCTTGGAGGTGCACTAGGGCCCATCCTAGTTTGGCTCTTGCACAAGGCATTCCCAAAACAATCTTGGATCCCTTTAATTAACCTGCCAGTCCTTCTAGGGGCCACAGGTGCTATGCCACCAGCAACACCCTTAAATTACAATGCCTGGATCATCACCGGTACTATTTTCAACTTCTTTGTTTTTCGTTATCGGAAAGGCTGGTGGCAAAGGTACAATTACATCCTTTCAGCAGCTCTAGATGCTGGAGTAGCTTTCATGGCAGTGGCACTCTATTTCTCATTCGGAATGGAGAACAAAGGTATAGACTGGTGGGGTACAAGTGGCGAACATTGCGAGTTGGCAACTTGTCCAACTGCCAAAGGCATACAAGTTGATGGCTGTCCAGTGTACTAATAGAATTGTAACTAGGATTTCCACTATTTCACGTCAAGAATGACTGTTCTCCCCCTCTTTTTCTACTATATTCTCAAAAATTATACAACATAAATCCATGACTGGAAATTATCAGTCCAAAGAAAAGTCTGGATACAAAGTTCCATTACACCGTGTAGAAGTAATCTTTTTCCTGTATAAAAAGTCCTTTACAACGTACGGGTTTGTTTTGAATCATAGATTTTCGTGGCCTCTCATATGAAATCTGGGTGCTTATTATTTTAAGTCTTAAAAGTGTCTTTATCAAAACATAGAACAGAAGACCAAAATATAATAGAAAGAGGAGCAAACCAGAGACAGATAATCCAAATCAACTATCTGGGTCTGCCACTTGTTCCTTCTTTTGGCAACTTACCCTCATCTCATCTGCAAATAACGACTTCAATACAAAATTAACTGTAAATTTCATCTGTTTATATCCAATTATTTAAGTATTGACATCTGCATGTCATAGTAAAATTAATCATAAAACTGATAAAGATCAAGCAATTCCGACATAAAATTAAAGATACAGAATTATAAAAGGAAAATTCAAATAAATAATATTCATTAAATCTAGTCCAAGTCTTTAACTCTATAAGCTTGCACATGTATGAAGTTTCCAATCTTAAGATTCACTCCAAAAGTCAGTCTTTCAAAGGTCAATTAACTATCTGTTAAGCAAACCTTCAATTGATGCAGAATCATGATGGTGCAATTTATGTCAGGTAGCTGTGTAGAAGAAAGTGTCAGCTTTTTCCCCTGCTGTAAGATAATACTAAAAGCCTAACCTTGGTGATGACTACTTTGATAGCCAGTGGTTGTATTCATCCATGCGAATGATGAAGGAACTAGATCTTAAGGAACCACCTCCGCCATATGCCTGAAGGTTCAGATATACAGAAACAGACTTAAAGCCAATCTGAGTTCTTTTTGTGACAATTTTTAAAGTATTGGGCAAGGGCAATCAACAAACAGAGTTTCCGGCAATATCATGCACCTTAGCAACTTCAGAAGTATCAGTATTGCTGTCTACAGTTCTCAGGCACATTTTTAGATTATTACGCTGCATGTATATCACAGCTCCAATAGGCCTGTTCCATTAATAGGTAAATTCAGCATGACAGCAAATTCACTTTAGCTAAAAGCCAGTGCTCCAAGTAAAAAGAGTCAGCACACCATTGCAAATGCTATCCAAATGTACTCAGTTATATAACGCGGGCTAAAAATAAATTAATAAAAAAACTTGCACTGAGCATCAGAATTTGAATAGTAAAGATACTACTGCAATAACAACATACAAGATCAATTTAAAAATCATCAAACAAACAAATCAACTTCATGAACCTTTGTAAACCTCTTTCAAGCTTATGTACATCAATAAATTATCTCAAAGCAGGAGTGATATTTAAAAACTATTACGACCAAAGCAAGATAGAATGTCTAGCCAGAGGGACAGCTTATTCCTGACTACAATAATACCACATTCCTTTAAATACATCTGCTAGTTTACTTTGGACAAAAGGATAAATTATTCCCCATTACCAAAAGATTGAGCTAAAAGTAACAGATAAATATATGCGTGTGTGTGTGCATAAAGTGGCACGAACAAAAGTCATATATACGCATAAAGATAACATAAGTGGAATTATTCTAAAAAAGAAAATTAACCAATAATGGAATGAAAAGAGAAACGAAATTCAATCACCTCAGGCCAGCTGCTGCACTCATTCGGCTGAGATCCCTGCCGATTTCATCACTGAAATCAGAATTTCCATCCGCTCTAACCCCCTAAACAACAGTCACAGTAGATGCCATACAATTAAAGGATGGTTCTGCTCATTCCATGTTTCCAGCACTATATATGTGAGGAAAATTTTGGCTAAGCAATGTAACCACACTTCTACTTTAACATTAACTTAAGAATGAGAGTCTCTAGCCTGAACCATGGATCAGAAAATCAACTAACTATAAATTTCACAGAAAGTGTGTTACTGGGCAAAATTATTTTACCAGACACTCCCCATAAATTCCTCGGCCCAAGTGAACTCTAAAAACTTTATGCAGCAGTTTATTTGCATCAGTCTGCCGACGAGAAAGATAGGTGTTTCCCTTTATGATTGTGTCTACAGAGCAGATCTCCATTAACTGTTCATGCAGACAAGTAAAACAAAATTAAATGCAGATAGTTCCCAATTCAGGAAGCATAAGTACAGAAAATGCAAATAGAATGGAGGCTGGAGTGCTTGGTTCAGTGGAGGTAGCATTATTGTTGCCACTGTAACTCGTATAATCATATGACATGAGGTGCACTAACACAACAAGGAATTTTTTTTCATTTTTCCTGCAAACTATGTCTTCAAAAAATCCTCATATGACTGGTTGACAATGATTTGAAACATGGGATGAATACGTAATTTTTAAATAAAATTTAATTGAACCTGCTGGTACATGCACAAATTAGTGATGCAGTTCAATTTTGAGCGCCATTCTCTTAGTCCAATGTTAAATGCTTTAGTATCAGGTAAACTCCAATGGCGAAGATCTCCATCTTCAATGTATTTGAGAACTGTCTCCACCCGCTCTCGATCTTCATGGTTTATCAAGCTCATGTTATCATCCTACAAAATACTCAGTAGAAGAAGAATTAAGGCTTTGTGTCTCACTCAATTTTCAAGTATGTGTTTTTTCTTATAAATGCATAGAAGTAAGAGAGACGTGTTTGTTTCAATTTCATGTATGTGTTTTTTCTTAAAAAAATATATCAAATTAAGAGAGAAAAGAAGAGAAAATTCAGAAAGTGGAAGTATCTCCATTTGTGGTAAAAATTAAAACAAACATAGCCTCAGTATCAGGTTCATCAATCTATCTTACATTGTCAAATCTGGTCTCTGGAAGTTTAGCAGAGAAATATTCATATGCAGCAATGCAGCTACTCTTCTCAACATTCACATAAAAGTTAAGGTCCGTATCAATATCTTCTGTGGGAGAAATTAGAGAAAGCACTGATTTTCGGTGATCAAATCCAATTATCCTGATTGCAACAATAGCTGGTTTAGCCACTGTCAACTATCCCTGAAGAGAGCAAAAGAAATTGCACCTCATCTGATAACAAACTACAAAGCTCACTTACTTGGATGACGTTCTCCTGGAAAGCTCCAAAGCAAAACCTTTTGGACCTAAAAAATCTAGAAAGTAGCATGTCTTCATTCCTTCAATGCATAAGTCGTCGACCCTGAAAAAGGGAAGGTTAATCTAATGACAAGGACAGATAACAGATATCAAAATTAAAATAGAACAGATTATAACCGGAGGACAGGGTAAAAAAATTAAAAACTAAGATGAAAATACCAACAAAATCACACTCCATTTACAAACATTACCTGTTGAGAAAGGGAAAATTGAATACTTTGTAAGGTGTTTGTCATTCACATGTTTTAGATTTGCCTTCACAGATGAGTCGATATGTTACTATGACACATCCACTTTGCATCTCACATAAAATTCCTAGTGAAACTTCACACTGAAAATATCTGTGCTGGCTGCAATCACGTAAACTTCAAGATTGAAGATACATCATCAAAATGCGGTTTATGAATACACCGCGCATGGAGTGTGAAGCAATTCTATTGTTGGGGCTTAAAAACGCACACGCGCGCACACCCGACAACAGTGGAGTTATTTCAATGTTGCGGACATAGCCATTTATTCTCTAGTCAGATTAAGTTGTGACAAACCTGTTAACATAAAACCCAGGAATTTCCCATTTAGTCGGAACTTTTAAGTTCTTCTTATTCGTGATCAGCGTTTGTCACTTCAAGTTTAATACGCAGAATGCACCAGTTCAATGAATTCTTTCGGTTCAATACGCATACGCACAAGCTATTTTCACTTGAGGCGTCGAAACTAAGTCGCCTGCGGAATGTGCACAACACACAATGCAGGCGATTATCCGCATACTAGCATGAAAGAACACAAGCACACGTAAATACCTGAACGGTGCGACGGCAGAGAAAGGCAAAATGAGGCAAGGGAAGTTGAGTCGAGAGTGATAGAGGTGTGCGAAAAGTGCACCGTAAGCTCCGGAGAACGAGGGGTAATTGTATAACACCAGGTTCGACGTCTTGTTTTCCGACGCCTTGCGTATCGCTTCCAAAGCGGCGTCCGACCTGAATTCGCGGACAACCCTAGAAAATTGACCTAGCAGAGGAGAGGCGGCTGATCGCCGATTAAATGGCACGGAGAGACCCATTTGATTGCAATATAATAATCGGCCGGCGGCCAACCCAACGATCCCGTCGATTCGCCTTTGCCCTGGGCGATGGTTTTATTTTTGATTGTGTGAGTGTTCACAGATACGTTACACTCAGTGTGTGAGACCCGGAGGAAAAAATATTAAAATATTCTTTTTATTTATTTTTACTTTTTTTCTTTTTTATATATTTTCATTCTTTCACGCTTTACAGCTAAAATTTATTCATTATTTTTATTTTTATTTTTATTTTGTTTCGCTTTGAAATATTTTCCTTTTCTTCTCATTTTATATAAACTTTTAATGCCTTTTAAAATTTTTATGATTTACAATTTTATTATATATCTATAGTATATAAAATGTGTGAAGGGTGAACAATTCATCAAAGTTAATTTACTAAAATACTAGTTTTAAACATATATTTTTTCAATTTTTTATACGTTCATTTTTTTTGTTTTTTACTTATTATTTTATTGACTCTTATTTTATTCTGCTTCGTTCTATAGAAATTGTCTAATAAAATTTTTATTTTTTATACTTATTTTTATTACTATTTTTTTACAATGTCCTACATTTCAGTTTTATTATCATAAAGTTTTATTTGAATGATTCATTTATATTATTAAAATATTTTAAAATATGATTAATTTACACTTTATCATCATTGATAAAAAATTATGTGCATATGTAGAATAAACAATTTTTTCTAGATAATAAATTATACAATGAAATATATGTCTATACTATATAGAATGTGTAAAAGGGGAATAGTTTATTAAAATTAATTTACTAAAATGTCCTTTTAAAACTTATTTTTCTTTTTAATTTTTTATACTTTCTTTTTTTATTTTTTACTTAATTTCATTATCTATCATTTTTTCTTCTTCGTTTTATAGAATTTGTCTAATATAATTTTAATTTTTGATAACTTATTTTTAATACTAAAATATTTTAAAATATACTAGATTTAAGTTTTATTATCATAATTTTTTGTTAGAATAATTCATTTATATTATTAATTTTTAAAAAATATGATTCATTTATACTTAGTTATCATTGATAAAAAAAACATGTACATATGTAGAATAAATAATTTTTTTAATAATAAATTATATAATAAAATATATATGTAATATATTTCGATATATTTAAATATTAAAATACACGCGTATAGAATATGTGATGTAGCTTTAGGAATTGTTGAATACCTTTAAATAATTGCTTTGTGGTAACATACTTCAATTACAAAAATAGCCCTAAGTATATATAAATTTAAAGTAACAAGTAGAAATTTAGACTAAGAAATAAATAATATAAAAGAAATCATGACATTATGGTAACATGGTTTATAAATTACAAATCCCATTTGAGCTGCTCCAAAAACACAGCTTATCCATTTAGTTTTCGACCCGTTACTCTCTTTTTAGCCTTTTATTCTCGTGACAATATTAAAACTCTTGAATAGTCTGTCATTCTCTCAAAAAAATAATTTTGAAAATAAATCTTTCAAATAATATAAATTGGAACACTCTATGAGAAATATATTCAAAATTTTCTTTTATTTGATACCTATGTTTTTTTCATTTTCTTTACCTTCGTATTGCTGGATTTATCTTTCTTTATGGTTGAGCTAATTTCTTACCCCTTTACAAATACATCTCTTCTTGAACTATTTTGAATATTAAATTGTTCCTCACAATTTCCTATTTAACTAGAACTTTATATTCACAACGTTTTAGTGTGCTAACTAGGGTTTAGACCCCATTTTAAAAATGTACAATTTGATTACAATTAGACATAAATAGTTCAAACAATTATTTTGTTGGTCTGTCGTACTTGGTGGATTGTGAGTATTTTAAGATAATGAGATGTTTAGATTGACACTTATTTAAAATTAAGATTTATTAGGTAATCCCTTATGCGTTTGTTTCTGTTAAATATAAATATATGCGTTGACCTCGTCATTCGAGTCATTATGCAAGATATCACACTTGCGTCTGACTCATCTTCTAAGTTAATCGCAAAAAGTTTTTATTTGAGCATTAACACGTTAGCTAGACTTTGATATTAAAAATGCTACAATGTTTTATCTGTCTCCAAAATATTGGTGTTTCAAAAAGGTAAGTTAACTTATATAGAATTTGTGCAAGGACTCTTTCCAAAATTTGTTGGCAGCATTTCACATTATGCGATATATTTTATATACAACAATGCATATGTAGGACTATAATATGAAAAAGAGAACTGTATAGTATTATGCCATAATTGAAACGTAAGAATTAAATAAGATATGAATCGAATGAATTTAACAATGGAACGAAAGTAAAGAAAAAATGAGATGATTTATTGCATTCTCACTTGATATGCACAAAAATAGCATTAGGAGTGAGAATGAAATGAAATTGTTACTTTATTGTTTTATTTTATATTCAAGAATGACTATTAAAAATAAATATAATGAATCAATGATGAATATTATTTAATAAAAATGACTTTATTTGAAAATATTTAATTAATTATTATATCTTTGTTATATGGATATATATATATTTGGATATATAATAAATATTTAATATTTATACAATTATATAATATTTACATTGCATGCAAAAATTATGTATTTATATAAATAACAGATACTTAAACGAATATGCATAATTGATCTTTAATTTGTTTATTATAAAATAAATATTTATATAGTTTTATTTTTAACTTTATATAGATATTCATCGTATGGAAAAAAAGATAAATATTCAATTAATATTACTATATTAGCTATCTTTTTGAAGAATATACTAAACATTTATGATATAAACACACACACACACATGCACATACATATTTTCATTATATTATGTTTATTTGTTAAATATACCAACACATGCTATATTCAAAAACCATTTTTATTATTACTAAAAATTAATTTAGTACTTTTATTAGATACATAAATATGAGTATATATTTTACATATTTGGCACATATCTTAATTATATTATAAATTAAAGTAAGATAATATATATATTATTAAGGCATATATTTAATTTTTGGTGTACTTGTGTAATGTGTGTGTATTCATATTTTCAAGTATGACATTTTCATATTTAATTTATTTATTAATAACGTAAAATACTTGTTGATATAAACTCTGTATATCTAAAATTTAATAAAAGTATTTTAATAGTATAAAATATAAGTATTTTTCAATAATGTGATAATAAGTATATCAAAGGGGTGAAGAGGAATGGATTTTTTTTATTTTAAAAATATTAATTTCTAATAAAATGATAATTCTGTAGTATCTAATTATATCAGTTGAATGAGGCGGGTATTACAATTTTATTCCTGTCTCATTTTTACGTAATCACGGCAGTTAGTGTTATTCATTCAGTATTAATTATATAAATATTTAATTCAATGTCCCTTAATTAAAATACCCCTCTATGGTGCTTTTGCACATAATTACATATTCCACTTTAAACCCAATATTCCTGGTTCCGCCACCAACCAATTCTTTATCACCAAAATATATTATTTATGTTGCAAGTTAATGGATCATGTGCTCGTAACTAGTATAAATATAATATTTTAATTAATCAATTTTGTGAGACGCATGTTCGACACAGAGCGCACTTGAGACCTCCCTTAGATATTTTTGCGTGCTCTCCTCGCCTGCGACGCAATTGGTCGGTGATCTGACATACGTAAACGCACGTGCGTTATTGTACGACGATAGCCACGCTCGTCGCGAATGCGTAAACAATTTCGATTCATTGTCACCGGACGTCTTATTTTCATCGGAAAGCGTTGTCTACGCATCGTCGACAAAAAACAATCTAAATTCATTCATGCTCATGGGTTAAGGAATCTTGAACAAGTGGGCGATTTTTTTTTTTCCCTTTCTGGGTTTTCCTTCTTTCCGATTTCAAGGCCCTTGTTAATCCTTTTCTTGAACTTTTCATTGATTTTTTGAATGTTGATAGCCTGTGCTGCGGTGTTCCTTGCTTTTTTCTCGATGTGTAATGTTTACTACTGTTGATCCGTTGGGAGAACTAGGTAATAGTGATACTCGGGATTCTGTTTCCCGTACTTGCATCATAACCTCATGTTTTGTACTAGTCATTGGAAAAGGGAATAACATATTTTCTTGGGTTTTCTAATAGACTGTTAGTATTGTAATTTTGTGTTACTTCCATCTTTAACGGTTATATAATTTTTAGAATGTACTCTCAGGGTCCTAATCTGCCTCCTAGAGATTCCTGACCGGTTGAGGATGTGAAGGGAGTTAAGAATATTACGGCGTTCACTCTGGAAAACAGGTGACGAACTCCAAACCCGTTTTTTTGGAACTTCTGGGCTGATCCCTGTCATGCTCCACTAGAATGTTTGTGTTGTAAATTTAGTGCCTATTTATCACGATTGTTCATTGTTTAGGTAATTGTTCATTTAATGCTTTCATTGTGTCTATATATATGTTGTCCTCTTGCTATTACATTGAGTTTAACTGTATCATCGTGGCTACTATTAACATTTTAAAATGTGTAAGGAATTTAGATTATTGAAAATACATTACAGCGTTCACTCTAGAAAACAGGTGAAGGACCGCAAATCTGGATTCTTTGGGAACTCTTCGGACGATCCTTATGATGCTTAACCAGAGTATTTGCATCGTAAATTATCATCCATTTATCAGAGTTTTGCATTTGTTAATGAATCATTAATTTAGATCTTTCACCTTGTTTGTCTACAAATGCCGGCCTTTCACTAGTTCATTGTTTTTGATAGTACCAATTTATAGCTTTTATCCAGATTTCTCTTGCATCTTTCATGTGCAAACGGTCTGCTATTTATTTGTACAGTGCCATGTAACTTGAAGGCCATCATGAGATAAATTGCTTTTCATGTATTAGGAATACCTTATAAAGTGGGGATTGGATTTTGAAATACTTGCTTAGATATCATTAAATTTCTGGAAGAGATCACATAAGTCAGACTGTGATGAAGTTGTTATCAATTGTAAAATCTAGAAGATGATTGAACGAGGGTTTCTCGATGGTTAGTTGTTGTTACAGTTCTCTTTTACAGTTTTACCTGCTCTACATGCCATTAAGTTGAATATGTTTGTCATTTTCACTTCTTCTATACATGCATTTTAATTGCCTTACCAGATTGTCCAACTGGTTCTTTTCACTTTTTCTTTATGGTATAATTTTTATCAAGTTCACGTGAGTTTTCCTGCCCAAAAAGGTTTCTATGTCACTACAAGCAATTAGCATACATTTGAACTTTGTAGCTTGGGTTGTTAATCTTTTTCAGCCTACATTAACAGGTGAGAAAATGACATTTCTTGCTATACATGCCTATGTTTGTTTTTCTTATTAGAATGGTAGGAAAAGTTGGGTTATATTTGTAAGACAGGCCAAGACATGGACTAAAGCACATGTGACAAATTTTTCCAAATTTATGAAATATTTGTCTTGTAAACTGTGAAAGTGACATGTGAGCATTGTGCTAATATGTGTGTGCGCAATGTTGCATTTTAATAATCAAGTTCCTATAATATAAAATTTCCTCTTGCTTAACTTTTTTCCTTCTTTTCTCTATCTTGTTATTATTATCATGCTTTTGTTTAAAACAACATTAACACAATGAATTTCTTTTTGTCTATATGTTTGCTACAAGCTCTATAGATTTAGTATTTGATATCAATAAGCCTTCAAAAACAATATCAAACTAAGTAGGCCAAAATGCTTAATCTTTATACTTATTTATAACAATGATTGATGAAAATATCCAAATTACAAGGACCGATTTTTGTAGCTTGATTGTTGTCCTTGATGAAGAAATGTTGAACCTTTCATTCAAGAGAGTCAGAAAGGGTTTTGAGATGAGCAATCAAGATAAAATTAATGTGGAGGTTGAGTCTTGGAAGCTAAAGATGAAAATTAGGGGTGAAATAGAGCTTTAGAGATCAAAGGAATTAGGTTTGAGGTTGAGAACTAGCTTCTATAATATTGATCTTAAGTTGTAAATTGGTTTAAGCACTCGTAGATCGATATCAAGGTGTTTAGATTGATTGCCATTTCTTGGATTGATATTTTAGAGAGGAGCATAGTGGCTGGATCAATCTTAGCGAACGCCAATCGATTGCTACCACTTGGATTGATCGTGCCACATAGAATTAGAATTAGTGCTTTTATTTTTTATTTTTTACTAATTGTCTAGTTTTTGGCCAAGTTTTTAATACATGATTTTTCTGCTTTAATTAGGGTTATAGGACTATAAATATTTGAGCTTTGTCGTTAGTTAGGAGTCTAGTTGTTTTGAACTAATAAAATTTTTTATTGAGTTTTTCTAAAAATTTTGAGTGAGTTCCTTAAATTCATGTGAATTATTAAATTGAATTATTCAAATTAGTGTTAAATTACTCATGATGTATCAATTGATAGCGGCATATCAATTGTGGTTGTTGTCGTTCTTAAGTTCTTATTGAATTTGTAGCATTTGAGATGTGACTGCAAAGCTTGTGCATTAGGAATCAATTTGGATTCGGGCTCTTTATCTACTTAATTCCTCGTTCTATATTTCCTGAGTTTCTTCTGTGTGCATTGAGATTACATCAGTTTTGCATCAAAGCTAATTGTATCAAATTTCTTGATCTAATAGTAAAATTCAAGATATCAAACTAAATTTTATTTTTTTATGTCTTTTTTGTGTTCGTCTTGTAATTTTCTTTGTCATGTCGTAGTCTTCTTTTGGTTCGTTATTCATCCTATTCCACAAAGTAAACAACGAATTATATTGTTTTTATATTTTTATATTGAGATCGACTTATTGTTTATGGCAATCGATTGCGTCCAAGTCGTGGTGTTAGTATTCATTGTTTTACTTTCATGATTGAAATTTTAGAGGCCTATTTTTTTTTGTAGGATTAATCCTATTGTCCCGAGATTAATTGCTAACCCCAACGATCACTAGTTTAGAGAGTTGTGAGTTCACCTGGTCAATTACAATATTGTTGTGAGTGATCATGACTATTCCTTTACTTACAGGATCGATCTTCTTGCTTCTTGATCAATTGCGTTTAGTCAAAAATGTCTTCTCACCTTCCAATTTGATTTTCACTTGAGTTTTTAAGACTATATTTGAAGAGGGCATGAGATTGAGTGGTGAGTTTATTATTGAGTGTGAGTGAAATACAAAGGTTGAGTGCTTTCTTTTGTGAGGAATTTGGGAGAATTTAACATGAGCCTTATGATAGAAGCATTCAGTGAGATGAGATGTGTCATAAAACTAGAGCTTAAGCAAATGCAACAGTGACTTGATCACATAGAAGATTGCATAAAATGGCAATTAGGGTGTGCATATCCAACATCTATATGCGATTAACATTGTTAAATGCTATCTTTTGAGGAGGATGCTGTAAAAAGGAGGGGCACCAGGAAAACAACCTATTATATGCTTGATAATGAAGTTTTGTACTTTAATGTTGGCATGTGAGAAACAAGTGTCTGAATCTAAAAGTGGTTATTAATTGTGACACATGGAAAATAGTAGAAATTGAGGAGAACAACAAACACAGAGATGTCTCTTGTGGTTGAGGATGATAGAAGCATTTGGGGTTGTGGTGCAATTTTTGAATGAGAAAGAAGTTGATTTGTCACTTATGAATGAGCAGTAGTCTAGTGAAAAGGCACGTGAGATAGTTAAAGAATCAAATTTGGAGGAGGAAATAGTATGTGAAGAGCATATGAAGATTATACCCTTACAAAATCTACCTTTAATGGAATAACTTTGCATGGATGTTACTTGTACAATCATGATGGAGGATTGCATTTGCACTAATGCAATTGATTAATCTTGCTTGAGTACTCCTTATTTGCAAGGCTTAGAGTATATGGTGACCAAAGAAAATTTATGTGGTGAGCTAGAGAAAGAGGATGGAAAATGTTTAAGGACCTCCACTTTAACACTAATCATTTGGCATACATAATGTTGGCTTCATACGAAGAGGATGTTAAGAGCATGGCAAGATCCTGAGATGCCAAAAAAGCTTGAGATATTTATATTTAATCTAGGAGGTGGATATGAGCTCAAATTGAAGATGATTCACTTTAAATGGAAGGGGTATGATATGGACATCTAAAGTCTAAGTGTTGAATCTTGTAGCTTGGTTCTGTTCCTTGATGAAGAAATGCCATAACTTCCATTTAAGAGAATTAAAAATGGTTTTGAGATGTGTTTCTTGAGCAATCAAGGTAAAATAAATATGAAGATTGAGTTTTAGAAGTGGAAGATTTGGGGTGAGGTAGAGTTTTAGAGGTCAAAGAAATCGAGTTTGAGATTGAGAAAGAGGTTTTGCAATGTTAATCCTAAGTTGTAAGATCAATCCAAGCACATGCAGATTGATCTTAAGGTGTCTAGACTGATAACCGATTTTCTTAGATCTGCATTTCAGAGTGGAGCATAATGGCATGATCGATGTCACCAGGCACCATATCGATCACGACCACTTGGATTGATTGCACATTAGTTGTATCAATTGCACTTTTAGTGTTGTAAATGGCACAAAATGGTGTGGTCTTTGCACATTTCATGCTGATGGTGCTTGTCTTCACTTGGGTGTGCCATAGCTGCGTGCTAGAGCGCTTTTTCCCTTTTCAATCTAGAGTGGAGTTATTTTATTCTTTTTTATGTTCTGCAATATCTAAAACAGAAGAAAAGCATTTTTCTTAATTAAATGCCAAAATTTCATTAGCCCTTACCTACACTGAAGATGCACAATCGAGATATTAATTTTTGTTGAAGATCAGCACCCATTTCCTCATTTTGTAAACTATTTTCAGTATTTTTGTTTACTGGGCCTTCCTTTGTGCTTGCTGGGCTTTGTGTTTATTGCTTTCTATAGCCTTTGTTTTCTTGCCAAAGCAACTGAATCTCTAGAATTTTTTTGCTTTCGCATTTGGGTGTCTTTTTTTTTTTTTTATCTTTTTATCGACAAGGTATGCTTTTTCTTTCTTATCTTTTATTTATTTTTCTTTCTTTTTTTTTCTCCTTATTTAATTGATTTTTCTTCTGTCTTTTATGATGAATTAGTCTGGGTATAATTCGAATTATGAAAATTTTATGATTTGTGACTTATATTATTGAAATTGTGAAATTTCTCAGAAATTATGTGCTGGGTATGATTGAAACTACGAAATTTTACAATCTATGACAGGATATTATTAAAATGTTGAATATGTTATAAATTTATTGTGCGGGCATGACTAAAATTCTGAAATTTCACATACTAAATGACATTGCTAAAATATTTAATTTTGAAATTTTCATAAATTGAGCAGTTGAAATTGCTGAAAGTTTGAAAATTCTACAAATTGAATTATTGGACATTGTTGAATTCTAGTGAGAGACTATTTAGTTTATTATTTATAGTTTTATAAAATTAAAAATTCAAAGTTTTTTTTGCTCTTTTTAGCATGTAAGTTTATTTACTTTTTTTTTGGAAAATTACTAATAATATTAATATATTTTATAATTATGTAATTTTATGCCATACTTTAATGTGGTGTGCGCCGTGTTTTGAGCTATGCGCCATGACTCTTGAAAGCCTTTGTGTCATGTCGTGACATTCGCCATTAACAATGCTGTGCGCCTCGCAGAATTAAAATTACAGCTATTATTTTTTGGGCCTAATTGTTGAGTTTTTAGCCTAGTTTTTAAGTTTCCTACTTTCATGAGATTATAGGACTATAAATGTTGGAGTTTTATGATTAGTTTGGAGTCTTAGGTCCTACTAGATTAATAAGATTCTGTCTAAGTTTTTCTTAAAATTTTGAGTGAGTTGCTCAAATATCTTTGAATTCCTAAATTGAGTTATTTAGATTAGTCTTGAATTACTCGTGATGTATCCATTGATTGCGGATATCAACTGTGGACATCGTTTTCCCTGAGTTCTTATTAAATTCATAGCCTTTGGGTTGTGATTGTGACAAGATTAGCGCATAAGGATTCAATTTGGGTTTGGATTTGCTGATTATAATATAAATTTCTCGTTCCATATTTCTTTTGTTTGTATTCAATGTGTGCTGAGATCACAATTCACAACAATGGTAGTTGCCAGAGCTTGCAAAGTGGGGGTGATTGCAAATGGGAGTGAACTTAACAAAGCTCAATTTTAGATCTTATTTTTTCCCAATCCAAGTTAGGAGAAGACAGATTGCTGAACGTGTTACAATGTCCACGCATATGATTGCAGTATGATACATGTAACAATGAAATTCAAATTGTTTATACGAAAATCATGAAGTTGGGATGGGTTTATAGACCATGTCAATTAGAACTCTTGAATAAAAAAGTTTGTAGGCGATCGATTCTAAATAAAAGTACTTTATACATCTTGATTTTGCAACTTGTATTCCTAGGTAGTAGTTTGTCTGGTTATGTTCGATTATATAACTATAGTTATTATGTGGAGGAATCAAGTGATGATATGAGTCTTCAGAAGTTACAAGTGCTATTGATCATCTTGCCATTTATGAGAAAGTGAATGGATCAACAAATTTGATAGTATTTTGTTCTGAAGGAAATTCGTTTGATTTTTCATCATACTGTTGTGACCGATAAACTTTAGCTCTTTTGTTTTGTTAGAGTCAAAGTGAAGCACGCAACTCAAGAAATTAATGGTGTTTGTTTAGATATCCCATTGAACTGCATTTAAATAACTAGAAACTGCTGAAAGAGTAGTAAGGGGGTTATTTTTAGCACAGGAAAACATGTTAAGGAGAGGGTTCATTTCTAACTTTGTGATTTTTGAACCTGTGGGCTCAATGGAAAAGGCATCTTGATTGCATTGAAGAGTGATTCTTGCGATTTGAGTAGACAAATATTTCTCTCAGTTTCTGTAAGATGCTTAAGTTTTGAAGTTGAGGTTACCTATTCGTGACATCTACATGGATTCATCTCAAATTCAAACATGAGGCAGTATGATCAACCTTGGTTAGCTGCATGTTGAGGAAGATCCTTCTACTTGGTCACAAATTTTGTTTGTGTTGTGTCTAAGATTACACCATTCCATATCATGCTTTATTTGCAATATGTAGCACATTAGAATGTTTTTGATATTTATGAATCTTTTCTATATGGGAGCAATGCAATTACCTGGTGAGCTGTATGTTGAGGAAGATCCTTCTACTTGGTCACAGATTTTGTCTTTGATGTGTCGAACTGCTAAGATTCCACTATTTGGTATCCTGCCTGGTTTGCAATGTTTAGAACATTATAACTTTATTTAACTTCATGAATCTTTACTATATGGGAGCAATGCAATTAAGTTACAAGTCTTCTGATGTGTATTCCAATATACTTACTATTGGTACATGTTTAGATTTTGTAAGGAGAAATTGAGCTGGTACCACACATGACGTTCATTATTACAAATCATTGTTTTTAAATATCAGGATCTCATGTACTAACGCGTTCCTTAACTCAGGGATTTTGAAGTTATATCCAACCAAAGTTGATGTCTGTTTTGCCTCTGATGAAGCTCAATTTGGATGCCTTAACAGATTGTGTATTCCAGGAAATGTCAGCTTATTTAATTTATTATTATAAATATTGTAGTTTTATAGAAATTTCAAGAAGTTTTTGTAAACTAGGCTTTCAAAATCAGGTTTTAATTATTATTAGAAATCCAGATTTATCTATGTTTATATATTTGATATGTGTATTATACAATATTTTGTGTGAATAAGTATGTTTATGTATGTATTATTTTGTGAATTTCTATTTTAATAGTTTAATTCCTACAAAATGTAATATTAATTTTTAATGCTAATTTAATTAATATAATGATATAAAATTATGCAAATAATATATGTAATATTAAATAATATGTGCAAGTTATAAATTTAAAATATGTTAATATTATATGGTTTATTAATTGCCCAATAACTATGTTCTATGTGTATATTAATTTGCCAAAAGTAAATCGCCATGGAAAAACTGCACCCTAAGTAAGATTATTATACATGTTCTTGTACTCAATATTTTTTCTTAGTATCATGTTGGTGAAATATTACTTGATCTTGTCTTATGTAATAGGATTTTTGGTAGCATTTCAATAAATGGGGATAATAAGAATTGTTGTCACTTTCTCTCTTAAAATATTATTATTAATATTGTAATTTGACAAGAGGAATAAGAAGAAAAAATTAAACACTATCCCTTTATTCTAAATATTACTTTTAATATTTCAAAGTTGAAGATATTATGTGGAAACTTTTTGTAATGCTCGATCAAGTAATATTCCACTTTGGTTGTTAATATTTCTTAAAAAGTTAATAGGATTTAAAAAATGTGTATTGACTTTAGTTTATATTTCATTTTATCCATGCATGTAGATTGCCAATTTATTTGTTGGAGGTTCTCATTAGTTTGTAACTTGTGTTGTATCTCTATCTATTTTGATGTATATGCGGCTAAGTAGCTTGTTACAATTATGCACTGTTTCTTAGTAAACCTATCATGAGAAAGTAAATGGTTTCTGGTGTAGAAAATATTTGATACTATGCTTGTGTAATAATCCTTGGTTTTACATTTTTACATGATAAAGGTTTCCTGCATTTAAAGTTTACAGTAGGACCAGTAGTTTCCATTTGTGGACTACAGTGTGACAACATTTATTGTGTAAGGATATTGTGTTCTTTTGGACTTCTATTCTCTGACTCCTGTCAAGATGAAGTTTGATCAACTTGTGATGAAGTCATCAACTTTTGACATGCCTCTGGACAAACAGCAGCACTTTTTTAAATAAAGTTTATGCAGGTACCAGATTTACAAATATCAATTCTTACAACATTTAGCAGGAGCCAGATCTTACACATCTTCTGTTTTTTCTCCCATTATTATTTTGTAATAACTTTACATAGATTCCCATGAAATCTATCCACATTAAATCTTTTTGATACGATTTAACCAAATAAAATGCTAATTGCTGGGATGCTGTGTGCACACTTTTCAGCTCACCCCGCCACAACATTTCCAGTCTGTTGGAATCCAGTCTTTTCAAGGCAAGTTGGTGTGAATGCTGTCTAATGCGGTTGAAGCCTGTTGATCAATCAAATTACAATGTTGCAATCAATAAAAAGATGAAGAAAAATGCCTTCAGCAATTTATCTATCAAATAATATGGGTAACAGAATTACCCCAGCTTCATAACATTTGTTGCATCATTTTTCTGACTTTGTGGCTGGCTGAGCTCGAGGTTTATAGATCCATGTAAATCATATTCAGTGTTGATGCCATGTGTAATTTGGGATGCCCTATTTACTTCACTTATGCCCCCTGGTCTATAAGCCTGGATCAGAATTATGGTAAGTTCCACAGGGAAGTCTTTTATTTGTCAAATATTATACTCAATAGCACATTTTTATTGGTTATGATCTAATATGCCAGTACCTTTTTCTGCAGTTCTGCATTTTCTTGAAGAACAAGGTTTATCTTTTTGTGTAGTTCCACATTTTCTTGATGAATGAGGTTTCCCTGCAACAACATTTATGAAGCTACTGCCTTTGCTAAATAAATATTAATCACATCTTCAGGGAGGACCTTTAAGTGTAACTCCTTGATTTCTTCTGTCAGAATTTGTTCCTGTTGGGAAAAGAAAATTTTCAGAACCTTCGTACTAAAAGCTGGAAAGCTGTGGATACAGCTGACTGATTATTCTTCAGAAAGGGTGTATTACCTTTCTCATATGCACACTTTTCAAACTGGTTTCTAGTTGATTTTCCAGATTTTGTAGGTCTTTGATGCTCAATCCAGAAAGTTCTTCTCCCATAAGTTGCCTGCAATTATCAGAAATTAAAGGATGTGGTATGTTAGCATTGTTTTCTCCCTCATTGCTTTGTCAGCTTTACAATTATTGATATTTTGCTCCTTTTTCATGACATTTGGCATGTGCCCATAAAGTTCCTGTTGGCTAAATGTTGTGATGCACATCCATATTCCATATTTTACGTTTTTAGGCCCCATATTTCTTTACCAGAATCACAGTGAAGATATTATTCCTTGAAACCAGAAACAATGTCACATGGCAAGTTTTTCCCTCTAAATCCTTGTTTTTGTGTTTATTGTTAAAACTGCCTTTAGTCAAATCTCCCAGCTAATATGTGCAAAGAAGTTTGAACATTATGAGAAGAAAAATCCTTCGCAGATTATTATCTGAAAAAGGAAAATAAATTGACTTTTGAGCAGTGCGTGGTTAGCAAGACACCCCATATGCTTCCTCAATGAATAACTCATTCCTTTCCCCCGTAAACACCCTTAACAAAAGACTTCCTCTGCTAGTGACTTCATGTTAAGCCCTGATTCAGTCTTGTTTCCAATCCCAAATGATTTAACGTATGAAATAAGTTCCTGCTGTACCCATACCTCAATGGTGGCAGCCATAGGAGTGCCCTGAGATCAGTCACCTTGGTTACATGATGAGACGAGAGAAGAAAAAGTGTTCTAAAGAAGTAATGCTTTAAATTACCTCTTAATGCTTCCCTTTTTTGGTCTTGGTAAGAAACTGAACTTGAGTTAAAGTATATTATTTATCATAGTAAGAAGTTTGCCTTACCAATTCAATAATAGTGATGAAATGCTAAGTTTGACTGTGAAATATAGTATTTGTAACATAAGCAATTTATTTGCATTTAATATATTTATTGTTTCCCATTTTTCAAATAAAAGCTCCTGTATTGGATTTGGACCAGATTGGAGTTTTAATTAATGTAAAAGCTTAAATACATGGATATGTTTGGTTACATTTTAGAATGTTTTTAAACGGAAGTATTTTATAAGATGGTGTTTTTCAGTGTATAAGTTTGTAATATGTATGTTTAGTGCTTTTGTTTTTATTATGACTTTTTTTTGAGTCAAATAATGTTTAGTGTGGCTGTTTGAAAGATAAGTGGGTAATAAATTGTACAATTGATGTCAAATTGCTGTTTCATAGATTTATGCTTGATTGCTTAAGTTTTTTGGGGCCCTAAATGTTTGAATGAATCAATCAATCATGTATAGAATTTGGTTTGATGGATTGTGAATCAATTTAATTAAGTGAAAAGATAATTAATCAAACACAACAATAGATGTGATCAAGCTAGTCACAGATCGATTGAACACAAAAATCGCTTGAGCGATGACTTTCTATTTTTGAAGAAACTCGTTCCATCATTCTTTTTTATTGAGCAAGGACGCATTTCCTACTTGTTTTGGTGGTTTGTTCTTTGTGATATGTAGGTTATGCTTGTTTTACATTCTTGAACACCTAAAAAATATAGTTTGGGCTTTGGGACGAATATTATATGTGGGCTCACAAAGTGTTTGTCAAACATAATTTATTTTAAAAACACAAGCCACCTAAACAAGAAAAGAACATGTTTTTGCTTAATAAGAGTAATGTTTGATTGATTGTGTTCCTCAAAAACAGATGACCCAAATTTAAGTTATTGCTCAATCAAGTCATTTTTATTCTCGGTCGATTGATGTCTTGCTTGATCAAATTAATTCCTGTGTTCGATCAACTGAGTTTTCTCTTAATCAGTTGATTTCTCGATCAATTAAATCAATTTATATGTTTGATTGATATAGTTTGGTGCGATGAGAATTTAAACATTTAAATTCAAACTAATCAAAATTTGATTTGGCATTGATTGCACAATTTGTCCCCACTAACCCCCTAAAACAACTACACCAACCATGTTTTTTTACTTAACTATAAACATAATCTATACATAACACAAAACATACAAAGCACTAGATTATACCTTTAAAAATATCTTCAAAAGCACTATGTCTCAAAAGTATTCTTAAATGCTATCAAATATTGACATAATATTTGGTATTCATTTGTTTGAACCAATCTTTTTTTAGATGACAAACATCCCAAAATCCAAAGTAAATTTTTGAGCTGCTCCAAAATGTAAAACTAATGCAAACTATGATTTTTACATATCTTTTTGCCTTGTAAATTTTTGATTTACAATTGATGTGACACCATTACTTTAGATCACTTTAGTTAAGTGTGTAGTTCTGAAAAAATCATTTGTGTTTTAGGAATTGAAGTCTTATTTTTAGGACATCCTAAGAAGATATTGAATTCATAATTTTGTGATATTAAGGAAAAAACACATCAACACACACACACGCATATACATATAATCTCATTTATTACTACGACAGATGTCACGTTTTGCATTTCAACTCTCCCGAACTTGTTGGAAAACAAGTCTCCAAAAATGAATGAAACGCACCTAACCTTGAAGTTGAGAAATGTCAACCTTCTGTCCTCAAAGCAAATTTTCAGTTGAAACTTGCATTTTGGAACTGTAACGTGACCGGTTTGTGATTTTTAGAGTAAAATTTTATTGATTTTCCATTTCTTCACTCAAAAAATCCTGTATTTTGTTATTCATTTGTCATTCATATAATTTAATCAATTTTTCTCACTCTAGCTAATGTTATTTTATGTTTACAATATAATAATCTGTCTTATTTTCTATTACTAATACTAATATAAAAGTATTAAAAACATTTTGCTTGGCTTTAAGTGAAAGAGATGGAAAAAAATCAGAGGTTTCTTAAAGTTAGAAGATTTTTTCTGCTAT
The DNA here is from genome assembly GCA_019155195.1 of Avicennia marina. Lineage (NCBI taxonomy): Eukaryota > Viridiplantae > Streptophyta > Magnoliopsida > Lamiales > Acanthaceae > Avicennia > Avicennia marina. The sequence goes on along the minus strand of CM032770.1, from coordinate 2,513,966 downwards.
TGTTTTTGATATTTCCTTTCTCTTTTTATTTGAAGCCAAAATAGCTTCATAATTGGTTCTTGTTTTAAAAGTTAATTAAATGGATATGAATGACAAAGAAATAATGAAATATCAAAATATGATAAAAAATCACAAACTAGTCACTAATGATTTTCTATTGAAAATTTCAATTGAATTTTTATTTGGGTCAAAGTATTCTAGTTCTCTATTACAGGGTATGAAGTATGTAACATATTTTTGGGGTTAATGTTTCAAAATTAGTAAGTTTTGGGTGAAGTGCTATTATCCTTATCATTATTATGTTCATAAATCAGATATGCAGATGCATTCTTCAATCATGATTTGTGCATATTTAGATATACAGTAAAAGTAAACAAAAAATCAGTTTTTTATATAAAAGATAAATACACAGTTATTATATTTTGAAGAGACATTATTAAATTATATTATGACAAGCGTCATTGAATTCTCTTTTTCAAAAAATTAATGCCTCCAACAATTATTTTTGACAACTTATAATAAATTGAAACCCAGCAAATATGATCTTCCCCTGAAGGCATGTCATATCAATATCAATAGTCAGTATGCTTTCATCCTTTAAAACAACCTACCTTAAGCGCTTTCAAAATCATTTCTTGCTTCTACAAGGTTGACTTTTCCCAATTTCTCTTGTGCAATCATTTTTGCGGAGATGGCATCCTAGTTTATCCCAATGCAGCTTAAATGTTTGTGTAATCCTAGTAAAACTATCAGTTAACTGCCACATAGAAAATTTTCTTACCATAGCACGCTTCTCTACTTTAAGAGTGTTTACTGTCTATGTTAGTTTCTTTGATCTGTTCCCCCAACTCCATCTCCTTAGAGAGGAAGTGTGTCGGATCAATGTGATCCCGAGAAACTCCCACATTCCACCCTGCTGTTGAATTTGTTTAGCACTTTCTTTCTTTTCGAACAGAATTCAGCTGATTTATCCTTTTTTTCTGTGTTTTTGCCTGCGTTTGCTGTTTCTGAATTTTAATAGTAACAACTTTGCCAGTAGGAGCAAGTGGAGTGGACCAATCAGTTTGATGTTGAAAACTAAAACAGCATGATTAGCATTATCTTGCAGCTATCCGCAGTTTGCCGTATCAATCATGCCTTCCATTTACATAATTTGCTTTTGCTTATTCATCTTTCATGTCATGAATTTAATGTAGAGGAGCTTTAAATCCAATAGCCATATATAACATATCAAATGAACTTACCTGTGGCTTTCTTGCAAGTATTGTAACTGTTGCTTCAAGCTTGCTGCTTCGCTTTTCCAAAACTAGCAAGGAACAAGTAATGCATAGTAACACACTAAATACTGAGAACTGGTCATGTTCGTTTCATCTTTTAGGTGTATAATTCAACAAGCATGGAAAATTTAACCACATTGTCATAAATTTATGCAGATTTTCTTTGTATTAGGCATTGCTATTCTCATAAAAAATTATTAAGATGTGGTAAAGGCATCTTAGTCCTTTTTGTTTTTTTGTAGCTGCTTCTTCCTCTCTGCCCCCCCTCTGTCTTAAGTGGAACTTTAACGACATACATCTTGTCTCATCATCTACGCTGATGAACTAATAAATGAATGCTTGAAATCTACTTCTAATGAATGTAGAATTTTGTGAGATGAATTAAAAATTGATTCCAAAGGTTGAATCTTTACAAGATTGGTAATTACCTTATGCTTTGTTTTTCTTTCCTTCAATTCATGCCAAACTGAAAAAGGCTAAAGCAAGAAACATTTTAGTTTAATTTTTGGAATCATACTAGCGATTTTGAGGTATGAAAGATGATCTCGAGGTTCAGCCTGAATAATTCATTGCAAATTTAGATAAAGAACCAAATTTGTGGATGGGAACTAACTGATGGAAGGCAGGCTGTGGGAACAGCTGGGAGACATAAGAACCCCCATATCCCATCCAAACCCCTGCAGAACCGAGGAACAATACTATTGCAAGTTGCTACTCTTGAGAGGAGTGCACAGCTAATAACAGGAGTGTGATATAGTTTCTAATACATGGGGATAGAAAAAAATCTCTTCTGAACATTCAATTCATTTTGAAAATGGACTTTTGGAATATTAGCTTTCTTATCCTCCGTTGTCATTCTGCAATGAAGATCTTGGTGATGTTACTACTGTTGTTTGGTGTATGAGACTATGCTTTCTTTTAACTTAAGCTGTTAAAAAGTTTTATTGGATCCAGGTATCAGGAATGCACTTTGCTGCAGAATAGGTTAGGTTGACATTTCTACTTATTTGGTTATGGGCTGCCCTGAATCTTGTTAACTCGCAATAACTCTGCATCCTAATTGGTTTGAGATCTCAGTCAACCCAATTTGGAGCAGGTGGTCTGGAACTATTATAAGGCTTGGGAATTTGATCCACACCATATTGTCAGTCTTTCAAGGAAAAGTGCCATTCTTTCTTTTGGGGGTTTATGGTATGTCATGCTAGCTCTGTCCATTTTAGGCAGCCATTCATCTTAAAACCCATCCATCTTATTGCTTGCAAATTTGATAAGGAGTGCCCTTTTACTAGAAATCTTTGTCAGCCCTAAATCATCAATTTTCGGCACCATGAAGGCCAAATCTGCACTGCCCAGAACACACCGGAAGTTGGAACTTTATGCTGCTGCTGTTAATGCACCAGCGTCTGAAAACTTTGATTGAGTTGTTTTGAGGCTGGAGTCTAAGGTTGGATAATGTTTGTTTTGGAGCTGAATTCTAAACGGGTTAAGGGCTACTTGTGGGCTGAGTGTAAATCTATCATGGGCCCTCATGATCTGTGGACTGTTTTATTGGGCTGGAATTACAAATGGGCTGCCCCTTGTTGTGTTGAGCATGATTGGTCTTGGACCCCCTTTTTTAACTAATTGGGCTGGGTTTATTAGGCTCTTTTTTTGACAAGGTGTGTAATTAGACCTATTGGTTTATGTTTGACTTCCAACACGTCCTAGTCTATACTCTTGGCCTGTTTTAACGTTTTGGCTATTTTATTGGACTAGTGAATTAATCTTGTTTTATTGGGCCAATTTTTGCAATTTTGTTTGATTTGGCCCTTAATAGTGTCGATTATGGATGGCCTTCCATCATTTGTCAATGTAGGCTTAGGGCCACCTTATGATAATTTTTTGTTTGTTGCCTTTTTTTACTTTTTTTTTCAAGTTTATGAGTGTTGCCTTACACTTGGGATGTCTATTTTGAATTGTTGCCTTATGGCATCTCTACAAGTGCCGTCTTTTGGCGAGTAACTGCTTTCGTTTAACGAAAGTTAATTATTGCCTTACGACATTTCATTCTTTTCAGATTTTTATAGTCCAAATTGAACACTTTTGAAGTTTTCCATGTTTAACTTGGTGGAGTTTCAGGAATAATGAATTTCCACATACATATTTTGTTTCCTAATTAATAGGCTAGTATATCTTTACTATTAATTTTATGTATTTTTTTTTTATTATGTAATAGGATTAAGTTTACAAGGTAGTAGAGTTTTATTTGGAATATTTGGTAATTATTATCGAACTTCATACTATTAATTGAGGTGAGATTTTTATCAATAAAATATGGTTTAATTTTTCTAATTATTTTCTGATATGAATGTTCAAGGCAATATTCTATCCATGAATCTTGAACAAGGATCAAATAGTATTGACTTCATTTTCTCGATTCCTTAACTTATTATTATTTTATCAAAGCTTTCTGATTTTGTGAACATTGTGACCTTTTGAACTTGGCTTCTAGGACTATTAATTTGTAGTATTCTATACACTTATGTGGTGGAGAACTCCTGGTAGCAATCATAGGGGAAGATTAGTAGCCTTGAATCATTCCCATTTTTGAATGGGTTTAGGCATTTCTATATGGTGAGGTTGCGAATTAGGAATTTTAGCTGCTTAGTTCCTGACCGTGCTGGTTAGACCATGAGTTTGACGATGTTCCTCAGACTCTCTCAGCTGCATATGCATTCTTGCCTTCAAACGCGGAGCATTTGTAGTCTAGAGGATTCTTTTGAACTTTCTAATAGCTGATTCTTGGTTTTGGGATAAATTCTAGGTATATTTTAAATGAAGGAAATAATCTGTGAACTCCTTTCTCATCTATACCTTTGAATTGGTTGGATTTTTATAATTTTATTTTTCCTAAAAGTTGCCTCTATAAGCAAACTTTCTACAAGGGTAATAAGTTAAGTGGGACAACGACAAACACTAGGATGGCTGGCCTGTAAACTTAATTAATATGATGCTGAGATGGGTGATAAATTTCAACATTATATACACATTTGTGCAATAATGCTTTTTACAAAGGCAAATAAACAAGCTCAAGGATTCCCGTTTCAGTAATATGTTAATTTCTGCTCAGAGAAAGCTCTTTTTGATGCAGAATGCCACTTGCCAGTCTACTTTGAACTTGGAAATATTTTTTACGAAATTTGTTATTGCGTTGTGCATTTTCATTTGATGTATTATGATCTGGATTGAATTGTGTCATAAATCTCGCCTGTGGATGAGCCTGTGGTTTTCAGGGGAAAGATGGTGCACCTTTATGCTATTGAAAGTGATTTTGTGGGTTAAAGCATTTGTGAGTTGTCCTTGCCTCTTCACACATCCTCTCTTAAAGTAGATTTTACTTCATTTCTGCTGGTACTAAACAATTTAGTGAACTGTGCTGGGTTAACCTTTTTCCCCTTTCTATTTTTTTCTCTATTCTGTTTGTGTTCCTGAACTGTGTTGTCTTGGTATTATTAGAATCATTATCAATGACCTTTTGTCACACCTTAGTCCAGGGGAGGGCCAACATCAGTGGATTGGGCAAGCATCCAATGTGATGAATATAGAGTTTAAATTCACCTACAAATTTTTGAAGCTATATCGGCTTAATAAAGCATCTTAAATTCACAAACAGACTTTTGATGCTACACACCTCCCAGATGGACATAATAAGCTTTCTCACGCGCCATTGTTTTCTTCATTTCTATAGACGCTTAACTTTATTTGTTTTGTATTTGACAACTTCTTGTTTTCATTTCTGTTGATGCTTAGCTTCATTTGTTTTGTATTTGACAACTTCTTGTCTTCATTTCTGTAGATGCTTAGCTTCATTTGTTTTGTATTTGACAACTTCTTGTTTTCATTTCTGTAGACGCTTAGCTTCATTTGTTTTGTATTTGACAACCTTAATCTAGACTATAAGGGAATTTAAACTTACACTGATTCTAAGACTTTCGTCATTGTGATATAGATCATATTTAGGAGTTGTCAAATATGGATTGCTTACTCAAACAACAAAGTAGAAAATAATGCCTTAGATGTACATGGTATCTCTGAACAATTTGCATTGCACAAGCATTCATAGTTTTAAGCTAGATCTTTCTGGTAAGTGACTTCTTTTGGTAATTTCTGCTCCTAATCTTCTTGGTCAATACTGAAAAATGGTGCATGCCATTTGAGTATTTTATGTTAAACAGTACTTCTCATCCTTTTTTTGACTCTCTTTTTTTTTGGGCATTCATTGCGCAAATTATTCACACTGTATAAAAATGTAAAACCAAATTTTGTTTATTGCCAAGTATAGCTTTATGTCAAAATGCAAGTTTGATTGAGAAGCATACAGTTGAAAAAAGCATGTTAGGCAAAAGTCATGTTATGTTGTCTAATGAGATATATAGTTTTGTACCTTTTTATCTAGAGTGGATTCCGTATCTCAACTCCCTCCATGTGCCGGAGGAAGAACAAGGAATTTAACCACTAAAATTTGCTAACATCTTTTCAAAGAGCTAATTTCTATATCCATGTCTTCTTAACAGAAGGAGCTGTGACTCTCTCTCTCTCTCTCTCTCTCTCCCTCCCTCCCCCCCTTTGTAGTTTCATTTTCTTACTTTTCCTAGTTGATCTTTTCTTTTTCTCTCATTTGTGGTAGAGATGGTGGCAAAGCCCTAACCATTTAAACAATTTTGTAGATATGTGAGTATAACACTCTGTTCTTGTTTTGGCTTAAACAATGTTTTTGACAGTGGAATTTTTTAATAAACTGCTAGAATTTGTAACAATTCTAGCTTCAGTGGATCTCTCATGACATGCAGTACCATTGAGCATGAAGAGAATGCAAATGTTTAATCCTTGGTCAACATCTTTCTATTTGTTATGGAGGTCTTCTCATGTAAATATATTAACACGAAATGTCCCCTTATGCAGTTGCCCTATGTTCTGAAGAGTAAAAAATATTTAAGCACCCTTTTAAGATTTCATAAGACATATCCTAAATATAATTTGTCATACATATTCTAATGCATACTCTTACCTTTCATAGAGGTCTTCATGTTTGGATGGTGGTCGGAGATACTAGATATTCCTTCATCACTTGTAGGTGGCTTTTCAACTCTTCAACTTATGATGTTCAAGTCCTATTTCTGATCAGACAAACGAACTATCCTTTAATGAAATTATGTGAATTTCTCCCCAGCAGCAGCCTCTATATTGTTGCTAGTGTTTAAGATAACCGTTCATTCTTCTGCAAGAGGCAATTCGGGGCATTACTTTGTAGCTTTGCCTGCTGCAAATAATTCAACTATCCAAACTTTGGTACATCTTCCCACCTTCATTGGATATAAGTTAAAATAGCTTTTGTGCGTTGACTGTTTCAGATTCTTCCATGCATATTTTGTGCCGTACTGCTACTGTCTTGTGTATGTAAAGTACAATTTGAACTTGTCACCAGTCTCATCTGGCTTTTCTAGCTTCACAGCTGATCCCTCACCAGATGCAACGTCAGAGCCATTCTCGTTGTGCTTTGATAGACTACTCAGGGAGTCTCTTTAGGAGACACATTCTTTGCTTTGGCTTGCCTCTGGAAGTTCTATTTTGATACTTCAGATGACTACTTGTTTGAAACTTTCAATATCTTGTTCTCAACTTGATCTTGCAGTTCCTTCCCTGACCACCTACCCCATTTACCTGGTTGCATTTTTGCCCTGAAATTCAATAAGACAAGTTCCTTCTTCACTGTGTGAAAACTGGCAACAAACAAGGCTTGTTGCCTTTCAGTAGTCAGGAAATGAGACCTTATCAACTATTTAATCTTCTGGGCAAAGACACAGCACAACAACCTTCACTGGAGCCACCGCCTTCTTTATGCTGAAAATGTATGCTGGTCAGCTAAATTTACTTGAGCATTTGCCAACACATTTTGAAACTAGATTTTATCCAAGGCTCCATTTACTTTGGGTTATTAAATTGGAAATACTGTTTTATCCTACCTAATACAATATATACTTTTAAGATTGGAAGCCCATTATATTAAGCCTAGAATCTTCATGCTTTTAAAGGATCAGAGATCTGACCGATAAGGAGGGATTTTGTAATCCAACTCCTGGACAAAATATGTAGAGTGGGAAATTATCTAAATTTTCCTTGCAAATCTCTTTATCCTATAATTGAGCATTAGATAATAATAGTACTAACATGTCATGCCAAGGATATATTTTTATTTCAACTATATTCCACATTTTATCATATTTTCATCAATTATTTCACATCCATACTAAAAAGTGAATATTGCCTTTGTATCATACTAGTATTCTTCTGTTGTGATTGTTACCAAATTGGAGCAGAGCTGTTAAGGGTTCTATCATCTCAAGTTCCTCTTCCCCTCACATCAGCATTGACTACAGTTATGTAGCCTGGTGATTGGGCTGCTTCAATTTGTTGGCAGTGCAGTGCACAGTCATGGTATCATCTTGCTAACTAGGAAACCTCATCTCCAGGAACTGCACATTCTCTTGTGCGACTAGTGAAGGAAAAGTTAGATGACATTCTGCAAAACAGTCAGTGTCATGTTGTGCAAATTTCTTAGGTTGGTTGCATAAATTTCAGAGACACCAGGAAAGGACATTAAAGAATGCCAAACATAATTCTAAGGAGACATTAGACTTGTTTGATGGAGCAAGGATGACTGTCTGCCTAGTGCAGGTCATACCACAGAGATTAGGTGTTGAAGGAGTATGGAGTGACATCCTAAGGTCAATTTCACAGGAGGAGGTTGAAGTGGTCTCTGGGCTAATCAATATCTGTTTGGTGATAGCTCTATCCAGCCCTAAGCCACAACACAAACAGCCCAGCATGTTTTCTAGTATAACCTTGACGGTTGAATCCAAAATTTTGTTAGGACATGGGTTACTCACAGTGAGGCAATCCTACCACTTTTAGATTATGTTATATATATAGAGATATATATATATATATAGAGAGAGAGAGAGAGAGAGGGAGGGGGGTGGGGTGGGGGAGAGGGAGGAGTTTATATTCTCTTCTGGTAATAGTTCAAGGTACATTTTCTTGATATCCGCAACGATGGTTTCTTTCTTTTCATTAACTAGCATATGGCTGACTTACAGATTGGAGGGATTTTGCTTGGTCAAGCCCTACCATCTCTAGCTGATTCTGTAGTGCGGGAGGAGAGGAAAAGTTCTGTTGGTTCGAGAGATCCTAGGCTGCATCAGTTTAAATATAAACCAGCTAATTATTACAAGGAGCAGCTTTCAATTGGATTGTGGTCAGAGATGCTAGATATTCCTCCATCACTTGTAGGTATGTTTTCTACTTCTCAACTTATGATTCAAGTCCTATCTCTGAATGGAGACATTAACTAGTCCTATCTCTGAATGGAGACACAAACTATCTTTTTCTGGAATTATATGTAGTTCTTTGCGGCAGAAGCCTCAAAACCCTTGCTTAAGATAACAGTTCATTCTTCTGCAAAAGGAACTTGGAGGCATTAGTTTGCATCTTTGCCTGTTGCAAACGTTTCAGTTGTTTGATAAGTTCAAACTACTGTTCCAACATTTGCAACATCTTCTTGGTCATCTTCAGTGGATGAAACTTGAAATAGCTGTTGTGCCTTGACCGTATCTTGTTTCTTCCGCAAACATTTTGTACAGAACTTTTGCTTAGTTCTGCTTCTGCTGTAAGGAGGCAACTTTTCCCATTATTTAGTATCTTGTAGACCATTATTTTTTGTGCTAAAAATGTTTGCTGCTGGTGCGAAATTTCTTTTAGCATTCCCCATTACATTTGACAACTAGACTATCTAATTTAAAGTTGGCAGGCCTCTAATAAAAATGTGGACATGTAAGTGCCTTTAGTGCTAAATTACCAAAATATTACACACACAGACATATGTGTGTATATATATATATATATGGTGGTTCCTTGTATTAGAATTATGTTGAAAGAGCTCTACTGTGTACGAAAACCAATGGATTTTCAACTGCGCACTAGTCCTTAGGTGTGGGATATCTTTTAAGCCCTGTAGGTTATAAATGTGCATTATAAGTTGTTGATCAGACCATTTTAAGTACACAAGCTCTGTATTTGACCACCAGCACAAATACTAAGCTTGCTTTTTAAACATTAGAAAGCTACTTTCAAAGTAATTCAATAGATTTTATGGAGATTAGAGAATGCCTAAAAGCAGACAATGTTTATGTGGTGACTGTATATAAGCGTGGTGTCAGAAGAATGGTCTTTCAACATTGTCCCTCAACAGGCTCTCTGTGTGGTTAGCTCCTTTTCCAACACTTCTGGGTAGTTAAGTGAGCCTCTCTCACACTTAAAGTGAAAGTGTGTGAACAATATGGCTAAGTTACTTAAGAAATTGAAGAATACAAGAACAAAGTTGTCGAAAAGGAAGTATTCTTCTTACCTGAAAGATTTGCTTGATTTCTTGAATGATTACAATTGAAGTCCCTATTCCTATCTATAATATCCACCTCCTTAAATGGACGCAATGATCAAAACAATCTAATGTTATGCAGTGTGGTACTGTAAAATTCTAGGAATATTCCGAAGAACATAAGATCTAGAAACTGTTGTGAAACGTTCTGGGAAGTTCCTTGACATTTCTACATATTCCTACATAGTTCCTGCAAATACCATAAATACTCACACAAGAACAAAACATAAGAAGAGCCTCCAAGATCTAAGTGATGTGACAAAGCAGTCATAAGGTGCTTGAATGATGAGTGTTAACTTTCTCCCTCACCTAATTCTGCGATTTTGTGTTGCACATGTTAGCCTTGTTAGCTTTGTTGAACTCTTCCTTTGTTTCATGATTCATCTCCAGCTTGGGTCGAAACTTCCTTGTGGTTTTACCTGCCTCACATTTTTATTTCCCTTTGGGATGCCTTTTTAACATGAGGCAACATGTTGTCTCTCAAATCCTTGGTAAGAGATTTTCCTTTAGTTTCCTGTCTCTCTGTCTCTTTAACAAGTTGTACAATCAATAGTTATATACATGCTATTTGCCCCTTGATTGAACTTTGTGGTTGTTGCCATGCACAACAAATGAAATTGCAAATTGAAATAGGAACAACACACACCTTGTGGAGTCCTGACCCTATAGCTGTCTATTAGCGCTACAATGAAGTCATCTGTCCCTGCCAAGTGCCAAAGTATAACTCCATTCATCAAGCTACACTACTGGATTGCTTTGTGGTGGCAATCACCAACTTCAGCCATCTGTTGCTGATTGCAGCACTAAGGCCCATTTTCTTGGTTTTTTTTAAGAAATAAAGTTATATGTTACTCTCATATCTACCAACGTCTTATTAGACTTCCCATCAATGTAAGCAACTACTAACATGAAGTCCTTTAATCTATGCATTACTTTAAGGGCATTGAAGAGTTGTTCTGTTGCCATTCTCATTTGGTACAACTTCATGTTCCTTTTTTATCGCATGCAAAGATTAAAGCTTTGGACAGCTCCTTATGACATTTGGCCCCTTGCATGTGAAATATTCTCTTAGCACATTGATTTGCTTCTTAAACTGGTGCTCTGTCGTCATGAACTGTCATATTTCTCCTATGAGTTGTGACATTAAAGTCCTAACTCTCCCCAACCTTTATTGGAGTCGAATTTTTCCTTTTCTCTAAAGGAGTAGGAGTTTTCTTTGTTTTTTAGGAGTTGACTTTGTGTTGATACTCTAAAAGGGATTCGGCCACAATGATGGCCTCATCAACAGTTTTGATGTCACATCATTGCAACTCTTGCTTTGCCGTTGTCACCTACAAAGTAGAATAGGAAGTCCTTTTCCAACGCATTGGGTATTTGTAGCGTGAGAATAGTGAAATCCTTTAGATACTATCAAGTTGTGCCTTTATGCTTAAATTCTTGTGGCCTCTTTTGGGGCTTCATAGCTAAATTCCTGTAAATTGCTGTTTAAACTTTCTTAAAATTCTCCCAAGTATTTAATTTTATGTAACGTTCTCTCCATGTTGACTTGCTTCTCGCACCACCATGATATTGTTGTATCGTAAAACAATCAGTATTTCGTCATTTCATCAGTAATATGTTTTCTTGAGAAGTAGAGTTCCATTTGCCAACTCAACTTTGTTAATAACCCTCTTGCCATCGAAAGTAGTTAGTTTCGGGCCACCCTTAGACTTGCCATGCTTGTGCTAGCATGCACACTACAACAACCCATTTGCATAAGGTCACATCTTTAGGCATCTCCTCTATAGCAGATTGTAAAGCTTGCATAGCATCCATTTTTGTCTCAAATCATGCAAGCTGCTCTTCTTGCAGTTGCAACATTAAGCCCTTCTTGCCCAATTCTCTCGACAATTTCAAAATTTTGAGAATGTAGCTCTATGATGTATTAACAGTTTGTTGAACTATCTCAAGCCTCTCCCTGTTCACAATAGCAGTCTTCCAATTTGGTTCTCTAACCTTTCTTCGATCTCACTTTACTTTTTAGGGGAGCAAGCTCTCTTCATCCAGTTTTGTGGTTTGCCTTCCTAAATTCTCTACTCACCACCTAAGCTAAACATTAGATCTGATGCTGCTTGTCATGATTTTGTTCCTCAACAAACATTCCATACAACACTTAGCTCCTATATCACTCCTTGTGGAAAGCAAAGATGGCCTCTCTCTTGCTCATTCAAAGTGAAAGTGTGTGAAGAATGTGATTAAGTAACTTCAGGAATTGGAGAACATAAGAATGCATAAGGATGTTAAGTAAGAAAGCATTCGGTTGGTCCTTCAAATGACGTCATCTGAATTGGCGGTCTAATTTTGGTTACTGCTCTTACTTTTCAGTTTGATACACTCTGTAAAATTTATTTTCTGTCCAAGTGACCAGAGTTTTGATAGATTTTAGGTCTGTTTCGTTTGGCCAAACTACCGTTCTTGTTGATCCCTTAAAGAGATCTAGCTCATGTATCTAGTAGAGTTGTTGGTTTCAGTTTAGTGTACTTGTATAGCTTAGTCTTTATCTCACTCATGCCAAGAAAGAGGAATGCGACAGTTACTGGAGGTAGAGCAGGAAAGGCTATGTACAGGTAAAGATAATCGACCTATTCACCTAGTGGCAATCTTTCAAAGCAACATAGTGGGTTGGGTATCCTAAAATTTTGCATTGAATAGAAATGCTCTTTTGATGGAGCCAAAAGCCTTGGTTGTCCTAATTAGAATTGGTAATAAAGGAGAAGTCAGGTATTATAATTTTCTGCATACACGTTTCCTAAATGCAACCCTTCTTAAATACTTCAAATTTTATTTTACTAAAACACAAGTAAATAAGTAAAGTACAACTATCTCTCTTATTTGAGAATTGTTTTTGAACGATAAAATCCTTAACAGGAACGTGGTCAAGTGCTAAAAAAAAAAGATTCTATCTGATTTTTAGTCTTTGTTTCTGTGTTCTTTTGTTTTTCCCGAATTTGAATATGTAATAACGTAATAATGGTATAATTTGAGCTGTTTTTTGTTTTGCTATTCTATACAGAACCTTACAAATTTAATAAGCCCAAGTGACAAAATTTTGTTTCTAGGATTGTTTTATCAACATATTTCCACTTTGATCTGTTGCAGCTTCCAATTTAAGTAGAAAATTATCTTTATTCTTCCATTCACACGTAGGTTATACATTGCATTCCAAATGTGGAGTCGGGTAAAATTTCATGTGAGTTTTATGTTCAATTTGAGGGAGAGTGTGTGAAAAACAAATCATATATGATTTGATTAGATCTGTAAGGAGTATCCTGTATGATATTATTGTGTTGATTTGTGTCTATTCTATCTCTTTATGTTTGACCTATAAATAGTTGGTTATTGTAATATACATTTGTTTGATAGCATCAAGAGAGAGAAGAAAATATTTGTGCTCTTTAGGCATTTGTCTATAGATGTATCTTGTAGTTTATTGTCTCTTTCTTCACCTATGATTTAATTCTTTCAATTTTAAACTATATGGATATGCTTGCTCAATCAAAGTAGAAAACAACACTGGCATTCATAATTTGTAAGGGGCTGGATCTTGCGGGTAAGTGACTTCATTCAGTAATATCTGCTCCTAATCTTTTTGGTCCATAATGAAAAATGGCATATGTCGTTTCAGGTTTTTATGCCCAAGACTCCTATTTTTATTCTTTTTTCCATTAATTACTCAAATTATTCTCGCTATAAAATAGTGTAATACTATATTTTGTGTATTGCTGTCTATGACAATATTTTGTTTGGAGGATTTTGCTGGGTCAAATCTTCGCACCCTTAACTGATTTTGTGGTGTAGGTAGTGATTGGAAGGGTTATCTTGGTGCATAGATCATAGGTTGCCTCAGTTTGGATATAAAAAACCTAATTATTACAAGGACTGGCTTTTAGTTGAATGGTGTGCAGAGATGCTTGATATTCCTCCTTTATTTTGTGGAAATGTTTCCAACTATTTCAACTTATGCTGTTCAGGTCCTGTTTGTGGTCAGTGGACTGATGCAAAGCTCTCCTGTGGAGAATCTGGAAGCTAGGTAACTCTCAAAGTGGTTCAAAAGATTTATTTGAAGATCTATAAGCAAACACTGCTTATCTGGTGATGGGTACATAAGCATGAGTCAAGGCTCTATTTTAAATTATCCATTCTGTTTTCCTCTCAGGTTGCTGGTAAGTGGAGTAAGTTTGCATAGGTCTTGCTTTGGCTGTTAGTACTGTATCATGTTCCTCTTCCTTTTGCACCAGCTTTGGCCATAGCCATATAGGCTGGTGGTATTGCTGCTTCAGTTTGTTCTCAACATGATGCACTGAATATCATGTTACCAACTGAAGAACCTTGTACCCAGTAATTGCCTATTTCATTTCTGTGACTGGTGAAGGCAAACTCAGATGACAAATTCTGTCAATTAAGTACTATGGTGATTTCATGCATTTCTTGCCTAGTGTCAGTCCTGTAACTAAAAAGGTCATTGCTGGAGGGGCGATGACCTAAAGCCAGCTCGGCAAAGGAGATTGATCTGGTATGTGGGCCACTCAATATTTGTTAGATTTATGCCCAAACAATGACGCTACCAGGTGCATGTGTTTTCACGAGGTATTGGGTCCAAGGTTCCTTCTTTGCTTCTATTGATATCAATAGAAAAATAGTCTTACTTATTTATGTATCTACTTATCATCCACTGGCATATAATTGATTTACATAGGTTTCTGCTAAGCCAAACTGCAATGTTATTTGCCTAATTGGTATTTTGGTGTAGTAGCTGACTAGAAGAGTTTCAGATATCCTAGGTTACATCAGTTTGAATATAAACAAATTGCATTTACTAGGAGCATATGTTGGTTTCATCAGTATTGCAAAATGATGCCTAAAGGTTTCCAGTTAGGTTCCACACCAACATACATCGGGAAATTGGACAGAAAGGGTCAGGTTGTCACATCTAAAAGTTAACGAAGCATTTGCACTTTCCATACAGGGAACTGAAATTTATGTATATACCTAAAGAATTATATTCCTAGTAGATATTTGAATGCATTGAAAGTACCTTGATCTCTGAGGCAGGATGCTGCAGATGGAAATTCTCCTCCTTCAGTTTGTTGTATCTTTCAATCACAGATTTCATGCTGAAAGAAGGACGGACAGGATGTCACTTCGGCCCATGTAAGTATACAGGTTGTGTTAGATAAATTTTGAGTGGATTTAGTGTCTGTTCTTTTAAGGTTGGGTGTTCTATATGTCGTGGAAAAATTGACGAATATGTTTTTTTTTTATTTGTATTTGTATTTCTTGAGGGAGAAAAATACTTTATAATTGTATGCGTATAAGATTATCTAATGAATGAATATGGTAATTTTATATACTGAGTGATGATTAGTTTTTTATTGCACAATTATACATATATGTGATAGTGTGTGTTTTATCCAATTAACCTGATTTTTAATATAATTGTGTGTGTGTGTGTGTGAGAGTGAGAGAGAGAGAGAGAGCATAAGGGGACATTGAATGTTTTTGAAGAAGATAAAAATTTAATTCTTATTAAACATTATATATAATTAAATACTAGTTTTTTATTTATTTTAACTAATAAATTTTCACATTTTTTGTGTGAGCAAACATGATCACAAATTATAAAGTTGTTTTTTAAATATTAAGAACATGAAATTATAATAATATAGACATATAAAAAGGATTTGTGAAGAGCAATCCTTGCTTCATTTGTACTCTCACAAAATGGATGTCATTTGCATTCCAATCCCTATTTATGATTGATGTTTATCGTGTCAGTGTCAAAATTAACATTTGCAAGAGTGATATTATTTTCAAAATAAATTTTAAACAGCTAAAAATTATTTATTTATTCTAAAAAGTAACTAGAATTAATAATTACTTTTATTTTAAAATAAATCCTTCATTTGATATGGTGCAAGATTAAATTTTTAAAATATTTTGATTACTTTGTCCAATATTTCTCTGTCAGAATACTTTTTATTTTATTTTATAACATTCACTGTCTTCTGGAAAAGTATTTATGATATGTTATAAAAAAATTAAATCGATTAGTCATTTGTAATAATTAATTTTTAGGATGAATTGAGTAAAACAAAAATAAATTCTAATCTTAGATCATATGGACACTTTAATCTGTTTCGAGTGGCGTATAATATGTTCTTGTATCATAAAACACGTTAGCAGTTATATCTATTAATGCATTTAATTACACACACACACACACACACAGATATATATATATATATATATATTTATTTATTTATATATTTATATGTATGTATGTATGTATGTATTTTAGTTGGCTTTCACATTTTGTTGTCGACTAGCATTAGATAAAAGGTTTTCATGTTGAAAATCTATTATTAAGAAATTGATTCTCGAAACTACATTTTAAATAATCAACACTTAAATCTAAACAAATCTGCAGAAGCATAGTGCCTTATAAGTTCAAGCGATCAGAGTCGCAATAAAATCACACTGGCAAAATTAAATTATTTAATAAAATCAAGCTTTTTATCTTCCTCGTGAACAAATCCTTGCCATGATTGAGGAGGAGATTAACATTGGTTTCTTATGGTCTACTACTATATTATGTAATGATAAAATTATGCGTAATAATTATTACAAAGTCAAATTTTAAACCAATATTGAGAATATAGCAATTAAATAACATGGATAATTTTCATGCATGCTATATACACTTGCCTACGTGTAAGGACGCATGGAGGTGTGTCGACAGCATCCATTACAGGGATATAGTTGGATTTGATGAATGAAAAAGAAAAAGGCCTTCTATATTGTTATTTTACAAAAATATATATTATAGGAAAAACTAAAAAGCAAAAACATAACGAAAAATGCAAGGAAATATCTAGATTTAAACCAATGTTGACAGTATAACAATTGGTAACAGGAAATATTCATATACATGCAACATATATATACTCGTGTGAAGATGTGGTCAGATTTGATGAATGAAAAAATAAATAAAATCATTTGTTTGTTATTCTATAATATATACCCAAAAAAATAAAAACAGAACCGTAATAAAAACTAAAAAAAATTAAGACTTAAACAAAGAGTAAAAATATCACTAAATAACATGTGTAATTGTCATATACGCATGCAAGACATATACATGTATTTGTGGGCAAGTGTGCGTGCGTGCGTGTGTGTGTGTATAAATAGACATGTATTATTGAGATGTAGTTGGAGTTAATGAATTTAAAAAAAAAAAGGTCCTGTTTCTTGGTTATTTAATCATATATATGACCAACAAATGGAAACAAAATACAATAATATTGCAAAGAAAAATCAAGATTCAAACCAATATTGAGAATACAGTAGTTAATAATATAGATAATTTTATATAGACACAACATACACATACATGGATACGCGCGTGTGCACATATGCAATGCATGGGCACACTCGTGTGTGTATTAATAGACACACATTATTGAGATGTGGTTGGATTTGATGAATGAAAAAAAAAAGTTTCATTTACTTGTTATTTTAGCAAGATATATAACCAAAAAAAATAGTTAATTATAGTAATAGTAAAAAAAAAAAATCAAGATTCAAACCAATATTGAGAATATGACAGTTAGTTACATAGATAATTTTCATCGGGTTTTTTAGATGCTATACCCGATAAAATTATATTAAGCGTTTAAGGTTGTGAAAAATATCATAATTTTGTATTAGAAAAAATAAAAAATTAATTAAACAATAAGGTTGTATGATGCATTTTTATTGAGTGTACCGTCTATAAGACCCACACAACCTACCCATACATGGATGCATGCGTGTGCACAAATACAATGCATGGATTCATGCATGTCCATGTGTAAACAGTCATGTATTATTGAGATGTAGTTGGATTTGAGGAATAGAAAAAAAGGGTTTCATAGTAAAAAAATAAAAACAAAAATCCAATAATAAACCAATATTGAGGATATGTATAGTACATTTTTATTATGCACAACATAAATATACACGGACGCACGCGCGTGAGCATACACATGGATGTGCTCATGTGTAAACATATATGCATTGTTAAGATGTGGTTGGATTTGAGAAAGGAAAAAAGGTTCTATTCATTTATTTTTCAAAATATGCCCAAAAATAAAAATAAAAATAAAAACATAATAACAGAGCAAAAAGTCAAGACTTAAATGAATGTTGAGGATATATCTTTAAAAAAAATATTGAGGATATAGTAACTAAAATAACATGCATAATATTCACGTATGCATAACATGTGTTGATGCGCATGAGCATGTCCATGAACAACGCATGGATGCTTGCATGTATGTAAAGATAAACATATATTATTGAGGACTAGTTGGATTTGAAAAATTCGTTTATTTGTTATTTTTCTAAAATATGTACCCAAAAAGATCTTTTTTTTTAAAAAAAAAAAACAGCATAACAGCTACAAATAAAAATCAAGACTTAAAACCAATAATGATAATACAGGCTTTGTTTGTTTTGCAATTTACACCATTTAAAAATATACACTTAATTAACTTTCGAATTTTTTTTATCTCTTTTTCTCTCTCACTTTTATACAATCTCCAATGTAAAATTATTTAAAAACACACATTAAAATTTAAAAACAAACAAAACCATAGTAATTTACATATATATTTGATTTCCATATACGCGCAACATACACACATATAGACGCGCGTGTATAAACAGATGTGAATTATCAAGATGTAGTTGGATTTGAGAAACAACAAAAACTCGTTTTTTTGTTATATTTCAGATTAAATATCCAGAAAAATAAAAATAAAAACATAATAATAGCTAAAAAAAGTCAAGAGTTCAATCAAAAAATAGCGACCAATGTATAATTTCCACAAAAGAAGGGAAAAGAAACGAGATGAGATGTTATATAAACAAGCTAGATTTGGAAAAACAAGAAAGATTACACATATATAGAATCAACTATGTTTAACAATCCGACCTGGTGCTTGCAAAATCATAGAGCTTCCCAGTGCAAGAGAAGATGATCAATCCCACTTCAGCATCACAGAGGATTGATAACTCCTTAGCCTTCTTAAGCAGTCCACTCCTTCTCTTGGAGAAAGTCACTTGTCTGCTCGTCGAATTGTCGATCCTACGGATCACAATCTTCCCTCTCCCCATGATCTGTTTTCTTCAGAAGAACCCTAGGGTTTCTTCAATTATTTGCTTCCTTTTTCTGCATATCTGCTAGATCAATCAAGACGTAGTAAGTCAAAGATCGAAAGGAGAGAAAAAAATGATGAATTTGTCATGTATAGAGGTAAACAGACAAGATAAAGAGAACTCAACATAGGGCTTACTAATTTGAGTTTTGACTGAGGGCTAAATGCAGAAAGGTAGAGGGACTCACACAGGAGATTGGAAGTCCCCTTTAGTGTGGAATAAGTGATTTTGAAAAGTTGGTTGCAGTTTTACATGGAAAGGCAATGTGTGGGGTTTTCAATAAAGGTAAAACCTTCCTTAGAAAACATGGAGCTATTCGATTTAGGAAACCAATTTGTTGACCTCCACTCCAAATTCAACTTTGAATAAAAGACCGAGTCATAGCGAATTTGATTGGAAGTGATTATTTGCCGTGAGATAAAGACAGGCGTTAAATTTTATTAAACTATAATACATCTTGGGTAGATTTTGAATTAACTTCTTGTTGAGATTTACTCGATTAAATCAAGATAGACAGAGAGATCGATTAAAAAAATAGAAGTGTTTTAATTTTATACTCAAGAATTTAAGTAATGGGCTCCTCGTACGCTTAGAAAATGAGAAAACTATGGTCCTTGGTGGGATTGGTTTTGAGAAAAGGTGTAAAAATGGTTTGGAATTTTGATGTTGTTGTCTACATTGTTGACTAGCGACAGGTAGAACATGGTTGGCTCAAAGGTTGTTCCACCATTGTGGGTTGTATATTTTTTTATCTACACACACGTATTTCTATTCATATGACAAACAACAGATTAACTAAAGGAATACAATTTGTTTATAGCAGGTTTGATGAACATGAACGAGTCCAAATCTTTCTCAAGTGAGCTACCATCAGATGGGGTAGCGCAGTCATCATTTTTGAAACTTTGGAGACTTATAATTGTTAATTGAGGAGATGATGTACTTTTATATTATATAAATATATTATATATTTAGGGTATGATAATAGAGTATATGAAAAAAATAGTTTTGTTGTATCTATAATTAAGATGTATTGTCCCTGTGGAGAATCTCTTACCAAGATTATTTATCGGACCATACCTAATGCTTGGTTTTGTATTTGATGTGAGAATCAATTTTAAATTAAATGTGACGTTAATTTGGTTGACTTTGTAGAATTAATTTTGGTGTGGAATGACAATGGATTCACTATTACTTTAATGTGGACGCTTGGTTTGCACTCATTAAAATTGTTTTATTTTAGACACTAGGAACTTAAATTTCTTTGGTGATTTATAATTTTTTAACGAAATTTGCTGTGATGTTTGAAAATGGTTGTATGTGTATGCTCTACATCATCTTCAAAAAATAAAATAATCTCACACCAATAATATATATAATATAGAAAAAAAAATCTTGCAAGCCATTTTCACGCTTTTATTAAATTGAAAAGGCCATAGATTATGCATAGTCGATTACTTAGTTTATTAAAAAATTTTAATATGGGGTTAATTGATATATTGAAACAATGGATACTTAGACAAGACAATAGAACACATACAATATATTTTATAAGCTTCGCCTGAAAAAAAGATAAATATACAAATAAGCAATTGTGATTTTTTTCCTTTTATTAAGAGTAAAAAAAACGAGAAATTTTTACTGAAGATTAGAACATCGAAATTAAATTCAATTTTACTTACCAAAAATGTAAAAGTTGTTAGGAACACTTAAAAGCGGTTTCAAGATAATAGTGGCCTTTCTTCCCCTGAAAGATTTGGAGAACAAGCATATTTTGCAGACACCATCAAATCAATTTTTTTTTTCCAATCAAATACACAATTTTTTTTTTTTTTTTTTATGTATTTGCAAACACGACTTTAATGGATGGTGTGTATTTTAACACTACGTCGAGTAATTGATGTCCATTTAAAGAAACTTGAAGTAGATAAGAAGAAATTCAATTATGTAATATCTTGAATTTAGGTCCTACCTTAATTAGGGTATTCATTTAGTACTTGTGAATGTTAATCTATTTTAATTGTAAGTTTTATCCTGAATATTTTAATAATTGAAAAGGGATTTCCGGTTGGGTTATATTTCTCAGTGCATAGGGTAGAGTGAGGTGTTTAATGTTGGGAACCACTAGCCATGTTTTAAAGTGCAATTGTACAGTCATTAATTTTGTAACAAAGGGATTGCAAGTTGAGTGATCGAACGGAGCACTTTCCATAACAATATTAATTATTTGAGATTCCCTAATTAAATTAAATATAGGATTATCTATCATGGAGTATAGGTTGATCAATGGCCTCGTACTTCGTACTTAGTTTGTCTCTTGGTGTCCACTAAAAGCTCTTGACTAACTAATCTAATGTGCACAATAACCCACAACCCTTTTGTAGTGATGCCCTCAAGATTCCCAGTATCTTCTTCTTTGATTTGTAGGAGTTTGTGAAATCATCCTCGTACACAAGCAAACAAACAACAAGTCCTTTTACTTTTTATATATAAAGAAGGTATTGAAATAAGTGGCCAATGTTAAATGGGCTCACCTTTAATTGCTGGTGATAATGGTTGGTTTTTGTTATTATTATTATTATGAGATTATTAAATAGCATTTTGAACCCTTTACAAAATTAAATTAAAAATGAAGAATGACAATAATCACTAACAGGATTCAGTTTCCCCAAATAGGATTGTAGTCATTTCAGTCCTGGCTCATCCCACCTCAATGAATTGTCTGGTGTCACTGGTATTTCCAGAGCTGGTGTAATAACACCTGTTAAATCTTCTTGAACTTATTTTATCTCAATCCCATCAATGTATAACTGCCACGTGTGTTTATTTCTCTGACGTGGTAATTGCACAAATATGTCACCACTTTATGTTGATGTGAAAATGGAAACAGATGGAATCGAGAATGAAAATGGAAATTTCGATCTTGGATAAGTATTTACGTTTCATTCAAAACCCTTTCGTTCAATCAATGATGAGTGGAGTAAATACAATTGATTCTTATAAATTCCTTAAAAAAAAAATTAGTTTTTTTTCAATTTATTTTTATACATTTTAGTAGTTACTTCATTTTAAATATTAAAATAATATAAATATTCTTAAATTATATTTTATTAATAATATTCAATTTATTTTTATTATTATTACATCAAAAAAAAAAATATCATAAATTACAATTATAAATTATAATAAAATCTTATAAATCTTCTTCTAAACTATAAAAAAAATAAGCTCAGCCAAACGCCCTGTAATAAGTCCCCAGTGTGGAAGACAACAGCAGTATCTCCAACTCCAAAGTGAGAGATCAATAAAGCCTATGTCATGACTGCCAGTCCAAACAGGTTCATGCAAATTGCCCTCCACAGTCTCCAAAAAGCTATGGGAATGTCCTGTATTGTATGTCAAACAAAACTGGGTGCCCCCTTTCTGTGTGACAAAGCTTCTTTTCTCATTACACCAGAAGAACATCCACACTGTGATACTGCATGGTTTCCTGTGATATCCCCCCATGCTTCTGTTCCACTGATTTCGACTATTTGCAAAATTGAAGAAATTGTTCAAAGTCGATCATTGGTTTGAATTAGTAATCAACCTTGGGTTGCAAGAATTTGAATGAACAAGAACAGCGGGGTGGATGAAAGCCTGGGCTTTGTTTTGGTTCTTTAATGCTATTTTACCATCCTCACTCAAACATCTTACAAATTGAATATTTTATCGAATAAATTTTATTTAGATTCAATTTTTTTTTATTTTTTATAATTAATTAATTATTTTTTAATTATTATATTTATTTATAATTAAATCAACACATATCTCGATAACTTTTCTACTCATATTTTTTCTTTATGCTCTATAAATCTATGTACTATCACACCATTAAATTATTATTACATATTAAGTACATATAAAAATAATTTTCACATCCACCCAAAATTTAAAAAACTTAAAACTAAATATAAATTTTCTTTCCTAATCAAATCACTAAAATTTTAATTCAAAGTCTACCATTAACTTTGAGCATTACCTCCAATGCACAAATTTTAAAGTATAAAAAGAAGGTATAATAATGAATACTTTTCAAGAGTTTGATTTTTGTTTTTGTTTTTGTTTTTTTTTTTAAAATTTCTACGAATAAACAAAACAAGCCCAGATATTTGAAATTATAGCATCTTGTAACGATCATATTTTTATGTATTTGCCAGTTTACGATCCGTTTATATCACAATGATTTTATTTAATTATCAATATAATTATTATAATTAGTATGAAAGAACTAAAATAAACTCAAGCTTACCTCTTCCATTTCTTTCCCTACTTGTCTCCACTTGCGTTTGGAACCTAGCAGTCAAAAATCACACCTCTTGTCAAAATTTTCAGTATTCAATATATTATTAAACTAAATTTTTATTTAAGTTTAAATTAATTTTTTTTTCTCTTTTTATATATAATTAATTAATTATTGTTTAATAACTATACTTATTTAAAATT
The DNA here is from genome assembly GCA_019155195.1 of Avicennia marina. Classification (NCBI taxonomy): domain Eukaryota; kingdom Viridiplantae; phylum Streptophyta; class Magnoliopsida; order Lamiales; family Acanthaceae; genus Avicennia; species Avicennia marina. The sequence continues at coordinate 2,490,494 of CM032770.1, read as the reverse complement.
AAATGAATACTTATATATTGCATATATATTTATATTTATATTTATATTTATTTATATTCTAAAAATAATTATTATTTCTAAATAATATACACTATTATATTATACAATTATTTTTATATATTTCATTCTATATTCAAATAAATTAAAATTTTTATTACATTAAAAATTTATAATTTAATATACTATTCATATCTTAATACAGTTTCGCCCAACACTATTTCCAACAAAATCCGTCTGCCAAAATATCATAGTGCCGTGACAAGTGAAAAAATGGTCAAATTAACTTCCTTGCCACGTTCAACATCATAAATAAAAGTGTTATGTACCAATCAAATCAAAATATTTGTTTGGTCTAACCTTTTGAATGGCAATATTTTCCATCAAGCAATCTTTTATCTTTGATTTAACACATCCACCAAAAAAAAGAAAACAAAAAGCATAAAAGTCATTGTTCAACTTCAGTGATGGGAATTATTTTATCATATTTATTGTATGTGACTATAATTTTAATTATTTTACTATACTTTTGTCATATATAGCATACTGTTATTCATTAAAATAAACATATAAGTAATATTAATAAAATAATTTATTTTACCTTAATCATATAAATTCAACATGCCCAAGATGTATTGTCATCCTTTATAAGCCAAAATCATTTTCAACGCATAGCTAAAATGTATATCATAAAGAAACAAATTAGTTTGTACGAAGTCTTCATAAATATATGCACTGCTTTGGTTCGAAAGATTTTGATTGCACGATATTAAATTATGGTAATATTTTTTAATATTTTGTTTTATAATTTTTCTTCCTCTGTTTTTAAATATAATTTTTTGTTTTTTCTCTCGTATTTTTATATATTTTAAAATATTATAAGCTGAAATTATACTAATTTGTGCATTAATTCACTTTACAATAAGTCATTATATTTAATAATATAATTTATTATGTACTTAATGAGTTTGCAATTAGCGATTTTGTATCCAACAGTTTATATAAACCAAAAACAATAATGCAACAATCTTTGGGATATTCGTTTTTACCACTTAGAATTTGATTCGATATCACTATCATAATCATCATCATCATCATTTGCATGAATTTCAATTACTCTTCTAAAACCTTAACTGAAATACGAATCTAAAATTTTAACGTTAGCTTTGAAATTTTAATTAAATGATTGATTGCCATATTAGAGTTGCACACAATACGTAATCAAAGAAAAAAATCTTCGAAAATTTCCCAAATTTTATCCCCAATTGATTGTCCTTCAAAATTATCCGTAAATTCAATTCCCTTGCCACTATTTATTTACCTCTCAAATCACCAAAATAGCCAAATGTTGCCACCTGACCCTTTCCCTTTTCCCCTTGTTTCTGCTTACAGCCATCTGTTGCCACTGATAACTAATCTTCGGCCTCGTTCTATGCGCCACGCTTCTCGCTTCTCAATAAGCTTCATTCCGCTCCCTCTAAGCGGCAAAGCATACTAGGAGTGTCTTTGCGGTGAAGAAATTGTTGGCCGCATGAAGATTTTTGCGTTGTTTGTATTACCCTATCTTAATTGTTTGTTTTGTTGTTGGATTGAGTAAGGGTTTTCTGAAGTCCCCATTTGGGGGTTTTACGTTCATGGATTGTGTCACGTGTTTGATGCATTGGACTCTGGATTATTATGAGTTTGGATGTGGGTTTTTCCTGTTTGGGAGTCTTAGGGAGGTCTCTAAATTTTTAGGCATGTTCTTGCTGTTAGCATTTGGCTTGAAGTTTTTGTACTCTGATAGGTTTTCAAGGGCTTTGGTTCGGAGTTTATGCGATTTGAGATGGAAATCGAGGAAATTGAAGAAAGGGTTTTGTTCAAAAAGTACTGTTGATGGGAAAATTGGGCTATTAAAGTCCTTGAACGGGGAACCATTTGTACCCTTGATTGATAAAGTGGATGAATGGAAAGAAAATTCAAGCTCTCACACTGATTCTGATGAAGAATATGACGCTGACAAGAATCATGAGGATAGTGAAAAAGGGTATACGGATGAAGAATATGATGCTGACAATAAAGAGGATGGCGAAAATGAGTATAATGATGAAGACATTGAATCTGATGTCTCAACACTGAGGAGACTGTTGAAGGTTGAGCGGCGCAAAGCTAACGCAGCTCGAGAAGAACTTGCCAAAGAAAGGACGGCTTCCGCCACCGCTGCGGAGGAGGCAATGGCGATGATTCTGCGGCTTCAGAACGAGAAGAGCTTGATGGAGATGGAATCAAGTCAATACAGAAGACTGGCCGAGGAGAAACAGATCCACGATCAAGAAGTGATCCAATCGCTGCAATTGCTAGTGTGGAGGCACGAGTCGGAGAGGAGCTCGTTGGAAGACCAGCTAAAGATGTGTAGGCAAAATCTGAAGCAGCTGCTGATGAGGGATGGAAAGATTGGTTCTGAAGAAGTTGAGGAAGCTCAGAGTTCTTTCAATGGCAGCATCTGGGATGCTCTTGAAAATGTGTTTTATAGCTCCCGTGATGCCACTCTGTCGCCTGAGTAAGTTTCTTGTAAAGGCATTTGTTTTTTTTGATGTATTTTACATCCTTGTGATGGTAGAATCAGAAACTGTGGATATACCAATTGCATTTGCTGAGAAATTTTTGTGATAATGGAGGAAAAATACACCATCATACATCTCCTGGTCCCCCACAATCTTGTCTTAATGATTGTGTTCTTTTTGATGCTTCATTAATACTTGTTATCATGGTTCAATGGTGGATTATCAATCCGTAGTGCGGTTGTGGTCCTCCCTGATCCGAGTTTGTCTTTTTTCCTTTTTTTTTTTTCCACTGCTTCCCTTGATCTTTGGTGTGTGAGTGGGTAATGAATCTAATGGCTGGCGTAAGAAGTTACTATGGTTTGCAGATATTTGGGCAATCTTGGGCTTGTTTCTTATACAGTTGTTACAGAAAATGTTCATCTCTCTGAAAATTAGAACCATGTAAAAAGATTGATGTGGGGTTCTTGTCAACTGGTGCAGCATTTTACAAGCTCTGCTGTTCCTTGATCCAAGTTATGTGTTCTATGCTATTATAAATAAGTTATAGCGCTTCTGTCTTCATTATTCAACTCTAAGCCAAGTTGTTGAGGATTATTTTCTCTTGCTGCTGGTGTGGGAACATCTGCTTTGAAGTGTGTAACTAAATGAAAATTTTTCTTGGAATCAAACTTCGATCTCCACTTTATAATTTTATATCTTTTTTATCCTTGCAAGTAGGATATTTCCTGATTTGCACTCACTTTTGAAAACTGATGATTGAAGGGCTAGTGAACAATGTGAAAGTTTTGGTTGTAGACATCTCCTGTTTGTTGATAAGGGGATGGTGTCTTCTCTGGCTGTGGTATTCTATCAAGTACTTTACATTAGGCCCCGGTAGAAAAAAACTGTAGAACATTAAGACTCAAACTAGAAACACTTCAAGTAAATTCATGTGGTGTGTGTGTGTGTGTTTTATTTTCAATGATTAGTAGTGTGATTTAATCAGACAACTTCTTTGCTGCATTTGTGGTGGGTCATCAACTGAGCTGAGGGCATGACATTTTCATTGCAAGTTGGAGAAATCATATTGTTTGTTTTCATCAAAGTCCAGCCATTTCTTATTGCTATATAATTCTTGATAATAGTATATGCTATTTGTGCCCCCCACCCCCTCCCTCATTGCTTACACTTTATCTATTCTTCTCCTCGGCTATTTTTGGAGCACACCTATATACATCCCCTCTCATCCTGTAAAATTTTACATAAAATAACATATTACTTAATAAAATTTTTATATAAATTTAAATTCAAAATTTTCCTTTTTTACATAAATATAATCTAATTAATTATTTTTTAATTATTACGCCTTTTCACAATAAAATCAATACACACAAATATGCATATACTCAATTTATATATTTTTATACTCTAAAAGATAATTAATATCTATGCTCATTATTTTATATGTTATACATATATTTAAATAAATCAAAATTTTCAAAATATTCAAATTTTTTCAACCAAACATAATGACTCCCACCAAACATTTTTATGCAATTTGGTCCATTGGATGAGGGGAATAGGACGGCACTCTGTTCCGCATGTTCTGTTTTCTAGAGAGTAAAAAAAACGCGGAAAAATGAAATAAAAATTTCTTTAAAATATGAGATTTGCAAATGCTGGTTTATATGTGATTTGTTGGTGTTTGGGAAGAATAAAAATGTAAAAAGTCTGTGTGGAAATGAAAATCATAGAGAAAGGAAGAAAAAAGGAAGAAATTCAATGTTCTATAGCAAAATTTCAATAAGAAAAGAAAATTTTGAAAAAGAAATGAAATCTGCAAAAATTTAAGAATAATTTTTTTTTATGATTTGAGAAAATTAATGAAGAGAATGATAAAAAGAAACAAAATTAATGAGATTTTTGGGTGAGGAACAAGAGTTACAACGGTTTTCCTTCCATTTTTCTTACCTTAATGCAAGAAAATGATTGCTCTCTCTTCAAATTACAATGTTCTTCTAGTTTTATTTTACATAGAAATTTTCTAATCAATCAAACAATCAAATATATTTTCTTTAACAATTCTTTTCTTTTCCCATATAAATTCCAAGAACCAAACATAGCACAAAGGTTATTATGTGAGTGGAACGACATGTATACATAAATATTAGATGTAGTGTGAAAGAAAGAATTATTTTATAGGACAAAAATTATCTCTTAATTTTTTTTATGAGATACACTCAATGCGTATTATATTTTTGAGATATTTTCTCCGAAATGCACATATTTGGAACACCCATATTATTCAATAGCAGCCTAATAATCCAAGACCAAATTAGCATTTATTTTTACAAGTTTTCCACCATTGCAAAGACGCTGTTTCAGAGGTAAATTGAATAAATTATAGTGAGAAAATCATCCAATGAAAGACCTAGCATTCCTAGGTAACAAAAAGCTATAGCATGTCTTAGAGGCGATGATGCCTTGACAAACTGAGGATTAACCCAAACCCGATTCTGAGAGTGACGCTGGATATAGAGATATCCACTCGATCCTACCCGGTTGGGTAAATTGGGTACCCAAAGTTTGTTTTTCTAAAGAAAAAATAAAGGTAAAAATCACTTGGGGAAGGTGAAGAAAAACCAAGTTGGGCAAGCAGCTGCTGTCCATATTCTCTCGAGGATGAAATAGTTGATAAATGATGCCCAAACGAACGACATGCATGAAATGTTTTGCATGGTCATTATAGTTTTTCTTTTCTTTTCTGTTTTTTGGGTCCTGTTTGTTTAACTATGCAAAAAATTTACAAAAAGCAAGAATTTGAATTCAAGTAATTAAAATTTATAAACATCGCGATGAGTCAATTCTGCGAGGCTTCGGGTCCGCTTAACCACCCGTCATTTTATGAATCCAATAATTATATTTAGGTAGAGTTTATTGCACTTAATCTAAAATTAGCAATTGCAAATTAGCTACTAACACTTGATGTGTGTGCAGCTTAATCCAAAACTTAATATTTTTATTAAATACAAAATTATATTTTTGTTATATATGTTGAAATATATTACATATAGATATAAATATTATTTTATAATTTATTATTGAAAAAATCCACATATTCTATACATTTACATATGTTCTTTGTTTATGATAATAAAACATAAATTTATTATAATTTTAAAAACTTTATCATGAAAGTGCGTTATTATGATTAAGATTATGATAATAAAAAATAAATTTATTATAATTTTAAAAATTTTAGTAATAAAAATAATTTATCAAAAATTAAAATTATATTAGACAATTTATCAAAGAATGATATAGAGAAAAAAAAAAGGTTAAGGATTTAACGAAATAATAAGTAAAATGTAAAAACACAAAATATAAAAATTTGAAAAGAAATAAAAATAAAAAGGATGATTTAGTAAATTAACATTAAGTAGGGTATAGATAACATCAATCTAAGGGTGTGTTTGGATGGATTGTCTTATAAGATTTGATTGAAATTTAGAATTATGGTTAATTATAATTTTGAAGTGCAATAATGATAAAAATAAACTAGTTATCATTAATATATTGTAATTGAAGATATTTATACAATTTTTAATATATGTATATATATATATATATTATATAATAAATAAACTTATAAAACTTTTAAAAATAAGTTGAAAAAAATTAATTTATTTTTAATGAAATTATGAGTTCTAAATATCTAATTTTAAAAATTTATAAAGTACTTTATTAAATTTCTTAAATACTTTTAAAGAATTTATGAATTTCCAAACAACTTATAAAATTTTTAAATTTATGAATTCACGCAAACACCCTTCAAATATTGAGCAAGGAGGAAAATGGCAAGGTGGAAATATTTGGAAAAGGTAGAAATAAGGAAAAATTAATTGGGAACCGTCCGATGGGAGCAAAGTCAGAGTTCCACGGTCCCACTCTGGCAAGATTAGCACGCTGTACGCAATATAAAATCTCGTGTGCTCTTTGACAGGTGAAAAAAGCCATGTGGTGTGGTGAAGCCGTGGGTTCGAAACTACGTGTGAGTTGAGGTGTGTGAATCGCAAGTTTGAAACATAGAAAATAAAGGACGTTCCGCCCCGTGACGCTTGTCTGTGGCAGGGTGGTCCTCAGTCGAACTCCTCGATTCAAAACTCAGTTCGAGTTCGAGCTACTCATTATGTGTCTCGAGTCGAGTTCGAGTTGTCTCTCTATCGACTCGATGACAATTTTGTAATAAAAGTTTTTAGTTGTGTCATTTTAGATATTTTAAATAAATAAATTAATTAATAAAATTATATATATTTGTATATATATTAATCGCTTCACGGAACTAACGCTCACGAGCTCGAGCTCAAGCTTAATTTCTGAGCTCGAGCTTTCTTTTTTACCTCCGAGCTCGAGTTGAGCTCATCTGCTCGACTTGAGCTCGAGCTCTAACTTGTGTTGTTGAATCGAGCTCGAGTATACTACTACTCAAGCTCGATTCGACTCGAACTCAGCCATAGTCTGTGGTATCTTAACAAGGTGGAAAATTCATGTGTGGTTAATATATAGTTGATTTTGATTGATGTTTACACTTTTTCTCGTTCAAAACTTATCTACATCCTCGTGCGTATTGTGATTTCTTTGGTGTTTGTTTCTCTCAAGTATGAATGCATAAGTCGGTCCCCTTTCTCAGGTTGCTATGCATAAGATTACACTTGTGTCAATCCTCTTATCTAAGTAACTACACTATGCATTGGTTAAACTTTGATACAAAAAATGTCATGAGATTCGCTCCGTCTCATAAATACTAGTATCTTAGGGAGGTGGGTAGCTTGTGCATGATTAATATAAGACTATTCTTAAGATTGATGTTGGCAGAGTTTTACATTCTCCTTCATTTAAAATTTATGCAGATCTTCGTGCATTCAGTGATCCCCTGGCATTGCTTTTCTCAAACATGAATGCATGAATTGAGGGCAACCCCCTTCTCTATGTCACTACACAAGGGGTTCTAAAGAGGTTCCATCTGTCTTTAGAACACTAGTATTTCAAGGAGGGGAATAGCTTATACATGATTAATATAGAATCATTCCAAATGTTAATATTGGTAGAGGTTTACACTCTCTCTCACTTAAAACTCACGCATGTCCTTGTGCGTATGTTGTGATTCTATCAGTGTTTGCTTCTATTAAGCACAAACGCATACCCAGCAGACCCGTTTCTTCAACTCACCACGCAAGGGATCTCCATCTAGGTATAACTGTATTGGTTAGACTCTTGATAATAAAAATGTCGCGGGTTCGACTCATTCCTAAAGCACTGATATTCCAAAAAGATAAGTAGCCCATGCATGTTTAATAGAAAATCGTTCTCAAAATTGATGTTAACAACGGTTCACACTCTTCCTCACTCAAAATATGTGTGTTGTGATCAGCTTTGTGTTTGCTTCTCTCAAGCACGAATAAACGTGCTGACCTTCTACTCTAAGTCGCTATGCAAGGAATCCCCTCTAGACATCAATGCATTGATCAGGCTTTGATACTAAAATGTCATGAGTAGGAGTGGCAATGAGTCGGGTTGACAAGCTGGATTAAGCCCTGAGTATTACACTTAACCTGTTGGCTCGAACTTGACCCGATTATTTTTGTGGTTCAAAAAATATGATTCAAATCCAACCCCCCAATTTCGCATGTTATTTGAATTTGACCTGCCTACCCTCTAATAAAAAAAAATATTTTTTCTTTAATTCAAATTAAGGCTTAATATTTTAAATATTTACAATTTTACAATTTAATTTTATTTAATTAATTTTTTTATATATATAAATATTTATTAAATTATTTAAAATATATTTGTGGGGTTCATCGGTCCACGGGTCACGCAAAAGGTCAATTCAAAATTGACCAGTTTATTTTTTTGAGTTTATAGGTCAGACTTGATTTTGGCTTGAACCAGTGAAAGTTTAATTCAAAACTCACAAATTTTGAGTTGGGTTAAAAATTGTTACCCCTAATCATGAGATCCTATCCATTACCAGATCGTCGATATTTCAAAAAAATGAATAGCACGTGCATGATTAATATAATATCATTCTCAATTTTGAAGTTGGCAAGAGTTCCCCGTTATATGACCACTTTTCTTTGTGATCTAGATTCTAGTCTACATATCAATATATTTTAAAGTGGTTCTTAAAAATTTTCATTTTTTTCCAAATTTCTCCATCTCTCAATTTTGGTCACAAATTCTAACTTTTCACTCTTCCATTTTCTACCACAAACCTGACCTTTTTCTCTATTTCTTCTTTATATAATTATTATTTATATATAGATCTTTTTCTATATTTCTTCTTTATATAATTATTATTTATATACACATACCGCATCAACATATCTTTCAACAAAAGAAATCAATTACATCAACGTAATGGCTATGTTGTACCTTTACAAATATCATCCAATCACATGCAAAACAACATTTACATATCTCAGGCCTTATAATTACACTTATTTCATTTTTTTGGAGCTTAATCTTAAAAAAATTATCCATTAGTAAATATTTTTATTTTACCTCTAAAAACTTATCTTCAAAGCTTGTTAAATATTATTCAAATCACCCGACGTGTGTCATTTCCATGAAAAACTAATATAGCGTGTAATTCAATTGTTTGCAAGTTGCCATAGCTTGTCTGTTAACCTGTGTACTAAATGAACGAAAACGGCAGACTGTATATTTTAATAATGACATTCTACTGGATGGTACTTTCACCTCAAATTTTATTACGCAACCCAAAACCCATAGAAAAATGAAAATTATTGCAAACTACAATTATCGGCTTATTTTAATTCTTATGGCGATATATTGGCTGTTTTTTGGAAGCTCCCTTTCAACCTTCACACTATCCATCAAATTTTACATTATCTAACATATACATTAACAAAAAATTTCATTTAAATTTAAATCATATTTTTCTCTCTAATACATGTAATCAATTAATCATTTTTTAATTATTATACTTATTTACAATCAAATTAATATCTATATGTATACAAACACACTTACATTTATATATATATATATATATATATTTATATCTTAAAACTAATTATTATTTCTATATAATATCACATCATTCAACTATTATTTTTTATTTTGTACATATATAAATACGTAAAATCAAATAAATTATACTATTTATCTTATCAAAATATTTATTTCAAATAAATTACACGTGGTGACGTAACTCTCACCAATAATCCTGGCACATTACAACCCCTCTTCCAAAGTAGCCATTGTATCTCTAATATAAGACACAAACATGCTAAAGATTGATCTACAATTAATGTCAATTCAGGCTCTCATAAATCCTAACCTAAAAATATAAAATAAAAAATATAACCTAAAGTAGCACATAAAATCGCGTTCTAGATTGACGGGATCTTCCATTGTGGGAAAAGTCGCGCTATTGAGATCGCATATTCTTTTAAAATATATTTTGGGTATCAAATTAGGAAGCACTTATCAGTATTAAATTATCGCCAATTCATTCTAACAAAAATGACTAATTAAACTGACGATATTTCAGTATTACCTTAATTTATTGGCCGATAATGCGTGAAGTACCAATATTTGCTGTCGGTGACAGCATTCACTAATTAAACTATCGATTTACATTTAGGCTATAACCCAACTCTCAATTCTCACACATCCTGTCAAACTTACAAATGGAACATGGTATTCACAAAAATTTTCTCTAAAATTCAAACACATAAACCGACTTGTTATTATTTAATTATTATAATTATTTATAATCAAATTAATATTTATATATACACATTTATTCAAATTTACTTTTATTTATACCTTAAAAATGGATCATTATTCATATATATTATCTTATCATCCAATTATTTTTATATTATATATATTAAATAAATTAAAATTTTTATGCCATCAACAAAATCTTACTATCAATATACAATTTATTCCAACGCGACTTCTATCAAAACATCATTTCGAGCAATAAGCCCTCTCCCAAACATAGCCTTATTGGTAATTTCGTGGTATTTCTACGAGGGAATGGACGGACGAAAAGACCACCTCAGGATTGAACGAATAGCCGAATATAATAATACTTACGTACGCCGCTCCCCACCCACCCCCTGGCGCCGATTCTCCTATAAATAAAATACAGCTCTTGAATGTTTCCTGTCAAAACTCAAAACCAAGATTTGTATTGTGCGACTGCCGTCTTCGCGGTCTTGTTCCTCTCCCTTTCTGTCTGCACCCGTACACGCATATACGTATACACACATAAGATACACATATACAGAGCAAGGGGGAATGGGAGGCCAGAAGTTCGCCGTACTTCTCTGCGCGGAAGAATCGGACTACGTGAAGAAAATCTACGGCGGCTACTATGGCGTCTTCGTGAGAATGCTGAGGGAAGAGGGGGAAAAGTGGGACGTATTCAAGGTGGCGAGGGGAGAGTTCCCGGCGGACGATGTGATCGGAGATTACGAGGGTTTCGTAATCACCGGCAGCTGCAATGACGCTCACGGGAACGACCTCTGGGTCTGCGAACTGCTGACTCTGCTCAACAAATTGGTCGCCATGAAGAAGAAGGTCCTCGGCATCTGCTTCGGCCATCAGGCACGCCTTCTCTCATTCCTTCTTGCCACTTCGTGTTTTTTGTTTGCCTGTTTTGGTAGTGCCATTTACATTGCGTTGTATGTGCTGCTTGTGCGGACAGCTGTCCTTTGTTTAGGTTCCATGCCGGCAAAATTTCGATCGTTGTCTTTTTCTTACTTCTCGAACGCGATCACTTCTTTTAATGATGAAGAAAAAGAAACAAGTTGCCGTGATTTAGGGCTAGATGTTTGTTCTGTAAATTTCTTGATGAAATTGGAATACGTTTTTTCACATAAAAAAATTCTTTATGGTGACGGACGCGTATGTAATATAATATATATATATATATATATATAGAAATGAATGGATGAGCTAGCGATGACCATTCGCTGAAAGTAAAAGCACTAACTAATGAATGTCACGCGAAGCACATTTAGGCTTACATCATTGAAGTTTGAGGAAAGAGAGATTATCATGTATATGGATTTGTATTCTTGTTATATAAATATTTTAAATTGTATGCATTACAAATTTTCTTTTATAAATAATCTAACAAAAATCGTTTATTTTAAATATAATACAGTTATATAATACGTCATTACTTTTAAAATACATTCAAAAGTTTATATAAACTTGAGAAAAAAATAAAATAAATAAAAGAGAGACGTTTTAGTCTTTCTAAATAATTAAATGTAACTATTTTAGAAAATTTAACCATAATTAATAAATATAATTATTAAAAAGGGTATTTTAGCAGATTATTAAACGACAATAGGTATAGATACCTTTAATTTGTTTTGATGAATTTAATAAACTTTAAACTTGTCAACTAGCACAATTACATGGGGCATTATCTGTATGCTTGTAATAATGACAATCTAAAAGCGAGTCAAAAGGGGTTAACCCAATTTCATTCACGGCAAGAATTATTCAAACACATTTCTTAAAAAGGCTGTACCAGATTTGACCAGAACAACATATATAAACCCGAGATCTATACTGTTTTAGGTTATAGCTGTATTTTATACGAAAACCGTGGCTTTACATAAAGTCAGACATGGGTAGAACGCGTGCTTTCACATGCATGGGAAGAACAAGAAAAGAACTGGGAACACGTAAGGGCTAAAGACAACTTTATTATTATTATTCGCTAGCACAAATTAGTTCTTGCAAATATATTTTATTGTCGATATTTGAAAATATGTGTGCAAATACTTTCCATTTAGTGTTAGTTTCTTTAAACCCACCAACATTATACAATTACGATTACTTTGTGTTACCACCTTTTCACTAGGTTTTCATATTCATATAAATACATGCATATTCATTCGGCAATATAGATCATGCTATTTCGTTTAGATAATAAGCATTGACAAGATTCCACGGAGAATCAAAAGTTTACGAGAATGGACCAACACACTGCGGCCCTTGTGGGGGCATTCACTACAAGTATGGAGCAGTATTTAGTTTCGTACAAACAGTAAACAACCTTTTTCCGGGGAACCAAGGGTGTGTGTGGACAAAAATCATTTGTCCGACATGGTAAGGGCCAACCCTTTCCACGTCAGATCCAGCACTGTTCTATGTTTCCGAATGCCTATGATCACTAACGATTGATGGAAAATCACATTAAAGCTTTTTATTCTGATGAGACTAATGGCTTTCGTAGTGGTGTTATTTCAAGGATTATATGATTCTTTCCCACTGTTCTTACATGACATGACACTCTTTTTTGTATTGAGCACTCAAGAATTCTTATTACAATGATTATATGGTTTATGTGAAATTAGTCACTCTATAAATCAATGCCGCTAACTTCGCTCTCTTCGGTAATAGAACTAACTTACCATCATATCAGACACGATGCCTGAAACTACAACCTCGGAGTCCAAATACGCTTAACTCTTAAAGTCAGCTAATTAGCTTTTCAAATAGCGAAACACGCGTTTGAAGTTTCTAAGGAATCAAAGTTATGAACATAGTAGTGGTCGACTGGTCTTGCCACTTGTTTTTTCGACAGAGAAAGATTCAAATTATGTATGCCAAATTCAGGAATACAATAAAGGACAGGTTGCCTATGAACGGACATGTCATTTCTATCCTGTCGTTGACTTCACCTCATTGACAAATTCTACGTAATACAAATAAGTGAGTATTCATTTTCTGTTTTCCACTTATCCACACTCAACCATACATATTAGAAACGTAGGATCATATGTCTGAACAACCAGGGTTTTTTTTTTTATTATTTATTTTTTTGTGTGCGTGTTATAAAATGTAAACCTTAATTAAGGTTCTCGAGGTGGGTGGGCCTGATGCGATTGTTCAACAACATCACACACACACACACACACCATTAGAACACATTTTACAACATTTCCACGGTTTTACATGAATTTGTGTCTTCTTTCATTTGCATTGTTAATTCATCCATTTATGATTAGTATTGTTCGCAACACATAAAAGAAAAGGAATACTCAAATCACCTCTGTGATTGGTCATGCCCTTTTCTCCTTCCCAAGGCATCTCAAATCTTGAAAATTTCAAATCTGCATTCCGTGACCCATGCTTTGTTATAGTAAAGGTGTTTTTGATGTTAATTAGATACTGGGACGAGCTCTGGGAGGAAAGATCGGGCGAGCCAGTTCAGGATGGGACATTGGAGTCACTGAAGTTCATCTGAATTCATCCAAAATTTTCACTGCACTGAAAATGCCAGCTTCCCTCTCTGTCATTGAGTGCCACAGGGACGAGGTCCTTATTACTTTTCCTCCCCTGGAGTTATTTATCATGCCTTGCCAATGCATGATTATGCTAATTGTGAATGCGTGACTTTAGGTACGGGAGCTTCCACCCAAAGCAGAAGTTCTTGCATGGTCGGACAAGACTGGAATTGAGATGTTTAGGTATGGCGATCACTTGATGGGCATCCAGGGTCACCCTGAGTACACAAATGACATTCTGTTGCACCTGATCGACCGTCTTTTGAACCGTGATCTCATTGAGGTAGAAAGTTTTTCATATTGAGCACCCATCTTTGTTGCTCTAGGTGTTAGAAAACCGTGATTGGATCTTGATCTTAATCTCCTGCGTATTTGCGCTCTGCTGTTTGTTCTGTCCCACAGGAGGTTCTAGCTGAAGATGCTAAGTCCAAGTTGGAGACCAGTGAGCCGGATAGAGAGCCGTGGAAGAAACTTTGCACCAGCTTTCTCAAAGGAAGATTGTGACTGGGACTTGAATCTTGGGAAATTAGATGTAAAATACAGATAGCCCTGGGCGTTTGGGCAACAAAAAAAAAAAAAAAAGAAAAATCATTTGTGGAATGTACCGTGGCTGAAGATACAAAACGTTTGATGTCATCCATCGGATCATGTCTTCATTAAAACACTGAAGTTGGACTTTGTGCCAATTTACCGGCCATTATTTTCTGGGGAACCCTTCGAGTACTCGAGGGCTACTTTCAAATTAAATATTTTTCATTTCCGAATCATGGAGCCTTATGCCACGTGATAATCCCGTTCTCAACAGTCGCCGATCACAATCACGGCGCGATGTTTTACAGCTGGATTCAACTTTTTTGGCCGCCATACTCCGAATATTTATATCCACAGCTACTGTAGACAGGAAATCCAACACTGCATCAATAGTTTACTCAGTAATCACGGGTTGAGAGATGTGTGGGGGTTGGCTGGCAAAAAAGAAGTGATATCCCATATTCCCAACCTAGCTTATGGGGTGCTCTTCCATGAGGCTCTTTTCAGCCTTCAGTCCCGCTACTACTAATTTTACTCACCGCACTACCAATTTCGTGTTCTATTGGGTCCTTTTCACCCTTCACCATTTACTCACAGTACTGCTAATTTGCAACACGTTTCAGTGCTTTTGCTAAGACCTGTGAATTAAGCACATTTGGTGGTCTGACCATCTCTTCTTGTTTCCAAAGCTTACAAATACCAAATTTTCTGTTTTAGAGGAAAATTGATTTATATCTGGCTCCTTGATGCATTTTCTAACGTGCGTAGACGTAGCAATAAAAGCGAAAGACTGTGGACACTCGTTTTGAAGAAGGAGAAATAAAATGTGCTGAAGAGGAAGTTTTCTCCCCACTTTTAAATCCTTACTCCTTGCATTATTTAAATAATAAATATAACTCTTTACATTATTTAAATAAAATAAATTCTAAATTAACAAAAATATAAATTATTTTAACTAAAATAAATTAAAGATTAAAATTAACTATATCTAATGTTAAATAATTTAAGTTTATATACTTTTTTAAATTTAATTAATTTAAAAATTAGTTTATTAAAGAAAAAAGTCATATAAAAAATTAATTTTTAATAAATATACATTTTACTTGTGATAAAAAAAATATACGCTCTCTTGCCAATCTAATATTTTTTTCTTAAACAAAAAATTATAAAAATGTGAACAAAAATCAAATTAATTACTATAAACAAAGTATAAAAAATTTTAAACTAATTAATTAATTACGATAAGTATGAAATAGTGGTTTTTATTAAAATATTATTAACAAATTAAATTAAAATTAAAATTTTTCTTCTCAACAGAGCAGTTCCAGAAGAATTAGAGGGCACTTGCAAGAGAATTAAAGCCGATGATGAGACGGCTGGGTGAATTTTTGACAATCCATCCCTAAACCCAGATATCATATTTGCCCTTTAGTCAAATCCCACGGTCAATGGGCTACAAACCTGTGCCCAGAAAGTATGTTCCAATACAAGTGTGTGTCAAGCGAATCAAATCCAACAGGAGCATATAAATCAGACCAAACATCCATTTCTCAAATAGATGGTTCGCGATGGTTCCACATTGGTTGCTTGGTAAAAGCATTATTTTAAGTCCTTGTAACACGGATTCAAAAGGAAACAATAACATCCGCCAATAGAAATCAATAATAGTACGTCCAACAATCGATTCAACATTCAACGAAGAATGAATGCAGTAGCAGGTCACCACGGTTAGGTACTCATCATAGAACCAGAGTTTTTCCGGCAATCAGCCAACATATCCATATAGAACTGGCACTTGCTGATGTCGTTTCCAAAGTTATTCAGGCACTGCAGAAAATCAGCATTCCAAAAATTATTGACACAAGAATTTCCTTTCAAAATCAAGAGCAGCTGATACCCAGTGCATAATTTGGAAAGCCATTGACTTGAAATCTATGAAAAAGACAATTTAGCAAAGCACAACCCCTCAAATAAAAAAGAGTTGCTGCCGTCCGTCGTCATTTTTTTTCTTCTTTCTGAGATACGCAATGGTATATTACCAGACGTAAGACGGATCCCACGCACCCAAAATACTAGCTTAGCTGGCTCTCCAACCCTACCTGGCCCATCCACTGTAACTAAAATATCTCACAACTTGTAACTAAGCTAATTAAGGCAGAATAATTCGACTTACTATGCACCATAGAACCACAAGGCTTTCTACATTCAACTACTCTTTCAGGCCAGTATGATTACCGCAAACGATGTGTGGCTAGCCGTTCCTAACAGATTATCCAACAAAAATATTAAATAGAACTGAGGAGTTGCACTTACATCCTGGAAAGCCTTAGACTGCACGCTGCAAGCCTCAGGACCAGCTATGCTGGCTGCAGCAGGTGCAGGAGCTGCTGCAGCTTCAGAGACAACAGTTTCGTGCTGGATAGTCCGAGGGCCAAGGACAGAATCCACGGCCCTATGTGCAACAGCACTGCCAGTGCCAAATGCCATTCCTGCAGATACAAAAGAAAACCAGAAACTCATATAAGCAAAAGGAACAACTCAAATCAAACTTAATACACCATTCTTACTGACATTGCAGAGCAAATATCATATGTTTCAGCTAATTTCCATTTACCTTGGGCTATAGTTGAACCAATGCCTCCAAGCATGGAACCACCAGAGCCGCTTTGAACAGGAGCGGGAGGAGGAGCATGATTCACTGCATAAATGATAGATTTAAACATTAGCAAGAAAACACCACGATTATGCTTCATTACGGAACGCCTACAATCTCTAAGATAAAAATTAATGATTTAACAGTGAAAGACAATGGCACCTGGTTGAGGAGGTGGGCTACGTGCTGGAGCAGCACGAGGTGCAGGGCGGGCGGATCTTCCTGCAAATTCAAATAAATCAA